>CM050333.1:12886666-14218333 GCA_027405865.1 Salix purpurea
AAAACGGATCGCTAAAACACTATAGACAAATTATTGTAGCAACAAACATATTATTATGGATTGTAATAATTAAATTACTATTTTACCCCTCCGTGCATAGTAATTTTAGCCTTGGAATCAAAGGTATTTTCGAGGGTGTTAAGGGAATTTCACATATTTTGAAAATGTATAAATACAAATGTCCCCATATGAGACAAAATCCAAGAGTTGGATGTAAGGGTGTTTGAGTAATTTACCTTATTTTCTGTCGGAATCCTCTTCTATCCTATTGTCATAATGTAAACTCGACCCCCTTCCTAGTGTAGGGGTTGGGTCAGTCCTAGTTTGCTACGTGGTTCGAATCATCTTGTAATACTTTTGAAGAATCACATCAAAATTCCAAGTCCCAATGGTTTAACCTGGCTCTGATACCAAAATGTAACGTCTCTTTCTCTAGGAGACAAACAAGTAATCTTATTTATACACATCGTAAATAAAAGAAGATGTAATAAAAGAAGGTTTCACTAAAATTTCTATCAAAATTTTGGCAAAACCTCCCCTGTACTGGTAGATCCCAAGTTTTCAACATATAAGATAACTTTTAATTCAATCTTGACCTAATAATCCTGTGTCTACAAAACCATAAACTTCATCCTCATCACAACCACAAGAAATAAACCATACATTTAACAACAATCAACAATTAGCACTAGTGTTAATATAAATCCAGTCACTTGTAATAAAATACGACAAAACAAGTTAATTTTTTTACAATCCAATTTGTCCAAAAATAACAATCATACATATCAGTTTACCAACACTTAATTTATACAAAATACTATTGGATACAAAAGAACTACGAAGCAATAACTTTACTCCAGACATGAAAATGATGGATCTGAAATGGAAATACACGATAATTCCATAAAGAAACTTTTTTTAAAAAATAATCATACATAATTCAAATAATCAACATAGTCATTTAAAACACAAACTAACTTCTCCACTTACGTATCAGCGATACTAAGTATTATCGATACCCTTATCACCCTACCAACATAAAAAATCAGAGAAGGCCCCTTCTCTAGTCCCTAATATTGTGACGGCAATTTTTCGTGCTTCACGTCCCTCCATCCCCTGATAGGGGAGACAATAAAGCGCGGTGAAATGGATGTATTTTATAGTCATAAAACTATTATTATCAAGAGTCACCACCTAGTATTAAGGTTACTAGGAAACTTATTGGTCTGTGAGAGTAAGGGGACTTGTTGTGCAAGGAGAAGACACATCACTCCTAATGCACCCTACCTAAGGTAAGTTGCATTATTATCTGATTGTTTTTCTAAATTAAAAAATTTACACTGCATTTTCAAAAACCATTTTTTTGTATGACGGTGTACTTTATAATGTAATTTTACACCGCAATTAAAAACTTTTTTTGTTATCTACAGATGTACTTTACAATGTAATCTTACTCCGTATAATCATATTTTTTTTATATTTTGGCCAAATTCCAATGAATAATCATAAATTGGTTATGATATCCAATTGTTATTGTAAAATATGAGAAAGATGCACGAATAAAAATTAGGAAAAACCTTGAAATTCGGTCTTATGCACGAAAACAACACATTTTTATATTTTTAGAAATTTTGTATTTTGTATTTTTTGCTATTTTTTAAATAAAAAAAAATAATATGGGTTGGATATCCAGCCCTAATGGGCCAGGAGGCCCATCATTTGGGGCTAGATCGGAAGCCCCCTTGCTTGGACTGGGCCTCTAGTTCGTGTGGGTTGGAAGCCGACCGCACTATGGACTAGGCCCAAATCCAAATGATTGGGTCGGACATACAGTCTAGCGCACCTTACTCGTGCACAAAACAGGGAAGATGATGAGCAGTAAAGGGGTAGTTTTTGGAGGGTAACAAACAACATACCTGTTAACACCAAGAGGAGGCTGAGGTGGTTCTTCTTGTCGTGGTGGTGTTGGGAATGGTGGCCTATGGTGGCCAGAGGGGATGTTGGAAGATGCTGCTGGTTTGAGCTAGAGCTGCTATCGTTCATCGCCGGAGTTGGGGACGGGGAGTTGGACTTGTTGGCGGAGCTGCTAACATGGAGGAGAGATTGACGATTTTGAGGGAGATGATGCAGGGTGGTCGGCTTGCTTCCTAGAGTAGAGAGAGAGAGGGACGCTAATGTTGTAGAGAGAGAGACACTGTGAAAGGGTGAGAAAAAGGTGCCAATGGTGACTCTATCGGCGCTGGGAAGGGGAACTGTTACTGGTGGTTCTTTGTATAATTTTTTTTGACTTTGTAAATCGATTACCTTCCTCTCATCCCTATTGTTCTATTTTTTTTCTGTATTATTTCGTTTTCTTCCTCTACCTCCTCCCTTTATGTTCATGCATGCATGGTATTGAAAGGTAGGAGGCAACCCCTTCGGCTACCCATTTTGTGCAGCAATGGGTTGCTTCTTCACCTGAACCTATAGTGACTTTAGGTGACTGAATAGTGTAGTCACGCTTGTGATGCTTATGAGAGAAGGTGAAATATGATTTAGTCCCTCAATTTTTAATTGGTTCAATCGCACCCCCACTTGGTTTTAAACTTTTAATTTTGTGTAATTGTATCCCCGTCAAAATTTCAACAACAACTTTAGATTTGCGCTCCTTTTTTATTTTAGTCCTTGGTTTATGATTTGCGCAGTTTGACCCTCAATTGGCCATTAGGCTCTCAATTTGTTCAATTAGGGCCCTGACTTCGCATAATTGGCTTGGAAAAATTCAAATCGGTTTCCGAAAATTCCAATCTTCTCAATTGAACTCGAATTAAGCTCAAGAACTTGATTTTTCATCGATTAAGCCCTTAATAAAATTAATTTGACCGATTTAAAGTATAATTAAGTCCTTGAACTTAATTAAATCCTTTAATTGGACCCTAAATTAATTCCCAATATAATTACACTTGCAATTGGTCAACGATTAAATCAAATCGACCCATAAAAATATAATAATGCCTTCCGACTTAATTTTTACATAGATTTATGAATAATATATTATTTTTGCCTTAAATTTGCCTTTTCCTTCATTTCCGGGGGCACAGAAGAGGTATGATCTGGCTCTCAAAAATGTCTAAATTTTCCACGATTTTTCTGCGGACACCGACCAATTTTATTTTATTTTTGTTTATTTTGGATAGAATTGGGGGATAACCCATTTTTGGGTTAGAGCAATTGTCTCCCTCTTTACAATGTTTACGATTAAAGTCTTGTAAAAAAAATTTAGATAGTAAGTGTAGTAAAGAAAAAGAGAATGGATTTACCAAGCCAAGAAATGGTTGAACCATATAAAAATGATGGAATGGAAAATAGGGCTAGAAAGCATGCTATCTAGGATCTATGGTTGAAGGCTAGAAAACGAATCGTTTGAGTTGGAGGTTGAGGGCTGGAGAATACACTCAAATAAGGAGGAGCATAGGGATGAAAAGTGCACTATCCTAATTGATGGTTGAGGGTTAGAAAACTCACTCAAATGGGGGAAAATAGGGGTAGACAACACACTATTTTAATTGATAGTTGAGGGTTGGAGAACGCGCTCAAATAAGGAAGGAAAAATAGGCTAAAAAGCGCATTATCCTAATTAGTGGTTAGAATTGGAAAACCACACTCAAAAGAGGAAGAAAAATAGGGTTGAAAAACACAATATCTTAATTTGTGGTTAAGGGTTGGAAAACACACCCAATTCAAAGGAAATATACGGCTAAGAAGTGTATTGTCCTAATTGATGGTCGAGGGTTGGAAAACACACTCAAAAGAGGAAGAAAAATAGTGTTGGAAAACTCACTATTTTTGTTCATGGTTAAGGGTTGGAAACGGCACTCAAATAAGGAAAGATACGACTAAGAAGCACATTGTAAAGACCCGGATTTTTATATATATATATATATATAATACCCATCTATCACAATCCATATTCATTCTCATCGATAAACCTTATCCATACAATATACATTCCATTAAAGAAAATAAGATTCGCATAAACATACAATATCACAATTTTCATAACTGAAGTTTTTGATTAGAAAATATACATACATGGATATGGATTTACGTTCTTAATCTACTGATAGAAATTTCAGATTTACACCAAAAGGTTTTACAAAATTATGCATTCCATACATTGCTTCATCCTAAAAACAACTTAATTTCAAATGCAATCTACGTGGTTCTTTGCCAAAAGTAGGTCCCCTTTTGTATTAGGTTCCCTAGACCTCACGGGGCGGTGACGTCCCTGCAGTAACACAATTATTTAATGAAATGCAATTACTTAATATTAGTACTAAACAATTCTAACCAAATGACCACTCGGTTAAAAGGACGCTATTAAGTTGAAATTTCTGTATATACATAGTGCACTTAAATTTGTAAAATTTATAGGGACTCCATTCCTCTTTTTCGAGCAACATTATCATTACTCCGAATATTATTTTAAGACAACCACATATGAGGTCAAACATTCCTCCCCATGATCCTTCTTTATGAACGCCGTTAGATGAAACTAACCATTCTTTTATTCCGACCATCCTTTCGGATGTCATTAGCCATAGCTACTCAATTCTTTATTCCGGCCATCCCTTCGGACGCCATTAGCCGTAGCTAATCAATTCTTTATTCCGGCCATCCTTTCGGACGCCATTAGCCGTAGGTAATCAATCATTTATCCCGGCCATCCTTTCGGACGCCATTAGCCGTAGTTAATCAATCATTTATCCCGGCCATCCTTTCGGACGCCATTAGCCGTAGCTAATCAATCATTTATCCCGGCCATCCTTTCGGACGCCATTAGCCGTAGCTAATCAATTCTTTATTCCGGCCATCCTTTCGGACGCCATTAGCCGTAGCTAATCAATCATTTATCCCGGCCATCCTTTCGGACGCCATTAGCCGTAGCTAATCAATCATTTATCCCGGCCATCCTTTCGGACACCATTAGCCGTAGCTAATCAATCATTTTATTCATCTTACGCATTCATTAATCTAGTATAAAGTTCATCATAGTTGTATAATATTCAATTTAAAATACTTCTTACATGACGTAAGGTTGGAGAGATATAAATCACTTACTTGCTCTACTTCGGGTTTGTTCCTGTCTGGTCGATGGTTCAATCCCGACTGCTCCCCTGCGACATTAATGTCTATCCATTAGTATACTTCAATTTTCAATTTCACATTCGTCAATATACTTTTTTTTTTCAACAATTTCAGCCGAACAAGCTTACAATTTCAGTAAAATTTACCAACAATTTTCATCATGAACCCACAAATTTTCCAGCGCAAAACACACATGAAATTTCAGCAACATTACCCATCGATTCTCATCCTAAGTCCACATTTTCCAGCCCAATTTATTCATGAAAATTTCAGCAATATACTCATCAATTTTTCCATCATAAACCCACATTTTCCATCACAATTTATACATGAAAATTTCAGCAATATACTCATCAATTTTCCATCATAAACCCACATTTTCCATCACAATTTATACATGAAAATTTCAGCAATATACTCATCAATTTTTCCATCATAAACCCACATTTTCCATCACAATTTATACATGAAAATTTCAACAATATACTCATCAATTTTCCATCATAAACCCACATTTTCCATCACAATTTATACATGAAAATTTCAGCAATATACTCATCAATTTTTCCATCATAAACCCACATTTTCCATCACAATTTATACATGAAAATTTCAACAATATACTCATCAATTTTCCATCATAAACCCACATTTTCCAGCACACTTCCCACATGCAATTTCAGCAATTTCAGTACTTATTCATTCAAAATTTCAACAAAATCCCCATGAATGTCGGCAGCCCC
The DNA here is from genome assembly GCA_027405865.1 of Salix purpurea. Lineage (NCBI taxonomy): Eukaryota > Viridiplantae > Streptophyta > Magnoliopsida > Malpighiales > Salicaceae > Salix > Salix purpurea. Next base: position 12,892,537 of record CM050333.1, read on the forward strand.
CTTTAAACAAGAAAAATCAGCCCTCCTTTCACATAATTTGTCAATTTCATTCTATTCTCTTCCATATATTTTCTTTGTTCTCCCAATTCATTTTGTTTTATCTTTTAAGAAGAAAAAGAAAAGAAGAGAGTTTCATGATACTTACTTATCGTATCTCACTATTTTCCTAGGTCTCAACTTCCCACACACCTTCACAAAGTCTTCTCCCTTAATAATTGCTTAGTGTTCGGCTGGAATGAGAAATTGAGTGGAAAAGAGGGAATTTGGGTTCGGCTGGGATGAGAAGTTTAGTGGGAAAAGAGGGGATTGGTTTCGGCTGGGGTGAAAAAGATGAGGTGGAAAGAGAGAGGGTTGATTCGGCTGGGAAGAGAAGAAAATGAGGTGGAAAAAGAAGGGATTTATTCGGCAAGGATGAGTAAATTAGAGCTGTGAAGAGAAGAGATGGAGGGTGACGGGAATGAGGGGAAATAAAATCCCCACACCCTCTCTCCTCCTTATATTTATATTCATGAGATGAGGGGTTGTTTGGGTTTGGGTTAAATAAGTTCTAACCCTTGTTTCGCTCTATCTTAAACCGGTTTTGTTCTTCTTATTTTCCCCCCTCTTTTTTTTTTTCAAAACGACTTTGTCTTCATTTCTTATATATATATATATAATGTTTTTCTCCCGGTGTTTACACACATTATCCTAATTGATGGTTTAAAATTGGAAAAACCATACTCAAAGAAAAATACGGTCGAAAAACACACTATTTTGATTTGTGGTTAAAGGTTGGAAAACGCACCTAATCCAGAGAAAAGATATGGCTAAGACACGCACTATCCTAATTGATTGAGGGTTAAAACCACCATTGAAAAAGGATGACGGAGATAGGTTTGAGAAAACGTTATCTAAGTTGATTGAGGGCTTGAAGGCACCCACACAGGAAAGTAATGAAGTGAGATTTGTAGATTATAATCCCTCTAAAACATTTCATAGATTCGTAGGAGGAATTTGACCCATAATGACACTAAATTCAGGGAAGAGGCAGGGCTAAAAAGCACGCTGATGATGAATGTATACTTACCTGAGAAATATAGGTCCCCTTTGTGCTTCTTGACCTTCTTTTTTAGAGGTTTGGATCTCTAGCTTTAACAGCTTCTTGCTTCTGCCTGCTCAAACAACAACTTATGATTTTGACCACTAGAGATAATAGATCTTCCATATAAACATGCCCCCCCGAGTTTTGATCAATATTCTTTGAAAATGAGTGATGGAGCCAACTTCAATTGCATTTTTAGATTGCTCTTAGTCGGGTCATGTCACACAAGTGTTTTAGGCTTCAAGTATTAGTAGAAAAGGGTTTGTTATTTGCAAGGATGTAAGATTTTTGGAATTTGAAAGTCATTCCAAACAAAAACCATTTTGATAATGTTTAAACAAACATGTTCTCAAAAGAATTCAAGTGATTTCCTTGTTAGGTTTATGTCGCTTTTAACAGAAGTGTGAAATGATGTTTGTTTGCATGCCTTGCATGTCAAAAAGGTTTCAATCAAGTCGTGTTAAACATTTGTAAAGCTTATTTCGAATGGAAAAGCATTGCCTATCAACCCAAATCGCTCATATTTGATCAAAAAGGGCTTCAACATACTTGTAGAGTAAGCTTAGGTTGTTGGCTATGAAAAAAAAGATATTTCTAGGCTCGAAGGTGTTTGAGGGTTTTCTAGACTAAGAATCACGAGTGCTTACTCTTAAAACTCCTTGCGGTCTTCATAATTGATTATAATGACCTAACATCCCCCAGTATTTGTTTTGGGTTTTTTCTTGAATGCCCCTAGAATTTTGCTTGGGTTTTCTATCATGGTTTTTAGCACTATAATCATGTTGACTTGATTTGCTATTGTATACTAAAATCCTTTTTTGTTTTTGTCTCACAACTTTGTATGGGCATCTTTTGTCATTGATGACTATTTTATAGATTGAAAGTTCTTTTTGATCCTCACACTTGCCCCCCAATGTATGGTATGATCCTTGTCAAGGTTAATTATCAAGAAATAATTATTAGGCTTAAATAGGGACTACAAGGGATATTTGAGATTTTGTGAAGGCATATGAAAGATGACCTCTCCTCATTTAAAAAAACTTGGATCTAGGATCGATAAGTTTTGCTTTTCCATGCTAAATGATTTTTGATTTTTTGGATTAGTTATTTAGCTAAGTGCTTAACTTTATTATGGTTTTCCGGGTATGAGATCACCTTTCAATGAAATCATATGAATTCTGAGAACTCACATGTTAAACAAACATCAATTTGACTTTCCTTTTATATTAGACTATGATTTGCCAAAAATCTTAATGAAAGTGTAAGATCATGCAAGAATAGAAAAGAGAGGATACAATGAGAATTTATAGGCAAATTTCAATTTCATTTAGATGTCGTGAGTAATACATTAGGCATAATATTTCTTCACAACATCATAGTTTATAGGTCTCGGCAGATTTTCTCCATCCATGCTAGTTAGAATTAAGGCTCCTCCCGAAAAAACCTTCTTCACCACATATGGTTCTCATAGTTGAGCGCCCATTTACTCTGGTCTTCTCCTAATGATATTCTTCAATACCAAATCTCCCTCTTTGAATACCCTTGTCCTAACCTTTTGTTATCCTGCCTTGGTATAACTAGTGGTGGCAAATACATGTTAGTCTCTTTTCATCGACTAAGTTTAATTGTTCAAACCTCACCCTTTCCCATTCTAAATTCTCTAACTCTGCATCTTTTAAGACCCTTAGTGATGGAATATCCACTTCCAAAGGTGTGATTACTTCCATTCCATATACTAAAGCACACGGGAGCATTTCATGCCAATTTTTATAAGCGATAACCATCTTTTGGATGATTTTCTTAAGATTCTTATTAGTTGCTTCAACGGCCTCATTCATCTTTGGTCTATTAGGAGAGGAGTTGAGGTGTTTAATCTTCCACTTAGTTCAAAGTTTGACAATTAACTTTCCATTAAAATTCTGAGCATTTTCAGTTACCAGCCTTGCGAGTAGACCATAGCAATAGATCAAGTCCCTTTCGATGAACTTATTGACAACCTTTTATGTCACATGGGCATAAGAATTAGCTTCCACCCATTTAGTAAAGTAATCAATTTCCACTAGAATGAGCTTATGTCCATTACTTGCCTTCAGGTTAATTGGCCCTATGGTATCTAATCCCTACATGTCAAATGCCCATAGTGAGGTCATTGAATAAAGGTTTTGGAGGTGCATTTATCTTATCACTATAAATTTGGTACTTATGACATTTCCTAACATATGTCATGTAGTCCCTTTCCATGGTCAACCAAAAATATCCAAATCTTTGCATTTGCTTTGCCATTGTATGACAATTGGCATGGGTGGCACACATTCCTTCATGAATTTCTTTCAAAGTCTGCCCAATTTCTTTGTCATCCAGACATCTAAGTAAAGTCTCATCAAACGACCTCCTATATAGGATTTCACCATGTAAGTTGAAATTTGTGGCCATCCTTCTTAAGGTCTCTTCATCTGCCTTAGAAGTTTCTTAGGGGTATTCTTAGTGTTGGATGAATCTTTTGATATCATTATACCATGGTCTTCCATCTGATGACTCTTTGAGTGTGCAACAATAGGCTTGATGATTTCGAACCTTGATGTTGATTGAGTGGATCTTTTCTTTGGCAACAATTTATACAATTGAAGCCAAAGTTGCCAAAACATCGGCGAACTGATATTTATCCTTACTCATTGATATTTAACCTCCTCGAACTCACTAGCTAACTTTACAAGGTAGTTCTGGTAAAGTTTCCACTTTTCATCTTTGGTTTGCCATTCTCTTTTCACTTGGCAAATGATCAACATGGAATCCCCAAAGCAGCCTCTAAACCAATGATACAAACTTCATATTCAGCCGTGTTATTAGTGCACTCGAATTGTAACGTTACTGAAAAAGGATATTGTTTTCCATTTAGGGAAATTATGATTGTTCTAACCCCAATTCCCAATACATTTACTGCACCATCAAAATAAAGTGTCCACCACTCACTTGCCTCAGCATCATCCCTAATCACCAACACGTCTTCATCAGGGAGATCAAAATCTAAAGGCTCATAATCTTCCATGGTGTGGTTTGCAAGATGGTTGGCAATTATACTGCCTTTTATGGCTTTCCTTGTCATAAAAATGATGTTGTACTCTACAAACAACACTTGCCACCTTGCTATCCTATTCGATATATATGGCTTCTCATAGATGTATTTAAGCAAATCTAGCTTGGAAATTAGCCATATCGTGTAATACAACATATATTGCCTGAGTCTTTTCACACTCAAAACCAAAACACAACATAACTTCTCAATCATGGTGTATCTAGACTTGCAATCGTTAAACTTTTTGCTCAAGTAGTATATAGCTTGCTCCTTTCTTCTAGATTCATCATGTTGTCCTTACACACAACCCATGGACATTTCTATGACTGTTAAGTGCAAAATCAATGGTTTCCCTAGTACTGGGGGTACTAATAATGGAGGATTTTGTAAGTACCTCTTTATCTTATTGAAGGCCTCTTGACAATCAGCATCCCATACTCCAGGATTTTTCTTCTTGAGTAAGCCAAAAATCAATTTACATGTTACTGTTAGCTGAGATATGAAATGAGCTATGTAATTCAAGCGTCCAAGAAAATTCCTTACTTCCTTTTCAGTCTTAGGCGCTGACATTTCTTGTATCGGCTGTATCCGGATCAACTTCTATTTCTCAGTTGCTCACAATAAAACCTAGTAATTTTCTTGTCTTTACTCTAAATGAGCATTTGGCCAGGTTCAATTTTAACTGGTACTTCCACAATCTCTCAAATAGTTTCCTCATTTTTTGCAAATGATCTTCCTCAATCTTGTATTTAGCCAGTATGTCATCTACATAGACCTCAACTTCCCGATGCATCATATCATGGAACAAAGCGACTATCACTCGTTGATACATAGACCTAACATTTTCAAACTGAATGGCATTACTTTATAACATAAAAGTCCCCTAATGTGTGACAAAGATGGTATTCTCTTTATCCTTTTCTGCTATCCTAATTTGGTTGTAACCAAAAAACTCATCCATAAATGAATATGTGGCATTTTTAGCAGCATTATCCACCAAGATATCAATGTGAGGTAATGGAAAATCATCTTTCGGGCTTGCCTTGTTCAAATCTCTATAGTCCACGCACACGCGGATCTTTCCATCCTTTTTTGGGACCACAACCATATTGGCTACCCACTGAGGACAGTGAACGACATCTAGAAACCCTGCATCCCATTGCTTTTGTATTTATGCTTTCACCTTTAGGAGCATATCTGGTTGCATTCTCTTGGTTTTTTGTTTTACTGATATACTTCCTTCTATTAAAGGGATTTTATGCACAACTATATCAGTATCTAAACGTGGCATTTCTACATAAGTCATGGCAAAAACATCTTTATATTCATGCAAACGAGAAATCAACTTTCCTCTTTCTTCAGTCGTAATGAGGGTACCGATTTTTAACTCCTTTTCCTCCTACTTGGTTCCTAGATTAACGGTCTCAAGCTCCTCACTAAAAGGTTTCAAGTCTTTTCAAAATTTTCCATCAATCTAGTAAATTCTTTTATATCTTCTTCTCCCCACTCCTCATCATCAAGTGTAGTGACATTATTGAAATTTGGCCAATTATTCTTAGTGTAGTGGTTTTATGAATGGTTGGAACTTTCTAAACTCCTGAAAGTGTAAGGTGTGTTTGTGTAAGAGTGCTTATTTGCAAATGACATGTCATATATAAAAATGCATGATCTTATTAAAAAGAGTGTTCATTCAACAAGGAAAAATAATGGGACATCGTGAGCTAGATTACCGCCATCATCAAAATAAAACACATGTTCATGACAAAACAAAAGCAATTACTTTTTGAACACAATATGAACGGGCTCCATCTTCCAGTTCTGGAACATTTCTCCTTCAACTAATTTTCACATGAATGTTCTTGCAGGAGGGGCATCAATGTTATAGATGGAGAGATGTAGGAAATACATCTCTACCTTTTGGTATTCAAGAGTGCTGACATGCAAATCTTTTATGTCTGCTTTGATTATCTCTGCTGAGCTGCAGAAGGATTCTTGAAGTGGCGGGATGGCAAGGTCTTCATCTTTCAATTCCCTTGCTTTGATTTTTGTCATCCTGACCTCTCTTCTCATTCGAGCAACCCGTTTGAAAAATCCTCTTTCTTCGGCTTATATCTGAGCCCAAACCTTTGATCCGCACGTTTCAACTTCATTATACTTATTTGCTTTGGCATTCCACTAATGGGGCTAAGCTGAAAAGGGATTCCACTCCGCATGAAACATTTGGCAGCCATCTTTGCAGCTTCTAGGATCTTTGGCTTCTTCAATGTGGCACCTTCATGGTTCAATTCTATATTTACTACTTCAAATGCATGAATGCTCCCGTCTTTACAATTATCTGTTTCTATGAAGGGTACAACTACATTTTTAATCATTATAGTGATCAACATCCCGTTTGCAATATACTTTAAACATTGGTGTAATGAAGAAGCCACCACTCCCGCTACATGAATCCATGGCCTTCCAAGTAATATGCTATAGGATGCATGGATATCCATCACTTCCAGCGTTACTAAGAACACTTGCGATCCTACACATAGCTCCACCTCAATATTCCCCACAATCTGCCTTGGCGACCCATCATATGCTCTTGTCATCATGGTTCTTGGCTTCATGTGTGACTCATAAATGGGCACTTCTTTCAACATATGCCTTGGTAACACATTCAGTGCAGAGTCATTATCAATTAATACTTTCTCAATCAAAACATCCTTACGTTGTATCGTGATGTATAATGGCTTATTATGCCTTGTACCGTCAGCACCCACTTCATCATCAGAAAAGTACACATAACTTGAAGCTTGTATCCTCCCCACTAAGTGCTCCATGGCCTCTGGGTTAATGTCTTGGGGTACATAGGCTCATTCAGCACTTTTTTCAAAGTCTTCCGATGAGATTCAGAACTTAATATCAAGGAAAGAAATGATATCTTAGTAAGGGTTCTTTTAAGTTGTTCCACAATACTATACTCATTATGCTTCATTAACTTTAAGAATTCAGTGGTTTCCTCTTCTATTACAAGTTTATTTATTCTTCGAATATGTCAACCACTTCTTTCCTTGTCAACCAATTCAGGGTAAAACATTTGCCACTCCTGATCAAGCCTCCAATTTCTAGTATAAAGACAAGTGGTTGTCTTGCACCTTAAGATGAATACCTGTAGTTGTATGGCATGGCTTGGACTAAACTAATTCGGGTGACCCTCCTGTAGTGAATTGAACCCAACATACTTCTTTATCTGACATCTTTATCATAAACACTTTATCATCTATTTTTGTCTCTACCCGAAGCAAACCTCTATTTATCATTTGCATCATGTTTTTATAGAGGCCTCTTGTCAGCATCTGATAAATTCTTTCCATTGACACCTTTAAATTTTTTCGGATACTCAACACCCAACAAATTCACTAATCTGCTACCCAAAGAATGATTAGGTAGTGAAATGGTACTTACATTTGGGGACTCTTTGAATGTTATCCATCCAACTTTATCAATTGCAGGAGTTTGTTTTTTAATGCATTACACGTGTGGATGTTATATCCTGTGATTCATGCGTGGTATTCACAGGTGAGATCCGGTCTATACCAACTAGGGTAAGGTTGTTGTAGGGGTATCAAAGGTACAGGGGCTACTTGCCCAATGCTTAACAGCTTTTGATACATTCCATTTAAAAGTAAAGGTAATGGGGGTAATTGTTCTTGAGTTCTTGGGTGATTTCCTTTCTGTAAGCCTTCAGTTTGGTTTTTTTGACAAGCTCTCGACTTGATTTCCAAGCCTTTTGGTAGGGTATGGGAATTTGAAGTTGACATTAATGATTTTGGATGATGAGGCGGTATATTTTTGGAATTGGGTGCTCCTGCCCCTATAACCAGTCTCAATGTGATGTATCTCCCTCTTTTTTCCAACAAAACCTCTTTTCTCTACTGGTGCAAAGATTCTCCCGTTCTTAATCCCCTGCTCTATTCATTATGCCGTAGCTACAGTGTCAGTGAATTGTTAAGCCGAACTGTCCATCACATGTTCGTAAAAGGGTGCTTTTAGCGTGTTGGCCAATATATTAACCATTTCCCTATCCTTGGGCAGCTAAGTCTCTCCACCTTTAAGCATATTCTCTTATGCTTTCCTTTTCCCTTTTTCCATGCTGGATAAACCGGTCTTGTCAAGGGTGATATCCATATTGTACTTGTATTGCTTAATGAAAGCGTCCACTAAGTCTTTCCAACTGCAAATCCTAGTGTTGTCGAGCCTCCTATACCAACTTAAGGTCACCCCCCTCAAACTATCCTGAAAAAAATGCAATAGTAGCTTTTCGTCATGCACTACCTTAGCCATTTTATTATAGCATGACTTCAAATGAATGACAAGGCATGGTGTCCCCATATACTTGATGAAGTCTGAAATGCGAAATTTTTTCGAGACCACCACATTTGGAACCAAACACATCTCCACTACTTTCATTGGATCTATTAAATCTACTCCTTTAATGGCCCTTATCTTGGCTTCCACCACTACCATTTCATCTTGATCTATATTAACAAACAATTGTTTTATGAGATTCATTTGCAAATGTTTCAACAAGCGGTAGCGGAATGGGTGTTGGGGCTACTGATTGTACAAAGGCAGAATGTTGTGGAGGATCCTGAATTCTCTCTCATATCACCTCGCCAGGGTTATTTGTTGCTTGTGTAGGCCTAGTTGAAGGACTTTTGCCTTAAGCATTTCTTATTGCTTGCTCGAGTAGACCAGTAAGATGAGCTACACTTTCTTTCAAGCCATCCAGCTCTTCTTAGAAATGGGCATCGTGGTGTGCACGCTCTTCATTCTCCATGTGTTTCTACCAAAATCGAGTATTGTAAATTCTGGAAGGTGAAGTTCTTCTAGGACCTATATTTTTACACGTTGATGATATGCATGTTATTTATGATGAATGAATGCATGCATGATAATTTTATTTTTTGTTTTTGAAAAACCAATCCATGACTTCCTTTTCGGGTAGGATCCGTAGTCTAATGTTGTAGGAAAGTTTTGCCCGAATATTCAAATCAATTGAATCGCACACACTTGATAAATAGAAAAAGGTTGATCTTGTCCATTTCATTCATCAAAATAGAGCCATACAAAAGCATTTACTCGAATGTTATCCCTTTATTAGCTACAAACCTAACAAAATAGGAGAGTTCATCCAAGTGCATTTCATATTTGCGGGCATTTTTGCCATTTCTAGTAGCTTTTACACATAGCTCATTTGCCTTCCTAGCCACTATGTTGATCAGCTTATCGGTTTGCTCTATTTTGTGATGGAATACAACATTATCCTGATGTCATGCTTCATTGCTAGCAGTCAATGAGTAATTATTTTTTTCTAATATCTGAACCATTTTCTCAAGTTGTTGGGTCTGATCCTTAGCCTTTTGTAGCCCTACATCGAGCCCTATTTTCTCCTAGTTCAACTAAGCTTCAATTTCAGCGGTGCATTCTTGCCATTCATTGTGGTGCTCTTGCACTATCTTTAATTCTTCCTCTCGAGTTTCTAGTTCAGCTTGTAGAGTGGAAACATGATCTCTTAGGTTGTTGGTTTGGGTTAAGTATTTTTTTCTTTGGGTGATAGAGGACTCTTTTGGGTGGGGCTCTCTGTCAACTAAAACAAGTTGCCCTCAGTCACTTTTAATAACTTTGAGCTCAGCCACTAAATTGACTTCTTTGAAAGAACTCGTGTACCCGGTCAACCCTCTAGTTCTCGGTACATATTGCATCCTCCCAAACTACCTGGTTACAAGATCCACGCCTTACTACTGCAACTCATTAGATAAGTTGAATTACCTACCCAATAGGCAATCTATCTAAAATTACTTTTGGGAAGTGCCCGATATTTCTCCACCCAAGCCTTTTCATCCAAGTCTTTTCATTCTTCACTCAGAATCAAACCAAGAGGCCTCATGTTAAACCACAAAAATATTGAAAACTTCTCTTGGGGTTTCCAAATGACTAACAATCCACATGAACAATAAAGGGATACAACATCGCATTGCTCCTTTCCCATGCAACCTGCAATGGTTCAAGGACAGGAAAGTTTCAGCCAATATAGTTGAAGTGGGATTATTCCTTCCCTGCTCATATTCAACAAAAACGTTTGTCGCTTCCATGCTAATAATCATGACAGCTTCTGAAGGGAAAAGTACTAAACCAAAAATAGCAAAAGCCATCGACCGATACACCTCTTCTCTAAGTCTCCCTTTATCTTTACTTGTTTTCAAATTATTCTCAATCGCCTTCCATTTGAAACCTCTAGAAGATGTCATGTTCTGGTCTACTTGATCCAAGCATAGAAGCTTAGCAACCTCTTAGGCTGTATTCTCAATTTTCTATCTAAAATAAACTTTGTGAGGGTTGTGAGGGAAACTCAGGATTAGAGCATACTCTATGGTAGGAGTCAATGTCAATGTCCCCAAAGGTAAAGCACTAGTAGTTGGGATCCCAAAAGTGCATAAGGGCCTTAACTACTGATATCTGAATTGGGATTTTCATCGATGAGCGATTCTTCCATATTTGACTTCAAATAACGCCTCATCTAGATACCCCAAGATGGGCATAAGCCTCTTCATATTTTCTATAGAGTAGTGGATTTTGATCATGTGTGGCAATTCATTGATTTTATTAGCCCTTGGGCAATCTCCCTCAGTTAACAAACTCTTTCCCTGTATTCCAAAAAGGTCAAGGAAGTCATGGTCTTGGTTTATAATTTCTGTGAATTTAAAAAAAAATGAAAAAATGGAGAGTTTGTATCCTAGGTTCTAAGTTATTGCATGAAGGGTAAGTTTTCTATGTGGTCTCAAAAGGTCTATGAACTGCCTAGTGACCACCTTACGTGAAGGTGGTATGAGAGTTTACAAGAAATGGTTGGGGCATAGTATGACCGCCATTATCAGGTAAACACACAGTTCATAGTTGGATGTTTCACGAATCTGAACCCCGACTGAAAGTCATGAGGCAAACTGTTATTCCCCTATCCTAAAATTCGGGCATATTAAAAAAAATTAAAATGCATGATGATATTATTTGATGTTAATATGTATTGAAATTAAAATTATGTTAAAGCAGTAAAATTGCGTGTAACAGAAAATAAGGTAAAGAACTAACAATCAAGCAAACAATGCTCCATCCAGCAATATCCCTAGTGGAGTCGTCATCTATCGAGACAACATTTTCTTGCGCTTCACACCCTACCATCCCATGATGCGAGAGACAATGATGCGCAGTGAAATGGATGTATTTTATAGTCATAAAAATTACAACTATGATTACCAAGAGTCCCCACCTAGTATTAAGGTTACTAGGAAACCTATTGGTTTGCGAGAGTCTAGGTAAGGGGACTTGTTGTGCAAGGGGAACACGCATCTCCCCTATTACACCCTACCTAAGGTAAGTTGTATTATTGTCTGATTGTTTTTCTAAGTTCAAATTTTTACATTGCATTTTCAAAAACCATTTTTTTGCTTGTCGGTGTACTTTACAATGTAATTTTACACTGCAGTGAAAAACTTTTTTGTTATCTACAAATATACTTTACAATATAATTTTACACCCTAATAGATAAAACAAAATAATTATAGTTTTTTTGATATTTTGGCCAAATTCCAATGAATAATCATAAACCGGTTATGATATCAATTTTCGTTTTAAATATGATAAAGATGCAACATATTTTTTCTTACAAAAAATATGATGGGAAAATCCTTGGAATTTGATTGTATGCACGAACACAACACATTTTTATATTTTTGAAAATTTTGTATTTTTATATTTTTCAAAATTTTGTATTTTTATATTTTTGCTATTTTTTAAATGAAAAATGAAAAAAAAATAAAAATATCTATGGGTTGTCTGTCTAACCCTAATGGGCCGGGAGGCCCATCATTTGGGGGTTGGGCTGGAAGCCCTCCTTGCTTGGACTGGGCCTCCAGTTCGTATGGGCTGGAAGCCCACCTCATTGTGGAGTGGGGCCCAATCCAAATGATTGGGCCAAACATACAGTGTGGCCCGGCCACCTCAACGTTCACATGCACGAAATAGGGAAGATGATGAATAGTAAAGGGGTATTTTTTGGAGGATGACGAACGATGTACTTGTTAATGTCATTGGGTAGAGGAGGCCGAGGTGGTTCTTCCTGTCATGGTTGCATCGAAATTGGTGGCCGGAGGATACATTGGAAGTTGCTACTGGTTTGAGCTGGAGTTGTTGTCATTCGTCGCTGGAGTTGGACCTGTTAAAGGAGCTACTAGCATGGAGGAGAGACCGACGGTGCTGAGGGAGATGATGTAGGGTGGTCATTCGACTTCCTAGAGGAGAGAGAGAGGGATGTCGGTGTTGTAGAGAGAGAGACGCTGTGAAAGGATGAGAAAAAGGTGTCAACAGTGACTTTGTCGGCGCTAAGGAAGGGGAACTGTTTCGGTGGTTCTTTGTATATTTTTTTGTGGCTCTGTAAATTGATCGCCTTCCTCTCATCCTTGTTGTTCTATGTATTGTTTTTGGTATTATTTCATTTCCTTTGTCTGCCTCCTCCCTTTATGTTCGTGCATGCATGGTATTGATAAGTAGGAGGCCACCCTTCGCCTGCCCATTGCTTGCAACAATGGGTTGCCTCTTCACCTGAACCTGCAGTAGCGTGCCTGCACTTTTCAAGTGACTGAACAGTGCAATCACGCCTGTGATAATTTTGGGAGATGGTGAAAATACGATTTGGTCCCTCAATTTTTAATTGGTTCAATCGCACCCTCAATAGGTTTTAAACTTTTAATTTTGTGCAATTGTATCCCTAACAAAATTTCAACACCAACTTAAGATTTGAGCGCCTTTTTTATTTTGGTCCCAACAACTTATAATTTGTGTGCCTTTTTTATTTTGGTCCTTGATGTCTGATTTGCACGATTTGACCCTCAATTGATCATTAGACTCTCAATTTGGCCCCTGACTTCGCATCATTAGCTTGGAAAAATTCAAATCGGTCTCCGAAAATTCCAATCTTCTCAATTGAACCTGAATTAAGCTCAAAAACTTGATATTTCATCGATTAAGCCCTTAATAAAATTAATTTAACCAATTTAAAGTATAATGAAGTCCTTACACTTAATTAAATCCTTCAATTGAACCCTAAATTAATTCCCAAACATAATTACATTTGAAATTTATCGATGATTAAATCGAATCGACCCATAAAAATATAATTGTGTCTTTCAACTTAATTCTTACATAAATTTATCAATAATAAATTATTTTTACCTTAAATCTGCATTTTTCTTCATTTCTGGGGGCACAAAAGAGTTACGATCAGGCTCTCAAAAATGTCTAAATTTTCCACCTTGATTTTCCACCGACACCAGCCCCTTTTATTTTATTTTTGTGTTGGATAGAATTGGGCGAATAACCCATTTTTGGGTTATGAAACCTGACATATGATGCTACCATATTATTTGATAGTTTCACCCATATTTACCTCGTGTTTTGAATATGTTTTGTGTGTAAAATGTCTGGATATTCTTTATTTTATGTTTTGAAGACATTTTTGGTTAAAAGATGTAAAAAGGAGGTAATTGGACGTGATTGACATATTTGACCTTCAACCGATTTTTTGTGCACAGCAGAAGCTATAGAGAACAAAATGAAGTGATTCTAGTGGCATTCAACAGCTAACATACATACCTTTCTGGAAAGATAAGGCAAAAAAATAAGGAAGAGCATGGAAATCGCAACCTTCAAAGTCAAATCTTACAATATGTCGATGTTGACCTTCGGCCATTCCACTTAAATATCTGGATATACAGAAGTCTAATTGATGCAAACCCAATTTTGATGGATTCCAGACTCAAAAGACCTATCATCGATCCAAAGTTTGGCTCAAAATGATGTCTTATGAATGAGATATGACTTTTACAAGATGACAACTAAATTTTGTAAACTTAAGGAATGACTATTTTGTAAAATAGAAACTAGGGTTTCTAAGCATATATAGAGGAGAGGTAGAGAAAACCATTCGTCAAACAAAAAAGTAAACACAATATTTCTCCTCCAAACCTGAAATCATGTATTCTCCATCTTTTTAATTGCTTGTTCAACAAACATACAAGGCTAAACTCTTTTTCTTGGTTGCAAGGACACATGATCCTTCAAATTTCGAGAGCTATGAGGTCTATTTTGACCTTATGTTTCCATTTTATACAATGAATCTGTTTGTTCTCCTATGCTTATTTTTCCTATGATTGTTTATTTAATTGCTAGAGTGGACTCAAAGTTAATATTGCAAACAATTTATTGCTAAGTTTGATATCAAAACCAGAGTTATGGTATATGAACCTGTGAAGCAATTGAGTTAATAATTATGGCAGATCTACGTTATTAATCTTAAGAAGAACATTAAATCAAATTAAACATAGATTGCGAACAATTATTTTTCTTAATTGATCAATTTATCTAGTTCTTAAGGCTGCCATTGAATTAAATTACCAGTGCGGACACTGGAGTTGTTTAATGGTTAGGGTAAATTATACGATGGATCTGGTAACTAACCGATGTTAAAATGAGATAAATATTCATAATATAAATTGATGTTTCGTTTCCATGATCAGTTCTGATTTCTGTAGTTGGATGTTGACTTGCGACCAAGGTTTGTTTTATTGATCAATTTCAGTTTTATATAATTTTCACTTAGTTTGATTTGCCTAGCCTAGACAACTTCCAACCCCCTGATTGCATAACATATACAAGCTGACTTGCAGGCGCGTTGTGCTAGACTTTTTTGATATAGCAAACTGATTGATTGTTATACATGTTTTCATTGATTATATATATATATATATATATATATATATATATATATATATATATATATATATATATAGTTAAATCATCATCAATAAAATCCGTTTCAAATGGGTTATTTGTTCCGTGTATCGAAATTAATGAATGTTGTTATTATTCGAATGTTTGGTAATTATTTAATTGGTAAATTGTCTATGTGTATCGAAGCGCTTGTAAATAATTTGGCTCCATTTTCATACCTCTTTTGTTTATATTTGAATTCTTATATTTTTTTGTTACATGATATTAAATATGACATATCATACATAAAAAATCGTGCGAATCAATTTTGAAAAAAAACATTGACTAATGAATTATTTTCATTCTTATTATATTTTAATCATCATTTTTTTCAAATTGTCATAATTATTATAGTTGTTGTTATTATAATTGTTGTAAGTAATTAATATTCATATTATTACTGACAATATTTTTATAATCGTTTCAATTATTACGACAATAATCATCACGATAATTAACATCGTTGTTTTTATGAATATAATTACAATTACAATTAGTATTATTATCATTAGTATAATTGTTTTGTCATTATTGATATTTTTCTATTATTTTATGAGTAATTGTTATTATTACTATCAAAATCATCATTAGCTACATGATAAGCACCATAACTACTAGAATAAATTATAATCGTTATTATTATGATCATTTATAATGTCACCATTATCATTAAGATTACAACACCTTAAATTGTTATTATTAGAACTATTAAAATAATAAAATTATTAATTTATCCTAAAGAATAATAAAACTTAAAAATTTAAACAAAAAAAGTAAGCTAGAAAAAGCACATTTGTAATTATTATTATCATTGCATATATATATATATATATATATATATATATATATATATATATATATATATATAAATACCTTGAAGAATAAAAAATACTCAAAATTATAACAAAAGAGGAAGGAAACAATTAAATAAATGAGAAAACAAAAACAAATATTATTAGCCTTAAAAAAACATTTGATTTTTTTAAAACAAAAGAAATATGAATTTTCAAATGATCACTAACACAAATTAAAATTTAAAGACTAAATAAAAAATACAACCCCAATAAAAGAGAAGATAAAAAAGAATTCAAAAGTAAAACAAAAAGCATATTCACATAAACATGTACAATAATAGGGATTAATGCATAACTGTACAAATACTAATAAAAAAAATTGAAAAGAATAATTAAAAGTAGAAGGGCCGAAATAAAAATAAAATATATAATTGATTTCAATTGAAGGATTCAAATGACAATAATTCAAATTTCTATATCACACATATTAAGGGATTTAAAATCAAAATCAAAATCAAAATTAAAATTAAAAGAATAGGGATCGCAATTCAAATATAATATATAATTAATTTCAATTAAAGGATAAAATTGAAAATAATTCAACTTGTTAAACCAAAAAAATTAAGGGATTTAATACAAAATCGAAAATTAATAGAATAAGGACCGAAATGTAAACTAAATAAATCATCAAATTCAATTAAAGGACTAAATTGAAACCAATCAGAACTTCTATTACAGAAATTAGGACCATACACAACAATCAAAAGAGAAGGGACTATTATGAATCTACCACAAACTCAGGGGACACTAGTGTAAAATGGGCTTGAGGAGAGAGAAAAGGGTGCAAATGCATTCAAAACAACCACCGTTGACTCTCCGGTGATTATGGGATGCCATGCTCCACTCCAGTAGGTAGAGGACATGGAGCCGAATTGTAAGAGACACCGGAGCTGCATTTTGGAACACCAAATGACGCGTCACTTGCCACCGGAAAAGAGCGGGCCGGGAGAAGGTAGAGACGATGCACCAACAGTGCGCCGAAATAAAAACAGTAAAAAGTAGGGATCCATTTCTTAACTTTTGTCTTTTCTAGGGCTAAAGTAGTATTTACACAATTTTCAAAAATGTGTAATGTCCGAAGGACCCCCCCCCCCCCCTGGTAGTTCAATGTTTTGTCTTATTTGTGGGCATTTTCATTATTGCACCGTACATACACTTGTAAAAAAATGATATTACCCCTAGTGAGGTCACTATTAACAGGTTGAGGGGAGGGTTAAGACAATATTTTGACTGTTTAAAAATATGCATAAAATGCAAAAATATCCCCAAACAATTTGGTATTACTAACTGGTCTCGTGGGGAAATCGAAAATACCCCTCATACAAAGGCAAGGGTTAAGGCGCACTGAGGGACAAAATCATTAATACACTGTTGTAATCTAGAGTGTTTTGTGAGTGTGTGCACAAGTTTTACTGAGCTGTTTTAGCTTTCTTCTTAATAGCATGAAAATCAGAACTAAAAAGTCCTCATGGGATCAACCCCTTGCTTGCTCTATATTGTCTTCTGTGTTTTGTTTTAATCTAGGGTAATTATTTTATGCAACCGCGATATCACAACAACATACCTCATATGTTTTAGGATGTGCATTAATTCCATTGTATAATTTTTTTGAATTTTCAACATACATGAATGTGTATTAAACATTGCCCCCACAATCCTTTTATCTGGGATTCTAACATACACTCGATGTATATTGGCCTATGCACAATGATCACCATCCCCGGGATCCAAACATAGACTAGATATATGTTATCCATTTTTAGTTATTCCTTTATTCAGGATCCTAACATACACTAAAATGTATGTTAGCCATTTTTGGTTATCTCTTTATCTAGGATCCTAGCATATACTAAATGTATGTTACTCACCACCATATTTTGTTCATGACATTTTCAAACTTCCGTAACACACATGCCTTAAATATTCTTATTGATAAATCATATCTTTTGAAACTTCCACCAAAGCTTAAAGCATAATTCACACATTTTCATTATGAAAATTAAATTAGAAACGTAGGCATGAATCACCTACTTGTTGTGGATGCTCTGCTCATGGTCCCTTGTTGTTGCTATTGCACCACACTCGTGGTCCCTCCTGCAATTACAGGAAATTCTCATAAATCATTTTAAACCATCGAAACACTTCCTAATAACCACACCAAAACAATTCAATATGCCTTTAAATTTGTTATTCTGTCACTTTTATTTTTTATAACTTTTATCAGTCAAAATATCATTATAAACACCCATTGTTTAACATAAATTGTTTCTTTTCCTTTAACACGTCTAACTTCATAGTTTTGCGACCTCCCACTTCTTTTTCTTTTTTTCTCAAAGCTGCCAGTAAAGCTTGGATTCCAACCTCTGCCTAGATTTTTCACTATAACAAGAGTTACAGAACTCCGTTTTGTATAAAATTAATCTTGTTGGAAAGATAACATACATGGTTACAACTCTTATGAAGGGAGGAAAACCTAGTTTTGCCCCCAAATTCACAAAATGCATCACAAATGTGACTAATTTGTTGTTCTGCAGAGTTTGTCCTGCATAGTCACGTTTAGTGACCCTTAACTAGAGTTCTAAAATTACAAATTAAATGCAACAAGTTTACTTGGATAGTACACGTCCAGAACTATAATTTCTACGAAGGAAACCAATCTTAATTCCCTTGTTTTTCCACTCAGACTCTCTCCCAAAAGTCAAGAGATGAATTTGTCTAGATGTTAACTTCTGCATCATATACATTTGGTCAAAACTTGGTCTTGGAAAAACATGATTTCCCTCATTCTTTTCATGCTCAGTAACTCATTACACAAACATTCACATCCAACATAACATATACAATAATTGTTTTGCAAAACACATAATTTTTCCTCCTAATTACTGGCCTCAATGGCCAGCCATGGCCTTTCTTAGGGGCTCTCCTTTTCCTTTTCCATTTGTCTTACCAATTAGCTCTCATTCCATCCCATTTCATGTCACATTCATCAATTACACACAATTCCACATTTTTCCCTAAAAAATTTCCTAGAACCCTAACCCAAATCTCATAAAGAAAAATCATGCAATTTAACCATAAAGTCAAGAATCTTTTTTGTGCATATAAGAAACATCATACCAAGGAAGATTTAAGATCCTCATAGCTTGTGAAATCACAATCTCCTCCTTCCTTTTTTTTCTTCATACTGCTATTACCCCAAATACTCTTTTTTCCTTCCAATTTCTTCTTCCAATAATACTCCAAATCCTTGTGTTTTTGATGTTTGAATGTTTTGATAACCCTTAATCTCACTTTCACTTTGAAATTCTACTTCAATTGGGTAAGAAAAATATAAAAATCTCCCTCCTTTTCTTCCTCTCATTCTGCTGGACGTTAGAGAAAAGATATAGGTATTTATACCCCTCAATTTCTCTTATTGCACTTAAGCCCCCATTTCCTTTAAATGTTTTCTTTTTACCCCATATCTTCTCTTCTTATAATTTAAATCATAATTTTTACATTTATTTCAATTCCACCCCCTCAACCTATTTTATTCTCTTTTAATTCAATCATTTAATTTAAAACTAACCCCAATTAATTTCGAGTTAAAAATTATGATATCTTAATTATTTTGTTCGGATGTTATATCCAAAATTTCTAAATTCTCATTTTAATTAAATTTGTTTGTGAATTCTTCCACTTTTATCTATTTATTTATTTTTGTTTATTTAGTTTATAATTTACACTTATATTTATTTCTTGGGGTTTACAACTAAGAACAGTCATTAAAACAAACTCATAGCAACTTAAACTAGGTAAGACGAGCAAACTTGCTCGCGCACTGCACTGGGCTTTTTTTCTATTTAGGAAACTAATTGATTTTGTGTATGTTGTAATTGGTTATTTTAATATTTAATTAGTAAAATTGTAATTGATAAAATCTGTTAAAAAAAGTTTTTTTTCCGCCTAAAAGTGATTGAATGTTGTTACTTCCAAAACTCTTTTGATAA
The DNA here is from genome assembly GCA_027405865.1 of Salix purpurea. Lineage (NCBI taxonomy): Eukaryota > Viridiplantae > Streptophyta > Magnoliopsida > Malpighiales > Salicaceae > Salix > Salix purpurea. Next base: position 12,912,403 of record CM050333.1, read on the forward strand.
TTATTTAATCAATAGATTGTACAATTGGAATCGAAAAAACCTTTTCAAAATGAGTCACGTGCCCCGTGTAACATACTGATTGATTGTTGTGTAAAACCTCCGGGCGAAAAATCATAAATTGACTAGTTTTATGTAAAACAAAAAAAATCGTAACTCTTGATTGGGTTATCAAAAAATTCTAAAATTTTGCGTGAAGACTACTCATATGATACCTTAGCTTGGGTTAAAATTTCAGAAGTTTTAGAGAAATTCGAAAATTTGACAAAAAAATCACAATTCGACTAGTTTTACGTATTGGATGTAATTTTCAATCCGACAAACGGATTGAGCTAAAATTTTCTGAGGAACCTTAAAATATATTGAATAAAATCTGGTTAAAATTTTAAGATGAATGGAGCTCGGTAGTGCTAGCAAAAAAAATTCATTAAGGGTATAATAGAAATTTGCCATTGGAAACAAAACATATAAGCTCTCCTTCTCTTCTATTAACTACCGAATGGGCAGAAACAAAAAAAAAGTGAAAAGAGAAAGAGAGCATAACGTGAGAGAAAGAGAGAAAAGTAAGGAAAAACAATAAAGAAATTGAGAAAAATACCTTTATAAGCTTGCAAGTTCAACCTATAACACTAAGGCAAGTGAAGGAAGGAGGATTTGAGAAGGGGAATTCAGCTAACTTTGGAAGAGAAGAGAAATTGGATGAAAAGCAATAGGTAAGCATGAGAAGTTTGGATTTCATGTTTGATTTAGATGTGTTCTTAAGCTTATTTGATTAAGTTGGGAAATAATTTCATGGAATTTTACCTTAGTTTCCCTTAAATCCTAGATTTTTGAACTTAGGGTTTTTATGTGAATTTGGGGGAAATAGGAGGGGAAGGGAAAATGATGAAATTGATGTGGAATAGAATGAAAATAATTTGAAATAACAAGTAAATGAAGAAAAATTTGGGGGAGAAAAAAAAAGAAACACTAAATTTGGCCAAATGAAGGGAAAAGTGGGAGAATGAGTTTTGATGTTAATGTTTAGAAACAAATCATGTTTAATCATGATAATTGAAAATGTAAGAAAGACTAAATGAAGAGATAGCATTTAAATTGAGAAAATAATAATAATAATAATAATAATAATAATAATAATAATAATAATAATAATAATAATAATAATAATAATAATAATAATAATAATAAGTAAATTCAAATTAAAAGAGAAATAAACTAGTTAAAAGAAAATATGAAGACAAGATATCTAGATTGTGTTTGAATATAGTATTTAGATAAAATGAATAATATGATGTGAGGATATAAAGAATAGAAGAATTATTTGATGGAGGAATTATGAACATAGAGTAAGCAAAGAAGTAACTTGAGTTAAATATGAGGTTGTATGTAAAATAATGATGTTATATTTGAGAATGAATTTTTATTAGAACAAATTACAAATAAAAATATTATGTGCTTTGTGTTTTGGCACGTAAGAAAAATATTGATGGACTAATGATATAATGACACTTGATTGGTTCAGGAGTTGTGTCTGGAGCTGATTATCAGACAGGAGGAGCTGGGTCATCTCGAGCAGAAGGTAGGTGATTTGTCACCTTATTTTATAATGTTTAGTTTCCCTAATAATCTATGTTGCTTATTTAATTGATATTAAATGAATGGAGCAAATGAATAAATTGAGTTGTGATTATGTGAATTACTGGTAAATTATGTGAAATTACCGATTTTGTTTGTTAACAAAGAGGTTAACCGGATATGGGGTAATTCGTATGGAAGTACCGGATTGTTTGGCTAAATAAAAGAGGTTAGCCGGATGCTGGGTAATTCAAATAGAATTACAGGATTGTTTGGCTAATAAAAGAGTTTAGCCGGATGCTGGGTAATTCAAATGGAATTACTGGATTGATTGGCTAATAAAAAAGGTTAGCCGGATGCTGGGTAATTCAAATGGAATTACCAAATTGATTGGCTAACAAAAGAGGTTAGCCGGATGATGGGTAATTCGAATGAAAGTACTGGATCTATTGGTGACTCAGGAAGGAAACTAAATTTCTGAGTAATTATATGAAAGTGTTAGATTTATTTGGTAATTATGATGAATTAGCTGGATTAGTAAATTTTGAAAAGATTATGTAAATTAAGGGATTAAGTTAGATTGAAGTAGAAGTATTAAATTTCAAAGGTTAAGAGTAATTAATTAATATTAGCATAATATAGTGAGTGAGTTACTTAATATTGTTATTGTTGAAACAGGTACACCACGAGGTGATGCAGATCGTTAGATGTAGGAATACTCCTTTTTATGAATTACTATTTTGGAATGTAATATTCATGTCTTTACTTTGAGTGTAAATCCTTTTGTATTGTAAAAAAATTAAGTAGAAGGTGTAATATGTAGTGTATGTATTATATATATGTATAGTTGTTAGTATGACCAAATCATTTTCAAAATGATATGATTTGGACACCCCGGTTATCAAAATTAATGTATAAGTGAGGAAAAAAACAGAAAAAATGTAAATAAAAAGTGGGTCCGGGGATTATTCGTGGTACGCGTAAGCTGACCCAAAATAAAAAAATATATACATGGGGAAACAAATCATGGTGTATGTAAGCTGACCCGAACATCCTAGTTATAAAAACACCAAAAAAAATATATAAGTGAAAAAACAGGAAAAAAATGTAAAAAAAATAGGGTCCAAAGATTAGTTGTGGTGCGGGTAAGCTGCCCTAGACACCTCGGTTAAAAAAAAAAGAAGGAAAACACCTTTTGAAAAAGTAATGAACAGTGAAACTCAATGTTCATTACTGTTTGAAACCACGATCTCTTTTAGCTTTATATATAAAATACTATTACTAATACTAATACTTTGATGTGAACCTCATGATCACTTGGTCACGCAACCCACAACCAAGAAAGAGATCTGATCCCTGAAAAGTCAAAATAGGTTTGATAGAGTGTGACACAATGGAAATCTGCCCCAAGGCACCAACACTATTGGAATGAGTAGAATGACACCACGAAACTAGTTAATCTTCAATAAGTCGAATTCAGTTCATTTAAGAACTAAAAAAATGCAAGATTCACTCTCACACATAAATTGAAAAGTTCATAATTAAAATTAATCAATCGCTGCCGAAATTTAGCTAACATGAGTTTAAAGTCTTTTAAAAACTAACCATAATGGACCCCTTATGTGGACTTAAATGAGATCCACTCAAAACTGACTTAAAATCCTAAATTGAAAAGCCCATGACTTAATCCAAACAAGACTTGGATCCTAGCTGAAAACAAAGTCTTAATTAAGCTTAAACAAGCCTTGGACTCTAGCTAACAAAATTAAATAAAGCCCATAAGTCTTATTTATAGCCTTCCATCCAGCCCCTTAATCCTAGAAACAAAAGGGAAAGGTAGCCCATAAGTCTTTGCTGGTGTTTTTGGGCTAGTTCGCATCATGCTTGGTTTTTTTTAATTAAATCGGATTAATTTAAGTTTTTTGAGATTAGGTTTGGTTTTTAGTAATTTTAATCGGTGTAACCCGAAAACCAAATTTAATAGAGCCCTAATTCAAAAAATAAAAGCCCATCCACGTGCACGTGCTCGTCTTTCAACTTTCTTCCTATTTGTTGAGCTGCTTGGTTGCCACCCTGCTCTCCGAAACTTCCCTCTCTGTTGGTCTTCAATTCCCTGTCCCAAGTTAACAAAAATCAAAACTACACTCTTGGTAAGTATCAAGCCCACCTCAACCACTAACCAACCAATCCAAGGGCAGAAGAAAGCAAATGAGGTGTGAAATCCAATGTTCCATCACTATGGGTTGGAACAATGATTTCACGACCTCATTTAGCTTTTAGTATAATATAATGTGTAAGTTGATTTTTATCTTTTATTTTTAGAATAACCATAACCTTATAGTAGACCAATTTAAATATCATTGTTATTTTTAAAACTAGATCACAAATTCTTTATTATTGTTTTTACTATTTATAGTTAGACTACATGTCCACAACCATAAGATATATTTTATTAACAAACACAGTTAAAAAATGAAAATAAAAACATATTTAAAGAACTTGTTATCAAATAGATGCTCATTTGATTTTTTACTAGTAAATAGTATAATTATAAATGATTTGTAATGTCTATTTGAGATTATTATTATAATCTTTTAATTTCATCAATTAACCTTTATTAAATAATTAATATTAATTGTTTTTATCAAATATATTACTGATTTATTAAGTACTAATTATATTTTTGTTAATAATTATGGATTTTATCAAATATATTGTCATTTTTTAGTTGATGATTTTATCCTTGTAAAATCCCAAAAACTTGAAAATAATTTTCTTTAAGCTTTGAGTGTGTTAGTTTTTGCAATAAATTTTTTTTGAAATATTTTATTTTTTTATATTTTGATGTGTTGTTATTAAAAATATTTTTTTATTTTTTAAATATATTTTAAAAAACAAAAGCTATCACAAAATACGACCTTAAGATTTTATTACTACAACTTCTATCTTTTGTTGTTTTCATAACTTTTTAAATTAGTTTCTGATTTTTTTTTCTTCATTTTCAATATAAATAATATTAAAAAATAACAAAATTTATATATATTATATTTTTAAATGTAAATGATGTATGCGATATCATTTAAACTAGCTAATTGCCCACGCGTTGCCGCAGGTATTTTTTTGTATATAATTTAACATAATTAAATCTACAACGATAAATTTATATGATATAAGTAAATAAAAAGTATAGATTAAAAGATAACATGTTTAAAATTTTGAGTTGAGTTTGTCACGTAAGCATAGATTATATTTTTTAGAATATAGGTATTATGTCATAAACGATCACAAAAGAACGAGCACTAACATTAGAAAAAAGAGCAAAATATTTGAATAAGAAAAAAAACAAATTACTGAAATCATTATTGTGCAGATAATAAAATTATAAGAATCAATTAATAGAAAGAGCAAAAAAAAAAAAAGGGAAAAGGAAGCAACATTAATTTAAAATATTATCACAATAGCAACATCGGAGTCTTAATATCTAAAATTATTGTTGCCGCTAGAATAAAAACAAAAAAAAATTATTAAATTATACCGAGGGAAAAAAATAAAAAGCATGAACAAAACAGCAAGCAAGAAAAACAAATTAAAAAATATTATTATTATTATTATTATTATTATTATTATTATGAAAGAATAAATTAACAAATAACTAAAAGAATACGAAAAACACTATTCATTACTGTTCACACACTCTAAAAACACTGTGGACGCGAGCTTTGTCCTCCGTGCGTCGCGCGAGTTCGTCCACCCTTTTTTTTTTCCGCCTATGAATAGTGCATTACCGATTAAAGCCCCCGAAAAAGATAAAATAGTGCACAGTTGCAGGGGCTCTCTCGAGTTTTCACGCTTTTTTGGCACAGTGCGCTGATGAAAATGGGCACAGAAGACGACAAAATTGCACACAGTAATCGGGGGCAGGGCCGTCCTTTCCCATCAGGTATTTTCGTAATTATGGGTGGGGACAGGGGCGTATCGGTAATTGACCCATTATTTTATTATATTTACGCGCGGACGGCTGACGCGTGTCTCTCCCGCGCCAGCGAGGTTCCCCGCTTATGCGCCACGTTGGCGGCGCGTGCGGTGTCGTTACGCCGTCAAAAATTCACTTCCGTCGTTCCACAAGATGCGCCGGGATGTCCTCTCTCTTCCGTCGCAGCGCGTTCCCGTCGTAGATGTCCAATTAAGCGGCGCCGGACGGTTTTCTCACGGACGTCGGTTTTCTCTCTCCTGCCGCCCCCAAAGTCAGCTCCGGTCCCTGATGTTTGCGTAAAGTTTAGTGTGGTCCCTGAAGTTTTGATTTCGTTGTTATTAATGATTTATTCAAATTAACGTTTTTTTGTTTTCAATTGTGCCCTTCAATTAAAACTGATTATATAAGAAAGTTTTATTTCAGTCCTTATACTTTTGATTTTGTATTTATTTTTTATTCCTTCAATTATTCCAGTACGGAAGTTGTGATTTCTTTGATTTGGTCCTCCAATTGAAATTGGTAATATATACAAAGATTGATTTCAGTCCCTCTTCTTCTGATTTTATTATTTCAGTCCCTCCCGCAGTTTGCATTGTGTATTTTTGGTCCTCCAAATTTTATTTTTTTAATTTTATCCTTGAATTTTAATAATAATAATAATAATAATAATAATAATAATAACAATTATTTCAATAATAATAATAATAACAATAATAATAACAATAATAATAATAATAACAATAATAATAATAATAATAATAATAATAATAATAATAATAATAATAATAATAACAACAACAATTATTTCAATAATAATAATAATGATAACAATTATTTTTGTTAGTTACTCTTTTGTTAATATTGTTTTTTGCTCTTCATAATTTAATAATTTCTATTGTTTTGACAGTAATGGTGTTTATTTTTTATATATATATTTTTAGTCTTTCGCCTAAGAATATATATAGAGAAAAGAAAACATGACCTATGATTTTTTTAATATAAAAAATTAATATAAGTATTCTGAGATACATTTAATATAGTTATATAATAGTAGATGATCGGCCACACAATTACAAATAACCGATTAAAACACATTAACAAATTTAATTTTTTGTTTTTGTAGAATAATGCCAACTTTTGTCCATGTATATATAAGTGTACTTAACACAACAACAACAATAATAATAATAATCACAATAATAATAATAATAATAATAATAACAATAATAATAATAACAATAATAATAACTATAATAATAATAATAATAATAATAATAATAATAATAATAATAATAATAACAATTATTTCAATAATATTAATAATAACAATAATAATAATAACAATAATAACAATAATAACAACAATAATAATAATAACAATAATAATACCAATAATAATAATAATAATAATAATAATAATAATAATAACAACAACAACAATTATTTCAATAATAATAATAATAACAATAATAATAACAATAATAATAATAATAACAATAATAATACCAATAATAATAATAATAATAATAATAATAATAATAATAATAATAATAATAATAATAATAATAATAATAATAATAATAAGAACAACAACAACAACAACAACAACAATAATAATAATAACAATTATTTTTGTTAGTAACTCTTTTGTTAATATTTTTTTTTGCTCTTCATAATTTAATAATTTCTATTGTTTTGACAGTAATGGTGTTAATTTTTTATATATATATTTTTAGTCTTTCGCCTAAGAATATATATAGGGAAAAGAAAACATGACCTAGGATTTTTTTAATATAAAAAATTAATATAAGTATTCTGAGATACATTTAATATAGTTATATAATAGTAGATGATCGGCCATACAATTACAAATAACCAATTAAAACACATTAACAAATTTATTTTTTTGTTTTTGTAGAATAATGCCAACTTTTGTCCATGTATATATAAGTGTACTTAACACAACAACAATAATAATAATCACAATAATAATAAGAATAATAATAACAATAATAATAACTATAATAATAATAATAATAATAATAATAATAATAACAATTATTTCAATAATATTAATAATAATAATAATAATAATAATAATAATAATAATAATAATAACAATAACAATTATTTTTGTTAGTGACTCTTTTGTTAATATTTTTTTTTCTCTTCATAATTTAATAATTTCTATTGTTTTGACAGTAATGGTGTTAATTTTTTTTATACATATATTTTTAGTCTTTCGCCTAAGAATATATATAGGGAAAAGAAAACATGACCTAGAATTTTTTTAATATAAAAAAATAATATAAGTATTCTAAGATACATTTAATATAGTTATATAATAGTTGATAATTGGCCACACAATTACAAATAACCGATTAAAACACATTCACAAATTTTTTTTTTTTTATTTTTAGAATAATGTCTACTTTTGTCTATGTATATATAAGTGTACTTAACACAATAATAATAATAATAATAATAATAATAATAATAATAATAATAATAATAATAATAATAATAATAATAATAACAACAACAATAATGATAACAACAACAACAACAACAACAACAACAATAATAATAACAACAATTATTTCAATAATAACAATAATAACAATAATAATAATAATAATAATAATAACAATAATAATAATAACAATAATAATAATGATAACAATAATAATAATAACAATAATAATGATAATAATAACAATTATTTTTGTTAGTAATCTTTTGTTAATATTTTTTTTGCTCTTCATAATTTAATAATTTCTATTGTTTTGACAATAATGATGTTAATTGTTTTTTATATATTTTTAGTCTTTCGCCTAAGAATATATATAGGGAAAAGAAAACATGACCTAGGATTTTTTTAATATAAAAAATTAATATAAGTACTCTGAGATACATTTAATATAGTTATATAATAGTAAATAATTGGCCACACAATTACAAATAACCGATTAAAACACATTAACAAATTGATCAATAAACTACAACAAAAAAATATCACACCAAACAATCAAATAATTCACCATACAAATGGATACAAAAAATATTTCCATAACCAGTAAACACAACTGAATAAAGAAAAATTAGATGATCGGCCACACAATTACAACAAAACCAACCACCAACAAATTCCCAATTGACTACAGCAAACAAAAATCTCTAATCAATATAATCTATTACATTTTTTCGACCAACTGATTATATAATTATCAATCCAATTAAAACACACCAGATAATCAAAACATTGCAATTTTGCAATCTATCAGTTAATTAAATCAACACACAATTCAAATCCAAACTGTGACTAAATTATTCTCCAAGTCAGTAAAATAATGTCAACAACCAACCAGATCAATGCAAACAAAAAATAATCTATATTTAATAGATTTCAGCGATTACAATATTGCTATCGACCAGTTAAATACTTAGTAACTGTTAAAAAATATTTAATCATCAACACATTTAGTTCAAGACAACAAAAAATCATCTTTCGTTCATTTTATTGATTACAGATTTACATCAACCAATTAAATAACCATCAAAACAATTAATACATACTAAACAATTAATCAATTATGGTCTTGCAATACTCAAATTACAATTCGCTGATCTTTCATAAATTTTATCGCTTATAATTTTTAAATTTCAAAATTGAATTATTATCTGAGTATTTAAACTTATAACAATAATCAACTAATTCAATACATAAAAAAAATTATAGCATGATTTAAAATTTACAATTCTCTATTTATCAACTAAAAAATTCTTTATTTACCACATAAATAATAAGTTTGCTATATATAAAAAGCCCGGATAATCAAAACATTGCAATTTTGCAATCTATCAGTTAATTAAATCAACACACAATTCAAATCCAAACTGTGACTAAATTATTCTCCAAGCCAGTAAAATAATGTCAACAACCAACCAGATCAATGCAAACAAAAAATAATCTATATTTAATAGATTTCAGCGATTACAATATTGCTATCGACCAGTTAAATACTTAGTAACTGTTAAAAAATATTTAACCATCAACACATTTAGTTCAAGACAACAAAAAATCATCTTTCGTTCATTTTATTGATTACAGATTTACATCAACCAATTAAATAACCATCAAAACAATTAATACATACTAAACAATTAATCAATTATGGTCTTGCAATACTCAAATTACAATTCGCTGATCTTTCATAAATTTTATCGCTTATAATTTTTAAATTTCGAAATTGAATTATTATCTGAGTATTTAAGCTTATAACAATAATCAACTAATTCAATACATAAAAAAAATTATAGCATAATTTAAAATTTACAATTCTCTATTTATCAACTAAAAAATTCTTTGCTTGCCACATAAATAATCAGTTTGTTATATATAAAAAGCCCGGCGCAACGCGCGGGCTAACCAACTCATAATCACTATTATTATAATAATAGAATACATAATCACTATTATTATAATATTCATAATAATCACTATTATTATTATTCTTATGATAATTATTATTATTATGTTAATAATGAAAGAAACATAAATAAATGAAAGATTAAAAATATCCCAGAAATTTTAACAAAAGATAAAAAAAATTATCATTGCTATTACCGGCAAGAATAAAAAATTATCAAATTATCGGGAGGGAAAAAAATACATGGACAAAAAAATAATTAAATCATGATTATTATTATTATTATTATTATTATTATTATTATTATTATTATTATTATTATTATTATTGTTATTATTATTATTATTATTATTATTATTGTTGTTGTTGTTGTTGTTGTTGTTGTTGTTGTTGTTGTTGTTGTTATTGCTGTGTTAAATACACCTATATATACATGGACAAAAGTAGGGATTAAAAAAATAAAAGTGTAAGGGCTGAAATGAAAATTAAATATAAAGTGATTAAATTAAAAAAATAATAGTCAAAGGGCTGAAATGCAAATTATATTTATTGTCAATTGAAATCAGAGGACAAAATTGCACAAATCGGAACTTTGGTACCGAATTGATTGAGTTCTATACAGCCAACCCGGAAATTGAAAGTAGAAGGACCAAAGTGAAACTTTCACATTCAATCAATTAAAATCGGAGGACCCAATCGAACTAAATCAAAACTTATATTAAAGAACTGAGGACCAAAAACCAAATTCAAAGTAGAGGGACTGAAGTGAAAAGTTATGAAATATGGGGGACTCTCCTGCACATTGACGTGCAGGAGAGAGAGAAACGTGGCCGGCGGCTTTAACCGGCCTCCGCCGCGTCCACGGACATGTGGTGGTGACACGCACCACCGCGGGAGGAAGACCACGCGGCGGCGACTCGATCTGTCCTCCGGTATACAATTTCCGGCCACCGTATCACGCCGCACGCGCCGCCTGAAGAGGGCGTGAGGCGAAAAACCGCCTGGCGCGTGCGGCGGACGCACTGCCAGACGCCGAATATTAAATTAAAAAATAGGGTCAATTACCGTCCTGTCCCTTGACCCAATTCAGTATTTTTGTCTTATTAGGGGCTAAAACCGTCTTTAGCCATTTCAGAAAATAATTAAAAAATCAAAAGTTGCGGCGGACCGGACCGGTCTGGCGGCGCGCAATTACGGCGGTACCCCTCAGCCGGAACACTTAGTTTGTCTTATTACCGGGACGAAATAGTCAATACACTGTTCACAACTGAATATTTAAAAAAAAATCAAAAGGAAAAACCGAAATTAGCCCCGGCAGACCAGCGCCTGTTGCCGCGCGAACGAAGGGCAAAATCGTGCGTGCACTGTCGCAATCCACAGTGTAATGTGAGAGGGTGCACAGTGCAACTATCCACACGGTTTATATGTTTTGTAATATTCACAAAAAGTAGAAGAATGATGTATGCGATATCATTTAAATATTCACAAAAAGTAGAAGTTTGATCTGATCAAATTATTTTAAGAGGTTCTATGTAACCAAAATTTAAATTTTAGGGATTGAAAAGCTTTTTTTTTAATGAATTAAACGAAAAATTAAGAAAAGCAAAGTGAAATATAAAAAGAAGAAATTTAAAGTCTATCTCTTCCCCTTTCTGCTTAATTTTCAAGCAATCTTTCGCGCATATATAAATATAAATATAAATTATCCTTTCTCTATTCTCTCTCTAAACTGTTCGCTCCCTACAACGAACATAAAACCCTTCGACTTTATCCCTATTTCTTTCCCTCTTTAGAAACACCGCCTTCCCGTTTAGTCTCTCTCTTAGGGTTTGCTGGTAGAAGTAGCAGTGGTGGAAGCAGCGAAGGTTTTGTGCGGGTTAAAAATTCAGTAACAATGGCCTCTTTGGCTGTGGCGGCAGATAAATTTAGGGATTTAAGTCAGGCGATTGATGTTCCATTACTGGATGCTACTGTTGCTGCCTTCTATGGCACTGGATCCAAAGAAGAGGTCAGGTTTTCCTTATTCCATTAAAATGCGAAGGCCTATATAACAACTCAAGTCTTCTTCAATCCTAGGGTTAGGGTTTAGTAAGAGTGTTAGTACTTTTTAGCTAGTCAGCCATGGACTTTATATATATTTTTAGGGTTTAAATCTCTCTTAGAGGGATTTTTCTATTTATGATGAATTTGGTACTGCAAAGTGTGAAAATAAACGGACGAAGGAACGGGCGAGCGACCTGCTTAATTATTATTGAATGAAAGTGTATTATATTTTGTTTCAATGATGGGTTTATTTTCATTTTGAAAATGAAATGTGGTAATGATTATTATTGTTTCTGAAAATGTCTATTGCACCGGGGGATTAATGTTTCTCATTTTTTATTAGACTTCTTCGATTTTGGTTCCTGTTTTTGGCTGTTTTGGTTTTGCTTGCAGAGCTTAAATTTCTGCCTCTATTGTTACAGAGGGTAGCTGCTGACCGTATTTTGCAGGACTTGCAAAACAATCCAGATATGTGGCTCCAAGTGGTGCACATTCTACAAAATACAAAGAACCTCAACACAAAGTTCTTTGCCTTGCAGGTTAGTTGTTATGTAATGCGTTAAAATACTGTTTTTTATTTATTGTGTAGGATGATATTATTTTTTTAAATTATGAAGCAAGTCATCATGGGTTAGCTTTGTCTGTTGTTGCAGATATTTTAGTCATAATTTGGCATCTAGCTGTAGGTATTACTTGTGAAAGCTCTAGAGCACTTCTTACACACACACACACACACACACACACACACACACACACACACACACATATATATATATATATATCTGTTTAAATCCAGTTGAGACTGCTGCATTCATCTTCTGTCACAAAGATAGTATGATTGTAGTTGGTGTTTAATGACTAGTTTTCTTTTTATCAGTTTTTCAGATGTTGTAAAGAGCCTAACTTAGCTGTTTTCACACTTAAGCTGTACAACCAATCTCTTATCTACCATTGGAGTGATAGAAAATGATGTTTCCAAGTTGTATGAAAAAGGCATGTTTCAATAAGTAGAAGAGAGTCATGTGCCACCTTGAGTTTTTGGGCTGAATCCTGTTTTTATTTCTGTTTTTCTTGCAAAGAAATTGCACACTGCTTGATTGTTATGCATGCTTGTAGGAATTGAATAGAAAGTTAATTTAGTCATTTGGATGATGCTGAAAAAAATCTTTCAGAAACATAATGGGGCATAAAGACATCTGATATGGTCAAATTACATCCACAAGGACCAAGACTTTCAAGATGGTCTCTTTTTTTTTTCTTTTTTATATACTACTGGATATATGCCCAGGTGCTAGTACTATAGATGCACCAAGATCCTGCAAGGGCATAGGAGGGCAGCCTCACAAACCCTGTCAGTGGTTGGATGGGCTATGCAAAGTGTAGACACCATAAAATATTTGTGGATGAATCTGCATGCCTTGTCAGGGTCAAAATTATGGATGCTCATCCATTCCTATACACATCTAGTGACTAGAAGCAATGGAAAGAAACATAAGAATACCCTTTTCTTTTGGCTTTAGTCTTGGGGATTATTTTCTTGGTCGTTTTTATAAAATGAACAACCTAAAGGCTGATGTCTACAAAACATACAGGAAGCTTATAGACCTCAAAGGTGATGTCTGGCATATGTATAGGAAGCTCATTACTCTCAATGGAAAAGGCACAAATTAATGATGTTTAAAAGGCTCAAGACTGATATTAAATAATCTTTTTTCTTCATCTGCAATATAAATAAGGGAGAATATATGTCCTTTTGCTTCAACTGTTTTTCTGCCACTTTTGTAAAGTAAGTCTATGGCTACCCTTTTTACATGAAAGGGAGTTCTGTAATTTATGCAATGCATACATTATGGAGTTTTTATTTATTTATTTTTGTTTACTCCTATTTTTTTTTGCAAGAGACTATTCTGTGTTTTTCCTGGAAGTCTTGTACAAGATTTGGATTAATGAATTTACTTTTGTGGTATTGGCAATTAACTAGATGATGATTTCGTGCTTTGGAGAATCAGTGACTGAGCTGTTTTTTGACATTTTACATTTTTGTGCAGGTCCTGGAGAGTGTTATAAAGTATAGATGGAATGCATTGCCAGTTGAACAGCGAGATGGAATGAAAAATTACATTTCTGAAGTAATTGTACAGGTATTTACCTCCTTAAAACATATGTTACGGGAATGATTGAGATTCATTATTTTCTTTCATATCTTGAGCTTCTTGTTACCTGATATTGATAATTTTACTATTTTTTTCTCTTAAATAGCTTTCAAGTAATGAGGCCTCTTTTCGAATGGAAAGGCTATATGTAAACAAGCTCAATGTTACTTTGGTTCAGGTATGATTTAAACTAAGAATCCATGGATGGTTGGTTTTGGTACTTTTTGGATATCCTATATCGTGCCTTGCACTATATCATAGCAATTGGGAACCCTTATTTTGGGATTGCTTTTATTTATAACTAGTCACTCTAGTGTGTGTTTTCAAGTTATCATTTAATTCAAGAAATCTTTAATTCTAAGCTATTATTCATATTGAAATTTTAGGTTTTCTATTTATATTTTTAATGTCAATTAATGTAAGTTTTGTTTTTTTTTATTTGAACACATGTTATTATTTTATTATAACATGAATAATTTCTGTAACTGATCTTATTTAGATTCTCAAGCATGAGTGGCCTGCCAGATGGCGAAGCTTTATCCCTGATCTTGTTGCTGCAGCAAAAACTAGTGAAACTATTTGTGAGAATTGCATGGTTATATTGAAAGTGAGTCTTTCTCTTTATCTGTACATAAACACACTTGGATGATACTTTGTTTTGCTTTATGTAGCTAATATAAGCTATTGCAGCTTCTCAGTGAAGAAGTTTTTGATTTCTCACGGGGAGAGATGACTCAACAGAAGATCAAAGAGCTTAAACAATCATTAAACAGGTAATTGCTTTGGGCGTTCACTTCCCTAGTTGTGCCATCTATTTCCTTGTGGAGATTTCAAGTTACATGATAGTCACACATATAAAAACTAGTTGTGCTTGCATGAATCCATCATTTCACATAACCAAAAGCATGGTGATTCAAAAATGGAAACCATTGTAAAAAATATTATAAATAACAATGTTGATCATTCTATGAGACATTATTTCTTTTATGTGAAAAACACTTTAATTAACTATGCATATGATTTGCGTGGCCATATAATGGAAAGTTTCTTCTAAAACAACTCCGACTAAGCCTCTTTCTTACGTTTCTTGATCATTATTCCTTGAAAATAAAGAAACAATGAACACTTTAATATTCTATATGTCGATCCAATTGGAGCTCATTCTTGTTCACATGTCAGCCCTAAACATAAAGCTCCCTCTAAGCTTCTCTATATGTCTGTGCTGTGTTTTTGTGTGTCCGTGTACATGAAGGCAGTTAATAATGGCAGCAGGAGCTGCTGAGATCTATAGGAATTCTAGGTATTTATTTGATTTTTTTGAGTTTAGTTTCTAACTATAGTTGGAAATGGTGGGAGTCATCTTGACCTAGTGATTTGCCATTCGAGTATTTCTTGAATTGCTTTGTTTCCTGCTTGATTCATGTCGGTTAGCTTATTGGTAAATGGTGTGCCAATATAACTTTGTAATGATTGTTTAGAGTGTGCTGCTTGCCTAGTCTTGGTGCTTGTATTGCTTAGACTTCACTGATAAGTTATGTTATATGAAACTACTGCAATTCTTCTTAACCTCTTCTCTGTTATCATACCTTTTTTTTGTTATGTATCTGTGCAATGTATTTCATCAAGTGTTTTGTTTGGTTGTTTACAGCGAGTTTCAACTCATCCATGAGCTATGCTTATATGTCTTGTCAGCTTCCCAAAGAACTGAGCTTATTCGAGCAACATTGTCCACCTTGCATGCTTTTCTTTCTTGGATTCCTTTGGTCTATATTTTTGAATCTCCCTTGGTATGTAAAATCTTCATCAATAGCTCTTCGACAGAAATGTTTTTTAAAAGACTAGTTGCTGTTACAGAAGCAATTGGATCTATAGGTGTCAACTTACATTAGTTATTCTTGTTCTCATGGTATGTACTTACATCACATGTTGTTTTCCTGCTATGCTTTACAGCTTGAAACACTTCTGAAATTTTTTCCAATGCCATCTTATCGGAACCTTACCCTTCAGTGTTTGACAGAGGTAATGCTGTTAACATTTGGAAAGAAGAATGTTATCTCTTTGACTGATAAAGTGTTGATTGGTTTATTGTCTGAGATTTACAGGTCGCGGCTCTTAATTTTGGGGATTTCTATAACATACAGTATGTTAAGATGTATAATTTTTTCATGGGCCAGTTACAGGTACAATTGGGCATCTTAGGTTCAGATATGGGAACTCCAGCCCAGTTGGGATATGCATATCAATTTGTATAATTGTGATATCTGTTTGTAAGCTGCTTCTATTTACTCTCTTTGTTTTTGTAGGCCATTCTTCCACCAACTACTAATATCCCAGAGGCTTATGCAAATGGATCTAGCGAAGAACAAGTCTGTGTTGCCAATAAAATGCCTTTTGTTCTCTCAAGGATTAATCTTCAATACTAATTTGCTCTGACGTTTTTGTTGCATGCTTAGGCATTCATTCAGAATTTGGCACTGTTTTTCACCTCATTTTTTAAGGTAATATTCATTTCTCAGCAATTTAATAATTTTTCTAGTAAATTCTTAAGCCTAAGAAATGCTATTGTGAATATTAGAACAAAGAAAAGTTATTCTCTAGTTTTTTTTGTTTGCATCTTGACAGAAAACACCTTTTGTTCCAAGTAGTTTTAACACACATATATTAGATATAATTAGACTCTTAGATGTCAGTAATGGTTAGCAATGTGGTTGTTTTGATTAGAATTGAATCAATGGACAATGGGAGCAGAGGAGGGGCCTCTGTTGGGGTGGGTTAAAATTGTAAGAGATGATATGGTTTCTGAACCTCATACAAAATGTGACCCAAGATAAGGACATGCTTGACATAGAAATGTGATGCAGGATAGCTTTGGGGGCTGTTCTGGATCTGAATTTCAATGCTGTTTAGGGCTATCAACAGTGGCGTGGACAGTAAATATGGGATACTCCAGGCTGAATCTTTGATGGGTAACTGTTGTATGGTTGATTAGGTATGTTTGAGAGGTTGTTTAGGGATTATTGGTAAGTCTTATAAGGTTAGATTGAAGGGTTTTGTATGTTGGGACTTTTATAAACTCTAAGTCACTAATAGGGTTTTTAGTAGTAGGAGTCATGCCTAGAGGATAGAAAAACATAAGCTTCAGAACTAGGGTCTGTAGGAGTCAGGGAGATAGAGTAACAAATCAAAAGCAAATTGCTGGAATTTTATTCATCATTGTAGTCAAAATGTTGAAAGACTACATGCTTATTTATCGAGTTTAGCATTCCTAATCTAATAAGGACTTGGGATCCTAAACCTCCAACATAACTAGTTCTATTTAGAATAGTAAGCCTAAGAACTTTAAAACTACTTAATTGAAATACTGGACCTAGAGAAATTTACAGAAACAACCTTGTCTTGAAAAAGACAAGACACATTCTGCTTTTGTTTTCCGCATCAAAATGATTCCAATTAGTTTCCAGATGCTGTTCTGTTGAATTGTCGCTGTTATGTTTCATAGAACAAGCGAAAAAGATGACTTAAATGTCCTATGAATAATAATAATAAAAGCTTAATTTCATATGTGATCTCATTGCTTGTTGATGTTGGAATGTTTTGAACTTGACTGTCAATGACTGCAATTTTGGTTCTTGGTGAGTTTGCAAAGTAGATCCATACGGCTGAATTTGTATGCTTAGCCTTAGATATTTATGCTTTCTCTGTATATTGCATGAGGCCTGTAGGCATTGTCTCAAGTTTGCATGTATATCCTGCTAAAAAAAGATGTTTACCCAGCTAAAGAGATGAAATTACAGATGCCTTCATCTCTTTGCAGTCTCATATTCAAGTGCTGGAGTCTACTCAGGAGAACATAACTGCTCTGCTAATGGGTCTCGGGTATCTAATTAACATCTGTTATGTTGATGACACTGAGGTTTTTAAGGTGAAGTTATTTTCCCTCTTTCTCTGTGTGTGGGTGCACGTGTGTACTAGTGCTGTAGTATGCATGTCTGTATATGTGAATTATTATGTGATTCCAAGTCCGATAATAGGAGTAGTCTTGCTGCTTTGTACGATTTACAGGTTTGCTTGGACTATTGGAACACCTTGGTTTTGGAGCTTTTTGAGGCACGCCATAATTTGGACAACCCTGCAGTGGCTGTAAACATGATGGGACTGCAGGTAGAATGTATTTATTACCAGATGGTGGGTGGCAAGTGGATTAATGTGGTGTTCAGCTATTGCGTCATTCTGCTGCATTGTGGCTCACCTTTTTAGTATTCTGACTTCTGTTTTTATTTCTGTACAACAACACATACCATTATCCCTTTTCATCTGTTGTGAAATACACCTATTTTAGACAACCCTGAAGTAGCTGTAAATTTTCAAGGAGTCTCTTTAATGGATTGATCTTTATATAGATAGTATTTTCATGTTTTATTGATGTTTTTTTTTTTTTTTTTTCTTGTTTGTTTTGGAGGATATCCTTTACTATACATTTTTTTAGTTTAAATAACATGGGTAGATATCCGATAAGAAGTGTGACAGTATTTCAAATCTTTGAAATCTTTGGTTTATTTTGTTTGATGTCTTGCACTCTGCTCATATTTGTGAACTTTTTTATCTGCTAAATGTAGTTCAGTGCTTTCTCATTTTACATATGTACTATACATTCATATGCAGATATTAGAAATTCCTGCATTTTCATCATTATGAATTGGTTACAAGTTTCTTGTTTTGTTATTTTGGAACACTTCCATTCTTTCATGGAGATTACTTATTCTAGACTATCAATTCTCAAAATCTGCAGATGCCTTTGCTGCATGGCATGGTTGATGGTTTAGGGTCACAAATTCCCCAGAGGAGGCAGCTTTATGCTACTCCGATGTCCAAGTTGCGAATGCTTATGATCTGTCGAATGGCTAAACCTGAGGAGGTTTTGATAGTTGAAGATGAAAATGGTAATATTGTTCGCGAAACCATGAAGGATAATGATGTTCTTGTTCAATATAAGGTGATTTATCGCTACTTGGCTGGTGCGTTTATGTAATCATTTCATATTGGCCTTTGAATATGGATATGGAGAAATTTTTATATCAATTAGTGTATTTAGGGCCTTGTGCTAGCTCAAACTGATTATCCACAGATTAATGTGTACTGGTGACTAAACTGTGGATAATCAAGATATAGACTTGAGGTGCACATGGCATGATTTGTGGGTGCAGCTTCATTTTACATGCTGAAAAAGATCAGTTTATATATAACGTGCTTAATTTGCTGAGGTGCTTTAATTTTTTTGAATACAAGATTTCAAAGTATTGAACATTTGGTTTTTAGTTGTAATACTTGCTTTAACAATGTTCCCGGCTAGGTCTATTAAATCTGTAAATTGGCAGGATGTCAAATTTCAAACTGCTTTTCGGTATAAGTATGTTTATGTTGTGGAGATCTTATGTTTCAGTATTTATGCATTGGCCTCAATTCTCTTTTTCTGACCATTTTACGATACTAGTTTCAATAGTTAATCAAAATGCAAATATGCAGATTATGAGGGAAACTCTAATCTACTTGTCACATCTTGATCATGAGGATACTGAAAAGCAGGTAAGAGCTTGTCACTGAACTCATTGACTGGAATTTAGTTTAGGAATATTCTCCATGCATCTCAGCTATTTTGTTTTTTGTTTAAAGCTTTAGACTCATAATATGTGATTAATAAATGAATTACTTCGTTTAGCTTTCTTTAGAGCTCTGATCTGTTCCAATATTCCCACTATGCATAATGGTTAGCCTTTTCAAGAACATTGCTTTGTGAAAAGACAACTTTCTTTGTAATTGTGCTTTTTTGATTGCCCTCATTCTTCTTTCTTGGTTTTCATTTTGTTGTTGCCAATTTGTTACTTGCTTTTACAGTCGTATTATCTTCCTTGCTTCAGCTTGCTTACCTCTTAGGTACTCTTTGTGATTAGTACATTAAGATATACAGATGAAAAAATGAGTAAAGTGAATATAGTACATTAAGGTATTCAGATGAGAGAACAAACATATCTTTAATGAATAGATGTTGGTTTTTTCTTTCTTTGTCTTCTATATGATGAAGCATGTATCTTAATATAGATGCTGTTGTCTTCCCTTTTTGGTGCAACATAGATGCTGAAGAAATTAAGTAAACAACTGAGTGGTGAAGATTGGAATTGGAACAATTTGAACACTTTATGCTGGGCAATTGGGTCAATATCTGGTTCCATGATGGAAGAACAGGTAACTTGCCTTTTCTGGATCAATGGAGGCTTAGTTTTTTGAAATATCCTTACTGGAAACAGGAAAGTTTATCAATTAGCACTTGGACCATCTTTTAGTTGCATAATGCCCTTAAGACGTTAAAGTTTTTGTATGAAATTATTTTCGTGTACAATGAATTATTTTTTCTAGCATGAGCACACATTGTTTTTAACCTGGACCTAATATAGAAGTGATGGAATTCTAGTTTCTTATTTGCTAACACCTTGAAGATGACATAACAGTAACATGTCCATGAATTTTGAATTCATGATTCAAAAGAAAAAAATGTGTTTTCATTGTCTTGCCATATTATAGGACCCTTCATTATAAAATCATTTCATGACCTTAATTTCTTTCATGGACACTAATTGTTTGTTGTTCAGTGCCTAATGTTTTGGGATCTCATATATATGGAGAGTGTGTTCCATGTGCACATATTAAACGGTTGCAATTTATGTCAACTAGCCTGTTAGCACGTCACATCACCTGTTCTAACTTTTAGCTTAGTACCAGCAAACTTGCTGGTGATTGCTGTTTTGCTTTTCTAAGATTTCAGTGTCATCCTGGTTGTCAAATCTTTTTTTTCTATCTCAGACTTCTTATTTGTCAACTATTTCATACCTTTTCTCTGCTGCCATTTCCAGTTTGATATTATTTTTGGTTTAGTACCCAACAATTCAATGACAATCGGTCGAGTCCAATCCTTGAATGATGTATTGTTACACAACTCATCCATTTCAGATTTTGAGGATTTCATAATTGGCAAATGCTTGCTAATTTGTTGCTATGATCATATGCTCTTCAAAAATGAATTAACACTTTTGACCATCTTTATACTGTGGCAGGAAAACAGATTTCTTGTGATGGTCATTCGTGATCTGCTGAATTTATGTGAAATCACGAAGGGTAAAGATAACAAAGCTGTTATTGCGAGTAACATCATGTAAGAATTTATGATTGCAAAAGGTGCTTGAGAGCTTCTTTTGTTGAGTCATGTCTTTGATTCTTTTTGTACCTCATAGTTATCACCAATTTGGGGTTACCACTTTCTGTTGTTTCTCCAGCACATTTAAAAAAATATATATATAGGGAGAGATAGATAGAAGAAATTTTCTACGGACTGCTTTTTTATTTTGACTACCATTGAGATTGGTAGCTTTAGAAGCTGAAAGTAAATTTGTCAGGGATGTGGTTTTATAAGCACACAAATTTCGTATCTGTTTGTTTTAAACTTACTGGCTGATCGCAGGTATGTTGTTGGTCAGTACCCAAGATTTCTCAGAGCTCACTGGAAGTTCTTGAAAACTGTTGTCAATAAATTGTTTGAATTTATGCATGAAACTCATCCTGGAGTGCAGGTGATTTTTTCTCCCTATAATCTATATGTTATTGACTAGACAGGCTGCATACACTGTAGACTATCTTATCATTTTTGTTTCACGTGTAGATATGTTCCGTGGACCCCTTTGAGTGATTGGAGGACTAACAATTATGTGTTTTAGTGTTGTGTTGCATTTGTTATATTTTCTTGTATAGCTTGATTGTGACTAGCATCTTGAAATTTTCCAGGACATGGCCTGTGACACATTCTTGAAAATTGTACAGAAATGCAAGCGGAAATTTGTTATTGTACAGGTGACTTCTATTTATCCACAAGCACTTTGCCTTCTGGGTTGTAATTGCAATGCATAAAAAATTCGTTGATAAGCTGCTTCTCTGGTTTTCAGGTTGGAGAAAGTGAGCCGTTTGTATCTGAACTTCTATCAGGCCTTCCAACAACTGTTGCTGATCTCGAGCCACATCAAATTCATACATTTTATGAATCTGTATGCATCTATATGTTCTGAGGACTAACATATTGAAGCTTCAAATGTGTGAAGTTTGTGACCTTTGTTTTGCTTTGCTCTTTTTTTCTCTCACCAGGTTGGCCATATGATTCAGGCAGAATCTGATCCACAGAAGAGGGATGAATACCTCAAGAGGTTGATGGATCTCCCTAACCAGGTTTGTTTGAAAACTTCTCCCCCCTCTCAATTCCGTGAAAGAAAATCAGCACAGAATAAAAGTAGCTCAAGGTATAAAATTTTATTTAGAAAAAAAGGCCTCTAGGTTTTGCTAGATTTTCACCACATAATGAATAGTGATACATTAATGGTTCCCTCACTAAAATATGAAAGCTCCTTGTTCAGTTACAATCCAACTTTTTTCCTGTGTTTTCTTAGTTGGATTGCAATTCTTCTCCATTTAAATCTTGTCACAAAATCTCCAAACAAATCCAGGCAAATATTCAGCAAACATTTAAATAATCAAAATTTGACATTTTAAATTAAATTGGCATATGATTTTTTCGAATATCAATTACAATCTGGCAGTTTGAAAACTGTTCCCTTTTCTATGAGAAACCATGATGTGTGATTTGTAAGTATTTTGTTGTGATTGGTTTTGTTGGAGAATAGATTCCTTGCCAGTTTACTTGCCAACCATGAGAGCTATTCAGGATCAGTTTTAGTTTAGTATTTTCATTCTTGTTTATAAGAGCTAAGTGGCTAATAAGATTCCATTTTTCCCCAGAAATGGGCTGAAATTATTGGGCAGGCACGTCAAAGTGTAGATTTTTTGAAAGATCAAGATGTGATCAGAACTGTCCTTAATATATTGCAGGTATGGCTTTTTTTTTAATTCACTATGAGGATCCAAATCATGTTTGTAAGGGATTTTAGCTGGATTTTGTTTCAAATGACCTTGATGATTCTCATTTAGTCATAATCTGGTAACTTGATCCACTTGCAATTATCTTCTTAATGTAGCTTCACTTCCCATTGTTTTAACACAATGTTGAAATTTAGGGATTGGTTGGGTCGGGTCGGGTTTTTTTTTAATGTACATGTCCTCAACACGGTGTACTCATAACCATCACCCACCCTTGATCTGCATCTAGTCAATTTGGGTGAAGGACTTTATCTAATTAGCATCATTATAAAACCCAGACAAGCTCGAAAACCTGACATGGGACCTGATCGATTAGGATAAACTAGTCCAGGTTGAAAAAAAAAATAGAAGGAAAAAACCAGCTGGCCCAATCAAAAACCCTGGTTGACCCAGGTATGAGATGGTTAAACTTGGCCGTCAACACATTTTTTTATGGTCAAATCAACATTGTTCTAATCCTTAATTATTATTTTTTGAGGTCAACCCCAGGGCTGGGATTAATTATTATGATAATTAGCTGTATACTGAGTGGGTACCCGACTTGGATTTTGTTTTTAATTCTTAAAATACACCACTCTTGAAATTTCATGTAGCACCACCAAATTACATCTTTATAAATTAGTCCAAAGAATCTCACATGCACAATATTTTTAAGTCACATTTAAAATATTAACACTGTATGTGATTTAAAAATACAGAATTATGTCATTAAACATCACCAATAATCATTAATTAGTATGGTCATATAGATATATGAATCGTGGAAGATCTTTTGTCTTGAGAAATCATGTATATAGTGTTGAATTGTGTGTTTCATTATTTTGAAATTACTTTTATAATGGGCTTCAACTATTTAACTTACATCATAGACCACTTGTTATATGATAAAAAGATATTACATATCATGCCTACATGAAACCAGGCTGGGTTTTGACGTGGCCTGTTTTGGCTCCAGTCAAACTAGGTAAAAATCTAACCATGTAACCTGGTGACACCAAATACCTAGTGGCTTGGGTGAAATTGCCATCCCTAGGTTAACTTTTTTGTTGTCTTAAATGAACTTGTTAGGTGTTACACTTGTTAGTTTTACTGCTATGTCATGATCTAATGTCATTGACTCAACTCAATGTTGGTTTGCAGACCAATACAAGTGTTGCAAGCTCCCTTGGGACATACTTTTTATCCCAAATTTCTCTTATCTTTTTGGACATGCTTAACATATACAGGTGTGCTTTATACTATTTTCTCTGATGCTATTTTAGAAGCAGCTTTGAGTTTGCCAGAGATATATTGCTTGTTCGTGTTAGTTAATCCATTTCTCTTGATTTAAAATTTTATTGGCAGAATGTATAGTGAGCTTATATCAAGCAGCATTGCTGAAGGAGGGCCTTATGCATCTAAAACATCTTATGTGAAACTTTTGCGGTGAGTCACCATTAGGGTTCAGTTTCAGATATAATGGACTTTTAAAATTTGTTTGTTTTTTAATTTGCTTTTACCAAACAGATCTGTGAAGAGGGAGACACTTAAACTCATTGAGACATTTCTGGACAAGGCTGAAGACCAGGCACAAATTGGGAAGCAGTTTGTGCCCCCAATGATGGATCCTGTTCTTGGTGATTATGCTAGGAATTTACCTGATGCTAGAGAATCAGAAGTTTTGTCACTTTTTGCAACAATTATAAACAAGTATGTTACACCTTCTTAATATTCTTTGCTTGCAATGTAATGATTGGTGAAAGCTCACATCAGTAGTTCTTGAAACTACCATTGCTTAGTACTTTTCTGAACATTCTGCCCCTTGTAGAACAATAGATTTTATTCATCTTCAAGAGAATTTTCTTACTGCTTATTCCTGTGGTTTTTGTTAAGTTATTCGGATGAGTAGACGGGTTGAAAGATAGGTGAGGGTTGGACTAATTAATATCAACTTAACTAAATGTTGATCTCAAACATCTAGTCGGTAGTATCATTGGTGGAAGGTGACAGTTAGATTCTCTATTTGTGAAATTGCAAATGCACAATGCATTTGATACTTGATCAAATGGATAGAGTAAGAATTGCCTTTGTTGCAGATTTGCATCTGCATTATATGCTTTTAAACATCGCTGCTCTTTAAGGCATTGCTAGTTTTATATTTTTTATTTATCAGTCTGAGTCAACCCCATCTAGTTTGGGATTGAGGCTTTGCTGCTGATCTTCATACTCTCTGCTGTGCTTGCGGCCTGGAGGCAATATAGACCACTGCAAAGTGCTGTTTCTTATAAGTTGCTTTCTATCAGATATATTTCTGATGTTTTCCTTCTCTGGATGAAGGTACAAAGCTGCAATGATAGAAGATGTACCCCGAATCTTTGAAGCTGTTTTCCAGTGTACGTTGGAGGTAAGTATGAAGACTGTAAATCTTTGTGCTCGTTTATGTGGTTTCAATATGTTGAAATTTTCTGTCTGAGTAATCTTTCATTTCATTACATCTTGCAACAGCAGTTGAGGACTGATTTTCTGCATCTCTATCTTAATGTTTAAAAAGTATATGTGAAATGGACAGAAATAATGTAGTTGATGGAACAATGAAACCAGTAAACTATTGTGTGTGCATGTAACTCAAAATTCCTTTCATAATTGTTTAAAAGCATCCAGAACTAATAGATCCTTGTATAGTATCATCAGTCTTTCCAACATTTCTCTTATATTTATTATTTGTTCTTTTAGCTTCCTTATGCACTAGGAAATCTTTTCCTTGTGAGATTAGCCTTCTGATCTGAGCTCTGATCTCTCTTTTGGAGAATAACTCATCCTGTCCATCACTCATTGAGTGGCTACATCGAGGTGATGCTCATTCCCCAGAGAATCATACATGTTCTGAATCAATCCCTTTCCCATATGTAAGAGCATTGATTCAATAAGATTGCATATATATCCTTTGGAAAGTCAGTAGAGCAATATTGCAATGAGCTTGCAGACCCTGTCATTGAACAATCCACTTGCAGCTAGTGACAAAATTCTCAACGTGATGCTTTTTTCTGTTTTTTTTCTTTTTGGAGATTAGTTATAGCTACTTAAAGCTTATATCTTAGGAGGATGCCATGCTATCATCAAATGTTGCTTATAGGAATGCTATCTTGTACATTTTAGCACTTCTGCACAGAATATCTCCCACTCTTGATATCTTAGAAGAAAAGGTGCATCGGGTCATGTTAGTGTTATATATTGCATAGTATAGCATAGCATATGCCATTGAAGATCAATATATATGAGCATATAAGATCATGGCTGAATTTTTTTTTTCAACTGTGCATTAGAAGTTGTGTGGTTGAGATGAGTAGTTCTGTGCTGCAGATGATAACCAAAAATTTTGAAGATTATCCAGAACATCGCCTTAAGTTCTTCTCATTACTCCGTGCCATTGCTACACATTGTTTCCCTTCCTTGATTCGTTTGTCAAGTGAGGTTGGTGTTTGAAGTTATTTTGTTTCTTCTATCAATCTTTAATGCATTGCTCAGTTCTACTTGCAATGATTCATTCGATTGGTTTTGCCATGTGATCTTAGAAGAGTACAGTTTTGTTTGAGTAGGAATGGACCGCTAGGTTTGATTATGTTAGTCAGAGGCGCTTGAGAAGCAATCTTTTACACTTTGGGATAAATGCTTTATTTATTTATTTTATTATTATTATAAAGTTGTCAATTATAAAACTTCCATTGAATTGAAATCTTTTGTTTCATGTTATTCAATACCAGCAACTGAAGCTAGTGATGGATTCAATCATATGGGCATTCCGTCATACAGAGAGGAACATTGCTGAGACTGGTTTAAACCTATTGTTGGAGATGCTGAAGAACTTTCAGGTGTATTTCCCCTCTGCATTCTTGTTCTATCAAAATATCATGCTGTGTGGGATGCTTTGTTCACTCTCCTGTGTAATTTGACAGGCCTCAGAGTTCTGTAATCAGTTCTACAGGTCATACTTTTTGACAATTGAGCAGGAAATATTTGCTGTCTTGACAGATACATTTCACAAACCTGGTTTTAAGTTGCACATTTTGGTCCTACAACACTTGTTTTGCTTGGTATGTGCCTGCACTTAAATTTTCCTAGTTTTAGGTGTGACCGACTATGGTTAAAGAGGATGCCACCTTTCAGGTGGAGAGTGGTGCTTTGACAGAGCCTCTGTGGGATGCTGCAACAATCTCTTATTCATACCCAAATAATGCAATGTTTGTTCGTGAGTATACCATTAAACTTCTGAGTACATCATTCCCTAATATGACTGCATCAGAGGTGAATTCATTTATCTATATTTTTTTCTGCTGCTTTATTCCAAATCCATCCAATGGATATCGGTAATATGAAAATATTTTCAGGTCTCTCAATTTGTTAATGGACTATATGAGTCAAGAAACGACCTGTCTGCATTTAAGAATCACATCCGAGACTTTCTTGTGCAATCAAAGGAATTCTCTGCTCAGGTAACTCTTTGATTGCCAACCATTTTTGCTTAAACTCTCATTTCTTCCTCATTACCACAAACAGGTGAATGGTATAAAAGATGTTAAATACTAGTGGGGGCACAAGTGAAGGTCACCTTGCCTTTTATAGGCCCTCTGGACGTCCACAATTATATGGTGGTTTAGGGGTTGCAAAAGCTAATGGTTTGGATCAGGTTTAAGATCAATTTTTATTTTTTATTTTTTTAAAAGGAACTTTTTCCAAGCGTTCATCTTAGTTTCTGAGATTTATTTAGTTCCAATATTTTGTTTTTTGCTTCTACCTGCATAGTAAATACACTTTTGTGCATGAATGAAAGAATGGAATTATAATTATTATTTTGCAATTTAAGCCCCTATAAATCAAATAATAAAATCAGACAAATTTAGTTAAAAAGGTAATGGGCCCATCCCCATCAATTTGCCATCAATATGATTGAGATAAGCAAGTGCAATCTGAATGCTTAGTTGTTTCTACAGGATAATAAAGATCTCTATGCTGAAGAGGCTGCTACTCAGAGGGAAAGAGAGCGACAAAGAATGCTTTCCATTCCGGGGCTTATTGCCCCAAATGATATACAAGATGAGATGTTAGATTCATAGAAAGCAATTTTTACAGCAAAAGCTGTCTTTATGAATATAACTCAGGGAGTTGCTGGGGGCATCTTTGATTTGTTTACCTGGCAATGGGTATGTGCAGATGAAATATTTTCCCCTTGAGCCCCCCAAGTTTGCTTTTGCGTGAACACTAGTTAGATTATAAAGGTGGCTTGGTGTGGAGGTTTTGCTGCTGGCATTACTGCCTGGGCTGGGTTTATATTATGTAGGGGCTGATGTAGGAATATGTAGTCATTTGTACGGTTTGTTGGATCCTGCTTAATACTCTCCATGATGAACGGATGGGATCAAACTGTTTAAATGGCTCATTTTGTATTGTTGATTGATTCATCGTAGTGCTTACTAATGTTGGCGAGCTGTGCAGGAATTGTTTCCCTTAGAATGCTACTCTCTAGTTCAGAGGTTTTGTTTAGTTGTTTAGTTCCGTACTTAAACGCATATGTTGTGATCGTGCGTTTAAAAACATGGCTTCTTATTACGCGATTGTCATACGCAAAATGTATCTATATTCCATCTTGATGAAACTCGATGGATATGGATAAATAGAGAAGGCCAAGTTTACGAAGGCTTTTCAAAAATAAATAGTCGATAAGTGAGAGGTGATGAAAGGATACTTAATTCTATTTGAAAATGGGATAAATCATGGTAGAAAGTAACGTAGTAACTTCTAGTACTTAACGACCAATAAAATTTCTTACACCATTTGGTCCAATGGCAATTTTTTCGAGTTCACATAATCTCCCTCAATTTTCTGCCCCGGTCTTTTGGAAGAGTTTTACCCAAGCTATATAACACCTCCCTCCTATGTAAGGACTCCCATCATCTTTAATTTTGGACCAATCTTCCATAAATCCTAAGAGTGCGTGTCCATGGCCCTTTTAGGGCAAGTCCAACGCAGAAGGCATCTCCAGAGGCAAAGTCAAATTTTTAAATTTTTGGTCATTCTTAGTTCAATTTAATGTCTTCAACAGGAGAGATATTCCGGAGGTAAAATGCCTTTTTTCAACTGAAAAGTTATTTCTACATAGGAGAATGGAAAGTCAAAATAAATAGAGTCGCTGCAATTATACCGTTGCTTGCACTTGTTGTCTTGGATCTGGAAAACTTGATGGCTGCACTCGGGTTCTCCATCAAATTGAAACACAAACCTTGGATCAGGAAGCCTTATCACAAAAAGCACAACCTAAGATCGCAAAATAAAAAACTAAACACTAAACACTAAATCATCGTCATCAACAACATCACAAAAATATTGATCACTGCAAAAGAAACACTTCATTGATGATTTCTTGATAAAAAAAAAAAAACCTAAGACTTTGGGTAAAAAACGAAGCTAAAGAAAACAGACACAAAGTAGTATACCTGAGAGAAAAATTGAGGTTGAATTGCTCGTTTTAGCTTAAAAACAATGGGATTTCTCTACTTTTCAAGAAAAACAAGAGATTTAGAGAGAATTATGGACGGGTGTGTGCGTGTGGGGATGGCTACGGCAAGGGGAGAAGTTAAGAAATGGGGTAGGGTTTTTTAGTTTTAATTTTAAGATGGGGGAATGGGGGGTGGGTTTTTATATTAATTATTATTATATTATAATAATTATTATTATATTATTATTATTATAATAATAGTTAGCATAAAAAATAGGGGTATTAATTTATAATGAATTTGATTGAATTATTTATAATGAAATATATTTTAATTAATTATGTTTGAGCTTATTGGTTATTTGTTAATGTGTTCATTTTGTTTTTTTAAGTTTTTTTAACACTCAAAGACAATAAGTACCATTAATTAACTTCAAACACAACAACAATAAAAAAAATATACAAATTACTTGAAAAATATACAATAAGTAGCTTAAATTTCAAATTTCAAATTTAAATTCATTTTTTTAATTTAAATATAATTAAAAAATGATAATTTTATTGTTAAAGAGTTTTTTAAAAATAATTATTTAATTATATAACTTACTCCTATTAATTAATTAATCGCATAATTAAACTACATACAAAATAATTACACTATATCTAAATAATATAAAAAAATGGCTCTCCAAAATAACTTTTACTATTGGAGCATATATCAACAAAAAAACTACATATATATCATTCAAAAATTTATTTTAAAATTTTAGCTCTCTAAAATGACTATCACCATTGGACTTATCACAAGAGAAATGGCCTGCAAAGCAAGCAATGAGTTCCATCCTCAGTGAGTTATGAGCACCTCAACTACCGTGTGCCACAACTTCTGTACCAGTCGTTTCTCGCTGGACAATTGTACCTTTGAGCAATCTTGAAGGTAGTGATTGATAGGCAGTACAAGATGCATGTGAGATGTACGAGATAATTTTTTCTAGTACGTGGAGACAGAGAATGAACTCAATTGTCTCTATCTCCCATAGTTATTGATCCCGTCCCGGGTACCGTTCCGGTTTTGTGTTTGGAACGGAACGTTCCGGTTTCGGTACCGTTCCGGGTACCGGTTACTGTTCATATTTATTTAATTATATATATGAAAAAAATAAAATATTAATTTAACAAGTATAATTTAAATTCAAGATAAATGAAATTTAAATTATACAATACAAACATAATCTCAAAATTAGAAACATCTCTAAAATTCCAAAATATTATGAAAGTAAAATGTTCTAAAATAAAAGAAAAATACATCAAACATCCTCTACATCATTAATAAAAGAACCATTTTTTTATTTTATTTTAAATAAAGTTCAAGTATTTTATATATAGTTTAATGATACAATTAATTATATAATAAATAGGAGTAAGATATATAATTAAATAATTTCTTTTGAAAAATCCTCCAACAATAAAATTATTATTTTTAATTATATTTAAATTAAAAAAAATAAATTTAAATATAATTAAAAGACCCACAAATTTGAGATTTGAAATTTAAAATAATATTTAAAAATTAACCCTCCAAAAAAATATTATTCTTATTCTTATTATTATTATTATTATTTTATAACCCCCCCTAGAAAGTTAGAAACGTATTTTTATTTAGTTATTTATTATTATTATTATTATTATTATTACTACTACCACCCCTCCCCCGTATAAACCTACTTTATTATTATTATTATTATTAATAATTTATATAAGTTATAACTTATAACCCCCCCCCCCCCCCCCCCCCCCGTAGAAACCTTACCTACCTTCTTGAAGACTTGAACTGGTCCAGCCGTCCAGGCTCCAATTTGGGGATCAGAAGGCTTCTTCTTTTTTTTTCTTTTTTTTTATTATTATTATAATAACTAAGTATAAAACCACCAACATAACCCTAAAGGCTCCCAATTTTCTTCTCCCAGCCGCCGCCCACCCTCATCTCCTCATCTCCTCTTCTCCATTTATTTTTCTTCCTCCTCATCCTCTTCTCCTTTACTCTCTTCCTCCTCATCTCCTTTACTCTCTTCCTCATCCTCTTCTCCATTGTTTTTTCTTGGCTCCGTTTTGAAGTTTGAAGGCTACACATCTCTTGATTTTAATTTTTTATTTTACTAATATATAATTTATGGGTTGAGTTTTTCTTTTTTGTTTTTGATTTTTTTTTTATTTTGAACCCGGAACGGAACGCCCGGTACGGAACCGGGGCGTTCCGGCCGGAATTTGGCCGGATTTTCCGGAACTGGCCGGGATTTTTACCGGGACAAAAACGTCGTCGTTTTGTCCCGGATTTTGCAACGGGACGGGCCGTTCCGGCCATTCCGGCCGGAACGGGACGGGATCAATAACTTTGCTATCTCCGGAGCAATTTCCTATACCTATATGAATTCTCTCTTGTACTCTTAGATTTTTCAAAATTCCAAGTCATGTCCTTAACTTATTATTATATTCATTGATTTGTATAGCTTTTGGTTAAACGAAAAAGGTAAAAAATTTATAAAGGAGAAGGGAGGAGAGAATTGTTTTTGTAAGAGTAATTCAGCCTTAATGTAGGGAGATATGATGATTTGAGTTCTTATATCTAAAAACTTTAAATACTATATTTACATGGATTGGTTGTTTATAAATGAATTTTTAGTTTAAATTTGTGTTCAGGATGTTTAAAACAAAAAATTAGATGTGTTTTTTTTAAAATAAACAAAGAAAACAACAAAAAATAAAATTGTCAACATGTATGAATTCATGTACAAACCTTCAAGTCTAGGCTTGTCTTTTATTATAAGTTTCTTACAAGGGTGGAAAAACCTGTACTATTTTAAAAAAACAATATTGAGGTGGCACATCACCTGCCAAAATATATGATGTGTCATCTACAAGTCTAGGTTTTAGCCACCGCTTTGGTGGTTGAAAAAAAAGGACAATTCTTCTCTTTAGTAGAATAATCAAAGAAAACAGCAAAAAATAATTGTCAACATGTATGAATTCATGTACAAACCTTCAAGTCTAGGCTTGTCTTTTATTATAAGTTTTTTACAAGGGTGGACAAACCCGTACTATTTTTTAAAAGCAATATTGAGGTGGAACACCACCTGCCAACATATATGATGTGTGTTTTTTTCTAAGAAAAAAATAAATTACTAATTTTAAGATTGTCTTTAGTAGTTTGCCATAACTTAACGTGATTGTCTAGATTCTAGCAAAATGATAACGATGATACATCAACAATGTATAATCAAGGTTATCAATTTCATTTTGGTTGGTGTTTCATTTTTTTTCCATTGGAATGGAATGTTTCAGTTTTAAAGTATTTTGGCGCACCGTTTTGGGGTTGTACTATTGTGTGTGTGTGTGTGTGTGTGTATATATATATATATTTAGAATTGTGCAATTAATCTAAATAAGATAATAAAATGATTTTTCTGAACAAAATTTTGAAGATGTATAATATTACGAGAATGTCATCATCACTCTTGCAAGGTCATTACATTCTCTAATTGCTCTGAAATTGTAACATAATATATATAAATATGTTGAGAGACTCCTCGTAAAATTTCATCTCAATATAACGATCGGATTAAAAGATATAGTTGATATTGTAAAATTATTCAATATTAAAAAAAAACACTATTTAACCGAAATGGAATGGACAAAACGAAACTAGAACTTTCCGGCAGAAATTTTAAGCAAGATAAAAAATGTTTTGTTTTCTCTCATTTTTTTAACTGATACAAAACGTTTCAATCGTTTCAACCGAAACAAAACAAAATTAACAACAATGTGTGTAATCCATTCAAAGGACGTACCTTTCATATATGATTGTTCTTTAAAAAAATACTTAGACCCGGACTTGAGCTTATGGCATGTAAATGCTGACACGTCTTAGCTCAGCTCCACATCCAAGTTCTTTTTGTTTAATCATTTCATTCATGTTCTTTATCTTAGAAGAAAATCAAGTCATCATGAACTTTAATCTATAAAGTCATTATCAAGAAAATTATCAGTATTGATGTGTAATTCAAACTAGAATTTTTTTCATAAAAAATATGATCATTAAATAATCTAAAGAGATTGAAATAGATAAAAAAAAAACCTTCAAAATATTTTTCAAAAATAACAGGTAGATGACAATACATTGCAAAGACAAAGAAGTAATTTATCTCCTTTTGTCTGGTCTCCTACAACTAAACCAAGCAAAGATAAAAAAAAAAAATTATGTCCATATACCAAAAAAAACAAAATTCATTCCTCGTTTATATCTAATTAATTTAAGGTATATTTGATATTGTAATACATGATATTTTCTTACTTAAAAATTATTATTTTCTTAGATTTTTTTATTCTTGATATTGGCTCAATAAACTTATAAAAAGAAACATTGAAAAAAATCAATTAGATATATGTTTAGGTAAAACACACTCATAAAATACACCAAAAAAAATATCACACTTTCAAACACTCATCGCTTCGAAATTATACCTCTATATCTTGTGTCTTTACAAAACACTACTTATTGAATGTTAGATCATTTATTGTGGGTCAATCTATTTTTTCAAATGCAAAAACAATAATTAAATACTACTACCATGTTTTCTAAAGAGAGAAAATTTAATAATGAATTTAAGATTTGATGCACATTGGATGATGTTCTTAAGAAAATATTGATATGATAACATATTAAAATATTTATTTCTTAAGAAATATTCAGATAATAATATATTGAACAACATATTAGATCGACACAGGTTAACAACACAAACTTGTGACTCGAGTCTTAAGAGCATGATAACCAGAAAAAAAATAATAAAAAAATTAAATCATGATTCACAATTCTTAAGCAACCCAATATTGAAATAAAAAATAAAAATACTTAATTAAAAAAAACTCATTTGAATCTTGATTAATTTGCTAAACCCACGAATTAATGACTTTTTATTTTTTAAATTATCTTTAATTTAATCATATGATAATTAGGTGTATAGACTTTTTTTAATAATATATTTTTTTATATAACAATGCACACATATGAGACTAAAAAAGAGGTTGATTTTTTTAAAAAAAAGTTAAATAACAAAAAAAAGACTTTAAATAAAAAGTAAAAAAGTTGAAATGATTTTTTTTTAAGTTTAAGGGTTTAAAATTGTATTAAATAAAAAACAAGAAGGTAAGGCGCTTAGGCCTGTCCATACGTCTAACCCATAAAAAAGAGGCATGACTCTCCCTTCAAATTTCGTAATAGTTTTTTTTTATAATGAAGATAGGATGTGATGCGAACCTCATGATCAATTGGTCACGCAACCCACAACCAAGAATGAGATTTGATCCCAGAAAGCCGAAATAGATTTGATAGGAGTGTGACACAATGGAAACATGCTCCAAGGCACCAGCACCTTAGGCATGAGTAACACGGGTACAATACACGAGCTTATACTCTCACAAATATATCCCTTATCTATTAGCTCATAAACTTGCCTTTGAAGCCCAGTCATCTCCTCTAGATTCCTTCTATAGGATGGTCCGTTAGGAATTGAAGCTCCACGTACAAAATCAATCTGATGCTCTTTCCCCCACAATGGTGGTAATTTCGCTTGGAGTATCTTTGGGGAACAAATCATTAAACTCCTGCAACAAACAAATAGCAGAAGTAGGCACCATATGATCAAGATCATTAGTATTAAAATAAGCCTCTTTGTACACAAGTAAAATCATTGGCTTGATAGTGAGATATGCAAATCTGACCTCACCCTCCCTAGCATAAAAACTTATTTGTTTCTTTAGTTTTCCACACAATTTTCATCACTCTTCCTGACTTTCTTCACTCCTCTTGTCTTACCTCCACTCTTGACCAGGTTTGGGTATTTTTGAGTTGTGGTTGAATGGTCTAATTTGTTTGTGTTTGGATGACTATCTGAATGGGTTGTAGTGGTTTGGGTTCTGGCCGAATCTGATGGTCTTCTCTCCCTTGATCCTCACCCTGATTTTCTCTTCCCATTGCCTCATGCTCACGTTTTTTATCTTTATTTGATCATCATACACCTGTTTGGGTGTAAGAGGTACAAGATTGATGGTTTTACCATCTTTTATAATGGTATACCTATTTCTAACCTCATCATGAATTGCCTTCTTATCATATTGACATGGTCTCCCAAACAAGATGTTACTTGCTTGCATTGGTACAACGTCGCTTTGGTTTCACATGCTTGACAATACTCAATTTCAGTGTACTAACAATGGTTGTACTGCAAACATTAACACAACTTCCACTATCAATAATTAAACCTCACACCTTGCTTTGTACATAACAACGTGTGTGGAAGATATTCTCTCTTTGTTGATTATATTCATCTTCATTGACCTGAACTGAAGTGTGCGTCTTATAACCAAGGACTTTGCAACTGGTAATGCTAACTCGTCCCCATCACTATCCTCCAATGGTGGCATGCCTTCGCAATCAGATTTGTCACTTTCCGATTCCATATTACCATCATCTCTAATCATCATTATTCTCTTGTTTGGACACTCCGAAGCATAATATTTGTACCCTTGACACCTGAAACATTTAACATCACGAGTACGTTTAGGATGAGTTTTAGATTTACCTTTGGCACCAGTAGGGACATCAACTTTAGTCGTTGATTGTTCAGTTTTAAAAGGAACAAAGGATCTCGGGTGGACAATACCCTCTCTCTTCAGATTTGTCTTCCAGGATGATGAAGAACCCGAATTAAACCCTGCCCAAACATGTCCCTTCCTAAGTTGTCTCTCCACCTTCGTAGCCATGTGAACCATTTTCTCGGCTGTAGCTCTACCACATTGGCAATGTCCCGATTCAACCCATTAAGAAATCTAGCCATGATGACTTTTCTATCCTCAAAGTTTTCGCTGCCAATATCTGCACTAGCAGCGAAGCAGTTTTGAAAAAAAAAAGAAAGAAATTAATAAATTAACTTAAGGAGCTGGGAGGGAGGTGTAAAACCAGTTTTAGATAGAACAAAACAAGGATAAGAACACATCTAAACCAACCCCCAAACAACCCACCTCATTTCATGGGGAGTATAAATACAAAGAGGAGAAAGGATGATTCATCTTCTTCCCAACACAGCAGCTGCATGTCATTTTCCCTTCCTCTTTCACAACAGAAACCTAAACCAAACCAGTAGAGAGTGTTTTGTGAACGTGTGAGGGGAAGGTGAGACCTTGGGAGAAGATTGGACAGCTACCTAGAGGAAAGAAAAAAAAAGAGGGCTGGAAAACATGAGAGAAAGAAGAAGGAGGAGAACCAGCAAGAGAAGAGAGAGAATAATGTCAAACCTTTCTCAAACTTAGTTGGATTTGTAAGGTATGGGTCATGAAACTCCTTTCCCCTTCTCCTTAAGACCAAAAATGGAAATGAAGAAGAAAACCCTAAGAAAATTGATCTAAGACCTAGGCTAGTTGTAAAGGAAACCAAAATTAACTAGGAGAACAAGGAAACAGAAATGAAATGAAGCCAGTTTAAGGACATCTAACAAAGAATAAAATGGAAATAACAAATCATAGTAGAGGGTTGACTTAAACTATGGGGTTGGCCAACATGCATATGTGTGTTCTGTTCGGATTTATTGAATGATTTTGTGCTGAAATTGATGGTTTCAATGTGTGTGTTCCGTTGGGATTTGTTGATGATTTTGTGCTGAAATTGATGGTTTCAATGTATGTGTATTTTGCTGGAAGTTAGTGACAATATGTATATGTTGGGGTTGTTACAACATGTGTGGTGTGCGTTCATGCCAAATTGTGTGTTGTGTAGCGAATTTGTGATTCGCTGCCGAAACTGAGTCTTGTGCTGCGAATCTGTGATTCGCTGCCGAAAGTTGTACAGCGAAACTGTGATTCACTGCTGAAACTGTGTTAGCTGCAGCGAATTAGCATTCGCTGCCGAATTGTGTGTTTGCACCTGAATTTCGGCAGCCGGGTCACCGAAGTCGGAATGGCACGAAACTCACCCAGTCGATGTGTTTCGCCGTTTACGGAAGAAGACTGGGGCATAGCCCTTAATGTCCACTGGTTTTTGGCCAAATTCCATCGTTTCGACCCTAAAATCGTGATTTTTCCTATTTTAGTGAAATTGTGACTCGCTGCCGAATTGGGCAGCCTGCAACGAACCAGTTCTCGCTGTCGATTTCTACAATAAGCCTCCTAGGCAGAAATTACTTGAATAGTAGTAACAATTTCATGGTATGTTGGTGTAAAATGTGGAGCACTTGAATGTGAATATATGAACTCTTGAAATGAGTGTGGTGACGAATGTGATTCAAAATTACAAATGTACTGATTTATGATCATTGATGTCGTGGGTGGTACGGTAGGGATTGGACCATCGTCAAGACAAGAACAACCCATAGGTGGAGCAGGTAGGTGACTTGCACCTTCGTTTTTCATATGTTGAATAATGAAATACTTTACATGAATATTACCATATTGTGTCAGAACCGATACTAGATTGTGTTGAATAAATGTTGGGAAATGAATGATTAGCTTCGGCTAATGGAATCCAAATGGATGACCGGGATGAACGATTGATTAGCTTTGGCTATTGGCATCCGAATGGATGGCCGGGATAAGAAATGATTAGCTTCGGCTAATGGCATTCGAAGGGATGGCGGGGACAAATGAATGATTAGCTTCGGCTAATGGCATCTGAATGGATGACCGGGACGAACAATTAATTAGCTTCGATTAATGGCATCCGAATGAATGACCGGGACGAACAATTGATTAGTTTCGACTAATGGCATCCGAATAGGTGATCGGGACGAATGATTGATTAGTTTTGGCTAATGGCATCCGAAAAGGATGACCGAGGTGAGTGAACAGTTAACCTCAGTAAATGATGTCTTAAGAGGATAGTCGGGTTTAAGACTATGGTTGATTGCAAAATTTGGTGCAGTTATATGCGTTACAAGCTGTTTATATCAAGTACATGAAGAAATTATAAATGTTAATGCTTCATTTAACTGCCAGACCGTTTAGTTATTATTATTATTATTATTATTATTATTAAGTAATTACATTCGTTTAAATATTTTATACTGCTGTAGGGACGTCACATCCATGAGACGTCTAGGGAACCCGATACACGGGAACCTACTTTTGCAAGGAATCATGTTGATGCATTCTAAATCACAATGTATTTTGTATGAATCAATGTACTGAACGTCATATTTTATTAGATCCTTTTGTTTAAATCCATAATGGCTATTAGTAGAATAGGAATGCAAACTCATGTCTATGTATGTATAGTTTAATATGAACTTCTAACCATGCAACCATAGAATTCCGTGTTTTTGTAAGATTCATTTTAAATGAAATGTTGATTGTATAAATTGTATTTTGATGATGTGAGGAATCAGGTACGATGATTACCGACTCCATATGTGTTAGGTATACACACACACACACACACACACACACACACACACACACACACACACACATATATATATAGGTTGTTACATTCATCTACTGTCTTATAGCCTTATTCAGACCTTGGAGCTTCAAGTATAAGTCTCTGTAATAGTGGTTTGGCACAAATCGTCTCCTCATTAAAACTTTCATCTCACCCCAAGTCTGAACGGGTCGCTCCCCATTTCTCCTCCTACTGATTACAATATGATCCCACCAAATCATTGCATACTCTATAAACTAAATCATCACCAATTGTACTTTTTTATTCAGAATAGCTATGACAATCAAAAATCAAATCTACCTTTTTCTCCCACTCCAAGTAAGCCTCAGGATCATTTTTACCTTGAAAGTTTGCAATTTTCAGTTTAATGGTGTCCCCATCCATATCTTCATAATTTCCCATGCCACGGAAATTCATATTCTTCCTAGCTCTGCTCGATCTAGACCTAATTCCTTGGCCAATAGATGCAAAAGCATAGTCATCTTCGCCCACATCTGCATTTTCATCAACATACTCTTCAAAATTAGATATGTTATTTCGTACGGCCATACGGACTGTATTTCCTCGACGACCAGCCCCACTATTCTGTTGCTTTATCGAATTCACGTCATCTTTCAGATCTTTGTATATCCTAGACAACAACTCAAGTTGCTGACCCATGACTTGTAATTGAAACGTTACGACAGCATTTTTGTGTCGCTGATTCGTTGTTTTCAGACATCCTTTGAATCTGCAAAATTTGGTCAGTAGCAAAAAAAAAATATCCTCACAACTCTCGTGTATCACACAAAAAAATCAAGGTTTTTCACTCTAATAAGCTCACTACGCCTTTTACCTCATAACTCTCATGTATCACAGAAAAACAAATCAAGGCTTTTCACTCTAATAAGCTCACTACGTCTTTTACCTCACAACTCTAATTCTCGTGTATCACACAAAAAAATCAAGGCTTTTCACTCTAATAAGCTCACTACGCCTTTTACCTCACAACTTGCTTTCTTTTGGAACTAAAATAAAAAATCAAAGTTAATAGTCTTCACAGCGCACTCTAATTATGATTTTTAGACTCAAAAAGCAATAAAAATACTGAAAATAGAGTAAAACAAAACTACAATTATAATTTCACGAGTCGCAATGCAAAGTCGTACAAATTGTGGATGATACAAAGACAGGAAATAAAATAGAAGCAAATACTAGCAAAAACAATTACTTGACTCCTAGATAACCCAAAATAGAATAAAAATAGAGAATTGGACAAAACTAAACAGTAAGGATCACTTTTTGAGACTTGAGTAGAATCTAACCTTTTATGCAATTTTTACGTAACAGAATTGAAACCCAGACCAAACGACCTTGAAATGACCTCAAATTCAATATTCAGTATTTTAATACTAAACTAAAAACATCACTTAAATTATAGGTCGTTCTCGTACT
This sequence comes from Salix purpurea, assembly GCA_027405865.1. Lineage (NCBI taxonomy): Eukaryota > Viridiplantae > Streptophyta > Magnoliopsida > Malpighiales > Salicaceae > Salix > Salix purpurea. The sequence continues at coordinate 12,952,931 of CM050333.1, forward strand.
TCTAGGTACTCAACCCCTTTTGTGATCAATTTGCAGCATAAATGAACCTCCAATTGAAAATTTTAATATACGATATCCAAATAAGTCCAACATTAATATATCATGTGATATCAATCACAGGACACAGAACGTAAAGTTTTAATTGATTTTAAAGTGTTTTTCTAAGGGTTCACTAAGGTGGTGTTTTCTACGGCAGAAATGAATCTCAAAATAAAACCTCAAGAAATATTAGAATAAGCCCAAATTTGACATATGATTCTATCTCAACCCCAATAGACGGAATATGAATTTTCAATTGATTCCAATGTGGTTTGCTTATGTTTCCCCAGAGTAGTGTTTTCTGCTGCAAAATTTCAATGATTCTTCAAATTTCAACTAATGCCTCCATCTCTCTTTCTTTTCTTTTCTTTTATGTTTTCTCATTTTTTATTTAATATAATGGAATGAAGAGATAGAAAAAGATAAAATATAACCTCTTTTTTTTTTTATTTAGATGACGCAAACACGAAAACAAGGAGATGGACACAAACACTGAAAACAAGGAGATGAACACAAACACTGAAAAATTTAAGGAACACTAAAAAAACACTAAAATAACAGAACGATATGACCTTGTTTCGGAGCCTAGCTCGGATACCACCTAATGCAAACCTCATGATCACGTGGTCACGCAACCCACAACCAAGAATGAGATCTAATCCTGAAAAGTCGAAATAGATCTAATAGGAGTGTGACACAATGGAAACCTGCCCCAAGGCACCTAATACGAACCTCTATGTAACATTTTTTTTGCTGCTTATACTTTTTAATTTTTTTCCACTTATATTTTTTTTGTTTTTTATTATCTAGGTGTCTAGGTTAGCTTAAACGCACCACAATTAATCTCCAGATCAATTGTTTTTGATAATCAGAGTGTCCAAACCAACTTATACGTACCACGACTAATCCTCATACCCACTTTTTTTTACTAGAGTGCTTTCCTGCTGGTACTTTTTTTTTTCTTATACTTTTGTTTTGCTCGCTTATACATTTTTTTAATAACCGGAGTCTACGGTCCAACTTAAGTACACCACGATTAATTCTCAGATTGAATATGTTTTTAAAACAATATGGATTGTTACAGTACTTTCACGCTTATATTTTTTTGTTTTTTTTAACTTATATATTTTTTTATGATCATGGTCTCTGAGCCAGCTTAAGTTTTAACTTAAGTTTTTTTTTTATAATCAGGATCTTCTAGCAACCTTAAACTCACCACGAGTAATCCCCAAACAAAATATTTTTTTGATAACCAGGGTGTCCAGCGCACCACAACTAATCCTCAAACCAGTTTATTATTTTTTTTTTAATTTTTTTCCCTTATGCTTTTTTTTGTTCACTTATACATTTTTTTTTCTTATCCCCGAACTAAAATGTTTTTTTGATAACTGGAGACTCTGGGTCAGCTTAAGTACACCATGACTAATTCCTTGACCATTTTTTTTTTAAAAAAAACATTGTAGCTCCTCACACAAAGCATTGTTGATTGCAACAATGTTTTCCCACTACAGTGCTTTTTTCCCTGTTTTCTGCTTCTTCTTTTTTTGCCTTTTTTTATTATTATATTTGTTTTTCATTTTTTTCCCCAAAGCATTTTTTTGCCTGTTATATTATTTTTATATTTTTTTTCTTTTTCCACTTATATATTTTTTTATTTTATTTTTATAATCAGAGTGTCCGAGCTAGCTTAAGAGCACCACGACAATCCCCAGTTTTTTTTCTTCTAAAGTGTTTTCCCGCTAATACTTTTTTTCTTATACTTTTGTTTTGTTCTCTTATATATTTTATTATAACCGGGGTCTTTGGGTCATTTTAAGCACACCATGACTAATTCTCGGACCAAATTTTTTCAAAACACAATATGCATTACTGCAATGCTTTCACACTTATTTTTTTTCCTTTCATTTATACATTTTTTTTTTAACCAGGATCTTCAAGCAAGCTTAAGCGCATCAACACTACTCCCCAGACTAAATTTGTTTTTTGATAATCAGGGTGTCCAAGCCAGCTTGGGCGCACCACGACTAATCCCCGAACCAATTTATTATTTTTTTCCTTATACATATTTTTTATGACCGGGGGGTCTCCAGTCCAGCTTAAGTGCACCACGACTGATTCTGGACTAATTTAAAAAAAAATAATATGGATTGCTACAGTGTTTTCATGCTTATACTTTTTTTTACTTTTTTTTATAACTGGTGTCTACGGGCCAACTTAAGCTCTTGTTTTTTTGTTTTTTTTTCACTTATATATATTTTTATAACGGGGTCTCTGAGTTAGATTAAGTGCACCATGACTAATCCTCAAACCTATTTTTAATAATCGAGGTGTCCAGGTCACCTGATGCGCACCACGAGTTGTATAAGTACATATATACCCCCTATAAGACAAAATACAAGAGTTGACTATAGGGGTGTATTGATAATTTATCATTTTTTAATTATATTATCTGTTGTGGTATTGTGGGTGTGTCTTCGGGCATGACGTCAATTTCAGAGCTCATGCACATTTCGGATGGGTCGTGCGGCATCGTAGAAATTCTAAAAATATATATTAACTTTTTATATATTCTTTTTTTTTATTTAAAATGAGTTTAAAATAATATCATGGTATCAGAGATATTTCTATTTTTTTTCATTTATGTGCATAGTACAATAATCATAATACCCTCAAATAAGACAAAAATCAAGAATTGTCATTGGGGGGTGTCCTGGTAATTTACTTTTTTAGTGCACAGTAAAGTAACTTTTGTAGCCTAAAATAAGACAAAACGAAAGAGTTACCTTCAGTGGTGTTTCAAACATTTCACGTTTAACTATGCATGTCTAAGAGAGTTTCATTCTCATTTTACACCACCGAAGTTAAAGTTACTATGTTTTTTCAACGCGAGTTACATTTAATACAAATACAAATAACAATAAAAATTAAAAATCTAAATGAAGAGCAAATGTTTATAGATACAAACAAAAAATTTAAAACTATTTTAGAAGGACCGAGAAAATCAAGGGATCGAAACTAAACTAAAAAATAAAAGAATAAAAACCAAAATAAAAAATCATGTGTTAAAACTAGACAAAAAAAAATTATTCCGTGAGCGGAGCACGGGTTTATGACTCGTTATAGTCTATTTTAAAAACTGAGCCTATTAATATTTTATAATTTTAATTTTCAAAAAATTGACAATAAAAATCGGAGAATACAAAACAATACGAAACAGATGCTAATTTTTCGAAAAGTAAAAATAGAAAGAGAGAGGAGATTGCTATTCGAGGTGGAGGAAAAGAACAAAAAGGGAAAGCAGGCGCCTATTATTTTCCTCCATCAAGTCATGTATTCTCTCTTTGAGAGAAGTATAAACAAAAACGGAATAGAACAACGGAAAGACTCAATTAGATTAGATTAAAGAAAAGCTGAAAAGATTTTAAAAAATAATATTAAAAGAGAGTCAAGAGATCAAACGAAAGAGAGAGGGAATGGGTCAAGCCTTTCGCAAGCTCTTCGACTCCTTCTTTGGCAACACCGAGATGCGGGTACGCTCTCTCTATCTCTGTCATTTACCGGTTACCTTTGTCATGTCATATCTTAGACCAATTATACCTTTTAATCACGATCTCGGGTTCTTTCTTGTGATTAGCGTTTTTATTTTAGAATTATTCAATTAATTGTTGTAAAAAAAATCGCATCAGATATCAAATCTACATGATCTGATCCTGTTTAAATTGGAAACTGACATTGATGATACGCTTTCAAGAGATTTTAATTTGATTCTTGAAACTCTCCAATCGAATCCAGACCTGGTTACTGTGTACTGTTTACTGTTTTCTCTTATCCTTGAAACAACTTTAAGCTCTAGATAGATGTTTTTGTTGAAGATGAGTAATGGAATTAGTGGCTGTGTCTTTCGTATGTCTGATTGTGCTGTGCAGTGCCGAGTCCAACATATGTTTTGTGATCTCATCCTTTTTCCTAATTTAGGTTGTGATGCTGGGACTTGATGCAGCTGGTAAAACTACCATACTTTACAAGTTGCACATTGGAGAAGTCTTATCTACTGTCCCTACCATTGGTTGGCATTTTCCCTTATAAATGCGTACTTCATTTCTTTCCATCAAGTGTTGCTATATTTGTACTACCTTCTTAAAACTTATGGTGTTGCTATTTTATGCTCTCTTCTTTTTGGCCACATATCATATACATGTATGCTTATATTGTACTATTGAAGGGATGAACTGCATATATTTGGCTATATCAAATATTCACTTTTTTTTGTGCTTATACCCTATGCTATCATCATATGAATTTTTGTTGATTAATCCTATTTTTGGTTTATCAATTCATTATCTTTGTTTTCATGAAACCATCAGTGCTCACAGTTATGATATGGTGGATGTAGCTTGCTCTTAATATAGACCTACCGATTGATATTATAAGATACTGATTCTTCCCACCACCCATAGGGTTCAATGTAGAGAAAGTTCAGTATAAGAATGTGGTATTCACCGTATGGGATGTTGGTGGACAAGAGAAATTAAGGCCGCTCTGGAGGCATTACTTCAATAACACTGATGGACTGGTAATGTTTATTGTCTGCATGTCTTTTTGTGCCAAGCTATGCTTCTTGCAATTCATAGTTTCTTTTTAAAGCTCAATTCTCTCTTCGATCCTCATACTTATACAGTAATCTGTACCTTGCTTTCAGGTTTTATGCAGTAGTTAATATATTTCTCCTTGCAGATATACGTTGTTGATTCATTGGATCGAGAGAGAATTGGAAGAGCAAGGGGAGAATTTCAGGTTGGATATTCAGAAGGTATGTGGATTTTACCATACTAATGTTAGAAAGAATTCTAAGTTGACCATTACCTTCTCTTTCAGACCATCATCAAAGATCCATTTATGCTCAACAGTGTCATCTTGGTGTTTGCCAATAAACAGGACATGGTAAGTTCTATTAATGGTTTTGGATATGCCTTTCCTCATATATAAAACTCGTTAAATTAGGACTTCTTGAGTGATTCTGATGAGTTGCATGTATACTTGCGATATTAATAAACAAACAAATAGAATTGTCCAAGTCAGTGTCCTGATACAAACTGTCTGGCCATCGCAATGTTGCAAAATTGAACAATACCATAGAGACAATTAATTCTATTCTTCTGATGTAGATGGAGAGCATAGAGGATATAAAAGTCCAGTACAAGATTATAATCATAATTTGAAAGACAACTGCACACTGACACACTCTCATGTTACCTGTTGCAATAATTAATTACCAATTCTATCCATATACATGCTGTCTTTTTGCTGTGTATGCTTTCTGGATCTTGTGGTGCAAGTTACTTTTCCTGCAATTCTCTATGTTTGCCTTGACTGAAACCATGCTTTGCGATTTGATATTCATGTATGATTTCTTGATTAAGGAAGTCCAAAGTGAATTATTACTGTCCTTACTTTATTATCAGTGCAGGTGATCAATTATTTTGTTTCATACAGGAAAGTGTCATTTCGTTTCCAGCTTTGTGCATTACCCACATCAGCAATATACTGGATAAGCTATAATATAGTCAAACTCACCTGCATTTGTATTCTCATTACTAAAATAATAACAAAAAAATAAGAGCCATTACCTGATTATTTTTTATAGATTAAATGAAGTTATATTAGCTGACTAAAAAGAATTGCAAAATTGTGATTGATGATAAGAACCATAAGACATCCTCCAAAATATAAAAGCAATGCTGCTGAATATCAGCTAAAAATTCCCCTAAATGAACCTGAAGCATGTCATCATAGAGAAAAAAGAAAAGTATCCTATCCCACAACATTTGTCTCGAAGAGTACTGGTCCACTAAACAATCATAAGCTCATCAATGCCAGGCAATGGGAAGGCGGTTGGTGGCAACCCTACCTTTTGTCATCTTTGCATGAGTAGATATCTCCGTCTAGTTTGTTCTTAATGGTTGCCAGCCTAAGGATTTGAGCCCTTATTTGGTTAGTCATGCATGAATCTCTTAAAAATGAGGGGCTAATTTCATGGTTTTAATTACATTGATGAGCGCTCTTAGCTACTTTAAAGGTTGTTTCAACCAAAACAGTCCGGCAAATATGGTTGTAATGGTCATCAAAAGGTGGTAGCAGCAGTGATGGAGAAAATGGTATAGTTGTGATTCTTAGCTACTGTGATGGTTGTTTCAATGGCTCCAGAGTTTAAAATTGGAATTAGAACGTTCATTAATTTGAGAAAAACTATATCAATCAATTATATATAAAAACAGATGAAATGAAGAGCAAAAGCACTCTATTAAACAGAGTTAACCTAGAAAAGGCTGGAAGGAGTAATTGCTTTCCTTATGTTGAGGTCCATTTGTTTATCTATTTCTAATTGCTTCACATTGATGGCCGACACATCCCAGCCTATGATCTATATCCCACTCTATAGTAATTTGTATCCTTGTTAATAGATTATCTGTAAGCATGCCTCGGAATTCATGAGAGTGTTGCATTGAACTGCAAATTCCTGTTGATCTATATTGCATGTGGTATGATGGACTCTGTTTTGCTTGTTCAGAAAGGGGCAATGACCCCAATAGAAGTATGCGAAGGACTAGGTCTTTTTGAACTCAAGAACAGAAAATGGCACATACAAGGGACTTGTGCTCTTAGAGGAGATGGACTTTATGAGGGCTTGGACTGGTTATCTGGAACTTTAAAAGAGATGAGAGCTGCAGGATACTCTTCAGTGGGCACCTCATCATTCTAACATCCCAAGGTTATTTACAAATTTCCCATTTACCATCAAGACTCAAGAAATAGCTAGCTGATGATTTTTTCACTTAGTTTTTAATAACTTCTTTTCACAGATTTGTTGGAAGCCTCGAGTTCATTTTGAGGAAGCTGAAGATTTGGCCGTTGCTTCTGTGGAAGTCCTGAGTTGATCAATTATAGGTTGTCTAAACCACGTGTGTTTATTACCTTTGCTTGTCTTTGGTTCTTGACTTCCTCCAGTGCATATTGAAATATAGTGCCTGACATTGATAAAAGTGAATTGACATGGGGTTCATTACATACTTTGGGTTGTCCCTCTTATAAAGTCGGTTACTTTGATTCGTTCTCTTGTTGTGTTGGTTCCTTAAAAGGGAACCATCATCTTTGCCCTTTTTTTTTTCGTTAAGCATTAAATGTAAATTTTCGACAATCCTCCCCTGTCGATAAAAATAGCTTGGCGTTTGGGCATGGCAGAGGACGGTGGCTCACCACCACACTGTCATGATATTAAGGGCCTGTTTGGGAGAGCTGTTGCGGTAGCTTTTCAAAGTGTTTTTCGTGCTAAAATATATCAAAATGATTTTTTTTATTTTTTAAAAATTATTTTTGATATTAGCACATCAAAATGATCTAAAAACACCAAAACATATTAATTTAAAATAAATAAAAAATTACCAAAAGTTGTGGCACGATGGGGGAAATGTCGTGCCAAACAGCTTCTAAGATCCACTTTTTTATTCTTTTCTTTTTCAAAACAAGTCATTTTGGCCTTTCCCTTAACCATCATTTGTGTACCTAGTAATGACTTGTGATTTGGAAATTTCCCTCTATTTTTTTCATTTCTCTCTTGGACCAATTTGGGTACTTTATTATTAATTAACAAAATACTAAAAGAATGTGGTTATAGTTACATCCACAAGATACCATTCATTGAAATGGTGGTTTTTTTTTATATAAAAAAACAAGTATCTTGTAATATTTTAATATTAGATTGATTAAATAACTTTGTAATATTTTCTTTATTAATTGAAATAGTGTTTTGTGATTATTTTTTATTCAACTTCACTCTTCATCAACCCATTTATTTTTTAATTTTATCCTTAAATATTAGGTTATTTTGGAAATTGTGTTTTATTTTTTTTATTGATTCACATACTAATGAATTTTAGGTTTTTTTTTATTGTTTTATATAAATTTATCTTGATCTAAGATTGCAATTTTAACAAGTTAATATGGTTGAGTTTGATTTCTTTTTTCTAATTGATTTTTTTTTATTTCAACTTGTAGAGCAAAGCAAGCTAGATAATACATTGAGTGTTATTTCTTATATTTTCCCTTACGAGACAAGATGATATTTGTTTAACCCTACTAACTACAACATCAAATAATTGAATATAAACATCTTAACTTTTATCTGATAGTCTTAATTAACAAAAAAACCAAAGTTGTACATGTGTGTATTGTAGTTATTTTCACATTTTATTGTGGACTCACACAACAATTTATTTTGGTCATTAAACTTTGTTTTTTAGTGATTTGATTCATTTGTGGCTAAATTGAAGGTCAACTACTTTTGATTTGTTAAGGGATGGACAAATAAAGAATCAAAGTGAAAAAAAAAACAATGAAAATATATGGCATCTTCATAAATGACTCAAAAATCTCACTCTAGTTGTCCATCTTTATAATTTATATATTTTTTTAATTTTAACTTTTTCTCAAAATACGTATGCAATATATTTCATTATCAAATACCCCCAAACTTGAATGTTTACTTGTCCTCAAGCAAAAGGAAACCATTACAACGGAGAGCAAAGATTTTATCTAGATTCAACTTTCAACACCTAAGGAGTCCATTATGCAAACATTAACACCTTAATTTTTATAGGCAATATCAAAAAAGGAAAATTAAGTATACATACTTCCTCTAGTTCAAATCTCTGTACATACTTCCAAACTTAGTCACATGTATCATGTAACCAACATAATTGAATCATGCAATATTTATCCTGCAATTACTCTTTCTTACTACTACAAACAAGGTAGCAAATAAGAGTGACAAATTCTTCTTCTTTTTCCTCTTTTTTTGTAAACAAGTTTTCTTCAAGTTGACATTTGTCTTTCGACACGAATACAAACATTTGCGATGAATGCACTAGTTACTTAACAGGTCACAAACTAAAAGTGCTTTGCATACTCATATTTCAAGTTGTCGTTTGACGTAAAAGAAAAATTTGTGATGAATACCCTTTGTTGCTAAGCAACTCGAAACATTGGAGTATATCAAATTCCAAATATATGTATTCATTCAATTTCTTAATTAATATCACTCTTATTTACTTAAACCTTGTTTAGGACTAGATCAAAAGGGATAATCTCAAGAAAAACATCACACTTATCATTTATGCTTAGCTACACAACTCATATAACTATGCAAGAAAAAATGTACCTCAATAATTCCCAAAAAAATAAGTATACTTAAACTTTCTTTATAAGATATTGCCTAGTCTAAGCCGAGGAATGTCATGCTTAACATAATAAAGAACCTCAAAGTGTTGAGTTGATCCTAAGTGCATCTTAAATTCACCCTCTGTTTTGAAAAAATCATTTCAGCCAAAATTTAGTCATAGGTGAATATGCCCCCCCCCCCCCCCCCCCCAAACTTAAATTTCACATTGTCCTCAATGGGAAAGGGAAAAGAAAAATAAATAAATAATGAGAATAGTAAATGACCACTTCCTTTTTTACTTGCCAAACATGTAGTGTTGGTTGCAAAATAAATGTTTGCGTGAATGTTCAAACCTGCATAACACAATCAAACAAGTAAAGGTGAATTTAATAAAAAAAAAAAAAGTTTGGGTTGCCTCTCAATCAGCGCTGTAGTCAGTAGCTTGACTCTTCACATGGTTATGTTGGGGCAAGACGGATGACATCCTTACCAATTGATTGCTTATTCACATAATGCTTCAGATGTTGCCCATTTACGGTGAATGCTCACTTCTCATCATGAGTGACTTCCACTGCTCCATAAGGAAACACCTTAACAACTATGAATGTCCTTGACCATCATGATTTAAGCTTATCAGGAAACAAGCAAAGCCGTGAGTTGAAGAGCAACACTCGTTGATCAGGGAAAAACTCCTTACGTGTAATATGCTTGTCATGCCATGCCTTAGCATTTACTTTGTAGATTTTAGCATTCTCATAAGAATCATTACAGAATTCATCCATCTCATTGATTTGCAAAATCCGTTTCTCACTTGCAGCTTGCAAACCTATGTTCAACTACTTCATTGCCCAATACGCCTTATGCTCTAATTCAACAGGGAAATGACATGCTTTCCCAAAGACTAACAATGTTGTCCAATAAACCCGCAATGCATCATTAAGCTTTCTTGCCCAATCTTTTTGGTAATCCATTCAAATCCTCCATCCAATTACTATTCTAATAAGTATTAGTTTGTTATCTGCATCCCTTACCACTGTCATTCCTCCTTTCTTTAGCATAACTTGAACTGAGCTCACCCATGAGCTGTCAAAGAATGGATATTAACACCGACATCTAAGCATTTCAGAACTTCTTTTCGGACTACCTCTTTCATTGTTGGGTTAAGCCTTCTCTGATATTCTATTGTTGGCTTGACTTCATCCTCTAACAAAATCTTGTGCATGCAATGGAGGGGCTGATGCCTTTGATATCTGTCAATACCCACCCAAAAGCTGCCTTATTTTTTCTCAATACCCTCAACAAAATTTTTATTTTAAGTTTAATATTTTTTATTATACCATTATATCTTTTTAGAATGACAATTTGGCCTCCTAATTGTTTGATGTAGATAAAAGCCAAAGTGACTATTTGGTGTGCTAATCTACATTCATATGCCATTTTATATTATTTTTTAGGTTTTAATTATCCCCAATAAACAAACCTACTATTTTTTAGTTTTTTTTATAACTATAAATTTACAAAATCAATTTTTTTCTTGAATTTAAATGATCTATCAATATCTTGGTAAATAGTTAATAACTTGGTACATTAAAAGCCTATCATGACAGGATCTTCAAGGTAACTATAACACACCAATGTTAGTTCTCTACCTTACCTTTTTAGCAAAAAATAATTTCATTTTTTGAAAGAAAATAAAATGATAAAAATTGCTCAACTACATGTTATTTTTTTAAAATTTGTTTTGCTTTCTTACTCATGTTTTTTTTTTTTTTCTAATTAAAAGTGTTTGTAAATATGATACTAATTATTTTTTAAAATATTTTTTATTTGAAAATATATTAAAATAATTTATATTATTTAAGAAAACATTTTTTTTTTATATAAATACATTAAAATAATCTTAAACAAAAACAAATTTCAAATTAAAAAAAAAACACTATTACTAAACACACATATTAACCCTTCAACTCCAGTCCACACAAACAAAACAACAGTGATCCAGATATTTGATTTTATCTTCCCATTGATAGAAAGAAAACCCCAACTACAACAATACAATAGAGTAATAATTAATTAATAACAGCATTTCCATGCCCATCATCTCTCCCTCTCCCTCATGCGAAACTCAAATCTCCACAATGTTCATCACCCTCAAAACGTCACCGTTTCTCTTTCACAGATACAGCCTCCATTTCCGCTCCTCTTATTCCTCCAAATACAAATACCGCTGCCTTCTTGACCAAATTGCCCCCGTTTCCGCCAACGTCATCGCTGCCGCCGTCGCCTCCTCTGGTTCCAGCTCTCTCCATGGTGCAGTTAGCTCTGCAATAACTCACGTAGCTGTTACCGCCGTCGCTATTGCCTCCGGCGCTTGTCTTTCCACCAGGGTGGATTTTTTATGGCCTAAAGGAGAAGAACAACCTGGTAAAATTATTGATTAATTCATAAAATTAAAAAAAAAAGAGAATAAATAGAAATAGTGCTAACGACTGAAAGTCTAAACATACAGGTTGTTCTATAGTGGATGGGGTTGATGTGACTGGGTACCCGATATTTAATGAGGCCAAGGTTGGTTTCGGTTTCTTGTTGCTTGTTTTAGTCACCGCTGTTTCTTTCTTTGCTACCTGTAAAAGAATGCTTTAAATTAAATTTGTGAGGGCAGGTGGTTAGGGCTATTGCGTTTGCTAAGAAAGCTCACCATGGTCAGTTTCGAAAAACTGGAGACCCTTATTTCACTCATTGTATCCATACTGCTAGAATCTTGGCTATGTTGGTTCCATCTACTGGCAAACGAGTATGCTTTCTAATACTAACTATTGATTCATGTTGTCGTACTTTTCTTTTCTCTTCTTTCCTGCACTCGTAAATTACCACATGATGAACATCACTTCCAATATTCTACTTGCTTGTTAGTGTCCCACTTGATTTTCGTGTATTTGTGTACTTATTTTATGCTTGCATTGAATCTCTTGCTTATATTTTAAAGTCTGCTGCAGGCCATTGACACACTTGTTTCTGGGATTCTCCATGATGTGGTTGAAGATACAAGCGAGACTTTGCTCAGTATAGAAGAAAACTTTGGTGAGGATGTGGCAAAGTTAGTAGCTGGTGTTTCCAAAATTAGTTACATAAATCAGGTAATAATTTTATATTTGTAAACTCCTCTCTCATTCGTTTTCTTTTCATTTTTTTTTTTTAATTTTGGAATGTGAATTTTATTGATCCTGGTTGGCAAGTAATGTAAAATTCAACCTCGTGGAATTGTGTATGCCTTTTTTCTCGGGCTCAAGGTTAAGTGGATGGGAAAACAATCATTGTTTGTCCCTTTACTATTGAATTTCAATATTATCAACCCTACTACTCAATTCTGGTACATACCAGCCCATTAACTTTTAGGATGAACTAACCCTCCCATCCTTCTCCGCAACAGAACCTACATTAGCTTGACCTCATAGCAGTGGTTAATCAGGTGCTTCCATGTGGCATGAAAATAATTTCTGGAATTTAAAAATAAAAAATCAATCAGGATTGTCTGTAATAAAAAGGAAAAAAAGAAAAATAATATTTGAAATTAAAAAATTAAAAAGAAAAATCAATCAGGATTATTGTAATAAAAGGGAGAAAAGAAACCTAACCTGCTATAAACAAACATGTGTAATAAAAGGGAAAAAGAAAAATAATTCTCAAATTCTTAGAATAAAAATTTAATATTTTCATGCCATGTAGTGACACTTGATTGGTCAATGCTAAATCAACTTATGACCTGAGGTTAAATTAATATTGTTCCGTCATGTTCTGGATGGAAGGGCTATCAAGTCCTAAAAGTTGAAGTGGAAGAGTTGGTATGTATGAAAATTGAGTAGAGGGAGTGATATGACTGAAAGTTGACAGTACAGGGATGAATAGTGATTTTTGGCCTTAAGGGATGCTATCATTTTGTGTTAACCAGTAGACCATAGCTGCCTTTTGTACATGCATAAAAAGATTTTTATATTTTATGAATTATGAAATTTAAGATCATATGTATGAAAAAGTCTCGATAATAGCTCAAAAAAAAAAGGAAGTCATGCTGATGCTGATTGAAATAGAAAGTTTAGAGTTGCAAATTGTATCACTTAATCTCATGGCCACTATAAACTTAAACTATTTGTACTCTTCTTTCACTAATATTGTAACCAAATTACTACTCTGTTTTTCATATGGTGATTTTCCTAATTTCTATAGATCTATGTACTCTTAAGATTGGTATATATTTCAGCTGCTGCTATTCACTTGATTTCTTCCCCCCCTCCCCCCCTCCCCCCTCCCCCCAGCTGCTTCGGAGACATCGTAGGCTAAATGTGAACCAGGGTACCCTTGGTCATGATGAGGTAGGTATCCAATGTGAAGTCTGCATTGTAAAATTCTTATTTTGCTTATTGAAAAAGAGAATATTAGTGTTTTATTAGTCTGTGATTATCATAATCAGCATTAATGTGGAGTAAATTATAGATTATTCCCTTTAGCTTTGCAAAATGAATTAAATGATTCCTCTTGTTTAAAAAACTATTTAATTAGTCCTTTAACCAATGTTTGGTTAATTTAATGTCATTTTGTTTGAAAAATGTCTTCGTTTCTCATCATTCTTTTCATATTATTTATTTTTTACTCCCTCTTCTATTTCTTAAGATAAAAAAAAAATTATTTGAAAAAGAGAGAAAAGGATGAGTTACAAATAGATTTAAATACAAGACTAATTAATTAGTTTTTAAAATTATGTTCATTTTGCAAAATTAAAAGGTCTAATTTATAATTTACTCCATCATTGTGATTCAAATCATAGGTGACTAATCACATGATTATGTTAGCATTTGAATCACATGTGACTAATCAAATTATTATGTTAGTACTTATGAAGAAATGAAACAGAGATTAAGTGATCATAATCATACTTTACATGGAAATATAAACGTGAGTGAATAGGTGATGGTGTCACCCTTTGGTAGAGAGCTGGTGCATGTCACTCAAATTACAATTGTGGAAATATAAACTTGAGTGAATGGGTGATGGTGACACCCTTTGGTAGAGAGTTGGTGCATGTCACTCAAATTACAATTGTGCTTTTCAATACTTCTGCACATGCATACAAAATTGTTCAACTCAAAACCATAAGCTGTTTGGTGAGGTTCCAAACATAATTTTGGTTACACACTCATCCCTAAAGTTGACAAGTCAAGCTATTAATTCTTCCATGGAAGGGTTTTAGTTATATTGTCTATAGCACTCTTACACCTTAAGATGAACCTATATAAGCATTACTTAACTACAATAGTTATATTTTTTGCCCCACCAAGATGTACAACAATTTTCTAACTCTTTTAATTTTATTGTTCACATATCAAGGCAAACAATTTACGAGTGATGCTCTTGGGCATGGTTAATGATCCACGTGTGGTGCTCATCAAGCTTGCAGACCGTCTTCACAATATGAGAACCATGTATGGACTCAACTTCTATTAATATTCTCAATCTATGCCTATTCTGAGAAAGGTCCTTTTCATAAGTAAAAACTGTTGAAAAACTCTCAAATATTTAAATTCTTCTCTTCCTTATTGTTGATGGACATTGTGGTTTGCTTCTAGGTTTTTTGTGGTTTGAGACAATATGAGAATAAATCCTACGATGCTTTTGTTTTTGAAGATGCTTTTTGCAAGCAAGTATTTTGGCTTATAGTCTACTATATTAATCACAATTCCTGATATTTTTTTTTTATTGTAGTTATGCCTTGCAACCTTCAAAGGCTCGAGCTGTAGCTGAGGAGACCTTGCTTATTTGGTGCTCACTTGCTTCTAGATTGGGTTTGTGGGCATTGAAAGCAGAGTTGGAAGATTTATGCTTTGCAGTTCTTCAGGTTTCCTCACAATTTTTGTTGACTGTTTTGAAATGCATTAACATCGATCACAAGCCAAGTTCACCCGTAGGTTAATCTGAATGCATAAATTTTTAATTTGTGGCTACTATGATTGTGTGGAAAATAGCATGATAAACTAGTAATTTTAGTTATGGAAATTGAAACTCCTATGTGCCAAGCTAAGTGCTTGAATATTTATTTGCATCCATTGTGATTTTTTCTTTTGAGCATATTTCACTTTGTTTGGTGGCTATGTGGCTGGTAAAGTTGATTTAGTCTATTAAATTTACCTCTGTAATTGATGTGCTGTATTAATTTATATGGAGAACAATTTAACTGCACAATGGTTTTATGATGCTTATCTGAAGTCCAGAACTTGAAATATCCTTGATTATGCATGTTTAGCATTGTGCTTTGGTGGCCATGAAAATTATCAAACTTGAGAATTGTAAATTTGTGGATACATTCTTTACAAGGAAATTTTGAGAATAAAAAACAAAGTAATAGAATGGAATTTCTAGGCATTTTAGTGCTTTTTGAAATGCATAAATTTGTGAAAACATGTATGATTTTACTATACGACACAATATGGTAAATCAAACATAACCGTAGAGATTAAGAATTGTAATACTAGATGGATGAATTCTATTAGTTATGTAAGTTATAATTAGGAATTATTTTCATTTAAGAATTGTAGGTTTAGAACTTGTATAAATAAGAATGTCTAGTTTATGTTATGGAGATTCATATACTTAATAAGATTTTATAGAAAAAGTAGAATTTATTATCTAAAATTCTCTACATCTTAAATCTATAACCGTAGAAATTAAGAACTCTAGTTTTATCCACGCTATACACCGCATCAATTGGTATCATAAGAAATTGATCTGTTTTATGGATGAAGACAATAGAAACCAAGTCGTTGTGTAGGTTCACGAGCATAAACTAGATTGATAGGGGCATATGTTTGATCACTCGGATCAAGCCATAATAGATCTACATTGGCTAATGAATAACGAAAAAAGAGATTGTAAAGAGGAGTGAAATGTGCCTATAGATTTACTTTGAGACTGGTAGAACCCAAATCTATTCCTGAATTTGATTAGATTCCATTATATGATGGAAGATTTTCCAAGAAAAGATTTATTAATTGGTTTACCAAGTTTGAAGCTTTTATTTTAACAAGACTTCTTATAAAAAACATGTCTCACACAACCTTTCTTATGGTCTTAGAGAATGATTTGAATTTTAGAGTTTAGAACTAGTAGTGTTTCATCATGGACAATCATTAATTATGGAGCTTATACAAAATAATTATGAAGATTCTATATTGGATAGATAAGCAAACAAATGTTATTATTTGCCTTTTGTTCTACCTTCTCAAAGCAAGGAAGAAAAATATGGAGGTGGTGTCATTTGTTTATGGTAGATAGGTTTAACGTCATCTTAGTGATAACATCGCTATAAGCACTACTATACTTGTCACTATTCATTCTACTAATGGTGAAAAAAGAAGCTTTAAAATTAGTGGAAATCTTCTAAAATCACCAATTCAATTGGTGGTCATGAAATTGATGTGAGGGATGGCCAAACACATCAACTTAAAAGATGGTTCCATGTGGTTGATTATTCGAGTCTTGAGAAGTTTTGCTTAGATTTAGAAATTATACCTAAACATATCTTTTCAAAGATTGGATTTAAGATATTTGAAACAAGCTATTTCGTTTATACATTGATGACAATATTATATTCAAAATATCCATTTATTTGAAGTGGTTGAGTTCAATTTTTACAATTTACTTGAGAGTGAGTTTTTTGAAAGAAAAGAGGACTAACATGAAGAATTTCTTCAATATTCTTGGCCTAAGATTTTCTAGTTTTTGAGGTGTTTAAGAGAATACTAAGTTTGATAAATAAAACATGACTTTTAATTTGATTGTGGATTGAAATGAAATTTTAACAGGCGATTTTGATGGTTATATTTTCTTTCAAATTAAATTTCATGATGATTGGATAATAGAAAGGTTTTCAAATAAGGCTTGAAAGTTAGTGTGTGGATTTAGATTTCTCTCTCTCTTTAGATTATGACTTTTACTTTAATTAATATTTTATTATTTAAATGCTAGGTGGATGAATTCTATTTTTTTATGGAAGTTTCAATTAAGAATTCTTTTCCTTAAAGAATTTTAGGTCTCGAACTAGTATAAATAACAATATCTTGTTTTTTTTTTTTTTTTTTTTTTTTTTTTTTTTATATAAAGATTCAAATTATTATTTAAATTTTATAAGATACTGTAGTTAATTCTCGTAATTTTACGACAACTTAGGTCTATATCCTTAAAGATTGAGAATACTAGTTTTTTTCATATTATACATCGCGTCAAAATAATACACCAAAATGCAACGTAGAAAAACAAAATAATAATGACAACTTCAAATGACAAGTGTAAAAAAATTAATTACAAATCAAAAGTTTGAGTGATTCAACGAACAAATTATTTAACGATGACGATATAAAATTTGGATCACTTTTTTTCATCTTTTTTTTATGTTTGAATTTTTTGATCTTTTTTTGTTCTCTTTTATACTATCACTGTTTTGTTTTTGAATTAAGATAAAACAGAGAAATTATGAATAATAGAAAATAAAAAATAAGATAATATCGTGGTTGAGGCTGCCGGTGTGCAAGGCTGCCTGGAATGCCAGGCTGATTTGCTGTGATGGATGCTGCTGTGTATGTCCTGATGTAGTTGCTGTCCTCCTACTAGTGTGGACTGACCTGATTGGTGGTTGCTGCTGTTAGGAGAAGGTAAAAGGTAAGTTCTGAAGTTCTGCTGGTTTGCTGCTGCCATTCTGAGAAAATATGTCGACTGGAGTACTGCTGCTGCTGTTTTGGGGAGTTGTCTGCGGTTTATGAAGAAATTTTGGTTTTCTGGCTTTTTCCAATTGTTTACTTTTTGATAGCTACACAAGGAAAAAGAGAAGGAAAAGGGGCTATTAGTTTGAAGTAGTGACTGATTTTTTTCTTTTTTCTTGTTATTTTCATTTTTGTTTCGAATTGTTTAGTTGTGAGAATAACTAAAAAACATTTGCTCTGATATAAAAAATAATGCTGAAGAGGTCAGAGATTTAAGAGAAGTAAAATTAAAGAAGAAGAAAAGCTTAAAATTAGAAGAAAAGGGTTAGAAAAGAAAAAGATTGTAGATGAAGAAAAGAGGAAAAATAGGGGATGAAAACTAACTTTTTTTTCTTATCAATTTATTATAATCTGACAATAATGTTAAAAAAATATTTAAGATAATAAAATCTCAGAATATTTAACAATTAAACCAAAAGCCTTCTAAAATAAACTAAAATTCAAAATATAATAACATCAAACCTAATAATAAAACTAAAATAAAAATCCAAATAAATTAAATCTACTAACATAAGATAAAGTTTAATTTCTCAACCTATAAACAATGGTTGCACTACTCTCTATCATCTAAGGTTATATGAAATTGCAGAGGTAGATTGTGTAGGAAACATTGTTGTGATGATCTTTAGGACAATACTAGATTATTTACATTCATTGCGCTGCAGGTCAAATTAACTGTTTTTAAAACGTTAAAAAAATATTAGGTATTGCAAACACGTTATCAAGAAGAAAACAAATGAAATAGTGGAGAGATTGACCCGATGTGATCTAATTGAGTTAGCAAGTTCAATGGCAACTTGAGTATCAAGAAAAAAAATAGTTTGATTCAAAAACATTTGTAGATGATATCATGTTTTTTAAATATTGATACTACAACATATTAAATTGACTTGGGCTAACCTAATTTAACATGTAAAATCAACAACTCGAGTCATGAAATTGTGATAATCTTATGGAAAACAAATAAAATTGAAATTCAATTCTCAATGTTGAGGGATAAAATTGAAACAAATCAATTCAAAAAACTTGAGATAACCCGTCAAATGAATTATTAGATCGAGATAAATCTATAAAAAGTAAATCGAACAAATTATGAAGTCCAATTACTAATTAATCCAATGTTGAAGTATGAAATAAAAAAATAAACTAATTAAAAAAAATAAATAAATCCTAATCAACCTGGATTAACCTTTCGAACTTGACTTAGACCATAGGATTGAAGTAATCTTATAGAAAACAAATAAAAATAAACTACAAAGTTTAATTATCAATTAATCTAATATTAAAAGATGACATCGAAACAAAAACTCAATTACCAAAAGACCTAAAAACCACTCAAGTCAACCGTGCTAGCCTATAGAAGTGATCTGGGTCATGAGACTGTGCTAACTCTACAGAAAACAAATAAATTATGAAATTCAATATCTAATAAATTTACTATTAGATGATAAAATTAAAAAAAAAAGATTTAAAATTAAAGAAAAGCAAAAAAATAAAGATATTGTTCAATGAACAGTGCTTTGTAAAGAGTGAAACAATGATTTCCCCTCAATTTGTTTTTGTGCATTTTTTCGTTTCTTTCCTTTTTTCCTCTCTCATAATTTCAGTTTTTGATGCATGTGGATCATTCTCCGGTATCATTCTCAATTTGCGTGATGTTACGACATGCAGCCTCAACTATTTCAAAAAATGCGGTCTGACCTAGCTTCCATGTGGAGCTCTAGCAATAAAGCTGAATATCCAAGAAGAATTATAGCTTGGAATGAGAAAAATTCAACTCCTGGTTATGGAAACTCTATGACAATTGACAAAGATGTCTCAACCATGAAGGTAACTATTGAATTGTTGGCAAATACTCTATCCTCTTGCTGTTGATTCTGATTCTCCAAAAAAAGAGGAAAATATAGAAGAGAAGATTGGAAATTTTATTAGGTCAATGTTATATTTCTTGTATCCTTGTAGAGGGAGGGTTTTTTTAGTTGTGGAAGCACCTGATATTTGGATTTAATTAAGCATATATTTGCTTTGCTCTAAAATAATATCTTACCATTTGTTTCATTTCCTTTAAATTACGGGTTATTTCTATATTTCTCAAATGTTTATCATTTAATTATTCAATTGCATTAATGGTTGATAGAATGTCACAATTACTGTTGTATGGTTTAATATACTTTTTGTCCAAGGTTACAATAGTTTTGAAGTAGCTAGATTAGTTGTCCACAAGTCATTTTTATTCAATTATTTTCTGTCTACAGGATCTCTTGGAAGCTGTAGTGCCTTTTGATATCTTGCTAGATAGAAGAAAACGGTCTAAATTTCTGAATGATCTTGGCCTAACATCAAATACTCAAACACGGCCCAAGGTTGTGCAGGATGCTGGAATTGCTTTAGCATCACTTGCTGTTTGCGAGGAAATGCTAGAACGAGAGCTCTTTATATCAACTTCGTATGACTTCTTTTCTCTCACAATTCTTGCATATCGTTACAGAAGATTTGCAATTTTTATTCTTATCTTATGCTATGCAATGATAGTAAAACTCATGCAATGGATTCTACCATGCTTGCAGCTATGTTCCTGGAATGGAAGTAACTTTATCTAGCAGACTGAAAAGCTTGTATAGCATCTATAGCAAGGTTTGTCGATATATAAAATTAGTGATACTAAAGACTGGTATTTCCAAACTTCATCGTACATGGGACAAAGTCGCTAGTTGAAGTTATATGGGACAAAGTTGCTAGTTGAAGTTATATGGGACAAAGTCCTTATTTTCATTGCTCAAGCTCTCATTTCATTAAATCAGAACATGTTTCTATCTTTGCTTCCTTTAGATGAAACAGAAAGATGTCAGCATCAATAAAGTATATGATGCCCGTGCTTTGAGAGTGGTTGTTGGAGACAAGAATGGAATTTTACATGGACCTGCTATTCAGTGTTGCTACAGTCTTCTCGATATTGTGCATAGGTACATGAACATGTTCATCTATATCCATTACATGCTTGCCGAACATCTCTTATTTGCATCTAATTCCTATGGAATCATCAATTTTAATCATACTTGTCACTTGTCAATTGAGGTATATTGACATCATTTATGATTTATTCTAGGGGTAATGTACTTGGACTAATTAGGTTATTCCAAATTCTATTTTTTTTAGTTTTTGCCCCATTTTATGGATCTTTAGCAACTACTTTGAATAGATTGACATATTTTCTGCATTTCATAAAAAGGATTGGTATTTGTATTTCTCACCTATCTAACTATTTATCTATGAATTGTCTTGGTCTGTACTGATTGTGACTAGATAATGAGCTATGTCTTTCTATCTTCCTTTGCAGGCTTTGGACTCCAATAGTTGGTGAACTTGATGATTACATTGTTAATCCAAAGCCTAGTGGTTATCAGGTAATAAATATATACGAAATGAGTCTATAAGTGCTGTTAATACTTATTCAAATAAGTACGTAGGTCTATTTTTGCATTCAAGCATGCTATAGACTTGACACACATATAAATGTACTCACATGTTTTGATTTTTTTAAGCTTTGTTACTAGCTATAGAGAAGTCAATGAAAGAACTATTAAATACACACTTTAAACAAGGGGGAGGAGAAAGGAGGTTTTAGAAAGAAATTTTAGCTCTCTAATATAGTGTAAGGAATAAAGCCTAATATATTGTTAGTACTTTTTTGGCCAACATCTGAAGAGCCTATTTATTATTATCAAATGACTATTCACAAACCAATCTATACCTACAGACTAACGAAATGATCTTTTTGAATTCAATTAAGTACACAAAATGAGATAGGACTCAACGGTTCTAGAATTCATTCTTCCCTTTATTGAACAATTTGGGATTATAAATAGCCTTTTATAATCTTAACATAATGAGAAAAAAAATAACTCATGTTTACAACTAATCAATGTGACAAGTGCAACTATAAAAAGTCAAGAAACACTAAACATGTATACTAAAGAATAGGGCTTATTCAAACTAAATGCAAAATCCTAATAGAAACCTAAACTTTCTCACTTTCTCTCTTTATTTCTTCCCTTAAACTCATTCCCAACTTCAACTAGTTTTATTTCAGGAACTTGGCAAACTCTCAACTGACCCTGAAACCTCTGAAATCCCTCTAATGTGAGAGGCTTTGTCATCACATTTGCCAATTGATCTTGTGTTCTACAATAAACCAACTCGATTGCTCCTCATGTGAGATCACAAAGAAAATGGAAGTGCACATTAATATGTTTGCTTCAACCATGTGACACGAGTTTTTCATGTGCTTTTCATGTCTTCTAGATCTCTTGCACAATCACTATCTGCATAATCAATCAGACCTTCACACCCTCCCTTGTAAAAATTCCAAGTCCAGTGGTTCCTTTCAAGTATCTCAGTATTCTTTTAAACATTAACAAGTGCAACTCAATTGGTTTAGCCATGTACCTGCTAATCAAACTTATTGCAAACATGAAGTTCGATCTTGTAGCTGTTACGCACAAGAGGCATCCCACCATATGTTTACAAAGTCTCAATAACATGAGCTCCATTCTTATCTTTAAAAAGTTTACAACCCGGGACAATGGGATTATGAACTGAGTTGCTATTCTCCATCCTAAACCTCTTTAACACCTTCAAATCACACTTTCTTTGGCAAATGTAAACCCCATCTGACTTTTCAATACTTCTATACGAAGAAAAAACAAACATCAATTTATCATTGTCAATAAATATTAAATCATCTACATATAAACTGACAGTAAGAATCTTACCTTCCTTGTTTGTTTTATTGAACAAACTATGTTCACTATAACACTTCTCACCTCTTGAACCCTTCGTTTATGAAATATATGCTTCAATACGACCGAACCAAGCTCGTGGAGCTTGTTTTAGTCCATAGAAGGCTTTTTTCAACTTGTATAGTTTCTGAGGATTGTTCGCAGCTCATAACCCTTAGGCTGCCCCACACACACTTATTCATTAAGTTCCAAATGCAGGAATGCGGATTTGACATCAAGTTGATGGAGAGTCCATCCTTTCTGAGTTGCTAGAGCCATAATCATTCTCACCGTATCAATTCTTGCAACTGGTGCAAACTCTTCTGTGTAGTTTATCCCTTGTTATTGCACATACCCCTTGGCCACCAAACGAGACTTGAACTTATCCACTTCTCCATTCTCCTTGAGTTTGGTCTTATAGATCCATTTCACTCTAGTCTTCTTTGTACTTGTAGGCAAATCAATGAATTCCCATGTTTTCTTCCTCTCTATAACCTTCAAAATTTTAAGGGCTAGCACAAATTTTGTTTTTTTTTAATAATATTATACATTTATCAAAATACCAAACTTTTCCTAAACCAACTTGATTACAATAAAAAACGTGGATGAAATTACTAAAAAGTTCAAGGCAAGTTTAATAATTTTTGTTCTTAAGGGTGGTAAGTAATTTTACTGTGCTAAAAATTTTGAAATGACAAAAACACTAGTGAACACAAGCTCAATATTTTTTTTATTGTTAAGCTAATTAAGTTATTTTATTGTGCTGAAAAATTATATGAAAATTGTCTTTTCCTTGATTAATTTGATAATCATGAATAAAGTCTTGTGAAAAAAAAAGTTCTACCCATAAAACTAAGATTATTGAGCTCTTTTAATAAGGACAATATGATATTTTCAATGTTCCAATCAATAATAACTTTAGTACGTAGGTATAGTGAAACTCTAATCTCTTACCAAACATTACATGATTTGTATTTCACTTGAAATTTGTTTGGTTAAATGTCTTGATAAAGGAAGGTTTATGTTTGTTTGTGTTTTTTTATATTTTGAATCTGAACCTTTTGCTTACATTTGCAGTCTCTACACATTACAGTACAAGGTCCTGATAATGCATCTTTGGAAGTTCAAATAAGAACACAGGTGATTTAAATTCTCCCTTGTAAAAACTTAAAATGTTAATTTTGTGACATGACTCAAAATTATAATAGATGTTGCGTTGAAGATCTAATCAATTTTTTAACCTAAAAAATATTTAAATTTTGTCAAGATGTTTTATGATATTGAATAATATTTTTTTTAATATCGATGTGGTGATATACTTGATGATATTTGTTTATTAAAAATATGAAGACTGATATCTCAAATCAACTTAGGTTAATTTGTTAAATTTATAACTCGAGTTATGACATCATGATAACTTTATATAAATAAATTATAAATATCAATTTTTAATCTACTCAATGCTAAAGAATAAATTTAAAAATAAAAGTTAAATTAAAAAACAAAATAACTACTTGAGTTAACTTGCTAAACTTGCGATCTAGGTTATGATATTTGTTTTGTAAAAAATATTAAGATTGATATATCAAATCAACTCAGGTTGATTTGTTAAATTTATAACCCGAGTTATGACATCATGATAACTTTATATAAATAAATTATTAATATCAATTTTTAATTCACTAAATGCTAAAGAATAAAATTGAAAATAAAAGTTAAATAAAAAAAAATGAAATAACTACTTGAGTTAACTTGTTAAACTTGAGATCTAGGCTATGAGATCAAATCCAAAAACATTATGAATTCTAATTTACAACAAATTAATGTTAATTAAAATAAAAATAAAAAATCAATTAAAAAAATCGACAAAAATTAGTTAATTTATTTAACCCACAATTTGGATAATGAGATTGAAATAAATTCATAAAAAGAAAATAAAAAAATTATGAAGTTTCATTTCCAACCAATCTAATGTTGAAATTGAGAAAAAAATTAATGAGATTGGTAAGATATAATGTAATGGAAAAAAAACTATGAAGCACAATTACCAAAACAATTTAATATTGAAAGATGAAATAAAAAAAATGAGGGTGAAATTAAAAAAAAAAATGAATGAAATAATATTTTGTGCTTATTAGATACATTGATTTAATCAAACTATTTATGTTTTGTTAATAATTAATATCCATTCTCACAGAAAATGCATGAGTATGCTGAACATGGACTTGCTGCCCACTGGCTTTACAAAGAAACTGGAAACTCGTTGTCTTCCATTGGCTCTATTGATGAATCTGAAATCCAAGCACTCTCGTATCTTTCCAAAGATATTGATGATCAAACTTCTGTAGAAGATGATCAGTTTCAGAAGTACAGATCCCTCAAAGCAGGACATCCAGTCCTTAGAGTGGAAGGAAGTCACTTACTTGCTGCTGTTATAATCAGGTATGCTACGATTTTATTCCTATCTCAGGACAAGTTTAGAGAAAGTTGTTGATTATTTTAGGCTAGTTGTTGATATAGGTGCTTAAAAGTTGAAAACATGGGTCTGAACAGTTAAGATTTAGTCCTAAACTAGGTTGGAATGAAGTTATGCAAAGTAAAAAACCAGATAGAGTACTCCTAGACTCTCACCATTAGATTCAATGAATTACTTTTTGATTAAAAGTATCACTGATTTCTTAAATATTTAGCAAAATGATGTACTTGATTAACAATGATTCTCTGCTGCACTTGAAAGACTACGAAGCAGATTTATAATGCTTGAGTTTCTTTTACTTGTAATGGCACGCAGATTCCAAAATAGTGGAATATAAGCACTCCTATATAGGAGAACCTTAGCAAGTCCACCTATTTAAGGTATGAAAAAAATAGCTACTAGGAAAATAAAAACTTGACTCCACTAGAGAAATTCTTAGTGATCTGCAAAATTACCCCCAACTCTACTACCTGGGACACAGCCACTGCCGGAATCGAAAGCACACTGGAAACCTAGACTAACTTCCCACTTGGAGCATTCAAAGCATTTATTCAACCAAATTAAAGCTTAGGGTTGAATGTTTGTCTCCTTTTGCTCCTTGCCTATATATTCACCCGAATCAAAGCTAAATTTGTAAGTTGCATTGATGGTGGGTTTATTTTTTCCATCTTATTATTTTTCATCCCATCACATTATAGCCAAACATAATGACTTGGAGGTTGACATTCTCGAATATTTGCATTTTAGAGTAGAAAAGGGTGGAAGAGAACTGCTTGTTGCTGTTAGCTTTGGACTGGCAGCTTCTGAAGCAGTAGCTGATAGAAGATCTTCTTTTCAAAAAAAGCAATGGGAAGCTTATGCAAGATTATATAAGAAGGTTGAGCTGCCCCACTTTCTATATTTATTACGTGTAGTGAATTTAAACAATACTCAAGATAGATATTTGGAGATTCTAAACATCTCCATGAAACCTTTGTTCTTCAATGCTCAAATAAATTGGCTATTGAGGAAAAACAAATTGAGACAAGTCTGATTGGAATTTTCCCATCGCATGAGGAAAACATGGAACAAATTTCACAATGTGTGGTAGTAATGATGTGAAAAATATAGTGGTATTGAAATGATGATGATGTGTTGTGATTGTGGTTAATGATGATGATGAAGAAAAAGATGATGGTGGTAACAACAACCGCTGGGATGGTGATGGTGATAATTGTAATTTTTGGATGATTGAGTTGATATTTTATTTTATAGATGTTTATGATCTGAATTATTTTTTTTAAAAATAAACTAAGCTTATAATTTGATTATAAACAATTTTCTTATAAAATACTCACACGAAACAAATACTCTTAGATTTGTATGAATGATGAGGTTTATTACTGGCTTTTATTAATGACTTGACTTTTTAGGTATCTGATGAGTGGTGGTGTGAACCAGGACATGGTGATTGGTGTACTTGCCTTGAAAAATATACATTTTGTCGTGATGGTATTTACCATAAGGTATGCTTCATATGAAACCTTTTTTCATGCATGTTTAATGCGATTTGATTAGAGAAAAAATTATATTTATGTATGGCATGACATTTTTTTTATAATGTAAAAATTACTTTTTTCACTGAAGGAATAGGAGATTTGTAGGGGCACTGGTAGTACGTTTCGGTTAAGATAAAATAAGATTGTAGTTTTGCAATCTTTTAATTTAAATTATAAAAAATAGAAAACAAAACCTAAATGAACCAAAATTTTGTAGGATTGCAAGGTTAGAACTATGAAGCCCACATTTTATTTCAAAGAAAAGCTTGTTAAGAGCTATAAGGCAAAAGACTTAGAAAGTTAAGTTAGGTGTGTTAGAGTATGAAGTTGGGCCTCTTGTTAGTTTTTCTTAGTTTTTATTGGTTATTTATTATAACCTTTTTTTTTTCTTTGGGAGTTGACCTTTTTTTGTTGTTGGTGTGCAACCATGTTTATGGAAATATGTATTATCGATGAGAATTAGATAATACCCTCAGACTTTAATGATATGGATCTCTTGATCATGTAGTAAATTTTTTTAAAGAAGTTGAAATACAACTCGGAAAGATGAAAAATATGGAACTATAAATTTAGAGGTAACCCTATATCTAATAGCTAAAAGTATTGAAAATAAACTCGGACCTAGATATTACTCTGTATTTAAGAGCCTGAAGTATGTGAATGATATCACGAAGCCAGTTAATCTTCAATAAATTGGTTGTACAATCTTTGTTCTTGTAAAGAAATAATGTTTTACCACAAACAATAAAAAATCTCATGTTTATTATCATCAAGATGCTAATATTTACCGCTCCAAAAATATTAGTGTATTTTTAATAATCGTAATGGATTTTTGTTGGGTTGCAAGCCAATTGGCCTAAACCAGGGATTATCTAATATAAAGTTCAATAATGAAATGAACTCTTAAACAATGTCTAATGGATCAAAGCTAGAAATTCTCTATGTAGCTAAAATCTCTAAGCTCTTGAGTGGTGTTTTGGTGGAAACTTATAGTGTAGAAATTAAACTAGGAATTTGATTGCTAAAATTTCTTTTTTATATTGTCTACTTTTAGTCTCATTGATGTGCTATGAATATCTGCAAAATAAAATAAAAAAACTCAAGTGAAAGATCTTAGATGTTGTCACATCAAGTCCATATGGGACATGGAATCCTTGCAAAGCATGGACTCCCAATTCTTTAATCAATATGATATGAACTTCATCAACAATTGTGATAAAACCCAATAAAAATGATGGTTTAGAACCCCAAGATCGTGTAGACAAGATTGGTTGAGTCTTGACTCGACACCTAACAAGATGAAAACCAAGACCACGAAAGATTGAAACGCCACACCTAGAAAACCTGAGAATCTCTCAACAATCAAGGTGATACGTTTGGTTGTTTGAATGCCACAAGATTAACTTGATAAGTTCTAGGAGTTCTTTTAAGAATGAAGATGAACACCAGATCTCACAAATATGATAATTTTTTGAAAACATGATTTGTTTATTCATCTCGAAATACACATTTATATACTTAGAACAACCCTCCAAGAATAGGAAAAGTCATAACTAAATCTTTAAAAGAGCTCAAACAGTAACATAAACAAGTCCCCATGTTTTAAGGTCTCTTGGACTTCTAGAGGCTGCCATAAATAGCTAAACGACTAAATTCAATGTATTTAACATAACCATTCATGACCAAATTCATTCCTCTATTTAATATCATTGGAACTCATCAAATTCATGCCCTTTGATGGTCAAACCATGCTGAAATGTTTTTGCATAATTATTAACCTCTTTAATTGCTTTGATTGTCAAACTATAACACAATATTGTCTGAAAAATTGTATCCCCCTAAGGGATTACAGAACTGAATATATATACAATAAAAGAGTAGACTTTCTGTACCTACTATACTACTTTGCCGTCCTAGACTGCAACAATGTTACACAAGAAAGGAAATATACACATAACGGTAACCTGCACCTATACCTACAATTGACTTCTTAACAAAAGCAGCTGTACAATAAGAAAGAAAGAAAGGAGTAACGGACAACAAGTTGTCCGTTGACAGCCCCCCTCAAATTGATGCGGGATGGTCAAGCAGCATCAATTTGCTATTTAGGAAACAATGTCGTTGACGTGTGAGGGCTTTGGTGAAGATATCAGCAATTTGCAAGTCGGTGGATATATGAGGAAGAGTAATAACACGAGCGTCGTAGGCTTCACGAATAGAGTGACAGTCCACCTCAATATGCTTCGTTCGCTCATGAAAGACAGGATTAGCCGTGATCTGAATAGCACTCGTATTATCGGCATGGAGAGGTGTAGGGTCAATGGCAGAAAAATTAAGCTCATCAAGCAACCCTCGAAGCCAAATGATTTCAGAACAAGCAAGAGACATTGCCCGATACTCAGATTCTGTAGAGGACTTAGATACTCGATCTTGTTTCTTACTCTTCCAAGAGATCAATGCATCTCCTAAGAACATACACCAACCAGTGACGGATCGACGAGTATCTGCACAACCTGCCCAATCCGCATCGCTATAAGCTGTAAGGCGAAGAGGGTTGTTTGTAGGAAAAAATAACCCACGAGCCACCGTGCCGTGAACATAGCGTAAGATCCGATGAACAGCAGCCAAATGAAGATGGCGAGGAGCCTGAAGAAATTGGCTGACTTGTTGTACGGCAAATGAGATGTCCGGTCTAGTAATGGTGAGATAAACAAGGCTGCCTACCAATTTTCGATATAAACTGGGATCAGCAAGTAAGTCACCCTCTTCTTTACGAAGCTTGATATTCACTTCCATAGGAGTATCAACCGAAGTAGCATCCTGTAGACCAGCTGTAGCCACCACATCACTAGCATACTTATGCTGATTTAGAGAAATGCCCGAGGAGCTACGATGCACTTCAAGACCAAGAAAATAAGTGAGGGACCCAAGATCTTTCATATGAAATGCTTCTGAAAGATGAGTTTTGAGTTGATCAAGGAGAGCTGAATCAGAACCCGTAATCACAATGTCGTCAACATACACCAAAAGAACAACAATACCCACGACTGATTTCCGAAGGAACAAGGAAGTATCATGCTTGCTCTGTTGGAATGAGAACTGTAGTAAAGTGGTGCGGAATTTATCAAACCAGGCCCTCGGAGCCTGTTTGAGACCGTAAAGAGAGCGACGAAGCTTACACACATGTGAAGTCGGAGAAGAAAATAATCCCGGGGGCGGCTTCATATAAATGCATTCTTTAAGATCCCCATGAAGAAATGCATTTTTGACATCCATCTGATGTAGCGGCCAATGACTAGAAGCAGCAAGAGCCAGAATCATACGCACAGTAGTCATTTTAGCCACTGGAGCAAACGTCTCTTCATAATTGACCCCATATTCCTGATGATTCCCAAGCGCAACAAGCCTGGCCTTGTAACGGTCTAAACTGCCATCAGATCGGACTTTGACTGAGTAAACCCACTTGCAACCCAGGGGAATAATAGATGACGGACATGGCTCAATGTCCCAAGTGTGATTAGCCTCTAGAGCAGTTATTTCTTCCTGCATAGCCTGTCGCCAACAATCATGCTTGACAGCGTGTGAGTAGCATGTAGGTATATCAAAATTAGACAGTGCAACAGTAAGAGCTGAAATAGAGTTACCAGAAGTGGGAAACCCATACCTATCCGGGGGTACGGACACTCGAGATGAGTGACGTACCCGGGGTTCTGGTGGTTCATCATTTGTCTGAATTTGGAGTGTGGGAGGATCGGATATCAAGTTAGCCGCTGGAGGAGACTGTGGGCGGGAGCGTCTTGTATACACAATACCTGGTTTAAAGCGAGAGTTGACTGGATGACGATCAGATACTTGTGACTCAAATGAAGGGAGGACCACAGTAGAAGGAGAGGACACAGAGGACACCGGAAAGAAGTGTTGATCCTCAAAAAAAATAACATTCCTAGAAATACGTGTACGTCGTAAAGTAGGATCGTAACAGACAAAGCCTTTTTGACATAAATTATATCCCAAGAATGCACATCTTACAGATTGAGCAGATAATTTATGTCGCTCATGAGGTGGTAAGTGAGCAAAACAGACACAACCGAAAATACGAAGATTATCATAACTAGGTTGTTTGGCGAACAAGCGAAAAAATGGAGACTCCATTTGTAAGGCTTGAGAGGGTAAGCGATTAATCAAGTAGGTAGCAGTTTTTAGAGCTTCAACCCAAAACATGGAAGGAACAGAGGATTCTAACAAGAGAGTACGTACCACATCAAGAAGGTGACGATTTTTCCGTTCAGCTACTCCATTTTGTTGAGGAGTAGCAGGACATGAACGTTGATGAATAATACCATTAGATGCCAAGAAAGCCTGAAACTCAGTAGACAAGTATTCACCACCAGAATCTGTGCGTAGTGTTTTAATAGTAGTAGAAAAATGATTAGCGACATAAGCTAAAAACTCAGTGAAGATACGATAAACGTCAGATTTAGAGCGAAGACAATAGACCCAAGTAAATCTGCTATAATCGTCAATGAATGTCACATAGTATTTGAATTTTTCATGAGAATCGACCGGGGAAGGTCCCCAAACATCACTATGGATAAGATCAAAGCAGTGGGAAGCGCGACTAGCATGCAAAGGAAATGGAAGAATTTTGCTTTTACCAAGTTTGCAAGGATCACACTCAAGAGATAAAGAAGGATATGCTTTATTACCAATAAAACCAGAGTTCAATACATGAGATAAAATCTGATTATTGGGATGACCTAAACGACGATGCCACACCATACTAAGAGCAGGAATTTTAGTACAAGCAAAAGACTTAATGGAAGAAAATGTTGGAACAGGTAAAAATAGTGGAAACAAGCGTCCCACTTTAGGTCCCCTCGCGATCGGCTTCCCCGATACCTGGTCCTGCACAACACAACCAGCACTAGAAAAATGAACATTACAATTATCATCAACTAATTGTCCAACCGAGATAAGATTCGAGGAAAGTTTAGGAGCAAGAAACACATTAGTGAATGTAGAAGAGGCATCACCAACAGCAGTAATGGGCAAGAAACTACCATTGGCCGTCTGAATAGCCGATTGACCATCATAGGGCCGAACACGACTCAAGACAGTAGGAGTATGTGTCATATGATTTTCTGCCCCCGAGTCTATGTACCAGAGTTTAGTAGAATTTTTACCTTGCAACCCCATGGCAGATAATGCAGAAATGAGCATTTGTTGCACCATTTCTGGTGTACAATAATTTCCTGCTGGAGGTGGAAGAGTGGAGATACCACCTGAAGAAGAGGCATGTGTAACATAATTTGCTGCTGGAGGCACATGAAGAGAGGCGTGAAATGCTCTGGCCTGACGATTCTGAGGACGGATACGACATTCTTTAATAATATGACCCTTTTTCTTACAATAAGAGCAGAATTTCTTAGGACAATTGGCAGCAACATGTCCATATCCCTTGCAACAGAAACATTGCAAGTTTTTAGAAGGCACAGATGATCCTTGCCCGTGAGCAACATACGCCATTGTTGCTGGCCCAGAACTACCAAGAGAGTGCTCCAAAATAGCTTGAGTACTAAGCCGTTGTTCTTCGCGAAGCAACTCACCGAAACAGATGTCAAGAGAAGGAACAGGAGATCTATTCAATAAAGAAGACCGGACTGATTCAAATTCTGGTCGCAATTTCATAAGAAACTGATCTCGTCGGCTATTTTCATGAAGATTCTGAATAGTTGGAAGAGTGGCAATAGGGACATTCGCTGTAACCAAATCAGAATATTCATGCCAAAGGGTCAAAAATGCAGAGTAGTAGTCCTGAATAGAAAGATTTCCATGTTGAAACATGGCAATAGCATGTTCTAGCTGAAATCGACGAGCACCATCAACTTGATGATACACTTGCTTCAAGTGCTTCCACATAGATTGAGCAGTACGATGTGCTCGCAAATTTGGAACAATGTGTGGTTCCACTGAACTAAGAAGCCAAGACATAATTCGGGCATCAAGCACACCCCAAGAGGGAGAGTCCTTAGGTTCTTTTGTTGTATCATCTTTTGGGGCAGCATCAGTGCCATCAATATGGCCCCAAAGATCTTTTCCTAGGAGAAAAAGTTCAAATTGAAACGCCCAGGTAGAGTAATTTTTCCCCGAAAATTTAACACATATAGGTGCTGAATCCATCTCAAGTAAATACACAAGTAAAAAAAAATGGGCTGCAAAGTTGAAAGCCCACGGAAAAGAGGCCCACAACAGAGCCTAGGAATAGAAGCCCACTGCAAAAGAAAGCAAAGGCCCACGGATCAGCCTACAACAGAAGCCCACAACAGCCACACAAAAAAAATCAGCCCACACCACCAATCAGCCCACGAATAATTCTGGACTTGCAATAATAATAATTCTGGACGTGCAGCCAAAAAAAATCAGCCCACACCACCAATCAGCCCACGAATAATTCTGGACTTGCAATAATAATAATGCTGGACTTGCAGCCAAAAAAATCAGCCCACAAATCAGCCCACACCGAAGCCCACAGCACCCACAAGTTTTCCCACAATTGAAGCCCAACAGAAGCCCACAGCCGTGGCCCAGAACGTAAAAGAGGAATAAAAAGAGTCAATAACAGTAACCAGACCAAGAAGAGGAACCAACCCGCAGAACGTAACTGAGTTGTCTTCTTCACTACGATGCCAGACCAAGAAGAAGAACAGTAACCTCAACACAGCGACGATGCTCAGCTACCGAAGATACCACCACAGAACTTGTCGGCGACCACCACAGAGAAGACCGAGTGTCACAATCACCAGAAGAACTTAACTCAGAATGCTGGAAATTTGACAGACCTAGGTGCCGAGAAGAAAAAATTTCTTCAAATTGAAACCGAGAGCAAGAAGAACCTGGAGATTTTGACAGACCCAGGTGCCGAGAGGAAAAAAAAATTTCTTCAAATGGAAACCGAGAGGTACTTAACAAAGATTACTTTACAAACCGAGAGAGCTCTGATACCATGTCAAACTATAACACAATATTGTCTGAAAAATTGTATCCCCCTAAGGGATTACAGAACTGAATATATATACAATAAAAGAGTAGACTTTCTGTACCTACTATACTACTTTGCCGTCCTAGACTGCAACAATGTTACACAAGAAAGGAAATATACACATAACGGTAACCTGCACCTATACCTACAATTGACTTCTTAACAAAAGCAGCTGTACAATAAGAAAGAAAGAAAGGAGTAACGGACAACAAGTTGTCCGTTGACATTGATGACGTGGACTAAGCCTTGATTATTGTTTGAGTCCATCTTGGTTTTTTTAGAATCATTCCAAATCTCTTGGATTAGCCCATTTAGTGCTTCCTTGAAACGTTTGGCTCTAAGTCTAGTAATTGGACCACTTGGAAGTGACAAAGGGTCTTGTGCAAATTCAGTTGCATTCCCGAGTGTATGATCAACATGTCCAGCTCCTTGGTTTGCATCAGAATACGGGTTATATTAGGAACTCTTGTAGATAAAGCCCATGCACAAGTTTAGAGTCTAAATAAGCCTCATTTAATCTGCATTTGTTATCCAAAAATTAACCCATTATAGGTTTGGACTGATTGTGCTGAAAATAGTCATTAAAGAACACTTTGTAATAGGTGCAACATTCTCATGATTAGAATTTTCCATACCTGAGTGTATTGGAGCAAATTGTGGCCTTGGTTCATAATCCTGGTCAAGAGTAGGTATTGAGTGCTCTATCTTCTGTCTTAGTTGTTTCTTTCTAGTATAGACACGAAGCTCATGATTTTTAGTTTATGTTGATGCAAAATGAATGTGGGCATGGGATTGAACTAGGGTTGTTTGAGGACAAGTCATTGTATGCTCTACAATGGAGTTTTGAGGTGTATGGTAATTTAGGAGAAGTGATTGTGATGTATCACTAGATGGAGCTAGGTAGTTAGGGTCGTCATAAATGTTCCATAGTTGATATTCTCTCATATTCCCCCCCTGAGATCTGTGGTGGGATAGTAGGATTGGTGCAAAAAAAAAATTATATCCATGGAGTTATACTCTTTTGGTGATGGGAGAATAACACTTGTACCCCTTTTGGTTTGGGGAGTATCCTATAAAGATACATTTGAAGGATTTAGGATCTAACTTGCATCGATGGCGATGATGTACATGGACAAAGACTGAGTAGCCAAATATCTTGGGATCGAGGGCAGAAATTAGTTTTGTATGGGGGGGAAATTTGAGGAGTGTTTGACAAGGCGTTTGAAATTTGAGAACCCTTAAAGGCATTCTATTAATGAGATAGGCAGCAGTCATGACAACTTCTCCCCAAAAATGTTGTGGGACATTAGTGGAGAACATGAGAGATCTAGTTACTTCTAAAGGATGCCTATTCTTTCTTTTTGCAACTTTATTTTTTTTTGTGGAGTGTACAAGAACTTATGTGGACAATGCCTTGATTTAGTAGGTAAGTACCTATGATAGATTTGAAGTATTTTTTGTCATTATCAGTTTTTAGGACTTGAATTTTGGTTTGGAATTGGGTTTGTATCATGCAATTGAAGCTTTGAAATAGTTGACCCACTTCAAAAAAAAATTCATAAGGAATAACCAAGTTAACCTAGTGTGATCATCAACAAATGAGACATACCATCGAGAGCCAGGTATGTCTTCTTACCTCTGAGGGACCCCAAACATCATTGAATTATTGCAAAAGGCTGAGATATCTTATATGATATGCTAGGGTAGTTACTACGAGTGTGTTTAGAAAGTTGGCAGATTTCACAACTAAAAGACTTGAATTTTAATTGATGAATAGAGAAGGAAGTAGCCTTTCAAGATACATGAAGTTGGGATAATGAGCAGTAGGTTTGCCATGAATTTTCCAGCAGGTTTCTCTGACATATCCTGGTTTGTGATAATGATCATACCAGGGCCTCCATTTTTTAGGTCGACTGTCATAATTAGGGATTCAAGAGACAAGAGCAAATCCTTCCATTGATGGTGCTAATTGTGAGGTTCCATCATAACTTTCTTCCTACTTCACGTCGCACTTCTAAGAATGCTTCTTTGAGGTTTGGTTCCCTCTACTCTTCCTCTAACTTCATCTAGATTTTTATTGAGCTCTAAAAGAAATTTGAATGTTCTTTTCTGCTCTAGAATCTCTGTATAGAGATGTGTCTCTAGGACATTTCCTTATATAGATTTCAAACATATCAAGGTGCTGCCAATGTCGAGAAAGAGTGTTGAAGTATTGAGTGACAGTGAGATCCCCTTGGTGAAGATCATGCAGTGTAGCTTTCAACCTCAAACAATTCTGATGTGTTACCAGAACTTGAGTATGTTTCCTTAGTTGTACTCCTTATCTCCTTAGTTGTTCTATAAAGGAGAAAGCTCTCTTCTATTTTGTTCGTCATTGAGTTGATTAACAATGTCATTACTATGTGATTTTCTGTTTTCCATGTTCGAAAATGGGGTCATTCTTCTCTGGTATGATGACTTCACCTTTGGGGTGATTATCTCTTCCCTTCCCACAGATGAATATCATTACTGATGAGGACCATT
Source organism: Salix purpurea (assembly GCA_027405865.1). Taxonomy (NCBI): domain Eukaryota; kingdom Viridiplantae; phylum Streptophyta; class Magnoliopsida; order Malpighiales; family Salicaceae; genus Salix; species Salix purpurea. Next base: position 12,989,345 of record CM050333.1, read on the forward strand.
GAAGGTAATTATACCCAGTGAGTTTGTGACATGTGATAAGAATCTTAAGCTCTTACAAGGTTGATGGTGGTTGGTGGTTTTCCAACATTGGAGGTGACCTCAGAGGTTGAGCTTTATCTCTCAGCAGCCATGCCGTATGAACTAATTAGGTTTCAGAATTTGGCTCTGATCCCATGTGAGATTTTGAGAGAGGGAGAGAGTGTTTTATTCAACTTAACTTATGCATAGTACATCCTTTTATATATATATATATATATATATATATATATATATATATATTTAAGACAGCCTATAAATAGGAAATAATTAACTAGGAAAGGATTAGAATCTTTCCTAAACTAGGAAAGATTAATCTGGCATATAATGCCAGATTCTTCTTACTACTCTTTACCAAGAATATCTTAGTAAATCCCTAACTTTGAGCCTGATTTCAACAGACCATGATTTGTTAACTGATTGAAGGTAGCTAGTATCTTGATGATATATGTTCATTTGATTCTCACACTGTACCCTGCATTAAAATTGATTGCTCTTTTTGTTTTTTAGTTATAATTTTATTTACCTTAATAAATTTTAATTATATATTACTTCTAATTTTTATTTTATTTTTTTTACTTTCAATTTTATTTGGTTAGTCAACCTAATGGAATGTTTTAAAATAACCTAAATCAAGAATTAAAGAATTCGATTTGATCAAATTAGTAGTAGAAGGTTCAATTTGACTAAATTCACATATTACATAGGCATCCAACAATTTTCATTCTTTTTATACTGGGAGACTATAACATGTCAAGACCTGATTGGCCAGCAACTGCTCAACTGACATCATTCAAGCAAACTAATGGACATGGACAGAGGTTCTAAAAGGTTCCAATTCGAGTGGTAGAGGTGTCAATGATAGTTTTTTTTTTTTTTTTCATGTAGAAGAATTTATTCGATCAATTTGATATGATACATGGACATATGGTAATTTTAATTCCTAAACAGCAAGGTCCCTAACTGATAAAAAATTGAAAGGAGGTTGTATCTTGCTTCTTTTAAAAGAGAGCTTTGTCATTGCTTCATGCTAGTAGTTCCAACTTCCACCTACAACCCTGGCAGGCTTTACTTTTGCATGGATTGTTCCTCTAGATTACAGTCATCGGGATTTTGATGGATCAATTGCTTAAACAATCACAATATTAGTCCGGAATGGACTGGTGCCAGTTCTACTGAATAGCTGGTTCAACCAGCCTTACCTTTATATAAACAATGTTATGTATCCAATTTCTTCCACCAGTTGCTACAAAGAGGTAGACACCCTAAACTGAGTGTTTTTTGCAACCTGACCTTCCTGTTGGAGCTTTGGAGGTAAGTTTAATGATTGTGTTCATGATTTATGCTTCAAACTAAAAAAACCAACTTCTGAATTTTGCTGTTTGGGGTAAATCTTTCCCTGTCGTTGACTAGCACAGATGATGGTGAAACTTCCATTGCAAACTGTCTTTTACTCTTTTGCTTCTGGAAGAGCTTGGTCAAACAATAGAAAACACATTGAATGTAGTTACATCTGTTTTTGTTGAGAGCCTTGACTCACTGTTATAAATGTGTGGTGGGAGAAGATTTAGCCGGAGTACTAGATGATTACTAGGATAGCTGCCACTCTCCTCTCCCCTTCCCTCTTCTTTTGCTGAATGCTTTTCAAAACATGGAGGATTGTAATTAGAAGTGGGAGTGTAAAACTATGAGAACTGTGGTAATAACAGCTGTCTAAACAAGATATTTCTCGTTTAGGTTATGCTACCCCTCTACAAGTGTATTGTCCTTATGCTTCTTTGGGTGAACTATTATATTGATTGAAAATCATAAATTAACCAACTTAGTGGAAAATTGGACTTTCCATGAGAAATGAATAAATATGTTACCATGCAGCAAGATCAATTCGAGCGCCTATTGCCGACCTTCATCCAGGTTATTGATCTAATGGAGGAAGAAGAATCTGAATATAGAGCTGTTATTTCTGCTGTTTTTGAGGGCAAGCCAGTTGATTCTATTGCATCTAGGCCAAGCATAGACACTGCTGCTTCAATTTCTATGGAAGCTAGCATCAATAATAAGGTTAGTTTGAATTTTTCTTGTTATTTCTTAATCCAGATAAGTAAAACAGGTAATATCCTTCCCCAATTTAATGTCTTGCTGCCATTTCTATCAATTGTATATAGTTTCAATCTCTTGCACACATGTACAAATATTATGTGTGAGAGATCCTTTCTGAAGGCTTGAGAATTGATCACTTTTGCATTACCGCTCACACATCCACATTTTCCTTTAGCTCCCTGCATGATTGACTACTTCTGTATGATAACTAGGCGGTGAGTATCTACTAAAGGCTTAGCATATATTTAAAGGAACATCACAGATGTGAATTGAGAAGTATGTGTTATGAAACATGCTTTATTTGCACCAAGTTCTTACATAGTGCGTTTTTTTTTTTTTCATTTCAGGCGGAGTTTAAAAAATGGGGAAGGATTTATGAAACTGTTTTTGTAAAAAAAAAAAAATCACCTTGGAACACTGATCAGGAAATATCAAGCTTGCAGCTTATCTTATTAGATTAATGATTCACTCTGAACTACATACAGCTACATGCAATCTTGATTAGTTTACTGTTTATAATGTAGAAACATTTGTCTCACAAATCAACGTCTGCTCAAATAAGATACCCACAGTTTAAATCCACAGATGCAGCCCTCTTGCTATAGGATAGGAGCTGCTAGAAACACTCTCATGATTGAATTTTGTTTACTTTCAGGTGCGTCTCTTAAGGACAATGCTTCAGTGGGAAGAGCAACTACGATACGAAGCATTTCTTGGGCAACCAAAGCATGAGCGGAAGTCTTATATTAGTCTCGAAACTGTTGGCCTGGGGGAAGTGGTCATTGTATGTTGGCCTCATGGTGAAATAATCAGGTTAAGAAGTGGTAGCACTGCTGCAGATGCTGCAAGAAGAGTGGGATTTGACGGAAAGCTGGTTTTGGTCAATGGTCAGTTGGTATTACCCAGTACAGAGCTCAAAGATGGTGATGTGGTTGAGGTCAGAGTTTAAATACACATTCAAAAATCAATTGTAATTGTCTAGTGTAGATAGGAGAGGTAGATATCATAGCCATTCTTATGAAAAATGTGATTGTTATAGGGGGAAATGGAGCTTAGCAATCAATATTATGCATTTAATGGGCCATTGTAGGGTACAATAATTGCTCTAACCTGGGTTGGAGGAACCATCCTTACGCCCATAGTTGTATGATTTCCTTAATAGGCTAGGACTTGTAGTATATATATATCATTATAATGCATATCAGAGCTATAAGAAAAACACTTTCTCTGCTTTATTTTTGAAGCAGTATTGAGTCTTTTTTTTTCATGGTATTAAAGCAGTGATTCTACTCTTTTTTTTCTGTTGATAAACACGGGTTGTCAAGAAAGGTATGATACAACAAAATCATCAAAAGGGGTGGTTGTTGTCTCCTCTAATTCTAGTGTTGGCAACGATGTTAACACCTCCTAGAAATTGACTATTGTGTTACTAATTGGATTCAATTATCTACCTTGGTCAAGAGTAGTTATCATTGGTCTCAGAGGTAGATTTCGTTTGGGCTTTTATCAATGGCAAAGAAAAGGATCGAGATAACAATTCTCCAAAATTTGAGAATTGGTTGTCGAAGGATCAGATGGTTATGTTTGGGATTTTAAATTCAATGGAACAAAACCTTGCTAAAGTCTCCAGTTATTATCAATCATCTTTGGAACTTTGAGAAGATGTTCGAGACATGTATGATAACCGAAATAATTTTGCATGTATCTTTCAAATACAATTAGATATTGCAAATCTTCATCAAAATGGTCAGCCTTTTGTCAATTTGTTGAGCAAATTAAAAGGCTTGTGGAATGAATTGGAGGTTTATAGACCTCATTTTGATGATCCAGTTGTTTTACTCAAACAAACTAAAGAATTTTTTTTTCAATTGTTGGCTAGCCTTTGATTAGATTTTGAAGATTTAAGGTGTCATATTTTGATGAATGTTGAATTTCCTTTCTTAAAAATTGTTTGTGCAACTATCGAACATGAAGAAATTCTATGGAAAGTTATGACTTAATAAAGTATAGTTAATGTTCATGATGCATGTGCTTATATAGTTCATCAACCTTTTATAAAGAAGCCTATCAAAGAATCTATTTCTTCTACTCATATGTCATTACTAAATGAATTTGCTAACTTTTTGTAAGAAAAGCATAGTCTTAGAGTTGTTAATGAAGGGGCTGGACACAACGAATCTTCTACACTTTTTAGAAAATTTGTTGTGCTCTTGACTAATGTAATTATGAGAAGAGTCAAGGTATTTCATTTGCTCTTATAATTGCTTTAGAGATTAGTAATTTACATGATCTGTAGGTTGTAGATTTAGGTGTTAGTGATCACATGACAAATAAATTTAACCAATATTCATGATTTTACTCTATGTTCTATTTCTTCCTTTGTCTCTATTGCTAATGGAGCAGGTGTACCAGTAAACGGTAAGGGAAAAATTAATCTTGCCTTTAAAATTATTGACTCAAATGTTTTATATGTTATTTTCTTTAAAGACCATCTCACCAAACAGAGGATTGGTGAAGGATTTCATTTGAATTGTCTACTATTTTTGTGATTCTAGACTCTCAAAAGGATTGCAAACAGGTTACCTATCAATGATCATCATTTATGGCACCTTCATCTTGCTCATCCTTAAGACTCCATTTTTTTAAAATAAAATTAAATATGTCTGAAGGGTCTTATGATCGTGTTACCAAGGGGCATGACGTGTTGACAGAGACCTTGCGATTTGCATAGTAGATCTTGAGTTCGAGTCAGAACATGCATCTCTTATAGGAGTCTGAAGTAGTTGGGGCTTTACTTGCTCCCCTAGGCCCACAAAGTATGCTTTCTAGGAGGTGTGGTTACCTTGTATAAAAAAAATCAAGTTTTTAGTTGTTTTAAGGATTTTCATAAGCTAGTCTTTACTCAACTTTTAGCTCATATTAAAATTCTATGATCTGACAATGACACTGACTTTACATCTCATGACACGAAAAATTACTTGATCTTTAATGGAATATTGCATCAAACTAGATGTGTTAACACACCCCCAACAAAATGAAGTTCCTGAGTGCAAGAATCGGGATTTACTAGAGAAAACCAGTCATAATGCTATAAATAAATGTCCCCAAAAATTTATCTCACCACCACTTATATTATTAACTGCTTGCCTAATAGAGTATTGATTTTCAATGTCCACGTGAAATTTTACAGGATAAAAAACCCAATGTCTCACATTTAAAGGTCTTTGGTTGCACTTGTTTTGTGCATTTATCTTCAACTCAGCACAACGAACTTGATCTTTAAACTGTAAAGTGCATGTTTTTGGGGTATTCACAAACCAAGGTGTACGACTGTTATGATGCTATCAATAAGAAGCTCTATGTAACTAGAGATGTTTGTTTTGTTGAAACCAGTCTGTATTTTACTACACGTAATCAGGGGGGTCCTTAGCTGATTTATTTCCCTTACCTAGTGCAAAAATTTGTAGCGACAACACAACAAACCAGAATGTTCAAAGTTCAAGTATCAATACGCCATGTGTTGCTGATAGTAGCTCAACTGAAGATACTTCACCTTCTATTGTTCTAAATGAACAGAAATCTATAAATTCACCAAGTGAATTACTGGTTCCAAGACGCAATCCTCTTCGAGAACGACATTGTCCTTCAAAATTACAATACTATATTGCTTACGCTGTTAGGTATCCTCTTTCAACATGTATGAATTACTTAAGACTCACCCTCGTATTCAGCTTTTCTTTCAGCTATGTCAAATGGTTCATGAAACTAAAAACTTTAATGATGCTCAATCTCAACTTGTATGGAGGGAAGCTATGAAGGAAGAATTGGTAGCCCTTGCTAAAAATAATACTTGGAGTATAGTACCCCTTTCTAGAGGTAAATGTTGTTGGAGGTTGATGGATATATAGAACCAAATTCAATTCTGATGGATCTCTTAATTGGTATGAAGATCATCTTGGCATAAGATTTTAATCTGGAATTTGGTGTTGATTACAAGGAGATGTTTGCTCGCTCCTATTGCTAAAATGACAATTGTTAGTTTTTCTGTAAATTGTTAATAATGGATGGTTTCTATCATAAATGGATATAAAAAATGTCTTCTTACGTAGGGATCTTGAAGAATAAGTATTTATGAAGCTCCCACCTAGTCACTTCTCAAGTGAAAATCCTATTTTGTTTGCACACTCCATAAATCAATTTATAGACTAAAACAAAGTCCTCATGCATGGCATGCATAACTCAGTGGTGCTCTTGAAACTCTTGGTTTTATCAAAAGTTCAACAGATTCCTCCTTATATGTTTTCCTTAAAATGCTAACAATTTGATGGAGCTATTTTATATTGATGATTTAATTATCTCAAGAAATAATACTGAATCTAGTGCTTAAATGAAGAAAAAACTTAAACAACAATTTCCCATTAAGGACCTTGTCTCAAAATAATTTCTTGGGATTGAAATGGCCTCCTTCAGCAAAGGATTTTTCCTAAATCAACGTAAGTACACCATTGATTTGTTTCAAGATGCAGGTATGCTCTCAACTAAACCTTTAGCTACTCCTTTAGATAACAAACAAAAATTATCCCCTTTAGGAAAAGCTCTTGAATCACCAAAATACTAACAAAAACTTGTGGGTAAGTTCATGTATTTGATTATTACTCGACCAAATATAATCTATGTTCTAAGTTTTGTCAATCAATATATGCATATCCATCAACGATTCATCCTTTAAGCATGGTTGAACGTATTTTGTAATATTGAAAGGTAGAGGAGTTCTCTTGAACAGAAGTGGTTATACTAATTGATGTGACCTTCATGATCAAGTGGTCACATAACACACAATCAAGATTGAGATCTTAATGCGGACTAGCGCAGAAACACCAAGGACTTATTACATGTCCAGGGGCTTGATTCAAGTTTTAAATGGTTTCAACCAAGTCAGAATTCCAAGAAACATTGAAGTATCAAGAGGAGACCCTAGTACATCTTATCGATGTTGATGCAAACCAAAGAGCTGGACATAATGATCATACACTCGAGAATGCATCTGAATTCACACAAGACCCTTTGTCACTTCCAAGTGGCCCAATTACAAGACTTAGAGCCAAACGCTTCAAGGAAGCACTAAATGGGCTAATCCAAGAGATTTGGGCTGATTATAAAAAGACTAAGATGGGATCAAATGATAATCAAGGCTTAGTCCACATCATCAAAGCAATTGAAGAGGGTAATAATTATGCAAAAATATTTCAGCATGATCTGACCATCAAAGGGCATGGATTTGATGACTTTCAAGGTTATTAATTAGAGGAATGAAGTTGGTCTTAAATGGTTATGTTAAATACATTGAATTTAGTCATTTAGCTATTTATGATAGCCTCTAGAAGTCCAAGAGACCTAAAAACATGGGGATTTGTTTATGTTACTGTTTGAGCTCTTTAAAAGCTTTAGTTATGACTTTTCCTATTCTTGGAGGGTTGTTCCAAGTATAAAAAGGGGTATTTCGAAATGATTCAGTAGATTATGTTTTCAGAAAAATTATCATATTTGTGAGGTTTTGTGTTCCTCTTCGTTCTTAAAAGAACTACTAGAACTTATCAAGTTAATCTTGTGGCGTTCAAACAACCAAACTTATCACCTTGATTGTTGAGAGATTCTCAGGTTTTCTAGGTGTGGCGTTTCAATCTTTCGTAGTCTTGGTTTTCATCTTGTTAGTTGACGGGTCAAGGCTCAACCAATCTTGTCTACACGATCTTGGGGTTCTAAACCATCATTCTTATTGGGTTTCATCACAATTGTTGATGAAGTTCATATCAGATGTGCAGGAGGGGTCCAATACAACCCTATTTTGGCCATGAAGTGAGGACAGCAAAGGAGCCAAAAGAGTCCTACTACAACATGAAAACATGCGATTAATGGGCTTGATGGAAGACTATAAAAAAGCTTTATAGGCTTTATTTAATTTTGTTAGCTACAACCCAAGGCTTGTTTGGGCTTAATTAAGACTTTGTTTTCAGCTAGGATCCAAGGCTTGCTTGGATTAAGTCATGGGCTTTTCAATTTAGGATTTTGGGTCAGTTTTCAGTGGACCTCTTCTTAGTCCACATAAGAGGTCCATTAGGGTTACTTTTCAAGAACTATTTAAACTTCCTTGGTTCTCTAAAGAACTGAAAACAACTTATCGAAGAACAACTGGCTTCGTGGCGTCATCCTTATACTTTTCATTCGCGAATCTATATTCGTTGGGTGGGGTTTTTTGTTTCCAATAGTGCTGGTGCCTAGGTACAAGTTATCTTTGTGTCACACTCTTATCAAACCTGATTTACTTGGCTTTCTGGGAATTGGTGTCTTTGCGTGTGGGTTGCATGACCACGTGATCACGAGGTTCGCATCAGTTGTCCTCACTTCATGGCCCAAATAAGTTTGTATTGGACCCCTCCTGCACATGGATAAGATGTACTAGGATCTCCTCTTGATACTCCAATGGTCCTTGTAATTCTAACCTGGTTGAAACTTTTAAAACCAATGCATTCATTGCTTCTTTCAATGCCTTTGTACTAGACCGCGTCATTGGACCATTTGGAACATGTAATGGGTCCTTACTGGTGTTTTTGGGCTGGTCCGCATCAGCATGGGCTTTTCAATGTAGGATTTTGGGTCGGTTTTTGATGTAAACCAAGGAGCTGGACATGTTAATCATGCACTCGGGAATGCATCTGAATTTGCACAAGACCCTTTGTCACTTCCAAGTGGCCCAATTACAAGACTTACAGCCAAACGTTTCAAGGAAGCACTAAATGGGCTAATTCAAGAGATTTGGGCTGATTCTAAAAAGACCAAGATGAGATTAAATAATCATCAAAGCAATTGAAGAGGGTAGTAATTATGCAAAAACATTTCAGCATGATCTGACCATCAAAAGGTATGAATTTGATGAGTTCCAAGGGTATTAAATCGAGGAATGAATTTGGTCTTAAATGGTTATGTTAAATCATTGAATTTAGTCATTTAACTATTTATTGTAGCCTCTAGAAGTCCAAGAGACCTAAAAACATGGGGACTTGTTTATGTTACTGTTTGAGCTCTTTTAAAGCTTTAGTTATGACTTTTCCTATTCTTAGAGGGTTGTTCCAAGTATATAAATGGGTATTTCGACATGAATAAACAGATTATGTTTTCAGAAAATTATCATATTTGTGAGCTCTTGTGTTCCTCTTCGTTCTTAAAAGAACTCCTAGAACTTATCAAGTTAATCTTGTGGCGTTCAAACAACCAAACTTATCACCTTGATTGTTGAGAGATTCTCAGGTTTTTTAGGTGTGGCGTTTTAATCTTTCATAGTCTTGGTTTTCATTTTGTTAGGTGACGGGTCAAGGCTTAACCAATCTTGTCTACATGATCTTTGGGTTCTAAACCATCATTCTTATTGGGTCAAGGCTCAACTAATGTCCTAAGGGTCGAAACTTTGTTCCCTTTGGTTTTCAACTCATGGCTCACTTTCTTTTCTCTCTTCCTCACATCCTCACCATGTTGTTCAACTTGTTTTTCCATTTTGGCCAATCTTTTTTTTCCTCCACTTTGGCCGAAACATGTTGCTCTTTTTCATAACCCTTCCTCAATTGAATTTGATCTTCATACACTTGCTTTGGTGAGAGTGGGGCAAGTGTATAAATCCTTCCATCTTTCTCTAATGAATACTTGTTCTTAAACCCATCATACTTGTCTTTTCTATCAAATTGCCAAGGCCTCCCTAGTAACACATGAGTAGCATTCATAGGCACAACATCACATAACACTTCATCCTTATATTTGCCTACTAAAAAAGAAATCATCACCTGTCTATTCACCCTAACAACCCCACATTCATTCAACCATTGAAGTTGATAAGGCCTCTCATGCTTTATGGTATTCAATCCCAACTTTCTAACCAAAGTAACACTAGTAACATTAGTACAACTACCACTATCAATGATCATACTACATACCTTATCGTTGATTAGGCATCTAGTATGGAAGATGTTCTCCCTTTGTTGCTCCACATCATCCTCCTTAGTTTGAATACTAAGTGACCTTCTAACCACCAAAACTTTATCACCAACAACATACTCTAAATCACTAGCATCCTCAAGTGGAGGCATGTCATCACAATCAGACTCCTCATTGGTGGACACAATCTCTCCATCATCCTTTAGAATCATAACTCGACAATTTGCACATTCTGATGCATAGTGTCCCAACCTTTGACACTTGAAACACTTTATATCACGATTACGCTTCAGTTGAACTCCTTTAAGTTTTTGATCATTGGCTGAAGCCTGCTTCTTCATGGAGTTAGGTTCAACAACTTTAGAAGTCACTAAAGGCTTTGATGATGCATTACTCTCTCTCCTACAATTCATCTTCCAACCCGAAGAAGACCCCGTATAAGCTCCAGATTGAGTATTACCCTTCCTTTTTTATTGTCCTTCCACCTTAATGGATAAGTGTACTAACTCCTCCAACTCAACATATGATTGCAAATCCACAACATTAGCTATGTCTCTATTCAAGCCATTCAAAAACCTAGACATCGTAACTTCCTCATCTTCATTAACATTAGCTCTAATCATAGCCACCTCTAATTCAATCTGATACTCCTCCACACTCTTATTACCCTGTGTAATCATTTGTAAACAATTAAACAACTCCAGATGATAATGTTTAGGAATATACCTCTTCTTCATTATTGTTTTCAACTCCTCCCATGTGCTAACTGGTCTTTCTCTATTCCTTCTTCTTTTTACCACCAATCTCTCCCACCAAACCATGCCATAGTCAGCAAACTCAATTACAGCTAACTTAACCTTCTTTTCTTCAGAGTACCTATGGATGTCAAAAATCATCTCCACATTTTTTTCCCAATCTGCTTCCGGATCAGTTTTTCCCTTAAAGGCTGGGATTTTTAACTTAATACTACCTAAATTTCGGTCTATATCTCCCAAATCATCAAAATCCCCTCGATGCTCAAAATCCCTATGTGGCCGAATACGTCCCCTCCTTGGTCGATTCTCATACCTCTCTCCCCTATGTGTACGAAACCCACCACTACGGTTAAGATCATCCTCGGCTTCGTTTGAAGAGTTTCCAGCAACACTCTCCTCTTTCCTAGCTTCTCTACCCCTTTTATTTCGTCCTCCATCATACTTAGTCTCTAATTTTTCAATCCTATTCATTAGCTCACCAAACATAAATTCCATCTGTTTTTGCATTCTCGAAAACCCATCTTCTTGGATTTCACCGATCTTCTATGGCACACTATTAGAAGACATTTTTTTTGAAACCTGCACGAAAATCGTTAGCAATAAAAAAAATCACCTCACACGCGTGTTTCACACAAATTTATATGCTTTTCACTCAAATATGCTCCCTATGCCCTTTTCCACTCAAATTGCCTTTCTTTAGTTCTTGAGATCACCTAGCAACAATTCAGAAAAAGCAACCAACTAAGCAGTGAACTTATAAATTTGATATAGACTCCAGAAGAAAGAAATTACAAAACTAACAAAATGAAACTCAATGACAAATTCACGAATAGCAATGCAAATTTGTACGAATAATATGACGATTTGAAGACACGAACAATAAAAATAAAAAAAAGAGCGAAATAATTTTGAATTATCAAGAACTAAGGATTTAATTCAAGAAGATTCCAGCAACTCAAAGAAAAAAAAATCAACTAAACTACCCAAATTTTCAAGGTACAAAAACAAGACTACTAAGTGGAAGGCTAAATAATTTTCCAATGCTCAAGGTTTTCTCAAACATGTATTCGGCCAAAACAACAACAAAAAAGTGATTTTTCTTCTCTTTTTTTTCTTCTTGTTTTCTTTTCTTCTTTTTTTCTATGTAGCAACAATCAAGATTTCATCAAGCACCTTTTTTTTTAATCTATATATGTATATATTTTGGCAAGAACACTAACTTATGATTAAGTGTTCAACACAACAATAACAAGTAAGGTCCCTATTTTTTTTTTGTAGCCGAATCTATCAAAAACAAAACAGGAAACAATAAAAACTCAAATTGAAGGATATAACCTGTGATTAGATTAGCTCTGATACCAACTGATGCGAATCCTAGCGGAATTTAATGGTATTCGCGGCCTAAAGATCAATCTAATCGAAGTTTGTTGAGAATTGAATGAGCTTATCATAATGGAAGACTTGCTCCAAGGCAACAAGACTATAAACCCACTCGATCACAACGCCTACACCTGGAGATGAGCAAATGAAGTAAAAATTCACAACAAAGAATGGTCAATTCTTTGAAGAGTTGAAAGTTCAATCAAGAACCAAGATGAAGCAACCAAAGACGACTACAATGCTGGAAAATATTGTTCAAAAAAGTTCCCTAACATTATTCCTAAAGAGTATTTATACTCCAAGCCAAAACCCTAGTTTCCCTAATGGGTCTCACATAAGCCCAAATTAAATAATAATCAACCTAAGCTAAAACTAGCCTAAACTAATTAAAATAAAAAAATAAAAAATTCTAAAAACCCAAACAAATTGTCTCCTCTCAAAATAATTAAAATTTGATAGTCCAACTAATTAAATAAAACAAGTTCGTTGTTTCCGCATTTTGTCGGGCAGCAACAAGACCCAACTTAAAATAGATGGTTCTCTCTCGTCTTAAAGAATTAGAAGGTGTGCCATATACCGTTGGAAAGGTATGTAAGTCTAGTTTCCATCACAACGAGAATCACATCTAAATTCGATATGTAGATCCATTTATGACTAAAAGAGTAACAAAAGGTCAAACTATCTGAATCTAGTCTTCTTCTCCCAATCCTTGCGTAGTGGTCTTGGTTCCCCCAACGAGCCCTTCTTGAACATGAATGAGATTAATCAAGGCTTGCTCTTTATTATTACAAATCCTCTTGAAGTCCACCATATCCCATGTATCTTGAAGAAGTCCATTGAAAGCTTCTTTGAACTTCTTATCCCTAAGCCTAGTAATTGGACCAACTGGAACCTCCAATGGATCCTTTGATGGTTGGATTGTATCACATGGGACACCATTAAAATGAAAATTCTGAACTTTCAAGGTAAAAATGATCCTGGGGCTTACTTAGAGTGGGAGAAAAAGGTAGATTGGATTTTTGATTGTCATAGTTATTCTGAACATAAAAAAGTGAAATTGGTGATGATTGTGTTTACAGAGTATGCAATGATTTGGTGGGATCATATTGTAATCAGGAGGAGGAGGAATGGGGAGCGACTTGTTCAGACTTGGGGTGAGATGAAAGTCTTAATGAGAAGACGATTTGTGCCAAACCACTATTACAAAGACTTATACCTGAAGCTCCAAGGTCTGAATCAAAAGGCTATAAGACAGTGAATATCACAAAGAGATGGAGATAGAAATTATTCAGACTAATGTTGTTGAGGATAGAGAAGCCTCTAGCACTATGTGGAGCTAGAGGACATGGTTCACATGACCATGAAGGTGGAAAGACAACTTAGGAAGGGACATGTTCGACCACGATTTAATTCGGGTTTTTCATCATCTTGGACGACGAATCTGAAGAGAGAGGGTACTGTCCAGCCACGATCCTTTGTTCCTTCTAAACTTGAACCATCAACGACTAAAGTTGATGTCCCTATCGGTGCCAAAGGTAAATCTGAAACACAACTTAAATGTACTCGTGATTTTAAATGTTTTAGGTGTCAAGGTCACGGACATTATGCTTCAGAATGTCCAAACAAAAGAATAATGATGATTAGAGATGACGGTGATATGGAATCAGAAAGTGACAAATCTGATTGCGAAGGCATGCCATCATTAGAGGATAGTGATGGGGATGACTTAGCATTATTGGTTGCGGAGTCCTTGGTTATAAGGTGCACACTTCAGGTTCAGGTCAAGGAAGATGAATCTAATCAACAAAGAGAGAATATCTTCCATACACGTTGTTACGTGCAAGGCAAGGTGTGTGGTTTAATTATTGATAGTGGAAGTTGTGTTAATGTTTGCAGTACCACCCTTGTTAGTAAACTGAATTTGAGTACTGTTAAGCATGCAGAACCATATAGATTGCAATGGCTAAATGATAGTGGTGAAGTGAAAGTGACTAAGCAGGTTGTGGTCCCATTTTTGATTGGGAAATATGTTGATGAAGTTCTGTGCGATGTGGTACCAGTCCAAGCAAGTCTCATCTTGTTGGGGAGACCTTGGCAATATGATAGGAAGGCAGTTCATGATGGGGTTATATATATATATATCATTGTAAAAGATGGTAAAACCATCATACTTGTACCTCTTACACCCAAACAGGTGTATGATGATCAAATAAAGCTAAAAAGTGAGCATGAAGCGATGGGGAGAGAAAATCAAGGTGAGGAACATGGGAGAGAAAACCATCAGATTCGACCAGAACCTAAAGCTCTATAACCCATTCAGTCATTGCTCAAAAACACCCAAATCTATCCGAGAGTGGAGGGAAGACAAGAGGAGAGAAAAAAGTCAGGAAGAGTGATGAGAATTGTGTGGAAAAACTACAGAAATAGCTTAATTTTTATGCTAGAGAGGGTGAGGTCAAATCTGCATATTTCACTAACAAACCAATGATTTTACCTGTGTACAAGGAGGCTTACTTTAATACTAATGATCTTGATCATATTGTGCCTAATGTTGCTATTTCTTTGTTGCAGGAGTTTGATTATGTGTTCCCCGACGATACTCCAAGCGGAATACCACCATTGCGGGGGATAGAGCATCAGACTGATTTCGTACCCGGTGCTTCAATTCATAATCGATTAGCCTATAGAAGTAATACAGAGGAAACAACAGAGCTTCAAAGGCAAGTTTATGGGCTAATAGATAAGAGATATATTCATGAGTATAAGCCCGTGTGTTGTGCCCGTGCTCCTCATGCCTAAGAAGGATGGAACATGGAGGATGTGTGTTGAATGTCAAGCCATCAACAACATAACAATTTTGATTCGAGGTTGAATCCTTTCGAGGAGAGAGGGGATGGTGTGAACCTGCTCAGAAACACCAACAAATACCCATTACATGTTTAGGGGCTTGATTCGTGGTTTTGAAGGTTTCACCCAAGTCATAATTGAAAGTACCATTGAAGTATCTATGTGTAAGAGGGGTCCAGTTTGGCTTTATATGGGCCATGAAGTGAGGACACCAAAGGAGCCAAAAGAATCCTACTACAGCTTGGAAATATGGGATTGATGGGTTGGATGGTAGAGAATAAATAAAGCTTATGGGCTTTCTTTAAGTTAGTTAGCTACAACCCAAGACTTGTTTGGGCTTAATGAAGACCTTGTTTTCAGCTAGGATCCAAGGCTTGCTTGGATTAAGTCATGGCTTTTCAATTTAGGATTTTGGGTCAATTTTTAGTGGATCTCTTTTAAGTCCACATAAGTGGTCCATTATGGTTAGTTTTTAGAAGACTATTTAAACTCATGTTAGCTAAATTTCGGCAGCCATTGATTAAGTTTAATTTTGAACTTTTCAATTTATGTGTGAGAGTGATTCTTGAATTCTTTAGCTCTTGAACGAACTGAATTCGACTTATCAAAGATTAATTGGCTTCGTGGCGTCATTCTACTCATTCCAATAGTGCTGGTGCCTTGGGGCAGGTTTTCATTGTGTCACACTCCTATCAAACCTATTTCGGCTTTCCGGGATCAAATCTCATTCTTGGTTGTGGGTTGCGTGACCACGTGATCACGAGGTTCACATCACTACATCAGCGTTTTGTGTGCTGATTCGTTGTTTTCAAACATCCTTTGAATCTGCAAAATTTGGTTAGTAGCAAAAAAATATATCCTCACAACTCTCGTCTATCACACAAAAAAATTGGATAAGTCGGATTATGTGTGAGAGTGATTCTTGCATTTTTTAGTTCTTGAACAAACTGAATCTGACTTATCAAAGATTAACTAGCTTCGTGGCGTCATTCTACTCATTCTATTAGTGCCGGTGCCTTGGGGCAAGTTTCCATTGTGTCACACTCCTATCAAACCTATTTTGGCTTTCCGGGATCAGATCTCATTCTTGGTTGTGGGTTGCGTGACCACGTGATCATGAGGTTCACATCACTACGTCAGCGTTTTGTGTGCTGATTCGTTGTATTCAGACATCCTTTGAATCTGCAAAATTTGGTTAGTAGCAAAAAAACATATCCTCACAACTCTCGTCTATCACACAAAAAAATTGGATAAGTTGGATTATGTGTGAGAGTGATTCTTGCATTTTTTAGTTCTTGAACTAACTGAATCTAACTTATCAAAGATTAACTAGCTTCGTGGCGTCATTATACTCATTCCATTAATGTCGGTGCCTTGGGGCAAGTTTCCATTGTGTCACACTCCTATCAGACCTATTTCGGCTTTCCGGGATCAGATCTCATTCTTGGTTGTGGGTTGCATGATCACGAGGTTTGTATCCGTGGTTATGCAGTTTTAGTTGATTCGAGAGTTAGTGCGAGTTGCTCATGGTATTGAAAGGATAATGAATGACACACCAAGGACAACAAATAACCAAAATCAGACCATGGGATTCAAAAGAAGGGATTTCACACCTCCTATAGGGAGGAATCCTCCTCCAAAGAAAGGAAAGAGTGGGTCATCATTCGGGGCATTACCGAGAAAAATGGGGAGTTTTGTTCATGGTGGGAGTTCAAGAGGAGTTAGACGAGTTAATCTTGGGGCATCTGTGGGAGGTCAGACCCGCCAAGGGGAAACTGTTACAGGGAGGTCCATGGAGCAGAGAGGACCTGTCTACCTGATATGCATGAGATGTAATCAGAAACACACCGGGAATTGTTCAGCCATTTCAAGATGTTATATTTGTAGAGGGGAAGGGCATCGATGGAGGGACCGCTAGTATTTGGGAAGAGGTTGTTTCCATTGTGGGGAAATGGATCATGGAAAAAAAGAATGTCCATATACAACCTACTCAGTTAGGGTACGTAGTCGATAACATAGCGAAATTTCGGCGAGTAAAAACAAAAAATTATGCTCCATCTACCCTTTATAGGGGGAAAGATTAATGGATAAACTAATATAAAGAATTGGGGTTGTTACAAATATAGTGGATGTTTGGCTCTGCTGTGGTTGAGACTCACTGCAAAGCCAAACGTGATTTTAACCAAACACCCGCATGAAATTTAACTGTGGATCCCACTTAAAATAACATTTCAACCGCAGGTAACGAAAAGCATCTCACAAAAGCTTTTCGAAAAACTCAGCCATAGTTATGAACACTCATGCATGGGATTAATCTGAGCATTAACACATACTTCGGCAATGCGTGCATGACATTTTTTGAACGAACCAAGCAGAGGACAAATCTGCGATCCTTCTCTCTATCTCTTTCTTCCCCAACACAGTCGACAATCTCTCTCTCTTGAGTCACCGACAACTCTCACACCACCACCATCCACCTCATCATCATCAGTTTTTCCTCCACACCACAAGCTCCCACGTCAACAGCACCAGAGGCAGCAAGCCCCGACGTCAACAACAACAGCTGGTGATGCAGCCTTCCAAAGCTCCAACCGGCCACCACACAACACCATTTCCGACGCCACACAGGAAGAACCACCTCGGTCTCCTCTACCCGTCAATACCGGTTGTTGACCCTCTTGTCACAGTCGGCCGTGTTACTATTCACATGTTATGTGAACAATAACGTGAATAATTGGGAACAAAAGGAAGAAAGGAAAAACACATCATTTTGTGCCCTTTTTTTAACTTTTGGGTTGTCTTGGCCCAGCCCAAGTCCAGCAGAGTTGGGCCCTTTTGGCCCAATTTTATTGGGTCGACCCATTTAGTTTGGACAGGCCCAGTTAGATTTTAAAAAAAATATATAAAATTATTTTAAGAAAAAATTAAAAATTATGTAATTTACTTGAATTATTAATTATATTTTATTATTATGATAATTAAATCTACAATATTTTAAAAAAATATATATTTGTGTCCTTTAAAGTAAGTTGACAGCAATATGAGAAGCATGGTAACCAAACACTCGAAATTGCTTTTCATTAAACCTCAAACTCAACCATAGTTTTAACTAAACACTTCAATTTTAGTTTTGAACCGTAGCTAAAAGCGTTTTTCATGAAACTATTTTTTTTCAACCTCAACTACAATAGCCATGCCAAACACACTCATAATGTAAGATTATCATTTCATTTCAATTAAGATTATCTACCTATTATCTGTTGATAACTGTTAAGTAATAACTGTTTTATAGAATTGATAAGGAAATTACCTAAAAATACTTTATATAAAAATATAGAAGATAAACAGTTTAATCAAACTTTAACATTCTACCAGGTTAGAGATGTTGTGGCTCTTTATATTTTTTAGGTATTTTTTCACAATTCTCTAAAACAGTTATTAACTAATTTTTATATAAAGTAAATTGATTAGGAAATTTAAATTCGGATCATGTACACGTTTAATAAGCATGGACATAACTCCATGAATTGTCTTCATTTCTTCCCTTTTTGGTCAAGATTGATGCTTGATTGCCTCGAAAAAACTGAATCGTAGGCAACTGTTTCGAGTCAGGAGGGTGATCATTTGTCTTTCTCACAAAGCTGGGCACATGCAAGATGCCATGCATGCGTGCATGTGTCCAAGGAGTGCAAGATAGTTTGCTTGCAAAATTTAGTAACCAGTCCGGATTCATGGGAAAATATTGTTTTTGCAAGACACATCGTCTGTCCGCTTTGTTGGAAAGATCTAACACGAAGGCGAGATCAATGCGTATAATTTGTCCGTCTTTGCCCATAATCATTTAACTCGACAAGGAATTGATT
This sequence comes from Salix purpurea, assembly GCA_027405865.1. Taxonomy (NCBI): domain Eukaryota; kingdom Viridiplantae; phylum Streptophyta; class Magnoliopsida; order Malpighiales; family Salicaceae; genus Salix; species Salix purpurea. The sequence continues at coordinate 13,008,309 of CM050333.1, forward strand.
CAGTTGTAAAGGTCATGATATAATCCATTAATATGGGGAGTTGTACCGTGTCTTGAAAGGAAATAAGGCCCAACCGATTTCACAGGCTGGATGAATATTTTCAAAGCTCCCTATTTCCTTTCCATGACAGCCAAGCCATATCCAATATGCTGTATAGCTGGTCTTAACAAGGTCTAGCAATCAGGAATTGGCAGACGAAACTTCACTTTTTGGACCCAGCTGGGGCTCTCCTTCGGGAGCACTACCTGATTCATCATCCACTTCAAACATTGTCTTCTCCAGCTTTGGCATTATGGGAGGTCTTGTTCGTCGTGTGACTGTCATCCTCAACCCTTCAGTGGTGTGAATCGTCGCTCCCGTTGTCATTCCAACCTGCAGAAGGATTATTTCTTCAGATGAATCTAAAATACTGCATCTTGTTTTTCCTCTTTCCAATCTTTTAATATTCTGGTTGGATTTGAACACAAGTGTAATTATATGATGTTCTACAGACTGATGAGTACACAATTAAATGACAAATCGTTTCAAGTGCTCCATGAAAGATTAGGCAAACCTCAAAGTTTCAAACCTAATGGGGTAATCTGAATTGGATTTGCAATCTAGTTTTTGTTTCATTTAGATCCAAAGTGCATCATTGGATTCTCATTTAGATCTTTCCATTAATTTCAGTTAACATAACTATTGAGTAATCAAGCGAAACTCATATGACTTCTCTTTTCCTATATACATATAGAACTCATGAGTTTCATAAAGCATGCCTAGTTATGTGATAGAACATATTATATAAAAAGGCATTAAGGGTATAGTTTCTTTATATTATCTGGTCTATGTTCATTATACATACTGGTCTAACGTGTAATTTCACATGATGCATAAGGGAGATTTAGGGATTTTAATGATTTTTATGCAAGAATGGAATCATGTGAGTTTCAGTAAATACTCTTAATGGTTTTGCTAGCTGAAACTGACAGATCGACCTAATTCAGGGGGTGTTTGGGAGGGCTTTTTAAAAGCGTTTTTGAAAAAAAATGAAAATTTTTTATTTTTATTTTTAAGTTTAAATTAATAAAATTTGGTGTTTTAAGATCATTTTCAGCAGCTCCTGATGTCAAAAATAATTTTTTAAAAAAATAAAAAAACATAATTTTAATGTATTTTTAAATGAAAATTACTTTCAAAAGCAACCGCAACCACACTCCAACAAGCACTCAGAATTCATTGACACATTGGGGGTTCAAATGAAATAAAAAATAGGTTGGAGACCAAATAAAAAATACTTATATTGATTTGGGATTTTTTTTTTAAAGTGTGCCCAAAATTAATGAGTCACGCTTTTTTTGACATGGAAACATACCTGTAAAGCTACTTTTGACATGTTTTTAAACTTAAAGTGATCAAAAGGCATATGAGTATTGTGGGTTATGTTTTGAATGGGAGAATATTAGCAAGATATACTTACCATAATACAGTTTTTTCTAGCCGCATGTTTTTTTTATCAAGATAAATAGGAAGACAAACTAGCCTCTAGGTCCTAACTTAAGGGACAATGGTTCAGCTATGTGCTTCGTGTAGTTAGCATCCAGTTCTTTATGATTTTTATAACTTCTTGTTTTTTGAATTTTTTAAATTAAGAAAGGCTCATGGTGATTTTTGGCGCATTAATTTACTAATCTTTAGGATAATTAGTTTAATATTTGGATTGGATTTGAGTTTCTTGGATATTTCCACAGGTTTGCATGAAAATATCTACTAGAATTATTGGAGAATGATCATGGGAACAATTATACTTGACTAGAGACAGATAAACAAAGTCAAAAATTTAAAGACAAGTTGAATTAATTTCCCCAATTTTTATACTCATCAAAGAATACCATCTTATCAGGTTTATGTTTGAACTAGTTATAAAGTATTCTCTAATTCACTGAAATTAATAGATTAGTTCTTTCTATGATAAGAAATAATTTGATAGTCCTACCAGTAAATAAGTACCTAAACTCTTTTCATGTCTAGATAGTCTTTGTACTCTCCTCATTTTTCTCACTCTATACTCCATTGTCACCACTTTAGAAGAATAAGTCAACAAGACCAATTAACCTAAAGATTTAAAAGATCAAAACTTCTGCAACAAACCTTCTATCTATAAAATCAATAGTTAGGCATGTAATCTATTTTAAATTCAAATCAGAAGATCTATACACTTGTTATTTTGTAATAGAATGAATTCATTTGAACTCTATTTCAATCCCTTATAATTCACAAATGAAATCGAGCATGACATTCCATAACAAAGCACTATTTCCTCACGGTATCAGAGCTATTCAAAGGCCAACATCTTATCCTCTCTCTTTTTTCCCTTCGAAAATTTGATGCCCTCCTCTTCCTCATCTATCACAACAGCACCTGCTATTCCCTCTCTCAAATTTATTCATCATAGCTATCCGCTATCTTGTTTAGAAAGCTCAGGCCCTACCATATTTTTAAGGGCAAGTTGTCTTTGGCTACCTCGATGGAACTGTCCAACCCTCTCTTAAAGAGATAGATGGACCCTAATCTAATCCTCAATACAATCTGGCTTTGTCAGGATTCTTTTTACCTTGCCATCATCAATGCTTCTTCTACTGAGGATAATAGCCATGTCATATGCGACCTCTCATGATGTATGCTTTGCACTTTAGCAAAACTTTTCTTCTATTTCTCATGCTAAATTTGCTCAACTTCTTTTGAGCTTGCAAAAGTTCTCAAGGCAAGTCACTAATAATGAACATGAATCAACGTGTTATTTTAAGGTCATTAATATCACAATTGGAGAGCGACTATTAACAAGGAATTCAATGCCTTCATGATTAATGGTACTTGGGTTTTAGTTCCTTCTCAACCTCATGCTAATACTGTTCGGTTCAAATGGGTGAACCAAATTAAAAAAGAAAGTTGAAGGAAATATAGAAAGTTTCTAGGCTCAACTCATAGCTAAAAGCTTTTATCAACATGCGGGTTGATTATGCAAAAATCTTCAATCCTATTATGAAGCCTACAACAGTCCACACAGTTTTATCACTTGTACTCGTGATTGACATCTTCATCAAATAGATATACAAAAGGCTTTTTTGCATGAGGATGTTTATATGGCATGACCCTTTGATTTTCTTCATCCTTAATACCAACAACATGTTTATAACTTCATAAATCTCTATATGGACTTTGTCAAGCACCACAAGCGTGATTCTCTCAATTAACCAACAAATTGCAAGCTATTGGCTTTTGAGGAAGTCAAGCAGATCACTCTTTTTATGTTGATACGCATGGCTCTATTTTTATTTATTTTATAATAAGCGTCAATGACATAAGTGTTGATCTCATTTAAATAAACCATGTGATAAGCCTATTGTATATTGGTTTTCCAATAAAAAAAACCTTAGTGAACTCAGCTTCTTTCTCGGCATAAAGGCTATTCAAAGTGATAAGGGTCGTTACTTGTCTCAACACTGCTATATACTTGATCTTCTTCTTTGAAGCAAAATGGACAAGTCCAAACCTTGTGTTACTCTTATGTCCACGTCCTAGATTTCATGATCCATATTTATACAAAAGCATTGTGTGAGGACTTCAATATCTTTCTTTAACCAGGCCTGAACTTGCATTTGCTATCCACAAATTTCATAAATATATGCATAATCAAAAAGCACCTCATTGGGCAGCAGTCAAAAGAATCTTGTGATACTTGTAAAAGACTATCTCTTATGCCTTTCTCATTTAATCAGATCATCTTCAATTTCAAACTTTAAGTGATGCATATTGGACATTAGATCAGGATGATAGGTATCAATTGGTGCTTATTATGTATATCTTGGCCAAAACTTAATATCATGGAGTTGCGAGCAGCAACTCACTATTGCTCTTATCTCACTATAAACGGAATATAAGGCCATAGCAAATGTAGCTACAAAAATCAGTGGATCAAAACTTTACTTTCAAGTCTTCATATCTTGGCTTTAAACCCTCCAATCCTTTGATGTAATTAACTTTCAAGCCACTTATCTCACATGTAATCCACAATTCCATGCACATGCCAAACATATTGAAACAAATTTTCATTATGTTTGTGATTAAGTTCTCAATGGTCAACTGAATGTTTGACTAATCTCCATAAAAGATCAAGATGCAAATGCTCTCACCAAGTCATTGGCTTCTCATTTTTAGCTTCTTGGTAACAATCTCAGGTTCCACTTCTTACCTTTTTTATGGCAAGGGTGTGTAAAAGAACAAGTCAACATGACTATTTCAACAAAAAATTAAAATAACTAGTTCAACTAAAGGTTCAAAAGATTAAGATTTCCACAACCTAACTCTTATCTACAAAATCTATAAGTTAGGCATGTAATTTATTTTTAAATCCAAATCAAAATGCGTATATGTTGTTACTCTATAATAGAATGAGTTCATCTAAACTTTAATTAAATCATTTGTATTTCACAAATGAAATCAGGTAAGAAATTACAAAACAAAGAACATATTTCCACAACCACCATATCGAATAAGTAGAAAAACCATAACAAAACCCTAAATCTTTAACACAACTATTAAAAATTTGTACAAATCCACTAAATTTACATAAACAAGGAAGAATTGATGATGCTATCTCAACATGTATAGCAAATTGAGTCTATCCTTAATGATGGTGGTTGTTGTGGTAGTAATGGAAAGCAAAGGAGGGGAGGGAGAAACAAGGTGGAAATGGAAATGGAGAGATGAACAGGTGAATAAAGGTAGGCAATGATTGCTAATGTACTGGCTAAGAAAAAGAAGACGTGGGTCATAAGTATAAAAATAATGGTTGACAATGAAAATATGAGTTTTGGACTTCTGCAAGAATCATTGATAAGTGAAATCTGAAATCTAATTTTGTTGTATATATTTTAAAGGAACCTTTATTGTGTTTTTTATATTTTTTCCTTTTGATTTTCTAAATTTGTAATGGAAATAGATAGGATTTTGAAATTTAAAGGAACTCAAAAGACATAAGCTTGGATTATAATTATTTTTAAAAAAATCCTTATCCTTTTCAATTTATTTATTTATAAATTGAAAAATAAAAGAGAAATGGGTGAGGTAGGAAAAATTATTAGAAGAAAGGGCATTAAAAAAAAATACTAAATCAATGACACATCACCTTAATTGTCAAGGAAGAATGACAGAGATACTAAGTAATTATGGATACAAAACCAAAAGTTAAATTATTTTTCATAAAAGAGGGACTAATTAATTAAATTATAAGAACTAATTTATAGCTAACACTTTATAGTAAATGTTTAACTATAGTCAATTCAAGCAATAAGATAAAATTATTCAACGTACCGGCGGTGCTCCAAGTGCCACTTGAAAGTTAAATCTCTGAACAAGCATGGATACTGCCACAATAGCCTACAAATCAGTGTATGAAAAATTAGCTTTTCAATTGCAAATCTCGAACAATTGAATGAGAAACATCACAGGTTCAAATGAAGGACAAAATATGACAGCAAATCATGTAATACTGAATCCATTGGAAACAAATTACCTCAAATGAAGCAAACATGTCACCTAAGCATTTTCGTGGTCCTCCACCAAACGGCAAATAACTAGAACAATGTAAAATGATTCCAATTAACTTGCAAAACGATGGGAATTAAATATTATGTTGTCACTAAAATATCAATGTGAAAATAATTGCTTTGGAAAAAAGCACAACAGTTTCTTAAAGCAATAACTAAAGTTCAAGTCTATAAGGCAAGCTAAATTATGGACACTTTTGAGGTTAGGCTTACCTCTTGCTTCTTAGATGATGATGTCGTTTGAGAAGGCCTACGGTCACTAATATAAAAAAACATGTTTTTCCAAAAGAACAATTTACACTTTCAATTAATAAACACGTTTCTATAACTTTCTCTCTTGGAAAAAATTCTAGCAAACTGGAAAATATTCCACAAATAAATTTTTTTAGCTTTTTCACCACCTCTTGAGAACCAAGCTTCTTGGTACCAACACAATCTATAGCCGTTATACAAAGCTTCACGCAACATTGGAATCTAGTCCATCGCCTTTTCTTATTCTTCCTTAACCTCTCGAGAAATCATTACACTATGCAACATCAATCTCTCTCCAACCATAAAAGCTAATTCAATCTTCTTGCCATCCTTACTAGGTGACCTATACAATTCAGTTTCACCATCCTTACCAAGTGACCTATACAACTCATCAAAATCTCTTATACACTCCTCCATTGGACTATCCTTTTGTCACATACCCTCTATAACATATTCTACATGTAATTGACATATAAGAACATTTCCTCAATTAGTTAGATATGTTTGCACCATTGAATTCCCAACGAGAACCATATTCCTCTAGCCCGTCCCACCAACCATCAAAAATACCACTTTAACAAGATGTATACAACCAAAGAAATTATCGATTGTAGCCAATTTAAAAGATGATTCGGAGCTTTTAATTAGCATAGACAGTAACATCCATCTTAATCCCCAATCTCAAATTATGCAGGGAATAATTCAAGGAACAACAAGGATGGTGCATATAGCTAACAAATGAGTTAAAAGGACCCTACAAGTGGTGACCGCTTTCATTTAAGAATAAAACCTCACAGACATAGTACAAAGGTTTCTACACCGTTTCACAAGCTTAAGCAAAGAAATAGGTCCGCAACAAGATTATGAGGAGACACCAGTTATTCACTTATGTTCTTTAACCTGAATTTCAATAGGGTGAAAAGATACAATCTCCATTACTCTAGACATAGTTGTGACTGAAATGGAAAAAAAGGTGAAGATGTCCAATGGAAAGAAAAATGAAAAATAGATGAAATTTAATTTCAATTAAGTGTGTGATCATATTAGCATGGGTCATCGTCATCGACATGGTCAACAAAAATATTATTTGTTCATTAATCGTTTTACAAGGAGGCTTGAACTCGAGTCTTGTAGGAAATGAGAATGCAACATGACTACTGAATTACAACTCATTAGCAAGCTTGTGAGTTGTTGATAAAAATTGTGCTACAAGTTAGAACACTAAAAAATAAAACTATAATAATACAAAATCATGTGACTTGGATGATAATTTTAACAAGACAGGGTGTATAGTAACTAACCATTTAAAACATATTATACAATGATTACCGAGAAAGTCATTGAGTCACAATCTTGGAATATAATTGATCAATGAGTTATACAATATAAATATTAGCGAGTATAACCACATAATGGTCGTAAGATAATTGTCATGATGACAAGTTAATTGGCAGATCAAAATCACTATACATCTCTATATGATATTGATTTGGTTAGATTAACCTCTACATGAAAACAAAAGGTATAATTGACCTTTGCTATATGAATATGACCATTTTTAGCTAAAAAACTATTTTTGGTGGCACTAGTACATGTGTTAGCATTTAATCAGCTGACAATTGGTCAATTGACCTCATTTAATCTAAATGATCCAATTCATATGGTAAAGGGGTATAATTATAGCTTTTCTTGTTTATAGGATATCAATCTGGTACAAATATATATGGTGATTTAAATCCATTTTTCATAGAAACCTTGTCTTGAAAAGATCAATCACATTTTGCACTTTCATCATTGTAGCATGTTAATCCAACTCATTTTGTTGATACTCTTCAAAAGCAAATTTATCCTCTCCAAATTGCACTAGAGTTGGGTTTTCATTTTAATCAAGTTCCTGATTTGTTGTGTGCAAACTATTTACTAGAGAGGTATGCATTATTTACATGATTTTGTTAGAAGCAATCAAACTCATTAGAATGAATAAAATTGAAATATGCCACCTTTTCATTCTATTTGTAGACATGATGCTCATTAGAATAAATAGAATTGAAATATGCCACCTTTTCATTGTATTTTTAAACATGATGGAATAAAGTCACAGATGAAGTAAAAAAATGGGTGAAATCCACTTAATTCATGTAATATGAGATAACATTTGGTAACATACCAGAAATTTTGGTTTGTTTCATTTGGATTGAGCCCATCTAAAGGCCATCTATCAGGAATGAATTTATCTGAATCATCCCAGAGGTTTGGACTACGGTGCAGATTCCAAATCGAAATAAATATGTCCTCACCCCTATCCACAAACAAGAAAATATCATTAACTTTTGCATCTATCAAAATTGTTGTTTGCTACTAACCTTAACATTTTAATCAATGATTATGAGGCAGATATAGAAAATCATTGCGCAAGAATTCCATAGAAAAAAGATAGTATAAATGCAATTGAGTAAAAATAATCAAACATCATCTTCCTTAATAAACTTCATAGGTATAATTACTAGCAAAAATGTAATTCTGAAGCAACATAATAATATTTGTAATAATAAGAGATTTGGAATTTGGGAACAATGACCAAACTTGTTGATGAGATAGTAAATAGTTAATACCTATATAGGTTTGTAATGAACGTTGATTGCAGGGAGAGAATTTGGGAATGCAATTATGGGACTATACTTAATTTGTTACTAGATCCATGTGTTCCAAATAGAACACCACCTTACTAAAACCACTACTTCATTACATGTTAAAAACCTCTCTTATTTATATCAAAAAAATCAAAATATATTTGTAACATGTTCAAAGGATTTGTGATCAATGAAAGAACAAAAATTGGCAATAGCAAACTAGACATTCAGATAAACTTCTTTTTAAGTGGCTATAATTTCAATTAAGAGAGATAAGACTTGTTCACAACTTCCATGTAATTTATATTAGGAGAAATTTTATCCAGTTAGTGACAATTTGGCCACCTAGAAGGACAAATAACAGAAGTTTTATGCTATTCAAACCTAAATCATGGATTGGCAGGACACCAAGCTTCATACCTAGGTTATAGTAGGATGAGAGATAGTTAAGTTTTTTGTTTGAGTACTAGTTTGTTTGATGGAAAGTAGTTTATTTTTTAAAACTGGTTTCTATGGCGAGTGAATTTCTGGAAATAAATTATTTTTTGATATTAGATAATTTTCTGGAAAAACAAAATACATAGCAATCAAAATATTGATGATCAAATTTAGTATAATTAACAAATAATAAGAGATTTTTTATTTTTTTTACAAATTCTAGATAGTGTTTTCCGCTCAAAATATAAAGAAAAGACTTTCTTGTAACCAAGCTAAATTTTTCTTTGACTAGAAAACATTTTCTATTAACAAACTTTTATAATAGTAAACAAACATAAGAAATGAAATCACTTTTAATGAAACGAATAGGGTCTTAATATAAATTGAATTCCAAGATACAAGAATCATGGCATTTCTAAGTTTTTACCACACCAAATGGAAATAGATGGTTAGTCCCTTGGATTGACATTAGGGAGAAGAAGAAAAAGTGGTATTCATCCAACACTTATTGTTATGGTTGCCTTAGTTGAAATACACATTAAAAGAGACTTGGATGACATAACCAAAGTCTCTGTATGGAATAATTTAATTTGGAAACTAGTTGTGGAGGGTATTATTTGTTGTGGAAATTGTCTTATTTTTTTTGTGATTATAAAATGAGCAATATGTTTATAAAATTGCAAGATGACGAATATAAAAGCAGAGTAGATGAACGGGGGAGAGTGAATCTTATCACATAGAGAATGAAACTAATACTCATTCCTTGTGGTGGAAGACATGCTCTTCTATAACCTATATGCAAGAATACTTATTTTTTTATCAAAAGATAAATTATTGTGGATTTGAAGTTTTTACATGGATAATTCTTTGGGAACATGATTGAATTCCAAAATTTAAGTAATTGGTTAACCATAGAATATTGGGTGCATGGTATATTATAAGTGCACTTAACCTTCAACCTCTTATTATTCCAATGAGAACCTCAACTATTAATACTTGGTTTTCATTAAGAGGTCTCAAGTCCAAAGCCTAGAAGGAGTGGATCAGGTGAGGGTATAAGGGTGAGGAAGTGTTATTGCCTATTTTGTAGCCCAAAGCTGATTAGGGCCCCAAATAATGCATGCATGGCCCAACGTATGCAAGTAATGTTGAAGTTTGTATTTCTAGTGAATACAGCCCTAAGAGACCAACATTTTCAAATAGAAATACAATCTCTTAATGCATGCATGTCCCATGCATGCCCAAAGCTGATTAGGGCCCCAAAAATGTACAAAGATCGTAGTCATTAGGGTTGTAGCACAGCTAATAAAATGGCTTTAGCAAATGCTAAAAAGCTCACAGGCATGAACTCTTGAAATAGAGCACTAAATGGATTAATTAAACCCTAAGAGACCAACAATCATAACAGAATTTGTCATGATATTTAATATAACAAAAGGACAATATACTTTGTTTTTCAAAAGATAAAAATTTGAAAAGGTCAGCAACTAACCCAACAAGTTCCATCTCAATACAAAACTTTATCACGAAACAAAAGAACCCCACAGATTTTAATTTTTAACCCAATTATGGTATCAAATGGTTTTACCATTTTTGATATCCATTTTAATCTCTACATTTTCAAATATAAAATTATACTTTAATTTACATTTATTTTGATATAAATCTAAGGTGATATAAGAATGTCCTCTATATTATATTTGTTTTAGTTTTTAGAAGCTTTCAAAGTGTTAGTGTTTCTTAGAAGTCAAGAACATGGGCTTGTTAATATTTGTCTTAGTTTTCTATTAAAATTATTTATTTTGATCTTAATTATATTATTGAGTTTTCAATGGACTTGAAGGGATTGTTCTAGGTATATATTTATGATTCAAACCATGTATCTTTATAGAAAATATTTGCATTGAAAGTTTTTGACTTGGCCTATTGGCAAACTATCAAGTTTTGTATCTCATTTATGAGTGGTGGACTTTTATCTTAATTATGTATCTCTAAAGTGGTGATTTATTTTATATCTTTAAATTTGTGGGTTTATTTCTTTTTTGTATCCTTTATGTTTTGTACCTTAGAGTAGTGAGCCAAAACATTTGTTTATATGTGTTACTTTTCACATTTTTATATCAGAACTCAAGATTTATAACTGTGGTTGTTTGTAGACATTGTGTCCAAGAATTTAAGAGGGGCATTTTCTCGCTTGAAATTAAAGAAATGAGAAGGCAACTCCAACAACTCTAAGAGCATTTTGACCTATTTGAGAATCAAGACCATAATGATGAGAATACTAATCATTTCCTTTACATACCACACCATGACTTTAGTAGTGGTTCTTCTCAGCATAAAAGAAGACATAATAAAATGTCATATCAGGAGTTTAATGTAAAAGTTGATGGTCTTACAAGTGGTTCTTCTAACAATAATGATCAGAGAAGTCATTCTTTTTATCAGGATATATAAAAGAATTTAATCAACAAGAAAGTGATTAAGACACTACAATTTCTAATGATTCTAGATCATTTGTGGATTGGAATCAACCACCTAAATTCGATGATGTTGGGGAACATGATACTTAAGAGAAAATTTCAATGTAAAAAATTCAATCTATGATGAACCTAAGTACACCAAAGAAGTTCAAGTGACATCAATTGAGGAGCGCGTTAAAGATTTTGTTCTAACATTGAGTTTTGATGAAGAAAATTATAGAAGATCTGTTTAAAAAGGATTTATGGAAAATGAACTTGCCAATGTTTTCGAAAACATTCAGGTACATATAAATCTAGTTCATAGCAAAATAAAGTTAAAGATAAGGGAATTGATTTGTTCTTTCATAATAATTAAAGGAACATCCATGACGTGAAAAGTAACGTAATTGATGTTAAGGGATTCCAACTCATCCATTAATTAATTGCATCCAATTCTATATGACATTGCTCATAAGCAGAAGTTGTATTTCTTTATTTCTTTTGCTTTTTAGTTGTTGTCTTCCAATTCCATGTAGCAGAAAACTAGATGCAAAAGAGTTTGATTTGTGATAGAATTTTTTTAATTTGAATTTGTTTAACCTTTTGTTTCCACAAGCTTATCTGGCAGAAATCTCTTGTTCAAAAAATATAGATTTTATAAGCACTCACTCTAAAAATCAGTTAAAATTCCTTCCACAACTCCTTCCAAAGTCTTCCATTAAATTAGAAGGCGAAATTCTTGAAAAACTACATGGTTTAATGATATTTATAACCCTATCAAGGCATATACAATCAAATTTGATTAGTTTTGTATTTAAACTATAATGTTTTAAGCAAATATTATACTTCCATTTAATTTGACTGTTCAAAGACCAAAAACTCCTTTTAAAAAAGTAATATTTTAACATTTTTAATCAAACCTTTTAATAGATATTAATAAAAGTTTAATTTATTTTCATAAATAATTTCAAAAAAAATTGAAGTCTGAAAAGTGTTTTTTGTTAGACAAGTTCAATAAAATGTGAAAATGACAAACTGGAATTATTTCAAATATTTTTGAAATCTCTAATAAAGTTATGTGAATTTACATAGATAATTTTTCATGACAATAAAAAACTTTTTCTAAAATATCTTTCATTTGTAATCAAAATTTACAATCTCACCAAATATAAAAAAAATTAAAGGCATTTAAAAAGGATAATATAAAAACTTCAAAACAAATTAACATTTAATTTTGATCAAGGACTAACTTATGCTTTCATAACCAAAGAGAATAAATTATAATTTATTTACTACTAAAAAAGTTAGTCGACAGAAAACACTTTCCACTAAAAAAAAGTGGTTTGGTTTCAATAAAAATATTTTCTTTTTATTTGGATTGAAAATACTTTCTAGAAGTTGGGGAAATTTCTGAAATGTCTTGTTATATCTTGATTATATCAAATTCAGTCCTTGATCTTTTGATTGTTTTGAAAAAAAAAATCAATTTAATCTCTTAAAATCTAATTTAATTTATGTCAATACATATAAATAGTATGTGCATCTACACAAACAGGGCCTTAGTAAAAAATCTTTACTCTATCCTCAAAATAATTTGATTTGAATCCAGCAAAACCGACAACAACACTTTTAAAACTCTTGATACCAACTAATTTTGGGATTTATACGGCATATTAACATTTATGTTTCCCAATTAGATTCCACAATCTACTCTCTTTCGGTTGTGCCTGAATGTCAATGAAACATGTCATGTTGTAGATGAGAAAGTGACAGAAAAATGCATATCCACTAACTAGAAAAATTCTCATTAGTGGAATTACCTTTCTATGGGGTACTTTCCGAGCATGTCACCCTCAAGAGAGCGACGAATTAAGACTGGTGGTTGTGGATAGAGTCTCAATGACTGCAAAGAGATTGGGAAATAAGACTTCAAGCCATAATGTGATAGTAAGATTCACTAAGGAAAACAAACATGAAAAGAACAACAAAGTTATTCTTCTTACTTCATTAATTACTCGAGTTGTGTACTTCAGTTTCTTCATGTCTTCTATGGTTGGAAATCGATCCCCTAGAACACAATCAACCTACATATTACAAAGTGAAATAGTTAAGATAATAAAAATAGAATTGTAAGATTCAAAGCACAATACATGAATCTCTACGATACCTCATTTTGGAGCTTGGACATAACTATTGGCTCCTGCAACAATCAAAAAGAATACAGTTACAATAATAACACTTACTGGTGTATGCATCTAATCCTAGTTTAATGAGTTAGATTTTTTACGCGATGTTAAAAATAAATTTTCCAAAAAAGAAAAATTGTTGAAAAACTTGGAGGCTTCAAGAAGGTAATGAAGATATAGGCAATGTATTCATTCTTTTGCTCAATGTATCATTTTTTTCTCTAATAATGCATTATATTAGCAATGTGATATAAGAAAAAAATAACCTAAAGAAACAGGTGCCGAGCATAACATAGAATCATGAATAACCACCACCAAGCTTCAACGGAAACTTACAATCATGAACATAACATAGAAAATATTTGGTAAAAATCTCAAAGAAATTATAAACTTGAGAAATGAAAATGTAATATAGAAATTGAGCAACATGATGAAATCACATTTGTATGTTCATGAAACAGTGCCAAGAGAGGCCATCAAAGAAAGAAGAGTGTATATACACTAGAAAATTAAAGTGCATGCTCAGTTCCTACATCACTGAACCTTGAATTTGCATTACCTTTGATAACAGATAAAAAGTCCATGTTAAAACTGCAGCAGATGTTTCATGGCCAGCTATAAGCATTGTCATCAAGTCATCACGGAGTTGCTTGCTAGAAACCTGTAAATAGCAATGAGAAAAATTGCATTCATTTGTGCTATCAGCAAGCACTTGATTAGCAAATTGCATACATCATCTCCAGATGCCAGCAGGAAGTGGAGAATACTGGGGTCTTGTTCATTCATGTATTCCACATGGAACTGTGGATCTTCTTCATCAACCATCCTCTGCAGATGAACACATAAGTATGTGAAGTAGAGATCAGTGCAGGGACTAATCAAGCTTAGGATTTGAATCAAATTTGTGCTACAACATTACTGATAAACTGCATGCTAAGATTAGCCAAGATAGGTGAATTCAATTGGTGAGTCAGGAATTCCAATTGAAAGCTTGATCTAGGTGAGTCTACAAGAAAGATGTTAACACTATATGTCAAAGTAGACATGAATTTAGTACTATCAAGGCATATTTACAGTTTCCAGGAATGAGGAACCAACAATGCATTATCAATGTCACATACAGATCCATATGCACGTTCATAGAATTCATGTTTACATATTCACATCACAGATTCAAGTGAAGTGAGCAGGCAGTTATCACAAAACAAGCAGTCAATAACTAACTTCCGGACTAATTATTCTCAATGGATGTAGCCTCCGACTTTTAACATGCTAACAAGTGCTGACTGAACAGCCTGTGCTTTTATTTTGCCCTGTTTACATTCCTCCAAAATAAGTATCTTGCACCATCAAAAATAAAATTAGATCAAGCAAAAGAGATTCTTAACTGCTATCATATCCAAGGATATATTGCATCACAGTTACATTCACAGAATAATACACACATCTACTTGTATACTAAAGCACAAAGCTGCTCAGATAATTGTCAATCTTTACCTTGCAAATTGCAATTAGACCATCAAGTGTATCATTGATCAGTTTGAGTGCTGCGGCAACTTTCTTTTGACGTGGTGAAATGTCTTTCCAAATTGGGATCTCCCATATTGGAATTGGTGCAACACTTCGATCTTCTGCTTCTCTCAAAACTGTGTAAACAGCCTGCAGAAGGCCAAATAGAGGAAACTAAATGAGTTAAGCAGTAACGTGCACCTTCATGGAATGAAATGCACATCAGTGAAAAATAAACAATGAGGTTTGAGAAATAAAGATAAAATAGAAAGCAAAGTACCTCAACTATTCCAGTATCATTTGTTAGTGAATCAAAGTCATAATTAAATACTGCCTTGCCAATGATATCCAGTGTCAAACGGGAGAAGAGGGACTCCATCTCTACATCTTGTCCATCAAAAGAAGCTGCATCTAGCTTTTTGCAAAGCCTATCTGTTGCTTCCCCAAATAAGCTAATCATGGCTGATACATACTACAAATGAAAGCATATGAGATCTTTGACCAAAGGAACTAATTTAAGACTGTCTAGAAAGAACTTTTGAGGTTCACCCAAGGTGAGGCAGCTCAATGGATCAAATAGTTTCTACATCTACATTTTGTCAGAGAACTAGCTAGTCATATGCCTTGGGAATAAAGGTATGGTGCCACGGGAGTTTTATGGGTTTTTTAACTCTCTTTTTCTTCATTTAACTCTTCACTAAATAAAGCATAAGCATCATGTGAACTGCTTAATAATTGCATTGGCATTCTATGACAATAAATAGAGAAACTTTATACATTCAAAGTCTTATGATGTGAATATAGACCAACAAATATCAAAGCACCAACGAGTTAATCTTGAGCCTGTGAAGTAATTAGAATACCTTCTGGTGCAATGAGGGCACTATAGCACGTCTTCGGACACGCCATAGCTCCCCATCTGCTGGGATGAGTCCTTTTCCCATGACAAATTCTAGAATTTCTGCTAAGATACCCTGCATAGCAAGTAAAATGAATGCAATGAAAATGCTCGCACATCAACAAGGAAGGGGAAGGTAAATGAATAGGTGGAAAATTATTTACTTTAGAATATGCCTTTGGATTGTCCTTCAGTATATGTTTGGCAATGGAAGGATCGGAAACAATCAGAAAGGACTGCAAACAAATAAATGATGAACAAAAACCCATGACAATTCACGTATACGTAAATTTGTAGCTACAACTGATTTCATAAATTTGATATGAACAAGAAGAAAGAAACCTTGGGTCCAAAAGTCAGCCTAAAAATACCACCATAAGTGAGGTAAAGCTCATACAAGGGTATGAAGAAGGGCTCACTCCTGATAGCGCTTATCTTCCCTTTCGCTTCTGGAATCTTCGGATAATCTTTGTCCAAGTCAACAGCCCATTTGAATAGAAAGTCCAGAATCTCATTTGAAATTCCCAATTTTGACAAGCCATTCCTCAGTACAGAAGGAAAACTAGTTGGAATGAGAAATCATAGAGGAACAATTCGTAGTCACTATTAACAACTTAACCCGCTAGCACTAAAAGAAAAACATGATAAAAGAAAATACCCAGATTGCTGCACTGTGAACTCTCCAGAAGCAATCCTGGCAGACAATTCAGCCCGTCGTTTCTGCTCCAGAATCTTCTCTGCTTTCTTCACGCCAGTGTCCACAGACTCCGGCTTTCGCCCATTTGAAGAAGCACAAGCTAGAACGCTACTAAATTTACATTTCCCTCCTATACAAAAACAGATTTAGTGAAAAAGTTTGACGTATAAACATAGAAAAAGATTAGATGGAAATTTCGTATATCAAGGTGTCAGCAGTCAGTAGTAAGGTTAAAGAAGAGAAGAATTAGTAGTCAATTATATACTAGCTAGTGACTACCATTTTGTATGGCAGAAAACGAAGATGAGGTGATGAAGGGTGGGATTTGAAGCTTGTGAGCACGGACGGATGATGAAGATGGGACGTTAAGGAGAGAGATATTGGCAGCCATTTACTTGCCCTCTGTATGTGACAGACACAGAGTTCCAATGAGACTGTTCATGTGAACATCATCGGATGGTGGAGGTGTTTGTATGTTTTATCAACGCTGCCCAGAAAGGAGCACGAGACAACATCTATCCTTTCCTATCGTCTGGCTGGCGCTCCTCGATTTCTAAACGCAACAAAACAAACTATTCCACTTATTTGGAGTCTTTCTACCGAATATTATTATTATTATTATTATTATTATTATTATTATCTATACAGCTAAATGATCTCGTGGTTTTACTATTCAAGCAAATCACTATTCATCTAGATTCAGAAGAACTGTGGACTGAAATAGTGAAATTCATTGATAATATAAGTACAATTTCTTATCTATACAGCTAAATGATCTCGCGGTTTTATTGTTCAAGTCAATCACTGTTCATCTAGACTCAAAAGAACTGTGAACTGGAACAGTGAAATTCCTTGATAATATAAGTATAATTTCTATACTACAATAACATAACAAAATCGTTTGGCCGATTGGTTAAAGCGTGCGCCTAATATTTCCCCACAACGAGAGTTCAAATCTCTCATACTACAACATGATTTTGGATTTTGCTTTTAAAAAACTTAAAAATAGAAATATCATTTTTAAACTACAACAACATAACAAAAGTCATTTAGCTAAGTGGTTAAGGCGTGCGTCATTTCCCTGCAACCAGAGTTCAAATCTCCCAGACCACAAACTGATTTTGGAACAGTAATGAATAGTGAACAATGTTTTCACTATTTATTGCTATTTAAAAAGGTGTTTTCCTTTTTTTTTTTTACCGGGCTTCCTTTTTTTATTTTTTTATAACCGAGGTGTCCGAGTCATCTTACATGCACCATGATTAATCTCTAGACCCACTTTTTTTAACATTTTCCCCTTGTTTTTTTTCCACTTGTCTTTTTTTTGTTTTTTTTATAATCGACGTGTCTAAGTCAGCTTACGCGCATCACGATTTCTTTCCGCACTTATACATTTTTTTTTATCTATGGACCCATTTTTTTATATTTTTTTCCTGTTTGTTTTTCCCACGTATATATATTTTTTATAACAGGGGTATCCGGGGAAACTTACGCACGCCATGAATAATCCCCGAACCCACTTTTTTAACATTTTTTTGTTTTTTTCCCACTTATATTTTTTTTATAATCGGGGTGTCTGAGCCAGCTTACACACACCATAACTATTATTTTATGAAATAGCTAAAGGAGATCACAATTTCAAACAGTGATGAACAGTGATTTCAGATTTTCGTTGTCCATTACTATTTGGAAAGGTGAATTGAACTGTGGTTTTAGTAGGAGATGGTAGGAGTGTTTGGGAATGGATTTAAAAAATTGCTTTTAAAAAAATTAATTTTTATTTATTTATTTTAAATGAAAATAATTTGGAATTTCTAGATAATTTTGATATGTTGATGTAAAAAATAATTTTTAAAAAATTAAAAAAAATATCATTTTTATGCATTTATGAACAAAAAATACTTTCAAAAGCAACCTCAACCACATTCTCAAATAGACACACTCCCAAATAGGCACAACATGTGGTGGAGGTGGAAGGTAAAAGACGAATTAAACTGCTAGCTACATTTATTATATATGTATTTTTCATTTTGGTCCTTATGCTTTTAATCTTGAATTTTCTTTTAATTCCTTTATTTTTTTATATATTTCTTTAATGGTTCCTATTTTTGTCTATTTTATATATACATGCTCTTAGTTTTTGTTTCTTATTTTTATTTTTTCCACTATTATTAAGGTTTTTTATTTAATATTTAAATTTTAATTTGTGTTGGTGTTCATTTGAAAATTTGATATTTATTATTTTTTTGTTTTTTTTTATTTTTATTTATACTTCAAGTCAAGTAATTTTTTTAAAATCTAATAATATTTATTTTTGTTTTTTCATTTATTTAATTTCTTTTTTGTTAATATTATTAGGTGTTAAAATTTCTAATTATTATAGATAAGACATTCAAAAAATGATTATTTGTAAGTTTTTTTTTCTTATAAATATGTTAGACCAATTATATATTTTGATGTTTATTTAATATTAGTGCCTTAATATATATATATCTATATATATATATATATATATATATATATATATAAATGACCTAGGTTTTAAAAAAAATATCAGTATTCTGAAGTACTTTTGATATAATAATATGAGGAATAAATCTTATAAAATAAAATAAAAATAATTTTTTTCCTAACAATAATTATGGCGGCATCAATAGTATGAACAATAATAATTAGAATATAAATTATTTATAATGACAGCTACAATAATTGTGACAATTTAATAATTATGATAATAATAATGACAATAATAATCGAAATAATTCATCAGTTGATATTATTTTTCTTAGAGGTTGCCTTTTGCGATTTTTTTATGTATGATATTTCAAATCTAATATTACACAAACAAAAAGCTATACGAAATGATACATACATGAAGCAGGTGGAAAAATTGGGGCAATTTTCTACAAAAAAAAAAATAATCCAAGCCAATTGCCCTCCACTTCGTCGTAACCATAAACAAATTCTTTAACATGCAAAAAATGTTAATGGTCTTAGATTTATTTTATAATGCTATATATTTGAACAAAGTAATCAGCCTACAAAACTTTTGGTTCTTACTATAACAAAATTATTTACAATGATAATAATAATGATTGTATATTAGGTTTTTATATATTCATTTTATCATGCAAAATGCGTTTAAAATAATGATGACGGTGATTTTTTAGGATTTTTTTCTCTTAAAAATAATTATACATTTTGATATTTTTTTAATATTAACTCTTTACAATATATATATATATATATATATATATATATATATATATATATATATAAATGAAGTAAGTTTTTTTTTTAAACATTTCTCAAAGTAATTTAATCTTAGTATTCTAGAATACTTCAAATATAATAATATGAAGAATAAATCTTGGAAAATAAAAAAAATGAGTTTCTTTTTATAATTATAAAGATAACGGCAAGGATAATATTGTCCATAATGATTAGATCATACTAGTTTGATGGCCCGCACTTCGTTGCGGGCGGAGCAAACAATTTTTACAACTGTTCAAATTAAAATATAATATTTCTACATGTAAAGTTTGATATAATGAAAAAAATCAAAATACCATGTCATAACAGCATAACATCGAAGTCTAAAAACATTAACAAAACGACAAATAAAATAAATAATAAAAGAAAAATAAAAATTATTACCTGAAAAAAAATCATTTCACTTGAAAATTAAAAAAATTGACCGCACTATGTTGCGGGCTGAGCAAACAATTTTTATGATTATTTGGATTAAAGAAATTAATAGGATTTGTTGGTCTAAAATTAAAATATAATATCTATATATACAAAATATAATATAATAAAACAGATTATCACGCCCTATTATAAAAATAGCAAAATCAAAGTTTTAACATCTAAAATTATCATTGCTATTATTGCCAAAACAATTAAAATTATCAAATTATCCTGAGAGAAAAAACATTCACAAAAGAGAAAACAAGAAAAATAATTAAATTTATTATTATTATTATTATTATTATTATTATTATTATTATTATTATTATTATTATTATTATTGTGTTAATAATGAATAAAAAACCAGAAATAAATGAAAGACAAAAAAAATCCTAATAACTTTAACAAAAAAAATAAAATCAAATTATCAGGCAAAAAAAATTAATCTAACTTGAAAATATAAAACAAAAACCAATAAAAAACTAAAAGACAGAACAAATAAAGAAATATAATAGATGGTAAAACAAAAATAAAAATTATTAGCTGAAAAAAATATTTAATTTGAAAATTTTAAAAAATATATGTTCTACGTTGCGGGCTGAGCAAAAAAAAATTATATGATTTGCTGGATCAAAATTAAAATATAATATTTATATATGTGAAATTTAATATAATAAAATAGCTTAACACACCCTATTATAACAATAGCAAAATCAAAGTCTTAAAATCTAAAATTATCATTGCTCTTACAATTAAAACAATAAAAATTATCAAATTATCCTAAAAAAAACACTCAAAAACATTAAGAAAAGAGTAAGCAAGAGAAACAATTAAGTTGTTGTTATTATTATTATTATTATTATTATTATTATTATTATTATTATTATTATTATTATTATTATTATTATTACTATTATTATTATTATTATTATTATTATTATTATTATTATGTTAATAATGAAAGAAACAAAAATAAATGAAATACTAAAAAACATGCTAGAAACTTTAACAAAAGATAAAACAAAAAAATTAAATAAAATAAAAATTATCATTGCTATTACTGTGAAAACAATAAAAATTATCAAATCATCCAGAGAAAAAAATACAAAAAAAAACATTAACAAAAGAGTAAGTAAGAAAAACAATTAAATTATTATTATTATTATTATTATTATTATTATTATTATTATTATTATTATTATTATTATTATTGTGTTAAACACACTTATATATACATGGGCAAAAGCAGAAATTATTCTAGAAATATCAAAAAATAAAAGTATAAGGGTTGAAATGAAAATCACATTTATTAACATTTTCAATAAAAGGACAAAGTTGTAAAAAAATGAAACTTCTGTACCGAATATATTAAGCTTTTTCAACCCAATCCGGAAATTAGAAGGAGGACCGAAGTGAAACATTAACATTGCATTAATTGCAATCGAAGGACCTAATCAAACTAAATCAAAACTTATATAACAAAAATCAGGATCATAAACAAAATTAAAAGTAAAGGGACCAAAATGAACAACCACCAAAACCGGGGGCCTCTTCTGCCCTTTTACGTGTAGGAGAGAGAGAAACAGTGGAACCGGCTTTAACCGACCATCGTCGCGTCCACGTCCACCGTGTAACAACACGCGCCGCACCGGGAGGAAGTCTAAGAGGAGGCGCACCGCCATCGACGCCAGTTGCCCATCTCCGGTCACCGTATGACGCTACATGTGTCACCTAAACAGTGCGTGAGGTGGAAAACCGCCTAGCGAGTGCGCCTCACACCCTGACAGTTACCAAATGAATAATAAAAAAATTGGGTCAATTATCGGCTTGCCCCTATACCCAGGTCACTGTTTTTGTCTTATTAGGGGCTATAACAGTATTTAGCCAATTTCAAAAAATAATAAAATAAGCAAAATGTCGGCGGGCCGGTCCGAAATGTGTAATGACCTCGCAGTCCCTCATTCCAGCGGTGCTTTTTGTCTTTTTTGGGGGCAGAATCGTTAACACACTGTTTATTAACGGAAAAAACAAAAAAAAGGTGGACGAACTCCCGCGACGTACGGACGAAAAATGGCGAGCCCACAGTGCGCTGAGTCTAGTGCTACAGTGAATGTTTGATGTCTTTTAGTATATTGTACGAGCGTATTTGCCCGCGATATGAGCTGGGCTTTTTTATTTATATAGAAAATTGATTAATTTGATACGTGTTGTATTTTGTTATTTTAATATTTAATAAGTAAAATTATAATTGATAAAAAAAGTTATAAACGGTTTTTTTCCACCAAAAAGTGACTGAATGTTGCTATCGCTAAAACTATTTTGATAAAATTTGTTAGAAAATTTGTGAAGAAGATGAAATGATTTGTTAGAAATTTGTTACTTCGGATATCCTGATTAAAAAAAACACAAAAAAAGAAACCCAGTTAATAAAAAAACTGACTTGGACACCCCTATTATAAAAGAATGACAGAAACTGTTAAAAAAAGATCCTCGTTTATTAAAAGAAAAAAAAAACAAGTCATTATTAAAAAAAAGTGCAAGGGGAAAGCTCCTTTTTCAACAGTAATGACAAAAAAAACTCATGGTGCGCGTAAACTAACCTGGACACCCTAGTCATGGAAAAAAACTGTATACATGGGAAAAAATAGGAAAAAAAATGTTATAAAAAAAGTTGATCTCGAGATTAGTCATGGTGCTATTTTGCTATTTATTTCATATCAACTCTTTCAAAATAATGATAATAATTATTTGTAATTTTTTCTCTGATAAATATGTTAGACTAATCATATATTTTGCTATTTATTTTATATTAGTGTGTTAAATATATATATATATATATATATATATATATATATATATTCATTAATTTTTGGAATTGCAACCTCCTCTAGGTATTCTATAAAATAATAATAGTCGTGGTGCTTGTAAACTGATCTGGACACTCTGATTGTAAAATAATACAAGAGGTAATTTTTTAAAACCACTACCCTCAATCTGGATGGTAGGTCACGAACATTTAGATTGAATAAAAGTTGCTTGAATTTTTTTGGTGGTAGTGGTTTTGTAAGGGCATCTGCCAATTGATCTTGGCTGGAGTTAAATTTGACCGCAAGTTCTTTGTTGCAAACTTTATCGCGAACGAAATGAAAGTCAATTTCAATATGCTTGGTCCGGGCATGAAATTTGGGGTTGGAAGTGAGGTAAGTAGCTCCAATATTATCACACCACAAGGTGGGGTTGTGTTGTGGTGGCAGGCCAAGTTCAGTAAGAATTGACTGGAACCAACTAAGTTCAGCAGCAGTATTCGCAAGTGCTTTGTATTCAGCCTCAGTGCTGCTGCGTGCTACTGTTGGTTGTTGTTTGTAGTTCCAAGAAATCAAGTTTGAACCCATGTATATGCAGTATGCACCAACTGATCGTCGATCATCTAAGTCTGCAGCCCAATCCTAATCAGAAAATGCTTGCAAGGTTAAATCAGCACATGCACTGATGTACAAACCAGTGGAGAAAGAGTGTTTGAGATAACGTAATATACGTTTCACAGCTAGCCAATGGGTGTCCAGTGGGTTGTGCATAAATTTGCTGATTTTGTGGACAGCAAACGCCAAGTCGGGTCTCGTGAAAGCTAAGTATTGCAAGCTTCCCACAACACTTCGATATAGGTGAACATCGTCAAAAGGTGTGCCTTCACTAGAGTTGAGTCTGCAAGTAGATGCCATTGGACTGGTGCAAGGCTTGGCGTGTTCCATTTTAGTTTTGTGAAGTAAGTCAGCAATGTATTTACACTGAGTGAGATATATTCCATTAGTGCACCAAAGAGCTTCGATACCCATAAAATAATGCAGACTGCCGAGATCCTTGACAGCAAACGAAGCTTGTAGTGCGCTGATAAAACTTTGGATGGCAGCTGTATTGGAACCAGTGATCAATATGTCATCAACGTAGATGAGAATGTAGAGAACATAATTAACTTCCTGAAAAACAAAGAGAGAAGTGTCTGCCTTGCTTTCTTTGAAGCCCAAGGCCTGAAGTTTAGTTGACAGTTTTGCGAACCAAGAGCGAGGAGCTTGACGTAAACCATAAAGAGACTTGTGAAGTTTACATACATACTGAGGATACTGAGGATGAATGTAACCTTGTGGTTGGAGCATAAATACAGTTTCATCAAGGTTGCCATGTAAGAACGCATTTTACACATCTAATTGTTTGATTGACCACTTATATGTTACTGCAAGAGAAATAACTAACCGAATGGTAGCATGCTTTATGATAGGACTGAAGGTTTCTGAAAAATCAATCCCCTCTTATTGGTGAAACCCCTTAGCCACTAAACGAGCTTTATACCTTTCGATAGTGCCATCTGCTTTCTTTTTGATTTTATAAATCCATCGGCAGCCGACAATATTTGCATGTGTGGGAGGCACCATTAATGACCAAGTTCCATTCTTTAGTAATGCTGAGAATTCTGCATCCATGGCTTCACACCACTGTGGGGATTTGGATGCTTGAGTGAAGGATGTTGGTTCTGTCTTGGTGGGAACAACAGTGGACATAAATGCTTGAGGCAGGGGATAGCGCACAAAGTTGTCACTGGACTAACGAGAGCTCTTGGACCGTGTGACCATTGGATGAGTATTCTAAATAGCAGTGTGTGTGTCATCAAATGTAACTTGTTCCGTGGGAAGAGTATTAGGAGGACTTGCTGATGTGGCTACTTGAGGTGACGCTGCTTTTGTAACGGTTGTGGAAGGCCCGTGAGTTGTATCTGCAAAAATCAAAACAGAGGAGGCAGGTGGTGTACATGTAGAGAAATGGTTAGGATGCTAATCAGGTGGACTGGGATTGGATGGCAGAGTAATGTGTTGGGGAAGAGACACGGACTGAGAAGAGCAGGAGTTTTTATTTGACACGTTCATTTGGTTTGAATAGGGGAAAAATGTTTCATCAAAGACAACGTTGCGAGACACAAAAAATTTTCCCGTAGAGAGATCAAGACATTTGTATCCTTGATGACAAATGCTATAGCCAATGAAAATGCACGTCTTAGATCTAAAATTCAGTTTGTTTTTGTTGTATGGTCGTAGATTTGGCCAACAGGCACACCCAAACACACGCATAAACCGATAGTCGGGTATTTTATTATAAAGTATTTCAAATGGAGACTTTTGGTTCAAAACAGGTGGGAAGTCTATTTATGATATATGTTGCGGTTTGAAAAGCATCTTCCCAATATATCATAGGTAAATTAGAGTGGGCTAATAGACTTAAACCAACTTCGACGATGTGTCGGTGTTTGCGCTCAATAGAACCATTTTGTTGGTGAGTATAAGGACAAGCTAGGCGATGATTGATTCCTATTTTGTGAAAGTAGGTGTTTAGGCGACGATATTCCCCACCCCAATCAGACTGAATGGCTTTGATTTTCCTATCAAATTGTTTTTCAACATATGTTTGAAAATTTAAGAAGACATTTTCAACATCAGATTTTAGTTTGAGAGGAAATAACCAAAGAAATTTAGAGTAGTCATCAAGAAAGCTAACATAATATTTTGCGCCACTTGTAGATAAGACAGATGCAGGTCCCCATATGTCAGTAAAGATTAAATCTAATGGGTGCAATGAAACAGAATTAGACTTCTTAAACGGCAAGGAATGACTTTTGGCTATTTGACATTCAGGACACACATTACTTGTTTGATTTTTCTCTACGGGAAATGAAAGACTAGTTAAAACTTTATTAAGAACAGGATTGGACGCATGGCCAAGTCTGTGATGCCATTCGGAACGAACACTAGAAAGAGCTTGTGGAAGGCTGGATTTGTGAGTGAATTGATAGAGGCCATCATGAAGATAACCTCGATGCAGGACCTTCCCCGAGTAATCCTTCACAAGAAAGTAAAACGAGTGAAATTCAAAATAGACATTGTTATCAACACAAAATTGGTGTATGGACAATAGATTTTTCCATATTTCAGGAACAAGGAGAACATGATTTAAAACAAAGGTAGATGAGGGAGTGTAAATAGTAGAGGACCCAGATTTGGAGATTTGCAAACCTTGACCATTTCCAATTTGTACATGATCTGCTCCATCATAATCTGATTTCTGTAGAGATAAATGAGCAATTTCATTTGTGAAGTGATGAGTGGCCCCTGTATCGGCTGTCCATGTAGTATCGCTGGACTGATTGGATCCATGTTTGATAGCCACCAGTCCATTTTTAGTTTGTAGAGGATGTGCATCCTGATACGTTAAGTCAAAGCGATAGTAGCATTTCTTAGCAAGGTGACCATATTTGTTACAGATTTGACACACATTAGATGGTTGCTGCGAAGTCCCGTTACTTGAA
This sequence comes from Salix purpurea, assembly GCA_027405865.1. NCBI lineage: Eukaryota > Viridiplantae > Streptophyta > Magnoliopsida > Malpighiales > Salicaceae > Salix > Salix purpurea. Next base: position 13,035,005 of record CM050333.1, read on the forward strand.
CTATAGACACCACAATGGCTACGCCCCCTTTCACGGAACCCACCTCGCCTGGGATAGAAGTTCTGGTGTTGTGCAGATGGTGGAGAAATGGCAAGTGTTAACTGGTGCCGAGACAGACGAGCTTCAGAGGTGAGTAATAGAGAATATAGTTCTTCAAGTGAGATGGCATCAGGACGTGCTGAGATAGATGCAGCCAAGCTGTCATATTCATGGTTGAGACCTGCAAGTATATACGTAAGAATATCATCATGATCAAGTGGATTTCCAGCAACAGCTAATTCATCTGTGATACGTTTGATGGAGTTGAAGTATTCTGTGGCTGTCTGATTGCCCTTAGTTGTAGTGGCAAGTTGCATGCGTATTTGCAGAGTTCTTGCACGGGATCGAGAGGAGAAGGTGTCTTCCAATGCATACCAAACATCTTTGGAAGTTGTATAATTAACCACTTGAGCAAGTATGGGTTCTGATAGGGAGGTCATCAGGGTGCTGAGAATGAGATTATCTTGACGAACCCAATGGGAGTAGGCTGGGTTGATACATTCAAAAATAGTAGAGGATTCTGGGTGGGTGACGGAAATGAGTTTAGGTGGTTTGATATTACTACCATCAAGGTAGCCGAACAAGTCTTGACCTTTGAAATATGGAATAAGTTGCGCTTTCTAGAGGAGAAAATTATCATGGTTGAGTTTTACTGTGGTGACAGAAGGCATTGAGAGAACAGAGGGGGGTAGGGTGTTGACAGAAGGAATAGAAGATTTTGAAGAAGCCATAGACGTTAGTCTTTTAGAGGCTCTGATACCATGTAAAATAATACAAGAGGTAATTTTGTATTGTGATTAACACTTGTGTTTTTGTTACACATTGAACTGTACACATACTACTATATATGTAGTATTTACAATGCTTGTGAAACGGCTCAATTGAATTGCTTTTACAGCTGAATTGAATTGCATTTAAAATGTCTAACGCTTGTAACTCTTCATTGGCAGCGGCTGCGTTAACTCTTCATTGGCAGCAGCTACGTTACTTCAGTTGCTGAGTCATCTTCAATTGATGTTTCCGTTTCAGTTGCTTGATCTGAAATGGCAGCAACTACGTGATCTTCAACACTGATTATATATATAAAAAAATGTATAAGTGTGAAAAAACAGGAAAAAGTGAGTTCAAGAATTATTCTTGGCGCGCTAAGTTGGTCCGGAACATAAAAAATATATGCTTTGGAAGAAAAATTCGTGGTACGCATAAGCTAACCCAGACACCTAGGTTATAAAAAACATACAAAAAAAAATCTATAAGTGGCAAAACAAAACAGAGAAATTTTTCTTTAAAAAAAAAGATCCGAAAATTAGTCGCGGTGCACGTAAATTGGCCCGGACACCTTAGTTATTCAAATAAAAAACTTCTTCCTTATTTTTTTTAAAAAACAATCAGTTATTGAAAAACAAATCAATTGTTAAAAAAAAAGCCTCTTCTTTTTTTTTAAAAAAAAAAAACACAACCAGGTATTAAAAAAAAACCAAATTCAGATTTGTTGGCTGAGGTTTGAAATCTTAAAAACACAACCAGGTATTAAAAAAAAACCAAATTCAGATTTGTTGGATGAGGTTCAAACTCCTGCGTGCCGAATCTGCCAGCGCGCGAACAACCGCTCGGCCACAGCCATTGTTGCAGCATTTCTACTCCAAAATATAAAAAAAGAAGCCCTGTCAAAAAAAAAACCGAGCTCACGTAGGCGCGAAGCAACGAATCAAACGTCCAGTGAACAGTGCCAATGAATCTGTGTGAACAGCAACATGCCGAGCTCTTTTAGCTATACAAGTGATATGCCCGCGCGATGCGCCGGGTTTTTTTTATCTATGTAGAAAATTGATTGATTTTATATGTATTGTATTTTATTATTTTAATTATTAATTAGTATAATTATAATTGATAACATCTATACAATCGAAATGGAAAGTGTTTTGTATATTTTATAATTGCAGATAACGTAGGTAATATTTTTTTTCTGAGTTCTTTTTTTTCAGTAATATTAGATTTGACAAATTATAAAAAAAAAATCCACAAATAAACTTATATTTTTTCCATGCTATAATTAATTATTTTAATGTTCAATTACTAAAATTGCAATAGATCAAATATGTTAGAGATAAGTTTTTTGCATGGTATAATTAGTATGCTTGCCCGCGCATTGCGTTAGGGTTTTTTCTATGTAGAAAACTAATTGATTTTTTACATGCTGTAATTAGTTATTTAAATATTTAATTAGTAAAATTATAATAGATAAAATATGTAACAAATTATTTTTTTCCCAGCCTAAAAGGAATAGTGTAATCGAAATGGGAAGTGGTTCGTATATTTTTTAATTGTAGATAACCTAGGTAAATTTGTCAACTTTTTTTTTAGTTTTTTTTTCCACGGTAATATTACATCTCACACATTAAAAATAAAAAATATTGTAAATTTCTAAAGGAATAAACTTAAATATTTTGCGTGCTATAATGACTTATTTGCCGTATAAAAGGAACAATAAAACAGGAGATGACTCCCATATTTTTTAATTGTAGATAACCTAAGTAAATTTCTAATTTTTTTTGAGTTATTTCTTTTTTCCAGTAATATTAGATTTCAAATATTAAAAATGAAAATATTGTAAATATTTTTTTAAGAAATAAACTTAAACAAAAGAGTATCAAATTTAAATTCAAACCCATTTTTTTTATAATCATATTATTATATTAATTGTATTTAAGAATGTTGATATTAATTTTTTTTTAAATTCTAGGTCATATTTCTCTCTCTCTATATATTTTTAGGCGATAATATTCAATAAATATTAAAATATATAATTAGTTTCTCATACTTTAATTTGACATAAATATACAAATATATAATTAATTCGACATACTTTCAATAATATATTTAATTTAAAGGACAATCTTAGGTCATATTTTTCTCTCTATATAAATTTTTAGGCGATAATATTCAATAAATATTAAAACATATAATTGGTTTCACATATTTTAATTTGACATATTTTAAATAATATATTTAATTTAAAGGATAAAATTGAAGTAAATCCAAAATTGAAATTAAATCATTTAAAACAAAACCTGGAATTAAAAGATTTGGGATTGAAATGAAACTAAAATCCATAATTAACTTGCATAGAAGGATAAAATTGAAAATAATCAAACTTTGATACCAAAAATATTAAGGATTTATAATAAATTTGCATGGAAGGATGAAATTGAAATCAATCAAAATTTTGATACCAAAAATATTTAGAATTCCAGCCCAACCCGCAAAATTAAAAGCATGAGGACCGAATTGAAACTTCAATATATAATCAATTTCAATTGAAGGATGAAATTGAAACAAATCAAAACCTATATAATAGCAATAAGGGCCAGAAAAACAAATTATAAAGGTCAGGGACTGATATGAAATTTGACAAAAAAACAGCTTAGCTGACGTCATCTGGCGCAGTCAGGAGAGAGAAAGTGGTGGGAAAATTCAAACGACCATTGACACGTTTCGGGACACCGAAGTGCCACACGCGCTGCACCAGGTGGAAGAGAACATGCTAGAAAACCATTCTAGATGCCGGTTTGGTATTTTTGGACGCTGTATGAAGCCGCAAGCGCCTCCCGAATCACGCATGAGCACGAATGAACGGCGAGTCTGACGACGCGCCAACAGTAATCTGACGAAAACAATAATAAAATATTGGCTAATTACCGTGAAGCCCCTCCCACGCAGGCCTGTTTTTTTCCTTTTTGAGGGACAAAACCGTTAATTCACTATTCAATGAAATATTAAAAAATTAAAAAACCGGTCAGACGAACCGAGCCGGACCGGACCGGAAATGGTCAATTACCGCAGAGGCCCTGAAACCGGAGGTGTTTTTTGTCGTTTTCGGGGGGTAAAATCGCTAATACACTGTTCATAAACCGAAAAAACAAAAAAAAAGGCGGACGAACTCGCGTGACACACCAAATCAAATTGCCAGTGAACAGTGCGCATGGGTCTGGAGCTAAAGTGTATCTACAGTGAAACAACGATCTCTTTTAGTGTTTTTGTTAATGTAATAATAATTAAAAATAAAATTATATCATTTTAAAAATTTATATATCTTTGTGACAAATTAACATATCAATTGTTAATTTTGAATTTTTTTAATATGTAATATTACCTATAATTTTGTTTTCCACATCCGTCCACGTGGCCTTCAAATGTCTCATTATTGCCACGAATTAGGTAACAGGACATCACCCATCACAAAAAAGATGCCACACCAATTACACACACCCGTTACACACCCATCTTTCTCTCGCTCAACCCCTCGCCTCTCTTTTGTTTTCACTTTTTTGCGGATGAAAAAAGAGAGGTAGAAGTTAGGATAAGAGGTTGAGATCCCTGTACTGTAATGCTAAAAGGAGTAAGAAAAAAGGATGTAGGGATCAACGTTTCTTAGTCCCTTTGGCAATACTAGAGCAAAATACAGTAAATGGTTACAATCCTATGATTTTAAAAAATATCTCAAGCCAATATCTCTTTCTTTTCTTATCATTTTTGATATATAAAAAATCTAGCTATTTTTTTATATAGCTTTTATACCCTAAATTCAGCGCCAGTTCTTGATCCAACCCTAAATCCAGCTTCGGTTGTTGATTCCACTCCATCTTAGGCCCCAGTTGCCTCTACTACTACCCTTACGTCTCCCGTTTCTGAAAATATTTCCTCAAAGAAAGTTGTGTAAAAAGGTGAAACCTTTTACCTGCTTGCATTTGTTCAAAGTCTGGGTTTTGAGTGTTTACGTTTTGGGACTATTTGTTCAAAGTCTGGATTTTATTTTAATGGGTTTTGAGTGGTCAAAGTTTGTATCTTGAAGCTTTATGCACCCCTACCCCCAATTTTCTCACGAAACAAACAGAAAAAGAAAGTGAGTTGATGTGTTTTGAGTTTGGTTAAATTTTAAATATTTTACTATGCGAAAATATCAAAAATCGGAAAAACCGAGACCAACCCAGCCCAAAAACCAACCCGACCCAAAAACCAAATCAACCCAAAAACACTATTACAATCCACAATAAAAATACTCACAATCTACAGTAAAACACTGATCTCTTTTAGGCCCCGTTTGTTTGCTGGAAAGTGGTTTCCTTTTGGAAAGTGAATTCCGGGGAAAGTGAATTCCGGAAAAGTGAATTCCGATGTTTGGCAGTGTTATGAAAAATGAACTGGAAAACACTTTTCAGTATTTGTTTGTGTTATGGAAAATGAACTGGAAAATAATTTATTAATAAATTATTTTTTTTTCAAGTTTATCTAATATATATAAAATATTTAATATAAAATATTTAATCACTTAAAATAAAAAAATGAAATCTAAAAAGTATAATGATGAATTTTTTTATTATATCCTATATTCATACATAGCTTATTTTATAAAATATAGCAATATATGCCATATCATATTATAGAGAAATAAGCTTGTGAAATATTTTGTAAGTAAAACTTATTCAATTTTAAAAGCTTAAAATAAGTTTTTTTTTTTCATATTAAGAAAGCCAAATTAGTTTATGTTAAGAGTTATATATTTGGTTTTTTTTTTTGGTATGAAGTATTTTTTAAAAGATAAATAGATACAAAAATATTTTGATGGGTATTTTGGATAAATATTTTTTTTTATGGGTAAAGGCAATTATCCCTTTAATATCTATCAAATAAACATCAAGAAATAAATATTTATACCTAATATCAAACATAGTCATGCATAAATATTACGTTTCGATGTCATTGACATACATATTAGTTCAAATTACAAACATAAATATGCTAGATCGAATTAAACAAGTAAACATACTTGTCAAATAACATAGTCTGAACCCAAATTTTGAACATATTCAAACCATCTTAGCAAGCAGGTTGTAGTGTTGGGTGACAAAGTTTTGAACCCAAATTTTCCTCAAATTAGCATTTTTTGCCATAAATGCTTTTGCCAACATTTTATTTTGGACCAAATGATCAAATGCATCCCCAAGAGTTATCTCATCAAAGCCTTCAACTTTCATCACTTCCGCATACAACGCATTAACATCAAGTTGATTTTTGCTGAGACTTTGAATTGCAAATGCTACATCTCCAATCTGTTTAGACAACTTTTCAACACCATCATCTTCATACATGCGGTTTCTCTTTCTATGTTGCCTCTTTTGTGTACTAGAGGAAGATGTCCCTTTTCCCTATTTTACTATCCATAACATGAAAGTGTAGTTTTCTGATAACAAAACCAAAAAATGTAGGGAAATAAATATTAAGAAAAACATATAAAATACTTACACAATCAATACAATAAATTATGTTCAAAGAAGCTGACAATATACAATTCATAAGTTCACAATGATCAATAAAACATTCTTTATTAAATTAGAAGGTTTGGTAAAATTTCAGCTTTGAGGCCATTTAGAGGAACTGGATATCTCTAGAGCATATGGGTGAAGATACAACAATGTTACATGGAAATGCATTTACATTCTTTTAATTTATATGAAAATGGTATTATAGTTTGAGATGTAAATACCTAGACACATAAAAAGACTTTTGAGATAGTTTGGTGATGAATTGAAGACAAGTTTTGCAAAATATATTTTTTATATTATTAAGAAAAATCAAAAGAATAACTTTTCAATTTGCTCTTTAATCAAAAGAAAAAATGGATCAGGTGAAGTGTTGATGTAGAACAGGTTGCGGAATCATACATGCTGAAGAGGGATCATCCGAAATTCAAAGGCAACTGAATTTCGGCAACCGGGTCGTCAAAGTCGGAATAACGCGAAACTCACTTAATCAATGCGTTTCGTCGTTTGCGGAAGAAATCAGCAGCTTTGCTGCTGTCCTCGACCCAATTTTGGCCAAATTCCATCGTTTCGGCCCCGAAATCGTCATTTTTGCCATTTTAGGAAAGTTTCGTTTTCGCAATTACTTTTGATTTAAGAGTCTGAATTGACTTTGGTCAATTGGTACTCTCTTAGAATTCATAGTTCTTTCATATTCTACATTTATCTCAAATTTGCCATTTATGGCAAATTTAATGTTTTATATCCTTTCCTTTCCTGTATTGAATTAGGCTAGGGTTTTATCTTTAAGTATCTTTGTAACCCTGCAGCCGACTTTATCTTCCATTTTTTTTGAATAAACCTTGAGTTTGATTGAGATTTAGTCTCGTTTTCTTAATTTTACGGAATATTGACGTTGGTTGTATTCCTCTTTGATTTTCTGCTGCGTCAATTGGTATCAGAGCACGGATTTGCCGAACTCGATGGCGAATAACGAAGCAGGAGATGAAAACTCTATTGGCGGAGACCATGGAGTGGAGGCCTTGTGGGCGGCAGTGGAGGAGACGCGGCAACAAGTAGCGCAGATTCGCGAGATGCTTGCTGCCGGGATTAATCTCAATGCCAACAACGGGCCACCAGTTGACAGGGTTCGTGCTGAGGGAGTTGCCCGAGGCCAACCTGTTAATAGGAGACGCAACCCAGCACCTCGCATACAACCCGACAGTGATGATGATTCAGATGAAGAGGATGTTATGGGGTACGGTTTACCTCCATCTGCGAGGAGGCCAACGGAGCAAGATGATTATCGGCTGAAAGCAGATTTGCCCAGTTTCAATGGGAATTTGCGAATTGAGGATTTTCTTGATTGGGTCACCGAAGTGGAGAGGTTCTTTGAGATGATGGAGATACCAGAAGAGAAGATGGTGAGGTTTGTGGCGTTTCGGTTGAAAGGAGGAGCTGCGGTTTGGTGGGATCAATTACAAAAAAATCGGCAGCGGCAAGGGAAGGCGCTTGTGCGGACATGGCGTCGGATGAAACAGTTGATGATAGGGAGGTTTCTACCTCCAGATTATGAGCAATACCTGCTTCAGTCACTCCAGGACTGCTCACAAGGGTCCAGATCAGTGTTTGATTATACCGCGGAGTTTTCGCGGCTTTTGGAGCGAAACAACCTTAATGAAACAGAGGGGCAGCGTGTATCTAGGTACATGAATGGGTTGAAACCATCCTTGCACGATAAAATTGGTTTGCAAGTGGTGTGGACTGTGGAGGAGGCTCACAACCTTGCGTTGAAGGCTGAATTGATGGAGCGAAGGGGAGGATTTTCGGGTTTTCGTCGGAACAACCCAGAACCATCCTTTGGTCATAGAGACAAGGGTGGTGGCAGCAACAGCAATAGCCCAGCAGGGGTGTTGAATCAGGGCAAAGAGGGAGGCAGCAGCGGCGGCAATCCCCCAGCTCAAGTAAACAGGGGCATGCCGCGAAACCCGAACCAGAACCAGAACACAAACTTGAACTCCAACCCCTATGCTAGACCTGCACCTGGGGTCTGTTATCGGTGCCGAAAACCAGGACATATGTCTAATGCTTGCCCAGATAGGCGCAGGCCTGTCAACTGGATTGAGGGGGAAGAAGAGGGTTCCGGCGCTGCGGAAGACGATGCAGGAGAGGATGACTGTTACGAAGGGGTTGAGTTTGCTGAAGAAGATGGAGAGCGAGTTAATTTTGTGGTGCAGCGCATACTGTACACCCCAAGGCAGGAGGCTACCGGACAGCGGAATAATATATTCCGTTCGTTTTGCACCGTGAGCCAAAAGGTGTGCGACCTAATTGTCGACAGCGAGAGTTGCGAGAACTTCGTTGCAAGGGGTTTAGTTGAGCACCTAAAGATGCCAATCGAGAAGCACCCGACCCCTTACACAATCGGCTGGATTAAGAAAGGAACCACGATGAAGGTAACTGAAATCTGTCGCGTTCCTATTTCCATTGGAAAAATATATAAGGATGATGTAGTTTGCGATGTGATTGATATGGATGCTAGTCATGTTTTGTTGGGTCGTCCGTGGCAGTATGATGTGGACGTAATGTATAAGGGGCGGGATAATACATATTTGTTCACATGGGGGTCACATAAAATTGCTATGGCTCCTTATAAAAAGAAGTTTTCCGGTAAGACTGCTGAAGTAGAGAAACAGTCATTTTTTACAGTGTCCAGTTCGGATACGGAGTTTGTGGCGGATATTAGGGGTGCGCCAGAATTTTATGCGCTAGTAGTTAAGGCCCTTGTGGTAGAAGGGGAGGTTGAGACTTCGGTAGTAGTTCCTGACCGGTTGAAGCCAGTAATAGATGAGTTCAGGGATATCACTTCGGATGAATTACCGAATAATTTACCACCCTTGAGAGATGTCCAGCATCACATAGATCTCATACCAGGGGCCAGCTTGCCAAATCTGCCTCATTATCGGATGAGTCCGAAAGAGAATGAGGTGTTGCGGGAGAAAATTGAAGAATTGCTGCGGAAAGGTTTTATCCGCGAGAGCATGAGCCCGTGCGCGGTTCCTGCGTTGTTGACGCCAAAGAAAGATGGGAGTTGGCGTATGTGTGTGGACAGCCGAGCCATCAACAAAATTACGGTAAAATATCGTTTTCCAATTCCTCGCCTAGATGACATGTTGGATCAACTTGAGGGTTCGAAGTTGTTTTCGAAAATTGATCTCCGCAGCGGGTATCACCAGATTCGGGTCAGACCAAGGGATGAATGGAAGACAGCTTTTAAGAGCAAAGATGGGTTGTTTGAGTGGTTGGTTATGCCATTCGGGCTGTCAAACGCGCCGAGCACATTTATGCGCGTGATGAACCAGGTTTTGAGACCTTTTATAGGGAAGTTTGTTGTTTATTTCGATGACATTCTTATCTAAAGTAAAACCGAGGATGAGCATGTGGAACAGTTGAGAGAAGTGTTGTTGGTACTACAGGAAAATCAGTTGTTCCTTAATCTGAAGAAGTGCAGTTTCATGACGGATAGCCTGTTATTCTTGGGGTATGTAGTGAGTTCGGAAGGGATTCATGTGGATGAAGAGAAGGTCCGCGCAATAAGGGAGTGGCCTGCACCGAAGACAGTGAGTGAGGTTCGGAGCTTCCACGGTTTAGCCACCTTCTACCGCCGATTTATTCGGAATTTCAGTACTGTCATGGCACCGATAACCGAGTGCATGAAGAAGGGCAGATTTTTGTGGGGAGAAGAGGCAGAAATGAGCTTTGCTTTGATAAAAGAAAAGCTATGCACCGCACCAGTATTAGCCCTTCCCAGTTTTGAGAAGATTTTTGAGGTTGAATGTGACGCAAGTGGCGTGGGGATTGGGGCTGTACTATCCCAGGAGAAGCGACCAGTAGCCTTCTTCAGTGAGAAGTTGAGTGAGGCTCGCCAGAAGTGGAGTACTTATAACCAGGAATTTTATGCGGTGGTCCGAGCTTTGAAGCATTGGGAGCACTATCTAGTGCAGCGGGAATTTGTTTTGTATACTGATCACCAAGCTTTGAAGTTTATTAATAGCCATAAGCACTTGGATAATATGCATGTCAGATGGGCAACTTTCCTTCAAAAGTTCCCTTTTGCTATTCGACACAAGTCTGGCACTCTGAATCGGGTTGCCGATGCGCTGAGTCATCGTGCCAATCTGCTGGTGACATTGTCTCATGAGGTAGTGGGGTTTGAGTGCCTGAAGGAGTTGTATCAGGAGGATGAGGATTTTAAGCAAATCTGGGCGAAGTGCATTGAGAAACAGCCCGTCAGTGATTTTCATGAGAGCGAAGGTTTTCTGTTTCGCGGAAATCGTTTGTGTATACCCCGGATGTCGTTGCGCGAGAAATTAATCCGTGACCTTCATGGGGGCGGATTGAGTGGCCACTTGGGCAGGGACAAAACAGTGGCTAGCTTGGAGGAACGGTATTTCTGGCCGCAGCTGAAGAGAGATGTCGACAATTTCGTGCAGAGGTGTTATGTGTGTCAGGTGTCTAAAGGTCAGTCACAAAATACTGGTCTTTATACTCCTTTACCCATTTCGAATGATATTTGGGAGGATTTGTCCATGGATTTTGTGATGGGGTTACCTCGTACCCAACGAGGAGTGGATCTGTTTTTGTGGTTGTTGACAGGTTTTCGAAGATGGCCCATTTTATACCCTGCCGAAAGACCTCAAATGCGTCGCACATAGCGAGATTATTTTTCAGAGAGGTGGTCCGGCTTCATGGGGTGCCGCAATCAATTACTTCAGACCGTGACACGAAGTTCCTTAGTCACTTTTGGGTGACGTTATGGAAGATGTTTCAAACTTCGCTGAACCGGAGCACAACCGCGCACCCGCAAACTGATGGGAAACAGAGGTGACAAACAGGACTTTGGGAAACTTGGTTCGCAGCATTTGTGGAGATAAACCGAAACAGTGGGATGTATTGCCACAGGCTGAGTTTGCTTATAACAGTGCCGTTCATAGTGCGACGGGAAAGACTCCTTTTGCCATGATTTATGTGACGCCACCGAAACACACCGTGGACTTAGTTCGTCTACCCAAGGGAGGTCCAGGATTTAGTGTGGCTGTTGAGAACATGGCTACACAAGGTCAGGCCGTGCAAGAAGAAGTAAGGCAGAGGCTGGAAGCAACAAATGCTAAGTATAAGGCTGCGGCGGATAAGCACCGGCGTCGCAAGGTGTTTGAAGAGGGTGATTCAGTGATGGTATTCTTGCGCAAAGAAAGGTTTCCCGTAGGGACTTACAACAAGCTGAAGCCCAAGAAGTATGGTCCGTATAAGATTCTGAAGAAGATCAACGACAATGCCTATGTGATCGATCTTCCAGAAACAATGGGCATCTCCAAGACTTTCAATGTTGCAGACTTGTTTCAGTTTCATGCGGAGGAGCCATTGTATCCTGATTCCGATCCAGAACATAACTCGAGGTCGAGTTCTTTTCAAGTAGAGGAGTCTGATGTAGAACAAGTTGCGGAATCATACATGCTGAAGAGGGATCATCCGAAATTCAAAGGCAACTGAATTTCGGCAACCGGGTCGTCGAAGTCGGAATAACGCGAAACTCACCCAGTCAATGCGTTTCGTCGTTTGCGGAAGAAATCAGCAGCTTTGCTGCTGTCCTCGACCCAATTTTGGCCAAATTCCATCGTTTCGGCCCCGAAATCGTCATTTTTGCCATTTTAGGAAAGTTTTGTTTTCGCAATTACTTTTGATTTAAGAGTCCGAATTGACTTTGGTCAATTGGTACTCTCTTAGAATTCATAGTTCTTTCATATTCTGCATTTATCTCAAATTTGCCATTTATGACATTTAATGTTTTATGTCCTTTCCTTTCCTGTATTGAATTAGGCTAGGGTTTTATCTTTAAGTATCTTTGTAACCCTGCAACCGACTTTATCTTCCATTTTTTTTTAATAAACCTTGAGTTTGATTGAGATTTAGTCTCGTTTTCTTAATTTTACGGAATATTGACGTTGGTCGTATTCCTCTTTGATTTTCTGCTGCGTCAAGTGTGGTGAGCCCAACAATATAAAGTGAGCGTTTCCATAGCAAAGAAACTCGGTTCATGATTTAATGGAGTGACAGGCAGGCATGCTCGAGCTCTTTGATGAACGTGATATGCTAAAAACACATGGTATGGCGATGAGGAAATGAAAAATGAAACGACAGAATCCAAGAAACCAGATAGCATCAAGCATGGATTTGGATTTTGGGACCATCTTCTCAGACCATCCATCATCAAAACTCAAATAAAAAGGTGAGCCAATAAATGATAGAAAACCATTGATAAATGAGCAATATGCATTCACCAAACAAAATAAATCACTGACATAGTCAACAGCTCACATTAACAATGGACCTAAATTACCATGCTATTATGACCTCTTACACTGTGTTTGTTTAGAGGGGTTTCAAGGAGTACGGAAGGAAAAGGTGGGGTTGAAACCATCCATCATTGTTTGGCTCTCACAATTAACAGAAGTAGAGGTGGGGTGGAGGGCTCAACTCTCTTAAATAGTTGAAAATCTAAACATCCCAAATTGAGGTGTTCAAAAGTCTTGAGATTATTAAATGATACAAATATTAAAAAATCCACTCTTTCACTTCTCATCCCATTGCATATTCAAACAAGAAAAAGTTTGAAATACTACCATTACCTTACTTTACTTACCTTATTAATCCTACCTTTTCTTACCCTCATCATGTCCAAACATAGTGTTGCATAGAAAGAAGAGAAACAATGTATTCTTAAGTAGGATTATCCTAGAATGGAACGAAACATTCGGATACTGCAGCAACTACGATGATTATAGAAGTAGCTCAACAACTAGAGTAGGTGCACAAGAACATGATCCGGAGGTGATATGATTTCCCAAACAAATACCCCACATCAATCTAAGTTAGATGATAAAACACCAGAAATCATTAATTACCTCGTACTCCAACACTAAGACTTACGAGCAAATAGCAAATTCCTCACTAACAATGCGGCAAGCCTAAAAAAAATACCTCACAAAATCAGAGACTAGGACACAGGCAAGTCATGAGCACTAATTCAATTACACAAGCTGCAACAACTTCATAAAGAATTAGGCATCCAGATTCACCAAAACCAGATTTTTATCTTGAATTTATATTAATTCAGATTTAATTGAATACACATACAAAATAATATAAGAATAAAAGAAATGTCTTAACAATTAGCAGCAGCGGTGAGAGGAAAAAAACTCAATCACATGTAATTTAAAGGTCAGGAGAAAAAGAGACTATGAGGCACAAATGCATTAAATAAATCTCATCTCTACAGCATTTTCCTTGTCATCAGTAAGTTTGAAAAAGCTAAGAGTGCAAACAGAAAGAGAATTAACATGGGACATCTACTTGATAGTGACAAACTTGTTTGTACCGTGTTTAGCCCAATGTGGTCTGAGATCAATTGCACCTTCACTAGCAAGTTTTTCTAAGACCTTCTTAAAAGCTCCTAAACTCATTTTAATTAATTACAATTAATAAAACAAAGGTTCAATTTACTTACCTTTTGCGAGAGGGACGAAGATTAACGACGCAGAGGGAGGCGAGAGAGTTTTGTAATTGCAGAGCAGCAGAGGGACTGAGGGAGGCGAGAGGCGAGAGGGTTTTGACGTTTTGTTGACTAGAAAGTTGAGAAAACACTTTTCTTTACTAACAATGGTATAGAAAATGAGGAAACTGAATTCCTCCTTGAAACAAACAAGGCCTGAAAAGAAAAACAGGGGTCGTGTATGGGAGAAATTAATGACAAGAAGCCATCTTATACTCTCCGCCCTCTGGCGTTCTCGTCCTTTCTCTACTCTATCTCGTCTCTATTACGGGATAGAATTATTCCTGATGAAGAACAGACGACTGGTCGTCTGTTCCTTAATGAAGGACAGTGTCGTTCATCCCTTGATGAAGAACAGAAGACTTGTCGTCTATCAAGTGATGAAGGACAGAAGACTTGTCGTCCACCATCACTATCTCTGCGTACACAAGGATGCAGATAGCAGCACACACATTGTGCAAAATTCTCTTTTTCTGTTATACTCAGTACATCGTTTCATTGTCATGTGCTGGTATAATTTTCCAGTTTTTATTTTGTTATTTCTTAGTTTGTTAAGTTTGTTATGGAAAGTAATTGTTGGTCTGGAAGTGTATATAAAGGCCCCCTTCTCTGTGAAATAATAGAACGAAGTTTTCTTCATTGAAGAGAAAGGATTTCAATTCATCCTTTTCATTTCATTCGTTTGTTCTTCCGTTTCAAGGTTTTGATTATCTTACATGGTATCAGAGCTAGGTCAATAATTTCTCTCTTTTTCTTTTCAATCAAACCATGGAAGAACAAACCCCAACTTCACAATCCGCAAATACAGAAAACCCTAAACACGTTTCTTCTTATTTCAACTTCACTGATCCAAATAATCCCTATCGCATAGAGAATGGCGATCACACATCCTTGGTTCTCGTCACTGAACTGCTCACCACTGAAAATTACATTACCTGGTCACGGTCAATGCGTCGAGCACTTAGAGCGAAGAACAAGCTTGGTTTCATTTCTGGAAGCATAGTCCAGCCGACAAATGAAGAAGATCCTTTGTTTGAAATGTGGGAGAGGTGTAATGACATGGTTGTTTCGTGGATACAGAATGCAGTGAGCATTGATATCAAGCATACACTGGCTTTTGTGGATGATGCTCAAGTGGTATGGACGGAGCTCAAGGATCGCTTCACACAGCAGAATGGTCCTCGCATATTCCAGCTTAGAAGAGATTTGGCTAACCTTCGACAGGACAGAGACTCTGTAAGTGCATATTTCGGTAACCTCAAAACTCTTTGGGATGAGATGATTGTTTATAATCCTATGCCGTTATGCACATGTGGTCAGTCTAAGATGCTAAATGAAAGGTATCAGAGGGATTATGTGATACAATTTCTTATGGGTTTGAATGATCAGTATACTAATGCTAGAGACCAAATCATGCTGATTGAACCCCTCCCTAGCATTAACAAAGTGTTTTCTTTGATCCAACAACAAGAACAACACCATCAACTTACCAATAACACTCCCTCTTGTGAATCTATGGCACTAGCTAGTAAGTTTGTCAATGCTCCTTTCAAGACAAGTAACAGAATTTTCACAAAGAAGGAAAGACCATACTGTCAACATTGCCACACACAAGGACACACACTTGAAAACTGTTTTAAAGCTGGAAATGCTGAACCCCCAGTATGTTCTCACTGCAATGTGAGTGGTCATGTGGTTGAGAAGTGTTATAAGGTCCATGGGTATCCCCCGGGTCACAAGTTGTACAAGGGAAGAGCTGCAAGTTCATTTGCCAATCAAGTAGCTCTGTCTACGAGTCCCAGTAGGGAGGAGGTGAGTGAGGAGAAAATGGTTTTCACCAAAGAGCAATATCGTCACCTCATGAGCCTCATCCAACCCAAGAGCATGCTGACTGAAATTCCCTCGGCAAGTCAGACTTCAATCAATTCCAAAACCAGTGTCACACCTCCAAATATGTCTGGTAAAATCATGTTTCATAATGATATATCTGCTGCATTTTTAAAGCCAGATAATATTTCCTGGATTATTGATTCAGGAGCTACAGACCATATGGTGTGTAGCCCTTCTCTTTTTACCTCTGACATTACAAAGGTATCCCATAGGGTAAGTTTGCCTAATGACACCTTTGTGTCAGCTACACATCTTGGCAAAGTTCAACTTACCAATAAGATTGCCCTTAATGATGTTTTATGCATTCCTTCATTTTCCTTCAATTTGATTTCTGTTAAAAGACTTACTGAAAATCTGACTTGTTGTTTGATTTTCATAAATGACCTATGTTTCATACAGGACCTTTCCACCTGGACCACGATTGGAATTGCTGAAGTGAGAAGTGGCTTGTATCACCTAGTTCCCAAGGCAGTTCCTCCTTCGTCCTTGAACGACCTCCTATCATGTTTGTCTCCAAATTTTCCTTCAGTTGCTATTTCTGTTAAAAGTAGTATAGATGTGAATGGCCTTTGGCATTGTCGCCTCGGCCATATTTCTGATTCCCGAATGAAGTTAATTGATGACCCTGTTGTGAGAAACAATTTGCTTATTAATGAAAATTCTCCTTGTTGCATTTGTCCTCTTGCCAAGCAACATAGACTTCCTTTTCCTATTAGTTCTCATAAATCTTCTAGCATTTTTGAATTAGTACACTGTGATATTTGGGGACCATGTTCTACCAATGCTTATGATGGGTCAAGATATTTTTTAACTTTAGTGGATGATTTTTCTAGAACAACTTGGGTTTACTTACTTCAAACCAAATCTGAAACAAGAAAGTGTATTGAATCTTTTTACCACCTTGTAGAGACGCAGTTCGACTGCAAGATCAAGAACATACGTAGTGATAATGGTATTGAGTTCAAAATGAGTGAATTTTACAATGGGAAAGGGATTATTCACCAACGAACCTGTGTTGAGACACCCCAACAAAATGAGATAGTTGAGAGAAAACACCAACACTTGCTAAATGTGGCTCGTGCACTATTTTTTCAATCCAACCTTCCTTTATCATTTTGGAGTGATTGTATCTTGACTGCAGTTTACCTTATCAATAGAACACCTACTCCCTTACTCGACAACCGAACACCTTATGAAGTCCTTTTTGATGTCAAACCATGTTACTCTCATTTAAGAATTTTTGGATGTCTTTGTTTTGCAACAACAATAACAAGTGGAAGAAAGAAATTTGATCCGAGAGGTAGACAATGTGTCTTTTTGGGTTATCCTTTTGGAGTTAAGGGGTATAAGTTGATGGATTTAAGTAGTAAGGTAGTTTTCCTTTCTAGGGATGTTGTCTTCCATGAAACACATTTTCCTTTCAAATCATCTTCTCACAGCAGTAAGGAGCATTCACCTTTATTTTCCACACCAGACCTGCAAAATTCCTCTTACCCGAATCATTCATCTGATTTCCAGTATTCCCCACAAAGTGAAGATAACACCTCTACCTCACCAAACACTCCATCCACATCTAACAGTCCTGCCTCTAAAGACCTCAGCCCTGAAAATTCATATGTCTCTTCTGATCCTGTTGACCACAACACCCCATCACCTTCACCTCACATTGCACTTCGAAAATCAAATAGGAACAGAACTGCACCTGCTTATTTGCAGGATTTTCATTGTCAACAAGCTGCACTCACTTCAGATTTCCAATCCACGGCCCAGGTACCTCTTTCTCATACAAATTGTTCTTTTCCATTGTCCAATTACCTTTCTTATGACAATTTTTCACCCAATTTCCAAGCTTTTGCCTCTAAACTTTCCATCATGGTTGAACCGACCTCATACTCCATAGCAGTTAAGGATTTGGGTTGGTGCAAGGCCATGGATGCTGAATTACATGCCTTGGAAGAAAATCAGACTTGGACCCTCACTGATCTGCCCCCTGGAAAGGATGTCGTGGACTGCAAGTATGTGTACAAGATCAAGAGAAATTCAGATGGCAGTATAGAAAGATTGAAGGCTAGATTGGTCGCAAAAGGGTATACTCAACAGGAAGGGATCGATTATCACGAAACTTTCTCTCCCGTAGCAAAGATGGTCACTGTGAGATGTCTTTTATCAGTTGCTGCTGTACGTGGCTGGCATTTGCATCAATTCGATGTAAATAACGCCTTCTTGCATGGAGACTTAGAAGAAGAAATTTACATGAGCAAACCACCCGGGTATAACAAAGGCACAGCTGGACAGGTATGTAAGCTTCTCAAAAGCTTGTATGGTTTAAAACAAGCCAGCAGACAATGGTATGCTAAACTTACCTCTTGCTTGTTGGATTTTGGTTTCACTCAATCAAAAGCTGATTACAGCTTGTTCACTATGTCTACTAGCACTTCTTTCACAGCACTCCTTGTCTATGTTGATGACATAATCCTTGCTAGCAGTTGTATGACTAATATTGTTGCAGTCAAGGATTGTTTGCATGAGAAATTCAAAATCAAGGACTTGGGTGTTTTGCGATTTTTCCTTGGAATAGAGGTGGCAAGGTCATCTTTGGGCATACACATTTGTCAACGCAAATATGCCCTTGATATTTTAGCTGATTCAGGTATTCTGGGTTGTAAACCAGTAAAAATTCCTATGGATCAGAATTCCAAACTAAGCAAGGAAGCAGGAGATTATTTGGCTGATCCCTCAATATACCGAAGACTTATTGGCAGATTACTCTACCTCACCATTACGAGGCCTGACATTAGTTATCCAGTACAAGTTCTTAGCCAGTTCATGGATAAACCTTCACAGTCTCATTTGACAGCTGCTCAGAAAGTTCTACGATATATCAAGTCTGCGCCTGGACAAGGAATATTACTGTCTGCTACTTCCAGTCTAGAGTTGATTGCTTATTGTGATTCTGACTGGGCTTCTTGCCCTGACACTCGTCGCTCCGTTACAGGGTATTGTGTTCTACTGGGCCAGTCCCTTATCTCATGGAAATCAAAGAAGCAAAGCATAGTTTCTCGGTCTTCTGCGGAGGCAGAATACCGAGCCATGGCTGCAACAGTTTGTGAGCTCACTTGGCTCAGGTTCCTTCTTACTGATCTACATGTCAATCACTCTCATGCAGCCACCCTTCATTGTGATAATCAGGCTGCACTTCATATTGCCTCAAACCCGGTTTTCCATGAACGTACAAAGCACATTGAACTGGATTGCCATCTAATCAGAGACAAAATTTTGGAAAGATTAATTGTCACCAAACATGTTTCCACTCACCTTCAACGAGCTGATCTTCTGACAAAGGCACTTCCTTCTTCCCTTCTGCAATCTCACTTACTCAAGCTGGGAATTGTTAACTTCCATTCTCCATCTTGTGGGGGCGTATTACGGGATAGAATTATTCCTGATGAAGAACAGACGACTGGTCGTCTGTTCCTTAATGAAGGACAGTGTCGTTCATCCCTTGATGAAGAACAGAAGACTTGTCGTCTATCAAGTGATGAAGGACAGAAGACTTGTCGTCCACCATCACTATCTCTGCGTACACAAGGATGCAGATAGCAGCACACACATTGTGCAAAATTCTCTTTTTCTGTTATACTCAGTACATCGTTTCATTGTCATGTGCTGGTATAATTTTCCAGTTTTTATTTTGTTATTTCTTAGTTTGTTAAGTTTGTTATGGAAAGTAATTGTTGGTCTGGAAGTGTATATAAAGGCCCCCTTCTCTGTGAAATAATAGAACGAAGTTTTCTTCATTGAAGAGAAAGGATTTCAATTCATCCTTTTCATTTCATTCGTTTGTTCTTCCGTTTCAAGGTTTTGATTATCTTACAGTCTCCTCGCAAACCCTAACACTCACTTTACAACCAGCAATACCTTCTCGTAACTCTCTCGCCTCTTTTCATTTCCCCTCGTGTCAATTCTTCTCGACTCGTACAGATGACGACTCCGATTTTTTGGCTTTACCTACCGCGTCAGAACCTATCAATTTCGATCTCGATACTGTAATGGAGGGAGTAGTCAATGGTAGTAATGTTTTTGAAGAGTCGGTTCTTCCGGTTGGTGCAGTCATTTCGTTGCTTGAGTCGTGTCATGATATCACTGGCCTCCCTTGGTAACTCGGTTTATTTAACTCAGCTGAATTTTGGTTTCATATGATCTTTTAAAAAGGAAGAATCCGTGATTAATTTTACAGGTGGATAATCGTTGCTTCATCAACTTTGGCAATGAGAATAACTGTTGAGAATACAGCTATAGAGGTTAAGAATAGAGCTGTAAATTGCAGGTTATTGTTATGTCCTTTCCTGTGTAACAAATTCTGTTAGTTAGAAAAGTAGATTTATAATAGGCTTATTTTTCATGTATATATACTACTGCTTTAACACTTGAACGAATCAATCGAAATACACTGAATATTCACATCTCGAATTCTTACATGGTATCAGAGCTAACCTCGAAATTTTTCTGAAATCGAATTGCTACAGGCAAATCTCTGTAATTTTGTATTTTTTGCCCGTAAACCCAGATTTTTTATTCCCACAGTGCTTGTTCTCAACAGTAGCTGCTCATCTGAGAAATCCTTGAAATCCTAGAAATCCATCATCATCAATATTCCCAGAAATTACCCAGAAAACACCCAAACACATCATCAACGTATTGAAATCCCAGAAATCAATCCAGAGTGAATCTCGATTTTTTTCTTGAACCATATTTGTTCATCTCAAAATTAATCCCAGAAATCGATCTCTTCAGTACCTGTTCGTCAAAAAACCCAGATTTTCCCGAGAAAATCAAACCCAGATTTTCCCGAGAAAAAAAAAACCCAGATTTTCCCGAGAAAATCAAACCCAGATTGTGTCCGTTCATCTGCGGCGAGTCTGTTCATCGTGCTTCTTCTTCATCTCCTACAACAAACCCATCAGACCAAACAGATAAGTCATTTTTTTTCTCTCGTACTTCTCCTTGAACAATTTTTTTCTCTCAGAAACCCAGCATCACGAACCCCAGTTAACCCACAGAAAAACCCATCCTTTCCCCAGAAACCCAAATGAGAACCCAAGACCCCAAACAAGATCGCCGAAACGAAAGAACGGAGATGACAGAAATGATAACCCACAAGATAACCCATAACCCCAAGCAAGATAACCACAAGGAAACGAAAGAACGCCGAGAACAAGTTGAGCCTCTGGTGAAGGCTAAGGAGGAGTTGGAGATTGAGCTCGGAAAACTCAGTGATGGACAAGTGAGTTTGGATATCGAATATGGGGTGTTTTATGCGTTTATTGAGACGCAGATGGGTGGCTTTGTTGATGGTTTGGTAAGAGAGAAGAAAGAGAAGGAGAATGAGATTGGAGTATTGAAGAGTGAGGTTAAGGAGCTGAGGATGAAAGTTGAGACCAAGAGACATGGAGGTGCGAGACAGATGGGTTATATGATTAATTCGGGTTATAAAAATCCGTGTGGGCTGGTATGTTCTTATTGCGGCGAAGCAGGTCATTCAAAACAAAAATGTTATGAAATTATTGGCTATCCTAATTGGTGGGATTTTAAGAAAAAACCCCGGAAAAATATTAGCACAGGTACGGTAAATTCTACGAAAACTGAATAGGTACAACCTACGGCAAATGTCGTTCATCCTGGCATAATTGGTAAAACTTCTGCAAACTCTGTCATTACTAAAAATAGTACTTGGATTATTGATACAGGTGCATCTGATCATATGACTAGGGATTCCGGTAATTTAAAGTTCTTGAAACCCTCCTATAAGTCAGTTATTTGCATAGCTAATGGTAGTACCTCTTCTATTACGGAAGAAAGGTCCATAACCTTGACCGATTCTCTAACTCTAGATACTGTTCTCATTGTTCCATTCCTTGCATACAATCTCTTGTCAGTCAGTCAAATTACTCTTACCCTTGCATGCACTGTCACTTTTTGGCCTCTTTTTTGTGTTTTTCAGGACATTCTAAGCCGGAAGATTCTTGGTTATGGTGTTAGACGAGGAAATCTGTATTACCTGGAGTTAACAAAAAAGGGGGGGTCAAAACTGAGTCAAGCACATCAGACAGAAAATCAAGACCGAAAACACGCTCTGGTATGGTTATGGCATCGAAGGCTAGGACATCTCTCTTTTGGGTATCTCAAGAAGTTCCAGCCATAATTATTTTCAGGTTTGAGCAATTTGGATTTTCATTGTGAAATATGTGAATTAGCCAAAAGTCACCGTATTCCCTATTTACCAAGTCTGCATAAGAGTTTCGAACCTTTCGCAGTCATCCACTCGGATGTTTGGGACCCTGCAAAAATTCCATCATTTTCTAATGCTCGTTATTTTGTTACATTTATTGATGAATGTACTCGAATGACCTGGATATCTCTTCTCCGAAATAAAAATGAAGTAGGTACAGCTTTTCAAGAATTTCAGAAAATGGTGTTGACCCAATACCAACGACACATTCGTACACTTCAGTCAGATAATGGTACAGAATTTATGGATCAAGTGCTAGGTAATTTCTTAAGGCATCATGGAATTCGACATTAGACATCCTGCATGTATACTCCACAGCAGAATGGATTAGCCGAAAGAAAGAACAGACAGATTATGAAAATTGTTCGCGCTTCGCTATTTGGCATGAATCTGCCAAAGTACTATTGGGGTGAGGCAGTCAAATCCGCTGCGTACTTAATAAATCGAACACCATCCAGTGTAATTGATTTTCAGTCTCCTCAACAGAAAATGGAATCTCATCTCTCAGTTCCTCACTTACCAAATTTGGAGCCACGAGTATTTGGTTGTATAGTATATGTCCACGTCCCTAAAGTTCTGCGAAGCAAACTGGATCCGTGTGCAAAACGGTGCGTGTTTGTAGGTTACTCGGAGTTTCAGAAAGGATATCGGTGTTATGATCCTCACCATCGAAAGCTGCATGTAACATTTCAAGAATCTGAACCTTACTATTCAGGGGGAGTTCTCGGGTCTTCTCTTCAGGGGGAGACTAACAATGAAGAGAATGAAGATATATTCGAATTAGAGGAAATGAGACCAAGCCGGGATGATAACATGGAAGACTACACAGACCAGAATGATCTCAGTAACGACCCCCCTATATCTCTGGAATTACCAACGCCTACACCATTAACCGAAGAATCAACCGAGAATGTCTCTCCTCAGTCCCCTCAAGTAACCCTAAATCTGAATCCTAATGAGATAAATGAAATTCCTGTCTTAGAAAATAATGTGACCAATAGATACCCACAAAGACTAAACCGGGGAGTCCCAAAGAAACAGTATGAACCTGATCCAAAACACAAAACTAAATACCACATCAGCAACTATATCTCTACCAATAGATTATCGGAATCATATGCATTTACTGTTAATCAATTATCCAATGTGTCTATTCCTAGTAATGTACAGGATGCATTAGCAGACCCAAAGTGGACCAAGGCGATGAATGAGGAAATGGAGGCACTACAGAAGAATAACACGTGGGAGTTATGTCAACTACCAACAGGAAAGAAGAAAATTGGTTGTAAATGGGTGTTCACAGTGAAGTTGAAAGCAGATGGGAGTATTGATAGATACAAGGCAAGGTTAGTCGTGAAGGGATACACACAGAAGTATGGAGTGGATTACCAGGAAACATTTGCCCCAGTTGCAAAAATGAACACTATCCGGATTCTCATATCTATAGCAGTGAATCGAGACTAGGCCTTACAGCAGTTCGATGTCAAGAATGCTTTCCTTAATGGAGATCTTGAGGAAGAAGTTTACATGGAGTTACCACCTGGAGTTAAAACCAGGTCCTCATGCGGAACTGAAGTATGCAAATTAAAGAAGGCATTATATGGTTGAAGCAGTCCCCCCAGGCATGGTTCGGAAGATTCTCATCCACGATGAAGGAATTCGGTTATAAGCAAAGTAATTCAGATCATACTTTGTTTATAAAACACAAAGAAGGAAAGGTAACGACACTGATAGTATATGTGGATGATATGGTCTTAACAGGGGATGATCCAGAAGAGAGAAAGACACTACAACAGTTTCTGGCATCGAAATTCGAAATGAAAGATCTCGGGCAATTGAAGTACTTCTTAGGGATTGAGGTCTCAAGGTCCAAAGCAGGGATATGTCCTTCACAGCGAAAATATGTGTTAGATTTATTGGCAGAAACTGGAATGCTTGCATGCAAACCGGTAGATACACCTATGGAAATGAATCACAAACTGGGACAAGCAGAAAATCAGACGCCAGCAGACAAAGGATGTTATCAACGGCTAGTGGGAAAACTAATATACTTATCACATACTCGACCAGACATCGCCTATGCAGTAAGTGTGGTAAGTCAGTTCATGTATTCACCAGGAGAAGAACATATGGAAGCTGTGTATCGGATCTTAAGGTATCTCAAAAGTGCACCAGGAAGAGGACTTCTATTTTCTAAGAAGGAGGTCCAAGATATTAAGGGTATACAGACTCGGATTGGGCAGGAAATCAGACTGATAGGAGATCAACATCAGGTTACTTTACATTTGTTGAAGGCAATCTTGTTACTTGGAGAAGTAAGAAGCAGAAAGTGGTCGCTAGATCAAGTGCAGAAGCAGAATTCCGAGGTATGGCACACGGTGTGTGTGAATTATTATGGATAAAACATGTATTACAAGATTTGGGAATTGATTATGAAACGTCTATGGATCTACACTGTGATAATAAAGCGGCTATTGAGATTGCCCACAATCCGGTACAACATGATCGTACCAAACATGTCGAAGTAGACCGACATTTCATTAAGGAAAATCTTGATCGGAAGATTATATAATTTCCGTTTGTTTGGTCTGAAGATCAGTTAGCGGATGTCCTCACAAAGGCAGTTTCAGGAAGGGTATTTTATAATGCTATTAGCAAGATGGGCATGATAAATATCTATGCTCCATCTTGAGGGGGAGTGTTGAGAATACAGTTATAGATGTTAAGAATATAGCTGTAATGATGCGAACCCTAGCGGAATTTAATGGTATTCGCGACCCAAGATCAATCTAACCCAAGATTATGGAGATTTGAATGAGCTTATCACAATGGAAGACTTGCTCCAAGGCAACAAGACTATAAACCAACTCAATCACGATGCCTACACCTGGAGACGAGCAAAAGAAGTATAAATTCACAACAAAGAATGGTCAATTCTTTGAAGAGTTGAAAGTTCAATCAAGAACCAAGATGAAGCAACCAAAGACGGCTACAATGCTGGAAAATATTGTTCAAAAAAGTTCCCTAACATTATTCCTAAAGAGTATTTATACTCCAAGCCAAAACCCTAGTTTCCCTAATGGGTCTCACTTAAGCCCAAAATAAATAATAATCAACCCAAGATAAAACTAGCCCAAACTAATTAAAATAAACAAATAAACCAGTCTAGAAACCCAAACAAATTGTCTCCTCTCAAAATAATTAAAATTTGATAGCCCAACTAATTAAATGAGACAAGTTCGTTGTTTCCGCATTTTGTCGGGCAGCAGCAAGATCCAACTTAAAACGGATGATTCTCTCTCGTCTTAAAGAATTAGAAGGTGTTCCATATACCGTTGGAAAGGTATTGAAGTCTAGTTTCCATCCCAACTATAATCACATAAAAATTCGATCTGTAGCTCCAGTTATGACTAAAAGTGTAACCAAAGGTCAAACTGTCCGAATCTAGTCTTCTTCTCCCAATCCTTGTGTAATGGTCTTGGTTCCACCAACAAGCCCTTCTTGAACATGAATGAGATTAATAAAGGCTTGCTCTTTATTATTACAAATCCTCTTGAAGTCCACCTTAGCCCATGTATCTTGAAGAAGTCCATTGAAAGCTTCTTTGAACTTCTTAGCCTTAAGCCTAGTAACTGGACCAACTGGAACCTCCAATGGATCCTTTGATGGTTGGATCGCATCATCCCCTCACTCCTCAAAAGGATTCGACCTCGAATCATCACCTACATCAAATGAAGAAAGATCAGAAACATTGAATGTAGCACTTACACCATACTCACCTGGTAGATCCAATTTGTAGGCATTATCATTAATCCTTTCTATGATCTGATAAGGACCATCTCCTCGAGGCATCAACTTCGATCTTTTTTGTTCAGGAAACCTTTCCTTCCTCATATGCACCCAAACCCAATCACCTGGTTCAAATCTCACTAATTTTCGTCCCCTATTGGCTTTGTTTGCATATTGTTCATTCTTCTTTTCTATTTGTTGTCGAATCTTTGCATAGAGGTCTTTCACTACCTTGGCTTTTTTATTACCATCAAAACTAACTCTTTCATCAACAGGCAATGGAATCAAATCTAATGGTGTCAAAGGATTAAAACCATAAACAATCTCAAATGGGGAATGATCAGTAGTAGAATGCACACTACGATTATATGCAAATTCAATGAATGGCAAACAATCTTCCCAATTTTTAAGATTCTTTTGAATGATAGCCCTTAACAATTGAATCAAAGTCCGGTTAACAACTTCAGTTTGGCCATCTGTTTGTGGATGACAAGTAGTGGAATATAAAAGTTTAGTTCCTAACTTACCCCACAAAACCTTCCAAAAGTAACTCAAAAACTTAACATCTCGATTGGATACAATGCTCCTAGGGAGACCATGTAGCCGAATGACCTCTCTAAAGAATAGGTCAGCTATATTTATTACATCATTAGTTTTATGGCAAGCAATGAAATGTGCCATCTTAGAAAATCTATCCACAACAACAAACATCTCGATTGGATACAATGCTCCTAGGGAGACCATGTAGCCGAATGACCTCTCTAAAGAATAGGTCAGCTATATTTATTACATCATTAGTTTTATGGCAAGCAATGAAATGTGCCATCTTAGAAAATCTATCCACAACAACAAATATAGAATCTCTCCTTTTCTTAGACCTAGGTAGACCTAAGATGAAATCCATAGAAATATCAACACAAGGTTCCTTAGGAACAGGCAAAGGTGTGTATAATCCATGAGGCATTACCCTAGATTTAGCTTGTCTACATGTTATGCATCTGTCACACATTCTTTGCACATCTCTTTTCATATTAGGCCAATAAAAGTGCTCATGCAGAACCTCCAAAGTTTTAGTAATTCCAAAATGCCCCATTAAACCTCCCCCATGTGCTTCCCTCACAAGCAATTCACGTAAAGAACAATTAGGCACACATAACTTATTTTCCTTAAACAAAAACCCATCATGCCTAAAATATTTATCTTTGGCCGAAACCTTGCATGTGTCATATATAGCACCAAAATCATGATCATCAAGATACAATTCCTTAATATACTCAAATCCTAGCAATTTAGTATTAAGAGTATTAAGAAGAACATACCTTCGCGATAAGGCATCGGCGACCACATTTTCCTGACCCTGCTTGTATTTAATCACATATGGAAAAGTTTCAATAAACTCAACCCACTTAGCATGTCTCCTACTTAACTTACCTTGGCCCTTCAAATGTTTCAATGATTGGTGATCAGTATGTATGACAAACTCTCGGGGCCACAAATAATGTTGCCAAGTCTCCAAAGCCCGCACGACTGCATATAACTCCTTATCATAAGTGGGATAATTAAGAGTTGCACCATTGAGTTTCTCACTAAAATAAGCAATGGGTCGTTTTTCTTGCATTAAAACGGCTCCAATACCTATTCCTGAAGCATCACATTCAATCTCAAAAGCTTTATTAAAATCAGGTAAAGATAGTAAAGGTGCCGAAATCAACTTTGATTTTAACAAGCTAAAAGCATTTTCTTGTTCTTCTCCCCACTTGAAACCCACAGTTTTCTTAACAATTTCAGTCAATGGAGAGGCTATCGTACTAAAGTCTTTGACAAATCTCCTATAAAAACTAGCCAAACCATGAAAACTTCTAACGTCTGTTATGGATTTTGGTGTAGGCCATTCTTGAATAGCCTTAACCTTAGCCTCATCCATTTCTATACCTTTTGCACTAACCACATATCCAAGAAAAACAATCCTATCCATGCAAAAGTCACACTTTTTCAAATTAGCATATAAGGACTCTTTTCTAAGCACATCAAGAACTTGTCTCAAATGACTTATATGCTCATCAATCTCCTTACTATAAATCAAGATATCATCAAAGTAAACGACTACAAACTTACCAATAAAAGCACGCAACACATGATTCATCAATCTCATAAAAGTACTAGGTGCATTAGTAAGTCCAAAAGGCATAACCAACCACTCATACAAACCATATTTAGTTTTAAAAGCAGTTTTCCATTCATCCCCTTCTTTCATCCTAATTTGATGATAACCACTTTTCAAATCAATTTTCGAAAATAATTTAGAACCATGTAATTCATCCAACATATCATCTAATCTAGGAATGGGATGTCGATACTTTACAGTGATGTTATTGATGGCTCGACAATCCACACACATTCGCCAAGTTTTGTCCTTTTTTGGAACAAGGAGCAAGGGAACTGCACAAGGACTCATGCTCTCTCGAATGTATCCTTTCGACATCAACTCCTCCACTTGCCTTTGAAGTTCCTTAGTCTCTTCAGGATTGCTCCTATAAGCCGGCCTATTTGGTATAGATGCTCCTGGAACAAAGTCAATTTGATGCTCAATACCTCTAATTGGCGGCAAACCACTAGGAATGTCATCCGGAAAGATATCCTCAAATTCTTGCAAAAGAACTTTAACAACACTAGGAACACAAGAATCTAACTCATCTGAGTTAAAGAATGCCTCCTTATACAAAAGTAAAATCATAGGCAAGTCAGAAAGATAGGCATGTTTAAGATCATTAGATTTTGCAAAAAAATTAAGGTGTTTCCCCACTTTTTCTACACACTCTTCTTTTCTCACCCTTTCTTTCTTCTCTCCACTCATTTTCTCTCCACTCTCGGCCTTCTTTTCATTTTTTTGTTCTTGGCCATGACCCTCCCCTAATGTCCTAAGGGCCGAAACTTTGTTCCCTTTGGTTTTCAACTCATGGCTCACTTTCTTTTCTCTCTTCCTCACATCCTCACCATGTTGTTCAGCTTGTTTTTCCATTTTGGTCAAGTCTTTTTGTTCCTCCACTTTGGCCAAAACATGTTGCTCTTCTTCATAACCCTTCTTCAATTGAATTTAATCTTCATACACTTGCTTTGGTGAGAGTGGGGCAAGTGTATAAATCCTTCCATCCTTCTCTAATGAATACCTGTTCTTAAGCCCATCGTGTTTGGCTTTTCTATCAAATTGCCAAGGCCTCCCTAGTAACAGATGAGTAGCATGCATAGGCACAACATCACATAACACTTCATCCTTATATTTGCCTACTGAAAAATAAATCATCACCTGTCTATTCACCCTAACAACACCACATTCATTCAACCATTGAAGTTGATAAGGCCTCTCATGCTTTATGGTATTCAATCCCAACTTTCTAACCAAAGTAACACTAGCAACATTAGTACAACTACCACTATCAATGATCATACTACATACCTTATCGTTGATTAGGCATCTAGTATGGAAGATGTTCTCCCTTTGTTGCTCCACATCATCCTCCTTAGTTTGAATACTAAGTGACCTTCTAACCACCAAAACTTTATCACCAACAGCATACTCTAAATCACTAGCATCCTCAAGTGGGGGCATGTCATCACAATCAGACTCCTCACTAGTGGACACAATCTCTCCATCATCCCTTAGAATCATAACTCGACGATTTGCACATTCTGATGCATAGTGTCCCAATCCTTGACACTTGAAACACTTTATATCACGATTACGCTTTGGTTGAACTTCTCCCTTAAGTTTTTGATCATTGGCTAAAACCTGCTTCTTCATGGAGTTAGGTTCGACAACTTTAGAAGTCACCAAAGGCTTCGATGATGCATTACCCTCTCTCCTATAATTCATCTTCCAACCTGAAGAAGACCCCGTATAAGCTCTAGATCGTGTATTACCCTTCCTTTTCAATTGTCCTTCAACCTTAATGGATAAGTGTACTAACTCCTCCAAATCAACATATGATTGCAACTCCACAACATTGGCTATGTCTCTATTCAAGCCATTCAAAAACCTAGACATCGTAACTTCCTCATCTTCATTAACATTAGCTCTAATCATAGCCACCTCTAATTCTTTCTGATACTCCTCCACACTCTTATTACCCTGTGTAATCATTTGTAAACGATTAAACAACTCCCAATAATAATGTTTAGGAACATACCTCTTCTTCATTATTGTTTTCAACTCCTCCCATATGTTGACTGGTCTTTCTCTATTCCTTCTTCTTTCTACCACCAATCTCTCCCACCAAACCATGGCATAGTCAGTAAACTCCACTACAGCTAACTTAACCTTCTTTTCTTCGGAGTACCTATGGATGTCAAAAATCATCTCCACCTTTTTTTCCCAATCTAAATAAGCTTCCGGATCAGTTTTTCCCTTAAAGGATGGGATTTTTAACTTAATACTACCCAAATTTCGGTCTATATCTCCCAAATCATCAAAATCCCCTCGATGCTCAAAATCCCTGTGTGGCCGAATATGTCCCCTCCTTGGCCGATTCTCATACCTCTCTCCTCTATGTGTACGGAACCCACCGCTACGGTTAAGATCATCATCGACTTCATTTGAAGAGTTTCCAGCAACACTCTCCTTTTTCCTAGCTTCTCTACCCCTTTTACTTCGTCCTCCATCAGACCTAGTCTCTAATTTTTCAATCCTATTCATCAGCTCACCAAACATAAATTCCATTTGTTGTTGCATTCTCGAAAACCCATCTTCTTGGATTTCATCGATCTTTTGTGGCACACTATTAGAGGATATATTTTTTTGAAACTTGCACGAAAATCATTAGTAATAAAAAAAAATCACCTCACGCACTCGTGTTTCACACAAATTTATAGGCTTTTCACTCGAATATGCTCCCTATGCCTTTTTCCACTCAAATTGTCTTTCTTTAGTTCTTGAGATCACTTAGCAACAATTTAGAAAAAGCAACTAACTAAGCAGTGAACTTATAAATTTGATATAGACTCTAGAAGCAAGAAATTACAAAACTAACAAAACGAAACTCGATAATAAATTCACGAATAACAATGCAAATTTGTACAAATAATATGACGATTTGAAGACACGAACAAAAAAAATCAGAAAAGAGCGAAATAATTTTGAATTATCAAGAACTAAGGATTTAATTCAAGAAAATTCCAGCAACTAAAAAAAAATCAACTAAACTACCCAAATTTTCAAGATACACAAATAAGACTACTAAGTGGAAGATTAACTAATCCAAATTTTCAATCAACTAAACTACTCGATCGAATGAACGAATCAATCGAAATACACTGAATATTCACATCTCGAATTCTTACAATAACGCTGTTTCCTTTACTCGTTTTGCAAATGCACAAGATAAAGCAAATCTCAGTGTGTTTTCCTAAATGTATGGGTTCTTGTTTTCTCTTTATATACGCCTAAGTAGTATTGCAGTATTAATTTTAGTATCAGAGGCTTGACCTGCAATATTCATTTCTCGTAGTGCCTCCTCTATTGCCACCACCTCTATCAGGAAGGAGCTATATGGAACAAATCATATTTTTTAGAAGGGAAAGACGAGCGATTTGCTGCCCCTTGTTTTCATGGTTTCTTGCTTACCTTTCTGTACAGGTGAAACAACTTTATCTTTACGGGCTCAATACAGAGTGTGTGTAAGGAGAAAGGTGTACGAGTAATATATAGTCAATCTTAGGAAATGAGAAATATTGATGAAATGCTTGAATAAATTGTCACGTGTTTTTTCTTTTGTTCATGTCCCCCCCCCCCCAAATTTTTTCCTCTTATGGAAGAGTTAATAATGCATAGTTAGGCGAATTGTTTTCTAGTTATTAATTTTTTGCCTTTTTGTCTCAATTTATCTGCAGTTCCCTTGCTTTCTCTTGTGGATGACCAGTATGCGAAGAATGTCTTTGAATAATCATCCTGGGTTTAATTGTGTAAGGGAATGATGTTCTTAGATAACTTATTATTTTACATGGATGTTGGTGAGCATTATTATTTATAGTAAGGTTATCAGATATTTGTTGGACTGTGGTTGTTAATTCAATTGTGAAGTCAATGTTGGACTATCGGTTTTATATACTATATATAAATTCACTATCTTGTTTTGGTGTAATGTGTTACTTCAGAGAGAGAGAAAAAAATGCATTTGGTGAAATCTCAAGGAACTCTTAACCTCAAAAAAAAGAGGAAGAGGATGAATTTTATGGTGCAATATCCATAGTTTGTCTAATAAGTTAGCCATAATGACAATATCAAAGTGGATTTATAATAGTTTGTTAGAAAAGGTCATTGTTTAGTGAAATTGTTAAAAAAAAGTATGAGATATTCTGGTGGTGTATTACAAGTTACTTCATGCAAAGTGCTTCAGGAAGAGTTGTTTATGATTTCTCCTTCGAAGATCTTTCTCCTTATTATGTAAGCTCATCATTCTGGCAATACTGAAATTAAAACTAAAAATGGAAAACTAAGCTTGAATTTTTATGATTTCTCCTTAAGTGAAAGTTTTTGCTCATTTCTTTATTTATGTCAGCTTTTTTTTTCCCACATGGTTATAACATTAGCTTTCTCCTTTTGTTGTGGTGGGAGTGTGGGGCATATATTTATTTCTATACTTTCCCACATTTAAAATGTTCATTCCCTTTTTTTTTTTAACACCTGGTGGTTTCCTCATAGTGGTGAAGTAGCAATACATTTTTCAAATGGTCAATTTTCTACCAATTAATTATTGTTGAACTTTGTCCTGTTTTTTCCCCTGCACACGGAGTAAATTCATCTCTCATGGGCTCTCAAGATATTTTTCCATCAAATTAAAGTTAGGATTTTCAATTAGTGGAGCAAGCTTGCTCTAAATTAGGTTTGAATTGTTTTCATACTTTAATTTGTTTTCATTTGATGTTTATTTGTTGTTTCTTGTTTTCTAGTATTAGTGTGATTTTATCTTACATTTGTGGTGCTTTAACGATCTATAATAATGGAATGTGCATCAAAGCTGGAACTGCATTGTAATTACTTTGTCCATTCACTAAATTTGTTGTGAAATTCTTCTGTTGTTATTTATAGGGTGGCACTCTATGGTTTCAGAATTTGACTGAATTTCCTCATGGTGGTTTAGGTTTAGCCTTCATCTTTCCACTCCTTATTGCCGGCTTGCATTATGTTAATGTTCAGGTATCTGCCATACAATTGCATATATGATTTGAACTTTTTCCTTATTATCGAAATGATGATTGAACTTCAAATAAGTGTATGATAAAATGCTAGTTGCCAGCTGTATAACATGCCAATAACTTGGGAATATAATTGGATGAACTCTATATATGATACCATTGTTGCTCTAATACTAGTTTTCTACTTGGTGTAATAATGTAGAAACTATGATAAGCGCTTTACTTAGCTACATAAGTGTATTAATACTTTAAATACTGTTGTGGTCATATTGTTACCCAGTTTAGAACCTCACTAGATGCTATATCGAGATCAAAATATGTCTATTAAGTTAATATGGCATCAATGTGGGGCAACTCTTCTAAAACTTGCCAAAGATACACCACAAAATGCATCTCTTTTGTGACTTGACTTCCAAATAACAACCTTCTGTGTTGTATTGAGATGAATTAGTGCTAGCTAGAAATGGTTTAACGAGGCAAATGAAGTTACATTCCTTGTCGACATGGTTAAGAGAGAACAATAGCTATAGTTCAGAAAACCTTAGGCTGGAAGCAAGTGGAAAGGAGATGGAACTGGTATTGAAGCTTAAGGTTTACAATAAACATTTAGCTTCTGACTTTTAATTGTTGACTGAAATAAAACATAAAACATATATAATACAAATAATTAATTAACTCTTGCATGATTCTCATGGACTTGAAAAAACAAACTCTGTTAATCCCCTCAGGTTATAAAAAACCTCTTCTTGCCTTGATCTCGTGGATGTCCAATCAAAACTTACCATCCTATTTTGTTTTGTTGCCGCAATTATATGACAATATTATATTAGACTTAGTTCACCCATGAGAATGAACTTTTCCTCATGATTTGTTCTTCTCTTGATATGTTGGATAGTAAATTGTATGATATAAAGTTGCCTCCTTTGGTTGTTCCCGCTGTATAATTTATGCTCAACTTTATCTTCAAGAAACTTCGTCATAGTCTAATCCCATTAATATTTGTTGCCAAGTTGCTTCATGTTCACCTTGCTTTAAACTTCTGAACTTATAGTGGCATGCTTATAGTTGTATTTATTTTGTCATCATCATGAATGCTGTCAGCATGAACATCATAGAGTGATTTTAAAATGCTATGCCTTCTCAAGCCTTCACTTCTTCTTGGGTTGTGGTTGTCATAACTCAAATTAGCAAAGATTCCCTCATTGGATGCATATCTATTTCTTCCTTTTCTTCAAGAACATATCATAATCCGGTACTACACATCAAACCCTCATCCCCTTAATGTCACAAATACTGAATTTCTGTGTATATCTCTCTTGTCTTGCAGGAGGATCTCATGCCTCTAAATACATGTAAAAAACCCTAGTTTACAATCTACCATTAATGTAATATCTACTGTTACAATAGGAAATAAATATACAATTAATGTAATATTTGTGCTTTCCATATTCGTAATCTTTCCATGTATACATTATTGACATCCCCCCTCAAATTGATGCTGGTCGATCAAGAAGCATCAATTTGTCAATCATCAGTTGGTGTCGTGGCCGTGGTAACGCCTTCGTGAAGACATCAGCAGTCTGATGTTCGGTGGAAATATGTGGTAGCGTAAGAACATTATGATCAAGAGCCTCACGAATATAGTGACAATCAACCTCAATATGTTTGGTGCGTTCATGAAACACCGGATTAGAAGCAATCTGAATAGCACTTGTGTTATCGGCATGAAGCGGTGTAGGATGGTGCTGAGTAAAACCAAGTTCATGTAACAAACCCCGAAGCCATACAATTTCAGAACATGCGGCTGACATAGCGCGATACTCAGATTCTGTAGAAGATTTTGAAATATGATCTTGCTTTTTGCTTTTCCAAGAAATCAAAGCATTTCCAAGAAACATACACCATCCCGTAACAGATCGACGAGTATCCATATAACCTGCCCAATCTGCATCACTATAACCAGTTAATTGTAATGAGGTGTCGGCAGGAAAAAATATCCCTCTCCCGGATGTACCCTTAAGATAACGAATAATTCTTTTGACAGCAGCTAGATGAGGTTGCCGAGGATTCTGTAAAAATTGACTGACTTGTTGTACTGCAAAAGAAATATCTGGCCGAGTAATAGTTAAATAATTCAAACTACCCACCAATTGCCTGTATATGGAAGGATCAGGCAATAAATCTCCATCATTCTGACAAAGTTTTAAATTAATCTCAAGAGGTGTAAGAACACTGTTTCCTGATTCCAGACCGGCCAAAAGTAGTATTTCTTGGGTATATTTATGCTGATGCAAAAATATTCCGTCAGACATAGAGTGCACCTGTAGACCAAGAAAATAATGAAGTTCTCCAAGATCCTTCATATGGAATGCAGTGTTAAGAGAACGTTGTAAATTCTCAATGAGTGGAATGTCAGATCCTGTAATAATAATATCATCCACATATACCAGGAGAGCA
This sequence comes from Salix purpurea, assembly GCA_027405865.1. NCBI lineage: Eukaryota > Viridiplantae > Streptophyta > Magnoliopsida > Malpighiales > Salicaceae > Salix > Salix purpurea. The sequence goes on from CM050333.1 coordinate 13,070,565, forward strand.
ACAATACCATTAGCAGTTCGCTGGAGAAACAGAGAGGAATCATATTGACTCTGAATAAATTTGAGATCCAACAGAGTAGTGCGAAACTTTTCAAACCATGCGCGGGGTGCCTGTTTTAGACCATACAGAGAACGTTTCAACCAACAAACTTTATCTGATGGTTGAGTAAACATACCAGGAGGAGGATTCATATAGATCTCTTCTTTCAGATCACCATGTAAAAATGCATTTTTTACATCCATTTGACGAATTGACCATCTTTTGGCAGCAGCAATTGCCAAAATAATGCGTATGGTGGTCATTTTAGCAACAGGCGCAAATGTCTCCTCATAATTAATACCATATGCTTGACAATTTCCAAGAGCAACTAACCGTGCTTTATACCGTTCCACAGACCCATCCGGTTTTAACTTGACATTGTATACCCATTTGCATCCAATAGGTTTAGTTCCACGAGGACAAGAGACAATATCCCATGTGTGATTATCCTGAAGAGCCTGAAGTTCTTCTTTCATGGCTTGTGCCCAACAGTCTTGGGTAGAAGCCTACACATAAGTCTTGGGTACAACAATACTATCAATAGCAGTAGCTGAGTAACCATACCTGTCTGGGGGTCGTGAAATTCGAGATGATCTTCTTGGTTGATGAAGATCAGATGTCGGTTCTGTGTCCGGAAGGGGCAAAGTGGAACGTCTGTGATATACAATTCCTGGCTTAAAACGTTCAAAGGGAGAAGATGGACAATCATCATCAAATGTGGGAAGTTGGATAGAGTTGGATTGTGTAGATGAACGAGAAGGGAAAAAATTTTGATTCTCAAAGAAAATAACATTTCGAGATATACGAATTCTATGAGCATTTTCGTCATAACACACAAACCCTTTATGAGAATTACTGTATCCTAGAAAAGCACACCGAGCAGCTTGGGCTGTAAGTTTATTACGTTCAGTAAATGGTAAGTGAACAAAGCAAACACACCCAAAGACATGAAGAGAATCATACTCAGGAATAACACCAAATAAAATAGAGTATGGAGATTCAAATTTTAGAACTTGGGAAGGCAAACGATTAATTAGATGAACAGCTGTTGACAAAGCCTCTACCCAAAAACGAGTAGGTACTGAAGAATCAATTAATAAGGTACGGACAATATCTAAAAGATGACGATTCTTACGCTCGGCAACTCCATTTTGTTGAGGAGTGTAAGGACAAGACCTTTGAGAAAGAATTCCTTTATTCTTGAGAAACTCCTGAAATTCTTTAGTCAGAACGTAAAATTTTAATATGAGTAGAGAATTGATTTTCAATAAACACAACGAAAGCCTGAAATGTTGAGAACACCTCGGATTTAGATCGGAGAAAATATATCCAAGTGAAACGACTAAAATCATCAATGAACGTGATAAAATATTTATACTGAGCATGAGAGAGAACAGGACTTACTCCCCATACATCAGTATGAATGATATCAAAGCATTTAGAAGCTCGGCTGCCATGTGAAGGAAATGATAATGATTTATTTTTTCCCAATTTGCAAGAGCTACAATCCAAAAATTCTGTTGAACAAGAACTTTTATTCCCAAAATATCCATGTCTCATAAGATGAGTCAATACAATAGAATTGGGATGCCCCAATTTCTTATGCCAAAACTGATGATTATTAATGAAAGTAGAATAAGCACAGGAATTAATACTAGAAAATTGTAATGGAAATAAACGTCCCACTTTAGGCCCCTTCGCGATCACCTTCCCCGACACTTGATCCTGCACACAACAACCATTATGATTAAATCGAATTTCACAATTATTTTCTACCATTTGCCCAACAGAGAGTAAATTTGCAGATGATTTTGGTGACACAAAAATATCTTTAAAATTCAAATCCAAATCACCAATTGACGAAATCGGCAAATTATCGCCATTTGCCACCTGTATATGTTGATTACCCATATATTTTTGCACATTACACAACTCATTTTCATTGTTTGTCATGTGATTTGATGCAGCCGAATCCATTAGCCAAGTTTTATCATTTGCCGAAATAACCCCATCTGACTTAAAATTAGATTTATTTCTTTTAAACCCATCTGCCAATTCCACTTGCTTTCCTTTAAACCCAACTGCCGGAATATTCCCCAGAATAACCCCATCTCCCGTTTTCAACCCATCTGCCAACTTCTTAAACCCGTCTGCCATTTTCAATTTCTTAAACCCATCTGCCAAATCAAAATTATTTGCCAAAGCCCTAGACTTAAATTCATTCTTCATACCTTGGAATCCACATGCCAAGAGAGCAGACACGATCATCTGCTGCATCTGTTCCACCATCTCCGGCGTGAGGGTTGTCGATGAAGAGCTCATCGTGGACGACGGTTCTGGTGTCGACGATGAGACAGCTGCGGCGGCCATGGAAGCAGTGGTCATCGGCATCCCTCCTCCTTGTCGGTGCTGTGGTCGCATGCGACAGTCCCTGATAACATGCCCCTCTTTCTTGCAATAATTGCAGAATTTCTTACTGCAATTTCGAGCAATATGCCCATTTTCCTTGCAATTATAACACTGTAAACCCACTCCTCTCTGTCGTCCCTTTCCCTAAGCCATGTATGTCATGTTCACCATCTCTGTAGCAGTCGGCTGAGTCAACTCGTGCTGAGTGGCGAGTCGTTGTTCTTCCCGTAATATCTCTCCCAAGCAATCATCCAAGGAAGGTACTGGATTTCGATTGATTAAGCTAGCTCTCACAGCCTCAAACTCTGGCCGGAGCTTCATCAAGAATTGGTCTCTCTGGCTATCGGCATGAACAAGGTGCAGTGCTTCTAAGCTTTCTTTTGGTACTTTAGAATAGATTATACCAGTGTATTCACTCCATAAATTCATGAATCTAGCATAAAATTGTTCAATTGATAGATTACCTTGCTTGTAGTTAGCAATACTCAATTCCAGTTGGAATTTTTGAGCCGAATTATTCTGAGCATAAATACGTTTGAGGTAGTCCCAAATTCCCTTCCCTGTGTCAAATGCCCTGAGGTTGTTGATCATATGGGGTTCAACAGACCCCAGAATCCATGAAACAATTTTGGCATCCTTGGTAGTCCAAGCAACCAGTTCCTGTGCATCGGTTGGAGCCTTTGTAGTTCCATCAAGATGCCCCCATAATTCCTTCCCTTTCACAAACATCCGAAATTGGAATTCCCAACTGGCATAATTCTTGCCATTGAATCGAGTAAGAAAAGTCTCTCCAGACATCTTTGAAATCTCAAAAAAAAATCGAAGAAAAAAATTGACAATTCGGTTCAGAATTGAAGCTCTGATACCATGTCACAAATACTGAATTTCTGTGTATATCTCTCTTGTCTTGCAGGAGGATCTCATGCCTCTAAATACATGTAAAAAACCCTAGTTTACAATCTACCATTAATGTAATATCTACTGTTATAATAGGAAATAAATATACAATTAATGTAATATTTGTGCTTTCCATATTCGTAATCTTTCCATGTATACATTATTGACACTTAACTCAGCCTAAGTTTGCCCTTTGCTTGAACATTAATTAGAACCATGGCTTCTTTCTCCACAAGTAAAATAACGAATATAAGCTATTGGCAACTTTAGAAACATTAGGAACAAAATGTTTGCTTCCCCAAATCTTACTAAAGCTCTTCCTTTTTTGCTCCTCTCAATAGTGCTCTGTTTCCTCCACTAGTCTTGTTGAGTACAAAGGTCTCATGACTGTTCAGTGTCAATTTCATTTTGTTCAATATTCCGAGTAGCTTTAGTCCCCCCTTGTGCAACATTGATTCTTCCAGACAGAGGCCTCATACCATATATCACCACAATTGTCAGCCATTAAAATATGTCGGTGAGCATTTTCAAGATTAAATAATCAACCCCTAGAAACTTATTTTAAAAATATTTATTCAATCGTGCAAGATATGGAGATGTCATCTGATCGTTAGTTTCATTAAACCCAACACGGATTTAAAGGTGTTTAATTCAACTCACCAATATATACTTTTTTTGACATACCTTTTTATATTAATGAAAAGGAACTTCACATACATCTCCATTACCAATCAGCTGGAAAAAATTGCTTCTGCATATTTTCTTTCATTTGTTCCCAAGCACCAATTTTCAGTTTTTCTTGTCATACATTTGCTCTTCAACTCTGTAACTTAAGGTTAACTGACAACTCTTTTGTGTTTTCCATCATGGGCTACTAAAAATAATTTTGTTCACCAACTTCCCAATCAAGGTTATGCACTTACCACTTTTCTGATCCACCTCGTATAGCACTAATCACGTGTACAACATCATAAAAGGGGTTTCCAACTTCTCCATGGTCAATTTCATCCATAGTACACCGCCTGTAGGCAAGTTTAATGGCTTGTGGTCACCTTTTGGAATCTTTATTCGGCCTTTGTGGTGCAAAGTAAATGGTCCATGAAAAAAATTCAAGCATAAGCTGCATCTTAGTCAAATCTTTTTGCTGACCTTGATTTGTAGATATAAGGCTGAAAACATGTAGAAAGAAGTTGTAATTGATATTGTAACTTTAAGAGTTTGGTTTTATTTTTTTTGTAAAATTTTTCTCAGGTAAAAGTTTAATAGACAACCACCTGCACCATTTTACCACCACCACCACCACCTTTGCAATGATCACCACCTCCTTATAGCCCATCATCACTCCACCTCCACCAGTTTTCCATAATGGCTACCACATTTTTAATGTCATTACTTGCCAAATATTGGAAATAAGTTCCATGCAAACCATTTTACTAGTAAAGGTGGAAATAAGTTCCATGTAAATCATCTTACTATAAAGGTTTTACATGTAAAATATTTTCATGTGAAACAAACACCCCCACCTCTATTATTTGAAGTTTAATTGATGAAAAAATAAGACAGTAAATCTTATTTATAGCTTATTAATACAATGGAAACTTTAATTTAGCCTTGAATTTAACTCATTGATATTCTAATCTAGCTTTTCAAATATTTAAGAAGTCACATGCTAGTTTGTCCTAGCTAAATTAAAACATAAGTAGAAGTAAAATAAATAATTAAAAGCTCTTGCTTCACTATCCCATTTGGCATTTGGTTAGCCTGAGTATGAGTGTGCTAAAGGTTGAACTTCCTTGTGTATGCATCCAAAAATAATTTGATAGAGCAAGTGGTCTTTATGGCATAACCATGTACCAAACTGATGTGTTTTTCTTGTTCTTCTTACACCTGTATAATCATTATGACTATTGATATTGAGGGCTATCATGTGTGAAGAATGTCAAGCCAATTTTTCTTCGATAAAACACAAGATGACCATATTATTGAAGGAGTGAAAAAGAATGCTTAAATGAAGCTGCAAGAGTTAGTTTGCAATAGATTCACACACCATAGCTGGAATCATATGAATCAAAGAAAGTCTACTAAACATTAGTAACTGTTTGTTTGTTCCGTGGTTGTAAACAACAATAACATGATAAGGCTGAGATATGCTTAGTAATAGGATAAGATTGAGTGTTTAATTTTGGGCATATAAAACATTTATCATATATATATATATATATATGCCAACTTGTTTGACTGGTGCCCTTGTTCATCTTTAATGAAGAACATCCGCTTCTCTATCATCGGATTTATATGGAGATTTTCTTTTCTTTGTTGCTTTGTCAATATGATGCTTTAGCAGTTTGATGATCACATAGTAGTGCGTAACATATTTTTGCCCATGGAAAATATTTTTATGTTTTTAATGGGAATGGTTTCAGTTTCTAAATAAGCTATGCTTTCTTTTGACATGGTTTTTGTAGTAGAAAAGTTTTGATAAGTAATCCATGAAGAAAGTTTTGATCATTCACTGACTCGTTTGATATTAATTTTTTTTGCAGCTCTTCTTTGATAGATCCTCGATTGGAAACACGAGTGGCCAGTTGGGCTTATTATCAAAAGTGAGCGAGACAAGTTTATTGGTTACTCGAGTCTTGTGTAATAATTAAATTCTTCTCTTGATATGTGTGGTACCTTTTTGGTTTTTGCCAGTGATGGAAATGTCTCTGTTACTGCAGTGCTACAAATATTACCTGATATTTTTGACGTTGCGTTGCCTATGTTTTTCATTGGTTACTGCATTCCACAGGTAACTTGATATTTGACTTCCTGTTTCATGGAATTCTAGATTGTCATATTTGGTTAGATTGGTTTTATCTTAGCTTACCACCTTGAAAATGACATAGTTAGTTAAGATTTTATGTGAAATTTACTTTGATATTAAGGCCCCGTTTGTTTGCTGGAAAGTGGTTTCCTGGAAAGTGAATCCTATAAAGTGAATTCCTGAAAAGTGGTTTCCTGAAAAGTGAATTCCTGGAAAGTGGTTTACTGGAAAGTGAATTCCTGAAAAGTGAATTCCGATGTTTGGCAGTGTTATGGAAAATGAACTGGAAAACACTTTCCAGTGTTTGTTTGTGTTATGGAAAAGGAATTGGAAAATAATTTATTAATAAATTAATTTTTTTTTCAAGTTTATCTAATATATATAAAATATTTAATATAAAATATTTAATCACTTAAAAAAAAATGAAATCTAAAAAGTATAATGATGAAATTTTTTATTATATCCCATATTCATACATAGCTTATTTTATAAAATATAACAATATATGTCATATCATATTATAGAGATTATCCCTTTAATATCTATAAAATAAACATCAAGAAATAAATATTTATACCTAACATCAAGAAATAAATAGTCTTGCATAAATATAAAGTTTCGATGTCATTGACATACATATTAGTTCAAATTACAAACTTAAATATAGAATTCTCCGAATTAAACAAGTAAACATACTTGACTGATAAAAAACATAGTCTGAAACCAAACTTTGAACATTTTCAAACCATCTTAGGAAGCAGGCCTGTTGTAGTGTGTGGTGACAAAGTTTTGAACCCAAAATTTCCTCAAATCTGCCCTTTTTACCAGAAATGCTTTTGCCAGCCTTTCATTTTGGACCAAATAATCAAATGCACTCACAAGAGTTATCTCATCAAAGCCTTCAACTTCCATCACTGCCTCATACAACACACTAACATCAAGTTGATTTTTGCTGATACTTTGAATTGCACATACTACATCTCCAATCTGTTTAGAAAACTTGTCAGCATCATCATTTTCATGCATGCGGCTTCTCTTTCTATGTTGTCTCTTTTGTGTAGCAGAGGAAGATGTCTCTTCTCCCTTTGAAGTTTCTTCATATTCAACTTCATTTTCCATGGAAATTGAATGAACTTCAGTGTTCTCTTCCAAGTTGACATCAGCAAATGATTTGGCAAAATTTCCGGTTGCCATGTCTTTTCCAACAACAAGTGTCATTTCGTCATAGAAATCAAGTTTTTTGTTCAGATACTTTTCATGATTGGGATGTGCCTGTTCATAACGTATAGAATATGCAATTTTTTTAGTTCATTGTATAACATTGTAGAAACAAAAGTAAATATAAAAATTACAAAGAGTATAATATTTATCATACCTTCACTTCTTCAGCATACACATCTTTCGAAACTGTAATCATCTTCAAACAATCATCCCAGCCAAAACCACTTTTACCTCTAAGAGTGGTTATTATTCCCCATTCTTTTTTCACAGTCCTGAGATGATTTTCCACATGTTTAGGCTCACATTGCACATTGAATATTGCATTTATTTCTGTAGCCACCTTAACAAAAGATTCTGCTTTAAAGGTGGAAGAAGGTTTGTTTCCTTTAAGTGCCTCATCAGCTAATAACTCAAGCAGCATGTTAGACATGGGCTTAGTCCATTTGAAATGTTTGCCCTTGCCTTTGCATTTTTCATCCTGTGTTAAACTCATTTCTACAAAAAAGAAATTACAAAATTTATACAAAATCATACAATATTTCGATTTAATACATTTCATATAAACAATTAAGCAAGACATAAGAAAAACAAAAACATATAATTAACACTCAATTACAAGTTTCTTTGAGTGTTATAATCATTCCACATGGTTGAGGCAATCATTTCTCTCTTTGATATCCACTCCATATTCTCTTCCCTTTCCTCCCGTTGACTTAAGTACATTGTTCGTCTACTTGGTTCACTATCCGGACATGTTTCTTCCATAAGAAAGTCATAAGGATCAACCCCCATTATGTGATTGTGAAGAATACAACATGCAAGCACAACTTCTACTTGTGTTTCATAAGACCAATAAGATTTTCCATCAATTGCTCTAAAACGACTCTTCAAAATACCAAAGCCTCGCTCAATCACGGTTCTCAATGAAGAGTGTCGAAGATTAAATAGCTCCTTTTCATTTTCTGGTGCACGGTCTGTAAACTCATTCAAGTGATATCGAACTCCACGAAATGGAGAAATGACTCCTTTTCAAATACCGTAACCAGCATCACCAAGATAATATTTCCCTACAATTTAAAAACAAACCTATTACTATCTTTATATAGTAAGACATTTGATATGTTTATGCATATAATGCGTACTTTATTATATACCTTCTGGAATTTTAAAACCATTAGATCTTGATAATGCATCAGCTAAAACCCATGAATCATGGGCACTTCCTTCCCAGCCAGCTAAAACATATAAAAACTTCAAATCAAAAGTTATAGCTGCTAAAACATTTTGTGTTGTTCCTTCTTTTCGTCCTCGAAACTTTCCTTGAATCTCAACAAGAACATTTGCAGGAACATGGGTACCATCAATTGCTCCCACACAATCCTATATAAACATGACAACATAAATTATAAACTTTTCTTCTTAATGTAATTAATCAATTCATTAAAATATTGGTAATGTGTTCATACCTTAAAATAAGGATAGAATCTTGTATTATTCATTATCTCTGCTGGAACTGTATCCTCTGGGTCTTTAATAAGGTGTTTGTACAACTTTAGAATTGCTTTTAAGACAATTCTAAAGTAACGATGGATAGTTTCAACAGACCTATAATATCTACCACTAACAACCCTAAATCTTTGGTTATGACCTATAATTTGTAAGAAAACAATTACTTGCTCCCTAATGGACACATTTTGAGTTGCTCGTAATAGGTTACGGCTTGTGAGAAGATCACACAATCTATGTAATACAATAGGTTTCATACGAATTTGTTCAACGCAATGTCGATCACCTCGATTCAAAATGCTGTCAATATAGAATTCGCGTTGAGCAATTGAATTTATACGTGGTTCTCTATAAATTCTATTTATTTCTTCTTCTTTATAACATTCTATTGCAGCTATCACAGCAACAGCTGCTCCCATGCATACCGCATTAATTATTTTATTATCCATAACATGAAAGTGTAGTTTCCTGATAACAACACCTAAACATATAGAGAAATCAATATTATAATCAAAGCAGCTGACAACATACAATTTATGCTGAAATAATTGAACAAGAGCAAATCAAGAAATCAATTTTCTATCGATTTTTCACTAAGGTAAACATGTTTTTGATCCATAATTCAGATGTGTATTTTACACTTTTCACAAGTTAAAGATGGTATGTTTTAAAGGTTTTTTTCCTTGGAATATTTTATAGACTACTTTCGTAGGATTAAAACCAAAAGCTATGTTATCTATTCTGCAATATTCATTAGTCTCAGCATGTCGTTCTATTTCCGGTTGCATTAGTTGAACTTGTAGTTTACTTTTTAAGATACATTTTCATCCCCATATTTGGTTCAGTTCTGAAATCCACTATGATTGATGAATTTAATGTTTACTGCTTAGATTTTCTCACCTGATGAAATGGGCCAGTATATAGTTGTTGTTAACACTAATCCATGAAATGGAGCTCAAAATTTTTCTATTGCATTTGTGATCACCTATTTTTTCTTCTGGATTTTTATTTCTAATTTATAGTTCTCCTGCTGGTGTTATTGAGTAAAAGGAGTATTTTCATTGCTGTTTCTGCTTACAGGGTGAGAAGATTTTGGGAAGTCTTGGGGGCATGATCTCTAAAACTTGGAATCCGAAGAAGAATCGTCCAATTAGGGGCCCTGTTATCACAAGAGGCTAGTTTCTTTCCCTACATGCTGTGATTCACTTATATGTCAATTTTTCTCTTCAAAACTTATATTATATCAGGTTATGAATTACTTATCATCGTTCATTTGCTGAAAAAGGTTGTGTAGTTCCACCTTTTTTTTCTTTTCTATTTGACATGTGTTTGCTATAACAAGTTTTTCAGAATCTTGACAGAAAATCACAATCATACTATAATCACAGATTAGGTTTTTCACAATCTAACAGAGCTATGTTGATTAGGTTTTTCACATCATCAAAACCCACAATCCATTTTCAATAACAATGTAATACAAACATCACGAACAAAACCTTGTATCAACCACAAAATCACCGCAGGGGAGCATCACAAAAAAATCATTAACATCCCATTTTTCTCCCAAACCAAATGCAGGCATAAAGCTCAAAAATTAATTTTAATTAATTACAATTAATAAAACCCAAATTACTTACCTTTTCCGAGAGGGAAGACGCGACCTTTGCTTGGTGAAAGGGACTGAGAGAGGCGAGAGACGAGAGGACACAGAGGGACAGATGCGAGAGACGAGCTGGGTTTCAAGGACAACGGTGAGAGATGAGATGGGTTTTAGGACTGAGGGAGGTGAGAGTTTACAGGCGACGACGACAAAAAGTGCAGAGGCGAGAAACAAGATGGGTTTCAGGGATTTGAACGAGAGCTGAGATGGGTTACAGGCGAGAGATGAGATGGGTACCGAGAGAGGCGAGAGACGACACAGAGGGACAGAGGAGGCGAGGGACAGAGGAGGCGAGGGACGACGGGAGGTCACAGGCGAGAGGTGAGGGAAACGATGAGAGTGAGTGAGTGAGGGAAAGAGACGAGAGTGAGTGAGGGAGCGGAAAGTGTATTACGCGAAAGAGAAGCGTAATACACTTTCCGCGTGGGAAAGCCAAAAATAGGTTGACCGGGAAAGTGATGGAAATCACTTTCCTTTGACTTGTTTTCCAAAGTTTTACCAAACACTGGAAAGCAAGGAAAGTGAATTCCTGGATGTTTCCAAACACTGGAAAGCAAGGAAAGTGAATTCCAGGAATTCACTTTCCTTGAAACAAACAAGGCCTAAAAGTGTTGTGATATTTTCCTTGTGCTCATAGAGTTAAAATTTATTGTTTCTATGCTAAAGCATTGTTTCATAATAGCAACTCCTGACCACTTCATACATTTCTAGTCAAAGATCATATATAGATCAATTAACCTTCAATGTATAGAGAATATTTTTAATATAAAATTGGTCCATTATACTTGACCAAATTGTCCAGTCTATTTTTATATAAAGATAGTGAGTGTGTGTGGGTGTGTGTGGGTGTGTATGAACTCATAAAACATTTGATTTACTACTATATCCATGATATTTTCTCTGATATTTATAACTTTCTGTCAAAAATTTAGAAAAAAATGCATTTACTTTTGATTCTCTGATTCTCACACCTAAAAAACAAGATTATACTTACTGACTTGTTCAATTCCACATTGTGTGGCTTTCTACCATGTTTGTTATCCTACCATAACACTCCAACACCACCAGTAGCCTTATGATCTAGGTCGAGAAGAAAATAAAGATAATTGATGTTCTATTGAGAGTTTCAAATCTATAGCATCTACTGAATGAAGGATTTAATTAGTTTTTATTTATACACCCTTATTTTGTTTCCTTGGATATATAGCATATTTGTAATCTTCGGAAATCTAATAACATCAATGATAATTGTTATAAGACAAAGTAACCACATCAAGAATAATGTAACAAAAAGTATTTTATTTTCACGATTATATGCCTCTTTAGTAAACCTTAAAATACGTGGTTGATGGAGTACGTAGTTAAGTTTTACCTAAGAGGAAAATCTCCTTTTTCAAAGTTACAAAGCATGTGATATGTAGAATTTCTTATAGCATTTTTTTTCTCATGTTAGCTAGAAAATCTTGGCATCATTTCCATGATGAAAAAAAATTGTTTTTTGAGTGCTTCTCTGTTATTCATTTGTTTTTTTTAAGGAAAAGTTCAATGAAACTTTGACAACAAAAGCACATATAGCATTGTTAGAATATTAGCTCAAGATATTTTTTTTGATAAAAATACTATATGAACTTTGCTTCTTTTGTTGTTAGGACTTCAATTTTATTAAACTCAATCAATCACTTTGAGAATTTCTGAATAGAGTAAATCTTTTGACATGATGAGTTAAACTTTGTTCATTGCCCAGTTTCCTATGCCACATAAGTAGTTCTACATCCCATTTATAACACGTCATGAATAAAATTTGTGGAAAAGTTTCTTAGGTTACTTCCCTTCTAATCACCAAACTTTGTCATGCTGTTTTTGAGTCTTGTAACCTACAATAACTTCCTTTCCGCCTTATTTCATGTTCAACCTCTTGTATTTCCATATGCATTCTTCTTTTTCATACTAGTAACTCCCTCGTGTAGAACCAAGTGAATAGTTAACTAAATACAATGAACTTACAAAAGGCTCAATTTATTTTAATCAATCAATACTATTATTAACCTCCTTTTGAATGTAAATAACCAAGGTGCCTTCTTTCTATAGGCTACAAAGCCAGCAAAATAGGAAAACCCAAACCTAACAAGAATGGACTAAACCATAGGGAAATAGGCATGATAAAATTCACTTGATAATCTATTATAGAACTTGCATAATAATATGAAAATAACAATGATGTCAATAGTACAAGTCTTTTATTCTCATTTATTATCTCTCCCTTGCCCGCATATTCAACACCACCAAACTCCCTTATCCTTATTTTTATGTCAAAGAACCACTTAACCAAAATACTAAAGTTAGGGGAAGCCTTAAAATGGTTTGCAATGTTCTTTTTCACAATACATCACTTGCCTTTAGGCCTTTGCACATTCAGTGATTACCTTACACCCTTCAATCCAGTCCTCGTGTCGCTGCATTAATGATATTACATGATATTAAAATTACTCATCCTCATGCAGCAAGGGTAGGACACTAAGGTAAGGTCGACCACCATGCACTTATAAAGGTGTTTCATCTGATTTTTGTAGCTAGTGTAGAAGGGGTTTATAAAGATATGGCAAAATACTATTTACAATCCATTTCATTGGGAAAGATAACTTCTGTATTTTGATGTTGAGCTTCTCCTTACACCTTACCAGGTGCAAAGTCACATCACATTTTTTTTCTTTTTTTACAGGGAAGTCTAGTCTATTGGGTTACCAATAGTTCATTTACAATAATCCAGGTTCGTTGTCACACTTTATGATTTCAAAATATTTTTTTTATTTTGTTCATATCCTGCTATTTTTTCTTGGTCAAACTTGTGATATTATCTTAGGGAAACCCCCCTAATCTTTTATTCCACTATCAATGAACAATTTTATCAATTCTGCTCCAAATGAAATAATCATTGGACAATGTTACCCTTCTATCCATTAGCTGTTAGTGGTAATGAAGAGATATTTTAAGTAGCACGTGGTCTGCTCATGCCTATTAAGTGTTTCAATACAAGTTGCCAAAATAAGTCCTAATATTGTTTCAAATGACAATTTTAGCATGAAATCATAACAATTTCCAATCAAATTAGTTGAATGCCTCTTATTGATCTTTTCTCTTTAAATATTCTTGTATTAACATCATTACAGCCTACTCCTAATCCATAATTACAATATCTTAAAGGCTAATGTACAACTAATTGCTTATCAATCAATCTTGATCAAGCTTCCGAAATCACATAATTGTATATCAATCAATCTCCCTTAATCAAGATATTATTGTTTATACCCCCCTCAAATTGATGTTGGTGGGTCACAAATCATCACTTTGTCGACCAAGATGTAATGTTGATGATGAGATAGAGCCTTGGTAAACCCACAAGGTGTCTGGAGCTTGGTGGGAATGTAAGGGTGAGTAATTGGTCAAGTGCTTCACTAATTGTCCTAGATTGTCGGTGGAATACCTTTGATGATTCTTGTAAGAGTACAACCATCTTTGGCAAATAAAGTTGTGCATTCATGATGATCAAATTGATATTGATTTGAATAGCAGTAATGTTATTAGCATGGATAGTAATAATAGGACCAAGTTCACCCAACAAACCTCGAAGCCAAACAATCTCGTGGATGACATTGTGCAGTTGAGGATTAAGAAACTTGATCCTACTTATTCTTCCAATAAATAAGAGTATCACTAAGAAACATGTTCCAACTAGTAATTGAACGATGAATATTAATATAATCAGCCCAATTCACATCACTGGAACCTATCAATGATATAGAAGTCCTAGTAGGATAGAATAATTTGTGTCTCAAACTACCCTTAAGATAACAAAGAATATGTCCTATAGTAGCTAAGTGAGAATGGTGAGGAGCTAGCATAAACTAACTGATTAGTACAAAAAAATTAATATTAGGTTGAGTAATTGTCAAGTAATTCTAACTTTAGCAATTACTTAGATGACGAGGGATCAAATGATAGGTTGTCATCATCTTGTTGGAGCTTCAAGCTGGCCTTTATTGGTGCAAGGGCCAAGTTACTACCAAGGTGAGAAGCTCTTGAGTATACTTGTGCTCATGCAAAAGTGTGTGAATTGAACAATGATGACCTTAAGACCAAGAAAATACTAAGGGTATTAAGATCTTTCATATGAAATGAGGTGTTAAGATGCGTATGTGTTTGTTCATTTAACTCAAAGTCAAATTATATAATAACAATATCATCCACATATACAAGTATAAAAAGCCCAGTAGTAGTTGTTCAGAGAAAGAGAGGAGTCAAACGAACTCTGAGCAAAATTGAAATCAAGAAGAATAGAACAAAACTTCTCAAACCAGGCACCTCGCGCTTGGCTCAATTCATACATGAGTAGAGGTAGTGAACATGCTAGGTTTAGTCATGTATTTCCTTTTTAGGTTACAATGCAAATATGCATTCTTATATCCATCTATTAAAGTGACCACCCTTTCAAGATAGCAATAGCCATAACAAGGCAAATAATAGTCATATTGATAACAAGTAAATGTCTCATAATCTTGTTCATTTTCAAGAGCCATCAAATAATATGTATACCTTGCAATAGATTCATCAAGCTATGACTTAATTGTACAAACCATTTGCAGCTAAGAAGTTTGATGCCCTTAGGATAAGGAACAATATCCCAAGTATGATTATTCTAAAAAGCTTGAAGCTCATGCATTGATTGCTTCTTACATGCTTAAGTAGAAGATTGAGAGTAAGACTTAGATACATTAGTAGTATTAAGAGTGGTATGAGATAATCCATACCTATTTGGAAGATGTGAAATATGACTAATTAGGTCCAACTAGGACATAATTGTACAAACCATGTGCATGACTATTATTAACAAAATTTGGATGTCCCAATTTCTTTTTCCATACATGAAAGAAACAAACCTAGGAATCAAAATCTAACAGAAAAGAGATGTCTCATTTTAGACCCTTTTGCTCTATCCCAATCATCATGGTCAAAATAGATTTTATAATTGCTATTTTCAATTGGCCAACATAAATTAATAGGCAGATAAATCTAGAGATAAAAAAACACTTAACATATAAATTTGGGGACAACCATTATTAAAGAAAGACCCAAAGCTCTAATCGCAATGATAGGTAGAGCACACTGTCATTTGCTATTTGAATATGTTGCTCACCCTCGTTCTTACAAACATCTTGTAAAGCATCCATGATGTCAATCATATGATTTGAAGTTGCGGAGTCAAACCAACCAAGAAGTAGATTCCAATTACCTTGTATGTTGATGACAAAAAAGAACGAAATAATTTAGACCATCTCGGGTCAATATTAGAGGATGAACTAACAAAATGATCCAAGAAGTAACCAAACCGAGTTGTGAAATTGAATAGCATTATGAAGGGCTAGAGCATGTATTTTGAGGTCATAGTTGACAATTATTATTGACGCGCCTCTTTTTTTGCGATAATTGCAAAATTTCTTGTTCTCGTGCTTTGCAATATGTCCAAACTCGCAATTGTATCCCTATGTTTATGACCTAGATCTTCCTTTGCTCGAAGCAGAATATGCCTAATCAACCATCTCAGGTGTCATGGTTTCTAAATTGAAGTCAAGCTGAGTGACTAGACATTGTACTTTACGTAATAATTCTTGTAAATAAACCTCAAAAGATAGAACACAATTTGGTTGATTAAAGTGGCCCATGCAGTCTTAAATTTTGGTCTTAGTTTCATCAAAAAATGATCTCTTTGGTTCTCGTAGTGCTTTAAGTCCTCCTTGGAAATGCTAGAAAGAAGCATCCTAAAATATTAATTCCATAAATTAAGAAATTCATAATTTAATTATTCAATAAATAGATTACCTTGCCTATCAATCAATCTATCTTCCTAGATCAAGCTCCCAAAATCAAGTAATTACAACTAACAATTCCTTCTACTTCACTAGTTTATATAAAAGGGAATTGGTGGAAATTCACCAAGAGTTAATTCGTAAGTCCTTTCATGGCATGTTAAGCTCACATTCAATGGAACAATTGAAGGCCATGTGCAAATCGGTTAATATATAGGATAATACGAGCGAACTTGCCCGCGCGTTGCGCTAGGCTTTTATTTATGTGGGAAACTAATTGATTTTATACGTGTTATAATTGGTTATTTTAATATTTAATTAGTAAAATTATAATTGATAGAATCTATTAGAAACGGGTTTTTTTTCCTGCCTAAAAGTCATTGAATGTTGTTATTGTTAAAACTGTTTTGATAATTATTTAATTAGTAGATTGTACAATTTTCATCGAAGAAACTCTGTTAAAATGAGCCACATGCTCTGTGTAACATATTGATTGATTTTTGTGTATGTTTTATTTGTTTCATGAATTCTTTCATTAGGAAACAGTAAAATTATAATTGTTAAATTGTACCACAGATGAGTGATGTGTTTCATGCAGCAAACAATTTGACAGATAGCAAAAATACAACTACTAAAATTTATCAAAGATTATTTGTGCAGATTTTTTTTCATATTATTATATTAAAAAAATCTAGAAAACTGAGATTACATTAATGTGAGATTTTTAAAGAAAAGTCAGATCAATTTTTTATATATATTTCAAGACGTTAATATGAAAAAATATCACAATATATAATTAGTCTCTCCTATTTTTTTAAGAAAAAAGTCCCAAAAATAATATATATAAAAATTTAGGACCATTAAGAAATTGTTACATGTTAAAAAATTTAGTGCCAACTGTGGCGAAATGCAGGGCAATTTTTTATTTTATTATTGTAGATAATTTGACACAATTTTTCTACATGTCTTGTTTATGTGTGGTTTAATTTTTTTTTTCGTGATATGATCTGAAATATCGTACATAAAAAAAGACACGGAAGTTATTTTTCACAAAAATAACATTGACCAATGAATTTTTGTCACAATTTTTATAGTTGTCATTATAAATATTATTATACATAATTAATATTCTAATTATTGTTGGTCATGCTATCAATGACACCGTAATTATTGTTTGAAAAAAAATTATTTTTTAAGATTTATTCCATATATTTTTATATTAAACATATTTTAGAATACTGATAGTAAATTATGATTTTTTGAAAATAATAAATAGGTCATATATATATATATATATATATTAAGGTGCTAATATTAAATAAATATAAAAATATATAATTAGTCTCACATATTTATAAGAAAAAATATTACAAATAAGCATTATTATTATTTTGAATGCTTGGAAATTTCAACAACTAACAATATTAAAAAAAAGAGTTAAAAAACTCAATAAATGAAAAAAATAAAAATAAATATTATTAGATTTAAAAAAGTTATTCGACTTGAAGAATAAATAAAAATAATTTTAAAAAACAGAGAGAAAAAATAATAAATACCAATTTTCAAACCATCACCAACACAAATTAAAATATAAACATTAAAAAAAACTTTAATAACAGTGGAAATAATAAAAACTGGTGAGACCATAATTATTGTTAGAAAAACAAATTCTATTAGTTTTTTTTTATTTTTATAAGATTTATTTATCATATTATTATATAAAAAGTATTTTAGAACAATGATATAAAAAAATTTTCTCAAAAAAATCAAAATATATAATTAGTCTGACATATTTAAAATAAAACAAAACTTAAAAATAATTATTATCATTATTTTGAATTTGTTATCTATAATAATTAGAAATTTCAACACCTAACAATATTAACAAAAAAGCAATTAAGAAAAAAAAACAAAAAAAGGAAGCCAAGAGAAAGCACCTTTTCAAACAGTAATAAATAGTGAAAATCACTATTAATTTTGGAGAAAAAAACGTGATGTGCTTAAGCCAACACAAACACCCCGGTTATCAAAAAATAAACAAAAAAAATGTATAAGTGGGGAAAGAAAAACAGTAAAAAAATATCAAAAAAAAGTAGACTCGGAGATTAATCGTTGTGCGCATAAGCTGTCTCGGACATCACGGTTAGAAAAAAAACATTTAAAAAGAAAAGAAAAAAAGGGAATCGGTTTTTCGCCCCCCCTGGAATTCGAACTCCCTACCTCCCCGTGGTCTGGCACAGTTCTGAACTACTCAGCCAAAGCAATTTCTATGTTTATCTCAGTATACATATTATATATTATCTAAATGATATGATATTAAAAAACCAAAAACATTTTCGTCACCTTGGAGATTCGAACTCCGGTCTACTCTACAAACGCGCGCGCCGTGACCACTCGGACGAAGCCATCTCTTTGCTCCATACTGGCATAGAAATTATACTTATATTAATATATTAATCAAACTATTCAAGTCCAGAATGTTTATGAGTCTAGGTGAACAGTACTGAATGCACAGTAAAAGCGCGAGCTGATTTAGCTGTATGTATAATGTTAGGGGCTAATTTGAGGTTTGTCATACTATTTTCTAGCTAGTGTTTATTTGTCCAAGAAAATAGACTCAATTGTTGCTTCATTTCAAAAGGTAATGATGTGAATCCCAGCAGAATTTAATGGAATTCGCGACCCCATGATCAATATAACCAAAGTTTGTTGAGATTTGAATGAGCTTATCACAATGAAAGACTTGCTCTAAGGAAACATGATTATAAAACAACTCGATCACAACACCTACACTTGGAGACGAGCAAAAGAAGTATAAATTCATAACAGAGAATGATCAATTCTTTGAAGAGTTGAAAAGATCAATCAAGAACCAAGATTGAGCAACCAAAAGTCGGCTACAATACTGAAAAACATCAAAAAGTCTACTGAAATTAATTTCCTAAAGAGTATTCAAACCCCAAGCCAAATCCCTAGTTTTCCTAATGGATCCCACAAAACTCAATTTAAATAATAATTAACCCAAGCTAAAACGAACCCAAACTAATTAAAATAAACAAAATAAGCAAGGCTAAAACCTAAACAAAATGTTTCCTCACAAATAAATAAAGTTTAATAACCCAATTAATTAAATAAGACAAGTTCGTTGTTTCTGTAGTTTGTCTGGCAGCAACAAAGCCCAACTTAAAATGGATGGTTCTCTCTCCTCTTAATCAATTAGAAGGCGAGCCATATTCTGTTGGAAGGGTATGGAAGTTTAGTTTCCAACCCAACTATAATAACAACAAAATTTGATCTGTAGCTCCAGTTATAACAAAAAGAGTAACAAAAGGTCAAACTGTTCAAATCTGGTCTTCTTCTCCCAATTGTTTTTAATGGTCTTGGTTCCACCAACAAAGCCCCTCTTGAACATGAATCAAATTAATCAAGTCTTGCTTTGTATTATTGTAAATCCTCTTGAAGTCTACCTTAGCTCATGTGTCTTAAAGAAGTCCATTGAAAGCTTCTTTGAACTTCATAACTGAGCCTAGTAACCGGATCAACTGGAACCTCCAATGGATCCTTTGATGGTTGGATTGCATTAGGTGAGCTTTCTTAGGGAAACATTCCTAAACAACTAGATTTCACCTGGTATTTGTTTAGGGAAAGTGTCTCAATTGTTTGCTTTGTTTCAAAAGCTAGACTTCCTTGGGGAGTTTTATTTAATTTTGTTAGCTACAGCCCAATACTTGTTTAGGTTTAATTAATATTTTATTTTTAGCTAGGATCCAACTCTTGTTTGGATTAAGTCATGAACTTTTCAATTTAGGATTTTGGGTCAGTTTTGAGTGGACCTCATTTAAGTCCATATAAGGGGTCCATTAGGGTTAGTTTTTCAAGGAATATTTAAACTCATGTTAGCTAAATTTCGGGAGCCATTGATGAATATTATTTTTGAACTTTTTAGTTTTATATGTGAGTGATTCTTGCATTCTTTAGTTCTTGAACGAACTAAATCTGATTTATCGAAGATTATCTAGCTTCATGGCTTCATTCTATTCATTCCAATAGTGATGGTGCCTTGAGGCATGTTTACAATGTGTCATACTCCTATCAGACCTATTTTGGCTTTCTGAGACCATATTTCATTCATGGTTGCGGGTTGCGTAACCACGTGATCACGAGATTCACATCACAAACCTTGTATCCTAGCTGAAAACAAAATCTTAATTAAATCCAAACAAGCCTTGAGTCCTATGCTTGCTTCTAGAGCTGTAGTCATTTTGCTACAGTAATCTACAGTAAAAGAAGTCAAAGAATGACCTCAACTTTTAGTAAATAAATGAAAGAATTTGACCGCGTGCTGCGCTGGACTTTTTTCCATTTAAGAAACTGATTAATTTTATACGTGTTATAATTTATTATTTTAATATTTAATTAGTAAAATTGTAATTGATAGTGATTGAAGAAATAGGTTTTTTTTCTATTTAAGAAACATTTTTTTTTCTATTTAAGAAACGAGTTTTTTTTTCCGCTTAAAAGTGATTGAATGTTGCTACTATTAAAATTGTTTTGATAATTATTTAATTGATAGATTGTACAACTAGAATTGAAAAAATTATGTGATTGTTGTGTATGTTTTATTCGTTTCATGAATTTTTTTCATTAGCAAATAGTAAAATTACATTTGTTGAATTGTAGCACATATGAGTGATTTGTTTTATGCAACAAACAACTTGATTGATGATTTTGTTTTAACTACTGAGGTAATAATTTAATTGCTAGATAACAAAACCGTAATTGATCAAATTGACTAAAGATATATTATTTGTTGCCTGCAACATTGCTTGTTGAGTTTGTTTTAACTATTTGCAGAATAATTTATTTGACAGATAGCAAAAATGTAACTACTCAAATTTATTAAATATTATTTTTTCATATTTTTTCTTCATATTATTATACTACAATTTTTTTGAACACTTTAATTAAATTAATGTGAGATTTTTAAAGAAAAGTCAGTTCAAAGTTTAATATATATTTTAATACGTTAATATGAAAAAATATCACAATATATAATTAGTCTCTTCTATTTTTTAAGGAAAAAATCCCAAAAATAACATATATATATATATATATGACCATTAACAATTTTGTTACATGTTAAAAAATTTAGTGCCGACTGTGGCGAAATGTAGTACAATTTTTTATTTTATTATTGTAGATAATTTGACACAATTTTTCTACCTATCTTATTTATGTGTGGTTTCATATATTTTTTTCGTAATATGAGATCTGAAATATCATATATAAAAAAAGACACGAAAGTTAGTTTTCACAAAAATAACATTGATCAATGAATTTTTGTCACAATTATTATAGTTGTCATTATAAAATATTATTACACATAATTAATATTCTAACTATTATTGGTCATACTATCGATGACAATGTCATTGTTGTTTTAAAAAGTTTTTTTGTTAAGATTTATTCCTCGTATTATTATATTAAAAATATTTTAAGATACTAATATTATCATTTCTTGAAAATAATAAATAGGTCATATATATATATATATAGGGGTAAATTTGTATTTAGCCATTTAAAAAAGTATGTGCAATAACTTTAATGCCCCCTGCGGTTCCTGTGTATTTTTGTCTTATTCATGGGTATTATAGTTATTTTACTGTGCAAAAATACGAGAAAAATACAAAACTATCCCCAAATAATTTGGTAATGTCAACCGGTCCGGTGAAAAACTCAAAAATATCCCTGATCCCAAGGCAAGGGTTGAAGTGCACCGAGTGGCGAAATCATTAATACATTGTTGTTATCCACAGTGTTTTGTGAGTGTGTGCACAATGTTTGAGCGATCTGTTTTAACTTTTTTTCTTCATAATAATAATAGTCGTAGTGCGCGTAAGCTAATACACATACTCCGGTTATTAAAAAAATATACGTGAAAAAAAACAAGGAAAAGATGTTAAACAAAGTGGGTCCTGATAATATTCGTGGCGCGCGTAAGCTAGCCCGGACACCTTGGTTATCAAAACAAAATGTATACATGGGGAAAAAAATCATGGTGTGCGTAAGCTGACCCGAACACCCCGGTTATAAGAAAAAACTAAAAAAATGTATAAGTGACAGAAAACTAGGAAAAAAATATAAACAAAAGTGGGCCTGGAGATTAGTCGTGGTGCACGTAAACTACCCTGAACAACCCAATTATTAAAAAAAACAAAAAAAGTGAAAGGGGAAACCTTTACTATTCATTACTGTGATTTTCACTATTCATTCTTGTTTGAAAGTAAGTGTAAGTTGACCTGGACACCCCGGTTATAAAAAAAAAGGTATAAGTGGCAAAAAATGTTAAAAAAATGGGTCCGAAAAATAGTCGTGGTGTGCGTAAGCTGCCCTAGACACCCTGACTATAAAAAACAAACAAAAAAAGGAAGCTCGGTAAGAAAAAAAAAGGTGCAAGGGGAAATCACCTTTTCAAACAGTAATTAAAAAAAAATCATGGTGTGCATAAACTGACCCGGACACCTCGGTCATAAAAAAAAAACCAAGTAACACATATAAGTGTCAAAAAAATCAGGAAAAAAATGTTAAGAAAAATGGGTCTGGAGATTAGTCGTGGTGTATGTAAGCTGCCACGAATACCTCGGTTATCAAAAAAAGAAGCTTGGTAAAAAAACAGAAAGCTCTTTTTCAAACAATAATGAATAGTGAAAATCAATGTTCATTAAAAAAATCATGGTGCATGTAAACTGACCTAGACACCTCGGTCATAAAATAACCAAAAAAAATGTATAAATGGAAAGAAAAAAAGAGTCCGGAGATTAGTTGTAGTACTTGTAAGTTATCACAGATACCCCCATTATAAAAAAAATAAGAACCCTGGTAAAAAAACAAAAAACACATTGAACACTAAAATCATTGTTCATTACTGTAAAAAAAAGTGGATCCCGAGATTAGTCGTGGTGCACGTAAACTATCCCGGACAACCCGGTTATTAAAAAAATTCAAGGGGAAAACACCTCTTATTGTTCATTACTATGATTTTTACTGTTCATTCCTGTTTGAAAGTAAGCGTAAGTTGACCTAGATATCCTATTTATAAAAATAAATAAAAATAACGTATAAGTGGCAAAAAAAACCAGGAAAAAATTTCTAAAAAAATGGGTTCGGAAATTAGTGGTGGTGCGCGTAAGCTGCTCCGGACACCTTGATTATAAAAAATAAAATAAAAGAAAGCCCGGTTATAAAAAACCGCAAGGGGAAAGCACATTTTCAAACAGTAATAAGAAAAAAAATCATGGTGTGTGTAAACTGAAGTGGACACCTCGGTCATAAGAAAAACCAAAAAATGTATAAGTGACAAAAAAACAGGAAAAAAATGGGTTCTGAAATTAGTCGTGACGTGCGTAAATTATCATGGATACCCCGGTTATAAAAAAACAAAAAAAAAAGAACCATGGTTACAAAATTAAAAAAAAAAAACGAAAAGCTCAATTTGATCAGTAATGAACAGTGAAAATCACTATTCATTAACTATTCATGTGCGACCTCTTTTAGCTATATAATAATACTAACAAGTAGGCCTCATATCATCGAATTTGGAATTCAATTTTGAGCAATTTATTCATCGTGCATTTAAACTCGATGTAGTGGGGCGCACAGATAACAACCTGGGGGGGCGTGGATCTATTAGTGTAGTACTAGTTAATTGCTCGCACTACATTGCGGGCCCAACAAATATTTTTTATAATTGTTAGGATTGAAACAATTAATATATGTTACTAGTTCAAAATAAAATATAACATATATACATACAAGATTTGATATAATGAAACACATCAACACATTCTATTATAATAACAACAACATCGAAGGTTTAACATCTAAAAATATCATTACTACTATTGTTAAAACAATAAAAAATATTAAATTATTTTGAAGAGAAAAAAACTCAAAAACATTAATAAAAGAGGAAGCAAGAAAGAAAACATAAATTATTATTATTATTGCATGAATAATGGGAAAATAAATTCAATAAAAGAATAAAAAGGCCCAAAAACTTTAACAAAAGACCACACAACATAAAAATGAATAAAAATAAAAATTATTAGCTAAAAAAAATTATTTGACATGAAAATAAAAAAAAAACAAAGAAAAAACAAAGGAAAACAAATAAGAAATATCAATTTTCAAATGATCATAAACACAAACTAAAATTTAAGAACAATTTTTTTGAAAAAAAATGTTATCTCAACAAAAAAGAAAATAATAAAAATTAAAAATCAAAACTAAAGCAAAGTTGTTAAATCCGTTCCGGGCGCCATTCCGGTTTCGGTGCATTCCGGCGTGCCGTTCCGGTTTTGTACTGTTCATATTTAATTAATTATATATATGAAAAAAATAAAATATTAATTTAACAAGTATAATTTAAATTCAAGATAAATAAACTTTAAATTATACAATACAAATATAATCTCAAAATTAGAAACATCTCTAAAATTCTAAAATATTATGAAAATAAAATGTTTTAAAATAAAAGAAATATACATCAAACATCTTGTGTAATTTTTTTTTTCTCAAGGAATACAACACTAAACAATAAAAAATAAATTATTATTATTAATTTACAAAGATAAATCAAATCACTTTTTAATCAGAATGTAAATGTAGTTGTTGAAATTGTTACAGAGCAGAAATAGCAGATTCTTTCTCCTCTTTCTCCTCTCATCTGCAATAAGCCCGATTGCTTGCCTCTTTCTCCTCTCATCTGCTCTATCACTCCCAGCAAAAAGTTACAGAGCAGATTCTTTCTCCTCTTTCTCCTCTCATCTGCAATAAGCCCGATTGCTTGCCTCTTTCTCCTCTCATCTGCTCTATCACTCCTAGCAAAAAGTTACAGAGCAGATTCTTTTTTTGAAAAAAGATAAGAGGCTTGAATTTAGCAGCCATGGCAATGCTCTCCACCTCACTTTCCGGTCCAAAATCTGCCACTTTGTATTGTGCACCTGAGTTCTCTAGTCTTCGCCGATTATGTCCAAACAACAACAACATCAATAGCAATTCTCATTCCCAGTCTCCTCGCAGTGGCTTTATCCGGTCTGATAATCGGTGTGTTTCTCCTTTCACACTTAATCTGGTCGGTTGATAACATCTCTTCCTTATCAAACATTTGGGAAAGGAAAATAGGAAATTGATTTGGGAATTGCAGAACCGGGGATGGTTCTTTGTGTTTTATAAGGGTACATGAAACGGTGTCGTTTTAATTTTCAACCTGGAACGGAACGCCCGGAACGGAACCGAGGCGTTCCAGCCGGAATTTGGCCGGAATTTGCGGAATGACCCGGAATTAAAACCGGCACAAAAACGACGCCGTTTTGTGCCGGTTTTATGCGTGGAACGGCACGTTCCGGCCATTCCGGCTGGAACGGAACGACTTTCACTACTATGAACTAAAGGCACACATATATAAACATAGACAAAAATAGGAACTATTTAAGAATATAAAAAATTAAAGGACTTAAAATCAAAAATCAAAAGTATAAGAACCGAAAACAAAACCAACTATATTATCAATTTCAAGCAAATGAAAAAAATGAAAAAAATCAAATAAAATATAACATCTATACATGCAAGGTTTGATATAATGAAACACATCACCATATCCTATTATAACAATAGGAACATTGAAGCCTTACATCTAAAACAATAAAATTATTAAATTACCCCAACGAAAAAAATTGAAAACATTAAAAAAAAAGAAAACAAGAAAAAAAACTGAAATTATGATTCTTATTGCGTTAATAATGGGAAAAAAATTCAATCAAAGAAAAAAAGGTCAATAATTTTAACAAAAAAAAAATAAAAATAATAATAAAAAATCAAAAGAAAGAAAAATGAAAAAAAATGCATAACTAAAAAAAAAATAAAATAAAATAAAATAAAATAAAATTATAAGCAAAAACAAATAATGCATAATTAGGCGCGTTGAGCAGGGGTTGAACTCATGACCTCTTTTTGCATAGTAACTGACTATGACCTCTTTATTATATAATATAATATAATAAACTAGTCATTTACCCGTGCTTTGCCGCAGCCGAAACCATATTTTTTTTAATGAAGAAAAATTAAGAGTGCAAGATTTTTTTATTGTACTATAAATTTGTGAAAAATAATAAATTCTATGGATCACAAATTTCTAATAAAATATATGAATTTAAATTGATATAAATTTATCTGTTTAATAGGTTTTAATGAAATCACCAGCATTAAATTATCATTGTCCTTAAAAAACAAGAAGTTTCAGATACTTGAATCATCAAATTCATGGAAAAACACTTTAATTGTTCTCACAAAACATTTTGGATTGTTAAAGTGCTGTCAAATGATTTTTTAAGCTAATAATATTTGTTTTGTTTTTTTTTTGTTTGATCTTTTGTGAAAGTTTTAGATTTTTTTATTCTTTCAGGTAATTTTGTTATTTTCATTATTCACACAATAATAATAATAATAATAATTTTAGTTCTTTTTCTCGCTTGCTATTTTGTTAAAGTTTTTAAAATAATACCAACAATAATTAAGATATTAATTATTGATAGTAATGATAATAGTGGTAGTTGTAATAATAATGATAATTTTGCAATCATAGTAATTCATCATTTGATTTTATATTTGTTAGAAATTGGTTTTACAACTTCTGAAGCCTACCCTCATTATTTTTTTTTAATTTAAAATCAATATTTTTATAATTTTAAATTGTTTTACTGTATTATACTAAAAATATTTTAAAAAAATAATCATGACAGCACATCACTGTTGAACATTGTATGTCTGCACAGATAAACGAACATTCTTTGCTTCTCGTCTCGTCTCTCTCTATGAACAAGGACTAGGGCTAAGCTACGATAAAAAAACCGGATTCAAATCGTTTAGCTCTTTCTTTGTAATGGTAATAAATAGTGTCATAGTCTAATCTAAGTGTTGTGATTTTGGTATCTGATTAGGATTCGGGTAAGGAATAATGACGACGACGAGTATTAAATGTCCGAGCAAGTCAATAATCTACAACACGAGCTGGTGCGCGTGTCCGACGGGGCAATTTCTGAACAGCACAACAAACAGCTGCTCGTATTTCTCGGGAGGGTCTTCCATATACGCGGACACGGGTGTGGAGTTGGACAACAGCTTCGGCTTTTCGTTTCCAGAAACCATTTTCTCATTCGATTCCATCAAGAAATTTACGCAGTCTCAGGCTGTTTTCTTGGAGGCGACGCTTGTAATGGTTGCTTCTTGGCTTTTGTTTTGCTTCTTCTTGAGGTTTACTAAGCTTGATCATCATGGGACCCACAACATATGGTTCCGTTTTAGGTGGTGGATTAGTCGCTTGGACATTTGCTTTGCTACCCGGCATTGGCTGGTAAATCCTTCCCCTTTCATTATTTGTTTGATGATGCTAGTCAACCACTTGGGTTTATAAGTAGAGGGTGTATTATTTATGCTTTGGATCATGCCCCTGTAAAGATAAAGATAAATCAGATAATACATTGAGCAAGCAAGCGCGCACATATATACATATTTATTAGTTTGTGCACTTAAGGTGGGGTAAATAACAGACCTCGTCTCAGTTTTCAACAAGCTCCTCTCAGAATTGGGTCTTAAGCATCATTCCCAATTCCTCTGTTCCCACATTTACCTGTTGCTGTTGGTATTTTTTATTGGTAGGATGATCGAAAGGTGGTTGTAAAGCGAAAAACCGAACTTGGTGGAGCCTTCTCGATAGCAAGCTGGATACTTTTCATCGGGCTGCTTGTTACGTGAGTATAGGACTCTAAACTAGTCTTTTATGTTTACAACTTCCTTCACTTCTGTTGGTTTTAGGAATAAACTACTGACTTGGCTTTTCAGTTTTTCCTCAGCCTGCTTTACCAGATCATATCAAAGAGAACAATTGAGGTGCATACCGTGAGAGCAACAAATGCACCTGATTTGGCCTCCTTCATTAATGACATGGAATTTAATATAACCACTGTATCCAGTATGAGCTGTTCAAACTTGCTGGGAATTGGTACTTTAGTCACCGGGAATCCTGGTTTTATTGATCACAGGGTTGCCCCTCTTACTGACTTTGTGAACTACACATGCCGAAACACAAGTATGGGTCCAACTCTCACTTTTAAGTGTAGCAAGTGCCACTTGAATAGAGATTATATGTATATTTCGTGGCAGTTTGTTGATCTTCCAAGTACTCCTGCAACAGCTGTTGGTTTTCAGTTCAACCTTAGTGCAAAAGATCATGCTGACAAGAAGCATGTGAGTTTTGTTAGTGGCTCACTAAAGAGTGGAAGCACTTTTGATGATAGACCAGTTACATTCAGGGGAAAGGATGCAAACGTACTGAAATTTAACCTGTTTCCTCGAATATACCATAACTTACATGATCTAAGGCTCATCCAACCCTTGTTTCATGAGTTTCTTCCGGGTTCGTTCTTTGGGGAGACGAGTCAGCTCCAAGCTTCCCTTGAAACTTCTAGTGATGGACTAATCAACACTACTCTCTCAATTAACTACCTCTCTTCATATGTAGTTGAGATCGAAAGCCAAAACATAATTGGCATTGGTAAGTCATTTGTTCACTTTGTAGATATATAATACTATTTGGAATAGATTCATATTTGCTCTCTTACTGCTCTAGGGGGACATTTATTTTGACTGTTTACTGGATTTTTGTGCTGTTACAGCGGAATTGCGTGCATGTGCTTCAATGATAAATTGTTGTTTGATGCAGAGGTGAAGATAGTTTATCTTGCGCTTAAACATGTTCTTGCAAATAGTCCTGACAAATTTAAATTCTTGTAGTCAATTAGGACTTCAAGGTTAGCAAAGAAACTAAAGTTGAATCCAGATATTACTTCTTGAATGACAAGTTCCCATTTTTCACATATTGGATGCACACTCACCAAAAATATGTCCATTTTCCTTGTATGTATAACCAGCACGAGAGAAAAAATGGGCATTCAATTATGCCACATTTTTCTTGGGCATAAGTTATTTCTAAGCACACGGAAGTTGAAAAGTAGATAAGTCAAACTGTTAAAATTATTACAATCTATGGTTTTCCCTCTCCTTGCCAATGTGAAACGTAGATATGATGTTTTTGTGTTGTTATGGTGGAACTCTCTCTCTCTCCTTCTCCGGTGGCATAATTGAGGGTATATTGTTCCTTATCTCAGACTTGAATAAACACTGTGTCCATACATACATGTCTTTATCTTTCAGATACTGTTGTTTCTTCTTTTGATTGTTAACAATCCACAAAAATTCAATCCATGATATGTGAATGTCACATCATCGATGCAGAGACATTTAATGACAGGGAAAATAAGGAGAGGCAACCTGTTGGAAGAAAGAGAAATAGACTTTTCTTATTGATTTGGCAAAGAAGCCTAAATTCTTTAATACTTTCGGGGATAAATGGTGCCCAAGTGAATTTGGCACAATGTAACCTGCCTTCGATTGGGCACACTTGCAAATCTCTCACTCCAGTCTCACAATCCCTGAAAAACAATATTGTATAGAAAATGATGATATTGTTAACTATTTTCTGTAATAAAAAAAACACATTTTATATTTTGTATTTTTTCTTCTTTTTATGTGAATTGACATTTAATCTTGCTTTCCCTCGAGTTTCTTGCTGCTGTATCAGTGTGTATGTCACTCCTATTAAGTTGGTAGAGACAGTTGTGCAAGTGATAAATTCAAGCCTCATATGAAGTGCTAAATTTGTTATGCTTTTTTGTATAATCTCTTTTTTGCATGTTTTACACTCAAACTGGTTTATTTTTTCTCTGGGATTTGGGCATTTTCTGATTCTAACTGACCTATTCAATTTCCAAACTTCCGTAAACCACTGAACCAGCTAGTGTCGAGAATGAAATGTGTATTTTGCTCGTAGCTGCTATCACTGGGCTGCTGTTGTTGCATTTAAGAAGTTAATTACATGTTTAAATTGTTTTAAATCCATATTCTCATACACTTTTCTCTATTCACTATGCAGTAAGCTTCTTAGCGGATCTTGGTGGCCTCTATTGCATTAGTATTGGCATGTTTTTCTACCTTTTGGTGCAAGTACGGTTCTTATTCCTTTTACAGCTGTCTCGTTCACTTACATTATTTCACTTGTTTCTTATAATTGTTTCTTAAGAAATTATCGAGGATAAATATTTTATTCGCATATTGTATACTTGAATTTATTCCTATTTAGCTTGTAAGCTGAGAAATCAGAGCATGCATCAGCAAGTATGGTGTTGAGGAATGACCACGACTTGAGCTTCAAAGAATCAAGCAACAATTTTTCTTTCCATGTGTGAATATCTCTTAACACACAAGCATCCTACAATTCATATATTATCCTTCTGCCATTTGTGTAGCTCTATGATGTTTGTGGAAGTACCATGTGTGATGTTGAGAGTTGAAAATGTAGTAATGGTGAGGATAGGCGTGTGATAAGTTTGGTGACAATTTCATATGTGAAATTGGTGGGATGATTATGCAAAGAATGCTAAGAAATACTTCACTTTTGAAGAATGGAGAAAAGACACTAGCAAGTTGCTTTCTGAGATTTTATTGAATTAATTGAAAAGTACAAGCCTTCTAATGTTTTCTATTTTCCTTTCCCTGATTGTGAAAGTAATGCAACACACTGGCCTAGTGTAATAGTGTAGGTTTAGAAGGGGTAGATGTGTTTGTAATGGAGTTGTTGTTGGTGCACTTTCTTGTGCATGATGAGTTGATGCGAAGGCATAGAAATGAGCTTGCAGTATGGCTGTGACAGTCATTCTCCTAGTTTTGCCATAAATTTAGAGAACACCCAGTGATTCTATACTAATATTTTTATTGAAACATCTAAAAGAAAACAAAATAATGGGAAGGAGGATATGTTCTAAACATGACAACATGTTTGTTTTATTTTATTTTATTTTAGTTTAGTTTAGTTTATATACTTTTAACATGAATCTCATCAAACTTTCCAAAGAAAAATAATATATCCTGTATTTCATAATTTTCCTGGTTTGTAGTGTGAATACAGAGTAAAAAGACTTCGGAATGAAGATGTCACTATGCGACAGATAAGAAATCGTTTAAAAGCTCGAGAACATTGGGACAAGGTAAGTTGTTTTTCATCTACAAAAGCACCTTGTATTTCATTGTGCTGCCTTTATATTGTCATTCAGTTTTTATCTGTGGTCTTTGCTATCAAAAGGAATGATACACATATTTGTGCTTCTCTTTTCCAGTTGAGGAAATATGTGATGTACACGTGGGGTTGCAAAACATTGGATAATGACTACAAAAGAACGAAACGAGGATCAAGTTGTACTGGCTTCATTATTCCCTCTATTAGTGGAAATGGGTCACTACATGGAAGTAAATCATTGAGGAAGAAATTGCAAAATAGAGAGGACAGTATCTCATTCAACAGGAAAGTCAGCATACCCAATGAAAAAGTAATGTTGTATTCTTTTTATCTTGCTTTCAAAGCTGTTTTAGATGTGCTGTCCCCAATTTATATTTGTTCCTCCTGAGCTTCTTTTCCAAAGTTTATCTTCCTCTTTTTTTGGCAGAATTCCATTGCAGAACATGCTTGTCCCCAATTTACTTGTTTATTTTTGTTATAGCATGCAGAACATGCTTGTCCCCAATTTACTTGTTTATTTTTGTTATAGCATGACTCCTTGCTCCTTCTCTTCCTTGGTGTATTTCCAAGTAACTATCATTAAGTGATCCAACTTGAGTTAACCCACCAGAATTTTATCTAGTTACTAAATGTTGTTGAAAGGTGTTGTAGGCCACTTGATGACTGGATTTTCCTTTTCTCATGTCTTTCACATTTTGGCTTATATTAAACTATCATAGCACAAGGATAAGCTTTGTTAGCTTAAATGACAACCAGTATGTTCTATGATTTACTTGACACTGACCAGTCACAACTTCAGTAGCACATGAAGTTGATTTTAATGGTTCCATTCTCAAAATGATCATTTTTCTTGGGAATTTGCTAAGAAGTGGGCTCCAAATGCTATCTGTTGTTCTAGCTGATAAATGTATTGTTTCCTTTCATAAAAAAGCACCTAGGCTCCTGTTTGGCATTGTTGTATTTCTTATATAAATCTGGTTATGGTCATTTTTTTAATTTTTTTTTGGGGCAATGTTGATGTTCATACCCTTTTTATCCTAATATTACTGAAGTTAAGACTCCATTGGTCTAAAGAATCTTTAACATACACATTCATTTTGCTTATTCCAGCATCACAGAGAAGAAGTGCTTATCTCTTCAAATGATATGAAACAACATTCAGTTGGTTTCTATGAGGGAGGTGCTTCTAAGCCTCAAGCATATTCTTGTGAAGATGATGATGCCATCCCCATTCCACCTCCTCTTGGTAACACTAATCTGATGGATAAAGCCTGTTTTTCTTTTCACTCTTTTTTCCCACTTTTGCATCTAAATGTGTCACATGTTGGGGGTTTAAACATGGAAAAATAAAATGCAAAGCAACACAAGCTTCCAAAGCACTTTGAAAGGTTTGTGAAAAAGAACATCAAGTTCACCCTTGTTAATGTATCCAATAATCATGAGGGTTCAATAAATCATACTGGGTGGGGGGATATAAGCTAGTGACTAGTCCTTAGCAATAAGTGATAGCTGAAATTTGGTTCTCGTGCTGAAAAAGAAGAGATGAAACAGAAGGAAAAAGGTCTGAACCATGTATCCTGTGCCAACTGTAATAACTTGAGGTAAATGAAACGAATGCAGTGGACCATGTTAACTAGTCATGGGTGTAAAATATGAGATCTGCTTGTCCTTTGTTTTTAAACTTGAACTTGGAGGCAATAACTTGAGGTACAGAAGAAGCCCAGATGTTAATTCATTCACCTATGGAGAGGGGTCATGTGAGAAGGATGTGTGGGCGGGGTGGAAAAAATCAATCGAAGGTTGTGTTTGGGAGGGACAGCTTCTTGGTTTCAGGGTTGATTTACCTGGGAGAATTTGTCCCAATTTCATTCCTGAATTACTGGTCATGTGATACTTTAGATTGTAAAACTTAAATTTTTCCATAAAAGAAGAAATAATGATCAAGCACAAGAATTTAGCTAGTCAGGACACTTCAGTTCAAAATGTGTTACCATTTGATATTGAAAAGACCAAATAAATTGCCATCACCAGCAGTACCTTACCTTATACAGAGAGTTTGTTCATCAAGCTGCCTATCTATTTAGAAGATTCTGATGAAAACATATCTTAAACAAAGGAAAATAATTTACTACAAACAAGTCTTACTGAAAGTTCTAAATTGACGTGGCAAGTGATAAATTGTGATATAAGGGTCACAAGCATTGATGGTTGATCAGGCATGAAACAACGAAACTGAGAAAATATTTGATCTGACATCTATGGTTTATTCCGTTTCAGAGTTGATTCATTCATTTTAAGTTTGCTGTTTATTGCTGCAGAATTCAATGCTGGATCTGAAGTAGAGATGACTGATATCCTGAAGAATCTCCATCGTTTGCATGACTACAATGTGATGCTGAGAGAAAAAGTTATCGCCAACCAATCCTTACTACACGCTTTGGCATCCAAGTCAACTTCATTAACCAATAGCTGAACGTAGCCCTTATGAAGCAAGCTATTAAGAGAAACTATTGGAGTGGATCTGCTCAGGGTAGTAATATCTATGATTATTTGTTTGTAGGCAGAAAAAATTATAAACCAATCACCAGAGTATGTATGAGTATCATTTTAAGGCTGCGGCTTCATGAGCATTCATTTATCAATGGGATTCATTTAGTCTAGGATCATCATATCTGATGGTACATGAAAATGGCATATCTCATGCTATGCTTTGAGGATATTATGGCATTGTTTTTCTTATTGGGGACAAAAATGATTCGTGGTTACAGATGTTTTTCATCCTGCTCGTGCAAAATCATCCTAGGGTTTCCTTATTTTTGCATGTGGCTGAGAATGCAGAGAGGGAAACATTAATTAGGGGGTGATAGTTGCCTACTGTCTAGGTTGCTTATGCTTCTTGTTTTCCAAAATTGTATCAATTTCTTCTCAAAAGATATCATTATATTAATCTTATAGGAATGCTTAATATTTAAATCGCAATTATGCATCCACCTGGCATAGGCAGTGTCAAACGTCCTTTTTTATCATGCAATATAGGAATTTCATTAAACATTACAAAGTGAAGAGAAAAAACTATTGTTAAAAAAATATAGTGATGGGAACTCTAGTGGAATTTAGAGCCCAATATCACTCTAACCCAGCACTATTGAGATTTAAATGAGCTTAAGACTTGCTCTATGGTAACAAGAATATAAAACAACTCGATTGCAACGCCTACACTTGGAGACGAGAACAAAAAATATAAATTCACACAAAAAATGGTCAATTCTTTGAAGAATTGAAAAGTTCAATCAAGAACCAAGATTGGAAAATTAAAAGTTGGCTACATTGCTGAAATTATCATCAAAAGTGTGCTGAAATTATTTGCTAAAGAATATTTAAACTCCAAGAGAAAACCCTAGTTTCACTAATGAATCTCACATAAATCCAATTTAAATAATAATCAACCCAAACTAAAAGTATCCCAAACTAATTAAAATTAAAAGAAAAGAAGGCTAAAATCCAAACAAAACATCTCATCTCAAATAAATAAAGTTTGATAGCCCAACTAATTAAATAAGACAAGTTTGTCGTTTTCGCAGGCTGTCTAGCAACAACAAACTTAAAATGGAGGATTCTCTCTTGTCTTAATGAATTAGAAGGCGAGCCATATACCATTGGAAATATATGGAAGTTTAGTTTCCATCCCGATTGAAATAACAAAAAAATTATTTATGTAGCTCCAGTCATGACTAAAAGAGTAACAAAAGGTCAAAATGTCTGAATCTAGTCTTCTTCTCCAAATCTTTGTGTAATGGTCCTGGTTCCACCAACAATCCCCTCTCGAACATGAATCAGATTAATCAAGGCTTGCTCTGTATTATTACAAATCCTCTTGAAATCCACCTTAGCCCATGTATCTTAAAGAATTACATTGAAGGCTTTTTGAACTTCTTAGCACTAAGCCTCGTAACCAGACCACTAGAACCTCAAATGGATCTTTTGATGGTTGAATCACATCATCCCCTCTCTCTTCAAAAGGATTTGACCTTGAATCATCACCTACATCAAACAAAGAAAGATCAGAAACATTAAGTGTACCACTAACACCATACTCACATGGTTGATCCACTTTAAAGGCATTATCATTAATCTTTTCTAAGATCTGGTAAGGACCATCTACTCGAGGCATCAACTTTATTCTTCTTTGTTCAGGAAACCTTTCCTTCATCATATGCACCTAGACTCAAACTCACCAATTCTCGCCCCCTATTCGCTTAGTTTGTATTGTTCATTCTTCTTTTCTATTTGTTGTCGAATCTTTAGCATAGAGATCTTTCACCACTATGCCTTTTGATTTCCATCATGATTAACCATTTCATCAACAGGCAAAGGAATTAAATCTAATAGTGGAGTTAAAATCATAAACAATATCAAATGGTGAATATTTAGTAGTAGAATGCACACTATGATTATATGCAAATTCAATGAATGACAAACAATGTGCGAACCCTAGTGGAATTTAATGGTATTCACGACCCCAAGATAAATCTAACCTAAGTTTGTTGAGATTTGAATGAGCTTATCACAATAGAAGACTTGATCCAAGACAATAAGGCTATAAACCAACTCAATCACAACGCCTACACTTGGAGATGAGCTAAAGAAGTATAAATTCACAACAAATAATGGTCAATTCTTTGAAGAGTTGAATGTTCAATCAAGAACCAAGATTGAGTAACCAAAATTCAGGTACAATGCTGAAAATATTATCCAAAAAGTCTCCCTAAAATTATTCCTAAAGAGTATTTTTACTCCAAGCCAAAACCTAGTTTTCCTAATGGGTCTCACATAAACCCAATTTAAATAATAATCAACCCAAGCTAAAACTAGCCCAAACTAATTAAAATAAACAAGTCTAAAACCCCCAAAAATTGTCTCCTCTCAAAATAATTAAACTTTGGTAGCTCAACTAATTAAATAAGACAAGTTTGTCGTTTTCGCAGGCTGTCTAGCAACAACAAACTTAAAATAGAGGATTCTCTCTTGTCTTAATGAATTAGAAGGCGTGCCATATACCATTGGAAAGGTATGGAAGTCTAGTTTCCATAAAAAGCTAGAATAACATAAGAACTCGATCTATAGCTCCAGTTATAACTAAAAGAGTAAAGAGATGTCTAACTATCCGAATCTAGTTTTCTTCTCCCAATCCTTGTGTAATGGTCTTGGTTCCATAAACAAGCCCCTCTTCAACATGAATCGGATTAATCAAGGCTTGTTCTTTATTATTACAAATCCTCTTGAAGTCCACCTCAGGACATGTATCTTGAAGAAGTCTATTGAAAGCTTCTTTGAACATCTTAGCCCTAAACCTAGTAACTAGACCAACTGGAACCTCCAATGGATCCTTTGATGGTTATATTGCATCATCCCCTCACTCCTCAAAAGGATTTGACCTTTAATAATCACCTACATCAAACGAAGAAAGATCAGAAACATTGAATGTAACACTAACACCATACTCAACTGGTAGATCCACTTTATAGGCATTATCATTAATCCTTTCTATGATCTTATAAGGACCATCTCCTCGAGGCATAAACTTTGATCTTCTTTGTTCAGGAAACCTTTCCTTCCTCATATGCACCCAAACCTAATCACCTAGTTCAAATCTCACTAATTTTCATCCCCTATTGGCTTTGTTTGCATATTGTTCATTTTTTTTTCTATTTGTTCCCGAATTTTTGCATGGAGATCTTTCACCACTTATGCTTTTTGATTACCATCAAGACTAACCCTTTGATCAACAAGCAAAGGAATCAAATCCAATGTTGTTAAAGGGTTAAAACCATAAACAATATCAAATGGTGAATAATCAGTAGTAGAATGCACACTACGATCATATGCAAACAATCTTCCCAATTTTTAAGATTCTTTTGAATGGTAGCCCTTAACAATTGAATCATAGTCTGGTTAACAACTTCAGTTTGACCATCTATTTGTGGATGACAAGTAGTATTATTTAAAAGTTTAGTTCCTAACTTTCCCCACAAAACCTTCCAAAAGTAATTCAAAAACTTAACGTCTCGATCTAATACAATGCTCCTAGGAAGACCATGTAGCCGAATGACCTCTATAAAGAATAGGCCAGCTATATTTATTGCATCATTTGTTTTATGGCAAGAAATGTGCCATCTTAGAAAATCTATCCACAACAACAAATATAGAATCTCTCCCTTTTCTTGACCCAGGTAGACACAAAATGAAATCCATAGAAATATCAATCCAAGATTCCTTAGGAACAGGCAGAGGTATGTATAGTCCATGAGGCATTACCCTAGACCTAGCTTGTCTATATGTTATGCACCTATCACACATTCTTTTGCACATCTCTTTTCATAGTAGGCCAATAAAAGTGCTCATGTAGAACCTCCAAAGTCTTAGTAATTCCAAAATACCCCATTAAACCTCCCCTATATGCTTCCCTCACAAGCAATTCAAGTAAAGAACAATTTCCTTAAACAAAAATCCATCATGCCTAAAATATTTATCCTTGGACGAAACCTTGCATGTGTCATATATAGCACCAAAAATCATGATCATCAAGATACAATTCCTTAATATACTCAAATCCTAGGAATTTAGTATTAAAAAAATTTCATGCAGAACTTCCAAAGTTTTACTAATTTCAAAATGCCCTATTAAACCTTCCCATGCTTCCCTTACAAGCAATTCATGTAAACAACATTTAGGGATGCATAATTTATATTCCTTAAACATAAATCCATCATGTCTAAAATATTTATCCTTTGTCGAAACCTTGCATGTGTCGTACATAACACCATAATCATAATAACAAGATACAACTCCTAACATACTCAAATCCTAGCAATTTAGTATTAAGAGTGTTACAAAGAACATACCTTTGTGAAAAGGCATCGGCGACCATATTTTCCTGACCTTGCTTGTATTTAATTACATATGGAAATGTTTCAATAACTCAACCCACTTAACCTGTCTCCTACTTAAATTACATTGACCCTTCAAATGTTTCAACGATTGATGATCATTGTTTTTTTCTTTTTTTTTTTATGTTTGCTTTTTGGTTAAGTGGTTAAAATTCCTAATTCCTTTATCGTCTTCATGAACTTATGTAATGTAAATGTAATCTCAACAAGATATGAAACAAGTTATAGAGATACATATCATTGAAAGAATACACAATCAATAATATAACGTTAAAGGCTCAAAAGCATGCATTGGTATAGCACTATAAAATCAAAATGACATTCTAAAAGTCAATCCCTAAACCAATTAAACATTAAAATTTGCATGCACACTCCTTCATTCAATTTATATCTTCATCTATCTTAATTAATTTTCATATATAATACTCACATTCTCATATACCAATAGGAGTTTAAAAGATCAAACACAAAAAAAAAAATTGAATTTTTTTATAGGGGGGACAACAAAGAAAACCAAAATAAGAAAACCAACATTGTCCCAATACCCCCACACTTAAAACACAACATTTTCCTCAATTTTGAAATAAAATAAAAGGAATATAAGAGGATGATAAAATAAATTAAAATATGAAAAATAAAAGATAAGGAAAAAGAAAGAAAATTTGATTTTTTTTGTTGGATTGCCTCTAGTAAGCGTTGTTTTATGTCACTGGCTTAACATGTTGCATGCTCATTCTTTATAGATTGCACAAGGTTATAGTAATCTCTGAGACATCTTTGATAAAGCATCGATAGAAACCTGTATGGCCCAAAAAAGAATGAACTTCCCTTGCACATGAGGGGTAGGACAATGATGAAATAATATCTATTTTAGCTTTATCAACCTATAATCCACGTGTAGACAGATCATGCCTAATAACTATTCCTTGCTCTACCATAAAATAATATTTTTCATAGTTCAAGACAAGGTTAGTTTCAATGCACCTTTTTCAAGATCAAAGATAAACTTTCTAGACACTTATCAAAAGAATCATCATATATCATGAAATCATCCATGAAAACCTCAATTATTCTTTCAACGTAGTCTGAAAAAAATACTCATCATACATCTTTGAAAAGTTGCAAGTGCATTACAAAGACCAAAGGTCATTCACCTATATGAATATGTACCAATTAGACAAGTAAATGTAGTCTTTTCTTGATCCTCGGGATTAATAACAATCTAATTGTATCCATGAATGGAATGGGAAATGATCTTTGCGTGTAGCAAAATTAACTTTCTGTAATCAACATTGATTCTCCATCCACTCGAGATATAAGTAGGAATAAGCTCATCATTTTTTTTTCACCAACTTGATTCTAGTCTTTCTAGGCACCACATGGATTGACACTACCCATTTATTATCTGTGATGGGGTAAATGATTCATGCATCTTACAATTTAAAAATTTCAGTTTTCACTATCTCCATCATAGGCAGGTTCAACTTCGTTTGTATTTCCATTGTTGGTTCTGCATTATCCTCCAATAGTATGTGATGCATACACATTGAGGAACTAATGCCCTTGATATCAGTTAAAGTTCATCCAAAACACATAACAACTTCACAAGTTTTTCCTCTTACGTACTTGTCAAACCCTTTGCTATGATAATGGGAAGTGTATTGTTGTTGCCAATGAACACAAACTTCAAATTATCAGGAAAAGGTTTCAATTCAAACTCAGGGACCTGTAAAATAGATGGCAAAAGCTTTTTATATGAAAATACTAAATCAACAAGGACATTACCATGGAGAACGGTTTGCAAAGCTTGCAAAGTTAATGTTGATTCGTGCATATTTTGGGGAACATATATGTGCCTATCCATCTCTTCTATATTAGTAAAATCATAGCCATAGCTCAAAGCTATGTTTAATCCTTCCACACAATCAAAATCATTAACTTGTTGCACACACTAATCAACTTTGTCATAATATGTGATAAAATAAACATTGTTATAAGGATATTTCATTGCATCATGAAAAATTAAATTCAGTTTATTAATCACCTACCTCCATAAACAAAGTAACCTTATTGTAATCAATCTTTGTATTGACAGTTTTCATGAATCGTCTCCCAAATAATAAAGGAATGTTGTTTGATGAATCATAAGAATCATGTTCCTTATCAAAAATATAAAAGTCGCATAGAATAACCAAACTATTAATCTTAACTAGGACATCTTCTATCACACCAAATGGGTAAACAAAACTATGATTCACAAGTTGTATTGAAATGCTAGTTTTATTCAAATGCTCTAGACTAAGAGAATTATAAACATGTTTAGGCATAACACTAATGGATGCACCTAAATCGCATAAGGCCCTTTTAAAACTAGCATTACCAATAAGAAATAGGATAGTAAACGCACCTAGGTCTTTTAACTTCAAAGGTATATTCTTTTGAACAACAACAGATATAACTTCACCCATATTTATCATTTTATGGCCTTTTAGCTGGTATGCTCTCTTGGCAGTACACAACTCCTTCAAGAATTTGGCATACTGGGAATTTGCTTGATAGCATCAATCAAAGGAATGTTGAGTTCCATTTTTTTGAAAACCTCTAAAATCTTTTTTTCTTAGACCTAGAAGAATTATTAGGAAAGGGTGAAATTGTTTTAAAACTGGAATTCATTGAGTAAGGAGTTACCTTTTAAATGTTAGTAGTGTTTCAATTTGTAAAGGACGGGGATGTTTCTTCTTTGTATTCAATTCAGTTTCAATCTCCTCTTCTTCCTCCATCTCGATTTGTTCTGACATTTTCCTGTGAAGTTATTAACCATATTATAATATGATCACG
Organism: Salix purpurea; assembly: GCA_027405865.1. Lineage (NCBI taxonomy): Eukaryota > Viridiplantae > Streptophyta > Magnoliopsida > Malpighiales > Salicaceae > Salix > Salix purpurea. The sequence goes on from CM050333.1 coordinate 13,111,936, forward strand.
CTAATATTCTCTTTTGGATTCAATTCTTGGAAAGGTAATTTTCTATTCATTAGTGCTTCCAATTTTCCTACACTTGAAGCTACTTTCCCAATTTGCTTCTCCAAACTGTCAATACTTGACCTTATTTCCTATTTAAATGACATGACATTTTGTTGCAAGGTCAAAGTATTACAAGCCAAAGTTATTATCATGTCATGAAGATAATCATTGGATCACCACCCCATAACGTTCGAGTTTGTGAATGTAACGGGTTTTCTTTCTTGGTAATTCTGTTGAGAATGGAATCTATGGGGATGGAACTATCAGCCTTGATTGCCTTTATGATGCGGGTTCCCATAATCTAAGTTGGGATGATCTCTCGATCCAGGATTGTACGTGATGGAAAGGATCATACTTACGTTGGGGTTGTCCATTAGATCAACTGAATTAACTTGTTTAATGTAATCTTTATGCATTGTTGGGCACATATCCAAAGCATGTCCTTGTAAGGAGCATATGCTAAAAACTTCCACCTACTGCATATTTCAACAAGCCAAAGAACACACAAGAGAAGTAATCATCATTAACTTTATTCTTAAGGTTAGAAATATTTACCTCATTTACTTGTTTACTTGAGAAGTCTCCATGGATGACAAATTATTTCTAGTTAGCTGCCATGTTTTAGATCAATAGAGCCTAGGAGAATAGTGAAAAATCATGCCTTTGATGTCCTTATAAAGAGAAAGGTAAAGCTTTCAACTTAACCTATTCTTTATCGACTTCATTTTGTTTCATGCTAACGCAAATTATACGAAACTCCTTGAGATGAGTATGAGGATCATCTTCTGCAAGACCATTGAATGTTGGTAGGAAATGTATACAACCAAATTTGATCTCAAATTTCAAAAGTTGACATTTTTGTAGATGTTTATACATAATGGTTTATTTTTGATATTAGGAGCAATAAGCTCCTTGAGTGTTTGATGTTATGCACAACAATAGTGCTGACGTGAACTTACTTTTGTAACCTATCTGAAGTATTTTCTACTTCAAGATCCACCTACATTTGAATATGGTTAATAAAATGGGTTAATACATAAATTCTCGAGAAAACTCAAAAGAAATCAACAACATAAAAGATAAAAAACAAAGCAAATTGTATGAAAATCCTACACTAGAAAACCAAAACTATATAAAAACCATAGAAAATAGTGGGATTTCGCCATGATATAGTGGGGCTAAAGGCTAAAGCCACTGGTCCTATTCAAAACATCATTTCCCTTTAAGAAACAAAAGGTCGATACCTTATTCCACCAAAAAATATATGTTGAATAGTATTGCTGCCATAAATGAATAGTATCACCACCAAACAAAATTATGTTTCTTATTTTTTTTAGAAAAATAAATAACAGCCACAACAAATAAATATAACAGCGTAAAAGTCAACTAAAATTACCTTCCCGACAATGGGACTAAAATTTATTGCGATGTCATGGTCGCACAAATTAATTATATTAACTTTAAGCACAACATATTAGATAGTGTAGAGCAAGCAAGGAGTCGATTTCACGAGGAAAGTTCAAGTCAGATTCTTATGTTATATGATATGCAATTTGGGGGGTGGAAGTTGTCTAGGCTAAAGCAAAAGAAAACAGAAAATTATCAAACAAAAATTTAAATAAAACCAAGATTTATAAAGAAAACAAACCTTGATCGCAAGTACACATCCACCTACAGATTAACAATCTGCAATCTATGTTTGATTTGATTTGATTTGAATGTTCTCCCTAAGATTAATAACATAGTTCCGCCACAATTATTAAACTTAGATGCTTCATGAGCTCATAAACCATAACTCTAGTTTTGATGTTAAACTTAGCAATAGATTAACTACAATAATAACTTATGAAAAGGTAAAATAGATCTCACAGTTCTTGAAATCTGAAAGTTTTTGTGTCTTCAAGGTAGATTGCTTGATTTGACTTTGAAGGACACGATTTCCATGCTTTTCCTTGTATTATTTTTTTACCTTCGATTTTAGAAAGGTATGTATGTTAGCTTTTTAATCCACTAGAATCATTACACTTCAACCTCTAGAGCTCGTGCTCTGCACAAAACATTGATTGATGGTCAAATGTGCCAATTACCTCCACTTTGCATCTTTCATCCAAGACTTCCTTAAAAACATAAAATAAAGAATATAAAGGTATTATATATACAAAACATAGGCAAAATAGTAGTTAAATGTGGATGAAACTATTGAATAATATTTGATGAGACCATATTATTTGATAGTTTTATTCATATTTACCTAGTGTTTTGCATATGTTTTGTATATAAAATGCCTTGATATTCTTTTTTTTTTTATGTTTTGAAGGTCTTTATGGATGAAAGATGCAAAAGGTAATTGGAGTTAATTGACAGATTTGACCTTCACCCAATGTTTTGTGACAGATTTTTTGTTTAGGATATTAATAACAATTTTAATGAGATTAATTTATATTAAATAAGATTTATTATGTCTAGAAAATTATCAAATTGAATTTGATTTAATATTTCTAAATGTAAGATATATTATTTTTAAAACATTGCACATAAAGCTAATAATTTGAATTGAAGCATGCAAAATTTTTTATGCATATTAATATGTTATTATGCATTATGGATGATTGTATTTAAGGGTTGAATGATTGTAATTTTATTAAATATGGCTTTAATATCATGTCTTCTCTTTTTTATTCCTCATCTAATTTCCCTTAAATATAACTTGAGAATTTGTCCTTAGTTAAATAAATGTTATGTAACTTAGAAATGTAGGGCTTTAAATAGGAAAGTATTATGTAATCCAAGACGAAGAAAGAATGAATGAAGAAGGTTATAACTAATAGGCTTATAATGGACTTATAAAGACTTGTTATAGCTACCTAAGATTTGACATTCTCTTCAATGGCTCAAGGGAATTAATGTTAGACTTATCCATAATCATCCAATTAGAATGACCTGCTAGGAGTGTATATTTATATATAAATTATTATTATTATTATTATTATTATTATTATTATTATTATTATTATTATTATTATGTTATGCCATGTTTTTTAAATGAGACTTAACTATTGCTATGTGATTTATATTTTTTTCTAACCATATGATTATTTATTTAATTACTAAGAGCGGACTCGAAGTTATTATTGTAGACAATCTATTGCTATGTTTATCAAAACCAGAGTTATGGTATGAACTTGTGAAGCAACTAAGTTAATAATTGTAGCGGATCTAAGTTATTAATTTTAGAGAAAACATTCAATCGAACTAAACATATATTGCGGACAATTATATTTCTTAATTGATTAATTTATCTAGTTTTTAATGCTGCCATTGAATCAAATTACTAGTGCGGACACTGTGGTTGTTTAATGGTTAGGGTAATTTATATGATTGATGAGAACCTTGTGATCACGTGGTCACACAACCCACACCAAGAATGAAATCTAATCCCAGAAAGCCGAAATAGGCCTGATAAGAGTGTGACACAATGGAAACCTGTCTCAAGGCACCAACACTATTGGAATGAGTAGAATGATGCCACGTAGCCAGTTAATCTTCGATAAGTTGGATTCAGTTCCTTCAAGAACTAAAGAATACAAGAATCACTCTCGCACATAAGCTAAAAATTTTAGAATTAAAATTCATCAATGGCTCCTGAAATTTAGGTTATATGAGTTTAAATAGTTCTTGAAAAAGTAACCCTAATGGGCCTCTTATGTGGACTTAAATGAGGTCCACTCAAAACTGACCCAAAACCACTAAGCTGGAAAGCTCACGACTTAATCCAAAAAAGCCTTGGATACTAGCTGAAAACAAATTATTAATTAAGCCCAAACAAGCCTTGGGCTATAGCTAACAAAATTAAATAAAACCCATAAGTCTTATTTATAGCCTTCCATCTAGCTCCTTAATCCTAGAAATAAAAGGAAAAGGTAGCCCATAAGTCCTTGCTGGTGTTTCTAGGCTGGTTTGCATCAACAAATCAATTTTAAGAAGAGATAAATATTTAGAATATAAAGTGATGTGTCATTTTCGTGATTAGTTCTGATTTCTGCAGGTGAATGTTGACTTACGACCAAGGCTTGCTTTATTGATAAATTTCAGTTTTATATAATTTTCGCTTAGTTTACTTTAGCCTAGCCTAGACAACTTACAATCTTTCCCCCAATTGCATAGCATATAGCACGAAAATCTGAACTAAATTGTTCTCGTGGGATCGAATCCTTGCTTGCTCTATACTATCTTATTTGATTTGTTTTAAGCTAGGTAATTAATTTGTGTGACCATGACATCGCAACAGAACACCCATATTTTGAAAATGATTGGTTGTGTTAAAAAATTGGACCAATTGAGTTTTTTCATAGACCATGAGGTTAAGTGTTGACCTAGTCTTTCAATCATTACCTTAAAGATTTTCATAATTTATTATGAACTATAACATAAACAAGTTAGATATTTCATTGTCAAAATTGCTTAATATGTTTAAGACTACTTAAGGGACTTTAAGAAGGAAAAACACCAAATTATTCTACTTTTGTCTTATACAGTGACTAAGAAGAAGGATAAGAAAAATAAGGATGTTGTCTTTAAAATAGATAAACCTACTAGGGGCATGAAGAAAGATAGGGGAAATTGTCATCATTGTGGTAAGGAAAGACATTAAAGGAGGAATTGAAAGGAATATCTTGAAAATTATCATTGAAAAGAGAATGAGATTACATACTTCAAGTATGTTTATCATTGAAAATTATCTTACTACTTTGCATTTTAGCTCTTGGGTTTTGGAAATCAAATGTGGTTTTCACATTTGTAATTACATACCCGGAGTAAAAAAAGTAGAAGATTACTTCAGGGTAAAGTGGACCTACGACTCAATAATGAAGTAAGAGTTGTTGCATTAGCTGTAGAAACTAGTATTTTGTTTAGCCTAATAGGCTAATACTAGACCTTTATAATTATTATTTTGCTCTTGTGTTTTAAGATATTTTTTATTTAGTATTAAATGAATTTAAATTTATAATTAAGGACAAATATATGAATAATAATTATTTTTTGTTATAATAATGATGTTTTTATGGATCCAACAATTATATGAATAATATGGACATACCTAAACTTAAAATGCTTAGGCTCAATATAAACTATAATTAAATTGAAATGAGTATTAACAACTTTGATTGGATTTGGTGGTTAAAATTTGACCAAATATTTAAAGGATTATCAAAAAGAGAATGAGATTCTCTACACCTCTTAGAACACCACATTCAAATGAAACATATTCTCAAGGCTAAAATAGTGGATGTTTAGCATGAACCTTAAGAAACACAAAATCTCATTAAATTTGGCGGGACATGTCATTCATCAACGAGATAAGGATCTCTCATGAGAGTTGTGAATAAGATGTTGCTCATAATTGATGAGCTTGCATTTTACTTGGAAGTAATATATGATATTTATTCAAAGAAATGATTTAAAGCTACGATATTCATGTACTAACCAAGTTTGGAACTTGGTTGATCCACTTAAAGGGATAAAACTTAGTCTTTACTAGAAATACTAACATGAAATGCAATGTACAAATGTACAATGTAAGCTTTAAGAAGTGGGAATATCCAATTTTAATGGTACAATCAACATGCTCTAATTTAATATAATATGGATAAACCTTAGGTTTATAAAAGGTTAATAGGATTCTATCAAATTGTTATTTTTATTATATTATATATAGATGACATTATTTTTTAAAAACCATATCTTTATTTTAATCAATAATTGTCTAAGAATTATCCATAAACAAATGTAGGAGAAATAACCTATATATTGGATATAAATATCTATAGAGATAGATTTAGAAGGTTGTTTAAATTGACCCAATCCATGTTTAAGGTATGTAAAAATTTAAGAATGGATTGTTATTTATTTTACTTGGATCACTTCTTGTAAAGACATGTGTTCTAAGACACAAATTGAGAAAGATATGATAGAAACAGTGTCTTATACTTGACTATAGGATTGATCAATGGAATAGATAAAACTAGGAGCTCAAAATTTTCAATGAAATGTAGAAAATATAGTAAATACCAACTTATAATGTTTTAGTCTAACTAGTAGTTTGAATTGGAAGAGTTCCAAAGAAGAGAACACAACTGATTCTATAACTGAATAAAAGTACATCTCCATGTTTGATGAAATGATGAAGTTTTTTTAATTAAGAAGTTCGTTAATAAACTAGGTTGATTCTTAGCATTGTCATTTCAATTGATTTGTATTATGATAAAAATAAAGTGATTGCGTAAGCAAAAGAACCAAGATCTCATCAATAATCCAAACAAGTGCTTAATAAATTCTATTTGATTTGTTAAATTAATGAAATGAAAGATGTAAAGATAGAGCAAGTACCCATCAAAGAGAATGTATATTATCTTTTTACTAAGTAATTATTCATACAAAAACATTATTGTTATATGGAGCAATATGATATTAGATACATAAGCGATTGGCTTTAGTACAAGTACAAGACTGTTAGTTTAATATGCATTGTAGTCTAATATTTGATTACTATTATATGGAGCAATATGGTATTTGATTACTATTCATGTACATATATACTTATTATTAATAAAAACTTAAATTATATTTAATATTTTATTAATGAATCTAATATTTGATTTATGAATTTAGAGTAAGGATAAAGACCATGAGAGAAAAAGGCTTTGCAAAAAAAAACAATTATAAAATTATTATAATTATGAGATTGTTATAACATCATAGCATTGTTCATAGAATATTCATGGTCGATGCTCTCTTAAATACTAGGCATTTACTAGAGTCATAAAGAGTAATAAATATTATATCTGTTCTTTTATGTAAGGAAGCAATTATTCTCATAAATTGAGATATGAGTGATACTTACAACTAATATATAAATGTTTTTAATAAGATATGTACATTGATTTGACCGCATGAAAAATTTATATGGAGAGGTAATTGACTTATAATATATAGATAATGTTATACTTTCATCCTATTACATGTTATCTTAATTGAAGCAATGAAAAGGGTTGATAATGGGTACCTTTATAAATTATATGAAGGTACTTGACTGATCAAGAGATGATTCATCATCCTAGATAACTTAGACAAATGGTACATTTGTTCTTAAATAGTGTTGATTGAGAAATCCTTGACCAATGTGAAATAAGATTTGAAAAGAGTTTTAAATCTTATTCAAATAATCAATGACTATTATATAGACAATAAACACGATTTAATATGACATACATACTTCATACTTTAATATTAAGTCATAGTATTATTGATAAAAAGATATTAATTATACTAAAATATCAGAAAGGTTAAGTCAAATCACTAATGATTTTTCTAATATTTAGGGGATAGTAACACATTGTTAGACAATGCACATAGTCTTCTAAAATAAATTAATCAATTATTGAATTGATAATAATTTATTTAATTATAATTTATATTTATATTTATATTTGTGCCAGCATACTAGAATCTTAGTTGGTCACACACATTAAAAATCACTAGTCAAAAATTAAACTGAAATGATATAATAAGTATGATGTGATTAAAAGATATTTTAGAAATTTAAGAGCTAAAATATAATTAATATAAATATTAATATATAAATAGTGTTGATTGAAAAATCAAGTAAAGACTTGATTGAGTTAATTTCTAAAATTATCTTGAATTAATATATAAATATTATTCAGGGGGCAACTTGATAATTTGCTAATATATAGGGTTCTTTAGATTTTTCAAAATAGAAAGATAAGTTGTAGACAATAAATCTCTAAAATTTATATTTGTTTAACAACATCCAAAAACTTTGAAATAATTTAAATCTATAATTTTTTTATAGAAAAATCCAATATAAAATTGCTTAGAGTGGAGCAAAGATATAGTTTGGCTTGAGTTCTCTATATTTTTTTGTTATTGTCCTGTTCAACTTGTTTTATTCAAATTATCCTAATTGAAAGGATAAAGTATTCATGATAAAATACCAAAACATTTTCTTTTTTTGTAAGTCGGAACGCTTGATTAATGAATACAATGAAAAAAACAAACCATAATAAAAGATGATATCAATCAGGATATGTTCTAGATTCATGACTTGCAAAAACAATGCTTTTTCTTCGACAACCAGAACAAGAAGAAGAAGAAGAAGAAATAATGAATGGGGACAGGACATCGTTCAGGAGTGCAAACATAACAATAATAAATAATATTAGCATAGTTTAGCAATGACTATGATTACAATATCACAAGTCCGAATTCATTGTTAGTCATGAGAATGTTTGGAACGTTCCTTCAGAGCAGAGAAAACTAGAGAGCTTGTGTAAAAAATCTGAGCTCTTCTGCTGTAATCACAGGGGTCTGTTCCCTCATCATCTCCCATGATTGCCTCTCTCTCCAAGCATTCTAACAGCTCCACAATCCAATCATCTTCCGCTTCTAGGTTCATTTCAGCCTCCACATCCCTTTCCACCGGACCCCGATTAGCACACCCCGCCGCCGCCACATGATTCAATCTTTTGGCCAAACATAGACCTTGATTGGGCTTCTCTCTGAGTTTGAATCTTAAACTTGTGAATGGGTCAGCACAACTTTGATGGGGTTTAGTTTTTGAGAGAAGACCTGATGAATTAAAAAGTTGAGTTTTCGGGGGACAAATCAGTGTTTCCATGGTACAGGCTCTGCTCTCTGCAGCTTTTGATGCCTGGTTGGTTTATATAGAAGTTGGAAGCCGCCGATCCACGTGTCACTGAGGGGCACGTGTGAGTAAATGGTAAGGGATTCAGGACCTGTGGTTCCTCGAGAGTTGCGGGGAGGATGAGGCACAGGCTTCCATGAGTGAAGCCCACGTCCTTGGCAGGCCCCCACATTATTATACCATATACTAGAAGAGGTAATTGTTTTACTATAGATTCTCTGTGTTTTCAATGTGAATTGTAATACTATTTTTGAGTCAGTTTGATTTTTAGAGTTGGTTTAGTTCCGGTGGGTCATGTTTTATCACCGTAAAATAATTTTTCTGCCCTAAAATAAGATAAAATAACAATTGCCGGATTGATATTTTCTGCCACCATAACACACCACACGCGTCGCCCAAAGTGTGCGTGAGGTTGAATACTATCAGCGCGTGTGTCAAACGCACACATAGTATTCAAAGGAGAATAATAGTATAAAATAATAAATTATCAGAACACCCCTACAACCACCTCTTTAATTAATATCTTATTGGGAGGTAGATTAGTATTTAGATATTGCCAAAAAAAATTAAAATATCTAAAATACCCTCGAAGGCAAACCATGATTTTTGTCTTATTGGAGGGTAAAAAGATTATTCTACTATGCAATGAAATGTGAAATTACCGTCGGTGTCCTTTTCCTCGTGGTGTGATGCGTGGCCTCACAAGGTTGCTGGAGATGTGACAGTAGTCGATTGAACTTTTTTTTCCCTTTTCTCTCTTCTTCATGCTAAACTACCCACAACCCCCCAGTTTTATGGTTGTTTCATTTCAGACCCTCGTTTAATTGTGTTGTATGGTCCTTATTTTTGTTATGTAAGTTTTGATTTGTTTCAATTGTGTCCTTCGATTGAAATTGATTAGATATAACATTTTCATTTCAGTCCTTATTCTTTTAATTTTGGGTTTGGTTTTAAATCCCTTAATATTTTTGGTACAAAAGATTTGATTTTTTTCAATTTTGTTCTTTGATTGAAATTGGTAATATATTTGGTTTTCATTTCGGCTCTTATACTTTTCAATTTTTATTTAATTCCTTTAATTTTTTTATATTTCTTAAATAGTCCATATTTTTGTCCATGTTTATATATATGTGCTCTTAGTTTTGGTTTTTAATTTTTATTATTTTCTCATTTGTTGAGGTAGCATTTTTTGAAAAAAAATTGTTCTTAAATTTTATTTTTTGCTTATGATCATTTGAAAATTGATATTTTTTTTATTTTTTTTTTATTTTCGCGTCAAATGATTTTTTTTAGCTAATAATTTTTATTTTTATTATCATTTTTTGTTTTGTTTGCTCTTTGTTAAAGTTTTTAGGTTTTTTTATTCTTTGATTGAATTATTTCCCCATTATTAACGCAATAATAATAATAATAATTTTAGTATTTTTTCTTGGTTCGCCTTTTGTTAATGTTTATGATTATTTTTTTTCGGGGTAATTTAATATTTTTTATTGTTTTAACAGGAATAGTAATGATATTTTTAGATGTTAAGGCTTCGATGTTGCTGTTGTTATAATAGAGTGTATTGATGTGTTTTATTATATTAAATCTTGCATAAATAGATATTATATTTTATTTTTAAACTAGCAAAACCTATTAATTATTTCAATCCTAATAATTATAAAAATTATTTATTCAGCGTGAAATATAGTGTAGGCAATTTAACTAGTAAATGCTAAAAAGAGAAGACGTGCCATTTTGTACACGAAAGCCTTGCCGTGCCAAGTTTAATAGAAGTGGTCTCATGAATGCGGACCGTTTGATATGGGCATTTCGCGAGTGCAAAGTTCCATGCATCTTGTTGATTATCTTAGAGAGAGAGAGAAAGTGAGAGAGAGAGATGTATTTGCATGAAAATGAAGGTTTCTTCAAGCCATAAAACATTAACAATTCTGCTAAACAGTTTCCTCTTCACATGGCACTTGATAACAACAAGTGGTAAATTATTTTCATGTCTTGACAATACATGAATAATGCAAAACATAGCTAGGTAATTAATTAATTTATATTTGAAATTTAGGTGTATCGTTTAAACAATATCATGATCCCTAAATACATAAAAACAATCATTAGTAATTTGACAAATTAATCGGTCATCATACAAAGGCGCGGTCTCCCCATTAATGTCATTTTCTCAAAGCACTCACAGTGCTCGGACAACTTTGAAAAGTTTCCTCACGCTCCTTAACCTTGATTATCTTGAGCATAACCTGATGGGTTTAGAAGGTTTCCCCACTAACATCAGCGCAACTGTTTTTAAATATGTCAGACTAATTATATTTTTTGATATTTATTTAATATTATATATATATATATATATATATATATATATATATATATATATATATATATATATATATATACCCTAGGTTTTTTTGGGGAAAAAATTACTATCATTGCTTTGAAATACTTTTAATATAATAATATGAATAATAAATCTTATAAAATAGAAACTTTATGCAATATTTTTTTCTAACAATAATTATGACCTCACCAATTTTTATTATTTCCACTGTTATTAAGGTTTTTTTTTTAATGTTACATTTTAATTTGTGTTGATGATCATTCTAAAATTGATATTTTTTTTCTCTTTTGGTGTTTTTAAAATTCTTTTTATTTATCTTTCAAGTCAAATATTGTTTTTGAAATCTACTTATATTTATTTTTCTTTTTTCATTTATTTAGTTTCTTTTTCTTATAAATATATGAGACTAATTATATATTCTAATATTTATTTAATATTAGTGCATGAAAATATATATATATAGACAGAAAAAAATGACCTAGGATCCTCTAAAGAAAAAATAAAATAATATTAGTGTTCTTAAATACTTTTAATATAATAATATGAGGAATAAATCTTATAAAATAAACAAAATGATTTTGGCTTTTAATTCTAATTTTGTCCTCTTTTGTTTAATCTTATTGCTTAGAAAAATTTGATTCTTGAATTTTAGGTTGTTTTTGTAAAAAAAATAAATTATATATAATATTTCAAATCTGATATTAGTGGGGAAAAAAGCAAGTTACAAACAAAATGGATAGAAAAATTTGCCCAAGTTATCTACATTTAAAAAATATATGAACCACTTCCCCTGCATTTCGATTACACTGCTCCTTTTATTAAAATAACTAATTACAACACACAAAATCAATTAGTTTTCTACATAGAAAAAAATCTAGCGCAACGCGCAGGAAAATCACCTCGTGCATAACTATTACCTAATAGTGCCCATGTGAGGACGTCATGAGGTGAGATTTCCTGACCTGAGGAGTGCGGAGTCTGAGCCGATGAGGTGAGGATTGAGGAGTTGAAGAGTATGAGGAGCTAACCTCAAAGTGAGATTTAATGAGGTAAGGACTGAGGAAGAGAAGTTTTAGGGATTTGATTTGATATATTTAGTTAAATTGATTTGGGGAAAGGGGGGGGTTGCAGAGTGTTCACTTAATTCATTTTAAAAAAAAATCATGACCGAAACGACGCATGCATCATGCTTTTGGCATGTTTCGGCTGGTAGAATTTAAATCGAGGCAAAAAGAAAGTTGTTTTGTCTCTTTATTTGAGCAATACAAAATGTTGTGGCCAAAACAAAACGAGATTGATAACCCTGGTTATAGGCCCAGGCTACGCTTGAAATATTTGTACTAGTAAGCTTCTAATACAGAAAAATATTTCAAAACTAACACTAATTTTATTCATGTAAAACATATTTATTACTAATAGATGTTTTTTTTATATATTTTTAATATTCATTTATGATTAAGTAATAGATTTAATATTTAATCAATAAATCCAAGTATAAATAATATCTATGAAACAAAATTCTTTACAAAGAAAATTATAAAATTACTATAATTATGAAGTTCTTATTGCATTAAAGCATTCTTTCTAACTGTTCTCAATCAATGTTCTATTAAGATTGGATATTAATTAGATTTATTGAGACCGATATATTTTTTTTTTACAAAAGGAAGTAATTGCTCTCATAAATTGAGACAAAAAAGATCAAATTAATATCAAGGTGGTGGTCAGATGACAAGTAAACTGAAATGACCCACAAGATAATTATATATCGAGAGATTACCTATGTTTTTGGAAATGTTCTCGTGATAGTTGTGTAAATTATTATTTGACATGATATCACAAAGTTGTCTTATGTTTGATCCTGACACATGTTGTCCTAATAAAGAGTACCAAACATGCAAATATTGAATATAGCATATACTATATGAAAGTATTTGAGTAATCAAGAGAAGATTCATTATCCTAGGTGAAATAGAATTTTTTTTTTATTTGTTGTCAAATAGTATTGATTGTGAAATCATTAGCCAAGGTGGGATGACTTTTGAAAAAAAGTTTCAAAATGTTATTTAAATAATCAATTACTATAATATTGAGAACTAATATGATTTAACAAACTAGACTCATACTACAATATCTAAATTAGAATATTCATGATGAAGAAATAATAATTACACCGAGAAACTAGTTAAGTTAAACCACTTATAGTTTTTATAATATTTAAGGGGTGATAATAGGTTGTTAGATATTATACTTGATCTTTCACTATAAATCAATCAATTATTGAATTGATAATAAATTAAATTATTTAATTTTTTTAATCCTATTTCATTTAGGATTATGATTTATATTTCTTCCTAATTATTAGGAAAATTTATGGATAACACACATAAGAACCATTGATTAGAAATTAAGACGAGATGATTAATAGAGTTTGACTTGATTATAAATAAATTTTAGAAATTAAGAGCTATAATATAATTAATATAGGGTATTACAATTCTAGACCCATACAATTAAGTAGGGATATGATTGAATAAATTTCTAAAATTATCCTAAAATCCTAAAATAATATATGTGATGTTATTTAAGGGTCTAATTGATATTTTATTATTTTTTGTGTAACGTCCCGTTCTCTGGAAGACAAACAAGTAATCTTATTAATACACATTAACCAAGAAAATAAAATGTAATTGTTATTTTTTACATATATATATATAAGGTTTCACTAAAATTTCTATCGAAATTTCAACAAGACCTCCTCTATAGTGGTAAATTCCAAGTTTTCGACATATAACATAATTTTTAATTCAATCTTGACTCAATCATCCTGGGTCTACAAAATCATAAACATCATCATCATCATAACTGCAATAAATAAACCATACATTTAACAACAATCAACAATTTGCACCAAAGTTAAAATAAATGCAGTCACATTTAATAAAATACGACAAAATGAGTTAATTTTTGTATATTCCAATTTTTTTCAAAATTAGTTATCATATATATATGTTTATCAACATTTAATTTATACGAAATACTATTGGATACAAAAAAAGCTAAGAAACAACAACTTTACTCTTGATGTGAAGGTGATGGACATGAAACGAAAGTACAAGATAAATCTTTTGAAAATCTTTTTGATGGGCGTGAAGGTGATGGACATGAAACATAAAAACATTTTGAAAAAAATAATATTAAAGTTACTAAACCCATGGTATGCAATCATACATAATTATAATAATCAACATAGCTATTTGAAATACAAACTAACTTCCCCACTTATGTATTGTTGATACTAAGTACTGTCGATACCCTTATCACCCTATCAACATCATAAATCAAAGAAGACTCCTTCCCGGGTTCGTAACATACCTCATATTTTTTGAGCTTGTGCGTTGATTCCATTTTATATTAATATTTTTTGAAATTTCAGCATACATAAATGTGTATTAAATATTGCACCACAATCTTTTTGTCTGAGATTCTAACATACACTTGATATATATTAGCCTATGCATAGTGATCCCCTCCTTGGGATCCTAACATACACTAATGTATGACAATCATTCATGATGATCCCCAAATCCAGGATCCTAACATTCACTATAATGTATGGTAGCCATTTTGGTGATCTCTTTATCCAGGATCCTAGCATACACTAAATGTATGCTAGCCACCACCATGTTTTGTTCATGACAATTTCGAACTTCCCTAACACACATGGCTTAAATATTCCAACTGATAAATCATATTTTTTCAAACTTTCACCAAAGCTTTAAGCATAATTCATATATTTTCATTATAAAAATTAAAAACAAAAAAACATAGGCATGAATCACCTACCTGTTGTAGATGCTTTGCTCGTGGTCCATTGTTGTTATTGTTGCACCACACTCCTGGTACCTCCTGCAATTACAGGAAATTCCCATAAACCATTTTCAATCACCATTACACTTCCTAATAACCATACTAAAACAATCCAATTAGTCTTTAAAATTTGTTATTCTTTCATATTTATTTTTTTAACAAATTTTGTAAATCAAAATACCATTATAAGCACTTGTTTTTGAACATAACATGTTTTTTTTCTTTAATGCGTCTAACTTCATCGCTTCGCAACCTCCCACTTCTTTTTTTCCTTTTAAAGCTGCCAGCAGAGGTTGGATTTAAAACAGGAGTTATAAAACTCCATTTTGTACAAAATTGATCTCATTGGATATCTAATATACAAGGTTACAACTCTTTTGAAGGAAGAAAAACCCAGTTCTTCCCCCAACATCCATGAAATGCATCACAAATGTGACAAACCTATTGTTCTATAGAGTCTGCATTGCATAGTCATGTTTGATGACCATTAACTAGTTATAAAATTCCAAATTAAATGAAACCAATTTCCTTGGATGATACACATCCTAATATGAAGGAAACCAATCTTAATTACCTTGTTTACCCACTCAGGTTCTCTACTAAAGTCAAAAGATGAATCTCCCCAGTTGTTAACTTTTGTATCATATGCATTTGGCCGAAACTTGGTCTTGGGAAAAAAAAATTCCCTCATTATTTTGATGCTCAATCATTAGCTCTCATTTCATAATCTTTTACAAAATACAATAATCTTTTCCTCTTAATTATTGTGCTCATTCTTTTCATCCTTAATCCATTCATTACACAAACACTCACATCCAACACAACATATACAATAAATGTTTTGCAAAATAAATAATCTTTCTTTCCTAATTACTGCCCTTAATGGCTAGCCATGACCTTTCTTAGGGGCTCCCCTTTTCATCTCCATTTGTCTTGCCAATTAGCTCTCATTTCATCCCATTTCATGTCACATTCATCAATTGCACACAATTCCACATTACCCCCAAAACTTTTCCAAGAACCCTAAATCAAATTTCATAAAGAAAATCATGCAATTTAACCATAAAGTCAAGAATATTTTATATGCATATAAGAAACACCATACCAAGAAAGATTTACGATCCTAATTGCTTGTGAAATCACAATTTCCTTCTACCCTCTTTTTCTTCCTGCTACCACTAGCCCAATACTATTTTCCCCTCCAATTTATTCTTCCAATAATACTCCAAGTCCTTGTGTTTTTTATGTTTGAATGTTTTGATAACACTTAATCTCACTTTCACTTTGAAATTCTTCTTCAATTGGGTAAGAAAAATAACAAAATCTCTCTCTTTCCCCTCATTGTGTTGGACATAAGAGAAAAGAAAGGGGTATTTATACCCCTCAATTTTTCATATTGCACTTAGACCCCCATTTCCTTTAAATATTTTCTTTTTACCCCACATCTCTTCTTCTTATACTTTAAATTATAATCTTTAAATTTATTTCAATTCCACCCCTCACCCTATTTTATTCTCTTTTAATTCATTCATTTAATTTAAAACTAACCCCAATTAATTCGGAGTTAAAAATTATGATATCTCAACTATTTTGTCAAGATGTTATATCCAAAATTTCTGAATTCTCATCTTATTTAAATTTGTTTGTGAATTCTTTCACTTTTATTTATTTATTTATATTTGTTTATTTAGTTTATAATTTACACCTACATTTATATCCCGAGATTTACATATTTAATTTTTAAATTTTTTTATAAATAAAATGTTATATTTGTTATTCCTTAAGAGATTATGAGAAATATATTGTACATAAACACATAAAACAAAACAGTTAACGCTACACGTTATAATAATCTCTGTCCTAAAAGGATTTAAAATATTTCTTGTTGTTTGTTTGTGTGGATTATTGTTAGAGGTTAAAAACTTAAACAACTTAATGCAATAAATCAACCTTGAAACATATATTCAATGCCAAAAAAACATCTAATTGCAAGGTAATGTTCATATAAACCCTAAACAACTATAGATTTATCCAATGAGATCCTTAAGACACTTAAAAAGTTTTAAATTTATTGTTCTAATTTCATGTATGTATTTTGAGAAACTCAATAGAATAAGAGCCTTTGATAGAATATTAAACTCATGCTAGAGGTGATGCGAACCGGCCCAAAAACACCAGCAAGGACCCATTACATGTGTCAGGGGCTTGATTTGTGATTTTGAAGGTTTCAACCAAGTCAAAATTGTAAGGACCGTTGGAGTATCAATATACAGGAGGGGTCCAATACAATCTTATTTGGGCCATGAATTGAGGACAACAAAGGAGCCAAAAGAATCCCACTACAACTTGGAAACATGGGATCAATGGGCTGGATGGAAGGCTATAAAACAAGCTTTATGGTTTTTATTTGATTTTTTTAGCTACAGCCCAAGGCTTGTTTGAGCTTAATGAAGACTTTGTTTTCAGCTAGGATTCAAGGCTTGCTTGGATTAAGTCACAGGCTTTTCAATTTAGGATTTTGGATCAGTTTTGAGTAGACCTCATTTAAGTCCACATAAGGGGTCCATTAGGGTTAGTTTTTCAAAGACTATTTAAACTCATGTTAACTAAATTTCGGCAGCCATTGATTAATTTTAATTCTAAACTTTTCAATTTATGTGTGAGAGTGATTCTTGCATTCTAAAGTTCTTGAATGAACTGAATCCGACTTATCAAAGATTGGCTTCGTGACATCATTCTACTCATTCCAATAGTGTTGGTACCTTGAGGCAAGTTTCCATTGTGTCACACTCTTATCAGAGCTATTTCGGCTTTCCGAGATCAGATCTCATTCTTGTTTGTGGGTTGCGTGACCACGTGATCACAAGGTTCGCATCAAGAGGTAGCATAGTGCGAGGGTTTCCCCTTACTCTATTGAAAACCCAACTGTAACCTTTCTTCTCGATGTTAAAATAGCCACCGACAAACTTTGTTGTTGCTATTAAGGTGATCACCAATAGTGGGTAGAGTGACCATTGTCAACAATTGCAAAGAGAACAAGATATAGAATTAAGATACTACCCTTTAAAATTATTTGGGGTTGAAGTTACAAGTTTAGATCTCCATATATAAAATAATTATTTTATGTGAAATTCAAAACCCTAAATTAAATTAATTATATAATTTTTTTTTCTAATTTATTTGGGTTAAATTAAAAAATTTCAAGTTTTGTAATATCATAATAAGCTTAAAGTTTAACTAAAATACTTCATTAAATAATGTTTGGAGAAATAGTTTTTATAGAGTAAAGAGAGTTTTTAAGTTAAAAATATTTATTAATTCAATCCAAAATATTTTAGGATATTGATAACAATTTTAATATGATTATTTTCTTATTAAAATTTTGAAAATGGTTTTCCAGTGAAAAAGTTATGTCAAATAATTTTTTTTTTAAGTTTCTCAAATTATTAGATTATCAAATTTGATTTACCTAAATATTTCTAAGTTTTATAAATTTTATTTTAAAAGATACATATAAAATCAATAATTATAATTGAAGCTTCCAATAATGTTATGAGATATAAATATGTTCTTATGCATGATGGGATGATCATGAACATGAACATTAAAGACCAATATAATTGTGTTTTTATGATTGAATGATTGTAATATTAAAAACATTTCTTGTCTAATTCCTATTATTTGTAAGTTGAGATATCTTAATTAGTCATGTAAATATTATATAATTCATAAATGTACAAATTAGATAGAAAAATTATTATGTAATCTAAGGCGAAGAAACAATAGTAGTGAAGAATACAACCACAATGTTTGCAAAGAGCTTTAATTAAGTTTGATAATAAATTTCTCAATAATATATTAAGTGCATGTTGAAAACATGATAACTAGATAAAACCATGGTTTTATTACTAGATAACTTGTTGGGTTAGTTAAGGTTACCATTAATTAAATATGTTTAACGTTATAAAATTGAATCCTATTTCACTAACTTAGTTCTTTAGGATCATATAAGATTATAAACAATAGTTAATCAAAACATATATCATATGTTTAGAAAGCGTTGTCACCTAGATCTAGGAGTTAAATAAAGATGAGATTGATAAGCTATGTATCTAGATAATTTAATTTATTTTGATTTGTTGAGTTACTTAAAATCATATAAATTAAATGAGATCCTAGCCCTCTAGAAGATCGAAGCAAAATTTTCCTAATTAATAGTGAGGGCTATTAATTTACAAAAAAAAAATAGTAGAAGATTAATTTAAGATTAAACATCTTATTTCAATTTCATTTTAAATATGTATGCATCAATCATAATTCATGTGAAACTATTAAGTATTTGAGAGGCCAAATGGCATAATAATCGATTTATGAAGGTCATCCCTAGTTCTTAAAGTTGTTTTCCATTCATCACCAACTCTCATTTGAGTAACTGCTTCTAAGATAAATCTTAGAAAATATAGTAGTTGCAGTATACACCATAAATACATTCAATCATTAGTAGTTTCTTATGAACAATATAAGATTTAGAGTGAGATTTATTTTTTGAAATCTTTTGAAAATCTATCAAAATTTTGGTAATCTCTCCCTATATCAGGAGATCCCAAGTTATCGACTAAAGCTTGTTATACTTCAATATTATCCAATTCAAATCATAACTCATACACATCATATATGTCATATATTATTATGGTTCACTATATGCATTAATTATGAATATAAAATGTTCAAATCTTTAACATATTTAAAGAAGCACAATCACACTAATTTTTAACGATATAATAAAAGAAACTAATACGATATCATAAGTTTATATACGTATATAATTAAGTCGAGTTCAAAATTACATAAATTTCATGACAATTAATATTTAAATAAAAAACTCATTACAATACAAGAGGGGCATTAAATGCAACTTTATTTTTTTTTATCAAAAGTTGTCCTATATAGCTATAAAAAAAACAAATTTTCAAAAGTTGTCCTATATAAAAATAATTCTGCTTGTGGTTGATAAATACTAATTAGTTATATGACATTTGAATTTTTTTTAACGATTAGAGCATATTTAATATTTTATTTAAATTATAACTCATCATTGTCAATAATTCATCTATTAATCAACATTGTTCATCCACCACATCAAGATTTCTTGTTTGTTATTAGTTTAACAAATCATTATTTTCCTTGTAAATTTTGATAAAAAAAACTCAATCTTCCCAAGTAATATCCAATACCTAGTGATTCCTTTCATTGCCTACATCTAGGCAATTAATTATATAACGTGTGATGTTTTTTAACAAATAGAACAAATTTAATATTGTATTTAAATTATAACTCATCATTGTCAATAATTCATCTATTAATCAACATTGTTCATTCACCATATCAAGATTTCTTGTTTGTCATTAGTTTAATAAATCATTATTTTCCTCAGAAATTATGGTAAAAAAACTCAATCTTTCCATGTAATATCCAATACCGGGTGATTCCTTTTATTGCCTATATCTAGGTGTTATTCCTGCTTGTAGGAATTATCTATAAAATTAAAAGAGATCACGATTTTAAACAGTAATTTACACAGTTCATCTAGACTTAAATTACTGTGGATTGGAATAGTAAAATTACATAATCATATTATTATTATTATTATTTGTATACTAGGAATGAACAAAGAAGTCACTTGGCTGAGTGGTGAAGCATGTGTTGCCGGTTTCCCCGCACGAGTTCGAATCCCTCCAGCAACATAAATGATTCTGGATCCCACGTTTCTACCCCACGATTTGGATCCCAAGTTTCTACTCACCAATTATTATTATTATATTATATTATATTATACTATATTATATTATATTATATTACTAAAAGAAGATTAATGACATTGGGAAATTAAACAGTGATGATCAATAAATTTACATATTGGCAAATTATATTATATTTCCACTATTCATTTAGACTCAGAAACATTATAAATTGGAATAGTAAAATTATTATTTTACCCTTTTGTTTACTACGATTTTAGCCTTGGATCCAGAGGTATTTTTGATTTTTTACCTTCCTATGCACAATACAATAACCATAAATAAGACGAAAATGCAAAGGTATTGTCGGTGGCATTAAGGTTATTGCACATATTTTTTAAAATAGTTAAATATAAATTTACTCCCATATAAGAAAAAAAGGAAAAGTAAACTACGAGGTCAATAGGGTCATTGCACACTTTTTTTAAAATTTCAAAATACACAAATACCTCCACATAAGACAAAATCCAAGAGTTTGGTGTAGGGGTGTGGCGGTAATTTACCATTTTTTATTATATTTTCTAGTGAGTTACTATGGCGCGTCACCGGACATGCTGTTTGTTTCCGCGTGGATTGCGGATGGCACGTGCGGCATCCCAAAATGCCCCAACCGATATTTAGAATGATTCTCATATGTTTTCTCTTTCTCTTGATGCGACGCGTGTGGTTCCCCGATGGCTGTAGACGTGTTAGTGATTGGTTGAAATTTCCCCCCGTTTTCCTCTCTCCTACATGCACAAGTACACCTCAGCTCCCTGTTTATTGTGATTTCATTTTAGTCCTTGATCTTTCAATTGTTTTGTATGGTCTTTATTTATGTTTTATAGGTTTTGATTTGTTTTAATTTGATCATTCAATTAAAATTGATTATATATTGTCGTTTCATTTTGGTCCTCGGTCTTTTAATTTTCAGATTGGTTTGAAATTCTTAATCTTTTTGATATCAAAGTTTTGATTTGTTTCAATTTTATCATTCCATGTAAATAGGTTATATATTGCAGTTTCAATTTTATCCTTTCAATTTTATGGATAATGAGGAATTGTGAAGACAGAATTGAATGTAAAAATTATGAAGAAAGAATAAAATAATGACTTGATAAGAACTTGAAATAAAATGATGATTTTGATTTTGAATCGGGAATATAAATAATATACCTTTAGGTGGAGGACACTGGGGAGAAAGGATCTCAATGAACGAATAGTTCTTGTGCATAATATTTAGGTAAATAGTCCATACCATATGATGAGTTTAATTACTTAAATGCAATGTAGTAGTATTGGTATTTTAATTGTCAATGTAAGAGAATAATGCCTATATGCTGATAAGAAAAGAATGAGAGAAAGAGTTAAATAGAATCCGAAAGGGATAGCCACAATTGTTGGCTTCTGTAACATCCAATTATTTGTTTTTAGTAATACGTTGAATATATAAATATGGGGAATTTGTTTTTTGAAATTTGTATCGATATTTAAGAGAATCTCCCCTTCTGTAACAATATTTGAGCAATCATGACATTATGTATCAAACAAGTTATGTCGATACTCCTCAACAAAATGACTTAGCAGAAAGAAAGAAGTGTTTTAATGCTACAAATGAATGTATCAAAGAGATTTTGGTCTCAAGGAGTTATGGCAACTGCTATGGTTGTCAAAATCATGATTTTGACACGACACAAAAGGGAATTCGAAAACTCAGATCGTAAAATCGTAAAATCATACCTGATTTTTTTCGTACAAAAATCGTAAAATCACAGCTAAAATCGTGTAGGTAGAAAAATCGTAAAATTGTAAGTAAAATATTTTCGAATACAATATAACATAATTATGGCCATAAAACTTCATTAGTTAAGGTTCATACATGATTCAAAATAACTTAAAAATACATTACAAAACAATTAGTTATATAATTAATTATTTTAAATAAAGTTCAATTATTTTATATATAGTTTAATTATGCAATTAATTATATAATTAATAGGAGTTATTTATATAATTAAATAATTGCTTTTGAAAAACCCTCCAACAATAAAATTATTATTTTTAATTATATTTAAATTAAAAAATGAATTTAAATATAATTAAAAGACCCGCAATATTTGAGATTTGAAATTTAAGCTACTTATTGTATGTTTTTCAAGTAACTGTATGTTTTTTTTATGGTTGTTGTATTTGAACTTAATTAATGTTATTTATTGTCTTAAATTAATAGGATTTTTTTAAAATTATTTTTTATGCTAACTATTTTTATGCTAAATAATAATAATAATAATAATAATAATAATAATACTAAACCCCCCTATTATTATTATTATTATTATTATTATTATTATTATTATTATTATTATTATACTCCCATAGAAACCTTCTTTCTTTTTTTTTCTTTTATTATTACTATTATTATTATTATTATTATTATTATTATATAAGCCCCTCCTTGGTAACCCTAAATAATTCCCTTCTCCAGTTCTCCCACAGTCCTGTTCTCCCACAGTCCCACGCCGCCGCCGACCCATCTCCCTCCTTTAATTCCTTTGCTACCTGCCCACCCACCCATCTCCCTTCGTCCCTCTCCGGCTACTCTCTTCCTCCTCATCTTCTCATCCTCTTCTCCATTTTTTTTCTTGGCTTCGTTCGAAAATTTGAGTTAGCTTTTGAACCGGCGGCACAATGAGCAAATTGTAAAATCGGACCGATTTGGTCCGATTTTACAATTTTAACCGAGTTTGACCGAGTTTGACTAAAATCGATTTTTCTATCGGAGTTGACAAGGTTTGATGAGTTGACTCGCAAAATCATACGATTTTGCGAGTCAACTCACGATTTTGATAACATTGGCAGTTGCATATATCATTAATAGACTACCCAGCCAAGTGGTGGGGCTTCAATCACCCATAGAGATTTTGAAAGGAAGAAACATTGACATTTCTCATCTTTGGCTGTATTTGTGCATTTTTCTTGGCTATTCATCAATGCAAAAGGGATACAAGTGTTATAATCCCCAACTTAGAAAAATGATTTTGTCTAAAGATGTCCAGTTCCATGAAACTAATCCCTTTTTTAGTAAGTAACCTGAAAAATAAATTGGATCCTAGATATTGTTAAATGCATTTTTCTTGGTTATTCATCAATGCAAAAGGGATACAAGTGTTATAATCCCCAATTTAGAAAAATGATTTTTTCTAAAGATGTCACTTCCATGAAACTAATCCTTTTTTCAGTAAGTTTCCTGAAAAATAAATTAGATCCTAGATCTGTTAAATGAATTTTTCTTGGCTATTCATCAAAGCAAAAGGTATACAAGTGTTATAATCCCCACCTTAGAAGAATGATTTTGTCTAAAGATGTCCGATTCCATGAAACTAATCTTTTTTTCAATAAATTACCTGAAATCACAAGTCATGAGGAGTGTGTTTTGGATTTGTTCCGCTACCAAGAATAGAGCTCAACATTTCTTCAAAGAGTTAAGAGATAGTTCAAAGTCAAAGTGCATCCAACAATAAAGAGCCAGACGCTAAAAGCAATAATGCATGCACTTAGTTTGAAGAGACTGCATACAGATGGTAACAACTATGGGATGAATCCGGATGG
The DNA here is from genome assembly GCA_027405865.1 of Salix purpurea. Taxonomy (NCBI): domain Eukaryota; kingdom Viridiplantae; phylum Streptophyta; class Magnoliopsida; order Malpighiales; family Salicaceae; genus Salix; species Salix purpurea. The sequence continues at coordinate 13,136,300 of CM050333.1, forward strand.
TGATAGCCAAGTTGAACCTCAAGATGTATTTCAAGAATTGCATGAGAATGAACCAATAGTTGTAGCACCCCGGCTCAATCCTATGCATGATAGATAGCCTCAAATAAAGTTTCAAGACTTTGTTCCCTACAAATCTAAGCATCCAATCTCCCAGTGTGTTTCGTACCAAAAGATGACTCCCTCACATGCTGCATTTCTAAATATTATTTCAAACTACAGTGAGCCTCAAAACTTTCATGAAGCTAACAACCAGGATGTGTGGAAAGAGGCAATGCAAGAACTTAAAGCTTTAGACTAACATCAAACCTAGAGCATCACCAAACTACCAAAAGGAAAAAGGGCAGTGGGTTATAAGTGGATTTATAAGATCAAATTTAATTCATATGGTTCCATTGAGAGACACAAAGCAAGACTAGTGGCTTAGTGGTTCACCCAAACATTTGAGGTGGATTATGAAGAAACATCTGTGCCTGTTGTGAAAATGAACACAGTGAGGGTTCTATTATCTATTGTGGTCAACAAGGCATGGTCTATTTATCAGATGGATGTGAAGAATGCTTTTTTGCATGATGATCTCATAGAAGATATCTACATGAAATTGCCACCGGGACATCTTCAACCCACAAACCTAATTTAGTATGCAAAAATTCACAAATCAATTTATGGATTGAAACAATCTCCTCGAGCATGGTACGCCAAGCTTAGTTTAGTTATAGAGAGTATTGGTTTCAAAAGAAGTAATGCGGACTCATCATTGTTTGTTCACACTAATGATATGGGAAAATAAGTTGTGTTGATATATGTTGATGAATATAATAATTACGGGTGATAATGTTGAAGAGAACTCCATGCTTAAATAGTCTCTTAAACAACGGTTTGCAATTAAAGTTCTTGGTGTTTTGAAATATTTTCTTATAATAGAAATGACAACGTTGTACAAGGGATAATTTCTCAATCAAATAAAATATGTTGTAGATCTACATAGCGAAGCTATAATAAGCAACTCTAAACCAACAATTACTCCCATGACAACAAGCTAAAACTCAACTTGGATGGCACTACACTCACAAATATACGTTATTATCAAAGGCTTGTTGGTAGGTTGATCTATCTCGCAATCACCAGACCTGACATAGAATATTCAGTAAGTATCGCAAGTTAATTCATGCAATCCCCCACAGTTGAACATTTGAATCTTGTTAAAAGGATATTGTGCTACTTAAAAAGGCCAGTGGGTCGTGGCATCATCATTATGAAGAATGAGAACACCAACATCATAGGCTATTGTGATGCTGATTGAGCAGAAAACGCAATTGATCGCAACTCCACAACTAGTTACTGTATTTTCATAGGAACGGTGCCAAAGATGGATATAGACCCATGGCTTCAGCTGCGTGTGAATTAATATGGCTAAAGGGCCTTTTGTGTGATTTAGGGGTGTTTTCAACTCAGCCCATGTCCTTATTTTGTGATAACCAAGCAGCCATGCATATAATATCAAACCTAGTTTTTCATGAGAGAACGAAACACATTGAGGTTGATTGTCATTATATTCGGGAACAAGTTCAATCGCAAGTGATTCAAACCATTTTTACAAGGAGCTTCGATTAGTTGGCCGACATATTTACCAAACCTTTGGTTTCTCATCATTTTCAACGACTTCTATCCAAGCTTGGCTCCATCAACCTTTTGGAACCAACTTGAGGGGGAATATTCGAAGTTGTTGGATGTTGTCCAACAGTTAATCAGTGTTTTTCCTCTCTATGTGTTAGGGTGTGCCTCTGTGTATTTCAGCTATCTTGTATATTGCAGCCACCTGCATTGTTGCTCCTTGAGTATTGCTGTGTAATGCAGCTTTTCTGCATTAGTGTACTGTTGATGCTCTTCATGGATAATAGCCTTCCTCCCTTTGCAGTGACTAGATATCTACGAATAAGAGGTCTTGTCACTCATTAACTCAGGAGTATTCTTTTCTTGTTAAGAGGGCTAGCCTCCATTATATATTTCCTTCGTGTTCTGTGATCAAAGCATGACAAAATAGTACGACAGAAAACTTCTTTTGTTTTCAACAGCTGAACTATCCCATTTAATACCACTTTAGATCTCTTTATAGTAGGCCCACTTGACACCACCAATAAATCATTAGCGTGATTACACTCACTGTTGAGTTAAATCCTCGTCACATTAAAATAAGATTTAAGTAATGTAAAATCATTAACTCAGTTAAACTGGGCAGAATCATGATTTATCCAGGATTTACAAGCTTATAGTTTTTCCCATTTTCTTGAACACCTATTATGGGGCTGACTTTCTGCTTTTACGTGGAGTTAGTGCCGCTGCTGTATTTAGAGGAAATTCACTTGGCTTACGTGGCTCTCATTAAATGCGTTCTAAGACTAGGTGTGTTTCAATAATTTGACTATTGCTCTTGTGTTTTCTTCCTATCTTTGCCTTTTTCTTTGTTTTTTTATCAGCACAAATAAGAAGCTCAACACACCTTCTCAATAAAATTGTTTATTTCAATGGTTAATGTCGGCTTCGATTATACTTCACCCTGTTTTTTTCAACTGCTCTCACTCGGGAGACGTCTCTTGCGTGATTTCTTAAACATATTTTTATTAATTATTGATAAAACTAGCTCTCTCTTTTCTCCACATATTTCTCTTTGTTTTTAATTGTATCAGAAAGAAACATAAACCCTCAATACAGTTTAATTTGTTTCTTATATAATTAAGAAGATTCAAGAACCTGTTTTATTTAAGCTTCATGGGTTTGGATTTTGTGAATTGCAGGACAAGTATTAAAAAAATGTTAATAATCTAATGGGAGCTGGGTTGATGTCCCCTAATGGAGAAATTAGTATTATCACTACTATTCATAATATTGAAATTGGTATTAACATTAGCATTAATAATCCTCTAGATGATAATATTCTTAATGAATATTTTAGGAATAACAAAGAAAAGAAATATAAGGAGGCTAGCTTTAGTTTATACGAGTCACTTGCATATTATTTGTTTTAGATTGGTTAATTTTTAGTTAATTAATGAAATTCTATGGATATAATTATATTTTTAAGCTAAACTATGTATAAGTTTTTATTTGAATTATGTTTTTTAACGTGCTTAAATTTTATATTGTTTATTATATTTTTATTTTAATTGTGTTGACGAGGATTAACCCAACACCACTTCTAGATATATTATTGACTCATCGGTAGTGTTACTGTCAAGTGAGTCATTGCAAAAATTAAGACAAAGATACTCAAAAGGCATTGAATAAGCTAGTTCAACACACATAGAGTAATATGGATCCGAGGGACAAAGTATGCTGTAAAACTTAAAAGACAAGCTTTAATTTATCCAATCCAAGTCCAAGAAGGGTCTTATCCAAGTTTTGAAGAGGGTTGATATGTTCAGTCCCAAGTCACCATTGATTTTGACTTATTTTTCCTAGAATTACATGGAGTCTGAGTTAGTATACTATTCTTCAAAAGAAAAGAAGGAAATTAGGCCATATTACTTTCTAAAGAAAAGATGATTTTTAACATTCATGAAAAGAAGTTTCATAGTTTATAAAGAAAACTAATGAGTTGTCATATTTATTTTCTAAGTTATGAAGATTATTTAATGATTTTTCTAGTTTAGGAAAGAAACCTTAAAGGCAGCAACATTAAAGATCAAATCTGATTTCTTTTATTTTATTTTTGTGTGACAACTTGAAGTTTTTATTTTAAATTTGTATTTTGTATTTTAGGATTAATAAACATTAATTGATCTTAAATATTTAGGGATTTGGATCTGATTATAAATGAGTTTTATACAAGTCCATATCTTTGAGTATTTTAGGGTTTATATAAGTTAAAAACACATGTAACCTGAGTTTTATATTATTTTTTATTTAATGATATTCAGATTATATATTGCAACTTTGCGTGCTTGTGAAGTTAAGAATTCTTCTAATTTGGTTCTTTACAAAACTGAAATGACTTATCAAGATTCAACCGATTTCATAACGTCAATCTACACTTCTTACTCGCGAATTGTTATTTTTTTTTTTTTTGGAACTGTATAAAAAAAAATAACAATTCGCGAGTAAGAAGTGTAGATTGACGTTATGAAATCGGTTGAAATAAAACAGTATTCATATTTAGATACAAGTTATCTTTACAGCATGTTTCCACCAAACCTAATTTACTTAACTTTTTGAAAGTTAGATCGTTTAGATGTAGACTACAAACCTAATTTATTTAACTTTTTGGAGGTTAAACTGTTTAGATGTACCGTGTGATCAAGGAATATGCATATCATATGTTATATTATTATTTATTACTTTGTTGTAATTATCAATATATAATTAGTTAAAAAAATACTTATAAATTTATAATCTGATTTTACAATGGGAATTCACATTGTATTCTTCTTCGTATCACGTAAAAAAACCTTTTTTACAGAGTTGTCATAACCATGACCTCATCCTTCAATTTTGACACGAGATGCCGGCTCAAGAAAGGTAGAAGACGGCTTGGCTTCAAGGATGGGGGGCTTGTATTTCATACAACCAGGGAGCACACTTCAAAAAATAATGTTAAAATAACCAGGCACGTTCACATAAAATAATGTCAAACACATTTGCAGGATGATGGTACATTGATGAGTGCATACGAACATATCATGTACAGCAGTTACAGTATGGTGGTTGAGTGTGTTGTGCAGTTCATCTTTGTAGAAAAAGGGCAACTCCAACCAGTCCCATCCACAAAGCTAGAGCCACCCAGAAAGCTCGATTTTTCTCCAGTCCAGTTGGAGGTCGCCAGATGAGAAAGTCTCCTATAAAATCTCTCGACGATGGCGATTGATTGGATGTTGTCCAGCTGCTCTCTTGATCCTTATCCTTGTACTTGTCACTCCATGATGCTGCATAGCTGCATTGAACACATCCACCTTGTCACTTCTCAACTGAGCAGTAATGATATTCAGATAATTTTCCAAGGCACGAGGAAACAATCTATCAACCAAACCAAACGGAGACTAATCCACAACAAAGCTCCAAATTGTTGGTAAAACATAATGTAAACATTGCACATATTATTAAGACATGACGGATGAGTGATTTATCATGGATATACATTTCAAACAACTTCAAGACACTTGTAATGACAGTGAGATGCTGAGATCACCATTTTTTTCTTCAATCGCAGCAAATAATGGTCAAAGATGGATTTAAAGCTGCTGATTCATGGATCAACAAAAAAATCATCAAGACAGCTACATCACCCATTATTTAATATAAATTACAATTACAATTCTTTCTACCGATTTTCGCATTCTAGAAAAGCCTAACGCTTATTAATCTCTATAAAACCAAGACCTAAAATGATATCACCAATTACCAAACATCACTAAAGCAAGGCAAATGGGTGATAGCCCTGCAAAGCTACACAGCTAGCTTCCAGAACCCAAAAAGAATATCACCATTTACCAAATATCACCATAGCAAGGCAAATGGGTGATAACCCTGCAAAGATACCCAGCTAGCACCCATCAAGACCATGTCTGGACCATCTAGGCTAAGACACACCACAGCATGGCCAAGTTTGATGGGGAGATTCCAGGAAAGCAGTCTACCCCATTGTTAAGGACTAAGAAGGAATTAAAAGTAAACCATATGATGAATTGATTGCAAGACTAAATTTTCAGAAACAAGTAGAGATCAACAAAGGGTCATAAATTGATCTTCAAACTAAGCAACTTGAGATCAAAATCAGACATGAGAATAACTAATTCAGTTCAGAGTCCAAAGGATTTCAAAGTTTTTGACATTTGAGGCTGAAAGGATCCTCAATATTGGAACTGCTCTGGGAAAAAACACTTAGTGATTGAGAAATCCTTGCTCATTCCTTGTGAAAGATATCCATGAGAGCATATCAGATACTATAATGTCTTAGCAAGCTCACTTGTAATGGTTTCTAGAGTAAGGCAAGACAGGAAAAGGAGGAAAAGATTTCTAGGTGTCTAGAAGTCATTTAAATGAAGATAAGGAGATTAGTGCTTGATAGTAACCTTACGGTCATCTTTTCCTTTTGTAGTTATACGAACATAGGATTGTCTATAATTTGAATCTGCTAATTCAATCTAAAGTTTCAGCTTCTAAGGAGTTCCATGACTAGCATGGCCTCCTAGGTCTATGATCTAGTCCATCTTTTCATCCTGCTATGTTTGGTTTATTACCCTAATCTTCAAGAGGACTTGGATTTTGAAATATATCTCCTAATAAGCAGTAAACAAAAAACAAAGCTTGGGATTTGTTAGATGGAAAAGTCCAAAGATACCTTGGGGATCTCTTATGATACCTAACACAACCTTATTTCCTGGCAGGCTATTTTTAACAGCTTTTGCTAAAGATAGACAGGTTGAATGGGGGTCATATTGATCCTAAGTTACTCTTTTGTAATGCCAGTATGACCGACTATAGACCACATTATCTTCTAATGTTCTATACTAAATAGCTATGGCTGAAAGCTCAGTCAAATTCAGGCGCATTCAGAATTTCGAAGGCATTCCGAATTTCGAAGGGTTTAAAGAGTTACAAGAGAATAATTTTACCCTTCCAGTAGGTTTGGATGTGGTAGGAATCAGAGACAGCACATTTCCACCTCAAAAATATGACGAGCATTGTCCTCATTAGTTTATTTATAAAAATGAGGATGAATGCAGTGTATCTTCAATTTAAGGCTTAAATAGAGAGAGAGAGAGAGAGAGAGAGAGAGAGAGAGAGAGAGAGAGCAAATATTAGATCAATAAATGGTGTTTTATCTGTAGATTAGATCAGTCTGCTCTTTGCTAGTAGTTGTTCAGTTTGCATGCCTTTATTGTAATCAGTTTCAGGTTGTATATTTTGCTGTCATTTTTTTTAGTTTTGTTAGCCTCTAGCTGTGTTGCATGAAAGTTTAGCTTTTATCTGTACATTAGATCAGTCTGCTCTTTGCTTGCAGCTGTTCAATTATCAGTCTGTTCTTTGCTAGCAGTTGTTCAGTTTGCATGCCTTCATTGTAATCAGTTTTAGGTTGTATTTCTGTTGTCATTTGTTATTCAGTTTGGTTAACCTCTAGTTGGCATTCTATGTGTTGCCACAAAGTTTAGTTGATATTAAGTCCGTTCATTGATCAAAAAGAGTACATATGAATCTCTCCACCCACAAAAGGCAAAGAAAAAAAAAAAAAAAAAAGATAACTGCAAAAGTATTTGTACCCGTGTTTAATGCATGTACATAAACAAGAGAGCAGTTAATCTAGGAAAGTACTCATGCAGCAGCAATCATTCAACTAAAAAGCATAAATGGATTCCAGCAGTTTGTCTAAACAAAAAGGATTCTATAACTAACTTCAAAAGAATTACCAAATTTACTACATGGTTTTGTGTAGAACAACATGAAATGAAGACAAAAGGAGTTGAAAATATTATTTGGAATGTGCAAACTAAATGAACAGATATCATCAAACTGACTGATTTTATAATTATTGATTTAGCCACTATATCTCATATAGTAAAAACTTAGATCACAACATTAAAAATATTGAAAACAAGAATTAATTTGAACAGTTAGATGAAAATAACTCACAACCTGTCATATGTTGAACCAATTAGTGGAATGGTAACCATCTCTTCCTCGGATATCTTAAGCTTAGGTGCTTGCAATATATATCGAAGATTTGCAGCTTGCCGTCGAATGCTAATACTAGGGTGCTTCATTTCCAATTGCTTGTAAAGAGCAATGCAGTCAGCATGTCGATTATTAGCCTCATAAGCCATAGCCAACCATATTTGTATCTAAACAACAAATTTATAACCTATTATTTCTGACTCCATGATCAAAATGTTAAGTTTAAAGAAAGCAAAGGAGCAACTGAAATTAAACTATATTACCAACCTCACCACCAAATAGTGTCGACCTTGGAATGATCGTAAGTGAGGCTTCAAGAAACTCAATAGCCCTTCCATACATGCCTTTTCCATAAGCTTTTTGCCCTAATTCAAACATCAATTCAGCTGTTGCTCTTCTCTCTGCCTGCTCCATGGCCACCTGCTTGAAAACAAAAAAGTAACAGTAAAAACTAGGAAACAAATACAAAAAAGTAATTAGAAGAGAAAAAAAATAGTGTAACCTTTTCGAGCTCTTTTCTCACTCTCTCCTTCTTCTCTTCCTCACTCCCTTGTTTTTCTTCTTGGCTATTATCATCCATTATTCTGCTCTGCAGCTCCTCAGCTTTCTTCTCCAACTCTCTCCTCTCTTCAATCTCCTTCACTCTCTTCCTCATCACCTTTTCCCAATCAAAAGGTTCCTGGTCTCCTCCCCCTCCTCCTCCATTCCCATTCTCTTCATCACTGTCAAAATCCACACCATTCCTTTCTGAATTCGCTTTTCCTCGGGCAACCACCACTCTCTGGTGGTTCCAAGATTGAGCTTCCCCATCCAATTTGAAGTATTTGTAATTACCCTTAATAACTAGTTCAGAAACTTTCTGCAAATTTAGTAAGCTTCAGTCTATACTAAACTTTCTACATTGTTTTTTTATTCATAATATTTTTCTTGTCCAGAATAATTCTAATCCTTTGGCTTCTCAAAACAAAAGTTTACTTTCCCCCCCCCAGCGATAAATAGTTACAACTAAACATCTATCCTAGCCACGCACTATCATTTCACAAACACTACCTGTGGCTTACAGGTATAGCAATAGAAAAAACCTAACAATCTGCAAACCCAGTGATAGCTGACAAAAAGGTGGGCGTTTAAATGGTTTGTTCTTTTTTTATCACTGTATTTAGAGATCATCAATGGGTCTGGCTTGATGCACAGTGTACCAAAATCACAACTTAACTGCCAAGAAAACAGTAATCTAAAATAGTAATCAAGATTGCACTACATTTATCTGCATAATGTTCAAACTTAAATCGTCAGATGTTTTGGCTGAAGAAAGTTCAGCTTACCAAATCAAGAAAAAGTGCATTCATCTGCCTCTCATCAACAACTGCATTGGCAGATACAGCAGTAGCATTTGTAGTTGTATCCCTGGCAGTTGCAACAATCAATTCAGTATCCAAATCCTGCATTAGAGTAGTAAATTGTGTTTTAAAGTAGCATTCCAATAGATTTCAAAAAATCAATACAAAATATTACAAAGTCTTTACAGAAAGTATATAGAGTATGGATGCTCGCCTGTATTGATGAAAATATCTTTTCTAGGTCTTTGGCAAAGGCCATAACATCCACATCCTTGTTTGTTGCAAAATGAGGCTTTAATAAAGCATGTTTTAAAGTAGCATTCCAATGTATTTCAAATAATCAATACAGAATATTACAAAAAAAATTGAACAGAGTATGTAGTGTATTGATGCTTGCCTGTATTGATGAAAATATCTTGTCCAAGTCTTTGGCAAAAGCAATAACATCCACATCCTTGTTTGTTGCAAAAAGAGGCTTGCATCAGAACTTAAACTAATAGTGATGTCATCCATAGGGATCTGGAGAAAGAAAATTAGGGAAAAGGGAATATATATATATATATATATATATATATATAAGCGACAAATATAGCAAAGATTAACATCCTCGGGTCTCTTCAAAGAACTGATCTATATGAATGAGACCCTTTTTAGATAAATGTCCATCTAAATCACACTCATAAGAACTAATAGTCACATCATTTGAGATGTTTTATAAACCCTCTGTCATAGCACATCACTAATCCTTAATTTTTAACCCTGGTTTAAAATGAGCATTAACTTAAGGAACCATCTAATGGAGTTTGCAAATGAATTTAGTACAAACATCAATATAGAGCGGGTGCAAGAACTTACACAAGTTTAATGCACTAGCAACCACTGACAATAAAATATTCACCTTTGGATTCTAAATATAGATGTAATTCAAGATTTACAATTATTCTCTGTAGTGGAAAAACAAATAAGAGTCGAAGTTATACCCTAAGAGAGTAGAAAACAAACTAGCATCAGTATCTCAAAGAGGCCCACCTAAAATTTTAAGTAAGAAGGAGTCTTTCACGGTGGAACTTGTGAGAATAGGGTAGGAAAATAAAGTGCCAATGCCCTCATCATATGAGAGAGGATTGCATTCTGGGAATAGTATTATTTTTGAAAAAAAAAAAAAATCAACATTCATTCTTCATCATATTGTTGCTTTAAATGGTGTGATTCCAGAAGGAACTGAAGTCAGGATAATTCCACGGCCACTATGCTTCAAAGCTATGCTATGTTAAAACAGAATTCCTAAGTCTGAATTACTCTGTGGAATTAAAATATATATATATACATACATACATACATATATATATATATATATATATACATATATTCTTGATCCCATTCAGCTAAAGGAACCAACCTTCAACCACTCAGTCCTGGTGACAGGAATCATTGAAGAATTTGGTTGAGGTATGTTGGAAGGCATACATGGGATTTACAAGATAAATATGCAATAAAAGGAAACAAAAATTAACAGTAGTTCAAGAAGACTGGATATGAAACACTTTCAAAAACATTGTCAATTTTGCACAATCTCATAGGCTTAACCATTTCTCACAATTGGGCGGGAAGACTATTGAAGCGTGAACTACCTTTGATACATCTGCCAGCCATTCGCCACCACCTCCAAGAAATGCTTGAACGCCCTGAGCTAGCCTTAGGGCTCCACGTGGACCGGTGTTGATAGATGTCTGAGCAATGTCCTCCATAAGTTTGGGAATGTTTTCAATACTATCTGATAGTATCAACATATAAGTTTTCAATAAAGAAGTATAATACCAGCTAAATGGAGTAGAAGTAACAGGAAGTTTATTAGATCTTTCTACAGTAATGGAATTCCAAAAGTTCATTATGTTTGATAAGCACATATACCTTGGAGGCGAGAAGAGAAAAGATCCTGTTGTGTTTGAGCATATCGGGCAAAGGGGGTGAAACCCCTTGGGCGACAATTGAGTTTACTTGATCTCCTGCTCGCAATTGGCACCTTTTGAAACAAACAGCAGTTTATCAAAACAAGACAACAAGGACTAATCATATAAGACACGGATGAATCAATAAACAGGACATTAAAAGAACAAAATATAAGAAAAGGAATCATCACCTGAGGAAGAGGGTTAGTATTAAAGCAAGAGAATCGAGCCCCTCTTGGTGCTGAAACAGCAATTATCGCCATTTCTTTCTGTCTTTGTCTTGCAGAAATATCAGAAAAGCGAGATGAGTAAAGGTATCGGCAGCTGATATATATAGCAGTAGTTGAAGATAAAAAAACATGAAAGGTAAGAGGCCACGTGGCAAGCAGAAGCACTGCCACAATACTAGTACTAGTAACACTACACGGGGGCTAGGTCTAGGCTTTGAAGTTGTTATGCTTCGTCCACTTATTATGTTGTTAAAAGTTGTTATGCTTCGTCCATTCCTGCGTAGCATTATTTGGATATCTTAAGTAGGAAAAAAAATACTTGAATTTTAAGATGTTTAAGTTGCAATTAGTGTCACCATTAATATTATGGTTTGTTTGGACTTTGGATTATTGTTCGTTTTGTTTCGGTCAAACGGTCAAAACATTTTGTATTTGTTAAAAAAACAAGTTAAAATAGTATAATTTTGGTTTGTTCCGGAAATTTCGGCAAAAACATTCCGCTCATAACTCTTAATCCGACCATTAAATTGAGATGAAACTTTATGAGGAGTCTCTTGATATATTTATATATATTAAGTTAAAATTTTAGAGCAATTGGAGAATATAATGACCTTATAAAATTGATGATGATATTCTCATAATATTATACATGTTCATAATTTTGTTCAGAATAATCATTTAATTGTGTTTGTTTTTAGATTAAATTACACAATTTTAATTTTTTTTTTTGGATTTGAACTAATTTTTTTTTGAATTAATATATTTAATTATATATATATATATACACATAAACACTATAATCTTGAAACGGCGCGCCGAAACGCTCTGAATTAAAACATTTCGTTCCAATTGAAAAAATAAAGCACCAACCGAAATGGAATTGACAACCTAGGTTTGGACTTCCAAATTAATATAACATGTCATTAACTTATTCCACATCAACATCTTCTATCAAATTAAAAAAAAAAATCCATGCAACTTTCTAAAAACTATAACATAATAAAATTAAAAAAATAAATACATTGTTTATCCACTTCCATCATTACTCTCATGGAAATTTTTCTCTTGTTAATGATAGTGATTTTTTTTTTCAAGTGTTTTTTACTTAAAAATATATTATTTTAATATATTTTTATTTTAAAAATTATATTTTAATATTAGCACATCTAAATGATCCAACATAACTAAACAAATTAACTTAATGCAAAACAAATTCAAATTTTGACAAAAAACAAGTCCAACTTCAATTTCAAACACCCTATTAGTTTTGTTAGAATAAATTGTGGTTCAACAATAGGAATGACCATAACATATCGTATAGAAAAGAAACATAATTCCTTTTTTTCCATGGGGATATTGAGAAAAACAAATGATGGATTAGCATGTTTCTATATAATGATTTTGTATAAAACCAATGTTTAAAAAGAGATCAAGTGCAAGGTGATGACACAAACTTAATGGGATCTGCTACACGTTGAGCCCAAATACATATAGGTTTGGTGAGTTGCTAGACCCAACATTCATGGATTTAGCTACGTGTTGAGCTTACATATATGTGGGTTTAACAAGTTGTCAGACACAACATCCATGGACAGCATTACATGCTAAGCCTACATCCAAATAGATCTCGCGAGCCATTAGACTCAACATTCACAAGCTTTGCTATGTGCATGTAGGCCCGGTGAGTTGCCAGAATCAACATCTTTGAGCTCAGACCACGTGTTAAGCCTAGATACTTGTAAGTCTCGCAGGCTACTAACCTAGAATCTTTAAGCTAAGTATCTTGTTGAGCCCAGATAAATGTAAGACTAAAGGTTTTTCTAGGCCCACAAGGACCAACCCAAATTCACATTTACACATGTCATTGACACATCAGTGGTGTCAATTGGGTTTATTACAAAAGCTAGAACAAATAGGCTTAAAGAGACACTGAATAAGGAGCAAATGGACCTCTAAAGTAACAAAGATTGCTATGGAGCTTAAGGGGAAGCCTCTAATCAATCTAATCCAAGTTCAAGAAGGGTCTCATCCAAGTTCTAAATAGGGTTGATATATCAGGCCCCAAATCAACCTTAATTTGGGCTTGTTTTTTCTAATATTTACATGGAGTCCAATTTAACATATTATTCTCCTAATGAAGTAAGAAAATTCTTCTAGATTACTTTCTAAAGAAGCACACATGGAGTAAATAGACCTCTAAAGGACATCTAATCCAAGTCCATGAAAGGTCTCATCCAAGTTCTAAACAGGACATCTAATCCAAGTCCATGGAGTCATTTAAAGATGTTTATGGGCTTCTGCTAAAGAATACTCAACAAGGAAAAATTGGATCACATCAATTCATAACTAGCTCAAATTTGAAATTCTAATTAATTGTGCCCTAATTGCACCAACTATTAATTATGGGCCAATTGGATATCATTTTCTTAGGTTTTCAATTCGAGTTTAATCAGGTCTCATACATAATATTTTTTGTTAGTATATCAAACATTATCATAAATTTTTCAAATTAATATTATGTATATTTGGGTTGAAATCGCATTTCATAATATTTTTTAGCTCAATTAGACATCATTTACCTTAAGTTCCAGATTAAGACTTGTCGTAAACCAGTTTATTTTTATGTTTCTCATCAGCTTTGAAATTCAATTTATTTATGTTGTTTTTATTTCTTGTAATATATTTACAACATGTCTAACGTATTTGAATTTCGTATCATCATATTGCATACTTTATTTCTTTTTTTTAGTTTTCGGTTTCATCCATATTTTAGCTGTTCACCAATAGAGTGGTGACTCGTGATGGGTTATGATGTGAACCTCTTAAACACGGTGTTACGCAAACCATACGTAAAGACATAAGTTTCTAGAAAACCTAGAAAATTAGTTTTGATAGAAGTGTGATACAAAGATAACTTGTACCTAAATACTAACACTATTGGATTCGAACTCCAACTCAACTAATAGAATTCATGAATAAGAAGTATGGATTGATAATATAGCAATGTCACAACTTTAATATAGAGATAGGGCAACAAAATTTCTAGGTTCTGGGCTTGATCATAACAATAGAAGGATCCTTGTAATGCTATGATTCTGCAGTTACCTATAATATAGGCAACAATCACTCATGTAATTAATATATATACATGACTAATAACGGAACCACAATATGTGGGTTTCCTTTCTTTGCTTGCATATTTCTATATAGTATCAGAGCCTAAAATGGATTCCTCCACCTCCTTTGTTTCACCCATGTCTTCTGCGTTTGAGTTTTCAATAGCAAAAACCCATTTGTCTGACATCTCCATCAAACTTGCCTCAAATAATTATCTATTATGAAAAGCTCAAGTCATACCAATTGTGAGGGGCCATGGTCTTCTTGGTTATGTAACCAATGATATTCTTGTCCTAAGAAGAGAAAAAATCAATCCTTTAAGACTATTATTTATTCAGCTTCAATACTTCTTCTTCAGGAACTGTATTTAATTTATTTAATTCTTCAGGAACTTATAATACTAGTTCTTCAAGAGCTATTTTAATTTAATTAATTCTTCAGGAAAATAAGTCCTTTAAGACTGTTATTTATTTAGCTTCAGAAATATTAGTTTGTCAGGAACATTATTTAATTTATTAATTTTTCAGGAACTTGTGATACTAGTTCTTCAAGAACTGTATTTAATTTATTAATTCTTCAGGAGCTTCTAATACTAGTTCTTCAAGAATTGTTTTTAATTTATTTAATTCTTTAGGAACTTGTGATACTCGTTCTTCGGGAACTTGTGATATTAGTTCTTCAGAACCGTAAATCTCTTTCTATGAATAATCGTGAAATAAAATTTACCAAAAATAAACTACAATAATGAAAAGCAATAATATTAAAATTGATATAACTTGATTAGAGTATGGTGCTGATAACATGTTATAAAAAGAATAAATAATTAACAACATCAATATATAAGCAAACGAGTCAAGGGAGAAATACCTTGCTTAATATGAATTCTTGTATAGAGTTCATCAGTTGCTAGTTCTTTCCATTGCAGCCTATTAATGTTCTTGAGGAGCATTACTTGCTCAAGTCAAGATTGAAGGGAAGGAGAATGGCTTATATTATCTAAGTAGAACAATGCTTGGTGCCGAAGTAAATTATTATTCATTGATTGAAAAGATGTGTCTTGCATCGATTTTTGATACTAAAAAACCAAGGCATTACATGCTAAAATTGCTTATCTTATCTCCAAGGTAGATCCAAAACATTGTTTGGATAAGCTAGTGATATTGCAAATTTCTCCCTTTAAAGTAAATAGAGTGCTCTTAGTAGCACACCAAGTCTCTATCAATTCCCAATACATATTATTTATTCCAATTATTTTAAAAGTATTGCATTTTATATTGAGCTTGAGCATATTGAATATGCAGTCGGTGGAAGAGAGTCAAACGCATACAATACAATCCTCCACTCAACCTCTCGAGCGGCGGCATCTTGACCTCATCCCCATCCTCTCCAACCACATCCACCGCCCCTGCCGTCGCTAAGAAAATCCTCCAAACTCATCACAGCAATTTCTCTCCATGTATCATCCGCAGTCCCAGGAAAAACCAAAAGGAGCAATTAAAACAAAACCAGTCTTTCGATTTCCTTCATCTTCTTCGCTAGTATTTATTTGACCTTCGGACCTCACCTTTCTTCCCCTCTACCTTTTCATATTCTGTTTTGTTTTAACTCTCCTCCTCCTTCCTTCCTTAACTTTTTGAAATAAGCAGGAGCAAGGTTGTCAAAATCATGATTTTGACACGAATCGGAAGGGGTTTCAAAAAATCGGATCGTAAAATCGTAAGATCGTACCCGAATTTGTCCGTACAAAAATCGTAAAATCACAACTAAAATCGTATGAGAAGAAAAATCATAAAATCGTATGTAAAATATTTCTGAATACAAAATAGCATAATTATGGACATTTTTTTATGATTGTTGTAATTTGAACTACTTATTTTATGTTTTTCAAGTAATTGTATATTTTTTTATGATTATTGTATTTGAAATTAATTAATGTTATTTATTATCTTAAATTAATAGATTTTTTTTTTATTATTATTATCAATTTATCATAAACCCTCCCCCGTATATATTATTAACCCCTCCCCCGTATATATTATTATTATTATTATTAATAATAATAATTTATAACCCCCCGTGAAAGTAGAAATTTCATTTTTATATTATTATTATTATTATTATAATTTATAACTTCTAGTATAAAAGGCCCCCCATTAACTAACCCTAAATCCTTCTCTTCTCTCACGCCGCCGCACCCTCATCTCCCTCATCCTCTTCTCCTTTACTCTCTTCCTCATCCTCTTCTCCTTTACTCTCTTCCTCCTCAACCATCATTGTAAATGTCACCTTCCTTTACTTCCCTGTATTAAATCTACCGAGTTCATCACTCAAGGCTTATCTTAATGACTGGAATGGTAGAGGCTGGGCATTTTTGGCTGGCCTGCTCTGTGGATTTGGGAATGGTCTCCAGTTCATGGGAGGCCAAGCTGCGGGATATGCAGTAGCAGAAATGAAAAATTGAAAACCTTGAACTCGTAAAATCGGACCGATTTTGAGAGTCAACCCGATTTTAACCGAGTTTGACCGATTTCGATTTTTCTTTCCGAGTCAACCAGTTTTATTGAGTTGACTCGCAAAATCGTACGATTTTGCGAGTCAACTCGCGTTTTTAATAACCTTGGGTAGGAGCTGGTTTTCCTCCACCGGTGATTTGTTTGTTTAGAATATTTTATACGGTTGGATTAACCGGACACTTAAAACCTCAGCTTTTTTTGAAATTCCGTTTAAATGGACGTGAGTTCTTAATAATAATTTTGGATTTTATTTTAAGAGTAGAAGCTACTTCTAAGAAAAAAAGGGGGTTAAATTAAAAATAAAAGGTCCCAAAGTCCAGGGCAATACTCACCAACCACATGTTTATTCAAAGCTCTCACTAATCCTCCAAAAGAATTCACTAAAGTTAAAAGTCTTCAAGGATCCTTAGAGAGGATTCACTAAATTTCAAGTTGTTAAGGATCCTCCTAAAGGATTCATCAAATGAAGTCTCCAAAAGGATTGAACTTTCCAAAGATCATTGCTTAATCCTTAAGATTATAGGGATCCCTTTAAAGAAGGTTGACGTGACGGTGGTTGGTTGATCTTTTTTTCCCTTTTCTCTCTCTTGCATGCTAAATTACACGGCACACCTGTTTGTTTATGATGTTTTCATTTTAGTCCTTCTCTTTTGATTGTTTTGTATGGTCCTTATTTCTATTATATAAATTTTGATTTGTTTCAATTTCATCATTCCGTTGAAATTGTTTATATATTTAGGTTTCATTTCGGTCCTTATTTTTTTAATTTTGGGATTGGTATGAAATCCCTTAATCTTTTTGGTACAAAAGTTTGGATTTGTTTTAATTTTGTCCTTCGATTGAAATTGATTATATATTTTTGTTTCATTTTGGTCCTTATTCTTTTAGTTTTGGGATTGGTTTTAAATCCCTTAATATTTTTGGTAAAGAAGTTTGGATTTTTTTTCCAATTTTTTCCCTTAATTGAATTTGTGTTTCATTTTGGTCCCTATTTTTGTCCATGTTTATATATATATGCTATTAGTTTTTGTTTATAATTTTTATTATTTTCTATTTTGTTGAGGTTCTATGTTTTTTTCTTAATATAATCCTTAAATTTTAATTTGTGTTTGTGATCATTTGAAAATTGATCTTTCTTACCTTTTCCTTTGTTGTTTTATTTCCTAGATTTTTTTTTAATGTTACACATCTAAGAAAAATAATCAACCTCCAAACCTTTTGATTATTTAGTTTTTTAATATATTCAATTTATTATGGATAAGGCATTTAAAATAATGATAACGATTATTTTAAATGTATTTTTTCTTAAAAATATGTGAGGCTAATTATATATTTTGATATTTATTGAATATTAATGCCTTCAAAAATATATAAAAAACGAACTAAGTTTTTTTTTTAATCTCAAATTAATTTAATCTAAGTGTTCTGAAATACTTTTAATATAACAATATGAAGAATAAATTTTAAAAATAAAAAAAAATATTAAAATTATTTTTATAGCAATAATGATGGTGGGAGTGATGGTATTATCAATAATAATTAAAATATTAATTATTTACAATAATGGTTATAATGGTAGCTATAATAAATATGAAAATTTAACAATTATGATAATACAGTTAGAATAATAATCAAAATAATTCATTAGTCGATGTTGTTTTGTTAAAAAATAACTTTTGCAGCTTTTTTATGCATGATATTTCAGATTTAATATTACGTAAACAAAAAATATACAAAGCCACACGAGGACAAAACAAGTGGAAAAATTGGGTCAAATTATTTATAGTTAAAAAGTATATAATCACTTGCCTTGCGTTTCGCAGCATCCAGAACCAATTTTTTTGTAAAATAATGTTAATAGTCCTAATTGTTTTTATGATGCAATACATTTGAGAGAAATAATCAACCTATAAGCTTTTGATTAATATATATATATATATATATATATATATATATATATATATATTCATTTTATTATGGATAAGGTGCTTAAAATAATGATAACGATTTTTTTCAAGGTATTTTTTCTAAACAATATGTGAAGCTAATTATATATTATGATATTTATTTAATATTAACACCTTAAAATATATATAAAAGAAATGAACTAAGTTTTTTTTACAAATCTCAAATTAATTTAATCTAGTGCTCTGAAATATTTATAATATAATAATATGAAGAATAAATCTTACAGAATAAAAAAATTATTTAAGTTCTTTTTAAATAAAAATTATTTTAAACTAAAAATATATCAAGTCATACACAGACAAAACATATGCAAAAAAAACTCAAAGATAACAAATCACTAACAATAGAAGATTCACTATATATGTATAAGAGAGAGTTTCACTCTCATTTCATGCCACCAAAGTTAAACTTAAAAATATGTGAGGGTAATTATATGTTTTGATATTTATTTAATATTTACTCCTGAATATATATATATATATATATATATAAATGAACTAAGTTTTTTTTAAATATCAAATTATTTTAATCTTAGTGTTCTGAAATACTTTAAATATAATAATATAAGGAATAAATCATTAAAAAAAGATTTAAAATCTTTTAAAATAAAAATCATTTCAAACTAAAATATATCAAGCAAAAGCGTAAAACATTCATCAACAAATCAAGAAAAGGGTCGGATGAAAAGAATAAATTACCTGATTGTTCTTTTTAAGCTTCAGAATGATCTCTTCAGAATTTTGAATACTAATCCTCATATTGGTGGAGTGTGTGTGTGTGTGTGTGTGTATAATGTCCTTGTTGTGCTAGAAAAGTAACTTATCTTTCAAAATGCATATTTAAAGTGAACATATTTTTAATCTAATCACAGTTCTAAGTAAAAAAAACCAAGATAAATTTGTATCAAAACTGCAAAAATAAATTTATTTTGAGAGGGCATTTGTAAATTTTAAATTTCAACAAGTTTTACCATGACCAAAAACAATTTATAATTAAAGAAATTAAATTTATTAAGTGTGGACTTGATTATATTTATTGGGTTGAAACCCAAATTAAAATTAAAAACCCAAATCCATATACATTTTATGGTTCTTACTTTAATATCCTTCAAGTTAAAGGGTATTTTAAATCATTTCCACGTTAGTTTTTCTAAAATATCCTTTAGTTAAAGGATATTTGAGCTAAAATCGTATTTGATTTGTCTATAAATAAACAACAAAGTCATCAAAAAGAGAGAGAGAGAGAGGCATAAGAGAAAAGGTCCACAACAATTAAAAAAAAGTAGAAGGACAACAAGCAGAGACTAAATATCAAACAGAAATACTTGGGAGCTCTCTCAAAAAAATTCAAGTTTATCATGGAAGAAAATGATTAAATTCATTTTCTTCATTAAATAGTCAAGATCGCACACGATTAAAGCTTTCAAGATGTGTGAATATCTTATTATTCGAATCAAGAACAAGATCTAGATTGAACCATTAATCAAAGGATATGTGCACGTAAAAATCACTTCAAAAACGTTTTTGTTTTTCTTGTAATCAAACTTATTATTGTAATTTAACACTATTTTTTAGTGTTTATTCAATACACGGGAATTTTGTGTGTAGAAATATACTTACCTTATCCAAAAAAGCCAAAATATTGAGAAAGTAAAAGGTTTTAATATAACAATACTATAACATCATATTCATCAATAAAAAGAAAAATGCACTCTCTCCTTTCTTTTCTCTCATTTTCTCTTTTTTTCCTGCTCTCCCTACATGATCAAATATGGCTTCAAGACAATTTCAGCATAATGGAGTTGGGTGTTACTGACAAATTACAACAGCTAGAGACTGCTATTAGCCGAATTTCTGAAGTACTGCTTACAAGGCAAGAACAAACCTCTAGCAATGTCCACGAACGTAGCGGACAAGCCTTTGGTGCGTGATCTCCTGACACCACAGATGGTGGTCGCTCAATGTTCTTCTCCAAATTGGCTAAGCTCGAATTTCCCAAGTACTGACCCAACTGAATGGTTCACGCGTGTTGAACAATTCTTTGAATACCAGGGCACTTTGAAAGCACAAAAGGTGTCTTTGGCTTCCTTTCATTTGGAAGGAGAAGCAAATCAATGGTGGCAATGGTTACGCAAGGCTTATCATGAGGAAAAAAAGAGGTATCATGGGAAATTTTTGTAGAATAATTATGGTCTCGTTTTGGTCCCACGGATTGCGAAGATTTTGATGAGTCTTGATAAAAAAATAAGGCAAACAGGATCCTTACAGGAATACCAAAAAGAGTTTGAGAGGTTGGGAAACAAAGTGCAGGGGTGGACTCCAAAGGCTTTGGTGGGCACTTTTATGGGTGGTCTTAAGCCTGAAATTGCTGATGGAATTCAGATGTTTAAGCCAAAATCCTTGAAAGAAGCCATTAGTTTGGCAAGAATGAGAGATGAGTAGCTGAGTCGTCAAGAGAAGCCTTGTCGGCCACTCTATAGAACCACTAATGTCTTTGATCGTCCATTCAACAGATCCACTAACGTCTCTACTCGTCCATTCAACAGGACTATTGGCATCTCTTCACCATCAAAAATCCAATCTACATCACCAATGAAGCGATTAACATGGTCTGAGATGCAACACAGGCGTGCTCAAGGCCTTTGCTTTAATTATGATGAAAAGTTTTTATTGGGGCACAAATGCAAAGGACCGCAACTGTTATTGCTAGAAGGTAGTTATGCAAATGATGAGATCGATAGCAAGGGACCTGAACTTTCACTCCATGCTCTCACGGGGTGGTCAACCGCTAGAACCATGCGAGTCTCGGCCAAAATGGGACGTCATGAACTGATTGTGCTTATTGACAGTGGGTCAACCCACAATTTCATCAATGACAGGGTGGCTGAAATATTGCAATTGTTAATGGTGCCCACTGAACCCTTTAATGTGAAAGTGGCTAACGGAGTTCCGCTACGTTGTCAGGGGAGGTTGGACAATGTGCAAGTTTTATTGCAAGGTATCCCATTTACCTTAACTCCTTATTAGTTACCACTGATTGGGTGGGATATGGTGTTAGGAGTTTAGTGGCTGGAACAATTGGGTATGGTGGTTTGTGATTGGAAAAGGATGACAATGAAGTTTTCGTGGAAGGACTAGCATCATCAGTTGGAAGAATTGGCAACCAGCCAATTCAGCCGATACAAATTCAAGCACTTTTGAAGGAGATGAAGCAGGGCAATTATATCTTTGTTGTGTGTCTACAGCCGACAGGGGAAGAAATGCCACAGATGACTCGACCTGAAATGCAACAATTGTTACAAGAATATGAGGATATCCATCAGGAACCACATCAACTTCCTCCCCAAAGGGAGATAGATCACCACATCAATCTCAAAGAAAGGACTAAGCCCATTAATGTTCGGCCATACAAGTATGCCTATTTTCAAAAAGATGAAATAGAAAAGCAAGTTCATGACATGTTAAAATTGGGCTTATTAGATCTAGCACAAGTCCATTCTCTTCTCCTGTGTTTTTGGTTAAGAAAAAAGATGGAACCTGGCGATTTTGTACCGATTATAGAGCCATTAATGCTGCAACCATAAAAGATAGATTTCCTATTCCTACCGTTGATGGTATGCTTGTGACTTATATGGGGCTTCTTTCTTCTTTCTTTACTAAACTTGATTTACGATCCGGGTATCACCAAGTACGGGTCAATCCTTTAGATATTCACAAAACTACCTTTCACACACACAATGGTCATTATGAGTGTTTGGTTATGCCGTTTGGATTATGTAATGCCCCTTCCACATTTCAGGTTGTCATGAATTCCATATTTCGTCCTTACCTTCGCAAATTTGTATTAGTTTTCTTTGACAATATTCTAATCTATAGCCCCAATTGGAGCATGCATATTGAACATGTTAAAACAGCTTTTGAAATATTACAACATCATCATTTTTTCATCAAACTTAACAAGTGTGTTTTTGGCCAACAAGAGGTTGAGTACTTAGGTCACATTGTGACTTCCCAAGGTGTCAAGGCAGACAAGGGCAAAATTCAGACTATGCTTAATTGGCCTCGACCGATTAATGTTTCTGACTTGCAAGGGTTCTTAGGCCTTACAGGTTACTACAGAAAGTTTGTTCGCAATTATGGCGTCATTGCCCGACCACTCACCAACCTTTTGAAAAAGGGCCTATTTCGGTGGACAGAGGATGCAGATGCAGTATTCCTTGTTTTATAGCAAGCAATGACTTCAACTCCTACACTTGCTATGCCTGATTTTAATGAAACTTTTCTCATTGAAATTGATGCTTCAGGTACTGGTAGTGGGGCAGTGTTAACTCAGCACGAGAGACCTATCGCATTCATGAGCCAAGCATTGGGGGTCACTAAGCTATCATGGTCTACGTATGCCAAAGAAATGCTTGTGATTGTTCAAGCTATTCGATTGTGGCGTCCTTGTTGGGCAGGAAATTTTTTATACACACTGACCATTGCAGCCTCAAGTACTGGATGAAGCAACACATTGTCACACCAGAACAGCAGAAATGGGTGTCTAAATTAGTAGGGTATGACTACGAGATCACTTACAAACCGGGAAAGGAGAATTCTGTCGTTGATGCCTTGTCCAGAGTAATTGGCAACCCTAGCCTTAATGCCCTTTTTGTTCCCCAAGCATCTTATGGCAGACACTCAAGAATGAAGTCGCCCAACATCCTTACATGATCCGTATTGGCAAACTTGCTATTGCTAATCTGGGGGCTCCCTATAAATGGCTGAATGGTTTGGTATGTTACAACACCCGTGTAGTCATTCCCCCTAACTCAACTCTTATCCAACAGCTATTATAGGAATTCCATGATTCACCATTTGGAGGCCATTCTGGGGTGTTACACACATACAAGCGACTGGCGCAACAATTTTATTGGCCATTCATGCATAAAGTGGCTCAATAATAAGTAGCTTCTTGCATGGTTTGCCAAAAGAATAAAGTTGATACTTTATCTCCAGCAGGGCTTCTTTAGTCGTTGCCCATTCCTTGTCAAGTTTGGGACGACATCACCATGGATTTTATTGAAGGGTTACCACCATCTAACAGTAAAAGCACCATTTTTGTGGTCGTGGACCGTTTAAGTAAATCTGCTCATTTTTTGGCTTTATCACATCTTTACACGACCAAAATGGTTGCTGAAAAATTTATGGAGGGGATTATCAAACTTCATGGCATGCCAAAGTCAATGATTAGTAACAGAGATCCTATTTTCATAAGTCACTTCTGGTGTGAATTCTTCAAGATGTCCGATGGTCAATCGGAGGTGGTTAACAGGTGTGCTGAGCAATATCTTCGATGTTTTGATTCGCAACAACCTCGAAAATGGCATTCTTTTCTTGCGTGGGCTGAATTTTGGTACAGCACTACATTCCATTCCTCTATCGGGATGAGTACTTTTCAAGCTCTTAATGGAAGACCACCATCGAGCATTCTGAATTATCAGGTTGGGGCTTCTTCAGTACACGAGGTGGATCAAACTATGGTTTCTCGCAATTCTATTTTATGTCAGCTCAAAATTAATTTGCATGCCACAATTAATAGAATGAAGCAGGGGGCTGATTCCAAAAGACGGGAAGTGGACTTTCAAGTAGGGGATTTAGTCTTCCTCAAACTCCATCCTTATCGCCAACAGTCTTTGTTTCGAAGACCATCTCAAAAGTTGGCCAATCATTTTTATAGTCCTTACAAGATTGAAGAAAAGGTGGGAAAGGTTACGTACAAGCTTCAGCTTCCTGTAGATGCTCGAATACACCTTGTTTTTCATGTTTCACTTCTCAAAAAGCAAGTCGGGGAGTCCAAGACCTCCAGCACTAAGCTACCACCCATTTTTACTGATGATGGTGATTTAATCTTAGAACCTGATGCTGTTTTAGAAACTCGATGGGTTCGAAAAGGTTCTAGTTTTGTTGAAGAACTCCTTGTTCAGTGGAAACACCTACCAAAAGAAGATGCCACGTGGGAAAATGCACAAGAGCTGCATGCCAAGTATCTTTCCTTGAACCTTGAGGACAAGGTTCTGCTTCAAAACGGGGGCAATGATAAGCCACAAAGATCTAATAGGGTGCCTATCAGGAATCCAAGATATGGGGGCTAAGCTGGGATCAGTACAGGGGGGCATCATGACTCAGAATTTGCAGTTGTTGTTATTTTTTTATTTTACTTTTTATTTTGCCTAGGAATTGGTCAATAAGTTAGAAAGAATAATTCCATTAGGGGAGGCTATTTTTCTGTCAACTAGCCGTTGCACTTCCTTCTAATTATGGAAGTAGTTGAGTCTTTATTTGTATTTAAATCGTGGTTTCCAGCAAGCCGAATAAGAAGAAAAGAATTACAAGGTTTATTCTCACCTTAAGCAGAGTATTTTCTCATATTTCTTAAAATATTTGTCTGGGACCTGTCACAAGAACACTAGCAATTTTTTATAGACATTGTGGTGTTAATGAACCATCTCACCAAAAAGGTTAAACTGTTAGATGAGACTCTAGGATATGATTTATATTATTCTGGAACACATCTCTTCAATTGAAAGCCTTCTGGGCTTAAAACTTTCACAAACTCATATTATCTTGTGCTTGATTTTTATCCAATAGAATGGGGGTGGTGAGATTCGAACGCGTGACCGCTAGGTTAACGAGACTTTGATACCATGTTAATGAACAATCTCACCTAAAAGTTTAACTTAAACTGTTCGATGAGACTCCAAAATATGATTTATATTATTCTCTAACATGTGTTGACCAGCATTTAAGAGGGAGGTTAGGGAGCTTGATCCACACCGGAACTGTGGCCATTTCTAAAGAGGAGAGAAATCAATGTACAAAGTACTCCGTCATTGGTCTTAGGATTAGGGGTCTGTCATGTACCAGATAAGGTCCACTATAAGCTTAAACCGGTATTCCTTCTCTAGTTTCATTTGCCGTCACTCTTGTGATTATTCCACCTGGCACTTGTAATAAATCTTAGGGGTGATTGTGATTAAACATGATGCTGGTTAGTCGTCAGCAATAACCGAGATGGCATCCCTATCCACTATCCATATGGCAGGAGCTCACATCAGCCGGACTCAAGACAAGTTTGATACTTGCAAGAAAGAGCTGAGTGAGTGAGAAGATGAGACGAGAATGGGAGCACACAAATATGAATCCCAGAATATAAAGTAATCAAACAGAATATAGCAAGCAAGCAAGCATGAACTAGGACCACGAATCCTGGCAGGGGCGCGCATCTTGAGCTGAAGCAACACCACCTTGGATCGTGGCATTCACGGCAACACCACCTTGGATCGGGGCCTAGCCCCCAGCAAAACGACAGAATTTGGAAGTGAAGAAGCACTTGGAATTCAAGCTTTCTTTTGTCTACAGACGCCGTGCTTGACCATCATGCCGCAACCTCGTAATCACCTCTTGGGATGAGCAGTGACTCCTCTTCCCAGTTTGTGGCACACCTGCTGTTCAAAATCTTCTTCCCTGCTGTTCAAAATCTTCTTCGCACACCTGCTGTAAATAGAAACAGAAATCCAACAGAAATCCAACCTCCATGAAGTTATCATCCACGACAACTTCTTCCCAGGGTACGTGCATGTGTGCTCGCGAGCATCAATGGGGTGGAGTTGAAAATTGACAAATTAGATCTCCTTAATGACAAGGAATACAGCTTTTGTACAATGTCCTGCACATGTTCTTCATCTGCTTTTCCAATTTCCATTAACTTTTCAATCAGAAACTATGCTGCTGTTTTACAAGGGATTATTAAATCCAATCATGAATTTGTTTTTTACAAATAAAAAGAGGAATTGTAACTTTAAGTTAACAGTTATCTTTGTAGTAGTGTGTTACATGCTCATTGCTCTTGATGAAACCTCTGCTTCAGCGTCCTGCAACTCCCCATCAGCTGCCTCAACAGTGTCCTATAACATGTATAAGAGAAATGCTCAATTAGCAGTCATTTACAAAACAAAAACACATGTCAACCAGAATAATCCCAAATAATATAAATTAAAACCGAGCAATAATTTGTCTGATAAATCCATTGTTCAAGAGGCAAAATACTGTTCAAAAGAAAACCAAGGAAGTCAGTGGTGATTAAATGTCAGAAGGGCGTTTGCAAGTGACTTTCAACCACCAGATTCTACTCAGCCAGTCCATATCACAGTAATGATTATTAAATAACACAAAATAGTTCAGATAAAAGCACACCAATGGTCATACTAATCAATAAATTGAAACCATACCACTAAATTCTTTAACTTATATTCTGCTAGGTAATGCTCCAATGCACCGTCTCCACGCAAAATTTTCCCACCACTTCCAGGAGCATGCACTGCACCTACAGACTCCTCGTCAATTACAACAGCATCTACTCTATCACTTCCTGTTTTAATGTCTGGGATCTGAAGCATATAAGCAACAAAACCTTTTAATGTCAATATCCATAATCAAATGCTTTATAGATAGAGATGGTGAATAATATCTGCTTATAAGCCTTGGGGAATCACATACCTCATACATGGCTTCAGTTAGAATGCT
The DNA here is from genome assembly GCA_027405865.1 of Salix purpurea. NCBI lineage: Eukaryota > Viridiplantae > Streptophyta > Magnoliopsida > Malpighiales > Salicaceae > Salix > Salix purpurea. Next base: position 13,163,643 of record CM050333.1, read on the forward strand.
TTCAAGTATGGCTCTTAAGCCCCTGGCACCAGTATTCTTAGCCATTGCCTTTTTCGCAATTAGTCTTAGTGCCCTTTCAGTAAAATGTAGTTTCACCTGAAATTATGCAAGTGGTAAATAACCATCACACAAAAGTAATAAAACGAATGTAACTACTAAATGGTCAGAGAGAGAGAGTCATACATTATTCATGCTAAACAATTTATTGTACTGTTTACCGAGGGCATTTCTAGGTTCCATGAGGACCTGTAGAGAGAAGCCCAGAAATTTACGTTAGCAAGAAAATGTTTTCTAATGAAAACTATAATTTCAAATCTGGACTGCTCATTCTGGGAGAAAGAATATAAAGTGCATTAAGCAAAATACATGATAAGCACATATCGAGGTGTGCATTTGGAAGGGAAGGGGTGTTCTAATGTTTCCATTTAATCGAAACCAAAATGGGCGGTGAAATTTTACAAGCCAAAGAAAAATTCCCAAATATTAATATCAAGTCAGTAATTTCCTAGCTACAGAAATATATACTGCTCTCTAAGTAAAGATACTCTCGAACTCCTTAGAGAGATGATGAAAACCAAAGTAAAAAAAAAAAAAAAAATTAAAAAAATGAGGCTTACTAGCACAAACTAACTAAATTAGCAAACTTGAGTGTGCTGAAAGAAATTTCTTTTCTTTTCAGTAAACTTGTGGTAAATAATTGGAGTTTGATAATTATTCCTACAAAGAGTTGCTAATTATTCTCTCACATCCTGAATGGTTCCCATTCATTCACAAACAACCAGAAATGGGATGATAACAAATATGGACTGGAACAGGGCGTATTAAGAAAAAACACACAAAAATACCAGTATGTATAACAGATATTACCCTAACAAGTTGATCCTCAGTTAGAGCTGCCAAACTAACTAGTATTGGAAAGCGTCCAATAAACTCCGGTATAAGGCCATACGCAATAAGATCAGCACTCTCAACCTGACAATGCAAAATTTACTTTTCATGTTTAAGGAAAGATTTCACCAGTAACTTCTTCCTTCCTTGCTTAACAACTAAAATCATTAATTATGTTGAAAACTTGAAATAATACATAGAAAGGTAGAAACTCCATAAATATTAAACTCCCATTTCACTAACATAGGAAGGTCTTCATTCTTACGGATTCTAGCAAAGATGAAGTGACTGCAGCATTGCTTACTCCACCTGCTCTCATATTAGCACGAACAGGTGCTCCAAATCCAATTGATGAATCTTGTCGTCTGATAAAATGTAATGATATATTTTCAGATTAGATACCCTGAAACACACAAACATTATATTTTGAAGATAATTATGCAGAACTTTTTGAAGCCATTACCTCTCTGAAATGGTCTTTTCAAGATCAACAAAGGCTCCACCACATATAAAGAGGATATTTTTTGTATCTATCTGCAGAACATTTATAAGAATTTAAGATTAGATTTGTAAAGCAGCTGCAACACAAAAATGGTGTCAATTCTCTGGTTATGATTGATGGTGATTTATCCTCGCAAGGCAACATCATTCCTGGTTATTATTAGTTTTCTGAAATATGAATTATTAGGATGCTGCAAATACATAGAGGTCCTAACCAAAATTCTAATCAAGCATTTAATATCTTTTCAATTTGGGGGGAAAGAATATAGAGGAATTCCAAATGAGCTCAATGAAAGGAATGCATAAATAAAATGATGCTATGTTAGAAATCTGAAGTACGATAAGGCTTAATCTAGTTCCATCAAAATAAAAGTTATCAGCAATACAAAAATAAGCAGATTTTAGGATGAACGTTTCTCAATCAATAAAATCTACCTCACAATGAACACATTGCATAAATTCAAGGACAAAAAGGAAAAGGAAAACTATTTTGAGACTTTATACCTGTATGTTATCACCCCGAGGATGCTTCCTTGCCCCCTTCTCAGGAACATTTACTATCTGGAAACAGGAAGATCTGCTTTAGCAATTTTATAACTAATTTCACATTCTTTATCTCTGGGGAAAAAATCCAAATACTCAAGATTTCCATGTAAACCGCTGGCAAACTGTTCACAAAGTGCTGCAGCAACAGCACTACAGAAACAGTAACTAACATTTCAAAACAACAAAAATATGGTACAGGAAAATAATGAAAAAAATGCAACACGCGAAGCCGACAACCTGTGTTCCACAAAAATCCATCACTAACCTCACACCGGCACCTGCAGTTTGCAGATAACCACTATAAGGAAAACACTGTTAAATGTGGCAACTGAATCCTTGTCTTTTGTCACCTAAATTAAGTTTCATGGGCATGACTTATATAATGTAAAATGCAGATGAAAATTCTTCTTAGTCAGCTAAGAAAAGTTGCAACCATAGGACTTTCCATGTGCCACGAATATTATAGAATTGCATAATGTCAGTAGCATAGCAACCTGTAAATGCCTGAATACCTGTGATTTCAACATATTAGAATTCATTTCTTTTTCAGGGGTACCAACTTGTCAATTTAATGCAATCGGAGGGTTACCGAGTGTAAAAAAGTTAGTTTTGTAGAGAGAAAAATTGTCCAATGCTGTTTTTGTTTTTCCTTGTCCAGAATAATAAATCATCTTTCTTAGCTTCATAACAAGGTGGAATACGATAAGCATGAATTTATCACAAAACTGATTTCAAAAAAATAATAATTTAAACTGTAAACCAATGAAAGCAATAAGTTGTTGACACAACAATTATATAGAATACAGTACTTGGTTCAGCTAACTTGTTCCCTTTAGGGCACATGATAGAGTATTGAATTTGAATTTTTCGAATATAAATGGATACCTAAGAACACATTTTACTTTTCCTTGTTATCATTGAGTCTAAAAATATAAGTTCAAGGGAAAACATAATTCCCAGTTACCTACTAACTTTGACCATCATTCTAATTTTAGTCTGGTAATTCTACGTAGTTCTATATATGTAGGATGTCTTTCCTTTTTCAGTTAGTCAAGTAAGAACTACTGTTAATATAATTTAAAACATGGATTACAAAAGACCCCACTTTGTTCTGATGCATGGGACCTTTATAGCACAACTTCAAAAAATGAGCACACATCACACATTACCTTGTCATGTCTTTCATTTTTCAATTATTAAGGAAGCTGATAATTGGCACAAAGAGAAATGGTGAGTAATTTAGTTTAAGCCCATGGATTTTCTATGATAAAAAAAATGAAGGATATGGGTTTTTTACAGTTTTTGGAAAGGATAGAATAAAAAATAAGAAGAAATCATTGCATTCTAGCTAGTTACAGTAATTAAAATAGATTATATTCTGATTAGTTAGTCAGGTATGATTTACAATGCAGTTGAGGAGGTTAAACTTGCAAAGAACTTTTCTGTTCTAAAAACCAGTAATCCATAGCTTCAACAAAGAAAAATGAAAAAAGTAATAGAGGCTTTTTGATCATTGTTGGAAAAAAAACTATCTCTTGAATTTGAAGTATCATGGATAAGTTTATTACACTAATTTAGTACCAATACAATGAGATTTGTTGAGTGGCCATAACAGATTCCGTCACTTCAGTTAAAGTTAAGATCGTAACTTGAATATAAGAACCACGTATTCATGAAAAAATGTTTGACCAGTGGGAGTATCATTCATACTTAGAATAGGAAAAGCCTAAGAAACCTATTTACTTGTAGAACTTATAAAATACTAATAGAAATAAACCTCACCTCGAATATTCCAAGAAATCTGAATTACTGAATTACCCTTGTCGACAAAAATCACATAGAAATACAGTAATTCTGCTTCTATTGTCTGCATCAACATCATTATTTGGATAGAATCTCATCTAGAACTTGTCTCAATAAGATTTTTAGTTAACTAGTAGTGTAGGATTTGGGGATTTAAATAGGGCAGTTTGTGATTTTCATTTTTATGGAGGTAATTTTGTCATTTTGTAAAATTTGACTAGTCGGCTATTTCGCCACTTCACTATTAAGTAGTTAAATGGCCAGCTAACACTAGCTATACTGCACCTCCTCAAACACCTCCATAAGTCACCTCCTTATTGGCTTCATCCATATATAGAACCCATAATCCCAATTTTAAGGGAAGGAATATAGAAATTTCAGCAAACTACATGTGATGCCTAAGAATACCTGGGAGAGATTTCTAGGATCCCTGGTGTGATTCTAGGTTTCTTTTCCTTTTACATACCGAGTTCTCCTGAAGATCTTTAGTTCTTGATTTGTTTACTTCCTGAAAAGCATAAACTTATCCTTAAAAAAATCTCCCTAAACTACAAAACATCTCTTTAGTTACACCCAAAACCAGCTAAAACTTCTGTAAACCTCAGTGGTTAGGTTCAAGAATATTAAGGTCCTGCATCATCTTGATATCAGAAGAGCAGAACTTCCTCTTAATTAAACAATGTAGCACAGTTCCATCATAATAACCACAAAAACGTTCATACCCAAATTCAAATTTTGAAGTTACAGCTCAGCAGTGGTTTCCAAGCATACAGGGTTACTAAACCAACTTCCAAAGTTCAATCCCTTATTGTCAGAAAGTTAACAGCAATTCAACTTCAAGTTCTCCCTGAAGCTTTCTGAAAGATCATAAATTACCAACCAACTTTTTGTTTGACCCCTTTCTGTCCAAAAAGTGAATAAATTAGCTAAACCTACAGTTCAAACATTCTTAAAATAAAAAATGGAATCTATCTCTATAATTAAAAAAAATGTCTTCCCATTTAATGTGCACCTATGGACTCCATCAAAGGTCTCCTTTAGTTTACATATTCTCCAATTCACACTTTCAAATTAAATCAGTTGTTAAAGGTATCTGCAAAGAGTACTCCTGTTCGCCAGTCTACTAGTCTCTATAAAGAGGTTACCTTTGACTCTTTCAAAACTTCATGACATTTAATTTAAGACTCATTACATTGCAATATGTCACCTCTGACATATATGATAGATAGCATGACATATTTAATTATAATCAGCATAATTGCTAAGGAATCCAAACATCTTTATAAAAACAGCAACTAAATGAAGCCAGAATAAACAAAGAATATCATATGGGACAAGTACAATTTCACACAAATTACTCAGTAAAATTTCTGCAATCATCCTCACTGAAGTGAAACAGTAGCAATATATCTAGTTAACTAATGATAAGCAGTATAGTTCCATGTACTCACAGTTCCTTCCAGCATTTTTAGTAATGCCTGTTGGACACCCTCACCAGAAACATCTCTGCTTATGTTTAAGCTCTCAGCCTGCAATTTTGTCACAGCATTTTAAGTCTTGAGAAGACATTGTGTACATCGAATGTTACATACACTAAATAGTAAGATGGAAAATTAACAGAACCTTCTTTGTTATCTTATCAACTTCATCAATGTAGACCATTCCTTGTTGAGCTGCTTGCACATTAAATTCAGCTACCTAAAGCCAAGAAGGAACTCTATGTAAGTTCTGTAATATGTGAAAAGTCAAGGGGTTTTCCATTCTTATTAAATTCAGCTAATAAGCTGTGAGAGCATGTGTTTGGGAATGAGCTACATCAAAATAAGAACATCATGATGTGAAATGAGCATGAACAGAAGCTATACTGATCAAACTTTTATATAAAAAAATTAAAAATAAAACACCTGCTTAACAGAGAATAGTTTGCTACAACAAGACACTTCAGCATAATTATAATGTTAGTTCCACGCAAACCCCTTCTTCAGATAAACATCCATCAGATATATAGTCAGTACACAATTCAAATGCCTGATAATGTGTTGCAGTCAACATTCCAGTAAAAAGAATTCCATCCCATAAAGATGGTTAAAGGTTGAATAATTACAAATAAAAGTAGTGTTCATCAATAGAGGAAAGTATGTTAGGTTTCTTCGGATCAATGCACATTAGAATTCTTTGAATTCATGCACAAAAGCTAAAGTTTGGGATGGAGATGAATGAACAACATGAATACCCAAAATATTATTAGAGACAATTGAACTGAAGCACATGAACTACATGCACTTAAAAGGAACAGATCATAGCTCTGATTGCATTTTATACAAACCTAATTTGAAGGGAAAAAATCTCTACTTCAGTAGATTTCAATACTTTCATAAGAAGTTCAATATCTGGAAGACAGGATATTGAAACAAAATATAAGCAAAAGTCAAAACTTGAATGACTTTTATGTGCATGTGCATGTGCATAAACAATAGTTAAAACTTTTATCAAAGGTAATAATCGATCAAACTGGAAGTGTGATTCATTCAGGAAGAGCTGCAAAATTCTGGAACATGATTATTAAATGGAAACCAGTCAATGCCCACCCAAAAACAATTCTGGAACAGGATTATGCTAGTGTTAGCGGAACAAGTCTACCCAAAGCCATCCAGAATGAGTTTTTGAGCATTAAATGCAACCCCAGCTTACAGTATGAAAAATGAAGTGAAAACACAATTTCAACACACATTAATTGAGTTAAAATTTCTCAGACAACTAACAAATTCAAGAATGTTTAACAACAAAATTAATTCAATATTTTCTCCCATTATGCCCTTCAGTAGAAACATAAATGGTCCTGTATGAATCAGTGATTCAGTATTGCAATTACTATTTCCTCTCTTTATTTATCAGAATATTTCAAGTATTCAAGGTCCCAGCAATTAAGACAATCAAACCCAAAGAAATCAATTACTGCCACAAAAAATATCCAATTTGTCTTAAGAACCTGCTGAAACTGCCTTGATGACTCTTATTCATCATAGTTTTATTGTTTAAAAAAATAGAGAGAGAGAAAACTAGCATTTTTTTCATGGGCCAGGATAACCTTGGTTAGAACCTAGTGTTAATTCCTACAACTCTAATGCACTTCCATGGCCATTTAACAACAAAATCCATAATTACCAAATATTCTATTTCTAGCTTAGCAAGTTCTTTGATGAATTCCACCGCTGCTTCCTGTGTGAGATAATTTCCTTTGCCTCATAAAGGCATTTATTTTAAGGAACAGTAATTATTGTTGGCAACCTCCTTACTCCGTCAAGAAAATACACGTATCTTATAATCAATAGCAAAGGAGCAATTAGACACAAATTCAATAAAATCAAGACTGATGAAACTACTTGCTGAACCTTTACAAAAGACACCAAGGGCATAGACAGTGCAACTCCAAGGCTAAGAAACAACAGCAACAGTTTATATAAGTTCAAAAGACAAAAGGCGAGTTATACCGTGAGTAATTTATACAGTATTGATTCAACATCTTCACCAACATAACCAGCCTGCAAAAAATAAGTCGCCTCAGTCAGTTAAACAGTAATGAGTCAGCGAATAGGTACAGAGAGAGAAAGATCAAGAATCAAGCAACCACAGAAAAGTACATAGCAAGACAAAAGAATCTAAAATCTGACCCAGCAGTTTTACTTTGAGCAATTGGATACAAGTATACATTGCTACTCTAGAACTTCCTTCCCTTTTGTGGATAAAATAAGATGAAGAAACAAGTTATTCCATCAATGAGGGTACCAACTTTCCCTTTTCAATATAACATGATTAGATTTACTTATAGACATCAAATATGCAGGCATGTTGAAAACAAAAAAAATCATACAATTATTCAAGATTGACTAAATGTGAAAGTTCAAGTTTTTACATGAATGTCCAATACTAACTGTGAAATAAAAACAACCATGAGGTATTTCTAGTCTTTGTAGTAAGATATCAATACAAAGCAGGCTTGCCTGAGTTAGTGTTGTCGCATCAGCAATCACGAATGGCACATTCACAAAGCGTGCTAGTGTTTTCGCCAACAATGTCTTCCCTATTTCACATATAAGTTAGAACAGAAGTCCAGAATTCAAAATTTGAAGCTTGAAAGCAGACTAACAAAATAACATTGTCGTAAGCATTGATTTTCACAGCAAGTCATGGGGACTTGAAATAATAGAGAAAATGTAGAGTCATTACCTGAGCCAGTTGGGCCCATCAAGAGTACATTGCTTTTTTCCAGTTCCACATTGTCTTCATCATCTATAGCCTCCGAGGTTCCTGATTCTGCTCCTGGCCTAGTATTAGAATACATCACTTCAGCATTCTTTCACATGTATTAGAGATAATCTGAGACCACTTTTTTAAACCACTTAAAAATATACTAAACATTGCTATTCAAGGTAATGAAATAAAGCACCAGTCATTATAAAATTTATGGTTCAATTATTTCAATAGCAGCATTATGAGAAGACAAGAATGTAACTGGAAACTAACCCCTTCCGCAAGGAAGAATGGTAAATCCTCTTATAATGGTTGTAGACAGCCACAGAAAGCACCTACAACATAAACATGAATCACTTGTTGAGTGCTCTCAAAAGACAAGCTGCTCAAGGCTGTCATTGAATGAATCCACAAACAATCTTTCAGGAAACTGACAGTGTAGTCTGTTAAATAAATGATGTTTTATCACTCAGTTCCCCAAACCAGAAACATTGAGATCTTCAACATGCAATCCAGAAACATTGATATCTTCAACACGCTATATTCAATTTACCAGAGCACTTCACTTATGTTGATCCAAACAACTGATGCAGCAAGCATCTTAACAAAACCTTGTCGAAAATGTCCCAGAGAACAAAAAGCTATGACACATTCATCAAATACAATCCGATATGAAAAGAAAGGGTAAAGGGGTGATGATTGACTTAATAAGACAATTTGAATAAGGTTTCGCTATACAAAGTAACAAAAACTCTTAACAGGACAGCTTTCATAAGTACCCAGATACCAGTGTGAAAACTTTGACACACAACGATAAACCACGATCAACAAACATCTGATAATAATTAAAAAAAAAAAAAAACCTTATAAGCATCAAAACTCAGAAACTAATTGCAACCAAATACCAACTAGCGAGATCGAAAATCCAAACAAACTTATCAAGTGATTCATGCAGTTAAAAAAGAAAAAGCAAACCTTTTTTGCCCTGTCTTGTCCAATAACAAACTTATCAAGACCTTTGCAAATCTCTTTTGGCGTCGGGAATTCCTTCCCCAAATTTGACCCACCCCATCCAGCACCATTCTTCTCACCACCTCCAATCTTTTCTCCACCTGGCCCAGCAGCCCTAACCACGCTAACCCCCGGAGCAAACGGCGGACCAGGAGGTGTATGCACAGCCAGCCCATTCCCACCCGGGGGTGGCAGTGGAGGAATCCCCTGAGGCCAATTATCCGGCGGATCCCCTCTATACGACCTCAACGTGTCCCAAAACGACACCCTTAACCTGTTATTAATAGTATTAGTAACATTGGCATAATCCGTCCCCTCTACACCACCATTACTCCCTTCATTACCTCCCTTATTCCCATTTCTCCCATTCCCCTTATTAATAATCCTACCAATCTCAACAAAACTGCCTTGTAACGGCGCAGTCTTATCCGGCCTAAAATAATATGCTGTCTTACAATTCGGACAGAAATTCACAGCCTGATAATTATTATTCTGCCTATTTCCATTACAAGCGCCAGTATCAGCAGTAGTGGTGCTATTAGTATTATTATTAGCAGTATCAATATTGCGACTCAAATGATGATGATGATGATGGTCAAGATTAGAATTATTACTAAATACGAAACTCCGATTGGAGAAAAACACATCCATGTGTTTAGAGCACTTCGGACAATTCGCTTCTGCCCTAATTTTCCGAACATTGTTGTCGTCCTTAGAATTCCCCCACTTGTAGCGCTCTTGGATTCCGATCAAAGATTCCTTTCGACGGTTACACCCGATGTTCAAGTAGTTCAAGTGCGTGGAGATTCGTCGTGAGAAACGGATCGGGGTTTCGAAACGGGAAGAGAGTAACAGAGGATTCGTTGCGCCCCTGAGCTTCCTGCATCTCCACAACATTCTAGTTCAAGACAAAAAAAAAAAGTGGTTTTCGGAGGAGAAGATGAAAGGGAGACGGTGGGGGATTGTTCAATGATAATATTTATTTATTATTTATTTTATAAGCTGTACAAACACGAAGAGAAAGCAGAGGGAATTGCGGAGAGTGAAAGAGAAGAGAAAAGACAAAGCAGGGAGAGTTTGTAGGAGGAATTATGGAAAGAAAATGGTCTTCTTATCCTTTGCTGCCCATACCCACTTATGAGATTCGGAGGTATAATTTCTTCCATTTTATAAATAAATAAATAAATAAATAAACAGTGACTCTTTCTTCTTCTTGACGTACGTATTCAATCTTAGCTTTGTAGTTTGTAGTGCGTGGAAATGCATTTTTTATTTTATTTTAAATTAATTTTTTTTAGTATATTTATATTATTTTGATATATTAATATTAAAAATCATTTTTTAAAAATTCAAAAATAATTATTTTCATATATTTTCAAATAAAAAATCTTTTAAAAAATAATTTCAACCACACTTTTAAATAATCTTTTACATTTTGGGTTTTGGATGCATGATGCTATGATCCAATGTCACTCCTTTGTATTGTATTAATTAATGGTTATTTATTAATTTATTCTTGAGAAATGAATTATATAGATAGTGTTAAAGTATGTCAGTAAGTAGTATTGAGTATGTATAAATAAGAGGTATTGTAAACATACAGATGGCATGTTAATAAATTCAGTTGAGAATAGTAACAGTATTTTGACTTCTCTCTCTCTCTCTCTCTCATTCTCTCAAATCCATAAACTTTAGTATTCTTCAATCTTCTTTCTCTTCATTCATCTATTGATCTACATAGATTCTCATATGGTATTAGAGTCAGTCAAGTGCTCACGCAAGTAAGTTGATCCAAATTACTTGTTTCCAAAATTTGCATCTTCAAATCATTATTGATCTTCTTCAATTTTTATGTTCCTCGATATCTTTTCTTTCGACCTCGATATCGTTCATTCTTGAGCTTCTTAAGAGTTTTCCAATAATTTTCTTTCTTTTCAACATTTTTTGTATTTAATTCAAATTCCTAGTATCAATGAACTACTTGTTTCTGAATTTGCATCTTCAAATCACTGCTCATCTTCTTCAAGTTTTCTATTCCTTGATATCTTTTCTTTTTGACCTTGATATCGTTCATTCTTGAGCTTCTTGAAGAGTTTTTCTACAATTACTCTTTCTTTTCAACACTTTTATGGTTAATTCAAATTCTCAGTATCAGTGAATTATTTGCTACACGACAATGGTGACTGTAGCTCAACTTCAAATTCTGCAATCTCCTATTACAACTCTTATTTCGACGATTTCAAATTCTGTCAATACAAAGTTAGATGATTCAAACTATTTGAATTGGCATCTTTAAATGCAATTATTACTAAAGAGCAATGATATTTTTGTCTTTGTTGATGGTTTTCGGTCATGTCCACTGCCCCTCTCAGCTGGTGAATATGGTACACATCTTTCTAACTCTTCCTCTACTATGGAATGTGATGATGTGTTGGAATGGAAAATGCATGATAGGGCAATTATGCAACTCATTATTGCAATATTGTCTCCCGTTGTTATGTCATGTGCAATTGGCAGTATTAGTTTTAAGGATCTTTGGGTCCAGTTGAAGGAGTAATTCTCAATTGTTTCTAAAACAAGCATATTTCAACTGAAATCTAACTGCAGAATATTAAGGAATAGACACAATTAATCAATATCTTCTTAAAATAAAAGAGGCTAGGGATTATTTGACTACAACATGAGTGTATTTTGTTGATGAAGACATTGTTATCCTTACTTTGCATGGATTACCTCCTGAATAAAATACTTTTCGATTTGTAGTTCGGGGTAGAAAGAGTGTCATTAGCTTGAATGATTTTAAATTTCAATTTTGGCTAAGGAGAAAATTGTAGAGAATTCCATTGTTGACACATCTCCTTATTTGTTTGCTATGTACATGAATTATAGACCTATTGTCTCCTTAAATTCTTTCTCTCAATCATCTCATGACACACATGGCCATAACGGATACAGATCATATGACATGGGGGTATAAAACTTTCAATAAAAGTAGGGAGAGAGGTAGATTCACTCACAGAACCTTTCCTCAGAAATCACATGCCTATGGCAAATCAAATGCCCTTCCACCCAACAATCCAAGAGTCATTGGTTCATATACCCCTTCTACATATCACCCTCCTTCTATATCCAGTGCTCAAATTAGTTAGTGTGCAACACTGAGGGTCATACTGCACCTTTTTATGGAATCAAAAGACATGAAAGGTTTGGGTGTCATATATATGGGAAATTCAATTATACTACATGGAATTGTTTCTACAATGATACTCGACGTAATTTTATTAATGTTGCAAGCAATTCTCCAGTTCATACTTCTCCTAATCACTCACATTCCATCCAAGCAATGAACACTACTTTGCATATATCTCAACCCTTGGTATCTCAACACTCCTCTCCTGTATGGATCACTGATTCTAGTGCTACAAATCACATGATTGTTTATTTGTCCAACCTGTCTTTAAGTACTCCTTTTCTGACATCTGATATTCTTCATACAGCTAACGGTGAAGGTTTGTCTATATCCCATATTGGTCATTCCATTATTGCTACAAGTATTAAACCTATTAAGTTGAATTCAGTTTGTATGTTCTAAAACTAGCTCAAAATCTGTTATCAGTACATAAATTGTGCTTAGATAATAATTGTTGATTAATCTTTTATGCTGTTTGCTTTTGGATTCAAGATAAAGTCACAAGGAGGATACTCTATAAAGGGAACTGCAGTAATAGACTTTATCATCTTCCTTTTGTGTCCCCAAGGTTTGGTAGACTAATTATCACCTCTCAACCTCGGTCTTATCTTGATCAGTTAGTCTTATCCTCTACCTGGTATCATAGACTAGGTAATCCTACAAATAAAATTGTAAATATGATGTTACCTAAAACACATATTGAATATCCCAAAGACTCTACTCTTGTTATGTGTCATAGTTGTCTTCAAGGTAAGTTTTGTAAATTGCCTTTCAATTCCAACATTAAACAGTCTGTAACACCTTTCCATATTATACATAGTGACCTTTGGGGTCCTTATCTCAGTTGATGAGTTTTGATATTATGTGATTTTTATTGATGACTTTTCAAGATACACTTAGCTATTTCCTCCCATCTTATGTCCTGTCTTTACTATATTTATCACTATGTCCAAAATCAATTTTAATCCTTTCTTGCTAATAAAGGTATTTTGCATCACAAATCCTTTCCACACACCCCTGAACAAAATGGGCTTGTTGAACGTAAACATAAACATCTTATTGAAACTACTATCACGTTATTGCAACATGCTCACATACCTTCCTCTTTTTGGACATATGCTGTCCATAATGCCTTCTATTTGACTAACAGAATGCCTTCAGAAGTCTTAAATAACAAATCTCCTTTTGAAACTTTGTTTGAAGATATTCCACCCTTTTCCCACTTATGTGTGTTTGGATGTGCAAGTTTTCCCTTGTTACGTCCTTATTTAGCCAACAAACTTCAATCCAAAACTACAATGTGTGTTTCTTGGGTATGCTACTCAATTTAAAGGCTATGTTTGTTTTCATGTCTCTTAGAAAAAAATATGTATTTCCAGACATGTAGTCTTCAATGAATTTCTTTTTCCCTACAAGGAACTAGTCTCACACACTTTTATACCCCTGTCTTATTCTTTTATTACTTCTGGGTCTTCTTTGCCTATTGTCAGCACCAATAATACAGTTGTATCTCATGTGTCCCTAAGTTCCTCCCAAGTTTCTTTGTCTACATCCTCATCAATGTCCATTGCTTCTACCTCTCCACTATTTTCCTCCATCCCGGTGGCACCTGAGTCCATTTCTCAAGGTATGTCCTCTGATTCAGTGACATCAGTTGAGTCCTTTCAACCTGAGGCTATCTCAATGGTTCTTAACATTTCTCCTATGAATTTGCATCCTATGCAAACTCATCGCAAGAATGGTATTGTAAAAAAAAAGGTTTGTCTTACATCTATCAAAGTTACTCCTCTTATTGACCTATTTATGGTAAAGCTTGCTACTTACAAAAGTGCATTGAAAGAGCCAGTTTGGTTATTGGCTATGCAAGAGGAACTGGCTACCCTGCATTCATAGAATACATGGAGTTTGGTCCCTCTACCTTCTCATAAGAACTTGGTAGGATGTAAATGGATATTCAAATTGTTGATGGCACTATTGCTCGATATAAGGCCAGATTAGTTGCTCAGGGGTTCAGTCAAGAACCAGGCCAAGACTTTGGCGAAACTTTTAGTCCTACAATGGAACCTACTAATGTGAGGATTGTCTTAGCTTTTGCTGCTAATTTTGGATGGTTAATGTGGCAGCTTGATGTGAAAAATGCATTTCTACATGATGGGATAATGACTGAAATTCATATTTCTATCATTTTAAAATGGTGTTCTTGTTAAGAATGGTTATTATTAATGCTTTGTATTTTTGTAATATAAATCAAGGTTGTTGATACCGTTTTGTTCATCGTTCTGGATTTTCTATTGGTACAGAACGTTTCGGTTTCGGAGCATTTCGGCGTGTCGTTTCGGGGTTGTACTGTACATGTATAATTAATTAAAAAATTAATTTAACAAGCATAATTAAAATTCAAGATAAATTAACTTTAAATTATACAATATAAACACAAAATCAAACAAATATAATCTTAAAATTAGAAACACAATCACAAGTTAATTAAAATAAGGAGGATTTTAAGGCCGGAACGGTACCGAGACTTTCCGGCTGGAATTTGGCGGGTATTTCCGGAGTAGGTCGGAATTAAAACCGAGATGAAAACGACGTTGTTTTGTCTCGGTTTTTTAATGGCATGGAACGTTCTCGCTGTTCCCGCCGGAATAAAACAATATTGACAACCCTAATATAAATATTATGTTGTTGTTATAGTTGTCTTATGAATTTACTTGACATATTTATATTCTTGTATTATTTTTAATGGTTAATAGTGGGATTACATTTGATGTAAGCCTTGTGATCATGTAGTCACGCAACCCATAACCAAGAATGAGATTTAATCCCGTAAAGCCGAAAAATTTTTAATGGCACGGAATGTTCCCGCTGTTCCCGCAGGAATGAAATGGTATTGACAACCCTAATATAAATATTATGTTGTTGTTATAGTTTTCTTATGAATTTTCTTGACATATTTATATTCTTGTATTATTTTTAATGGTTAATAGTGGGATTACATTTGATGTAAACCTCGTGATCATGTAGTCACGCAACCCATAACCAAGAATGAGATTTAATCCCGAAAAGCTAAAATAGGTCTGATAGGAGTGGGACACAATGAAAGGAAAATGTAGTCACCAATGTTATTTCTAAGTTGTAGTAGGATTCTTTTGTTTCCTTTATTGCCCTCACTTCATGGCAATAAGGTTGTATTGGAGTCATCTACATGGATAAGATGTACTAGGGTATCCTATTGATACTCTAATGGACCTTCAAAACCAATGCATTTAATGCCTCTTTCAATGTCTTTGTCTTAGACCGAGTCATTGTACCATTTGAAACATGTATTGAGTCCTTGTTGGTGTTTCTAGGTTGGCCCACATCAAACTTTGATTTTATTTTATTTATTAAACATGAACAAGATAATAGTTACAAACAATAACATTACAAACACTAAGTTAGTTATCAACAAAAAAATATTGCTTTTGTTCGAAAATACCTTGATTAAAAGGGTCAAAATTGGGTAGCAAAAAATACAAAGAGGCAAATTGTCCAATCCCATTGATAATTTCATTAACAATATAGTGTATATTATGGTAATACACTGTATTGTTGCTAAAAAAAACCTTCTAAAATTAGTTCATCCAATTTTGTTTGCTTATTAATATCAATACTCTTCTTTCATATTACTTCAATGGTCCATATGCTTAACAAAGAGTCACCATTTTTCTTGCAAAATTACTTGTTATTTTAACCCTATTTTATGTCACAAACATCAATTTAATTCAATCTTTGATTTTCTCCAAAATGCATCATGATCTCTGATCCCTAATTTGATGAAAATAATTGAAACTTAACAATTATTATAAGAACTTGCTAAATGCATGTTATGATACCTTACCTAAGAGAAAGATAATCTTAAAGTACTAACAAATCAAGAAATCACTCTTCTTTTTCTTGCTTGTTGTTGTCACCTCCACCATCACTTAATCCCCAAAGTGTATCTCATGAACACCTTAAATCTAAGGGATGTTGTTGCCTAATCCTTTAGTAAAAATAGACTTTTCCCTTTGCTCTTCCTCTCTTACCCATTGTTGGCCACAACAAGCATTTTATATAGTCAACAATTTGTCAAATTCCCACTATGTCCATTCCATAATTATTATTATTTTTATTGGATATTATTTTCTCTATTTGAGTGTATTTTCCATACTGATTTTTAGCAAGCAATATCAAATCTTAATAATTTATACTCCAATACATTTCTTTTCTCATAATTCACCTCCATCAAGATTTAGTTAATGTTTTGAACCTTTTTTTTTTACTTTTTAGGCATTTTCAACTCTTCTATTTCTTTTCTTATTTATTTATTTTATTGAATTTTGAAAATCTATATCCCTTCCCTTGTTATAAGTATCAAATCCTAATTTTTTGTATTTATTTACCTAAATTTGTTTATATAACTTCTTTAGAATTTTATGACACTTATGAGTTGTACCAATTTTATGAATTCTTAACCAAACATTTATAAGCATTGGTTTATATATATATATATATATATATATATATATATATATATATATATATATATATATGTCTCATTTATCAAAATTCATATATCATTCACCTAATTTTTTACGCAAAGATTACACATGAGGTTTACACTAATTCTTAATTTATTCAAAGTTTAAATATGTTGTTA
This sequence comes from Salix purpurea, assembly GCA_027405865.1. NCBI lineage: Eukaryota > Viridiplantae > Streptophyta > Magnoliopsida > Malpighiales > Salicaceae > Salix > Salix purpurea. The sequence continues at coordinate 13,180,514 of CM050333.1, forward strand.
ACTTAAATGATCCTAAAACTCCCTTAAAATTTCACCCAAAACCATTTTCATAACCCATTTTTGGGTTGTTCCCCCAAATTTACCAAAAATAAAAAAAAAAACAAAAATAGAATAAAAGGGGAAAGCGTCAATAGAAAAACAAGGTGGAAAATATAAAAGTTTTTGAGTAACCAATCGTACCTCTTTTGTGCCAAAAAATAAGAAAATATAGATTAAAGGTTAAATTTATTATTGGATAAATATGCATAAACATTAAGCCGAAAAGCATAATTATATTTTTTATAAGCCAATTTGATTTAATTATGGGCCAATTTAGAGTATCATTATGTTTTAAAATTAATTTAGGGTCTGATTCAAGGATTTAAGTAAGTGCAATGATTTAATTATACTTTAAATTGATCAAATTAATTTTAGTAAGGGCTTAATTAATGAAAAATCAAGTTCTTGAGGTTAATTCAGGTTCAATTAAGAAGATTGGAATTTTTGGAGACTGAATTGAATTGTCCAAGCTAATTGTGCGAAGTCAAGGGTCAAATTGAAGACAATTAAGAGTTTAATGGTTAATTGAGGGTCAAATCATAGAAATCTGAAACCAAGTACCAAAATAAAAAAGTAGCGCAAAGCTATGGTTGTTGTTGAAATTCTGACAGGGATACAATTGCACAAAAATAAAATTTTAAAGCCAATTAGGGGTGAAATTAGAACAATTACCAATTGAGAGACCAAAGTGTATATATACCTTCTCCCAAATCCTCCAAATCCTGCAGACGTAACTACATTGTTCAATCACCTAAACAATGCAAGCACACTGTTGCAGGTGACTAGGAGGCAACCCATTGTTGCACGCAATGGGAAGCCAAAGGGTTGCCTCCTTCACCTGTCAATAGCATGCTCAGAGGACAGCACGAGGGGCAGGTAAAGTTTACAAAACACGGAGGGGAGAAATTTCTACAGTTGCGAGGGGAGCAAATTTATAGAATACAACACAAAGATAAGGAAGGACTGTGTAAAAAAAGCACTTAAACAATCAACAACTTCCACCTTTCCATGTCCCTCGGCTTCAAAAGGACACACAACGGCATCTCTCTTTCTCTGTCTCAACCAGTAGTGGTCTCTCTCTCTCTCTCTCTCTACAGTTAGTGATAACTCCTTCTCTCCTCCAGCAGTAACAGTCCTGGTGAGCGCCACCATCATCCCCCTTAGCACCGGAAGTTTCTCCTCCATGCCAACAACTCCATCGGCAGGCCAAGCTCTTCTTCCCCAGCTCCGACCGACGCAACGATAGTTTGTTGCAACACAAACTAGCAAGCTTATGATGCTCCTCCTAGCCATCACAGGCTACCATTTCCGACACCATCACCATAAGAAGAATGGTCTCGACTTGGCAGCAGTGGCAGGTGAGCCTCTCATCACACCCAATCGATCATCTATTATTGCTTACGTAATAGGTAAAATATGCAGTAGTTTAGTTTTTTTCTTCTTTGATTGTGTCTTGGGTCGGGCTGTTCTTGACCTAGCCTAGTTGCCTAGGTCGGGTCCAGCGCAAGCCTAGTAGAGTTAGGCCTTTGTTTATATTTATGTTTATAAGCATATAAAAAGACTTGAATGTTAACAAATGATGTTGCATTCACTTTGTTTGTTGAGATTTTTGTTTTTATGTTAGTATTTTGAATTTCTTTTATGTTTTTTATGTTTATAACTATTATTATATACATAATAACTTGTTTAGATTCACTTATCCTATGGTAACAAGATTCACATACAATTTTTTCTTGATAAGGTTTTTGTGTTCTAGTCTCAAGTATCCAAGAAGTAACCACTATAAGTTGATCTACTTGGAGGTAGAATCTAGTGACAAGAATGCTTTAGATTTACTTAAGGAAATTAATACCCTCGATTGACACTTAGAAGATGTCATCAGTGGATATTAAACCTAAATACTTGAAATTTTATAGGAAGATATATTTTGAAAACAAGAGAGTCGAGGTCGTTCTCTTTATTAATATTTAAGATAATAGCTTGTTAGAAGTCTATTTATCACAAACATTTTGAGTGAATAAAAAAAATAAGTGTTTTCTTAATTGTTTTTTCAAAAAAAAAAAATATTTTGGGATGTCAGCCTATAAAGCCATTTTTATTGTGGGTTGAACCCTTGATGGATTTTAGAAAACCAAATATAAATGTATGTAATAATGTGAATATTATCCTTTTATATATAAAAAAATTCATTCATAAATAAAACAAAGAAATAATCAAAAACATCAACCATGAGCAAGATGAAAACTCTAAAATATTCAGTCTAGATTTGCATAAACAAAAAAAAAGACTTGGAAACATGTTGAATACATTCACAATGCATATTCATCCATAAAATTCACCATATTAGGAAAAAAAATATAAGCAAATTCAAGTGTCCACTTATAAATGAAATCAATTTCAAAGTTTGGTCAAACCCAACAAAATCATCACAAACACATATCCAAATCAACCATAAATCAAAAAAAAATCTCTTATAAATATTTAGGATTTAAAATGAATCCTCTAGAATGGAAGAGGTGGACAAGAAGAGACTTAAATATCATTGCCAATATCAAAGCAGTGTTGGAAATATTGGTAGAGGCTTTTGGATTACATGATATTATTTTGATCAACCTTAGAAGGGACGAGTGGCTATGTTAGGAAAAAGATTAGTGGCTGAAAAAGTTTGGCCTTTTTAGGTTATGATGCATTGGTGAGCTTATTGGAGGGGAGATGAAAATGTGAGGATATGTTAACACGCTACACCAGTTCCTTTTCTTTCTCCTAGTGGTGAATGTGTTGGTTATCCTTGGCTTGTGAGGGAGATTCAACACCATAAAGTTTTGGTTGGTTGCTGTTTGTTTCTTTAACAATTATCTTGATTTTTTATCAGAACTATTTTTAGTAAAACAAAGTTATGAAAGTTGGCATGAGTGAGAGGTTAACATTATTTTATGGTGGATGGCATGGTGGGGATTGGTCAAAATCTAATGTGGTATGTTTAAATGAGGCTATAATTATTGTTAGTATTATTGTTATGGTTTTTGGTTTTGTTGGGGGGGGGGGGGGGGGGGGGAGTTAACATTTTAGATTTCAATTTCCACCTATTTCCTCTACTTTTCTATTCAGGATGGGTAGGGTTTTTTTTATGAAAACGATGAGGTTAGGTTAAGGTTTTTCTGTGTTGTAGCTCCCTTTCTTTGTCTTCACTATTCACTTTTATTTATAACCCCCTACATAGAAGTATTCTTATTTTTTATCCATTATCATAAGTATATCCTACAAATACCCCTATTGTATTTTTTTGGTCCTTCATTCTTCTTGTTTTGCACTCTAGCCCTTTATACATTTTTCTTTTTCTTTTAAATATCCTTATTGTTTTTGCATTTTGATGTTTTCAAAAAAGCAACACCAATATAAATTTGATAAAAAAAATATAATCATGAATTAGAAAATTAAGCATTAATGACTTGAATACATCAAAAACATATTATTTTAATTTTGATTTTTTTGAAAAAGACATTGAGAATTATAAAATAGGTGTAAATACATCGAAAACATATTTTTACAAAAAATATTTTTTTTATTTTTGGGAAATATTAAAAAAAAGTTCAAAATTAGGTTATGATAATAATCATGAGATTCTTATTGCATTAAATAGTATTCCTAATTGGTACCTTTAATGGATGCTTTATATTGGTTGGTTGATCTATATCATCCCTACTCTTTTTAAAAAGATTTGACTTTGTTCATTCAATTTTTATTTTTGATGAACCAAAAACCCCTCTTTGCATATATGCACTCAAACTTAATCACAAGAAGGATGCATAGACATCATTTATTTTCCTTACATGTATAAACATGATTTCTCTTATTTATCTGTTGGCATACACTCGCATTAAATGTTTTTCACCACTTGTGCTTTATGATTGTCATTGAAACTAATCGTTTCATAATAAGCAAATGAATCAAATGTATGAGAGTTAAAGGATTAACGTGAAAACATTTGAAATGGTAAAGAATCAATAGTAAAATGCATATTATGATTATAAGCAAACTTAATAAATTGACAAGTAATGTTCTCAACTTTTAAGTGTTTTTTAATGATAAAATGTACAAGTATAGTTAAAGTTCTATTTACTAATATTTGATAATTTGTTTGTGGATGACATGTAATTGAAAACATAAGCTTAGTTCCTGATTTTCACCATAAAGCCTTGCATAAATAGTTCAAAAAAACTTCATGTCATGGTTTAAAACTATGCTCCTAATAAACCTACAAAGTTGTACTATCTTTTTACAAACAAGTTTGTTATATTAATTGCATCATCAGTTTTATGATTTGCTATGAAATGTATCTTTGAAAACCTATCAATAACTAAAAATATAGAATCTCTGCCACCTTTTCACATAGGCAACACTAATACAAATTCCATAGAAATATCTACCTAAGGTTCCTCAAGTACAAGCAAAAGAGTATACAAACCATGTGGTTAGACTTTAGGCTTTTCTTTCCAATATCTAATGCATTTATCACATTTATGTTTCATATTTGTTTTTCATTTTAGATCAATAAAAATATTTATGTAATATATTTAAAGTCTTAGCAACACTAAAATGCCTTATTAAATCAACTTTATATGCTTTATGGACAAACAACTTATGTATAGAAATTAATGCATGCATAAATGATTGTTTTTGAACAAATATCCATCAAGTCTATAAAGATTGTCACAATTTGAATTCTCACATGCATTAAAACATTGGCAAAATTATCATCATTCATATAGAATTCCTTAACATATTCAAATCCTAGAATCCTATCATTTAAAGTATAGAAAAGAACAAACCTTCATGATAACGTGTCAACCTTAATATTTTTCTTACCTTGCTTGTATTTGATCACTTATGAGAAGGTTTCAATGAACTTCACTCATATGAAATGACACCAATTCAACTTACCTTGTCCTTGTAAGTGTTTTAAGGATTCATAATCAAAATGAACAATGAGTTTCTTAAGTCAAAGGTAATATTTTCATGTCTCCAACGTCCTCAACATTATATAAAGCTCTTTCATATTTGAGGTACTTGAAGGTTTTCCTATTGAGCATTCCATCAAGATAAGCAATGAGCCTTTCATATTATATTAAAATGGTGTTGATACTTGTACCTATTGCATCACAATTAATCTTAATTTTTTTTGTAAAGTCGGGTAAAACTAAAATAGGTGCAAAACATAATTTTTCTTTTAACAATATAAAAACATTTTCCTGTTCATTATCCCATTTTAAATCAAAAGACTTTACTATTTTAGTTAGTGGTGTGACTATCGTGTTAAGGTCCTTAAGAAAACATCTATAGAACATACCCAAGTTATGAAAGCTCTATACCTCAATTATAAATTTAAGTGTTAGCCACTTTGAGATGCCTTGGCCTTTTTTTTATTCATCTCAATCCTATACAGTCACAACATACCTAAGAAACATGATTGTCTCCAAATAAAAGATACACTTCTAAAGATTAACATATAATTGTTCTTTACACAACATAGCAAGTACATTACACAAATTATCAATATACTAATTCGAGTTCTTGATATAAATCAGGATATCATCAAAACACATAACTATGAATTTACCTATGAACACACAGAACACATTATTCATCAGTTGTATAAATTATTGCGTGCATTTATAAGTCCAAAAGGCATGAGTAAGCATTCATACAAATAATACTTGGTTTTTAATATAGTTTTCCAATTATTTTCTTTCATCCTAATATGATGATATCGTTTTTCAAATTTATTTAGAGAAAATACAATATTCATTCAACTCATATAACATGATTACTATTATGTTGCTGATGATATGATAGTCAACACACATCCTTTAAGTTTCATTCTTCTTAGGTACAATTAAAAAACTAGTTAAACACATGGATTTATGTTATTGCAAATATGCCCCTTGGTCATCAACTCTTCCATTTGCCTTTAAAGACCTTTGTCTTCTCTAGATTACTTTAGTAGGATGGTTTGTTGGGAATTTCAACTCTGGGTATAATATCTATTTGATATTTTATTACCCTCAATGGTGGTAATCTGCTAGGAATATTTTCGAGAAACACATCATCAAATTCATGCAATGAAAAAATATATACTAGGAAAAATTGAATCAAGATACTTAACATTAAAATAAGCCTCTTCACACAAATATAATCATTGGCTTATTACCATAAAAAATATTTTATTCACCCACTCTCGCATAAAAAAAACCAATCATGTCATTAATTTTTCCACATAGTCTATGGTGACCTCACTATCTTTCACTATATTAGCTTGAATGATTATTATCTCGATCTTTTTATAGTTATCCTTCATAGACTTAGAATTCTAACTCAAACCCTATTGCTTCTAATAAAGATTATTAAAATAATGAATAAGAATAAGTCAATTTCTCATCAAAACAAAAAACCATCCTATTTCCCAATTTAGCATACTAAAATCTCATTTTAATGACACACATCTCGTAACTAGATCATTCTTTATTACTTAATCCAAGACATTTCAGGTCTTACTCAATACATTAGACTTGACCATTCTTCCTCACCATTATTGAATCCACCATTTGATGCTAAATAAAAGCTACGTGCCCATTTAGAAGAAACAAATCCATCAAATCAATCACTATTAATTCATAACTCAAATCTTAGGTAGGAAAACCTTTTTAGCATGTTGCATAGTACCTGGGAGGAGAACATCCAAATAACGTGGAAGGTGAGCATGAAACCAAGGGTGCTGATGAATTTCAGGCATGGTCATTCTTCTCATTGGATCAACCACAAACATCTTTGAGATCATATCTGTTGCACCAAGTGACAAATATCGGGGAATAGAGTATATGCCACCCTAAAGAGAACACAATGTGTGCTGAGGATGCTATAGAATTAATCATCATCTAACTATCACATGCAATAGTTGAAGGTAGAATATCAGTAACTACACGCTTAACAAAGAAAATAAATGGACAATTACTCAGCAAGCATATGTTAGTGTGAGCTGTATAGATTAGGAATTAATGATTGCATGAGCTGTAGATTCAGATATTAAGAATTAATTTCTGTATCCCGTGATTGTATACATCCCGAGAGTTATGGGACTAGATCTACTTACTAGGAAGGGTTTCTTGTATATATAAAAAACTACTCTGTAAAACAGTAAAAGCAGAGCAGAATACAGAATAATTTCTCTTTGATTTATCAGCATAGATAATAGAATGATCATTAAATTCATGGTCTGCAAGTTACTCCTTGATCGTGAAGCAAGTATAAAATTGAAGGGAAATAATAAATTTAAGGATAAAAACAACAATAGCCTGAATAAACTATCATATCCTATTGGTTTTAAAGCTTCCAAGACAAGTTTTGTAGTACAGAAGATTGTTGGGAAATAAAGAGGTAATGTTATATATCGTGAATGCAGTGGAAAATGGAATAGCAGAATACAGAAGAATCGACTATAACAATCAAATGAGACAGGAATAGGTAGTAAGACACAGATGGTTGTTTCAAGGGGAAAAAAAAAAACAGAGAAACCCAAAATGACTCAAGTCTAGCAAAGATGTGAAGGGAAGTTAAACATAGTCTACAAACACCACAAAAGTTTTTCGACAACAGAGTAAAAGAGCAGACCCGAAGCAGTCAGCAGAAAGCAAAGTTTCTAATGAAGCATACATTACTGATTCTTGAAGCTAGACTAGAAAATAAAATGGTCAGCCAAAGAGTTATATTACTGAGTTGAACTATTTACTGAAGACTTCAAGCTGATTACACAATTCACAGATAAAAATGAAACTGTAAAGTACCTTTATTTTTCTGAGGAGATTGGGAATGCTTTCATCATCAAATGGTAGTGAACCGCAAAGAAGAGCATATAATATAACACCACAGCTCCATATATCTACTTCAGCCCCAGCATGCAATTTCCTAGCTAGGACCTTTTAAAAGAACAGATAACATTGCCTAGAATAAAAATCACTACATGAGCCAAATGTAGCTTAGACCAAACGAGTCAGGGAAGCCTCCACCTGATCCGTACCTCTGGGGCAGCATAGTTGTAACTTCCACAATTTGTCTTTAGAAAATGACCATCTTGCATTATATTGCTCAAACCAAAATCAGCAATCTTCACATTGTGTTTGGAATCCAACAGCAAATTCTCAGGCTTAAGGTCTCTATGGACAACTATAATTCCAGTGGGGCAATATTCCAGACCAGAAATTGTCTGCATGCAGAGAGAGGTTTGGCTCACTGAATTGAATTGGGAAAATGAAGAGACGATGTGGAAGAAATCTAATGCATATTATCAGTCAATCCTGCCTGCTGGAAAAACCTGTGCGCCTCATCTTCTTGTAACCTACCCTTCTCCAAAATATATTCAAAGAGTTCCCCACACTTGGCATACTCCATTACAACAAATATATCAGAAGATGTTTCAATAAACTCATAAAGTCATATAATATAAGGATGCATTAGAATTTTCAAGATTTTGATTTCTCTTCTCGCTGCAAAAGAAGAAGAAAAAACATAAGACAATTGAGGTAAATCCGAATAAACTCTGAACTGAAAAAAAATTCTAGAAAAAAATCTTCCTTGAGTCCTCCCATAGGAATATAATAAAACCCGAAGCTTAAATCTCTAACGTCTTGGTATAAAACTTTCATATTTCAAGTAATGGATGACTTTCATTCACATAGAATTATCCAATAACATTGATTCCTTTTGATAGTAAAAGGCTGTTCATGGTCTATACGTTTTTCTTCCATCCCATTTTTTTTCATCTCATGGCGATTAAGTATTTTGATGGCAACATGAAGACCTGTCAATTTATACTCAGCAAGCTTCACCTCACCAAAGAAGCCATATCCGAGAGTTTTACCAAGCTTATAATTTGGTGAAAGCATCTCCACACGGCTGTGTTTTTTATGAGATGATCCTTCCATTTTCTTGTTCCAAACCATGAAAAAAAAAATCAGACCGACATGAAAGCAATTATACAAACATGACAACACCTCCTATACTTACACAATGATGTTGCTGTGGACATAGAAGTGGGATATATATTGTCAATTTTGATAGCTGTCTGGCCTACTTTATGACATATCTTTCTTTCAAATAAGTTCTCTTCAATACATTTTGTAATAATAATGAATCAAAGTTTAAAATTTAGGTTCCAGCTAAATAAGTTGAAAAGGTTTACTTATGGTTCTTATGAGACATAGATGTAAGAGCAAAATCCTATTCAAACCTCAAATGGAAATGATTAAATGTGGGAGAAAATTATCCTTATGGTGTAATCCAACCATTAATGATAATCATCTAAAATTTGAGGTCCAAGTAGATGCCTTCTAATCAACTGCTTCTTCTATATAGAGGCCCAGGAGAAGGTGCAACAAATAATGAACGACACATTCAAAAGCAGGCATGTTTGGACACCATCCAATACAAAATAAAATAAAAATCACTTGTTTTTTTGGTGTGTGTGGTTAGAATTTTTAAGCAGATAAGCAGTGATGATTATTATGGACAGCAAACGTGATTTCATTAAAACATTAAAAGTGGAGTATTTGATGGCTTATAGATATCAAATGACTATACAAACCACTCCTACATGACTATTGTAAAGAAAGTAGAGGAAATCATCAATTTAGATAATCCCCCTACCATGCATGAGATCAAATTTTAAAACCACATATTTATAAATTAGCCTTAGCTTTAAGCATTTGATCAGTTGTTCATATAAAATCAGAACATCAAAGAAGAACCCAGCATCTATACAAGTCAAAATAATAAACTGAAATGCTAAAATCAAACAAACATTTAGAACTAATCTTACCTACCGAATCACTGTTACTATGAACTGGAAAATATGGCATCAGACAAAATGGAGCTCAAAAGAGAAGTTATATACAGATACAGAAATCAGAAATTAAAAATTTCAAAGAGATTTTTTTATCATGATTATTGGAGGTACCTTCATTTCTTTTTGTCAAAACCCAAGAGCGTAAAGGGTTAATGATAATAAAAATTGGGGATTGTCTCTCACCCCTGAAAACAAAAGGAGAACGAAAGGTAAATTAGTGACAAACTAGAGACTGATGCTGACAAGAGAAAAGTTACATAAAGATACTGCCATGAGAGGGAATAAAACAATAATGGGTTCTTACATACTAAGTCTTTATTGAAAGTACAACTTTGAAATGATTATTTTTTTTCTATTCTGGGTGTATTGACAATTTGTAAGCTAGTAACAAAAATACTACTACAGTAGTAGTACAAAGGACAGAAAATATGACCTTTAAGTCCAAGGAAGAAAGGAGATTCTCAAGAAAGTGAAAAGAAATTGTAGCCATTGATCAGGTTGCCAGCTTTTGAGTCCAAGAAGCCCTGGAACTCGAATGAAACTGTTCTACTGTTGGGATCCAAAACTTGGTGTGCCTTGCCCCGCCCTCAAATGGTTTAGCATCTGTGGTAGTAATGGTTTGGTAGAGTGCGCTCTATAAATGTGATTCTGACACTCAAATAAAAGCAATCCCACTATGTGATGCATAAATTGAAAATGTTCAATAAAGGCAACAGTAGATCAATCATGAAAAAATCAGAATAAAAATCCTTTCTTTCCAAATAAGCTTCCTTAGCTTATAAACTAGATCGGTTATAAATTTCAGCTTCCGACAAGTGTTTGTGCTTATTTTCACTAGCTGAAAGGTTTAGAGTTAAAAATATTCTAGTAAGTTAGCAAGATTTACCATGTATTATACTATTAACATTCTTATTTTACATTTCTTGATTGAATTTAAATTACAGCTTCTGATACCATGTAAGCAAGCATTTACTCTCACTAGCTGAAAGATTGAAGGTTAAAAATATTAGTGAAGTAGCAAAATTAACATGTATTATACTATTAACATCCCTATCTTATCTGACATGACTTGTAGCAGGAGGTATTCAAAGGGTTCTAGCAAATAATAATATCTGAAAAAATTGAACGGAAAAGTAAGGGATGGAGGTTGGTTACTGCAGGGTTTTGGGAAGCTATCTGAAGAAATTGAGTGGATAACACTGAAAGAATTTCTCCAGGCCTGCTGGTACGGTCTTCTGTTCCTTAAACTTCATACATGGTAAACAGATGATTACATGAAATGCTCCTAGTGATTACATGAGAAAATCTAGTTTTCTTGTCAAAATATTTTGTAGAGAAATGTTCTCAACAGCTCAGCAACAAGAGAGAAGCTTTGCTAATTCTTGACAGCTGATCATTGAAAGCACTAACATATCACCTGCCAAACCAAGCAACTTTCTTGACATCACCTGCAATGTCAGCAAACGCAACTATATTGTCATGGCATAGTTCCTCAACAAATTCTATTTAGTTGTATCAATTGTGGATTCCCTAATTTCAGGAGTTATAATGGATATAACCACAAAATGGACACCAATCTTTGGCTATCAAACTGACTAGCACATTGTGGAGCCATAGTACCAAGGATCAACATAGAAAACTGAAAATGAAAACTGGAATATTGTTGTTCCATAATTTGATGAAGTGAGGGAATGAATTGCGCAACTGATCTGTTCAGTCAAATGATAAAAGGTACGGGCTTTTTCTTTTTATTTCATTTCAAACTGTATGTAAAAATTAAAGAGACAAATAAAAAAGAATGAATTTTAAGTGGATGTTACAGAACAAGTATAAGGTAGACTTACAGAATGGATGTTGCATGACAAACTAGAAAACACAGCCTCTTGTAACGTATTATGACTTACAAGTAACTGTAACAAGCACTAAGCGTACATACTCCTCTATTTCATAGATCACGAATATGATATGATGAATGATCTGTCTTCTGAAGTCACAAACCATGTCTTTGTGGCACGTGGAAACCAGCAATGAAGAAGAATTTAGCTGTGGTATCAATGATCCCCAAGTTTCAGAAAGTGCTATGGGGGAAAAAGAATTTGACTAAGCTAACTTCCGCACAAAATTGTTCTTGTAATGAAATTATATTGCATGATCATCATTCATCAGGACAAAGTGCGTCATCTCATACTTCCTCAACCTGCAACCAAAATATTAGCTTTAACAAATAACAATTCAAGGTCATTATTTAATTACTAAAACTGAGAGCCAAAATAGACAAGAGAAAGCAACTTGGATGAGCCATAAGACACTTCATTGAACTGAATAGAGATTTTGAATGACCTGAGGGAGACTCATCAACTCAAGAACAGCTTTTTTTGGAGTCAATTCATTATCTATGATCCGAGCCACTGCTGTTAATACTGGCATCTTAACATTATATTTCTGGGCCAATGCAATCACTGCTCCAGCTGTTGACACACCTTCTGCCACCTGTACAACATGGCCATCTATTAATAAAACTTCAATTATCAACAGATAATAAGTAAGTGAAAGTATTTACAAGCACCTGATTCATAGAACTCAGTATATCATCAAGCTTCTCCCCAGATCCAAGCCGTACTCCAACTGTTCTGTTTCTTGAGAGATTGACAAAGCATGTAAGCATAATGTCTCCAGTTCCTGACAGACCAGTAATTGTAGCAGGTTTGGCACCCATCTTCAAGATTAAAAGTGGAGAGGAAATTGTGAGATAGAGAACAGGGGATACAACCCATATCTGCACCAACATATAATAGATCTAAAATAATATGCATAAAATTTTGAATGGTATGAAAGTAATAACATTTAAAAGAAATTAGTTTCTTAAGCAAGGAAAAAGCAAGAATCCAGAATGTACATTAACACTGTAGGCTAAGCAGGAATCCAGAATGTTTAAGAAATGTTATTATCTAATTTATTACTGCAAAATCTGTTTCGGGATTGTCAAGGTAAACATAACTTTTCCAGGATAGATTGTTGTCCAGAATACAGAGCTAAAGAGTGAGTAAACATGACAATAATAGTTTGTGCACATTAACTTCAAGTGATATCTAAGATTTCAGATATAACCTGTGACTTTACAAAATGTCTTCCTAAGCAACCATTATTTTCCTTTCCTTTCTCTCTTTGTTTTTTTGCCTGCAGAAGCCTATGGTGCCCATTTATTGCCATAACACCTTACCAATAACAGATAATGATAAAATCAGCAAACTTTTTATTGCTCCATGAAAGCATTATACAAAAAACATAAGAGTTAATGGAGATGTCAAATTTCCCAAGAAATCTTGAAAACAAGATATAGGATAAAAAGAAAACAACTTACTATTCTACCCAGAAAAAAAAAAGGAGCAAAAAACAGACTATATTAGAATCTGAGCAAGAAAAGGCTCTTCAGAGGTCATAGAATAAGTGAGACACCTTTGTAGCAAGCCATCGGATCTCTGTACAACCTTGTGCAACAAGAGCTGCCATAGAGTTATTGCCAAGATTCATTCCTTCAACAATTCCAGCAGCTATGGCAAGTACATTTTTTAGTGCCCCTGCAATCTCTACCCCTGTAACATCCCTGGATTCATCAGAGATTACAAACGGAACACAAGCTCCTGAGTACATACATTCTCTGAAATTTCAGAAATATAAACCAGTAAAACTTTCACCACAAATAGATGTGAGGCTTTGTTTAGACAATGAACAGCAAATACGATGGTAGGAATCACATAAAAATATTATGCATATCATTGCTAGAAATAGACCAATTTTATGGATGGAGTCAACTAAAACAATAATGGGGGAAATGAGAAATTAACATTATTAACCAATCTATGATATTTATCCAAGTTCTATTCCATGCCTTGTCTCATCCTGCAGTTTATTCAATCAAGTCTTTCCATGGGCCAGATGCTATTGAGTAGTTAAATGCTCAATTGAAGTGGGATTCAGGAGAAAGAGAAGCATATATATAAGTTTAAGCGTATAAAATTTGATTCCCTTTAATTTAATAAAATTAGTATACCTTGAAGTGCTGATTCTCAAGATAGATGAAGCTAATAGCTGCTGAGTAGCATGTGCCAATTTCTTGTCCTTTGATGCCACCACCATTGCTGCAAATCCAAAAGGAAATAAAAGACCAAAATATTAAAAAAAATCAATACCCTCTAAACATGATTAAAAGTAGAGCACATGGTATCTGCAAAGGTATCATTCAAAACACTCAGGTCACCTGTGGGTAACTTGTTCATCAATTCCAGAGCAAAAGAGGGCCCGGATAACGAAACAAAAGGTTGGTAAGGATTCCCCAATGCTTGGGGAATTATCTGAGACATCATCCTCAATGTATTGAGCTCCAAGCCTTTACTGAGGGATATGAAAGGCAAGCCAGGATCAACATATTCTGCAATGCCCTCAAGAAATGATGAACTAAACTGCATTAAGAAAGCAAAAAGTTATGAAGAATAAAATGCAATTTTAAGTCTAATATCAAAGCATCAGGAAAACACAGAGCGGTGCAATCAAAGAACCTGCACAGGCACAGCATGAAAGCAATAGTCTGCACCAAGCAAAGCAGCTTTTGCATTGGTGGTAGCAATTACATTATCGGGCAGTTTATGTTCCGGGAAGTACTTGCTAAGAGCAGGAAGAGGCGAAAAAAATACATTTCAATAAAAACTTTAAAAAGCACATTATATTCTAGAAATGAATGTAAAAATGGAAGCGTACAGGACCTAGCCCTACCAATTACAGTGCTTTTCATTTATAGACTGGCAGAGTAAAGGGTCACGCAGAAGAATTTGAACTTCCAGATTAGACTTTCTGTAAGCAACATGGGCAGCCATTGCTGTGCCAAAAGATCCTCCACCAAGCACTACCACCTATAAAAACACGATCAACATTAGCATAGAGCCAAAAAAAAATCTGAAATGGGGCAATTACCCAAGTAATCTTGATTCTTGAAGCTAGCTAGTAGGAGTACAAACTTTGCTACAATGTGAAGCAAAAGCAAACACGCAATGACATAGGAGTACCACTCTAAGTCATTTTTCAGGGAATGTTGATAAATTTTAAATAAACATCCTCTATGAATTAGAAGCAGAACTAACAACACAACAGAAAGAAGGAGAGAACCTTATTAGTGCGTTCAAGATGGTCAGTCTTGTTGTTCTTGGAGCGCCAGGAGCGAGACCACCGGACGAGTTTCTCCCAAGCAATTTGAACTACTTTGCGGCGATCCTGCTGGGGCCTCTCATCAGGAGCATTGGTACATGCTACAGCAATGGAGTGGGGTTCTTCTTCTTCTTCTTCTTCTTCTTCTTCTTCTTCTTCTTCTTCTTCTTCTTCTGGGATTGATGAAGAAGTAACAGTTGGAAGAAAGCAACGGGTGGTAGTGGGAGTGAATGTCAGTGGCGGTGGTATTTTGGAAGGGAAATAATGAAGTGTTGTCTTGGAAGAGGAGAGAAATTGGTGGTGGTTACAGATAAAGAATGGAGGAGGAGGAAGTTCAAGAAGAAGCGCAGCCATTAGTTACAGAATTTAAGTTGTATACAAGAATAAGAGAGAGCGACTGAGACTGGCTCCGACCTCCTGTCCCGTGTTTGTGTTTTACTATGATTTTATCCCTTCTGTGTTTTTCTCTAGCTCCAGATATTTGCAAATGGCTACTTGCTGGTTGCAAAGCGAGCGTGCTCATTGCCTCATTCCAATTTAGATTTTTAAAAAAAAGAAAAGAAAAATCAGCACCCTAAATTAAAACTATTTACATATTAGACCGATTCAAGTTAATACACACTTGCTAAATTAAGCATGAGCTAATTATTAGGATGTTTATTTGCGACTCATGAAAAGCAAATCAAAATGAGCTATAGAGACTAATTCAAAATCAATCAAATATTGAAGCATGGAGTTCGAGAAAAAAACCACTAAAAAGACTCGATACAAACTCAATGTTAAATAATGAAACCAGAAACAAAATGGTGAAAAATCAAGTTCAAGAGCTTAATTCGTGTTTAATTGAGAGGATTGAAATTTTTAGAGATACATTCAATTTTTACCAGGTCAATTGGATGAAATCAGAGGCGAAATCAAAGACAATTAAAAGTTTATTGAACAATTGAGGGTCAAATTGTATAAATCCGAGACCAAGGACCAAAGTAAACAATACGCGTAAATGTAATACTGTTATTGAAATTTTAATGAACAATTGATCTTTATTTTTTTATCCTTTTCTTATTCTTTTTTCAATTTAGTCCCCCTATATTTTTTTAATAATTACTTTTATCTTATATTGGTCCTCAATGTTTTAATTGCTCTTTCTAAAAAAAATCCCTTGATATTGTTTTTCATTTTATCCAAATTCAGTTACTATTCTTTTAATTGCTCTTTCTTTATTATTATTTTTATTTAGGTCATCCAGGTTGCAGGTTAATCAAGTTAACTTGGAGGAACTTGAGTTTCTTATTCAATGTTTTTTTATTCATTTAACTTCAATTTTTTTTTTAAATAGTTTTGTAATCTTGATCTTATGTCATGGGTGATGAATTAGTTGAGTGAGCTCAGGTTTGATTAAATAGTTTTTTTTCTTAGATATTTATTTTTAGAATATTTTTTTTAACTTCATCATTTGAACTTATATTATTAAACTTTGAACTTTGTGATGTTTTCTATATTTTATGATATAGAGTATCCCAATCTCATATATTACATGTTAATCAAATTAACTTAACTTATATTATTATTAACTAAATAGTTTTTTTATAAAATAAATCTTTTAGCTCAATTCACGACAAAGGAAAGAAAAAAATATTTTAATAGGAACCACATTGTCAATACATTTCATGTATTGGTTCACATTCACATTACGTTAAGATATAAGCTAAAACAGCTCGGGGTTGTTACTGTGCAATGTGAGTAATTTAACTGTGGACTGGACATTTGTAATTTATACTTCACGCGCGTATGTTTACCTCTTTCTTTTGTTTATTTTCTGCCCCTCACGTGAGCAACTTCTTTTCTTTCTCCCTCTCCTCCAGCTCTCTCTCTCTCTCCTCCAGTCGACGTTTCTCTCTCTAAATAACAGTAACATGCAGCAACTCCTCCTCTCCTCTACGTTTACCTCTTTCTTTCTTTTTTCCTGCCCCTCACGTGAGCAACTTCTTTTCTTTCTCCCTCTCCTCCAGCTCTCTCTCTCTCCTCCAGTCGACGTTTCTCTCTCTAAATAACAGTAACATGCAGCAGCTCCTCCTCTCCTCCAACGGCAACCGGAAACTCACCTAGCACCACCGTCATCTCCTCCTTCACACAAGCCACCCAGACGTGACCTCCGGCGAGGCAGCAACAGCCACAGCAGTTGCACCGGCGTTAAAGCAACCAGCTCCCGACGCCTCTTTCGGCCATCATAGGCCTCCGTTTCCGACGCCACCACCGCAGGGAGAACCACCTCGACCTCCTCTACCCGGAGGCAGTATCAGGTAAGCCTTTCTTCCTGGTCGGTCGACCACCGTTTACTGTGCATCGTCTTCTTCAGCGCTGGGGGAGTGAATTAATTCACTCCCCCGTTGGGCCGTTTGGGCTGGGTTCAGTTCCCGGCCCATCTGAAAAGGGATGGGCAATGGGCCCATCAGGGTTGGTTAGTCCAGCCCACAATTTATTATTATTATGATTATTATTTAAAAAAAAGGAAAAAATATATAAAAAAACAAAATTTTCAAAAAATATAAAAATATGTTGTTTTCGTGCATGCGGCCGAATTCCAAGATTTTTCCATGTATATTTTTCATAAAAAATTATGTTGCATCTTTCTTATATTTTAAAATAAAAATTGGATATCATAACCAGTTTACGATTATCCGTTGGAATTTGCCTTAAATATCAAAAACAATTAATCATTACTTTGTTTCCTTCGATGAACAGTGGATCTACGCCTTTGCCCCTTGAATTTCATTTCAGCCCTTATAAATGTGATTTTCATTTCAGCCCTTATACTTTTATTTTTTTATATTTCAAGAATAATCCCTACTTTTGTCCATGTATATATAAGTGTACTTAACACAATAATAATAATAATAATAATAATAATAATAATAATAATAATAATAATAATAATAATAATAATAATAATAATAATAATAATAATAATCACAATAATAATTTAATTATTTTTCTTGCTTACTCTTTTGTTAATTTTTTTTTCTCCAGATAATTTAATAATTAAAATTGTTTTCATAGTGATAGCAAAGATAATTTTGAATTTTATTTTATTTTTTTGTTTTATCTTTTTTTAAAGTTTCAGGAATATTTTTAGTCTTTCATTAATTATATTGTCTAATATTTATTGAATATTATCGCCTAGGAATACATATAGGGAGAAGAAAACATGACCTAGGATTTTTTCAATGAAAAAAATTAATATCAGTATTCTTATGTACATTTAATATAATGATATAATTAATAAATTGGTTACAAAAAAAAAATTGTCTTCGAATCTTAATTTTGTCTTCTTTTCTTAAAATTTATTTCTTAAAAACATCACAATATTTTGGTTTTTAATATTTGATATTACAATATTTTTATTTACAATGTGTCAGATCTAATATTACTGGGGGGAAAAAATAACTTATAAAGAAAATATGACAATTTTACCTAGGTTATCCACAATTAAAAAATATGCGGGTCACTTTCTGTTTCTATTAAACTATTCTTTTTAGACGACAAAGAAATAATTACTGCACGAAAAAAAATTAGGTTTATTTCTAAAAACAAATTACAATATTTATTACTGGACAAAAAATACAACTAAATTTTTTTTGACACATTTACCTACATTTCAAAAATATGCGATTCACTTCCCGTTTCAATTACACTGTTCTTTTTAGACATCAAATAAGTCATTGTAGCACAATTGTTTTTCCTAAAAACATATTACAATATTTTTATTTACAATGTGTCAGATATTATATTACTGGGAAAAAAACAACTCATAAAAAAATATTACAAATTTACCTAGGTTATCTACAATAACTGTTTTTTTAGACAACAAAGAAATAATTATTGCTTTATTGTTAAAAATATGTTTATTGTTAAAAACAAATTATAATATTTTTATTTATAATCTATCAGATCTAATATTACTGAGGAACAAAAGCAACTCATAAAAAAAATAACAAATTTACCTAGGTTATCTACAATTAAAAAATATACAAACCACTTCCCATGTCGATTATTTTATAAAATATGTGAGGCTAATTATATGTTTTAATATTTATTGGATATTATCACTTAAAAATATATAGAGAGAGAGAGAGAGAAAATGACCTAGGATTTTTTTCTTACAAAAAATTAATATCAATATTATTTATAATAATATAATTAATAAATCTTATAAAAAAAATTTGCCTTTGAATTTAAATTTTATATTCATTTGTTTAAGTTTATTTCTTAAAAACAAATTCACAGTATTTTCATTTTTAATATTTTAAATCAAATATTACTGGGGGGAAAATTAAACAATTTTTTTTTTACAAATTTACTTAGGTTATTTGCAATTAAAAATTATACGGGGCACTTCCCGTTTCGATTGCTGTTCCTTTTAGACGACAAATAAGTCATTATAGCATGTAAAAAATTGAAGTTAATTTCTAAAAAATTTAATATTTTTATTTTTAATGTGTCAGATCTAATATTACTGGGGAAAAAATGCAACTCAATTTTTTTTTTGTCAAATTTACCTACATCATCTACAATTAAAAAATATACAAACCACTTTCCATTTCGATTAAACTATTCATTTTAGGCGGGGGGGAAATTATATGTTACATATTTTATCTATTATAGTGTTACTGATTAAATATTTAAACAACTAATTATAGTATTTTAAAAATCAATTATTTTGCTACATAAAAAAAACCTAACGCAATGCGCCGACAAGCATACTAATTATACGAAGCAAAAAACTCATTTCTAACATATTTTATCTATTGCAATTTCAGTTATTAAACATTAAAATAACTAATTATAGGACGAAAAAATATAAGTTTATTTCTGGAAAAAATAATTACAATATTTTTATTTATAATGTGTCAGATTTAATATTACTGAAGAAAAAATGCAACTCATAAAAAAAATTACCTGCATTATCTGCAATCACAAAATATACGAACTATTTTCCATTTAGATTATACAGATTTTATCAATTATAATTTTACTAATTAAATATTATAATAATAAAATACAATACATATAAAAGCAATTAATTTTTTACATAGATAAAAAAGCCCCGGCGCATCGCGCGGGCATATCGCTCGTATAAGCTAAAAGAGGTCGTAAAAATACTATTCATCCAATATTACGTATAAGCTAAAACAGGTCGTAAAAATACTATTGATCCAATATTACATATCGTTCAAACTGATTTTAGTGTTGGTTGAAACAATTATTTTATTTAATTCTTTCATTTGCTTTCTTTTCTGCTTTGCCTTTCTATCCCCCTCAGTAGACATGGAAAAAAATTGAGAATATTTAGAGATATCAAAAAACTAAAATAATTAAAAGTATATGGGTCAAAATGAAAACAAAATATGTAAATAATTTAAATGGAACGATTAAATTAAGAAAAATTAAAAGTGTTGTAATGAAAAGAAAAAATATATTTTATTTTTTGATTTAGTTTTGATCCCTTTATTTTTTTCAGTAATTTTGGTATAAATTTAAATAATTTGTTTGTATTTATGTATCTATATTCTTAGTTTTGACTTTTAATTTTTATTAGAATTTATCTTTGTATTAAATGTAGTTTTGGTTAAAAAAAAATAGAGTCAGTTCATCTTTGGTGGTGTGAAATGAAAGTAAAACTCGCTCTTATGCATGTATAGTTAATCTTTAGTTGTTAGTTGTTTTTTATATTTTTTAAAGTGTTAATATTAAACAAATATTAAAATAAATTAATTTTTTTAAGAGAAAAAACCTTTAAAATAATTTTTCTCATTATTTTAAATGCATTATTTATAATAAAATAAATATACAAAAAAATAATTAAAAGTCTTGTAGAATGATTGTTTTGCTCTAATGTATAACATTATTAATAAAAATGCAATAACCATTAATGTTTTTTTACATATTATAAAATTTGGTTTTGTCTGCGGTGAAGTACGAGCAAATGACTCCTATATTTTGTATTTGTAGATAATTTGACAAAAATAATTCACCAGTTTTGTCTATGTGCAACTTCATATGTTTTTTATTCATGTAATATTAGATTTGAAATATCATACATAAAGAAGTTCCAGAAGTCAGGTTTTCACAAAAATAACATCGATTAATGAATTATCTTGATTATTATTTTTATTGTTATTATTATGATTATTAAATTGTCACAATTATTGTTGTTATTGTAACAATTATTATAAATAATTAATTTTCTGATCATTAATGACAATATTATCATTGCCACGATCATTATCGTTATAAAAAGAAATTGTTTATCTTATTTTAATAGATTTATTCTTCATATTTTTATATTTAAAATATTCCAGAATACTAAGATTAAATTACTAAGAGAATTTAAAATGTTAAGATGTTAATTATTAAATTACTTCATTATATATATATATATATATATATATATATTATTTTAAGATGTTAATTATTATTATTATTATTATTATTATTATTATTATTATTATTATTATTATTATTATTATTATTATTATTATTATTATTATTATTATTATTATTATTATTATTGTAAATAATTTTGTTATAGTAAGAACCAAAAATTTTGTTGGCTGATTATTTTGCTCAGATATATAGCATTATAAAAAAAAAATCTAAGACCATTAACATTTTTTTGCATGTTAAAAAAAATCTAAGACCGAAATGGAGGGCAAGTGACTCTTATATGTTTTCATTGTAGATAAATTGCTCCAATTTTTTAACCTATTTTATGTATGTGTCACTTCGTATATTTTTTATTTATATGATATTAGATATGAAATATCATACATAAAAAAGCCGCAAAAGTCAACCTCTAAAAAAAAACAATATCCACTAATGAGTTATTTCGATAATTATTATCATTGTTATTATCATGATTGTTAAATTGTCACAATTATTGTAACTATCATTATAAATATTTCTACATAGTAAAAATTATTATAATTTTCTACATTGAAAAAATATAAAAGCTACTTGCCCTAAGCTTCGAAGCAGCAAAAACCAATTTTTTTAACATGTAGAAAAAATGTTAATGGTCCTAGATTTTTTTGATGATGCTATACATTTTAGCGAAATAATCAATCTACCAAACTTTCAATTATTTAGTTTTTTATATATTCATTTAGTATGGATAAGAGGTTTAAAATAAAAATAATGATTATTTAAAAGGTTTCTTTTCTTAAAAATATAAGAGTCTAATTATATATTTTGATATTTAATTAATATTAACGACTGCAAATATATATAAAAATGAACTAAGTTTTTTTAAACCTCAAATTAATTTAATCTAAGTGTTCTGAAATACTTTTAATATAATAATATGAAGAATAAATCTCAAAAAATAGAAAAAAAGTAATTTTTTATAATAATAATGATGGTGGCGTTGACAGTATTGTCAATAATAATTAGAATATTAATTATTTATAATAATGGTTATAATCAAAGCTATAATAATTATGACAATTTAACAATCATCATAATAATAATGAGAATAATAATCGAAATAATTCATTAGTCGATATTATTTTTGTTAAAAATAGACTTTTGTGGCTTTGTATGTATGATATTTCAAATATAATATAACTTAAACAAAAAATATATGAAGTTACACGTAGACAAAACAAGTGAAAAAATAGTCCAAACTATCTACAATGATAAAATATACGAGTCACTTACCTTGTGCTTCACCATATCTAGAACAAAAAAAATTCATGTTTAAAAAAAAAATAATGGTCCTAGATTTTTTTATGATGCTATACATTTGAGCAAAATATCACCATACATAATTTTTGATTATTTTTTATATATTTATTTTATTATAGATAAGACATTTAAAATAATGATAATTATTATTTTTAAGGTTTTTTTTTTGCTTAAAAATATGTAAGGCTAATTATATATTTTGATATTTTTTAATATATATATATAAATGAAATAAGCTTTTTTTTTTAAAATCTTAAATTAATTTAATCTTAGTGTTTTGAAATACTTGTAATATAATAATATGAAGAATAAATTTTAAAAATTAAAAAAAAATATTTTAAACTAAAAATATATCAAGCCACACATAGACAAAATAGATGAAAAAAACACAGATTAACAAATCACTAACAACAGAAAATTCATTATACATGCATGAGAGTGAGTTTCACTATCATTTGTCACCATCGAAGCTAAACTTACTCTCTTTTTTAACATAAATTGCATTTAATACAAAGATAAATAACAATAAAAATTTAAAATCAAAACTAAGAGTATATATACATAAATACAAATAAAAAATTAAAAACTATCCCAAAAAGATTGAAAAATAAAAGGATAGAAACTAAAACAAAAAATAAAAAAATAAGAACCAGAATATAAAATAAAATAACATTTATTAGAATGAGACAGAAAAAAATTCTAATTGCGGTAAAACGTAGTTGAATGGCTCGGGTTCTGAATTTCATGTAGTAGTTGCTTCTATTTATTATTATCAAACATCAACATAGTTGTCTAATCTAACCTCCTATAAATTTTGACTTCTGACCATTGGTTTTCTTTGTAAGGAAAAAAAAAGTTGTTTCTTAATCATATTTTGTTTGATTAAGGCTTTGTTTGAAAATACTTTTTAAAATGTAATTGAGTCAAAATAGTTATAACTAGTTAATTGCCCGCACTACATTGCCGGCCGAGCAAATATTTTTTATAATTATTGGAAATGGAATAATTAATAGATTTTGATAGTTCAAAAATAAAATATAACATCTATACATACAAGATTTAATATAATGAAACACATCAATACATCTTATTATAACAACAACAATATCGAAGGCTTAACATCTAAAAATATAATTACTATTATTGCTAAAACAATAAAAAATATTAAATTATTCTGAGAAAAAAAAACTCAAAAACATTAATAAAAGAGGAAGAAGAAAAAACTAAAAATATAATAATTATTATTATTGCGTGAATAATGGGAAAATAAATTCAATAAAAGAATGAAAAAGTCCAAAAACTTTAACAAAAGAGCAAACAAAATAAAAATAAAAATTATTAGCTAAAAAAACATTTGACATGAAAAATAAAAAATAAAAAACTAATAAGAAAACCAAAAGAAAAAACATAGGAAAGAAAATAAGTAATATCAATTTTCAAATTATCATAAACACAAACTAAAATTAAAGAACATTTTTTTTTGAAAAAAATGCTATCTCAACAAAAGAGAAAATAATAAAAATTAAAAACCAAAACTAAAGGTACATATATATAAACATAGACAAAAATAGAAACTATTTAAGAACTATAAAAAATTAAAGGGATTAAAATTAAAAATCAAAAGTATAAGGGCCGAAAACAAAACCAAATATATAATAAATTTCAATCAAATGAAAAAATTCAAAAAAATCAAATAAAGTATAACATCTATACATGCAAGGTTTGATATAATGAAACACATCAATACATCCTATTATAATAATAGGAACATTGAAGTCTTAACATCTAAAAATATCATTACTATTACTGCTCAAACAATAAAAATTATTAAATTACCCCGTCAAAAAAAATTGAAAACATTAAAAAAAGAGGAAGCAAGAAAAAAAACTAAAATTATTATTCTCATTCCGTTAATAATGGGGAAAAAATTCAATCAAAGAAAAAAAAAGTCAATAACTTTAACAAAAAAAATTAACAAACAAATGAAAAAAAATTATAAGCAAAAGAGAAAAAAAAACTGACGTCAAAATAAGTAAATAAAAATAATCAAAAGATAGAAAAAATATATAAGTGAAAAAAATAAATCAAAAAGCAAACAAAAAAAATTATAAGGAAAAAAAGATAGTGCATAAAAGGCGCGCTAGTAGGGTTCGACCCCTGCCTTCTTGTTTAGAAAACAAACTCTTTTCCACTGAGCTACAGGTGATTCATCTTTCTTTATTCCGCAAAAATAAGTAAATATCAGAAAACAAGTGAACCGAACGACCCAAACCGACCCGAACTTAAACTAAGTAACACTATTTTAATCCACAGCAGACTTGTTAATTCTGTTCCGTTCTGTGCCATTAAAAAAACCAATATGAAACGGTGTCATTTTTATCTCGGTTTTAATTCCGGCCTGTTCCGGAAATTTCGGCTAAATTTCGGCTGGAACGTCTCGGTACCATTCCGGCTCAAAATCATAATATTTTTTTATTTTAGAACATTTTACTATCATAATATTTGGAATTTTAGAGATGTTTCTAAATTTGAGATTATGTTTGTTTGACTTTGTGTTTGTATTGTATAATTTAAAGTTAATTTGTCTTGAATTTAAATTATACTTGTTAAATTAATATTTTAATTATTTTCATATATATATATATATATATATATATATATATATAATTAATTATATATGAAGAGTACAACCCCAAAACAGCACGCCGAAACGCTCTGAAACCCAAACCTTCCGTTCCAATAGAAAAACTGAAACAACGACCAGAACGGTATTGACAACCTTGATCCATAGTGATTTGTCTCACATGTTACAATAACTGAATCATGACCTCTTTTAGTATATAGTATAATTTTCTTTTTTAAAATGGTTTTCATATATTAATATTAAAAGAATTTAAATGTATGTTTACAAAAAATAAATACATAACGTTGCTAAACGCACAAGGATGATTTCAATAAATATAATATGATGACACCTGACTTATACTTTGATTATAAATCAAAAGAGAGACGAGGTAAACATTGGCAGCCGATGGATTGGAGTTGAACCCAAAGAAACGGCATGCCTTTGAAATGCTAATATTCGTGACTTGTAATTATCTAGATTTTTCACGTGAGATGAGAGATTTGCACCGTTTAATTCTTCTATGACTTTCAATAATTATAATAATAATAATAAATCATTATTTTTAAAGTCATTTACATATGATTGGTTGAGAATGTTTTTGGAAATGTTTTTTTTATTCTTTAAAAATTATTTTTTATATCTACATATGAAAATGATCTAAAAACACCAAAAAAATTAATTTAAAGTAAATTTTTTATTCAAAAATACTTTTGAAACACGTTGTCAAACAGGGTCATAAGGATTTAATAATGTTATTCCTATGAAAAAAGAAATACAGAAAACAAACTTTCTCAATTATCTTTAACTATATTCATGTTTAAAAATAAATAAAATGAAATAACTATGCATCATATTCGATTTTTTCAATCTCTAAATATAACATTGTAGTTTTTACTATTACTATATATCTAAAAGAGGTAGGCCTTTTCAACAGTAATTTTTACTGTTTACGCAGACTGAAAACACTGTGGACTGAATATTTGTCTCCCTGCTTCGCGCGAGTTTGTGCTCTTTTTTTTTTTTTACACAGGCACTCTTTTTGTATTTTTATGGTGGAAATGGACAGATGGGAGGCTTTGGCCGAGCGGTTGTCTCGCGCGCTGCCAACACAGGCGCACGCGAGTTCGAGACGCTCGGCCTCCTTTTTTTTTTTTACACAGGCACTCTTTTTCTATTTTTTATAGTGGAAATGGACAGATGGGAGACTTTGGCCGAGCGGTTGTCTCGCGCGGTGCCCACACAGGCGCGCGCGAGTTCGAGACGCTCGGCCACCAAATTGAAAATTCTGATTTTTTTTTTATTACTGTTTTTTTTAAATGATTTAAAAAAAATATTGGTTTCTTTTTTAAAAAAAGTTTTTTTTCTTAATAACTGGTTGTTGTTTTTTATTACAAATCTGATTTGTTTTTTTTTTACAATGTTTTTTTCTGGTTGTTGTTTTTATTTTTTTACAAAAAAAAATATTTGTACTTTTTGTTAAAAAAAAAATTTCTTTTTAAAAAAAAGTGTTTTTTCTTAATAACTGGTTGTCGTTGTTTTTTATTACAAATCTTATTTGTTTTTTTTTTTATAACAATGTTTTTTTCTGGTTGTTGTTTTTATTTTTTTACAAAAAAAAAATCTGATTTGTTTTTTTTTTAACAATGTTTTTTTCTGGTTGTTGTTTTTATTTTTTTACAAAAACAAATTGTATTTTTTGTTATTTTTTTTTAATAACTGATTGTTGTTTTTATTTTTTTACAAAAAAAAGATTTTCTTTTAATTACTAAATTGTCCAGGGCAACTTACGTGCACCACGACTAATTTCCGGATCCACTTTTTTTTTATAATTTTTTTTTTACACAAGGACTCTTTTTGTATTTTTTATGGTGGAAATGACAGATCAGAAGCTTTGGCCGAGTGGTTGTCCGCGCGCTACCAGCACCAAAATGTGATTTTTTTTTTAAGAACTGAAAAAAAAATTAAAAAAAAATTGTTTATTTTTTTAAAAAAAAATTATTTTTTAATAACTGGTTTTTGTTGTTTTTTTTACAAATCTGATTTGTTTGTTTTTTAAGAACTATTTTTTTTTTAAATGTTTTTTTGTTAAAAAATGATTTTTTTAATAACTGGTTGTTGTTTTTATTTTTTTTGTAAAAAAAGAAATTTAAAAAAAATGATTTTTTTAATAATTGGTTGTTGTTTTTATTTTTTTCCAAAAAACAATATTTTTTTTTAAATAACTAAAGTGTCCAAACCAACTTACGTGCACCACGACTAATCTCTGGATTTTTATATATTTTTCCCTATTTTGTTTTGCTACTTATACATTTTTTTTCTTAACCGAGATATCTGGGTCAGCTTACACGCATCACGGTTCTTTTTTCCCAAGTTTATTTTTTTTCCTAGCCAAATGAGCGCGCCGCGAATAATCCCTGGGCTCATTATTTTTTTTTCATTACCTAAAGAGCTAAAACAACTCGATTTTCTACTGTAGCCGTGACTCATTGTCACTATTCATTGGCAATTTGCTCTGATGCATCACGACACACGTCTATCTTTTTTTTTTCAACAGTGTAATACATTTATTATAATAATACAAAGAATAAATCTTTCAAAAATAAAAAAAAAGTCTTCGAAT
This sequence comes from Salix purpurea, assembly GCA_027405865.1. NCBI lineage: Eukaryota > Viridiplantae > Streptophyta > Magnoliopsida > Malpighiales > Salicaceae > Salix > Salix purpurea. The sequence continues at coordinate 13,208,636 of CM050333.1, forward strand.
TTTAATTTTGTGCTCTGTTTTTTAAAGTTTATTTCTTAAAAAATATTTATAATATTTTGGTTTTTAATATTTCATATCTAATATTACTGGGCAAAAAATACAACTAAAAAAAATGACAAATTTACCTAGATTATCTACAATTAAAAAATATTTGAGTCACTTCCCGTTTCGATTACACTGTTTTTTTAGATGACAGATAAGTAATTATAGCACGCAAAAAACTTGAGGCTTATTTCTAAAAACAAATTATAATATTTTTATTTATAATATGTCAGATCTAATATTACAAGAATAAAAAGACAACTCATAAATTTTTTTTACAAATTTACCTTAATTATCTACAATTAAAAAATCTACGACCCACTTCCCATTTCGATTACACTATAAAGTGTGTAAGACTAATTATATGTTTCAATATTTATTGAATATTATTGCCTAAAAATATATAGAGAGAGAAAAAAATGATCTACAATTTCTTGCAAAAAAAAAATTAATATTGGTATTCTTGAATACATTTAATATAATAATATGATTAATAAATCTTATAAATATAACTTTGGCTTTAGCTTTGAATTTAAATTTCTATTTTATACTCTTTTTTTGGTTCTTTTAATAAACGATAACCTTTTTTTCACATTTTTTTTTATTTTTTAATAACCGTCGTGTTCAAGTCTTTTTTTTTAACCGGTTTCTTTTTTTGTATTTTTTTTAACCAGAGTTTCCGTGACAACAAGTTTCTAACAAATCATTTAACCGTCTTAGTAAATTTTCTAACAAATTTTATCAAATGTTTTTTAGCAATAGCAATATTCAATCAATTTTTTAGTTGAAAAAAACCATTTTTTGCAGATTTTATCAATTACAATTTTACCAATTAAATATTAAAATAACAAAATATAACATTTATAAAATCAATCAATTTACATATATAAAAAAGCCTAGCGGAGCGGGCAAATTCGCTCGTTAAAATCCTAACTGTTGTTTCTATGCTCTCATCTTCCACCTTCTTATTGAATTTTAATTAGATAATAAAAAATAGCTAATAACAATAAATTCATTAAATAAACAAATAATTATGATAACATGAGAAAATTAAAAAAAAAACAATAAGAAGAAAAACAATGTAGTTCAACTCTTAGTTAATTAAATAAGAAAATATGAAATTATATAAAAAAATCCAAGTCAATTCTAGTTAGATTGACACATTTGTAGCCCTAGTAATAGAATTGAGTTGATCCAGTTTAACCCATCAAAATTGCAATTTTAATTTTAGATTGGGATCGCTTGATAGGAAAAAAAAACCCCAAGAAAACCACAAAATTAATTAAAAAAAAATGAAATGATGATATCAAACAATAAAATAAATAAAAAATAAAAATAATGACAACGTACATTAACTTTTAAAAAATTCATGAATAAAATCGTTAGATTATAAGCACCTATCTAGAAAAATCATGAAGCTCAATTCTCTACCAATTAAATATTAAAATATAAAATTAGAAAACAAAATTTATACAAAAGGATCCAAAACAACAAGTAGAAATTCAAAAGAATGAGTATTAGGATTGAAATAAAAAATAAATTAGAGGACAACTACACATATTTTATTGAAGAGTGGAATTAAAAAGAAAAATTAATTTAACAAAATAACAAAAAATAATAAAAAGAATGAGGACTAATTTGGAAAAAAAAATACATCACAAAATGGGATTGAATGACAGAATTGAAAACATATCATTTTTTCATAAAAGAGAATAAAATTATAAATCAAAAGACTAAAATCAAAGTTTAAATCTCAATAAATAAAATAACAACTTGGAAATTTAGAATGGTTAATGCAAATTTTGAGAGAATGAGAGATAAAAGTGGGGAAAAGAAACATCATAAACGACAAACCTTCTCATCGACGTCGCCTCAAAAGACAAAAAGATGCGAGGACAATTCTAACATCATCGCAAAAGGGAATTTTTTACCATGGGGAGATGGGCACTTCCCATAAGTTAGCACGCGTGTTGCACAATCAAGCACTATATTTTTTTAATATTATTCTAGATTTATTAAAAAATCAAATTGTTGTTATTTAACTTGATAATAATAAAAACAAATGAAAAGACCTATTGTTTTTTATAAAATATAATTTAGTTATTTTATTGTGCTTTAAAAGTAATAAAGATGAAAAATATGAAAAAGATTTTGATGTCAATTTTAAGTATTTTTTTAAGAGATATTTTAGTAATTTCATTATACTTAAAAAATGAAAAAGATTCATATACCCCATATCAATATGATACTGACCCACGAGTCTTACAAAAAGATTGAATAACCTATGAAAACAAGGCCATTAATTTTTTGGAAGGGCAAAATAGTAATTGCATTATTGTGGTGGATATTGATATGTGTTTATGGGCACGATGAATCTCTCTTTCATTTTAGTTTTTTTGTAACGATACATTCACTTTATTTATGTTAATCGCAAATAATTAGGCTTGTGGTTAAAGATGTTTATTCATTTTCTAGTTAGTGTTTATGTCCTAATTGTATTAGGTTCATATGAATATACATCCTTAAATATTTTTTTCTAAAAAAATAGGGAATTTCAAGGGAAAAATATACAATAAAAATATATCTTAAAATTAATAGAGTTTGATAAAAGAGTAAATGTGAATTGTGACTTTTTAAAAAGTTACAATTAGAAAGCACACATTTGAAAAATAAAATGGTTAGAACAAATTGGCATGCATTCCAATAAAGAAAGTGGGGGAAATGAAAAAGAAAAAGAAAAAGAATGAGACCTAACGGCACAACAAAACTTCAATTAGAACATCCCTGATATCATAAAAAAATCTATATAAGATGAATTTAACTTTGATTGGTTTCTAATGTTATTTTTATTGAATTTGTGAAAGGTTTGTATTTTTAAATAGTGATTGGTAATGGAATTTTGTTGGCTTATATTCATATGATAACCTTGTTTATGAAGAGAGGTTTAATCACATCTAAGGATTTTCAAGTGAGTGTTATTGATTTTGGAATAAAAAAACATTAAGATTTTGACTTTTTTCCTTGTGTTTGATTTAGAAGGGAAAGTCCAAATTCTAGAGTTTCCTTAACTAATAATTGATGTAAACAATACAGGTGCTGTCTATTTATTTCACATGCTAAATATTATTTCTTTTCTAACAATATTGAATGGTTTATTTATTTATTGGTGAAGTCAAATAGAAGATTTTAGATATATATAAAGGGAGTTTCTGTAATACTATAAATTATTATACTATAAATGTTGTATTGTTGATTTTAAATGATAAAAAAGCCTAAAAATAATAAAACAATTATGGAAAGATTGTTGAATGTGTCATGAATACTAATACTATGAGATGTATCAAATGAAGATAATAGCCAAATAATATAATAGTGGTTTGGATTGATACACATTGATTTATTTCTCATCATTTGTTTAGGTTTATGCATATATTTTTTGTTATTTTTAATTTCTAATATAATCAAATGAATTAATTTTCAAAAGTGTCACTAAATAATTAGAAGAATTGTTAACATAATTTAAAAGTAATAAACATGTAGTGATTAATCATTTGATTATTCCTCTCAAAATTAATTTGAATAATAATAAAAATATATATGATTCTTTATTTTAGAGAGCATGTATATAATCATATTTTAAAGATTCAGCTAAAATGACTTTTTAGTTATTTTAGTTATAAAATAAAAGGTATGGATGTCGATGTTATTAGAAAAGGTTGCCATTGTGAGGAGACTTATGCCACGGTACTAATAGTTGTGGCGGGGGGTGTATTGAAAATAAAGAGGACGAAAAGAAACAACCTTTTGTTATCATTTCTCATATAATAGTTATCATTCCAAATATAATTTGTATCATATTTTGAATTTTTTTCTAGCACTAATTTCTAAAGATGTAAAGTGTTACAACTTCAAAATTTCAAGTTGCAAAATGATATTTGAAAACTTGTTGTACAAAAAATTACCAAACTATCGAATGCAATCATTTTTATTAAAAACATGTTTGAGAATATGATATAAATTATTTTTTAAAATATTTTTAACTTCAAAATTATAAAAATATTTTTTTTTGATTTTTTAAAAGTTATTTTGAATATGATTACATCAAAACAATTTAAAAATATATTTTCTTAATTTCAAATTTAACCAAAAAATAAAAGGCGTCGATGGTTCACTGTGTCCCTAGACACAAATTATTGTGGATTTTAATAATGAAATTACCTTTTTGCCCTTCAAACCGTAAAATTTAACTCTCGATCGATCCCTGTGGTATTTTGGACATTTCCAGGACCTATGTGGCATTTGCGTGTGTGTGTGTGGGGGGGGGGCTCTCGTCTTTTTCGTTTTTATTTGCACAATAAAACTATATACTTACCCCTGGGTGCTGGCAAGAAGACAAGTTTGGTTTGGTTGAAGAATGGAATATTGACTTTGCCCTCAAGTGGGACACAAATAGGGCATTAGAGGCGAGGATAGTTTAGATTTTTCATGTTTTATGCATATTGAAATTACTTAAATACCCTTAGAAATAACAAAAACGAAGGCCTGATGTTGGGGCATGACGATATTTTCATCCCTGTTTTTTCGTGATTATTGCTAGGTACAAGGGTGTTTAGTTGATTCCGCATTTTTAAATATTTTTTCTCAAGTTTACTACAAGCACGTCTTTCGGAAATGCTATCAATGTTTTGTCGAATATGCCTTTCAGGCGGTGCATGCAGTGTCGAGTGACGGTGGAACATATTTGGCCATTGTGTCTCCGTGTATGCCACCATGTCCTCTTTCTCACGGTGGTGCACATGTCGTATTTAGCGGGCGAAGTATCGTCGATGGTCAGTTTTTCTTCCCTTCCTTTTCTCTCTCCTACAATGACAAAATGCATGCAGGTTCTCTATGTTTATGGGTGTTTCATTTCAGTCCCTAGTTTTGATCTTCTTGATTTCTTCAATATAAGTTTTGATTTTTTTAAATTGTACCCTTTAATTGAAATTGATTATATATGTTATTTTTTTATTTCAGCCCTTATTCTTTTGATTTTTGGTTCATTTAAAATGAAAAAAAAAAACAAAAACTAAAAACATAAATATATAAATATGGATGAAAGATAAACCTGTCCAAGAAAGAGAAAAAAACCAAAGGAATTAATATCAAATAAAAAATTAAAAGAATAAGTGCCAAAATAAAAAAATATAATTAATTCCAATTGAAGGACAAAAATGAAACAAATCAAAACTTTGGGACCAAAAATAATAAAGGGATTTTAAAAAATAATTGTTGAAACAATTAAAAGAATAAGGACTAAAATGAAAAGTAGCATATATGATCAATTTCAATTGGAGTACCTAATTAGAGCAGATTAAACTTGCATACCACAATTAAGAAAGGAACCAAAAACAAATAAAAAATCAAAAGAGTAAGGACTGAAATGAAACATCCCATATATAATCAATTTAAATTGAAGAGCATAATTGAAAATAATTGAAATTTCCATTGAAAAATGAATAAGCAAAATAAAATCAAAAGATAAGGGACTGAAATGAAACTTATACAAATGTCAAGGACTTCCCTGCACTTCTGGCAGAAGGAGAGAGAAACGAGCTGGAGGGAGAAAACCGTCCATTGGCGATTCGTCAACCCAATTAAAAGACCACACGCCTCTTTGGGAGACATATGACATGACATCGAACCCGATGACACGACGGGCGACCAGTTTCCACGACAGGAAGATGTTGCACGCTCCTCCAAAAGGATGCGTGCGGGTCGAACACGGCAGACACATCCGTACGATGCGCCTGGAGCGTTTCGGGAAAAGTAGTATTAAAAAATTGGTCAATTACCCATATACCCTTGTACACATCGATATCTATGAAAAAACCAGGGGTGAAAGTACTTCAATACCCCTCGTTCCAGGTGTTTATTTTTGTCATTTTCGGGGCCTATTTGCATCGTTTTATTGTGCAACAAATCCGGAAATACCATCAAAGTCTCATGGAAAAGTTGAAAATACCCCCAGTCCCCGGGGCAAAATGGTAATTTCACTTTAGCAATCGACAATGAACCATGTCTAGGTGAATAATAAAAATTGAAACAGTGAAACAGGCATGCCGATTATATTTTAGTTAATAACTAGTTAATTGCTCGCACAATGTTGCGGATCGATCAAATATTTTTTTATAACTGTTGGGATTGAAACAATTAATAGATTTTTCTAGTTCAAAAATAAAATATAACATTTATACATGCAAGGTATAATATAATGAAACACATCAACACACCCTATTATAACGACATGAACATTGAAGCCTTAACATCTAAAATATTATTACTGTTACTGCTAAAACAATAAAAAATATTAAATTACTCCGAGAAAAAAAATAAAAAATATTAACAAAAGAGGAAACAAAAAAAAATATTATTATTGCGTTAATAATGGGGAAAATATTCAATTAAAGAAAAAAATGCCAATAACTTTAATGAAAGAGCAAGCAAAAAATAAAAATAAAATTATTAGCTAAAAAAATCATTTGACATGAAAATAAAAATAAAAACTGAGCAACACTATTTTAATCTACAATGATTTGTCTGGCAAGCTAATTTCTTTTAGTATATAACTAGTCAAATGCCCGCACTACGTTGCAGGCGTAGTGCGGACGGAACTAATAATTTTTATCATTATTGAAATTAAAATATAATATTTAAACATGTAAAATTTGATATAATAAAAAAGATGAACATACACTATCATAACAACAGTAACATCGAAGTCTTAACTTCTAAAATTATCATCACTATTACTGTCAAAATAATAAACATTATTAAACAAACTTGAGAAAAAAAATGAATAAAAAAACATGTAAGAACAAAAACTAAAATTATTATTATTATTATTCTTAATATCAATATTATTATTGCTTTAATAACGTGAAAAAACGAAATTAAATCAAAGGCTGAAAAGAAGTCTAAAAACATTAATAAAAGAGCAAATAAAAAAAATGATAAATACAATAAAAATTATTGATTGACAAAAAAAATATACCTGGGAAGAAAAAATAATGGTGCGTGTAAACTGACTCGGACAACTCGGTTAAGAAAAAAAATATAAGTGGCAAAACAAAATAGAGAAAAAAATGTAAAAAAAAAATGGATCCGGAGATTAGTCGTGGTGCGTGTAAGTTGGTCCGGACACCTCAATTATTAATTTTTTTTTTGTAAAAACCAACAACAACCAGTTATTTAAAAAAAAACCATTCATTTTTTTTTAAACAAAACAGTTCTTGAAAAAATAAAAAAACCAAATCAGAAACAACAATCAGTTATTAAAAAACAAAAGACCCTTAACTTCTAAAATTATCATCACTATACTCGGTTATTAATTTTTTTTTTGTAAAAAAAAACAACAACTAGTTATTTTAAAAAAAAAACCATTCATTTTTTTTTTAAAACAAAACAGTTCTTGAAAAAATAAAAAAAACCAAATCAGAAACAACAACCAGTTATTAAAAAACAAAAGACTCTTAACTTCTAAAATTATCATCACTATTACTGTCAAAACAATAAACATTATTAAACAAACCTGAGAAAAAAAATCAATAAAAAAAACATGTAAGAACAAAAACTAAAATTATTATTATTATTCTTGATATTAATGTTATTATTGCTTTAATAACGTGAAAAAAACGAAATTAAATCAAAGGCTGAAAAGAAGTCTAAAAACATTAAAAAAAGAGCAAATAAAAAAATAAAATAAATGATAAATACAACAAAAATTATTGATTGAAAAAAAAATATACCTGGGAAGAAAAAATCATGGTGCGCGTAAACTGACCCGGACACCTCGGTTAAGAAAAAAAATATAAGTGGCAAAATAAAATAGGGAAAAAAATGTAAAAAAAAAAAAGATCCGGAGATTAGTCGTGGTGCGCGTATATTGGCCCGAACACCTCAGTTATTATTTTTTTTTTGTAAAAAAAAACAACAACCAGTTATTTAAAAAAAAACCATTCATTTTTTTTAAAAGAAAATGGTTCTTGAAAGGAAAAAAAAAAACCAAATCAGAAACAACAACCAGTTATTAAAAAACAAAAGACCTTTTTTTTTTGAAAAAAAAACACAGTTCTTTATATTAAAAAAAAAAATCCAAATCAGTTTTGCGCCCGGAGCGGTTCAAACTCGCGCGCGCCAATGCTGGCAGCGCGTGGACAACCGCTTGGCCACAACCTTTGCTTTGTCTTTTCCACCATAAAAAATACAAAAAGAAGGCTTGTGTAAAAAAAAAAAGAAAAAGACAAATGAACATCTGCGAAGCACGGAGGAAAAACGGCCAGTCTACCGTGCTGACATCAGATGCTCCTTTAGTATATGTTAATATATAAAATATAATAATAATAATAGAGACCTGCATCATATTCCAAGATACCGTCACGGCATTAAAAAATAATAATTCTAATCTAACCAGGCCAGGGTACCCTGGAAGTTCTTGCAATTTTTCTTAGACCACCTTCTCCCTCGTGTTTTTTCCAAAAGCCAACAGTATTCTCTCATTTGTTTTATCCACCCCCTTTTCTCTCCCTTTTGTCTTTAAAATAATAATAATAATAATAATAAAAAACCCTCCCCATCCTGTCCATCCGTTCTCCTCTCTCCCCCCGAGTATCAAGAAGATATAGAGCCGGTCAGGGCTTACCTAACATCGGCCGGCGATCCACATCACAAACTCCCCTCTTTGCAAGCTGCTTGGGCTGCCAAGAACCTTCTTCCTTTCCTTTTCTTCATCAAATAACTAAGAATAATAATAGAAAAACCCCATCGCCCGCTAGCATCACACTGGCACAGCTGTCATAAAAGAAAGGAAGAAAAAAAAGACATACTTTGTCTCAGTCATGCCCTGTCAGTTCTTCACAACTCGGTCTTTCTCTCTTTCTTTCAACACACCCATCACCCCTCTCTCTATGAATTTCTTTATCTCTCTTGCTTTCTCTCTCTGAAAAATACGCGGAGAGCTGACGGTTAAAGCTGGTGGCTTTCTTTGACGCATTCCTTTTTTTGGTTTTAAAGATTTGTTCAAGTTCTCTTGTCCTCCTTTCCCCCCAGCCGTTTAGCATTTCCAAAGCTTTCAACGAAGGGATCTGTTCATCTATTATATATACACAAAGACACGCACAAACACAAGGTAAGCCCTTTTTTAGTTATGACGACCACTAGTTCGTTCTAACAGCTACATGATCTGCAGTGTTGTGCTTGGTTTTAAGACTGATGTATGGCGTGATTATTCATTGCTCGAAAGGTAAAATGTTTTACGGTTAAAAAAGGGTTTCTGGGTTTTCTTTTTCGTCGCTTAAAGCAGATGGCATTTTGGATCTTGGGTTGTTTCTGCTACTAGGCTTTTGGGTTCATTTTAAAGTGTGTAAATTGTGATCATGTTTGTGGAAATAATGAGTTTTTTTTTTTTTTTTTTAATTTATCTTTGGTGTTTTGCCTTTTGTATTATATAAGTAAACTAGAAGTCAAAAGGGTTTTTGTTACTTAAGCCTTGATGCTGCTGTACTGTTAATTCTCTCTTCTTTATGCTTCACTTTCTTGGTAATCAAACCGGATTTAGTTGGATTTGTGGATTTTCTGTAATGATCCGAGCACTTTGTCATTTTACGTGAAGAACTTTTGACTTAATTTGAATCCTTTTGAAATTGTTTTTGTTTTCTTTTTTCGGCACAGCAAACCTTATTTTCTCTGTCTGTTGATCAAAAGTAGAGAGAGTAAAATAACTTGAAAATTACGAGAGCTAGATTTTCATGATCTGTTGGTCCATGTATAGTTTCTTGCCCCCTAAGCAGAGGATCTGAATTATATATTGAAATTTTGGTTTTGATTGTGATATGTTAGGATCTAGTTGGAATTATGAAAAATATGCTGATGGGAATTTCCGTGCAATAATGTAATTGCAGGATCTGAAGAGAAGTCTCTTATAGTGTTAAAATATGGCCTCAAAATCATTCAAGGGCTCTCGATCAAACCTATCAATTAGCTCAGATGCTGCGGAATCTCACAAACCACCCTTTCCTCCGACAGTGACATTCGGCCGTAGGACTTCTTCTGGTCGCTATATCAGCTATTCAAGGGATGATCTAGATAGTGAACTTGGGAGTAATGATTTCATGAACTACACAGTGCACATACCGCCGACCCCTGACAACCAACCCATGGATCCATCAATCTCACAAAAGGTTGAAGAGCAGTATGTGTCAAATTCGCTCTTTACAGGTGGTTTTAATAGTGTGACTCGTGCTCATCTCATGGACAAGGTGATTGAATCTGAAGCCAGCCATCCCCAAATGGCTGGTGCTAAGGGATCCTCTTGTGCAATTCCAGGGTGTGATGCAAAGGTGATGAGTGACGAGCGAGGTGTTGATATTCTCCCTTGCGAATGTGATTTCAAAATATGCCGGGATTGCTATATTGATGCAGTGAAAAGTGGGGGTGGAATTTGCCCTGGTTGTAAGGAGCCTTATAAGAACACCGAATTAGATGAAGTGGCTGTGGACAGTGGAAGGCCTCTTCCACTTCCTCCACCAGGTACAATGTCCAAAATGGAGAGGAGGTTGTCGTTGATGAAGTCAACCAAATCAGTGCTGATGAGGAGCCAGACTGGTGACTTTGATCACAATAGGTGGCTCTTTGAAACAAGGGGAACTTATGGATATGGGAATGCTATCTGGCCAAATGATGGGGGTTTCGGCAATGGGAATGATGAAGAAGGTGGTGAGCCCAAAGAATTGATGAACAAGCCATGGAGGCCACTTACTCGAAAACTAAAGATACCAGCTGCTATTATCAGTCCATATCGGTACATTCTCCTTGTCCATCATGGTTCTCCTCTCTTGCTATTGATAGTATAACGATGGATAAAATCCATTCAGTGATGGTTGGATAAAATCCTAGGCTACATCAATACCTTTCCATGTTAGGGGGTAAAAGAATTGTTGCTAGAGAATAATAAAATCAAACAATTTATATATGTACTTTTTATACACCTTTAGTGGACCTGCCTTAGTGTTTCTTGAATCTTCTAATCTGATATTTATGGCTGCCATGCTAATAGCTCACAACTGTCAATGTAAATTTCAAGCATTGAATTTGAGCTGTAGCCCTTATTCCAAAGATCTTATAGAAGAAAATTAGCTATATGTATCTAGTGAATTTTCCAGGGTCACAAAACAATTCTAAACTGGTTGCCTTTGTTACCTTGTATTGGATAATTAATTCTGAAATCATCTCCATTATTTTTGTTGTTTCATTAATGATTATTGTGCTCACATGAAAATTGTCAATATGTTAAAACTGCAATCCTAAATGTAATTTTTACTTGAAATCACACAAACTTGTTACCATGGATTTTGATGTGCTCATTTGAAATGTGTACATTTCAGTTCCATGAGAGATCTATCCAATTCTATTTAAACCTTTTATTTTTCACTTCCGAAGAGCCTCTATTTGGAGATGGGAATAGACCCTGGCACTTTTGTTAACTCTCTGAAGAAGTTTTGAGCAGGCATTTTAACCTTGCCTGCCTGTTCTCTTCTACTGGCATTTCCTTCGATGTCATTCACCAATATTTATACATATTGTGTTTGGATATGTGTTTTTTAATTCTACTCATTGAAATTTATGTTGACTAATGTGCTGCGTCTCTTCTTATAGGCTTCTCATTTTTATTCGGATTGTGATACTCGCATTGTTTTTGGAATGGAGGGTCAGACACAAAAACAACGATGCAATTTGGCTTTGGGGGATGTCAGTGGTTTGCGAGATCTGGTTTGCTTTTTCTTGGCTTCTTGACCAACTTCCAAAGTTATGCCCAATCAATCGTGCTACAGATCTTAATGTCTTGAAAGATAAATTTGAAGCACCCAGCCCTAGCAACCCCACTGGTAAATCTGATCTTCCAGGCATAGATGTTTTCGTCTCCACTGCAGATCCAGAGAAAGAACCACCTCTTGTCACTGCAAACACCATCTTATCAATTCTAGCAGCTGATTATCCAGTTGAAAAGCTTTCTTGTTATGTTTCTGATGATGGAGGTGCACTTCTAACATTTGAGGCCATGGCTGAAGCAGCAAGTTTTGCTAATTCATGGGTACCTTTTTGCCGTAAACATGTTATTGAACCCAGGAATCCAGAATCATACTTCAATTTGAAGCGGGATCCTTACAAGAACAAAGTGAAGCCAGATTTTGTCAAGGATCGCAGAAGAATAAAGCGTGAGTATGATGAGTTCAAGGTCCGAATAAATAGCTTGCCTGATTCTATTCGCCGCCGATCTGATGCCTATCATGCTCGAGAGGAAATCAAGGCCATGAAGCTTCAGAAACAGCATAAGGACGATGAACCTGTGGAGAGTGTAAAGATTCCAAAAGCTACATGGATGGCAGATGGTACCCATTGGCCAGGGACTTGGCTGAATTCTGCACCTGAGCACTCTAGGGGTGACCATGCTGGTATCATACAGGTATTAGTTTGGCTACAAACTGTTAATATTATTGTTCAAGCCATGTGAATGATTACACTAATTTTTAAACCATGTGTTGGCAGATCTGGAAATTGTGTTAGATTTTCTTATTGTTATTGCTGACTGAACAATTCAATTCAACCTAGCATAAACTAGTTGGGATTAGCCACATGAATTCACTTTCTTCATCTCTTTTGATATGTACTAGAGTTTAAAAAGCTGTTGTGTCATTCAACCTTCCAAAAGAGGATTATTTTTACTTGATGCAGGTGATGCTGAAACCTCCCAGTGATGAGCCGCTACTTGGAACTGCTGATGATACTAAGATAATAGACTTCACTGATGTTGATATTCGTCTCCCATTGCTTGTCTATGTTTCTCGTGAGAAGCGTCCAGGCTATGATCACAACAAGAAGGCAGGGGCCATGAATGCACTTGTTCGAGCCTCAGCTATTATGTCTAATGGCCCTTTCATTCTTAACCTTGACTGTGATCACTATATTTACAACTCCCAGGCAATGAGGGAAGGCATGTGTTTCATGATGGATAGAGGAGGTGACCGCCTATGTTATATTCAGTTTCCCCAGAGGTTTGAGGGCATTGACCCTTCTGATCGATATGCTAATCACAACACTGTTTTCTTTGATGTGAACATGCGTGCCCTTGATGGTCTTATGGGTCCAGTCTATGTTGGAACTGGCTGCCTCTTTAGAAGGATTGCCCTTTATGGCTTTGACCCCCCACGAGCGAAAGAAAACCACCCAGGCTGCAGCAGCTGCTGCTTTACCCGGCGCAAGAAGCATTCCTCGATTGCAAACACCTCAGAAGAGAACAGGGCTCTAAGAATGGGTGATTCTGATGATGAAGAGATGAACCTCTCCTTGCTCCCTAAAAAGTTTGGTAACTCAACATTTCTCATTGACTCAATCCCAGTGGCAGAGTTTCAAGGTCGTCCTCTTGCAGATCACCCAGCTGTTAAGAATGGACGCCCACCTGGTGCTCTCACTATTCCCCGTGAGCTTCTTGATGCATCAACTGTTGCAGAGGCAATAAGTGTCATATCTTGCTGGTATGAGGACAAGACTGAGTGGGGAAATCGTGTTGGTTGGATTTATGGTTCTGTTACTGAAGATGTTGTCACTGGGTATAGGATGCACAACAGGGGATGGAAATCAGTTTATTGTGTGACCAAGCGTGATGCCTTCCGTGGCACTGCTCCAATTAATCTCACAGATAGGCTCCATCAAGTTCTCAGGTGGGCTACTGGTTCTGTTGAGATTTTCTTTTCCCGCAACAATGCCCTCCTAGCTAGCCCTAGAATGAAATTTCTTCAGAGGATAGCATATCTGAATGTTGGCATCTATCCCTTCACTTCAATCTTCCTGATTGTGTACTGCTTCCTCCCTGCACTTTCCCTCTTCTCTGGCCAGTTCATTGTTCAGACCCTTAATGTCACTTTCCTAGCATATCTCCTAATCATCACACTGACCCTGTGTTTACTTGCGGTGCTGGAAATCAAGTGGTCTGGAATTGAGCTAGAGGAGTGGTGGAGGAATGAGCAGTTTTGGTTGATTGGAGGAACTAGTGCCCATCTTGCTGCTGTGATTCAGGGGTTGTTGAAAGTCATTGCAGGGATTGAAATTTCTTTCACCTTGACTTCAAAATCAGCTGGTGATGATGTCGATGATGAGTTTGCTGATCTCTATGTTGTCAAATGGACATCGCTGATGATACCTCCTATCACCATCATGATGGTCAACTTAATTGCAATAGCAGTTGGATTTAGCCGAACAATTTACAGTGTAATCCCACAGTGGAGTCGATTACTGGGCGGGGTTTTCTTCAGTTTCTGGGTCTTGGCTCATCTCTACCCCTTTGCTAAAGGGTTGATGGGAAGAAGAGGAAGGACACCGACCATTGTTTTTGTGTGGTCAGGTCTTATTGCAATCACCATCTCTCTCCTTTGGGTGGCAATCAATCCCCCGTCTGGCACCAACCAAATCGGTGGCTCCTTCCAGTTTCCTTGATAGGTCTTTTTCTCTCTTTCGAGTTTAATTTATACAAAGACATTCGACTACTAAATTCTTAGTTCAAAACATCAATTCTGCTGCTGGAGAACAGACTAGTTATGTTCCTTGCACCCATTTTGTGGAGTAGGAACTTTCAGAACAGCTCTACTGAAGATGGAGATATGGACCTAGAAAGAAGATGGGTGGCCAGTTTTCTTGGCTTTGTTGTTTGACAATGCATTACATGAAATACTAAAACCAGCGATCCATTTTTTGGTAGATAACTAGAATTGCGTTCTCTTGTAATTTAGAAAAGCGAGCGTCAGTTTTTCGATGGAAATTTCCGTGTTTTTTATTCAATGCTTCTTCATTAGCTGATTCCCTTTGCTTCATGGCAAGCAAGGGTCCCAAGTAGTTATATACTTTGGACATGACAGCAGTTAATCCTCGTCCTGTCGAAAGTTGTCTCGAATGGAAACTTCTTGAGCTGTCATTGAGGTGTAGCAAGCATATTCAATAAGTTTATTTTGAAAATCTTATAGAAATCAAGGAAGGAGAGCGAAGAAAGAAAGGAAAATTAAGAAAGGTTGGTTGAAACAAAACTTTAAAGTTTATTTACCACATGCGCTGTCTAGGATGGAGGAGTTGTGTTGTCTTAATAGAGCACAAGTTGACAGGTACAATGTATTACATCAAATAATATTCTGTTATTATTAAATTACTAAATTTCTTCTCAATAAAAAAAACCCTCCTTAGTACGGTTTGTTTTTGTTGATTTTAAAGATAATTTAGTCATTTTATTTTTATTAAAGAAGTGAAGTAATAAAAATAACCTACACCTTAGTTAAATGGTTTTTGTTTTTAAAGATAATCTAATTTATCATTGATCAATCTACTATTAACTAATGGATCATGAAAAAAAAATCATATTGCCGTGAATAGATAATATAATGTTTTTCTTTATAAAATAGTTATTACATATTTCTAATCCATAATGTTTTCTGTCTTGGTCTACAATGAATAACTAAGCTTCTTTGGAGTTTTGTTAATAAATGACGCCTCATCGATATTGTCATGATAATATACATGGTGTTGAATGATATATTTATCTCCTGGAATTAAAAAGGTTTGAGGTTTAATTATAAAGTTATGATCAAGATCTAAGAGTCAGTATTATGGTAACTATAAAACCTAATGATCTGCAAAAGTCTAGGTGAAGAAATTAGTTATGCAAGAAAAAAATACATCATCCCTAGTGCATCTCATCCATGATAAGTTGCATCATTAATTGATTGTTAATCTAAAACATGTTTCTATTTGTTAATCTTATCTAAGGGTCTAATTAGATCTCTCTTCGTGAAGAAGACTTTACCTTACTACGTTAAATCCTAACTATTCTAAGGCTCAAATTTTAGCATCATATTTTTTTTATATCTTTAATACTTGAAAATATATTTTACTGTTTAATTTTATACCATCAAATATTAGTCAACGACTAACTTTGAATATTAATTAAACATATTAATTGTTGTGGGATTTTTGAAATTTTGGTTAGGTTCTAATATATGATCATAAGCTGGTTATGATATTCATTTTATATTCTTAAATGCATATTTTTGGGAAATATGTATGAATTTTTAGAATTTAACCGTTTGTGATTAAAACTTATTTGACCTATTCATAAGGCTTATTTATTGGACTCTACTCTTAATTAATTAACATAATAAAATAGGAAATAACCTAACTAAACTAAATTGAACTGGACTAACCCCATTGGACTAACTGAACTGAATGGAACTGGAATACATTAACTTGACTAGCCTAACAAGATTTCATACTCGCGTTACTACTTGACTTAACATACTTGACTTGACTTGACAAAACGACTGCTTGACTTGATAATGAGTGGGCTGCAGCACGTGACATTGCCCCCCCACTTAAATGACCTTGTCCACAAGGTCAAGGAACTCACGGACAAGTGTCGAATAATCAACCCAAGATGCCTCTTCAGCATTTAATCCCTTCCACTTTACCAAGACTTCAGACACTGCCCTATTCCTCTTTTAATTCATTCTCCTTCTTAAGATTTTCTTTGTTTCTGGCCTCACGATACCTTCATTATCAGTGGGAGGTAACATCACCACTTGCATATGACGATGGCCAAGTTTCTCCTTAAAGCAAGAGACATGAAAAACAGAGTGAATCTTCGAATCGGTTGGTAGATCAAGTCTGTAAGCAACATTCCCAATCTTTTCTAATATTAGGAAAGGACCATAGAAACAAGGTGACAACTTCATATTCTATCTCTGCATCACTGGTTTCTGCTTATATGGCTAGAGGCGAAGGTAAACCCACTGTCCTTTTTCAAAATTTCTATCTGTACACCTTATATCTGCAAATTTCTTCATTCTGTCTTGTGTCAGATGCAGATTAGACCTGAGTAGAGCAAGGATCTCATCTCATCTTTTTAAGGTATTTTCTCTTGAATCCTTGTAGTACTTGGTGTGAATGGTAGTAGTTTAGGGGGAGGGTAGTCATACACGACTTTGAAAGGTGATAACTTGGTAGATCAGTGTACCAAGGTGTTATACCACCACTCGGCCAATGGGAGGAACCTAGACCACCCTTTTGGCCTATCCCTAGAAAAACATCTTAGATATTTCTCCACCATTTTGTTTACGATTTCTATCTGGCCATCTGTTTGCAGATGGTAAGTTGATGAAAACTTTAATGTAGTACCATGCAACTTGAAGAACTCCTTCCAAAATAAACCTGTAAATGTTGGGTCTCTGTCTGTAACAATGGACTTAGGCAACCCATGCAGCTTAAAAATGTTATGTAGGAAGACTTGTGCAATATTTGCAGCTGTATATGGATGTGAAATAGGCACAAAATGAGCGTATTTAGATAATCTATCAACCACGACCAGTATCATAGAATACCCTTTTGACCTCGGTAAGCCCTTAATGAAATCAAGAGAAATATCAGTCCACACCTGGGTAGGTATGGGCAAGGGTTGTAGTAGACCCATATGGAAAATATTTTCATACTTGTTTTGTTGTCAATTGTCACATTCCCTGATGAATCTCCTAATATCCTCTCGCATGCCAGGCCAATAGAACTCAAATTTAGCCCTGTGTAGGGTTTTGTGCGACCCAAAATGGCCCCCTTGTGGGCTACTATGTAGTAATTGCAACACTTGTTCCCTCATCCCTTTCAATTGCAGGTATGGCCAGCTTGCCTTTGTAGAACAAGAACCCATTCCCCTCTTCATAATGTTGGGAAGTCATTATGCCTTCCCTTAGCTCCTTAAGAGTTTTCTATAGTTGACAGTTTGTCTCATATCCAGCCTTAAGTTGCTCCAGCCAACTGGTTGCTGGTGTTGTAAGGGTTGATAGTTCTCCCTTACTTGGATCTCTATATTCTGGGTAATGCATCCACTACCTTATTTTATTTCCCCTGTCTATACTCCACTATGAACTCATATCCCAAAAGTTTGGAGATCCATTTCTGTTGAAGCAGAGTTCCAATCTTTTGCTTTAGTAGGTACTTAAGGCTCTGATGGTCTATTTGTATTTTGAAGAAATGACCTAAGAGATAGGGTCTCTATTTCTTAACCGCTAGGACAAGAGCCATAAGTTTCTTCTCATAAGTAGACAGCTATAAGGCTTTCCCTTATATGGCCCGACTCATGTAAGCTAAGGGTCTACCCTACTGCATTACCAGAGGCTTGAAATTTTTGTTGCATGCCCAAAATTGAAGACTCCATTTTTAGTTTGGCAAAGTCCCATAGAATTGGCCCTAAAGTTCTCAGCCAGTGTACCCCTAAAAAACAACATCACACCCTCGTAACGTTAAAATATAGAAATCTATGGAATAAAAGCTACCCTGTATAATTATGGGTACTACCTCAGTACTACACTCACAACAGTCTGTCTGACCATTCACCACCTTAACCTGAAGTAGTTCCTAGTAATTATAGGATAACTAAGCTCCCCAAATTATAGAGAGGTCTGTGAAATTGTGTATACTTCTTGTATCAACCAATATCAGAACTGCCCTCTTTCCGATGCGCCCCATAAACCTCATGGTTTTTGGGTTGGGTTAACCACATAGTGCATGAATGGATATTTCGGGTTTTACCCCTTCTGCTAATACCTCCTCAATGGAACTTCCATCTCTATTGTCGGTAACACCTGCCTTGAGCATCTCCTCGTAATCTAAATCGTCATCCTTCATAATAAATAATGAGATGTTTTGTATTTTGAACGGGACCCCATTTCTCGTCACAGTTGTAGCAAAGTCCCTTATCTCGCCTTTCCTTCATATGACCCGGATTTAGCCTTTGTATAGGGACCATTGCTCTTTTTCTGATTGATTCATGGGCCCATTAATGTTTCGAGTGGGCATGGGCCCTAATCAAGCTGACCTCATAAGAGCAGCAACATTCTCCTCTTGTATTTTTGCCAACACGAAGGCCATGTGCAAATTTAGGGGGTTGAGCGTTCGAACCTTAAATCGGATGTCTTCTCGTAACCCCCTCAAGAAGCAGCTGAGTTTGTAAGATTCAGCTAGGCCCCTAAGTTGGTTTGAAAGAGCCTTAAACTAGCTCTTGTAGTCCTCTACCGTGGTCGTTTGTTTAAGGCGGACGAGAGCCTCCATGGGATCATTGTAAGGTGATTCCTTAAACCTGATTTGAATAGATCGAACAAACCCTTCCTAGCTATTAAGCCCTCCTGCGACTTCTATGTCCTGGAACTAAACTAGAGCTTTTCCTGCCATATGAAAGAATGCCAATAAAATTCGATGGAGTAGGTTAGTTTGATTGTAGTTAAAAAATGGTTGGCTTGATAAACCCACCCACTAGGATTATCCCCATTAAATTTTAGGAAGTCTAGCCTCACTGCCCGAGTCTGAATTCCCACATTATCCTTAAAGAGAGGATTGGTAATTTGCTGTGAAGACCGCTCGGGTCTCCAGTGTTTTGGGCAGTCTTCAACTACACCAATGCCTCCATATGTGAGGCAACCATTTCTAATTTTTTTTGCTAACCCTTACACCATTTGCTGCAGTGCATTATAATTTTGTTGAGACTGATCCTAGTTTTGTTTGACAAATGCCAAAGATTTAGCCAGGAGTATCTTGTACTTGCACCCTTAGCCATGAAAAGCCTACTCTGATACCAATGTTACGATCACACAAGAAAAATAAGAAAATTGGATTGTTCGAGGAATCCATAACCTCCAAACTTAATTTCAAATAATTGTTCAGTACATTTTTCTTATTTTCATAGATTAAATACACTGAAATTCAAAAACTTCCCGGATTACATATTCCCCAAAATATGCTTATTCCCACTACTTCCAACTTATTTGACCTATATTCATAAGGCTTATTTATTGGACTCTAATCTTAATTAATTAACATAATAAAATAAGAAATAACCTAATTGACTAAACTTTAAATAAACCCAACCAAACTAAATTAAACTGGATTGATCTCATTGGACTAACTGAACTAAATGGAACTGAACTAAATCAACTTGACTAGCCTAATAGGATTTTGGAACCTGCTTTACTACTTGACTTGCCAGACTTTGACAGTGAGTGGACTAAAGCATGTTACAAAAATACAGCACAAACATTTGTTTTTTTACTATATTTTTACTCACCCTACAATCACATGTTTATAAATCACAAAAAATCAAAATTTAACAATAATTTAAACACACAAAAATTAAAAAAAATTGATGGAAATATAGGAAGTACACCGGAGAGTGTGGAACTGCCAGAATAGTGGTGTCACATGTGTTTCACGAGCTCTACCATTGGCAACGCGTGTGCCCATACATTGTTGCCAGCGAAGCAAAAAAATAAATTGGTGGATCAAAAGCACCTCCGACTCTCTTTTTTTCTCCCTGTTTTGATAGAGAGGGATACCACTACCTGCAGAACCAAGAAAAATCCACAAATAATCATTTTTGTTTAGTATATATCTCTTGGCTTGTTATTTTGTTCATCCATGGCTATGGGTGGAGGAATGTGAAAACCTGGTATATGGGTTGTTAAAAAAAGTGAATAGGTTTGGACCAAAAGAGAGGAATGGATTATAGAGGTCATTGTTCATGGATGTGTAAGCTCATATAGGCTGATGAAGGAGAACTGGTGGTACTAACGATGTTGTGCTAGTGGCGAAGAGTGTCTGTCACATCAATGTTATTAGATTTCTAGTGGTGGAGACTCTTTTATTGCTGTTCGTGGTGGATGTAAATGCTATAAAAATGGCTACTGAGATAAGATGACCACGGTTTAAAGAGGAATAAATGTTTTCTTCTCGCGAGAGAGAGAGAGAGAGAGAGAGAGAGAGAGACGAGACAATATTTCATTTGCTCATTTTTAATGCTTTTATTTTAAGTTGCTTTTTAAAATACCTTGGTAGCCACACCTTTTCTTATAACCTATAAAACCCTAAACTTTACTTTACAAAATAATTAGTTTTTAAGCCAATAGTGTTACATTGAAATACTTCATTTTTTAAAAAAGAAAAATAGTCTTGCATGAAATTTTCAATCTTTGACTTAGAGGAGCTAAATTACTAAAACAAAAAACTTGGATGTCAGTTTGCATGTTTTAGGACGTAATTTGGACTTGTTTCTTCACAAAACCTATATGCTGGTAGAATTCTCATTTCATCTTAGAAAATCATTTCTCTCTCATATGAGTTCATTTTGTAATGCAATTTGGTACACTTATAAGGTTTTGAGTCCGAAATCCATTACAATTGAGTTTGCATAAAATGAACTTTTGTAATTCAAGATATTCAAGTTTGAATGACTGAAGATCAAGATTGATAGAGTGCAAGATTGACTTTGAAGGCTATGGTTTCTATACTCTTTATTTATTTATTTATTTTTCTTGACATATATTTTCAAAAAGATATGAAATTTAACTTTCTAATTCCAGTGGAATCACTTCATTTCAACCTTTATAGCTCAAGCTCTATATAAAATATCGACTAAAGGTCAAATCTGTTAATTTCCTCCAATTTACTTCTTTTTGAATCTTTCATCCAAAAATACCTTCAAAACATAAAACAAAAAATATCAAGATATTTTATAAATAAAATATAGGCAAAATAATAGGTAAATATGGGTAAAACTATCAATAATATGGTTGCATCAAATACCCCCACACTTAGTTCTTGCTCGTTCTTGAGAAAAGAGATATAAAATCAAATTGGGATTAGATTAAATAAAATCACTATGATTAATATCTTAATTTCCCTTCAATTTCTAAGAATATATACATTATAAATAAGAATTCAATCAAGAAGGATAAGGAGTATAATTTTTTATAAATTTATTTACATGCAAACTTCAAAATTCAATTGATTATTAGGATTTAAATGAAATTTATGTCATGCTAAAGTGATAGGTCCTCTCATTGATATACTCTCCAACACTCATGTATTTAGGTCTTATGTGTTTAAATACCTGAAATTCAATCAATGAATATGTTTTACAATAAGTTTGCTCTTCAGTCTCATCTCCATTACTCATATATTACAAAAAATATATGAATCAAAAGGTCTTACTTTTTAGTTGTAATGGAGCTAAAGTTAAGGTGTGGTAAAAGAATGTAAAAGAAAAGGATAAACTAAAGGAAGTATAGCATTCTAAAAAGTTTAATCTTTTAAATCAAGATATCCCATCAAAGCACACAATTTTCCATCTCTAATCACCAATACTTAACTTCTTTTGATTTCAAGCTCCATCGACATAAAATTTTAAGAGCATAAAGGAATACTTTTATTTTTTTTCTATATTTTTTTTATTTTTGTTTTTCTCTTTCTTTTTTTTTTCTTTTTTTACCTTTGACAACTTTGCCCACCTTTTCATCAAGCATCCTTTTTTTTTTTCTCTTTTCATATAATTTCCAACCATAATCCCATGAGATATCGATAAGTATATGATATACTAATATTTGGTTACAGAAAAAAGAAAACATATAAAAAGTTAAGGCTTACACGGGTAAAGCAAAAAAAAAAGATAAACAAGCTTTAAAGGGGTCACTAAGGATAATATGCTTTAGGTTGGATTCTTGGTTCAAATGGTTAAAATTACTAATGCTTTTATCACCTTCATGTACATATATAATATGAATGTAATCTCAACAATATATGAAACAAGTTCTAGAGATACATATCATTGAAAGAATACACAATTACAGAATATAATGTTGAAGGCTCAAAAGTTTGCATTGGTATAACACTATAAAGTTAACATGACATATTCTTAAAGACAATCTCTAATCAAATAAAATATTAGAACTTGCATGCACACTTCTTCATTCAATTTATATTTTCATCTCTCAACTAATTCTCGTACATAATACTCATATTTGTATAAACCAATGGCAATTCAAAAGATCAAACATATATTTTGTTTTGGAAAACATAGAAAATCAAAATTCTCTCCAAACCCCCACACCCTACACTTTAAACAAAACAAAACATTGTCCTCAATGTTGAAATAAAAGAAAAAGGAATATAGGATATTGAAAAAAAAGTAAAATGTGAAAAATAAAAGATAAGCAAAAAAGAAAGCAAATCTGATTTTTTCTTTGTTGGTTGCCTCCCAATAAGTTCTTCTGTTTATATCATTAGCTCATAACATTGCATGCTTATTCTACATATATTGGTTAAACTAGCTCCACAGAAGCAGTGATTTTTGGTTTCAACCTTCATAGAAAGGTTTCAAGAGATGTTCATTGATATTGAGTACTTTGTTTGGTTTCTAAACTTGTAATTTCAATTGCACCACACAAAAAAATTAAAAACAACAAAGGATCTAATCAAACGAGAGCGTAACTTTTTGGGAAAAAGTTTTCAAACGTGAATGATAAAGGACTTTGTCACCAATATGAAATTCCTTTCTTGTAATCATTCGGTTATGAAGACTATTTTCTCTAAAATGGACTTGATTTCCCGGATTTGAAATTTCAGTTTGGACATTTATTCAGGGATGGTAGGCTGTAGAAGTCCAATGAGTACATGATTTTGTGTAACAATGCTTCCATTGAACAATTGCAAAAATGAGTTGCATGTCTACTGATAGCTTTGAGAATTCTAAACCTTTCAAATATATGAGTCATGAAAAAATATAAAACAACCTTATCACACTTAGTTCATGTGACTTTCCCCTCAATCCATTTGGACATATAGTCAACAACAAGAAGGATATAAATATTAGATATTACACTTACAAATGTGAGGAACAAATTGGAAAAGATAATATATGGCAAATTGTGATTGAAGAATGAAATTGAAAATAAATATAACTTATACAAAGGGTCCAAGAACATAAATTAAATAGAAATATCAACAACAAAAATGATCAATTTATATTTTTTTAGGAGAGAGAAAAAAAGCAAAAACAATACTTATATACCAACTTTGATGTGCAGAGTGTTTATATCTTTTTGTTTCTTATTTATTCTATATTTCATTAAATATCATTTTTTTTCTTAAGCTTATGTGATAACAATGAAAAATTTATTTTGAAAAGATGGAAAATCTATTTGGCACGATTTTTTTTTAAGAGCATTTTGGTTCTTTTGTTTTTAGTTTTTTATATACATATTTCATCAAACATCAAACTACCCCTCAACTTACCTAATGTTTTAATTTTTCTCGCTTCCAATGGTATTTTAGTTGTTTTATAATGTAATTAAAATGAAAAAAATGTTACGGGCTTGATGGTGGACACGTGGAAGATAGATGACGCGGGATGACAGACGTGTGGCAATGCATTGGAAACGGGACAATGTGGGATGACAGACGCGTGGCGGCCACTGGGAAACGGGTCAGCAATTTGATTGTTGACGTGTGGCAACCATAGTTACTTATTAATCAACCATAGTTTACATATTTTCATTCAGTATTCAGTTATATATTTCAATATGTTATTTATGTCTGTTTTATTAAAATCATTACCAATAATGGGTAGTTAAGAGGGGGGTTATGGTCATGACCTAAGGAGCAGTTACTTTCTAAATGTGTATTTAAATTATCATCTGGTTGAATGAAAAGATCATCTTGGAAGTAATCCTAAATATTGTCATGTGTATAAGGAGGTCAATGGATTCTTGAAATTCTAGAGTTTATTTCCATTTGTTAACCTTCATTCCCAAATCATACCTAGAAAACTCATAAAATAACATAAAGCACCTTAAAACATAACAAGTGGTATCAGAGCAGGCGTTCCTAGCATGGTTAAGGGGACTCGTTCAGCTCAAATGGCTGAAGCTATCACCTCTATATGAGGTGGGACAAACTCCTTGAGGGAAGAACAAGGCAGACAAGGAACTCTTATAGAGCAAGTGCTACAACAACTACATCAGTTGGCATGAAACTATGACAACCTATTACAATTAACAGTCAGGCAAAATGCAGATGAAGGAACTTCAAATAACGTAAGTGGAAAAACTAATCCCTTACTGGAAGGACCTCTTGGAATTCAGGTGAGGACTCTTCGATTGGATTTCTCTCATTTTGATGGAAGTGATCCCCATGATTAGATCTTGAAGGCACAACAGTTTTTTGCATATTGTCAGACACTGGAAGATCATAAGCTCTGGATTGCCTCTTTCACATGGAGGGAAAGGAGCTATCATGGTATAACTGGTTAATGGACTCAAGTCCAGCAGCCAACTGGGAGGAGTTCCTGGTGGCCCTTCGAACCAGGTTTGGACCCTTAGCATATGAAGATCCTGTAAGAGCGTTCACCAAATTGAGACAAACTAGGAGTGTAGAGGACTACCAAACAGCCTTCGAAGTCCTGTCAAACAAAATTACTAGTTTAAGTGAAGAATTTTGTATTAGTACTTTTCTTAGTGGATTAAGAGATGAGTTAAGAATAATTGTTACCATTATTAGACCAAACACACTCCCTGCAGCCTTTGTCTTAGCCAGATTGCAGGAGGAAGAAGTCGGCAAGAGACATCATCGTGTTCGAAACCTAAACACAAACCATAACAACAAAAACAACTATCTTCCAGCTTACCCTAGACAAGCCTCACTTAGATTACCTGCACCAAACCCATTTCCCAAATTTCCAACCCCACCAAATTTACCCTAGTATAACCAAACTTTCCAAAAAACATATCCTCTACCCATTAAAGGCTTAATGCCAACAAAATACAAGAAAGGAGGGATAAAGGGTTGTGTTACAATTGTGCTGAAAAATACCACATAGATCACAAGTGCAATCAACCTAAATTGTATCTATTAGAGAGAGTGGAAATAGGAGGAGCAGGAGCACAGGATGAGACCGAGGAAAAAATTGAGGAATTAGACCAGCAAATACCAACTACAAAATTGTTGGTCATTTCCTTACATGCACTAGTAAAAGTACCGTCTCCTAAGACCATGAGTTTGGAGTGGACAATTGGGAGGCATTCAGTTACCATCCTTATTGATACTTGCAGCATGCATATTGAATAGAACTTGGTTGTTGTGTCAATTATCTTCATTGGTTTGTTAAGAAAAACCAAGTAAACAACTACTGTTCTTGATCAAATCACACAAGGTTATTTATTTTTAGTTTTAGTATAAACAATGCCCTTATATTTCCTTATTTAGAATAAAAGAAAGAATATCAACTATTCCTTTAAAACATCAGCCATGTTTCACTTTGAAACATGTTAGCTAGCTAAACAATTTCAAAACCAAGTGTTGATTGGCTTGGAATCAATATTTAGGGCTATAAGAACTGTCATGCTAAATCTCTATCCATCATACTCATCTTTTTTAAAAACAAAAAAATCCCTAATCCAAAAACCGACTACTAGAAACCAAAGTTTTCTTCAAAATGACATCTTATAGCGGCTTTTCTCAAGATAAACCCTCCTTGCTCGTGTCTAGAACCTGACTGACTGCGTCCCCAATATTAATTAGTTAATTATAAGCAATTCCCCAAAGGGTATGATTGGGAATGTCATCCAGGACCTTATCTTCTCTTCTCTTTAGACATCGAACGAGAAAGACTTCAGCTTCAAGATAACCATGTTGTTGACCTCATGCATAATTCAGGCAAATAGGCTACATGTTCTTTGATTTCTCATTTCAACGAGGAGATACTAAAATCAAAAACCGAATCCCAAGAAGATGTAGTCGTAAATCAAATGAAATGTAGGTTCCTACTTGGATTCACTAGACTAGAGAAAAGAATTCAAATTTAGGTGTGTGTGTGTGTGTGTGTGAGAAAGTGATAATGCATCTATAGTAAAATTTGTAAGCAAAAGTATGATCATCATCATCTGTAGTAATTGGATAACCATTTTATATTGCTACAGAGATTAAATTCTACATGAACTGTAATTGTAATTTCCAGTCCTGCACAATCTATTTACAACAAATATTAATAAGTTTACAGGATGAGTACTCAAACTTTTAACTTTTATCCATACCAGGGTTATTAATCCCGTCCCGTTCCGGCCAGAACGGCCCGTCCCAGTCGGAATTCCGGGACAAAACGGCGACATTTTTGTCCCGGGTAGAATTCCGGACCGATCCGGCCGTTCCGGCCAAATTCCGGCTGGAATGCCCCGGTTTTGTACCGGCGGTCCCGTTCCGGTGTAAGCACAAAACGACGTCGTTTACACTTGAATGAAAACGACGTCGTTTAGGGAGTTAATAAACCCCCCAAAACCCATTTCCATTTCCCATTTCCCCGATTTCTGAAATCCCTAAATCTATTCCCCCAATTCCCCGATTTCTTTTTACCCAAATCGTTGCCCTAATCTCAAATTCATCTCAAATCAGCTCACAAATCCAGTAACCCATCAATTGAAAAGCTCAATTTGTAATTTCAATCCCTAATCTAGCTCAAATTCAGAATTCCTACATTGAAAATAAAAATCATGGCGGCACAATTTGAACAGCACGGCGGCACAATCTCTTCCACACGGCGGCACAATTGACCTTGCTCGGTTCTTCTTCCCCAAATCTTCAGTGAAAGGTACACATTTAAGGCCCCTAATCCTTTAATTTTTTGAAAAAATTAAAGTGCCAAAACTTGGGATAATTGATTACATTTGTATGGAATGTTTAATTGGAAGATGTTCATTCATGTTGTGTTCCTAATTAAATTGGGCATTCTTGTTAATTGTGATTCTGTGAATGATTGTTGATGAATTTTCGGAAAGTGAGTTATTGTGAAAATTGAGTTTGATTGTCAATTTGAGATGGAATTGTATTGTGCCGAAACTGGGCATGAAATTGAGTTTGATACCAGTCTCTATGTATTGTGCCCAATCATAGTTTGATGAAGCCATGGATGAGATTCAAAATGCTAATGATAACATGACCCAAAATGCAGTCCTCTTTTCCGCAGGGGTTTTGATGAAAGATAAACAGTAGGTTTTAGCTAGCATTTGTTTACTGTCTTGAATTGAAAAGATAAAAATAATGAGGATGCAGGGGACAACACAGAAATATAGAAAAGAAGCTTGAGATGTAATTGTGCTTGGTCGTAGTGTATAAGATAGAGTGATTGTTTTTTCTTCTATTTGACTAATAATGAGTGATTGTTGCTCTTGTGAGCATTTCTGGTCCTTACTTTATTTGGCTGATTTTGATGATATAGTTGATTTCATTTTTTTTTGTATTTTCAGAATGATAAGTTGCTTGTTTTGTTCTCAACTGGGTGTGTGATTTTCATGAGCACTTCATTAAGACAGTTTTATCAATGGGAAGGGAAGAATTTAATTGGAATCTGCTTGTATAATTTAGTATTTTATTTTCTGATTCTGGGGTGACAGTTGAAGCAGAAAAGAAGTTGCATTCAAATTCGTATTTTGAATCAAGAAGTTGCATTCAAATTCTTATTGTCTAGCAGTACTTACCATCAAAATATAAAGTTGCTTCACTCTTAGTAATAGTATGTTGCCCTGATATAAAAATAGCAATGAATTAGTGTTTTCTATATGCAAAGAGGCGAATGTTGCAGTCTATATGCATTCCCTGCATAGAAAAGTAATGAATCTATGATACCAGATTCATGGATTTGAGATTTTGTAGTGTATAGCAAGACTGGGAATGTGGGATTGATGTTGTTGATGCTTGATAATGAATGCTTGATGTTGTTGATTCTTGATAATGGAAATGCTTTTCGTTTTCGTGCTCTATATTTACTGATACATGGCTGATAATGCAAAATACGAGGCTTGTTCATATGTTGACAAACTCAGATTAAATTACTCATGTATAGTCCTTGTAATTCTTTTTACATGCCTAACTTGTGTTATCTTTTTACAACAGATTAAATTACATGGCTGAAAACTCATCTAGTGGTGGGACTTCCATGTATTCAGCTCCAACAAGATCAGATGATCCAGCATGAGCTCATGGACAGGTGGTTCCTGGTGTAAAGAATGCAAGTATATGCATTTATTGTAATAAACGGATCAATGGTGGTGGTATTACTCGGTTGAAGTACCACCTTGCTGGTATTAAAGGTGAAGTTGAAGCTTGTAAAAAGGTCCCTCCGGAGGTTAAGTGGCAAATGAAACAACTGGTAGATGAGATGACAATGGAGAAAGAGAGAAGAAAAAGAATTAGAACCGATATTGGAAATTCTCAATCAGCTTCCAATGATGAAGAAATAGCAGAGGGTGATGCTGCAAATCCTCGTTCGGGTGATATACGTTCACAAACAAGTAGAAGAACGACAGTGCAAGGAACAAGTACATCTGGAAGAAGGATTCCTTTATTTGCTCCACGAACTACCCCGGGTTCCCAGCCTAGTATTAGAAGTGCAATGGCTACTAAAGAGATGGAACACAATGCAAGAATAGCCATAGCAACATGGTGGTATGATGCTAATATACCGTTTAACAGTGCTAATTCGTATTATTATCAGTCAATGCTAGATGCCGTAGCATCCATAGGACCTGGGTTTAAAGGCCCATCATTTCATGATTTAAGAGGACCACTTTTGAAAGATGTAGTTCATAATGTCCATGAATACATTTTAAATATCAAGGCTGATTGGAGAGTTTATGGATGTTCAATTATGGCTGACGGGTGGACAAATAGGAGGAATGCACCAATTATGAATTTCCTTGCCTATTCTCCGAGAGGCACCGTATTCTTGAAGTCTGTTGACACTTCAGGACTTCGAAAAGATAAAGAGACATTGCTGGAGATGTTTGATGAAGTTGTCAAAGAAGTTGGACAAGAGAATATTGTCCAATTTGTTAGTGATAATGAGGCTTCATTTAAGGCTGCCGGGAAAGCTTTGCAGCAAAGGTATGGCACCTTTTTTTGGTCTCCTTGTGCTGCCCATTGCATTGATTTAATGCTAGAAAATATTTGTGATCCGAGATATTTTCCAATGATTGATGAAACCATTAAAAAGACAAGAAATATAACCAAGTTTATATATAATCATGCATGGGTTCTAGCTTTGATGAGGAAAGAATTCACAAATGGACATGATTTATGTCGTCCTGGCATAACAAGGTTTGCAACCCATTTCTTAAGCCTCCAATGTTTACTGAAGTTTAAGAAGGAGCTTCGACAGATGTTTACTTGCACAAAATGGGTTGAATCAAGTCATGGCAAAAGTCGGGTTGGAAAGGAAATTGCTGCTATAATTTTACAAGATAACGACTTTTGGCCGAGATGTGCACATATTGTCAACGTCAGCGAGCCTTTAGTACGAGTTCTAAGGTTAGCAGACAGTGAAGAAAAACCATCAATGGGCTATTTATATGAGGCAATGGATAAAGCAAAAGAAGCCATCAAAATAAGGTTGAAAAATAGAATGTCTCAATATGGACCATATATTCGGGTAATTGATGCTAGATGGGATAAGCAACTTCATAGTCCATTACATGCAGCAGGATGTTTTCTTAATCCTGGAATATATTTTAGGCCTTCTTTTTCAAAACAAAGGGAGGTAACTCGAGGTTTGCTTACCACAATTATGAGATTGGTTCCTGATTGTGATACTCAAGATAACATCAGTGCCCAAATTGAGGAGTATAAGAGAGCAACTGGTCTTTTTGGTATAACCATAGCTATTCGTCAAAGAGAAAAGTTAAATCCAGGTAATAACTTTTATTTTTAACAATATAATGTCTTTTTTTTTTATCTATAATATTTGATTTATTCAAAATTTGTTATCTAGTTTCATGGTGGGAGCAATTCAGCATTGATACTCCAGAACTTCAAAAGTTTGCAATTCGAGTTCTTAGTCAATGCTGTAGTGCAACTGGGTGCGAAAGAAATTGGAGTGTATTTGAATTCATCCATTCAAAAAACCGAAATAGGCTTGAGCACAAGAGATTAAACGATTTAGTATTTGTTCGCTATAATCTAAAGATTCAACAGAGGTAAGTAAAATATCAATATTATTATATTAGTAATTATTTTCTATTACATTGCTATTAATTTTTTAATTTCTTTCGTGTTTATTCTTTGTAGGAATATGAGCAGAACAAGAGATGCTTTAGATCCCATTAGCCTTGACAACATTGATCTATTGAATGAATGGATTTGTGAAGAACCCGGTCTTCTTGATGGAGATGACATAAGTTGGGAGAGTATCGAACCACCTTTCGCTACTTTAAATTTGGATAATGACGAGACATGTGTAAATGAGGAGAATGAGCTTGGTGGAAATGACCAGCTATTGGAATGTCTTGTTGACGACTTTCCTTATGCTCCACTGCCAGATCAAGATCCTTATTTTTATATTAATGATGTAGAAGATGTTTGATATATTTTTCTTTTATTTTAGAACATTTTACTTTCATAATATTTTGGAATTTCAAAGATGTTTCTAATTTTGAGATTATGTTTGTATTGTATAATTTAAATTTCATTTATCTTGAATTTAAATTATACTTGTTAAATTAATATTTTATTTTTTTCATATATATAATTAAATAAAAATGAATAGTACAAAACCGGAACGATACCGAAATCGGAACGTTCCGTTCCAAACACAAAACCGGAACGGTACCCGGGACGGGATCAATAACCCTGATCCATACACCTTTTTGATAATCATATAAACCCTAACTGAACTATATATGATATTTGCTAGTTTAATCAGTGAACTTCTGATCAATCATGTCAAATCTATCTAATACCTTCTAGCTCTCCTGATTGATCATGAGTTGTAGATGTCTTGGTCAATCTAACAATGTCCTTTATTTTTAGAGCAATTGAATTCACCTTTGTTTTTTAAATGCTGAAAACAAATCGATCATAAATGACTTGTGATTAAACACTATCAGAGATTTCTAGAAACAAAGAAATCTAGAACCAGAACCCTAAACTTCTTCACCTTCCACATAAAATCACCATTTCTTCTTTCAAAAAATGCTGCTAAGTTATTTAGTTAACAGATTTCTTGCGAATGTAGTTACACATAGCTTACTAAGGTACCATCACCCTGATAACCCAAACAATCAGAGATCCAGAAATTATTGGATATTTTTTCCAAATTGCGGAAAACCATGAAAAAGTACACAGAAACATAATGTTATTAGCACTCGGCTTTGTCACCTGCAACACAATAGGCTTTAAACAAAACGATAAAGAGTTGCATGGATTACCCAAACATAGTCATTGCCCATGTGATATGGTTGCAAATGATTAACAATGCAGAAAAAAGACAAGCTTTAACTTCTAATGATGATGAGCTTGCACATATCGTAAACCACAATACTTGCAGACAGCTGGCTCCTTCAAGTCAAGGCATATGAACTCAATTGGATGCCCAAGTGCAGGGTCAGTGTCTACAGCAAGAAGTAGCAAATCATCAATTTAGCATCAATTGGTTTTGGTTATTTACTGATTTCAGAGTTTGAAGTGCAGCGAGGAAGCGTTTGTAATCTGTCTTTCTGTTTTTACAGATTGAACTTTTAAAAATCTACCTCGATCATGAAATGTACAGACAAGAAATAAGCACAAACTAACCTCCTTCACAGGCGACAATCCTGCCTTCAACCTTGATTGGAGGAATTTCATTGATCAACTCCATTGGAGATTTCTTGCTAGTATCCTACAAATAAAGGAACAATCTTGCTTATTTTTGCTGTCAACTCTTAAAGAGATTTCAAATTGGACTTAAAACTATGCTTTAGGTCTCATAATTGATTTGCAGATTCAAAGCAACAAGAAGAGTAACTATAATAAAACCATGAATAGCTGGTTAAGGAATTAAATGATAACTGCCAAAGCTATAAACTATAAATCCTAGTCCTATATAAGGATTTTACAACCCAAATCCATGTATAATTTGTCCTTTCTATTCTCCTACTTCCTCCACTTCCTCTTGACAATTGTAAGTGTTAGAACTCTAATTATACGACAACATTCACAACGTAAACTGCTAAAGACTCATGCTTTGAATAAGACTTTATCACTCATTAATAACTTGAATCCTTATCCTGTTGTTTAAAAGTTGATAAAAAGACAAAGTGAAACTATTGCTTTTGATCAAACAACATTTTATTGTTTATTTTTGAATAAACACAAATCTCTCTACTTGTTGAATTTCAGGATATCTTTAAAATTAGTTCTTTGGTTCGTCATCAATTTGGTTCCCATAACAAAAATTTCATGTTTATCCTCAATTCTGCTCCTCGGATTTTGTGATTTAAACGTAAAATCCATCTAGTTTTTTTGTTCTTCATAAAAAAAAGAAGAAAAGGAGAGTACCATCTATTGGATCCAAAAAGAAAAGAAAGGAAAGAAAAGGGAAGAGGTACGAACTTTTAGAAAAAGGTAACAATTTTAGAGTTTCACGATACAATATTGTAATAACATGTGGTACCATATTTTAAATAAAACAAAAAGAAAAGGAAGTGAGGAAGAACATTACTGCCAGGTTACACCATCCATGATTCTCCCAGCTTCAAGATTGTTCATGGCAAATTTTTGCAAGGGTTGCGGATATCATGCATGGAGCAGAGATTTCTTGTTGCCATCATTTATTCTAGATCACGACTCCATTTGTATTGTATCATTTTTAGGGTAATTACAAAACTTGTCTTGTGTGTTTGTTACTTGTTTGGTTAAAGGTAGAAAAAAAACAGGATCTATGCAATTCTTGCTCATGGTCAATCTTATAAGAATCACAAAATATATTTATAATTGGAGAGGTATAGTTCTTCAAGAACTGAGAAATGCCAAGTCTTGTTAGTTACAATATCACATATTCTTTATCCTATTGACATGAATGTAATGCATAAAATATTTATCACTATGGTTATTTGAAGAATATATTTTAGGAGCTAGCTTTCATTCAATTTCAATATGAAGCATGTTATTTCAACCTTTTGTTTTGGACTAAGTGACACTTGTGTTTATGAAAATTGTGGTAAGATGAATATTTGTATGTGGGTAAGTTATGAATGACTATGATAATGTGAGCCTTATTAATACTATTTATCTGTGAGCCTTATTGATACTATCTAACCTCCAAAACAAACGGTCCAACCATCGTAACAAGCTATTAATCAAACTCCATCTAAGGTTTTTTGAATTACCAAGCCCTTACATCTTTCAAAAACCCAAACTCTACAAGCTAAACTTGAGGAAATAGGCCCATTCAATGCTACATTGGTTCAATTCAAAATAGAAGTTGAATGCCATAAAGCAAGCAATCAATGTATAACAAGATGATGAATGCATTGAATATGAATGACATTGAAGAAGCTTGTTAGCAATATGGCGATCATGCAAGCACAAGATGAGAATGAATTTGAGGATGAAATTAAAGTAAGGAATTTTGTACAAGAAGATTTCACAAATTGAAGAATTTAAAGGTGAGGCTATATTAATTTTGTAACCTTCTGAATTCAATCTTGTAGATGAGAAGCCTATCTTATTCATCTTTGAAGAAGAATAAAAAGTATCTTGTGCATAATTTTTTCTTTGAACTATGGAGTTTATGCAAATTTGTGAGGTTTTTGCTACTTCTGACTTGAACTCAAGGTTAAGTTTGTTTTTTCAACTAGGATAGAACGATGGAGGATGAAGGGCACCATTGAGAATTGTTATTTATTTATTTAAGAGTTTTAATATTGTATGATTATTTTAGATTTTATATTTATGAATGTTAGTGTTTATTATTTAGTTAAATAAGGATTTTAGTTTCCTTGTTGGAACTTATTGGGTTTTCCAATTTTGTTTAGTTTGAAGCATATAAATTATCACCTAGCATTATGTGTTGGATCTTCAAATTGTTGAATAAAATAAAGGATTAAGTATTTTTCTCTTGTATTGCTTTCCCAAGGCTGAGAGTCTCTTGTTTTATTTATGTCAAGATCAAGGATGTCACTCTGCATTTTCAAGATCGAGTATGTTTCTCTTGTTTGATGAATCTTGATTTCTATCTTAAATTAGCTTTCTCAGTGCCATCTTGTTCTTTGGTTCTACATAGAGAATCCTTAGCAAAAGAAAAGACAAACCATATCCTCCACCGATTGAGCATAACAAAGTGGAATATAAGATATATGCACTCAATAAGATGTATAGGAAAGCATGCATGAACCTGGGTATCCCATATGTTACTACAACAATCTAATATATGACACGAGAGAGAGAGAGAGAGAGAGAAAGCAGATCATTCATTGTTTTTAAATGCTTCCACAAGATGAAGGTTGCTATAAGTTGCAAGGGACCTTTGGTATTAAGAGCTTGGCATGAATAAAAAAAAGGTCCTAGCAAAAACAGAAGTATTTGTCTCTACACACCAGCACTCATAGAAATAGTTATGCAAGAGAGCACATAAAGTTTAATAAAAGGCATGTAAATCATAATAAAATAGAGTACATTTTAATCAGGAAGGTAAAGAAGACACTCTAGGTTGAAGACATGTGGTTAACATTTCATTCACAAAACACAAAAAAAATGTAGCATACAAACAAATGTAGCATGTTATATTATCTAGACTTTTCAAAGTTGCTAAGACCAATGTCTTGTGTGAATTTTGGAATAAGACACCTGTGTCTAAGTCTATCACCATAAAAGACGATCATTTATGATTGCTTGAAGCCATGGGTTATGGAACAAAGTGTCATTGTGTGTTTCCCATAGAACCAGTTTTCTGGTTTCTTAAAACAACATACCCACCCCATCCCTATAATTCCCAAGCAAAAGCCTATATGCAGCACAGACATGACTATGCATTTGTCATTACCATGACCTACAAAAATAATTTGGAGCCAAAAAATGCACAAACAATTGTAACATATGTAAGCAGTTTGGCCATAAGCAGCCTGTGGAAAAGAACATTTTTTTGCTGAAAGACTTATTTTGTTTTATCTTTAAAAAACATTTGCTGCAGCAGAGTACGCTTTGCGACAGAAATATGTGATTATTAAAAAAAGGTTAGGCAATTACTTCAAATATATTGTAAGACACAAATAATCAAACAAAACAGCTGCTAGTTTAAACCGAAGGGGGATGGAAATTGCAGCTGACTTATTATCATCATAGTTAGTCCATCATAATGAATCTTAACATCCGAGAATAACTTAACTTCTCTAATGGTTCAAAATTAAAACCCACCATTCTTCCAGTGCATTAAATCAATAACCAAGAAGTTGCCCAAATTAAAGAATCAATCTTATCCAATGACTCCTAAATTTACCATAGATAGAGTAATCAGCGAGTCCAATAAAACGAATAATTAAAAAAACCTTAACAATTTGGATTCTCATATATATAAAAACAAAGGGAAGAATTTGAAGAATCGGACATGAAAAACCTATATTATAAAATTCAATCTCGAATCTCCTTTCTCCAAAAACATCAATTTGAAGAATTGGACATGTAATCCAAATAAAAATACCAAATTAATGAGGAAGAAAGTACCTGCATCCATTTGGCAGTGTGATTACTGATTTGATTGCTAACCAAATTATAATTTCTTGTGCCCAAAGCAGCACCGACATTCGAAGATCTGCTCCTGCTTCTATTTACAAGGCTTCTTAGCAAGCTCGATGACATCGTCGCTCTTTTCTCTCTATTACCCAGGCCCGTAGATATATAAAAACAAAATGAGAGAAATAGTGGGATTTTTTTTCTTATATATAGAAATAATAGGACGGAGTTGTTTTCTTTTGTTAGCAAGTTGTGTGGACCTTTATAGTTTGCTAGGGCCCATTAGGAGCCTATACGCCTGGCTTAGTTAATGTTAGGTTTGCACTTATTAAAATATAAGAAGTTGAGTCGGATACAGTTATAAGTCCGTCACTAATCCAATTATATACATGAACACTTAATATTCTCGTTAATGTGAGGAAAAAAATTCAATAAAAAGATTAAAATTATAAACAAAATTGCCATTATATTCTATGATTAATGAGTCATATTATTAAATATTACAAATTTGCCATTAAATCCAAAAATTATCAAAAGATAAACCCAAGTAGTAAATGTTATAACTAACTATTTCCCTAATACTTCGGATTATATCTTCAAATATTACATGTAAGAAGAGATAAAAGGAGTATTCTCATTAGGGTGAATATAAAACTTGTTTTTATCTTAGTTATAATAGAGTTACATCGGTAAACACAATTTTGAGCACATGAAAATTAAGTAAGCACACATAGATAAAAATTTCAGGGACTAAACTTAATGATTAAAATTCATATGATTGAAATTTATCAAATCAATATGATAGAATCAAAGTTTGATGTCTAATTTGAAGAAATTGTATATTTTTAGGGACCAAATTATAAATTGTAAAATATACCCTTATTATAGTACCAACAACTTTTATCAGTTCGTGAAACTTTTTTTTTAGCTAAAAAAAACTATTGCGGAATCTTTTTTCAAAGGTTTTGTCATTTTGAATCTATTGGTACAATGCGATCACAATTTCATTTAACAACTAATGAGCTATGGTCCTTCTCTCTTTCTTTTTCTTGGGAATTGTGCACTCCGTCCTTTATGTGATTTCTTAAACACCACTTGAGAGATCAAAGGAAATAAGGGCATAATCGACTTTGAATTATAGAATAGAATTTTTGTTGTTGAATTAGATAAAAATACATAATAAGCTCTCCTTATCAGGATGGAATCACAAACTCTATCAGCTCTATATTATGTTATGTTAAAATTCACACTACTCTTTTGTTCATTATATATATAGTACACAGCGCATATCAACTCTAATATTATAATCCATAATTAGCAAAATACAATATCTTGATGGTAAACTCACCTTGTAGGTAGAAATCTCTCTCTCATATTTTATCTATTATTACCAACCTCTCTCTCTCTCATATTTATCTATTATCACCAACCCATCTCTTAGTCTATCTTTTTTATTCTAGAGATATAATTCATGGAAGAGGAGAAGTTTTAAGATACTTTATAAGAAATCATATTCAATCACAATATAAGACTATTTTCATCTTATATTAAAAATGTTAGGTTTTCTCGAACACAAACACGAAGTAAAAATAATAAAATTAATTTTTTTCAAGTGTCCCAGTGATCTAACTAGACAAATCTATGGTTGTTTAGGATTTATATAAATATTATCTGAAGATCAAATATTTTTTTAGCTTTAGATAATTGTTTCAAGATTGGGTTGTTACAAATGATACGTCATTCAAATGTCTGACTCTAACAATAACCATCAATAATAAATCTCCTAAACCCTTTTAAAAGAGATGAATTAATATGCCTTTGATTGCTAGCTCTTATATATTTATATTTTTCATGTGTTCTATAACTTACATAGTTTTTGTACTATTTACTAAGCAAAGAATAAAAGGCATAAAGAATGACTTGAGATTTTAAGCGAGATGATTTTGTTTCACTTAATTCTATTTTTTTAAATTGTTTGAGGTTTACAAGTTATTTTGATTTAAATGAAATGGAATAAACAACTTGGATGCCTTGGAGGTGTGTTTAGATGAAAATGACTTGAAAAATAGAATAATGGCTAAAATCTAGGTTGGTTGTAAGCAAGTGACACTTACATATTTGTTCTTAGAAGAAGGGTGAACAAAAAGTCATCCACTCGCTTAGAACTCAAATGTAGTCACGCCTTAAGCCCGCACATCTAAGCAAGCTTTTTTTAAAGGCCAACATTCTTGGGTTACTTGTGCCTGCAAACCAGACCTTTTTTTTAGCTCTTCTTATATTATTATCTTTTTTTACAATTTTATCCTTTAATGTCATATTTTTATTATTTTTAATTCTAATTTTATCCTTTAATATTTTATTGGGTTTAAAATGTTTTTATATTTTTCAACATATGATAAAGTTCTAGTAGAAATAACCTAAATCCTAGTGAAGTTTTTAATCTAGATCACGGGATTGATAAGGTAACCGGGATTCACATGAGCTTTTTCTTCTCTTTCTCCTTTGAACTTACTAATAATGTCAAGACAACTATCACATGATGTAATTTGAAACATAGGCTAGAAAAAAACACTAGATCGAGAATTTTTGTACTTGACTTGCTATAATAAATTTAATAAGAATGTTACAAAGTTTTCGTGGACTAGATATTTTTATTTATATTGCTGTTTAAAAATTATAGAAGAGGTCTATAAGCCAAACATTTATTTCTTTTTCTTAAAAAAAAAATTATATATATATATATATATATATATATATATATGTCCTGTTGGTCATGGTTATTTTCTATCTCATCCTCTTAATAAAGTTAGCAATGTCTTTGTCATGGTGAACATGAATCAATTCTCGGTAATAAAGATTATCTGCTGGCCTGTTGACCACCCATTAATCCTGTTTAGTGAAGGTCTAGGTATTACTTTATTATGTCAATACTCAATTGCCGGTGTTATATTGATTTTCATGTTGAAAATTGCAGGCACTGGAAAAATATAGGTACGAGCAGTCACTTGAGCATACAAGTCAGTTCATTGAGAAATTGGAGAAAGAGCTTGAAAATTATCAGGAGCATGTTGCTCGTTTCAAGAAAAGGAAAGAAGCTACAGTCGACAGTACGATTGCTGATGTATGAAAACAAAGATGCATTAATCTTTTGAAAGTTGATTGTTTTAGATT
Source organism: Salix purpurea (assembly GCA_027405865.1). NCBI lineage: Eukaryota > Viridiplantae > Streptophyta > Magnoliopsida > Malpighiales > Salicaceae > Salix > Salix purpurea. The sequence goes on from CM050333.1 coordinate 13,248,263, forward strand.
AAGGGGGTGGCACCTTCTGCTGATCATGAGACCGGATTTTGCTTCATGGAACAGATCAGACATGGTAAAGATTTCGTCAACATACTCAAGATTAGCTCGTTTTCATTTCCAATCAATAGGGAATTGATTCAATGATGCTGCTGTGCTGTATTCATGCTCTTGTTTTCTGGAATCTAACTTGATAGGCATCTATGCACACTATGAAGTTTGGCCTTCGTTTCTGCTCTTACATTTTGTTTGATGCTATAGTAGTTGTTTTTTCTTCAATTTTCTTCCTTGTTTAATTTAGTGTTTTTAAATTATTTTCATGTGTGAATGATTTTTAAAAAATGAAAAATATTATTTTAATATATTTATGAATAAAAATTATTTTAGAAAACAACAATCCCCTCAACCATATTTCCAAACAATGCCTCCTGCAACTCAGACCTGCATTCCCCATCTTCCTCCTTGTTATACACCAAACCAAACAAGACATTGAGACCACAGGAGAGAGCATTTCAATACTAGCATGAGCCTTTTTTTGCCTCTAAAAAAACAGATGTAAAATCACAAGAAAAAATCTAGATCTAAAACCACGATGAAGATCACCGCACAGTAGCCCGTCTCTCGCCCTCAGCTAAACCACTACAGAAGAACCCTTATACATCTAAGCGCATGCACAATCATGTGTACAAAATTAAAGGTATATCATTCTAATTTTATAGAAACTTAAAAACCAAATAAATAATAAAATATCAATTACTCTCTTAAATAACATTGTATACATTTTTGTCTTCAATTTCTAAAATTTATTTACAATCAAATCACGCTTGATTAATCATTCTATTTTAATTTATGATTAATGGTTCTTATGTGTGTGACCCAATTTAATAAGTTGACCAAAACATAAATCATAATCATAAATAAAGTAGATTAAATAAATTAATTTATTATCAATTAAGCAATTGATTGATTTATATTAAAAGACCAAGTATTATATCTATTAATCTTTCAGTAACTAGTTTCTTAGTATAATTATTATTCATTCATCAAGAACATAAAAGTTAAAAGTGATCATGAACTAAAAGGTAGACGAAATTACACTTGGTTTGACGAAGCAATTTCATCCACAAACTTAGCAACCATCAACATTAAAATTAAAAGTGATCCCAACTAACAGCAATGGATGAAAAAACAAAATCAATGGAAAAAAACAGCAAATGTGGCCTCATTAACAGTGTAGGATGCACAACAAAACAAAAAAACATCCTATAAATGCAATAAAAAAAGATAGTGACAACACATAAAATTTCATCCATAAACTCACAACCATTAACATAAAAATTAAAAAGTTATCCCCAACTAAGAGGCGAACGAAATTGAACTTGGTCTACTAAAGCAATTTAAACCACAAACTCATCAACAATCAATATAAAAGTTAAAAGTGATCCTCAACTAACAGCAATGGATGAAAAACGCAATCCAATAAAAAAAAGCAAATGTGGCCTCACTTACCAACCTAGGACGCGCAACAAAACATAGAAACATCCTTTAAATACAAAAGGAGAACAAAAAAAAGAGAGAACAACAACTCATAGGAATCCCATCCAGGAACTAAGAAATTATCAGCACAAAAGTAAAAAGTGATCCCTAACTAAGAGGCAAATGAAATTAAACTTGGTCTACCAAAACAATCTCATCCATAAAAAACTCAACATAGAAGTTAAAAGTGATCTTCAACTAACAACAATGGATGAAGCAACCAACCCATTGTGTCCTCACTTAGCAGCATAGGATGCACAAAAAAATCGAGAGCCGTCATTTAAACGCAAAAAAAAAAAACCAAAAAAAGAGAAACAACACAAAACTATTATATCCACAAACTCAGCAATCAACATAAAAGTTAAAAGTGATCCTGAACTAAGAGGTAGACGAAATTAAACTTGGTTTGACGAAACAATCTCATCCACAAACTTAGCAACCATCAACATTAAAATTAAAAGTGATCCCAGCTAATAGCAATGGATGAAAAAACAAAATCAATGGAAAAAAGCAGCAAATATGGCCTCAATAGTAGTGTAGGATGCACAATAAAACAAAGAAACATCCTTTAAATGCAATTAAAAAAAGATAGCAACAACACATAAAATTTCATCCACAAACTCACAACCATTAACATAAAAATTAAAAAGTTATCCCCAACTAAGAGGCGAACGAAATTGAACTTTGTCTACTAAAGCAATTTAAACCACAAACTCATCAACAATCAATATAAAAGTTAAAAGTGATCCCCAACTAACAGCAATGGATGAAAAACGCAATCCAATAAAAAAAAAAGCAAATGTGGCCTCACTTACCAACCTAGGACGCGCAACAAAACATAGAAACATCCTTTAAATACAAAAAGAAAAGAAAAGCAACTCATAGGAATCCCATCCTATAAAAATTTCATCCACACACTCACAACCATTAACATAAAAATTAAAAAGTTATCCCCAACTAAGAGATGAACGAAATTGAACTTGGTATAAAAACACAATTTAATCCACAAACTCATCAATAATCAACATCAAAGAAAAAAGTGATCCCCAACTAACAGCAATTGATGAAAAAAGCAACCCAATAAAAAAAGCAGCAGAGAAAAGGCCATATCAAAGTTTTTAACAAGGTTGTTTTGCAAACATACCTTCTTGAGATATGCAGCGGTTGGGTCAAGTGAAGTAAAGGGCTGAAAAATGTCATTGTTGTTGTTTTGATATTGCTCATTTCAAATCAACCATGTGGATCACATATAAGGTTGACACAACAAATGTAGAGAGTCAGACAAAAAATAAGGGTAATGACCAATGAAAGGATCAAAGACTCCAAAAACAAGTATACCGAATAGTTAAGACAAAAGCTGCATGAAAGGTACAAATTTAGAAAAGATTTTAAGAGTTTTGATTGCTGATTTTTTTATAAACAATAAGGACACATAACTCACCATCATTTTTGGCTATTCTAGGAGCTTCATATGTTTTATCACAGGATACTAGTCAATAACTCGCCATCATTTTTGGCTATTCTAGGAGCTTCATATGTTTTATCACAGGATACTAGTCAAATTCTCTTTATTAGATAAGATATTAGCTTACTATGAATAGTCAAACCTTGAGTTAGGAATAATATATAGGTGCTTTATATGTGTGTCAAAGTTAGCATTATCATTTTTTATCAAACACTTATGCATGATTACTAATGGGAAGCGATAAAATTCACTTATACCACTACTTGTAATTAGATTTGTTTTTAGAACTAATGAGATGTGGATATTATATAGTCACAGATTCCACAAGTTTAAATTAGATATCAAAGAAGTGGTTAACAAAATTTAAAATCTTATAATTCTAACAAAAACTATAGAGATGTCATGACATAGTTATCTCATTAATAAATCTTATAATTAAAGAGGAATCAACTTTATATTGCTCTTTTGACAAGGAAACAAAGAGATAGGAGTTAACTCTTACGGTTTAGATTTATTTGGACTAGCTCTTTCTTCAAACTAAGAATTTTCCAACAATGTACACCATAACTGTGATTCTATTGCTTTTGCAAGCTATGTTACAAATTCAGTTCAAGTCTTAAAGAACTTCATCTATTTCTTTCTTTAGGATAAGAATAGTCTAACTAATTAAAATATTAATGTAAAAATTATAAATTAATTAAAGAGAAAGTTCAACAACAATGTACAACATAATTGTGGTTCTATTGTATTTGCACGCTATGTTACAAATTCAGTTCAAGTCTTAAACAACTTCATCATTGTTGGAAACATGCAACATAAATCTGTACTTACCTGATGACATAAGGTCTTTAAATTCCCCTAAGTTGTTGAAGAAGTGTATTTGGGTAGACTAATGGAGAACTTCTAAAAAAGGAAAAAAAAATAAAATGTGAGCATATTTGTATAGAGCTAGAGAGGAAATTGGGGTCGGCCCATGTTGACATAACCTGAAATGAGCGAGGTCCATGAGACCACATTTGGTTCAGGCATTTCATCGAACAGTTGGTGTGCATACTCAATCCCTCGTGATCTCACCTAAGGAGGCAATTAGATGATTAGTGGTGATAGTATCGTTTAAAAGGCCAAAGTTGAACAGATTTGCGTGTCTTGAGATTGCAGAAATGAAATGCTTACAGTTTTTAAGTTGTTGAATGATTTGAACTGCTCTTGCTTGATGATAACTTGACATTTATTTATTGGTGCCTCCTGCAATGTCATCCCTCTTCCATACCTTTCTCCTACAAATCTTGGTGGAGTTCTAACTCGTGGCTTTTATATATTTTTTTTTATTGGTATGGGATGAAGGAATTTGAAAAGACACCCTGCAACTCTTAGAAAATTAGTCATGAGTAATTAATTATAAAAAAAAATTGAATACACTCTCCAAAAAATAAAACATTATGTATTATGCATGCTCACATATATATTTTATTTGAAACAAACTTCATTTACCTATAGAATACCATGAATGTTGGATAAACTTGAAAACTTTTAGTCACAGACCACCTAGCTAAGAAGTATTATTGAAGTAACAGGAGTATCTAGAGGACTGAAATAAACATGAATGCAGCGTTATTGTCAGCAGAAAAATTCACACACTAATTTGCCATAAGTATCATAAATTTATCTATACAATCTAGATATCTGGAAAAAAAAATCACGAGTTCACATAGCAGAAACAATCAAAATTCCACACATGTTTCATGTCATCAATCAAAGTGTTCAAGCAAACCAGAGTTACACCTTCCCTACAGCTTCTTAAGTAGCTAAATTATCTAAAACAACAGTTCTTACTTCCTAGTCATCCATTAAAGCAGTATTCTTTGATGCATAACAACATTTTCACCTCCATAATTACATTGCTATAAGAAACAATTCAAACCATGTTCCACTAAACCATCGTAGGCAAGAAGCAATTAAGAAAAACTAGAAACATAGTTATGCAGAAATCACATGATCATAACACAAATAACTCACATATCACGCACAAGGCAGGTCCCTTGTTTTTACAATAGCCTGCAAGGTTGGTCACCTTAGTAATTAGTTGAAAAATTCACACACAAACAAGCTAGAAAGTATTATTGAAGTACCAACAGCATCTAAAGTCTGAGATGACAACAAAAAAAGTATTAGTGTGGCAGCAACATGCAAGCTGTAACAAGTAGGCTATCACTCTTCCGACAGCAAAAATCCCACCTCATGACTCTTGTTGTACAGCCAAACAGATACTCCCTTGATTATCTAAGCCCCCCACCCCAACCCCACCTTGTTTCTGACTAAAAGTTCATTTACCTCATGATGACATAATTTGTGAACATGCAAGTAAACTAGTTCATCTGGCACGATTGTGTAGAGTTCAATATAATGGGCTCGTGTCTTTCTGTCTTCCTAATCGCATGAATTAAAAGAGAGATTTGTGGTAATTTCTCAACAAAAAAAAAACACGCGCGAGAACAAATTAATGTTGAGATATCAAGATTGCACTGATTATCTTAAAACCTTATCTAAAATCTATCAGAGCACATTGAAAAACTCTCATCAGATGAAAAAATCAGAACCTTACAAAAGATAATAATCAAGATCGATATAAAGATAGCCCGTGAACTAACCTTGTCTTTATCATCAATGCCATCTCCAGAATTATCCTAAACCAAGACCACCATCTCCGCCACCTCCACGAGAGAACCAGTAAGCCGCGATCAAAAATATCACAACCATCAATTAGTTTAAACCAATCCGCCTCGCAGTGTCACCTCTCTCTCTCTCTAATTTTCGTCGATAACAAAGATGAATTAGGGCGTTAAATAATATGAGAGAGCGAGAGAGAGCGTTTTGAAGAGTCATGTCCGATCACAGTATCGAAGGGAAAGTCCGAAGAGAAAGGGTTTTTCTTCTGTTTTTAAAGTTTTCTTGGAGAGGGAGACAGTATCCGTTGATGTTAATAGCAACGGGAAGACAGCACAGCACGGGAAATTATAAACAATTGTGGTTTTTTATTGTGATGTATTTGCCCTTTGTTGTTTAGGGTAATTACGGGATTTCGGAATCCTTAAATAATATGGTATGGCTGTTTTGGAGGGTAATTTTGGGAGAGGGAGCTCAGCAGGCTTCAGTATTTTTGAAAATAATAAGTACAAAAATTACTACAATATAAATACATGGTTAGATTTCAACTTTAAAAATCAATGGATTACTTAATTCTTTTAAAATCAATATTTTTTTTATTTCCATTCATCTCACATCAACTATTTTTCTCTTGTCTATATTTGACGAATTATGCATATGTTTATTTTCATAAAATAGTTTTTTTTTTTCTTTTCAATACCGTCTCTAGTTTTGTTCTTTATTCTAAAAAAAAACATTTTATAAAAAACCTAATTTTTTTATTCATGCACTTAATACAAATATACATATATTTTTATGTGAAATATTTTTTAAAGCAAAAATTAATTATGATTGTAAAATCAAGTGTCAAATAAAAAATAAATGAACATGAAAGATCATTTTCACGCACCTATATAAAATTATAAGAATAGTACATTTGAAAATATAATATCAAAAGTACAATAAAAAATAAAAAATAAATGGATGTTTTTTTCTCATTTAATATTAATAAATTCTACATAAGACTAATATATTATTATTCATTAAGTAATTGATAATATATAAAAAAGTACTCTTCTATATAATTGGATATTCACTTAAATACTATTTTAATAAATTCATTTAAAAATAATTTTATTTCGATTGAGTCCCCCTCTCCAAATTTATTGACACTAAAATAGTTTTTTGATGGCTAAAATATGATTGACCAACTATTTTTTCTCTTTTCTTCTATTTTTTGTGAGTCTCTCTCCTTTTTTCTTTCAAATTTTTGGGACTAAAACATTAAATATATTAAGTTTAGAAATGTAAGATGAAACCCTCAAACATCATTGATCTAAAAATAAAATAAAATAAAATAAAATGTGTTTTTTTTATGTGTCAAATTTGATCCTTGCTGTTTTAAATTTTTTAACCAATGAAATTAAATTTTATTTTACAAAATTGAAAATTAATTACTTATTGTTGTGATATTTTTTGGCATCAAAAAAATACTATGTAAAATGTAAACTAAAACTAGTTAAAAGGTTTAAAATTGCGCAAACATGGTATGGAAGGATGATCCTTGTTGTTTTAAATTTTTTAACCAACGAAATTAATTTTTATTTTACAAAATTGAAAATTAATTACTTATTGTTGCGATATTAAGAAACAATGAAAGAAATATAGTATTTTACTGTTTTCTTTTAGTTTACTAAATAATAATAATAATAATAATAATAATAATAATAATAATATATGATATTAACATTAATATAAACCAGTAAGGCATTTTAGTGTGTTGGAACTATTCATATGACTCCAAGCATTATGGATTGAAAGTCCATCCACAATGTAATTTTTTTATTGTTCTTGGGTGCAAAAACGTGTGGTTTGATCCTTGTAGTTTTTATTTTTTTCTATTTCGGTCCATGTAATTTTACATATTTATGTTTTGATCCTCAAACTCTATTTTTGCCACATTTTAGTTTCTGCATGCTAAGAAAATAGAAAAAGGAAACTATTAGAAAGAGAGAGATAAGATAGAAGGAGATTATCTAACAACATTCTAAAAGGTTTGTCTTCGTATCATTTAATCCATCTTAGAAATGGAAGTTCAATGATGAATAGATCAGGATTTATAAATGTTTTTTATTCAATTTAATTTTAGGTTTTTGGATTAATTTAAAGGTATTTTTGGGTTAGAACTAAAGTTATTGTGGTTTTTGCTTCTTTTTTTGTTATAGTGCATGAATTTGATTGATTTTTTTATGTAATTATGCCTTTGATTAGAAAAGTATATGATTGTAAGTGTTAGTAGTGATTATAAATGTAAAAGGGATAATAGTTAAATAGTCATGGTAATTGTTATGAGATAATAATGTTTATATTAGCTATAACTGTCAATGATAATTATAATAATACTAACGAGATAATGGCTATACACACACACATGGAGGTTGTTAGTTTTTTTTCATTATATTTTAATTTTAAAATAAAGGAAGTTGAGACTTAATTAAAGAGTTGATGGTGATATTTTATTACTATTTGAGATAAAAAAAAAAATAGAGGGGACATTAACTTGTTTCATTGAAAAACAAAGATATAAACATAAATATAAATCTATCCGAGGATAATTTTGAAGTAGATTTTTGTATTTTTAAAATAGAAAATACATAGAAGACATGTCTTTAGACACAATATTTATTATTTCTATCCCTAAAATATCCATGAAAAAAACTCTTAATTCCAAATTTGTTCAACTAAAGCAAACAAGGATAAAAGTAGTTATTATTGTAGCTTTGAAACCCGATCCAAAAAAGAACTAGGTCACGGGTAGGGAAAATCAACCCATTTTTTCTTAAATAATCAAAACAACATAATATTGATTAAAAAAAAGTCAACATGATTTGACCTTATATCGATCTGGTCACATTTCGACCCAAGTTTTTGATGACATAGTCAAGTTTGGTCAATACTTTCTCTGTTTTTCTTAAACTCGAACCGATTCAAATCCCATGTTGACCCTCTTCATCGATTTTAGTTTTATAACATAGGTTATTATACTAGTAATAATTGTAGCACCTCATATGAACTACGGTGGAAAAAATATCTAATTATTTTTTAAAACATGTAAACTTAATATCTAATTGACTATTTGGGTATTAAAAAGATTTAAAACCCTTTGGGAAATTGTTGAAACTCCGAATCCATTTCACTGTTCACTAAAATAGTGTAATGACTTTTTGCCCTCTACCCAAAATATTTAAATCATGGTTTTAAAGGCATCGAGGTCTTTTGGCATGGCCCATATGTCGTTGTCAAGTAGATCGGGCATAAATAAGTATTTTCTCATTTTGACTGCATAGTAAAACACCTAAAATACCCTTAAATGAAAAGAAAAAAAAAATTAACATAGGATCAAAGGGTATTTTAGTTTTTTTCTATAATGATTCTTTTGCTATTATAATTTAAGCTAATAGGCACTTTGGTATTTGCACGAATATAAAAAAAATAAACACTTCAAATGCACAATAAAACTAGGAAAAATACTTGTAAAATAAATTAAAAAAATTTAAGCATGAGGTCAATACATGTTTTTAGTTTTTTATGATTTTTTTAATTACTAAATACAATTTTATATTTGGATAAATATTAAAAAAGTAGATGAGCATGGGAGGAGCCCACACCTTTCTGGTAGCTCATGAAACATCTATTAACATCAAAAAATGACCTTTTGTTGTGTTTTTTAAAGCGTCATTGTGTCTTTGTGTTTTTAGGTGTGGCTTGTGTTTCCATTAGTTATCCGGTTTGGCATTAATGGACCTTTCCTTCTTCGCCGATTGAACAAATTGAACATGCTATTAGAGTTGGAAAAATATTGGATCTAAATGAAAACAAAGGATTCACTAGAAACAATAAGGAAAAAATATAAACAATATTAATAAATCAAGTTATTATAGTTCTTATCAGAATCCCTCCTTAGCATCCAATGTGAACTTCTCTACACCTTTTCTTAAAATTTGACTTAAAACTTTAACGAACCAATAAGACACTCTAATTGAAAGAACATACCACTCTCAAAATCAATATAAATGATGAGAAACTTCTTCCACTCCTTATATATGTAAAAAAGATGTTTCAACATCTTGTAACAAAGTTAAATTTTTCACCCTAAAATCCAGCCCTATACGACAATTTTATCCTGACTAGACTAAGCATTTCAACCCCATGTGACAATTTAGTCATGACTAGATTAAACAGTTTCCTACTTTTTCACTTATGTTTGTCTATAACTATGTGTTTCACTCACCCAAAGAGGTTCCTATAATTGCTTCTTATATGAAAAAAAAAACTAACACAACTGAATATCTTAAAGTACACAACAAATACAAAAAAGTATCACAACCTTTATTAATCTCGTAAACAAAGAATTTCTACCATACACAAGTGTATATGTGTTATGCCCAAAGATTTCATGGTACACTATAAAGGCATTCCAACCTATTTTTAGACAAGATTACTGAGTTGTAAGGGAGAGCCCTCATCCCTATTTTTTAGGATATAGGGGGACATTTTCTCTTCCATGTTCTCCATGAACTTAGTGATCTATTTTTCATAAAGTGTAAGGTAGTCTGTCCCCCATGTTCTCATAATCCTAGTGGTTTATAGAGCAATTCCAATTATGTTGCACATTCATCCATCAATTCCCAATGATTTGGAACCATAACTGTTATAACTAACTCACAATCTACATATCTAACTACTAGCCCTTGACTTTCAGTTTTAGTTGTGCTTGCTACTAGCTTAAAAGGTGTATTTTCTAAGCCTCATGTTTATGTCAAGTCAAGAACCCAATGACTTGTATGAACCATTGCACGTTACTAACTAAATTCATCATTTCCTATGTCAAGTTGTCGTTTTCCATCGCTATTGATTTTGGGCAATATGCATTTGTTGGCATGTCCTTCCACCTAGTGATCTAACATCGACCAAGTAACATAAATCCCTGTTTGAGCCATGCAACCACCATTTCCTCACTAGCAAAAACCTGAGTTAAATATGAATACTATGTGAACTTTTAGGACATATCATTAAGATGCCTCACTTTTAAAAGGTTCTACATTTTATCAAAGCTAGATGAATAATTTTTTATGATACACCAAATATGAATTCAAACCCTCTTCATAAACATGCCTCCGAGAGTGAGAGTGTTAATGCCATAAATATAGGATTTGTATTTATGGCATTAGCAATGGTGATTTGTACCTATATCACTACCATTATAAGCATGACATTGATTATTGCAAGGGATTTCATAATAAGGTGAAACATTTGATGGTATGGGGATTGTCGCGACGGTGATTTTTTCGCGCTTCGCGCCCCGCTATCCCTCTCTGGAGAGACAACGGCGCGCGGTGAAAATGAGGTGATATAGTCCTAAAATTACGACTATAATTAGGAGTCACCACCTAGTATTAAGGTTACTAGGAACCTATTGGTCTGCGAGAGTCTAGGTAAGGGGACTTGTTGTGCAAGGGGAAGACGTATCACCCCATTGCACACTACCTAAGATAAGCTGCATTGTTGTTTGATTGTTTTTTCTAAGTTTATTTTTTTACACTGCATTTAAAAAAAAACATTTTTTTGTGTCTACGGGTCTACTTTACGATGCAATTTTACACCGCAATTAAAAACCTTTTTTTCTTATCTACGGATGTACTTTACAATGTAATTTTACACCATAGTTAAAATCTTTTTTTTTATCTACGAATGTATTATACAAAGTAATTTTACATCATAGTAAAAAAAATTTTTATCTGCGGGTGTACTTTACAATGTAATTTTACACCGTGATAGATAAAACAAAATAATTGTTAAATTATTTTTGATATTTTGGCCAAATTCCAACGGATAATCATAAACTGTTTATGATATCCAATTTTCGTTTAAAATATGAGAAAGATGCAACATATATTTTTTTTACGAAAAATATGATGGAAAAATCTTGGAATCCGGCCGTATGCACAAAAACAAAATATATTTGTGATTTTTGAATTTTTTATATTTTTATATTTTTGCCATTTTTTAAATAAAATAAAATAAAAATAAATAAAAATTAGTGGGCTGACTGCCCAGCCCTGATGGGCTGGGTTGATAGCCCACTCTTGCATGGGCCGGGCTAGCAGCCCACTGTACATGGGCTGGGCCTCCAGCCTAGATGGGATGGAAGCCTAACTCCCTTAGAGCTTGGGCCGGACACGTCCCACTGCATGCAGCGCCGAGGCAAAGGAGAAGATGAACAATGGGTTTTTCGATTGTGATGAAAGGTGTACCTGTTAATACCATTGGGTAGAGGAGGTCGAGGTGGTTCTTCCAGTCGTGGTGGCGTCGGAAACGATGGCCTGTGGTGGCCGGAGGAGGCCTCAGAAGCTAGTCGGCCTGCATTGCTGTGAACTGGGGATGCTCCTGTTGCCTTCGCCTGAGTGGCTGCTGGGTTTTTCTGGCGTGGGGAGAGGTTTCTGGTGGTAATGAGAGTGGAATGTGGGTGGACATAGCTGGACTAAGCTTTGTTTGTTTGATTGTTTATTCGTTTGTTTATTTTTAACACGCATTTTTACTACTTTAGCATACAATTTTAATTTCAGTCAATGCATATCATTGGGTTTAAATTATGGTGGACGAAGAGCGTGCACACCGTGATGTTTATTTTCAAGAAGAATTGGATTCTCTGAAAGCTAGTGTGGCTAGTCTTACCAGCTTACTCGAGCAAGCACTGGGAAATGCCTCTGGCGAGGGTCCTTCAACTAGACCCATATCGGCTACTCAAACAGAAGGAATGAACCACCAAGAAGAGGTGATATGAGAAAGAGTTCAGGATCCGCAACAAAACCCAACTTTTGTACAATCAGCGGTGCCGACACCTATGCCAACCCCAACAGTTATAGAAGCATCAGAGGGTATCGACCAAGATAAGATAGCAACGCTGGAAGCCAGGATAAGGGTCATCGAAGGGGTAAATTTATATGACCCATTACAAGCTGCAGATATGTGTCTAGTCCCGAATATCTGCTGAGACCACCCCTCTTCATGCAAACATTACACTTGAAACCCAAAACACTTGTGGGCATGACCAGGCTAGGGGGCAATTTACAAATGCAATTGAAGCTGGCTCCATCATTCCTTTTCAAAGAGTCTGGATCAAACTCAGGGGGCCATGTTGATATGGAAAATCTATCATCTCCGGTGGTCAAAATCATGAAGCTGACTCCATAATTCCTTTTCAAAGAATCTGGATCAAACTCGGGGGGGCATGTTGATATGGAAAATATATCATCTCCGGTGATCAAAATTTTAAATTGCGGCTCGAGTAAGCAGAAGCAAGAAGCAGTCAAAGTCGGAGATCCAAACACCAGGAAAGGAAGGTCAGGAAGAAGAAAGGGGGACCTATATATTTCAGGTATTTATACATGCATCATCATGCATTACATCCCCATCAAGAATCTAGGAAATGTTTTGGAGGGACCATAATTTACGAACCTTCATTAATCATTTTGTGCACGCTTTCAAGCTCCCACCTTTTCCATTTACTTGAGCATGTTGTTCAACTCTATCTCTTTCCTGATTTTGGGTTTCATCATGCATTTCTCCCCACTGATAATCTATAAGATGTTTAGAAGGGATTCTAATTTACAAATCTTCATCATTTTTATGTGCGCCTTTGAGCCCTCATCATTTTCATTTCACTGAGTGCGCTTACAAGCCTTTCATTTACCATAGATAGAGCGTTTTTCAACCCTATCTCTTCCTTTATTTGTGTGCGTTTTCTAGCCATCAACCAACTTAGATAGTGCACTTTTAAGTCCTATCTCTTTCTAGAACTTGGTGAGCTTTCTAGCCACCATCAATTAAAATAGTGCGCTTTCTAGCCCTATTTTCCCCTCATCTTCGAGTGCGTTTTCCAACCCTCGTCCATCAATCTAAATAGCGCGCTTTCTAGCCCTATTTTCCCCTCATCTTTGAGTGCGTTTTCCAACTCTCGAACCATCCATTAAAATAGTGCACTTTCCAGCCCTCTTTTCCCCCTCATCTTAGAGTGCGCTTTCCAACTCCTGATCATCAATTAAAATAGTGTGCTTTCCAACCATATTTTCCTTCATCTTCGAGTGCGTTTTCCAACCCTCGACCATCAATTAAAATAGTGCGCTTTCCAGCCCTATTTTCCCCTCATCTTCGAGTGCGTTTTCCAACCCTCAGTCATGAATTAAGATAGTGCGCTTTCTAGCCCTATCTTCCATCCCATGAACTCTTCACCATTTTTCACTCGGGTAGGTCACCCATTGCAATGAGACCATCTCCACCATTTTTCACCTGGGTAGGTCAACCATTACAATGAGACCATTTTCCTATGTCACTCACAAACATTACCATCCTCCATCCTTTTTAAGTGTCCTCTTTAGACCCCAATTCTTAGGTAGTGCACTTTCTAGCCCTATCTTACCATTCCTTTCTGAGTGCGCTTTATAGCCCTCATTCTCATTTTTGGATGAATCAACTATTCTTGGTCTGGTACATCGACTTTTCTTTTTCTTTACAACATATACTATCTAAAGTCTTTTCCAAAACTTTAGTCGTAAGCATTGTAAAGAGGGGGCAACTGTCGTAACCCCATTTTCGGGTTACTCCTCAAAATAAAATAAAATAAAATAAAAAGAGCCAGTGTGGGTAGAAAAATCAATGTGGAAATTTTGGTTGTTTTCGCAAGTTCAATTGTATCTCTTTTATTCCAAAAATAGAGGAAAATACAGATTTAAGGCAAAAATAATTTATCGATGGATAAATCTGTGTAAAAATTAAGTTGAACGACATAATTATATTTTTATGGGTTGATTCGATTTAATCGTCGACCAATTTAAAGTTTAATTATGATCGGAAATTAATTTAAGATCCAATTGAAGGATTTAATTAAGTGCAAGGACTTGATTATACTTTAAATTGGTCAAATTAATTTTATTAAGGGCTTAGTCAATGAGAAACCAAGTTCTTGAATTTAATTCCAGCTCAATTGATGAGAATGGAATTTTCAGAGACCGATTGAATTTTCTTAAGTCAATTATGCAAAATCAGGGGCCAAATTGAACAAATTGAGAATCCAATGGTCAATTAAAGGTTAAATCGCGCAAATCGGAAACCAAAGACCCAAATAAAAAAGGCGCACACATTTAAGGTTGCTGTTGAAATTTTGACGGGGATACTATTGCATAAAATTAAAAGTTTAAAACTAATTGGGGGTGCGATTGAACCAATCAAACATTGAAGGACCAAATTGCAATTTTCCAAAGCCAAGATTGCATGTGCTACACTGTTCCAACACCGGAATAGTGTAGAGCACAGCTCTGCAACCCACAGCCTCTGCAAATTCTTTGCAGAGGTAGAGGCAATAACCTCATGCAATATTTTTCAATCCTCGACCATCAATTAAGATAACGCGCTTTTTAGCCCTATTTTTCCCACTCAAAGAGTGCGTTTTTCAACCCTCGACTATCAATCTAAATAAGGCGCTTTTCATTACTATTTTCTCTTCATCTTCGAGTGCGTTTTCTAACCCTCGACCATCAAATAAAATAGTGTGCTTTCTAGCCCTATTTTCTCTTCATCTTCGAGTGCGTTTTCCAACCCTCGATCATGAATTAAGATAGTGCGCTCTCTAGCCCTATCTTCCATCCCATGAAATCTTCAACATTTCCCGGGAAGGTCACCCGTTACAACAAGACCGTCTTCATTACATTTCCAAGGTAGGTCACCCATTATAATGAGATCATCTTCACCATTTTCAATTGGGCAGGTTGCCCGTTACAATAAGACCGTCTTTTTGTTTTTACCATCTCCATCATATTTCCTGGGTAAGTCACCCATTACAATGAGACCATCTTCACTATTGTCATCCGGGTACGTCACCCATTACAATGAGACCGTCTTCACCATTTTTCACCTGGGTAGGTCACCCATTACAACGAGACCATCTTCACCTTTCTGACCTGGGTAGGTCACCCATTACAATGAGATCATCTTCACTATTTTTCACGTGGGTAGGTCACCTACTACAATGAGACCATTTTCCTGTGACATTCACAAACATCACCATCCTCCATCATTTTTAGGTGTCCTCCTTAGGCGCCAATTCTTAGGTAGTGCGCTTTCTAGCCCTATCATACCATTCCTTTTTGAGTGCGTTTTATAGCCCTCATTCTCATTTTTGGATGGATCAACCATTTCTTGGTCAGGTACATCCACTTTTCTTTTTCTTTACAACGCTTACTATCTAAAGTCTCTTACAAAACTTCAGTCGTAAGCATTGTAAAGATGGGGGCAACTGTCGTTACCCAATTTTTTGGTTACTCCCCAAAATAAAATAAAAATGACAAAAATAAAATAAAAGGAGCCGACGTGGGTAGAAAAATCAATGTGAAAATTTTGTTTGTTTTCGCAAGTTCAATCTTATCTCTTTTGTTCCAAAAATAGAGGAAAATACAGATTTAAGGAAAAATAATTTATCGTTGGATAAATCTGTGTAAAAATTAAGTTGAACGACATAATTATATTTTTATGGGTTGATTCGATTTAATCGTCGACCAATTTAAATTTTAATTATGATCGGGAATTAATTTAAGATCTAATTGAAGGATTTAATTAAGTACAAGGACTTAATTACACTTTAAATTGGTCAAATTAATTTTATTAAGGGCTTAGTCAATGAGAAATCAAGTTCTTGAATTTAATTCGGGTTCAATTGATTAGATTGAAATTTTGGGGGATCGAATTGAATTGTCTTAAGTCAATTATGCGAAATCAGGGGCCGAATTGAACGAATTGAGAATCTAATGGTCAATTGAGGGTTAAATCTCGCAAATCGGAAACCAGAGACCAAAATAAAAAGGCATGCACATTTAAGGTTGTTGTTGAAATTTTGACAGGGATACAATTGCAATTAATAGTTTAAAACTAATTAGGGGTGCTATTGAATCAATTAAACATTGAGGGGCCAAATTGTATTTTTCTCACACAAATGTTGCATGTCCCTACACTGTTCCGACACCTGAACATTGCAGGAACAACCCTGTAACATCCCCTCAGCCCTCTGCAAAAATGCAGAGGTAACAGCACACACGACATGCATGCCTCTACCCCTATAAATACAGCCATGGACGCTGCAGAGAGGGGGGAGGTAAGAGAGGAGAAGAGAAAAAAAACAGAGAAAAACGATTGACAGAGGAGGGAGGACACGGGGAAAAGAGGGAGAGAATTACGTGAAAGAAAAAACAGAGGAGAAAAAAACAGAGGAGAGGGAAGAAGAAAAGGAGAAAAAACTCGTAAGAACACACAAAAAAGCTGAGATTATTGAGGAAAATTTACATAAGAAAAAAAACAAGCAATCTTCTTCATCGTCCCCGTCTGTGCAGCAACTCTCTCTCCCTCCCTCTCTCGGTTTGCTGGTTTGTTTCTCTCTCTAACACCAGCGTGGCTGAGCTCTCTCTCTCCACCAACAGAGGCCATTCAACCACCCACATTCCACCCTCATCACCGTCAGAAACCTCTCTCCACGCCAAAAAACCCAGCAGCAACTCAGGCGAAGGCAATAGGAGCATCCCCAGTTCACGACAACGTAGGCTGACCAGCTTTCGAGGCCTCTTCCGGCCACCACATGCCACCATTTCCGACACCACCACTTCTGGAAGAACCACCTCGACCACCTCTATCTGGAGGCAATAGCAGGTGACCCTTTCGTCGTTGTCGGCCGACCACCATTTTACTGTTCACGAAATGAGTGAACTGTGTTTAACTCACATGCTGTAAACGGTGTCGTTTTGTGTTTTCCTTTTTTTTGCACTCTTGTGTCTTTTGGGCTGGACTGTTGGGCTGGGTCGGTTCTAGCCCATCCCATTAAAATTGGATTATGGCCCATCTTGGTAGGCCGACCCATTTAACTAGGCCAAGCCCGAAAATTTTTTATTTTATTTAAAAATAAAAAAATATATATAAAAAATATGTTGTTTTCGTGCATACGGCCGGATTCCAAAGTTTTCCGACACATATTTTTTGTAAAAAAATTATGTTGCATCTTTCTCATATTTTGAAACGAAAATTGGGTATCGTAACCAGTTTATGATTATCCGTTGGAATATGGCCAAAATATCAAAAAAATAAAAATATTTTTGTTTTAATTATCAGGGTTTAAAATTACATTGTAAAGTACACCCGCAGATAATTTTTTTTTTTTTACTACAATGTAAAATTAATTTGTGTAATACATCCGTAGATAAAAAAAAAAGATTTTAACTATGGTGTAAAATTACATTGTAAAGTACATCCGTAGATAAAAAAAGGGTTTTTAACTGCGGTGTAAAATTACATCGTAAAGTACACCCGCAAACACAAAGAAATGTTTTTTTTTTAATGCAGTGTAAAAAAAAATAAACTTAGAAAAAAAAATCAAACAACAATGCAGCTTACCTTAGGTAGGGTGCACTGGAGGTGATGCGTCTTTCCCTTGCACAACAAGTCCCCTTACCCAAGACTCTCGCAGACCAATAGGTTTCCTAATAACCTTAATATTAGGTAGCGACTCTTAATAATTATAGTCGTAACTCTTAATAATTATAGTCGTAATTTTTACGACTATAAAACAACCCCCCATTTCACCGCGCGTCGTTGTCTCCCCCGAATCAAGGGGTGATGGCGGGGCGCGAAGCGTGTAGAAAAATCGTCGTCGCGACAGGGATTGTTAAGAATTGATGACCTTGAATGAAGATGGAAGTAGGAATGATAGCAAGGAAAGTAGGCAGTTAAAACGACAACTAAGATTTGGTTTTGACCAAGCTATCTGGGAATAAAAGTGAAAGTTATAATGCTTAGGCTATGAACAATCCCATCCTAACATGGCTTCTGCCCTTGCTTTTATGCTTAAATTATACATTTGACTAGAAGTGAAAGGTGTTTTACTCATAAGGAATTGGAAATCAGCAGAAAGCCAAATAGAAAGATGTTGTAGATTTAACTAAGACCTTCAAGGTCAATATACTAATAACTAAGGAAAATGATAAGAGTTTTTCAAATTAATGAAATATAATGAGTACAATATATTGGATTAGTTGGAAAAAAAAATTCAACTAGGATTTCTCTAATGTCCCTAATCTTAAGTTTAGAATCACACTAAAATGCACTTTCAAAAGTCCTTAAAAAAGTTTATGTTCCCAAGATGTTATGCAAGACTCCGTGGAGTACTTGAAAGGAATTGACATAATGATTAAACTATATTATTTGATGGTTTTACCCATATTCACCTAGTATTTTGCCCATGTTTTATATATGAAACACCTCGTTATTTTTTATATATATTTTGAAAGCACTTTTGGATGTAAGACCATGATCCAGCCCATTTCAATATTGGCATATTAAGCCTTGGATTGATGTTTTATACAAAACTTGAGTTGTAGAGGTCCAAATTAAGTGATTTTAGTGGTATTAGGAAACTAACATCCATGCTTTGCTATATATAGAAAGAGAAAAAAGAAATACAATGAAAATCACAGCCTTCAAAAACAAATCTTGTATTTGACTTGGATTATCGTGACTTGAAAATCTTGATTTTATAGAAATTCATTTGATTCAAACTCTTTTTTTTTTTGGATTCTAGTTCTTATGAGCTATCAAACTACCAAATTGTAGTAGAAAAAAGTCATATGAGAGAGATATATGGTTAAATCATAAATTTCACTATGCAGAAAGAAAAATAAATAAATTAATAAGCTAACTCTTAAATTGTTAAATTAATAAGACAGACTGTATTATGATGAGTCATATATCAATTTTTTATATAGATTATATGGCCTTCTATTATTGCTATTGGGATGACACGTGTTAGTACTGTAAGTGCATTTAATACTTGGAGATGTTTTTTTTAATACAATTTAAACATTAATATAATAATCAAATATAATATTTTTAAAATGTTATTAATGGAGAGAAAAAATGTTATTAATGAAAAAACTTCAGTCACAATCATTGATTAGCATCAACGAAGAACATGTTTTGGCATTTTGAGTGCTGTTTGCCAAAAAATTCAAGTTTTTTTAATATAAAAATAAAAACACTTTGTAACATAAACAGCATGCTATTGTGAACAACCGCCTTAATCCTCTAGCTCCCATCACGTTGACACCACCACCCTGGCCACCATAGTTCCCTCACGAATCGCAAATCCTCCATGATGAATCACCCAAGACCACGTCACCATTACCAACCATGATACAAGACTTGGCCTTATATAGCCTAAATAACAGTTCCCAACCACCTCTGCAAGCGCTTCCCGGTTGCATGGGAGGTGTTTGACAATTTGTCCCAATAAAACACAATTAAAAAGAAGACAACTCTCTCGCTCTCTCTCTCTCACACACACACACACACACACACACACACACTATTTAGATTAGATATAAACTTGAAAAGGTTGGACATATTTTTTAATATTGTTTTTCAAGCCGGGCTTGCATGTTCTTAAAATTTTGTTTTTTGGCTCAGGCCAAAAGGAAGGAAGCATGGTTGATTGAAAAGCTCAGGAAATTTGAAGTCTCCAAAACCCCAGGTGAAGCATATGATCCTGAAATATTAACAGAAGAGGAGAAGCATTACCTCAAGCGTACTGGCGAGAAGAAGAAAAACTACATTCCAGTTGGCCGACGAGGGGTTTTTGGAGGCGTTGTTCTCAATATGCACCTTCATTGGAAGAAGCATGAAACTGTAAAGGTTACTTTCAAACCTTGCAAGCCAGGCCAAATTCATGAATATGCCGAAGAGCTTGCTCGACTTAGCAAAGGGATCGTTATTGACTTAAAACCTGACAATACCATTATTTTTTACAGGGGAAAGAACTATGTGCAGCCAAAAATCACTAGATCAAGAGTTTTTGTACTTGACTTGCTACAATAAATTTAACAAGAATGGTACAAAGTTTTCGTGGACTAGATATTTTTATTTGTTTAAAATGTTTTTGGTCCAACCGGCAGTATAGCACTAGAAGTAACCTTGTTATATAACTAAAATGTTTTGGGTTAAATAGCTCGTATTCTTGATTGCGAAGATTATATGAATTTGTAAGGAAAAAGAAGAGAAACTAGAGAGTGAAGAGAGAGGACTAGTCAGCATTGCATGGCATATAACAAGGCGTCTTCTCTAGAAGTCGCAAGGCAACTAAATGCAGTGCACGATTGATTACCTGATCTACAACTTATCAGAAACGTCATAATTTCTCTCGCAACCATAACTCACATGTCCTTGAAATTCCAACAAAAACACAGCACGAATCATATGTGTATACAATCTTGGTTGAGGACACGACGCCAAGCAGGCTGGCTGGCTCGTTCATCGAAGACAAATCTTGGTGACATGGCTAAGTGGGAAGGCTGGGGACTGAAAGCCCTTTTTCCCCAGTTCAAATCCAGGTGTCACCCTGTGCTCTCTAACAAAAACTTGAACTCCTACCTCCGAAACATCCCTGAACTTTGAAGTGCTTGGCCATACTCTGCTATGATTGCAGAACTTTTAACTAATTCCCAGATCTTGGCAGAGTTTTTCAACCACTCCCGTTCGGAGACTGTCCTAGCAAAGGACAGGCCGTTCATTGATAAAACCTGATGGAACAGCAACAAACCTTTCAAAATTTGCGCACATTGTAGTTTGTCAAGGGAAATGAATATCAAAATCTTTGCTGATAGGTTTTATTCTATCAGATGAGGAAAAAATGTTATTACACTTCAGTGTTAAAAAGATGGTGAGGAACCTGATTTCGCAACTTGCATAAAGCAGAGATGTAACTTTTGTACTCAGCTTTAGGAGAGTCAGCTTTGTCCTTTAATGGAATGACAAATAAATTGATAGATTTTGAATCTGGATCGTTATTTTGACTGTTTGAAAGCACAGAAGAATAGATCTGCTCTGTTTCCAAGCTTCCGCCCTTTTCTTTGATGAATGACGAGGAGCTGAAATATTGCGCTAGTGCCTTCCTCAGTTCCACAAAATTACACGGAGTAAAATTTTCATCTTGCAGCCTGCTAAAAACAGAATTAGATGGGTGCTTCTGCTCCTAGAAAGAGATAACTCTATATCACATAACTCCCAGATAGCTTTGAATAAGACGTCATGCAACCAGGAAATGATATCGGAGTCAAGCAACATCGATAACAGTCAATGCACTAGATGCAAAAATATGCACCAGATGCATAAATGTTGTTACGAGATCTGTATTTCTCCCCATGTATTGTAAATGTACATGCAAAAATTTTAAAATCATTGTCATGCAGTGTAGATGTACCATCATTCCAAGGATTTAATTTCATGCAATCCATAGAAACTGTTCATTGACAATGACAGCTTTATTTCTATGGCTGCATGTGAGCCCTGCAGAGTACATCTGGTCAATCAAGAAAGCATGCTCACATGTGCATAACTCTTAGAGCCAAGTTGCAATTTATTAGAACTGAACAAAGTGATAACTCACTTTGTATGTACAAAGAGTGGAGTTGCCATATACTCTTCAGCCTCAGAGACTTTATCCTTGTTTTCTTTTTCAGGCCCCACATTAGAGCTCTGCAAATATGCAGAGTTTAGTGAAGATGGATCTGGTATGCCATGTTTCAGCAAGTCAACCTGCAAATAAATAGCACCCCAGTAATATTTATATAGATCATGCAAGTTAGATAAACCAAGTGAGACATTCAAGGAGAAAGCAAAAGGACAAACAAAATGCAAGTGTCATAGTACAAGTATTTGAGAAAAAGGCAACACGACAGAATATCCAGTTTCTAGTGATCTTGAAATATTGGCCATGAAACAATCAATTAATGGTATTTTAACTTTTACTAGAAATCATTCTTTCATACCATGAACAAAGACAGAGTATAGTTTCATGCAACTTCAGTACAGATATTTTAGTCGTGATACAATTTAACTACCTACTTTGTGAGGAAAATAAGCATTCATATACAAACAAAGCATTAAAAGGCAGCTATAGTAAACAAAAATAAATATCAAATTGCAAAAAGTTACAAGAGTATGACCTGAATAAAGAATTACTTTCAGAGTGATAGAACAACATATTACCATGTTATCATAAAGCACATGCCATCAAGCATCTCAAGAACAATCAAACACCTTGTTTTTGCTCTCTCCTTTGTGCTCATCACATATTCAGGTATACATTAGATTTGGACACTTGTAGAAATAATTTTCATTTTCCCAAGTCATATATGGTAGTTACGTTTTCAATATGCGAGCAGGTTAGTTATCACTAATGCTAGTAGCATACTTTAAGACGTTGAAGTTGCATCCCAGAGAAACTTTTAATTCTAAGCTTGGATGTTTGAACCTTTATCCAAATTCCTCATTTGAATTAAATTCCAATAAATCATCTTTTTTGAAGACAAAACCTTTTAACCATTTCAAGTCCTAGGCAACAACGTATTTCAAGTACCTTCACATGAGGTTTAAAGATATACATCTGACCTAACATATAGTTTTGAAGTAATCAGTGCATGTGTGACCATATACAAGCACGAGAATATAGTACCCAAAACCATCTAACAACTATATTACCAAATTCTTAAAGGAAGCAAATTTGTCTTACCAGATAAAGTTAGTAGCCTCAAGCCCAACTTATAAAGATTAAATCAGATTTGAGATGCATTGTTGGATAAGTGATGTTGTACACAACGATGATTGATGTGTGATGATGAAATTAATGAGCAAATAATAGTTGATACATTGCTATTCTGGAAGGAAACGGGCAAGGGACAATTTCTTCACATTCTGCTAGTTACCCGTTGCAGTTTGTTGAAATTGAATATGTACTATGGTTGCCTCGTCATACATAATAATCTCTTCCATAATAATCTTCGGATAGGTGACAAATGAGGGCTGGTAACCCAGATTTTTTTGTGATTTTTGGTTTAAGGTTTTCCGTTGGATTTGGGCTCTAATACCAAAATTGATATAATATATGGTAGTAGCAAATGTAGAGAAGTAGGATTCCCTATTGGAGAGGGAAAACATGAGCAAGAAGAAAGAAAAACTTATAGAAGAGGGCAAATCCCTATGGAAGAGGGTTGAAGGATTTGAAAGAATTTCTGACTTTTACAATGGATATGGTTTGTATATAGTGTTTGACACCAAGAAACTATAGTGTCCTAAGCTAAATAGAAATTATGAATCCTAAAATTATATTACCTTTCAATAATAATAATAATAATAAACCATAGAAAGATACCTAAATAATAATAAAAATCTAAATGTACTAAATTACAAACAAACAGGTAACTTTCTTGTTCCTATATTATGCATCAAATTGATATTTTTGTCTGAATTTTAACACAAATTAACAAAGAAAAAGCAAATGCCTAGTGACTATCAAACAAAAAGAACTAGATTGTTTGAAGAAAGCTGTCTATTCCCAAATTTTTGGAGCATGCAACATTAGTATGTGAAGAGGCCATGAAATAAGCAATACCGTCAACATTAAGTGCCGCATGCTATCATCATAAACTCCATCTGATACCACCAGCAGGACATGACAAATGGAAGCTAGGAGAACACCAAGCTATAATGAATCCTTGCAGCAAAACCAGAAACACAGTAGTTCATCAGGCATTTTATCTTTCAATAACTGTAAGGATGTACATGCAAAAAAAAAAAAAGATTGACCATGCACAATCAATCAACACAGTTACTAAATTTTACTCCAACCATGAGAATAGAAGCATGGTTCCTCTTCATTTACCTGAATAGCTGTAAGTTCATGAGCCAACTCAGTAGAAAGGTTTTCACCACTTAAAACTGAAATTGTGGATGAGCCATCAGGTCTCATCATCTCAGCCAAAACAGAAGGGCTAAAAACAGGCTGCAAATTAAGAAGACAAAACAAAACAGTTAAAAAATGTAAAAGAAAAGGAGAAGATAAAATTTTCAGGATAGTATATCTCCCACAATAATAGAGCTATTGGAAAATTGTTTTGGAAGATAAGGAGGATAGACAGAAACAGAAGACAGCAAAACATTTGGTTTATGGTATCAGAACAATGAATATCAATTAAGGGTGTAGGATTTGATGTTCATAAACCAAACTACTGTTTTATATGCGTAGACAAGTGATCTGGTTAAGTAGCAAGTAATTTTAGGGAAAGAATTACACAACCATAGACTTTTACATGGATGATAGTGGGGTGGAAAACCCACAACAAGTGGCCCATCCCATCTAAATGGAGGGTGTAAAATGAACAGGGTAGGTGAATTTTGATGTAATATGTTTTATTTGGTTAGTGTCCTAGGACAAAAAAGTGAATGGGCAGAAACATGTTTGGTTGCACGGAAGGAGACGGAGACATAAAAATAAATGTGTCTCGAGAATAGTTTTGGAGTTAATTTGTCCTTTCAAAATAGAAAGGACAAGGGGACATGCCCTCTATCCTTAATATCTTCGTCTCTTTTGTCTTGAGACGGTAATCAAATGTTACCTAAGAGAAACTACATCAGGCACCAGACATGGCAGATTTAAGGATCTGCAGACCTGATTATACAGTGTAATACTCTCCCATATGTGTGTATTCTCTCTTCCCATCCTTATCACCTAGAGTCAGTATCCCATCTATGTTTTTTTATCAATTAGTGCTGATCAATCAACTCCTTCAAGCTGGACTCAGCAAATTTCTACTTGAATCAACAAAAAATTAACTGAAACTGACAGCTTTTTGTGAAAAGTCCGGGATGAGAATCTACAAGATTCAGATGGCTTAAGGCTTCAAATCAGCCAAAGCGAACGCTATTTATATTCATTTATGTTTCGCAAACTCATTTAAGCTTTGATTGAATAAACTCATTTTTAGATTGAGTCTAGGAGATGACTTCAACTGAAATATTCGGAACAAATAATTATAAAAAAGAAAATGCCTGACCTGGGTATCAAGAAGTATAAGCCTCTCAGCAGATATCCTCGGTTCAATTCCCACAGTACAATGCCTTGCCATTGCTCGGTTATCTTCAGACTGTACGGTAAAAGGCGGAAGCATCCCTGTATTTATTACATATATATCATACAGAAGGTACTGTCATCGAATTTGTTCATTCCTTTGTTAATATGACTTGTAAGGAATCAAATATAAGTGGGTAACCTGGTGAGGTCCCATCAAAGCCATAAAGCTCATTCAAGATTGTGGACTTGCCAACCCCAGAAGGCCCAATTATTCCGACCACTGTAAAATCTGTATTCTCCGTAAGGAACTGATCCGATCCCAAAATGTATGAATACATTAGAAATAAATATATATAAAAACAAATAATTTACGAAACTGAGGAAGTTATTATGCTATGTTAGTAGTAGTATTTGCTACATACAGGGAGAAAGCGATCAATGTGGAAGTCCCAAGAATCGGAGAGGAGATTGAGAGAGGTAATTGAAGGGAGACGAGACCGATGGTGATGGTGCGGCGCTGTTTCGTCTTCACGTCCAAATTGAGCAGCAGCGGCAGCCACCGCCGGTCCAGCAGTCGCCAATCCGGGAGGCTTTGCTAGTAGGATTTTGGGAGCCTGAGACTGTGATGAAGAACTCCCTGCCATTTCATTCATTAACAAGCAACATGCAGGCACCGCTAGATTTCTGGTTTCGAGTTTTGTTTCTTTCAGTTCATTTAAACGGTCAAACCCTGAAAGATAAGAGAAAGATTAAACGAAAGGAAAGGATGTTTAACAACAGGGGCACTTTGGCCTCGTAATAGCATCTCCTATGTAAAAGCTAAATCTCTAAAATAATTTTTTGATTAATATAAATAAAGTTTTGTATATGTTTATTCTAATGATAAAATTCATTTAAAAAAGTTATTTTTATATATATCATTGTAAATATAATATTTTATTGTATATATAATTTAATTATATAATTAATAGAAATAAGTTATATAATTAAATAATTATTTTTAAAAAACCCTCCATCAATATAATTATTTTTTTTAATTATATTTAAATAAAAAATGAATTTAAAATATAAAAAAAAACATAATATTTTAAATTTGAAATTATAAAATATTAAAAAAATCCGCCATATAATTATATTTAATCACTGTTGATAAGAAGAAAAAAACAAAGAAAGAATCTGGAATTCAAATATCTGCCGTAGAGCATCTCCAGCGGGGAGTGCCATTTTGGAGAGGCAAATCCCCAAAATGGCATTTTGAATAGTGTAAAAATGACATTTTTGTTGATGTGTGCTCCAGTGGTAAAAACTATTTTGGAGAGCCATTTATTTTTATGTTATTTTAAATATAGTGTAATTATTTTGTATGTAGTTTAATTATGCAATTAATTATACAATTAATAAGAGTAAGTTATATAATTAAATAATTGCTTTTAAAAAACCCTCCAACAATATAATTATTAATTTTATATATAATTTTTTACTCTCTTGTTAAAGTATTTTTAAGTAAAAATAAAAAATAAATTTTCTAATATATATATATAACATTATATATATATATATATATATATATATATATATATATATATATATATATATATATATATATATAAAAGGTGGCCCCAAATAGCAGCTCAGGGAGGGGATGCCATTTTTACCTTTGCAAATGGCATTCCCATTGCAGTATAAACAGTTTAGATAAAATAGCTAAACAATTATTTTTTATTTTTGCATGTGGGGATAGCATCCCAACTGGAGATGCTCTTAGGATCCAAATGTGTCAAAATAATAAAAATGACACTATCGAGCATTGATGATTCATGGAAAAATAACACAGAGGCAGGGGCTAGGCTAGGCTAGGCTAGCCATTATGTGGCACCCTTCTCGTCATTCAATTCACTTCAACATCTTCCAATTGAACGGTGGAAACTATTTGATCTTTATGACTTTTCTATTTGAGTTACTACAAATAGCAGCTCATGTAGGAAAAAGTTGTTTTAACTATCAAATAATTTTCCTGTTAGAGAGAAGAAAAGTGTGACAAGCAACTAAAAATATACCTTTTATTTTTGTCTATTCTTATGGCACACCTGTTAGAGTTGCCCTAATATGTTACTAACTGTGACCCATAAATAGCATTTTGCATAGTAGTAATTGTTATTATATATATATATATATATATATATATATATATATATATATATATATATATATATTAATTTATTTCTAAAAATTATTTAGAGCATCAATCTATTAAAATAATTTAAAAAAAATAAAGAAAAATAATTTTTTTCTTTAAAAAAACATGTTTTTCACCACTAAAACAAATTACTCCTTCTATGCTAAGCAAATTCAGCTCATTTTTCAATGTATTCACTATTGAAATGTATAATATTTGCTAATTAATAATATATTATAATAGTATTTTTTTCCAATTGTTTTTATTTTTTTTATATTATCAAATTAAAACTATTCATAAACACCTTGAAAAATATCAAATTAATGCTTTTTAGATGAAAAATAATTTGTAATGTGAAAATAAACATTCAAGTAATTATCAACTTGTTTTTCACTTAAAAATCAAATTAGTTTTTTTAGAGGTTTTCAATTTTTTTGATATATTGATGCAAGAAAAAATTATTTAAACAAACTTATTTTGATGTATTTTTATTTAAAAAACACTTTTATAAGAGCCTCCTATGCTACATCACCAAACTCACACTTAATATGATAACATATATATTCAAAATGATTTGGTTGCTTCAGAATTTTTTAATTCAAATACTATTCATTGAGATTTAACTAATTTCAATATTGTAATATATTATATTTACTTTTTAAAAATTATTAATTTGGATCTTGTGTTTAAAAATACAAGACCAAAATAAAATTTAATAAAAAATCTTAATAAAAAAACACACACCATGCACTATATTACCAAACACAAACACACACCATGCACTATATTACCAAACACGCACTTATGGTAACTAAATAAAATTTTATCAAAATTTTATCAAAATGATTTGGTTGCTCAAAAATCTTTGAATTCAAATACTCGTTCAATGATTTTTATCAAATTTCATTATTGTAATATATTAGAATTATTATTGAAGAAATATTAATTTTGATCTTGATATTATTTAAAAAAAATGATTTCAAATAAAGCTCTTATAAAATAACATATTTTAAAGAAATAGAACTCATTGTAAGAGAGAATATAAATCATTAACATAAAGAATAGAAGAGTGTATAATAATAAAAATATGATAGAAAAACATTATAGATTTTTCTCCTTTCATAATACATAAACATATTTCAATGTCCAATATCACTTTTTAAAAGAGAATTTGTTTAAAAACTTTTTAAAAAATTATTTCTTAAAAACAACATCAATATTTTATTTCTCTCCTTGTATCAAATACTCAATATTGACGCTTAAGATAAGAATAAAATGAAAATTAATTATTAAAATTTAATAAACTTACTATGACTATAAAATAGGATATGAATATATTAAAGCCTAAGAAAGGTGTATTTTTTTCAAACAAAACTACACACCTAATAAAGAACAAGTGAATGTGTGTGTAGTGTGTGTGTGTGTGTGTGTGGGGGGGGGGGGGGGGGGGGGGGGGGGGAATGATTTAAAGAGAAAGGGAAAAAAAAGTTGTAAAAGAACACAAGTAAATAGACAAAACAATACTAATATTTAGAAGAAAGATAAATATAATTGAATTGCGGGGGGGGGGGGGGGGGGGGGGGGAATTGTAAATGATTTAAAGAGAAAGGGAAAAAAAAGTTGTAAAAGAACACAAGTAAATAGACAAAACAATACTAATATTTAGAAGAAAGATAAATATAATTGAATTGCGGGGGGGGGGGGGGGGGGGGGGGGGAATTGTAAATGATTTAAAGAGAAAGGGAAAAAAAGTTGTAAAAGAACACAAGTAAATAGACAAAACAATACTAATATTTAAAAGAAAGATAAATATAATTGAATTGCGGGGGGAGGGGGGGGGGGGGATTGTAAATGATTTAAAGAGAAAGGGAAAAAAAGTTGTAAAAGAACACAAGTAAATAGACAAAACAATACTAATATTTAAAAGAAAGATAAATATAATTGAATTGCGGGGGGAGGGGGGGGGGGGGGAATTGTAAATGATTTAAAGAGAAAGGGAAAAAAAGTTGTAAAAGAACACAAGTAAATAGACAAAACAATACTAATATTTAGAAGAAAGATAAATATAATTGAATTGCGGGGGGGGGGGGGGGGGGGGGGGGGGAATTGTAAATGATTTAAAGAGAAAGGGAAAAAAAGTTGTAAAAGAACACAAGTAAATAGACAAAACAATACTAATATTTAAAAGAAAGATAAATATAATTGAATTGAATAGGTTATATATATCGAGTTGAACGTCGTTTATAATAGTTATATGACTCTCTTTATATTGATATAGTTTTTTTTAACCGTATCTAAACATAGGATTATAATCTTATACAAGTATTATAGTATTATATATCAAATAAGGATATATATTGAATCTTAATACAATTTTAACTGTTTATTTATTGGTTCTCATGTGAATCCAAGCTCATTTGTAACTCTGATTAAATATTTTGTCAAGGACTCCTACTTTGAATAAGATTCAACCTTCTAGTTATTTACACGAATTTAAACTCTATGACTAATCATTTTTTCTTGATCGGTCATAACTTTTGATTGTATGGGTCAATTACTTTCTAGTTTCCTTGGTAAATCAAGACTTTTCTTACTTTGGTCTATGTCACTATTCATAATTGATTTATTTTTTTACTATTTAAATATGAACAATTGTTGTTCTTATTCAATTAGCACATGAATGTTTATCATTGTTGTAAACAATTCCCCATATTTATTTTTTAAATAAAAAAAAATTAACCAATTACACTTGTATTGAAACCAATTAATGCAACTAACCATTTATGACATGGAAAATTGATCTTTTTCATCCAAATATCCCGACCATTTTTATAAATTTGTATTATATGAAGGTCAAATTAGTGGTTTCTTTAAAATACACGTGATCCGGCTTTTAAGCTCAAAATTTAGGATTCTTTAACATTAAATGTTTAATTAATTCACTTCTCATATGATCAACACCTAACACATATTGGTATATTTACATCCTTCCTTAGCATAAAATATATTCTTTTTAGAAAAGACATGAGTAATGAATCCTAAAATTATCAAAAAAGGTATCTTTAATCTCTTTCTCTTATCACACCAATTATCTTCTTTTGTATACCAATATGTGTAAATAATGCTCCAATAACTATGATTATTAAAACCTTTAACTTACACCAAAAAATAATATATAATGATAAAAGAGGTTTTTTTCTTTTCAAAATGATCAAATGAACTTCAACACTTACAAGAAACACCCTTTTCATAGCCCTACAGTATGAATATGGACTCCGCAAGCTAAAATGTAATAATGGTCAAGATTGAAATTCTAGAAGATTTTGTTATGTGACTTAATTGTACAAACTTCCTTTTATATCGAAAAATCATAGACTATCAAGTTTTTGTTTCATGTTTAATCAATGATATGCTATTCCACACTATATTATCTATTAAGAAACTACTTTACTGAGATTGTTTGTTTCATACTCTTAACCTTTTTATATTGTTCTTATAAATGATCTTATGTAATAAATCTTATCTCATACAAATCCATTAGCTCCACTAGCATATCAATATGGTATTTTTTAAACTATTTATGTTATATTTTGCAACATAATATTATAGTATTATTGATACGGATCGGCCTAGAAACACCAACAAGGACCCATTACATGTTCAGGGGCTTGATTCGTGGTTTTGAAGGTTTCAACCAAGTTAGAATTGCAAGGACCGTTGGAGTATCAAGAGGAGACCCTAGTATATCTTATCCATATGCTGGAGGGGTCCAATGCAATCTTATTTGGGCCATGAAGTGAGGACAACAAAGGAGACAAATGAATCCTACTACAACTTGGAAACAACATTGGTTGCTACCCTTTCCTTTTGTTTCTAGGATTAAAGGGCTGGATGGAAGGCTATAAATAAGACTTATGGGCTTTATTTAATTTTGTTAGCTACAGCCCAAGGTTTGTTGGGGCTTAAATAATACTTTGTTTTTAGCTAGGATCCAAAGCTTCTTTAGATTAAGTCATCGACTTTCCAACTTAGGGTTTTGGGTTAGTTTTGAGTGGACCTCTTTTAAGTCCACATAAGAGGTCCATTAGGGTTAATTTTTCAAGAACTATTTAAACTCGTGTAACCTAAATTTCGGCAGCCATTGATGAATATTACTTCTGAATTTTTTTAGTTTTATGTGTGAGAGTGATTCTTGCATTCTTTAGTTCTTGAACGAACTAAATCTGACTTATCAAAGATTAATTGGCTTTGTGGCATCATTCTACTCATTCTAATAGTGTCAGTGTCTTGGGCAGGTTTCTATTGTGTTACACTCCTATCATACCTATTTAAACTCATTTTGATATTTTTGTTTTTTTGTGTTCCTTAAAGTTTTTTAGTGTTCGTGTCCATCTCCTTGTTCTTCGTGTCTGCATCATCTGAAAAAAGGTTATATTTTATCTTTTTCTATCTTGTCAATTCAGTATGTTAAAAAAAAGAAATAAAAAGAAAGAGAGATAGAGACATTAGTTGAAATCTGAAGAATCATTGAATTTTTGTCGCAAAAAACACAACTCTGGGGAAACATAAGAAAACCACATCGAAATCAATTGAAAATTCATATTCCGTCTATTATGGTTTATATAGCATCATATGTCAAATTTGAGCTTATTATGATAGTGTTGGCATCAGGTTTTATTTCGAGGTTCATTTCTACTGCGGATCACTACTTTATTGAACCCTAAGCAAAACATCATGAAATCAATTTAAACTCAAAAATCTGTGTATTGGCATTGATATCGAACTATTTATTAAATTTGGGCTTATTTTAATATCGTATACTAGAGGTTTGAATTGGAGGTTCAATTGTGCCACAAACGAAACACACAAGGGGTTGGGTATCTAGAAGTAAGAGAACGACCTATACATTGAGTTTTGTTGTTTGTATATTATTATAATACTAAATATTGAATTTGAGGTCATTTCAACATTGTTTGCTCTGGGTTTAAATTTTGTTTCGTAAAAATACATAAGAGGTTAGATTCTCATCAAGTCTCAAAACATGATCTTTATTTTTTAGTTTTGTCTAATTCTTTGTTTTTATTCTATTTTAGGTTATCTAGGAGTCAAGTAATTGTTTTCACTATTATTTCCTTCTGTTTTATTTCGTGTCTTCGTATCATCCACAATTCATACGAATTTGCATTGCTTCTCGCAAAATTGTAATCATAGTTTTGTTTTGCTTTGTTTTCAGTATTTTTATTGCTTCTTGAGTCTGAAAATCATAATTAGAGTATGCTGTGAAGGCTACTAACTTTGATTTATTGATTTTACTTTCTAAAGAACCAAAAGAAAACAAGTTATGAGGTAAAAGGCGTAGTGAGTATATTACAGTGAAAAACCTTGATTTTTAGTGTGATACACGAGAAGTGTTAGAATATATTTTGTGCTACTAAGAAAATTTTGCAGATTCAAAGGATGTCTAAGAACAACGAATTAGCGACACAAAATGTTGACGTTGATTTCCAATTGCAAGCCTTAAGTTAGCAACTCGAGTTGTTGTCTAGGACATACAAGGATCTGAAAGATGAGGTGAATTCGATAAAGTAATAAAATAGTGGGGCTGATCGCCAAGGAAATACGTTTTGTATGGCCGTACGAAATAACAAATCTAATTTTGAAGAGTATGTTGATGAAAACGCAGATGTGGGTGAAGATGACTATGATTTTGCATATGTTGGCTAAGGAATCAGGTCTAGACCGAACAGAGCTAGGAGGAAGGTGAATTTTCGTGGCATGGGGAATTATGAAGATATGGATAGGGACACCATTAAAGTGAAAATTCTTAACTTTCAAGGTAAAAATGATCCCGATGCTTACTTGGAGTGGGAGAAAAAGATAGATTGGATTTTTTATTGTCATAGTTATTCTGAACAAAAAAAAAGTCAAATTGATGATGATTTAGTTTAAGGAGTATGCATTGATTTGGTGGGATCAGATTGTAATTAGTAGGAGGAATGGGGAGTGACCCGTTTAGACTTCGGGGGAGATGAAAGTCTTAATGAGGAGACAATTTATGCCAAACCACTATTACAGAGACCTATACCTGAAGCTCCAAGGTCTGAATCAAGACTATAGGTAGATAAATATCACAAAGAGATGGAGATTGCAATGATTCAAGTCAATGTTATTGAGGATAGAAAAGCCACCATGACTCCATTTCTTAATGGGTTGAATCATGACATTGCTAATATGGTTGAGCTACAACACTATGTGGAGCTAGAGGACATGGTTCACATGGCTACAATGGTGGAGATACAACTTAGGAAGTTTGGCCAGGGTTTACTTCGAGCTCTTCATCATCTTGGAAAACGAATCTGAAGAGAGAGGGTATTGTCTTGCCGAGATCCTTTGTTCCTTCTAAAACTGAACCACCAAAGGCTAAAGTTGATGTCCCTACTGGTGCCAAAAGTAAATCTGAAACTCAACCTAAACATACTAGTGATGTTAAATGTTTCAGGCGTCAAGGGCACGAACATTATGCTTCAAAGTGTCTAAACAAGAGAATCATGATGATTAGAGATGATGGTAATATGGAATCTGAAAGTGACAGATCTGATTATGAAGGCATTACCAGTTGCGGAGTCCTTGGTTATAAGGCGCACACTTCAGGTTCAGGTCAAGGAAGATGAAGCTAATCAACAAAGGAAGAACATCTTCCATACACGTTGTTATGTACAAAGCAAGGTGTGTGATTTAATTATAGATAGTGGAAGTTATGTTAATATTTGCAGTGCCACCCTTATTAGTAAATTGAATTTGAGTACTTTTAAGCATGCTAAACCATATAGATTGCAATGGCTGAATGATAGTGGTGAAGTGGAAGTGACTAAACAGGTTATGGTTCCCTTCTCGATTAGGAAATATGTTGACGAAGTTCTGTGCGACATGGTACCAAATGCAAGTAAGTCACATCTTGTTGGGGATACCAATGCAATATGATAGGAAGCAATTCATGATGGGGTTAAAAATAGGTATACCATTGTAAAATATAGTAAAACCATCATTCTTGTACCTCTTACACCCAAACAGGTGTATGATGATCAAATAAAGCTAAAAAGTGAGCATGAGGTGATGGGGAGAGAAAATCAAGGTAAGGATTAAGAGGAGAGAAGACCATCAGATTCGGCCAGAACCCAAACCTCTACAACCCATTCACACACTCATCCAAACACAAATGAACTAGATCATTGAACCACAACTCAAAAACACCCAAATCTGGTCAAGAGTGGAGGTAAGATAAGAGGAGTGAAGAAATTCAGGAAGAGTGATGAAAATTGCGTAGAAAAACTAAAGAAACAACCTAATTTTTATGCTAGAGAGAGTGAGACAAGCCAATGATTTTACTTGTGTATAAAGAGGCTTACTTTAATATTAATGATCTTTATCATATGGTGCCTAGTGCTGCTATTTCTTTGCTGCAGGAGTTTGATAATTTATTCCCCGACAATACTCAAAGCGGATTACCACCATTGTGGGGGATAGAGCATCAGATTGATTGTGTACCTAGAGCTTCAATTCCTAACCGACCAGCCTATAAAAGCAATCTAGAGGAGACAATAGAGCTCCAAAGGCAAGTTTATGAGCTAATAGAAAAAGGGATATATTCGTGAGAGTATAAGCTCGTGTGTTGTACCCGTGCTACTCATGCCTAAAAAGGATGGAACGTGGAGGATATGTGTTGATTGTTGAACCATAAAAAAACATAACGATTTTGATTCGAGATCGAATCCTTAAAATTAATATATGGTGCAATTAGGACCCCAGTAATCATAATTTCAAATTTGAGCCAATTTTGAATTGATTTGACCTAAATTTCTCTTGTTGAGTGTTATGTGGCAGAAACCAATAAACATCTTTGAACAGCTTTTTTCCATTTATTTTTTCATGCTACTGATATATTTTAGAAAGTCATATAATGAGCAATATTTTTTTATAAGGAGAAAAAGAAATTGGACACTAAGGTTTTTTTTGCAGAATCAACAAGAAATAAAAAGTTCTAAAGGATATAATTTGATTAATATAGCTAAGCTTTGAAACCAATGATGTGAAACTCTTAAACACGTAGACAAGTAACCCACATGCAAAGATAACAATTCCTAAAAACCCAAGTAAATTAGATTTGATAGGAGGGTGACATGATGATTTGTATCGAGGCACAAACACTATTGGATTCGAACCACCACCTTACAAATAACAATTCACGAACAAGAAAAATAGATTGACATCATGGAGTGAGATGGACCTCGATAAAGTCATTTCCAGAACTAAAAAACAAAGAGTTTTCACCTTCACAAACACCCAAAGTTGCAACAGTAATCTGAATATTATTAAGCAAAAAAACAATCTGAAACTTAGGTTTCATGTATGTTTTTAACCTAAACTAAACTTTAGAATACTCAAATATGTGAAAGGGGAGTTTAAGTATAACAAAAATAGTTTTCAAACAAAAAACTAAAAGACAACTCCAATTAATTATTAAAATCAATAAAAAAAATAAACATTGGTCTAAATCAACATCCACCATTGAGTCTCTTACAACTAATCATCGATGCAGGTATATATAGATTCACACTTTTAATATTCACCATTAAAGATATTTTCTTATCTCTCTATATTAGCAATTAAGGGTGAGAAAAAAAATCGGTCAACTGATTAAATCGAGAAAACCGAACCAATAAAAAAACCGATTAAAAAATTCTAAAAAAAATCGGTTCGGTTCGATATCGATTTTGTAAGGTAAAAACCGAATAAACCAAACCAAACTGAACCGGTTCACAATAAAGCAAAATACTATAAATTGAAAAGTTTCTGACTTTCAAAGTCTTCCTAAACCTAGCCGCCGCCCCCTCCTTTCCTTTGCATTCTATAAAGCATCCTTACCACTTACCACTCATCCCTTACCTCTACAATCCACTAGCCTCTCTTATTTCTACTCGCCAATCATCCCCTCCCTCTACAATTCACCAGCCTCTATTTTTTTCATGTATTTTTTTTTTATTTTTTTCTTCTCTTAATTTGTCTTCCCAATCCAATGTTTCTGGGTTTGCCACACCATTTGAGTTCGACTCCGCTTTTGTTGTTCCTAAAATTCCTCTCCTAACCTATGGTGAAGAGGTATATTTGACTGTTCTTATTCCACTTTTCAATTTGTATCTTCTGTATATTAAAACTATAATTTTAACTTATTTGATGTTCACATGACGATACTAGGTTTTTGGTGTAGGATGTTGGAATCTTTTTTGATAAGCATGCCCTTATTATACCCCTATTTTGTGGAAAACAGGTTCACCCAATGCCATTTCCTGATTCTTCCATGTCCTGTAAGTTCATTAAATTGAAGACTTACAACTTTTTTGAAATACATTACGAGTTAAATGGTTGGTTATTTTGATTTTTGCCTAATCTTAGCCTGGTGTGTATAGGTATGGATCTCTAAACTCTATCCTAGTAAGTGTGAAGCAAGATGTTGTTGTCTTTGGTATTCATTAAGTTTGCTTATTTTTTATACTTAATTAGAATTTGCGATTTGTATCCCTGATAGATATACAACAATTGATTTTTTTTGTAGTGTGAGAATGATTCACGAAACAATGCTCCCAAGATGCTTAAGGATGCTCAAGGAAGTTTAGAGGTAGAGTGATAAGCTGTCAACAACAATGCTCAATTGTTCCTTGATTTTATTTTTACTTTTTTCTTGCTTGATATGTTCACAATATATTGAAGCAGTTGATAACAAACTATAGGGTTCTCAAGCATAATTAAGTGTATATTCTGGTAAAAGCATTCTACTTGCTTAATCAATCCAGCAATAAGCCAATAACAATATGATGTTTTTGCTTTTTCACTTTATGCCTTTAACTCGACTAGTTGTTAAATTGATTTTTTCTGGGAACTGATTTGAAGTGACTTTTCCTATTTTAGTTTTTGTATATTTGAATTCCTGGGCAATAATATTGAAATTATTCTTCTATTCATTGATCGAGCAGTGTATGGGTATGGAAAGGTTGCATGGAAGGAAAGAATGGAGGAGTGGAAGAAAAAGCAGAGTGATAAACTTCTGGTGGTCAAGCACCAAGCTTAAACCAAAGTGATAAGCCTTGAATATTTTGTAATTTAAACTTTAAATTGTTAACGTGTGTAATTTAAATTATTGAGACTCATGCTCAATTAAACAAAATAAAAGAATACTATTAGAAAGGCAAAAAAAAACTTAATAAAAACCAACATTAACACTGGCAATTTAATACAACTATATACTTAGTGGGAAAAAACCCATCAGAAAGCCCAAAAACAAATTTGGTTTCCCTAATTTTTTAATCATAAACATCGAACTGAACCAAACCAAAAATGGTAGTTTTTTTACTAGGTTCGGTTCAGTTCGGTTTTTTTTTTTTTAATTTTCAATTTGGTTATTTTTTTTTATAAAACCGAACCGAACCGAAAATGCTCACCCCTATTAGCAATTAATAAAAAACAAGCAATTTAATTAATCTCAACTACTAAACAACGTAAGAAAAGGGCTAAAAGTTTAATATAATAGCAACCATAAAAATTAGAGAGATTGATAAGCTAAACAACACAAGCACAAAAAATTGTATTTAATTTAGTTGAATATTCTTCTTATGCTTTACTAATTTCTAGCACAACAAATCAATAAAATCTAGTTGTCTTATAAATGATAGAGAGCAAATAATTACAGATTTGATATCTAATCTAGTAGAAGATTGCAACGAATAATAAACTAGTAGACCTCCTAGTAATAAAACAAGACAATCATGAAAAGAGGTACCGGAAAAAACTCAATACTCAAAGCATAAATTAAACAACAACAAAAATTAGATCTCGTATTTTAAATGATTTTGAGGCTTAAAAATAATAAATAGGGGAAACATTATATCAATATGAATGATGATTCTAGACAAAGAGACATAATGGTGTATCATATCTTCAATATATATTGTTTTTAATCTTAAGAGATCATTTAGGACTACGTATATATCCTAAAACTTAATAATAGTTAAATCCAAGTTTTTTGGGTTTCACTTGTCAGACCCAAACTTTCTTTGACTTGGCTGATTGCCAAGTTTAAGTTTTGTTGGGTCATACATCTTTACTAGGTCCATACCACCTTGGACTTGACTGATTATCAAGTTCAAGTACTTCAAGTTTTCCTGGATGGTTAGACCATGTTATTTTGTTAATATTTTCTTTGTTAATATAAAATATTTAACTAAAAAACATTAACTCATCAATTTGTGCATGCAAGTTGAATCCTCATCAATAAATGCTACTAACAATCACCACAAATGCATTTACCATAAACCTTCAAAGAATCTACAACTCCATCCCTTAAAGAATCTATTGTTAAGAGAAAGAAACAAAAACAAAGGCTCTCAACACTCGCCTCTATAGAGGTTTTATCATCTCTTTTTTATGCACAATTTGCCATCATAATGACATGCTCCATAAATGTGCAAAATAGAACACGACATTGGCATCCACATAATTCATGTTTGAGAGTGTGGTTGAGGTTGTTTTTGAAAGTGCTTTTTGTTCAAAAATGCATCAAAATGATTTTTTTATTGTTTAAAAATTATTTTTGATATCAACATATAAAAATGATCTAAAAACACCAAAAAAGCTTAATTTAAAGTAAAAAATAAAAATAATTTTTTTTTCAAAAACACAATGCTTAACATCCCCAATTGCACGAAAAATAGAGGTTTAGCCACGATTGTTGTCCATCAAAAAATGATTTATGTTTGAATGAGGAAATGCAAAGTCAGTAGAAATAAGGTTAGGTTGATTGGAAAAGCAAAGCACACTAACCATAATTGAATGTATGTACCCTTCCATTTATTATTACTAAATACATATTTTGAAGAAAACTAAAAAACTTATCCCCTTCATTGATTTATCAACATCATGATCAACATGCGTATAACTACATAATAATAATAATTTAACTATTGCAATCCCAATCCCTCCATCAAACTATAAATGTTACTAGCCAATTGTCTTGCGTTTCGTCGCAGTCATAATCATGTTTCTTTGTAAACACCCGAGAGAAAACATTATATATATTTATAGATATATAAATAGGAAATGGAGACAAGTTGTTTAAAAAAAAAAAAAAAGGGGAATAATAAGAGAAAGAAAACCAGTTTTAGATGGAGTGAAACAAGGACTAGAACATGTTTCACCCAAACCCCAAACAACCCCTCATCTCATGAATATAAATATTAGGAGGAGAGAGGGTGTGGGGATTTTATTTTACTCTCCTTTCCGTCAACCTTCACTTTCTACTCTTCACAGCCCAAATCTTCTCATTGCAGCCAAACAAATCTCTTCTTTTCCACCTCATTTCTTTCTCTTCCTAGCCGAATCAACCTTCTCTTTCTCCACCTCATCCTTTGCATTCCAGCCGAACCAAACTTCCTTTTTTTTCCACTCAATTTTACAGCCCAGCCGAAACCCCTAAATTCCCTCTTTTCCATTCAATTTTTCCACTCCAGCCGAATCCCAAACCTTTCTCTTTCCACCCCATTTTTCTTCTCTTCACAGCCGAGTACTAGGCAAATAGTAAGGGAGAAGACTTTGTGAATGTGTGTGGGAAGTGGAGACCTAGAAAGATAGTGAGGTATTATAAGTAAGTATCATATGTGTATTGTTGCTGAATTTTTATGTATATAGTGTGCTGGAAAATGTGGGTTATGATGGAAAAATTGATGTGTATTGTTGCTGAATTTTATGTATATAGTGTGCTGGAAAATGTGGGTTATGATGGAAAAATTGATGTGTATTGTTGCTGAATTTTATGTATATAGTGTGCTGGAAAATGTGGGTTATGATGGAAAAATTGATGTGTATTGTTGCTGAATTTTTATGTATATAGTGTGCTGGAAAATGTGGGTTATGATGGAAAAATTGATGTGTATTGTTGCTGAATTTTATGTATATAGTGTGCTGGAAAATGTGGGTTATGATGGAAAAATTGATTTGTATTGTTGCTGAATTTTATGTATATAGTGTGCTGGAAAATGTGGGTTATGATGGAAAAATTGATGTGTATTGTTGCTGAATTTTATGTATATAGTGTGCTGGAAAATGTGGGTTATGATGGAAAAATTGATTTGTATTGTTGCTGAATTTTATGTATATAGTGTGCTGGAAAATGTGGGTTATGATGGAAAAATTGATTTGTATTGTTGCTGAATTTTTATGTATATAGTGTGCTGGAAAATGTGGGTTATGATGGAAAAATTGATGTGTATTGTTGCTGAATTTTAATGTATATAGTGTGCTGGAAAATGTGGGTTATGATGGAAAAATTGATGTGTATTGTTGCTGAACTTTTGAGGGAGAAAGAATGTTCAAACCTGCTGCCATAATATCGGTACTAACAGCCCAGAAATTATTGAGAAAAGGGTGTGTGGGATACCTCGCGTACATTTTAAACTCCAATGAGGAAGGGCCACAATTGAAAAATATTGCTGTGGTGAGAGAATTTCCGGATGTGTTTCCCGAGGAATTACCAGGATTACCCCCAGAGCGGGAGGTAGAGGTGTCCATAGACACTTCCCCTGGAGTCCCACCCATATCACAACAACCTTACCGGATGTCCCCAACAGAATTGAGTGAGCTAAAGACCCAACTACAAGAATTGTTAGACAAGGGGTTCATACGGCCTAGTAATTCTCCTTGGGGAGCGCCGGTATTATTTGTGAGAAAGAAAGATGGAACCCATAGGCTCTGTATTGATTATCGACAGCTGAACAAAATAACAAAGAAGAACAAGTATCCGTTACCTCGGATAGATGATTTGTTTGATCAATTAAAAGGAGCAAGGGTATTTTCAAAAATAGATCTGAGATCAGGGTACTATCAGATGAAGATAAAAGGGACAGATGTAGCAAAGACTGCATTTAGAACTCGGTATGGACACTATGAGTTTTTGGTGTTACCGTTTGGATTGACGAATGCTCCGGCCTTCTTCATGGACTTAATGAATCGGATTTTCCAACCCTTTCTTGATAAGTTTGTAGTAGTATTCATTGATGATATACTGGTATACTCGAAGTCTTTCGAGGAGCACGAGAGACACCTGAGGCAAATCTTGCAAATCTTGAGAGGGCACCAGTTATATGCAAAATTGAATAAATGTGAGTTCTGGCTGAAGAGGGTGACCTTTTTAGGACATGTTATATCGGCAGAAGGTGTTTCTGTGGATCCCCAAAAAGTTGAAGCAATCTTGAAATGGGAAAGGCCGACTTCAGTTACCGAAATACGTAGCTTTTTGGGACTTGCAGGATACTACCAGAGGTTTATTGAAGG
This sequence comes from Salix purpurea, assembly GCA_027405865.1. Lineage (NCBI taxonomy): Eukaryota > Viridiplantae > Streptophyta > Magnoliopsida > Malpighiales > Salicaceae > Salix > Salix purpurea. The sequence goes on from CM050333.1 coordinate 13,290,440, forward strand.
CTTTTCTTTGATTGCGACGCCTTTGACTCAGCTGACTCGGAAAGATAAGAAATGGGTGTGGTCGGAGGTGTGTGAAAGGAGCTTTCAGGAATTGAAAAGAAGGCTCACCACCGCCCCAGTGTTAACCCTTCCCTCAGGAACAGAAGGTTTTGTGGTTTATAGTGATGCTTCGGGAAAAGGTTTGGGGTGTGTTCTGATGCAACACGGGAAGGTGATCGCCTATGCATCAAGACAGTTAAAGACTCATGAGGTGAATTACCCGGTGCACGATCTGGAGTTGGCTGCTGTAGTGTTTGCATTAAAGATATGGAGACATTATTTGTATGGATCTCGAATCCAAATTTTTACCGATCATAAGAGTTTGAAGTACCTAATGTCACAAAAAGAATTAAATATGCGACAAAGAAGGTGGGTGGAGCTTATTAAGGATTATGATTGTACCATAGAATATCATCCGGGGAAGGCAAACGTAGTGGCAGATGCCCTCAGTCGGAAAAATAAAGCCCCCTTAGAAGGGTTAACGTTAAGGAAGGAGCGGCAATTGGCGGAATTGAAAAAGATGGGTGTAAATTTAGACAATAATGACAGAGGTGGGTTAGTAGCTCAATTTTTGGTACGACCAACGTATCGGGAACAAATACTACAATCTCAACTCCAGGATGAGGTTGGATCCAAGATTAGGAAGAATGTGGAGGCTGGTGTAGAAATGAAATTTAGGATAGCAAATGATGGGTCCGTGATGTTGGGAAAAAGATTGTATATACCTAATGATGAAACAATCAAACGGATGGTTCTACAAGAAGCACATGAGTCCAAGCTCTCCATACATCCTGGCAGCACTAAGATGTATCGAGACCTAAAACTTCTCTACTGGTGGTCGAACATGAAAAGGGAAATAGCTGAGTATGTGTCAAAATGTGGGATTTGTCAACAAGTCAAGGTTGAACACCAAAGGCCTGCGGGACCACTACAACCATTACAAATTCCAGAGTGGAAATGGGAGATGATAACAATGGACTTTGTGTCGGGATTTCCTAAGGGAAAAAGAGGAAATGACGCAATATGGGTTGTCGTAGATCGATTGACAAAGTCCGCACTATTTCTACCTATAAAGATGACTGACCCGGTGGACAAACTTGCCAAGATCTACATAAATGAGGTGGTACGACTCCATGGGATTCCGGTGTCCATTGTATCTGATCGAGATCCTAGATTTACCTCTCGACTTTGGCCCAGTACACAGCAAGCTTTGGGGACCAGATTGGACATGAGTACTGCATTTTACCCCCAAACGGACGGACAATCAGAAAGGGTCATCCAAGTCTTGGAAGACCTACTTCGAGCTTGTGTACTAGAGTTTGGGGGTAACTGGGAGGAACACCTGGCGTTGATAGAATTCGCCTATAACAATAGTTATCAGGCCACAATAGGGATGGCCCCTTATGAAGCCTTGTATGGTAGGAGGTGCAGAACACCCTTGTGTTGGGAGGAAATGGGAGATAGAAGGTTATATGGTGCAGAGTTGGTCCAAGTGACCACGGACAAAGTGAGAATTATCCGGGATCGCATCAAAGCTGCACAAGATAGACAGAAGAAATATGCTGATGTGAGGAGGAGACCCCTTGAGTTCTGTACAGGAGATCAAGTGTACCTAAAAGTTGCCCCATGGAAAAACCTATTGCGGTTTGGTTTGAGAGGAAAATTAACCCCTCGGTTCAGTGGACCCTTCAAAATCCTACAGCGAGTGGGACCAGTGGCGTACAAAGTAGACTTACCTCCACAGTTAGCAAAAGTCCATGATGTGTTTCATATTTCCTTATTAAGGAAGGCTGATGTAGATCCTGCCAGAATATTACCCCAGATTCCAGTTGAAGTCAATGAGAATTTAACGTTGGAAATGAGGCCCGCAAGGATTCTAGATAAGGGTGAAAAGGAGTTGCGGAACAAAAAGATCCCTATCATCAGAATCTTATGGCGAAATGCTCAAATAGAGGAGGAAACTTGGGAGAGGGAAGATGAAATGAGGAAGAAATACCCAGAATTATTCAAAATAACAGGTATGGAATATTAAACCCCTTAAATTTCGAGGACGAAATTCATATTTAGAGGGGAAGAATGTAAACACCCGAGAGAAAACATTATATATATTTATAGATATATAAATAGGAAATGGAGACAAGTTGTTTAAAAAAAAAAAAAAAAGGGAATAATAAGAGGAAGAAAACCAGTTTTAGATGGAGTGAAACAAGGACTAGAACATGTTTCACCCAAACCCCAAACAACCCCTCATCTCATGAATATAAATATTAGGAGGAGAGAGGGTGTGGGGATTTTATTTTACTCTCCTTTCCGTCAACCTTCACTTTCTACTCTTCACAGCCCAAATCTTCTCATTTCAGCCAAACAAATCTCTTCTTTTCCACCTCATTTCTTTCTCTTCCTAGCCGAATCAACCTTCTCTTTCTCCACCTCATCCTTTGCATTCCAGCCGAACCAAACTTCCTTTTTTTTCCACTCAATTTTACAGCCCAGCCGAAACCCCTAAATTCCCTCTTTTCCATTCAATTTTTCCACTCCAGCCGAATCCCAAACCTTTCTCTTTCCACCCCATTTTTCTTCTCTTCACAGCCGAGTACTAGGCAAATAGTAAGGGAGAAGACTTTGTGAATGTGTGTGGGAAGTGGAGACCTAGAAAGATAGTGAGGTATTATAAGTAAGTATCATATGTGTATTGTTGCTGAATTTTTATGTATATAGTGTGCTGGAAAATGTGGGTTATGATGGAAAAATTGATGTGTATTGTTGCTGAATTTTATGTATATAGTGTGCTGGAAAATGTGGGTTATGATGGAAAAATTGATGTGTATTGTTGCTGAATTTTATGTATATAGTGTGCTGGAAAATGTGGGTTATGATGGAAAAATTGATGTGTATTGTTGCTGAATTTTTATGTATATAGTGTGCTGGAAAATGTGGGTTATGATGGAAAAATTGATGTGTATTGTTGCTGAATTTTATGTATATAGTGTGCTGGAAAATGTGGGTTATGATGGAAAAATTGATGTGTATTGTTGCTGAATTTTTATGTATATAGTGTGCTGGAAAATGTGGGTTATGATGGAAAAATTGATGTGTATTGTTGCTGAATTTTTATGTATATAGTGTGCTGGAAAATGTGGGTTATGATGGAAAAATTGATGTGTATTGTTGCTGAATTTTATGTATATAGTGTGCTGGAAAATGTGGGTTATGATGGAAAAATTGATGTGTATTGTTGCTGAATTTTTATGTATATAGTGTGCTGGAAAATGTGGGTTATGATGGAAAAATTGATGTGTATTGTTGCTGAATTTTATGTATATATATTGTGCTGGAAAATGTGGGTTATGATGGAAGAATTGATGAGTATATTGCCGAAGTTTTCATGTATAAATGGTGCTGGAAAATTTGTAAAGTCATGATGAAAATTGTTGGAAAATTTTACTGAAAATTGTAAGCTTGATTGGATGAAATTTGTTGAAATAGATATATGGACGAATGTGAAATTGAAAATAGAAGTATACTGATTGTTAGACATTAATGTCGCAGGTGGAGCAGTTGGGATTGAACCACCAACCGGTCAGGAACAAACCCGAAGTAGAGCAAGTAAGTGATTTATATCTCTTCATTCTTATGTCATGTACGAAGTATTTTAAATTGAATATTATACAATTATGATGAGTTTTATACTAGATAAATGAATGCGTAAGGAAGAAAAATGATTGATTAGCTACGGCTAATGGCGTCCGAAAGGATGGCCGGGAATCACGATTGATTAGCTACGGCTAATGGCATCTGAAAGGATGGCCGGGATAAATGAATGATTAGCTCCGGCTAATGGCATCCGAAAGGATGGCCGGAATAATGATTGATTAGCTTCGGCTAATGGCGTCCGAAAGGATGGCCGGGATGAATGAATGATTAGCTGCGGCTAATGGCGTCCGAAAGGATGGCCGGGATAAATGAGAGATTAGCTACGGCTAATGACACCCGAAAGATGGCCGAAATGAAAGAATGGTTAATTTCGTCTAACGACGTCTATAAAGAAGGATCATAGGGATAAATGGTTGATCTCAGATATGTGGGTCTTAAAATAATATTCGTAGTAGGATAATGTTACTCGAAGAAGAGGAATAGAGTTCCTATAAATTTTACAATTAAATCGCTCTATGTATATACAGAAATTTCAACCTATTAGTGTTTTTTTTATAGATTGATCAATTGGTTAGAATTATTTAGTACAAATAGTAAGTAATTACATTTCATTATATATTTGTGTTAATGCAGGGACGTCACAGCCACGTGAGGTTTAGGGACCCTAATACAAAAGGGGACCTACTTTTGGCAAAGAATCACGTAGATTACATTCGAGATTAAGTTGTTTTAGGAGGAAACAATGTAAGGAATGCATGACCTTGTAAAACCCTTTTGGTGTAAATTAGAAAGCTCTATCAGTAGTTAAAAAAAATGTAAACCATATCCATGTACGTGCATATCTAATCAAAAACTTCAGATATGAAAACTGTGATGTGCACACATATGTGAATCTTATTTTCTTTAATGGAATGTATGTTATATGGATAAGGTTTATTGTTGAGAATGAATAGGGATTGTGATGTAGGGATAATATATTTATATATATATATATAAAAAAAAAAAAAAAAAAACCTGGTCGTTACAGTTGGTATCAGAGCCCCTGGTCTTGATCCAGAGGATTTATGATGATCACATTGCCCTGCTAAATTTCAGGATGGTACGTACCCGGCAAGGAACACGAACTGAGCCGCCCTCTTTTGAAGGGAGGGGCAGGAACCAAAGTGCTCAAGGCTGGCAAAACGAAGATCCTTTGGATGATACGGCATCTCATGCTCCAATGATGTTACCCGAAATTCTGCAAAGGGGAGCTGGGGTTACGGAGGAAGAAAGGAGACCAAATGAGACCAGGGAAGTACCTCCCGTTGAAACTGAACAGCAGGAAAGATCAGAAACACAACCATCAGCCATTCCAACCGGAGTAAACCCACAATGTGTAGACCCTGGAATTCTTGCGCAAATAGTTAAGGCAGTGATGGAAGGCATGACAGGTGCAGCAACGCGAACGACTTCCACCACGCAGATTCCACCAGTAGCCCCTATACCTAGCACTACCATGGATAATGTGGTGCCATTGGTACGTCTAGTCAAAAGTATGAGGGAAATGGGTTGTGAACCGTTTTTGGGGGAACATGATGCAGAAATAGCCGGGAGATGGATTAGGAAGATAGAGAAGACCATGACTCAAATAAGCATACCTGAGGGTTTGAAGGTACACTGTGCAACTCAACTACTATCTGAAAGGGCCATGACATGGTGGGAAACGGTTCAGATGAGACGTGCGGCCGAGACACTAGTATGGAGTGACTTCAAGACAGAGTTTGAAAATCAGTTTTATTCCAGGTATCATCGTAAGGTGAAAGAACAAGAGTTCTTGGCTTTAAAGCAGGGGGATATGTCGGTATTGGAGTATGAACGAAGGTTTCATGATCTGTCACTGTTTGCCCCACATTATGTGCCGACGGAGGAGCATATGATTGAAAAGTTGAGAGATGGGTTGCGACAGGATTTGAGACAGGGATTAATTGCATTACGATTTAAAACAATTAGAGATTTAATCGAAGCTGCTCAAGCTCTGGAGGCTTGCATTGAAGAGAGCCATGGGGGACATCAGAGTATAAGCAAAAAGAGAGATGGGGATTTTTACAGCAATAGACCACCATTCCCAAAAAAAGGGAAGATGGGAGAGCAGGATCAGTATAGGAGAAAAGGAAGTCAAATGTTTCCGTCACACCAACAGTCAAGTGGGAGGGTGATGATTGGACAGTCGCATTCAAGGGGAAACATTTCAACAGGAACGGGAGACCGTAAAGGGGTGGATTACCCTTTTTGTATAAAATGTGGACAAAGACATCCTGGGGACTGCTCAGTTTCCCCCGGGCGATGCTTTGTATGCAAAGGAGAGGGGCATAGGTGGAGGAATTGCCAGTATTTGAGTCAAGGGTGTCATTACTGTGGAGAGAGGCCATTTCAAGAGGGATTGCCCAAAAAGAAACACCGAACAAGTACAAAGCTATAGACAGCCTGGACAGAGCTCCCAACAGTCAGTCACCGTGAACAGGCCAGTGAGATCTTCTCAATCAGGAGTAAACCCCAGTCGAGGAAGACTGAGAGTGCAGAATGATAGGATCACGGGAAGGGTCTTCCATCTGACACAGGAGGAGGCCAGGGCTGCAACGGATGTGGTGGCAGGTACTTTACGATTAAATAATTTTAATGTGCATGTGCTGTTTGATCCCGGTGCCACGCACTCTTTTATTGATACAAAGATTGTTACTAAATTGGGAAGGGGAGTAGAAAGGGTTGAGAGGGGATTTTTAATTGGAACTCCCATGGGAAACACGGTTGAAACTGATATTGTGTATTTAAATGTGAGGATTAGCTTGTGTGGGTGTGAAACGGAAGTAGACCTGATTCCCTTAGGGTTGTATGATTTTGACTTAATACTAGGCATGGATTGGTTGAATAAATACAGGGCTCTAATAGATTGTTATGCTAAAACTGTTACCTTCCAAACCCCAAAAGGAGAGGAAAAGACTTTTGAGGGAGAAAGAATGTTCAAACCTGCTGCCATAATATCGGTACTAACAGCCCAGAAATTATTGAGAAAAGGGTGTGTGGGATACCTCGCGTACATTTTAAACTCCAATGAGGAAGGGCCACAATTGAAAAATATTGCTGTGGTGAGAGAATTTCCGGATGTGTTTCCCGAGGAATTACCAGGATTACCCCCAGAGCGGGAGGTAGAGGTGTCCATAGACACTTCCCCTGGAGTCCCACCCATATCACAACAACCTTACCGGATGTCCCCAACAGAATTGAGTGAGCTAAAGACCCAACTACAAGAATTGTTAGACAAGGGGTTCATACGGCCTAGTAATTCTCCTTGGGGAGCGCCGGTATTATTTGTGAGAAAGAAAGATGGAACCCATAGGCTCTGTATTGATTATCGACAGCTGAACAAAATAACAAAGAAGAACAAGTATCCGTTACCTCGGATAGATGATTTGTTTGATCAATTAAAAGGAGCAAGGGTATTTTCAAAAATAGATCTGAGATCAGGGTACTATCAGATGAAGATAAAAGGGACAGATGTAGCAAAGACTGCATTTAGAACTCGGTATGGACACTATGAGTTTTTGGTGTTACCGTTTGGATTGACGAATGCTCCGGCCTTCTTCATGGACTTAATGAATCGGATTTTCCAACCCTTTCTTGATAAGTTTGTAGTAGTATTCATTGATGATATACTGGTATACTCGAAGTCTTTCGAGGAGCACGAGAGACACCTGAGGCAAATCTTGCAAATCTTGAGAGGGCACCAGTTATATGCAAAATTGAATAAATGTGAGTTCTGGCTGAAGAGGGTGACCTTTTTAGGACATGTTATATCGGCAGAAGGTGTTTCTGTGGATCCCCAAAAAGTTGAAGCAATCTTGAAATGGGAAAGGCCGACTTCAGTTACCGAAATACGTAGCTTTTTGGGACTTGCAGGATACTACCAGAGGTTTATTGAAGGCTTTTCTTTGATTGCGACGCCTTTGACTCAGCTGACTCGGAAAGATAAGAAATGGGTGTGGTCGGAGGTGTGTGAAAGGAGCTTTCAGGAATTGAAAAGAAGGCTCACCACCGCCCCAGTGTTAACCCTTCCCTCAGGAACAGAAGGTTTTGTGGTTTATAGTGATGCTTCGGGAAAAGGTTTGGGGTGTGTTCTGATGCAACACGGGAAGGTGATCGCCTATGCATCAAGACAGTTAAAGACTCATGAGGTGAATTACCCGGTGCACGATCTGGAGTTGGCTGCTGTAGTGTTTGCATTAAAGATATGGAGACATTATTTGTATGGATCTCGAATCCAAATTTTTACCGATCATAAGAGTTTGAAGTACCTAATGTCACAAAAAGAATTAAATATGCGACAAAGAAGGTGGGTGGAGCTTATTAAGGATTATGATTGTACCATAGAATATCATCCGGGGAAGGCAAACGTAGTGGCAGATGCCCTCAGTCGGAAAAATAAAGCCCCCTTAGAAGGGTTAACGTTAAGGAAGGAGCGGCAATTGGCGGAATTGAAAAAGATGGGTGTAAATTTAGACAATAATGACAGAGGTGGGTTAGTAGCTCAATTTTTGGTACGACCAACGTATCGGGAACAAATACTACAATCTCAACTCCAGGATGAGGTTGGATCCAAGATTAGGAAGAATGTGGAGGCTGGTGTAGAAATGAAATTTAGGATAGCAAATGATGGGTCCGTGATGTTGGGAAAAAGATTGTATATACCTAATGATGAAACAATCAAACGGATGGTTCTACAAGAAGCACATGAGTCCAAGCTCTCCATACATCCTGGAAGCACTAAGATGTATCGAGACCTAAAACTTCTCTACTGGTGGTCGAACATGAAAAGGGAAATAGCTGAGTATGTGTCAAAATGTGGGATTTGTCAACAAGTCAAGGTTGAACACCAAAGGCCTGCGGGACCACTACAACCATTACAAATTCCAGAGTGGAAATGGGAGATGATAACAATGGACTTTGTGTCGGGATTTCCTAAGGGAAAAAGAGGAAATGACGCAATATGGGTTGTCGTAGATCGATTGACAAAGTCCGCACTATTTCTACCTATAAAGATGACTGACCCGGTGGACAAACTTGCCAAGATCTACATAAATGAGGTGGTACGACTCCATGGGATTCCGGTGTCCATTGTATCTGATCGAGATCCTAGATTTACCTCTCGACTTTGGCCCAGTATACAGCAAGCTTTGGGGACCAGATTGGACATGAGTACTGCATTTTACCCCCAAACGGACGGACAATCAGAAAGGGTCATCCAAGTCTTGGAAGACCTACTTCGAGCTTGTGTACTAGAGTTTGGGGGTAACTGGGAGGAACACCTGGCGTTGATAGAATTCGCCTATAACAATAGTTATCAGGCCACAATAGGGATGGCCCCTTATGAAGCCTTGTATGGTAGGAGGTGCAGAACACCCTTGTGTTGGGAGGAAATGGGAGATAGAAGGTTATATGGTGCAGAGTTGGTCCAAGTGACCACGGACAAAGTGAGAATTATCCGGGATCGCATCAAAGCTGCACAAGATAGACAGAAGAAATATGCTGATGTGAGGAGGAGACCCCTTGAGTTCTGTACAGGAGATCAAGTGTACCTAAAAGTTGCCCCATGGAAAAACCTATTGCGGTTTGGTTTGAGAGGAAAATTAACCCCTCGGTTCAGTGGACCCTTCAAAATCCTACAGCGAGTGGGACCAGTGGCGTACAAAGTAGACTTACCTCCACAGTTAGCAAAAGTCCATGATGTGTTTCATATTTCCTTATTAAGGAAGGCTGATGTAGATCCTGCCAGAATATTACCCCAGATTCCAGTTGAAGTCAATGAGAATTTAACGTTGGAAATGAGGCCCGCAAGGATTCTAGATAAGGGTGAAAAGGAGTTGCGGAACAAAAAGATCCCTATCATCAGAATCTTATGGCGAAATGCTCAAATAGAGGAGGAAACTTGGGAGAGGGAAGATGAAATGAGGAAGAAATACCCAGAATTATTCAAAATAACAGGTATGGAATATTAAACCCCTTAAATTTCGAGGACGAAATTCATATTTAGAGGGGAAGAATGTAAACACCCGAGAGAAAACATTATATATATTTATAGATATATAAATAGGAAATGGAGACAAGTTGTTTAAAAAAAAAAAAAAAAGGGAATAATAAGAGGAAGAAAACCAGTTTTAGATGGAGTGAAACAAGGACTAGAACATGTTTCACCCAAACCCCAAACAACCCCTCATCTCATGAATATAAATATTAGGAGGAGAGAGGGTGTGGGGATTTTATTTTACTCTCCTTTCCGTCAACCTTCACTTTCTACTCTTCACAGCCCAAATCTTCTCATTTCAGCCAAACAAATCTCTTCTTTTCCACCTCATTTCTTTCTCTTCCTAGCCGAATCAACCTTCTCTTTCTCCACCTCATCCTTTGCATTCCAGCCGAACCAAACTTCCTTTTTTTTCCACTCAATTTTACAGCCCAGCCGAAACCCCTAAATTCCCTCTTTTCCATTCAATTTTTCCACTCCAGCCGAATCCCAAACCTTTCTCTTTCCACCCCATTTTTCTTCTCTTCACAGCCGAGTACTAGGCAAATAGTAAGGGAGAAGACTTTGTGAATGTGTGTGGGAAGTGGAGACCTAGAAAGATAGTGAGGTATTATAAGTAAGTATCATATGTGTATTGTTGCTGAATTTTTATGTATATAGTGTGCTGGAAAATGTGGGTTATGATGGAAAAATTGATGTGTATTGTTGCTGAATTTTATGTATATAGTGTGCTGGAAAATGTGGGTTATGATGGAAAAATTGATGTGTATTGTTGCTGAATTTTATGTATATAGTGTGCTGGAAAATGTGGGTTATGATGGAAAAATTGATGTGTATTGTTGCTGAATTTTTATGTATATAGTGTGCTGGAAAATGTGGGTTATGATGGAAAAATTGATGTGTATTGTTGCTGAATTTTATGTATATAGTGTGCTGGAAAATGTGGGTTATGATGGAAAAATTGATGTGTATTGTTGCTGAATTTTTATGTATATAGTGTGCTGGAAAATGTGGGTTATGATGGAAAAATTGATGTGTATTGTTGCTGAATTTTTATGTATATAGTGTGCTGGAAAATGTGGGTTATGATGGAAAAATTGATGTGTATTGTTGCTGAATTTTATGTATATAGTGTGCTGGAAAATGTGGGTTATGATGGAAAAATTGATGTGTATTGTTGCTGAATTTTTATGTATATAGTGTGCTGGAAAATGTGGGTTATGATGGAAAAATTGATGTGTATTGTTGCTGAATTTTATGTATATATATTGTGCTGGAAAATGTGGGTTATGATGGAAGAATTGATGAGTATATTGCCGAAGTTTTCATGTATAAATGGTGCTGGAAAATTTGTAAAGTCATGATGAAAATTGTTGGAAAATTTTACTGAAAATTGTAAGCTTGATTGGATGAAATTTGTTGAAATAGATATATGGACGAATGTGAAATTGAAAATAGAAGTATACTGATTGTTAGACATTAATGTCGCAGGTGGAGCAGTTGGGATTGAACCACCAACCGGTCAGGAACAAACCCGAAGTAGAGCAAGTAAGTGATTTATATCTCTTCATTCTTATGTCATGTACGAAGTATTTTAAATTGAATATTATACAATTATGATGAGTTTTATACTAGATAAATGAATGCGTAAGGAAGAAAAATGATTGATTAGCTACGGCTAATGGCGTCCGAAAGGATGGCCGGGAATCACGATTGATTAGCTACGGCTAATGGCATCTGAAAGGATGGCCGGGATAAATGAATGATTAGCTCCGGCTAATGGCATCCGAAAGGATGGCCGGAATAATGATTGATTAGCTTCGGCTAATGGCGTCCGAAAGGATGGCCGGGATGAATGAATGATTAGCTGCGGCTAATGGCGTCCGAAAGGATGGCCGGGATAAATGAGAGATTAGCTACGGCTAATGACACCCGAAAGATGGCCGAAATGAAAGAATGGTTAATTTCGTCTAACGACGTCTATAAAGAAGGATCATAGGGATAAATGGTTGATCTCAGATATGTGGGTCTTAAAATAATATTCGTAGTAGGATAATGTTACTCGAAGAAGAGGAATAGAGTTCCTATAAATTTTACAATTAAATCGCTCTATGTATATACAGAAATTTCAACCTATTAGTGTTTTTTTTATAGATTGATCAATTGGTTAGAATTATTTAGTACAAATAGTAAGTAATTACATTTCATTATATATTTGTGTTAATGCAGGGACGTCACAGCCACGTGAGGTTTAGGGACCCTAATACAAAAGGGGACCTACTTTTGGCAAAGAATCACGTAGATTACATTCGAGATTAAGTTGTTTTAGGAGGAAACAATGTAAGGAATGCATGACCTTGTAAAACCCTTTTGGTGTAAATTAGAAAGCTCTATCAGTAGTTAAAAAAAATGTAAACCATATCCATGTACGTGCATATCTAATCAAAAACTTCAGATATGAAAACTGTGATGTGCACACATATGTGAATCTTATTTTCTTTAATGGAATGTATGTTATATGGATAAGGTTTATTGTTGAGAATGAATAGGGATTGTGATGTAGGGATAATATATTTATATATATATAAAAAAAAAAAAAACCGGGTCGTTACATTCTTAATATATATATATATATATATATGAGTGCAAAATTGTTTTCATAATGCTATAAATCTAGATAAAATAATAATTCTCTAATTTTTGTCAAGTGTGAGTTCTAATAGAATATATAAATTTTAAATTGAAATAAATTTATTTGTTTAATAAGTTTAAACGAAACCTGAATATTTTTTTTTTTAAAAAAAACACTATAGTTAAGCAATAACTTTTTAAAAAATAAGACAAAAAATAAAAGAGAACATTGAACCACAATTTCTTCAAACCATTAATCTAGGATATTAGATTTAAAATACTTACTATACATGAAGAAGTTGTAAAACTCAATTCTCAACAAATATAACATCAAATGATGTATTATTACAACCATTATTCTCATCATTATTATTATGATTGTTAAAGTGTCACTATCATTATAACTATCATTTTTACCTCTACTATAAATAATTAATATTCTAATTATTTTTTGTATCATTATTGTTGTCACTATCATTATTGTTATTATTATTGCTATCATTATTACTATAACTATTATTATTTAAACCATTGTTATAGTTATTATCATCACAATTATAATTAATATTATCATTATTTTTATTCTTATTCTTATCATCATCATTATTATTAGTGCATTCATTTAATAATAATAATTATTATTATTATTGGTGTCGTCGCCGCCGCCACTACTTTCATCACGATTTTAATTATTATTATTATGACTACTAATACTTTCATCACCATTAATATTATTATCATTATTAATATCTTCACGACAATTGTTGTTATTATTAAAATTCTTAATATTATTTTATGAATTATTGTTATTATTACTATCACTGCCATAATTAATTATTATTATTATTATTATTATTATTATTATTATTATTATTATTATTATTATTATTATTATTATTATTAGTAATGTGTTACTATTATTATCATTATTTCAACTACTAAGATTATTATTATCATTGCTTAAACAATGAAAATTATAAGATTATTATGAAAAACAAAATAAAAACACACAAAAACTTTAACAAAAAAAGCAAGGAAAATACTAAAAAGAAGATGATAAAACTAAAATAAATATTATTAGTATTAAAAAAACCATTTGATTTGAAAAAAAAAAACAAAGGGAAAAAATAAGAAATGAAAAGAAGAAGTATTAGTTTTAAAAAGATCATCTACACAAATTAAAGTTGAAGGATTAAATTAAAAAAAATAGAACTTCCATAAAAGACAAAAGGATAAAAAATAAAAAAACTAAAACTAAAAGGATAGACACACAAATATGAAAAAAAAGAGGCACCACTTTAGAAAGACTAAAATAATTAAAATCAAATGAAAAATTAAAAGAATAAGAGTTGAAATAAAAAATAAAATATATGATCAAATTTAATTGAAGGATAATATTAAAACAAATCAAAACTTTTATAAAAAAAAAATCAGGACATAGTAAAAAAGTAAAATAGAAAGGACTGAAATGTAAACAAGAGGATTTGTTGCTGAGATCAAATTGTAACACATGCAGCCCAAAGCCCATGTTATTATTTATCGGGCCGAAAACGTTAGAATCCGGAATGATTCAAGAAGTAATAACTAGGACCGAAAGCGTTCGAACCGGTTTCTTGATAGCTGAGAAAGATTTGGATGTTATTTTTCTAGGTTTCTCTCCCCGTCCCAGTCGAGAGTCTCTTGCAGTCCAGAAGATTTCGTTTTCGACATACTAGTTTTTTTTCTTCCTGATTTCACTAAAGGAAATGGATGCCGGTTGCCGATATATTATTGGGATTTCATCTCTTCTTGGTTTACAGCAGTAGAAACCCATGGTAGGTTAATCATGCCTTTATTAATTTAATACATGTTTTTGTTGCTGTTAATTTCTGTTTCCTTGATCTGTTCTGGCGTCATTTCTCTAATGTGTTATGAACTGATAGCGAATTTAGATTAAGTAGGTTGTTAAAACGGGGTTGCAATGTGACACTCTTAGCATGAAGTAGGAAAGTTTGAAGAAGGTGAAGAACTAGTTAACTAAGATTTGAAGAAGGTTAAGAAATAATTAGTTATGTTTTATTTATATGAACCTTGATTTTTATTATATATATTTGATTGGGTATTTTTTTTTGCGCACACAGGGCTAAACATATTGGAAGATGTGAGCTTGTTCTGAAATTGATGATTTTGTATGAATGTTTTCGAATAAAACATGTATTTTCCTCTTCTTTTTTTCTTTTACCCCCCAAAAAATGGATGGTAGGCTGGGGAGTGATCTGAATATACAGCTCTAATCTCCATCCATCGCTCTGCATAGTTTCGTTTGTTCCTTTCAAGAAAACTATTAGACTTTGAGATTAATCAAAGTATCCCAAGTTTATTTATTTTTACCCTCTATTATCACACGGGAATAATTCATTGTTGCAAGCTACCTATTCTTGGTGCAATGAGCTGATAAAGTTGGCTGACTCTGTTTAAGCTCTTTGAGCAAAGTTTATTTGAACCGAACAGAGAAGCTTGGGAGACAAATTGAAAATACTAAGAAAGGATACAAAAAAGAGAATCTGGAATTTCATAATCGTCATTAGATTGTTTGTTTTTAATTCTGATAGTGTTCTCCTTACTGATACTAATTCTTTCCCTTTGATAAATGGGCCATATGTCTAGTTGAAAATGTTTTCCTTTTTTATAAACCTTTTTCATGACAAGATGATCGTAATTGTTTTTTTGATTCACTAGAGAGGTTGACTTATTCTCATTCCATTTCAGCATTGATTCTCTTTGTATATTATAATTCTCAAAAGGAAATAATCGCCCCCCCCCCCCCCCCCCCCCCCCAAGCCTGAGAAAATTAAGATGCTTGTGTACTCATTTATGGTTTGAAATTATTGCTTAGTTCCATTTTCTCTCATTTTCCCTCTACTCTAAATGTTATCCCATCTGTTATCTGCTATTCAGAACTATATTTCTCTTATTTTCCCACCCTCCCAACCCTCCAATACACAGAGTAAATCAGCTACTCCTTGTGGCATAACAAATGAATTTACTTCCCCTTATTCTAAACAACATTGTAATTTACTTCTGATGCTCAGTATCAACTAGTTCCTTTCCATTCAATTTACATTAATTCTCTGATATATTTCTTTGTTTTGATTTAAGTTACATGTTCTTCTGTTATGATTTATTTGATTTATTTTTTCTCTATTTTATTACCTTATCCCTGTTTTTCTATTATGGTATCCATATATTGTTGAATGTTTTATGTGCTAGCTGCATTTGAAAAATACAAGTTTGAAATTGGTTATTTTGTATGCAGCGTGAGGGGAAGACTGTCAAGCAAGCAAAGTTGCTTCTCCTCATTTTAATTGATTCATGGCAGACCGTTCCTTAACTGTGCCTGATGCTTCCCTTGCATTGTCAGAACACGCGTTGGCCATTGGACAAGAGTTTCCCAATGTCGAAACTTGCAGAAGAACATTGAAGGATATTGCTATAGCACTGCATTTTGATCTTCGGATAGTGAAATCAGATCGAAGCCGGTTTATAGCCAAGTGCTCTAAAGAAGGCTGTCCATGGCGTGTACATGTTGCAAAATGTCCTGGAGTTCCAACCTTTTCAGTTAGAACCTTACAAGGAGAGCATACTTGTGAAGGAGTCAACAACCTTCACCATCAGCAAGCATCAGTAGGTTGGGTAGCTAGGTCTGTAGAAGCACGCATTCGAGACAATCCACAATTCAAACCAAAGGAAATACTGCAAGATATCCGTGACCGGCATGGGGTTGCTGTGTCTTACATGCAAGCTTGGCGTGGGAAGGAGCGTAGCATGGCTGCACTTCATGGAACTTTTGAAGAAGGATTCCGCCTTCTTCCTGCATATTGTGAGCAGATTAGAAAAAACAACCCAGGAAGCATTGCATCTGTTTTTGCTACTGGACAAGAAAATTGTTTCCAAAGACTTTTTATATCCTACCGTGCATCTATTTATGGCTTTCTGAATGCATGCAGGCCTCTTCTGGAACTTGATAAAGCACATCTTAAAGGAAAATACTTGGGTACATTACTTTGTGCTGCAGCTGTTGATGCGGATGATGCATTATTTCCATTGGCCATTGCCATTGTTGATGTGGAAAATGACGAGAATTGGATGTGGTTTATTTCAGAGTTGCGGAAGCTTCTTGGAGTAAATACAGACAACATGCCTAGACTTACCATACTGTCTGAAAGGCACAAGGGCATTGTAGAGGCAGTTGAAACACACTTCCCCAGTGCTTTTCATGGGTTTTGTCTGCGATACGTAAGTGAAAACTTCCGTGACACATTTAAGAATACAAAGTTAGTGAATATTTTCTGGAATGCTGTTTATGCCCTCACAGCAGCTGAATTCGAGAGCAAGATAACTGAGATGGTAGAGATCTCACAAGATGTTATACCCTGGTTTCAACACTTTTCTCCCCAACTTTGGGCAGTTGCATATTTTGAGGGCACGAGATATGGCCATTTTACACTGGGTGTTACTGAATTGCTGTATAATTGGGCTCTTGAATGCCATGAGCTCCCAGTGGTACAAATGATGGAGCATATTCGGCTTCAGTTGACATCTTGGTTTAACAGTCGCCGTGATATTGGAATGAGCTGGGCCTCAATTCTTGTTCCATCTGCTGAGAAGCGGGTTTTAGAGGCTATTGCAGATGCACATTGCTATCAGGTACTTCGGGCAAATGAGGTTGAGTTTGAGATTGTGTCGACTGAGCGAACAAATATTGTGGATATTAGCAGTCGTGTGTGTTCATGCCGTCGTTGGCAGCTCAATGGTTTGCCTTGTGCGCATGCTGCTGCTGCGCTTATTTCATGTGGGCAAAATGCTCATTTATTTGCTGAACCTTGCTTCACTGTTGCAAGTTACCGGGAGACATACTCGGAGATAATCAACCCTATTCCTGATAAGTGCCTATGGAGGGAACTGGGTGTGGGAACAGAAGGGGGAGTTGCCAGGGTTGACATCTCAATACGCCCACCCAAAACTCGCCGACCACCTGGCAGGCCAAAAAAGAAGGTTCTTCGTGTAGAAAACTTTAAACGCCCAAAGAGGGTTGTTCAATGTGGTCGCTGTCATTTGTTAGGACATTCTCAAAAGAAATGCACACTATCGATTTAACTAGAAGGTAGCTTCTTTCTGTTCCTTTCAGTTAATATTAATTGCAACTTAACTAGATCTGTTTGTAATCATGATGTATGTTTTACCATTTAATAACACAATGGCCAAATCCTCCACCTTTGTCTTGTAAATATGGAGTTACCATTGTCTTGGTCATCTTTCTTTGTTGAGAGTAATCTTGTCAATAACTAGAGATGAATATCTTTTGTTTGGTTTCATTTAAAAAATTAACCAGGTCATTGTTTTTCCAACTGCTCCAAAACAGCTTGTGAAAGTCGAATTTGGAACAACCTTGAGGCTGTCCTACTGCAGCTAGTCTTTGAGTCTTAAGGTCATAGGAGATTTTTGCTGTAATTTTTACTATAAACAAAACAATTCAAGCCTGGGTTGATAATTTCATACCTTGCATTAAGCTCGTTAAAAGAAATCATGCAAATAATAATTGTGACTGAATTGCGCAAATTCTGCAAAGCAAGGAAAATAAATCCAAAAAATAACTTAAGTAAATTTAAATTAGTTATTAATTGTATGTTATAACCCGTAGCTTGTAAGAACATCATGTCCTAGATAAACTAAGAGAGGTAGAGAATTTAAGGGCAGTTGCTAACTTGGATTTATAAAGATAGAGAGATAATTAGATGAAGATATAAAGAGAACTTGGGTGTGGGGGCACCTAGGTTTGATTAGGGTTAGAGGAAAGTAAATTTCAATATTTATACCCTTGATTGTTTTTTTCTATTTGATTCAGTTTGTCTTGGTCTAAATAAATTGGTTTCATGCTTTTAAAACCAAAACAAACTAGTTTTTTTTTCTCTTTCTAATAGGTGTATTTTTTTTCATGGTTTAATAAGTTCTTCATGTTTTTTTCTCACCTCTAATAGATTATAAAAGATTATACTTTATTGTTCATGCATGCATGTATATTAATATTATTAATATATTTTGTCTTGTATTTAACTAATAAAGTGATAATCATAATGATCCATATTTTTTTTACATTATTATTTTAAATTTAAATATAATTTTTTTTTTAAATAAACACGTGAGTTCAAATTAAAAATGACATGTATAAAAAATATAGTTTCAATAAAAACAAAGACAATTATACTATTAAAACAAAAAGGGAAATCATATATATATATATATATATATATATATATATATATATTGGAACTCTTATATCATTAGCATTTCAATTGAAATACCTATACATTCATAAAACGTATTCATTTCCCATGTAAGAAAAACAAAATTAATTATAAATTAAATGGAAAAATATTAATTATAGACCGAAATTAAGACAAATCCAAACACTCCCTTCATAACTTCTCTATCATATAAGTAGGTTACACTAAATGACCGGTTACATTACACCATAGGTTAGAGCATAATTTTCTTAAATGTATATCATTAAAACTTGTCTAATGGATCAAACTTGAAAACTCAACTTGTTATACCATCTTAAAACACAGATAACTTGTTGTCTACCACTATTTTTATTTTTCAAAAAGTGGCAAACAAACCATCATTTGCTAGGTTATAAACCCATATTCCAACCAATACTGTGATAACCAAAAAAATAAAGGGTTTTTTGGGTTGAAAATTTATTTTTTTGATTTATTCCTAAAAGTACCTAAAAACACCCTCAGAATCTCCTCAAACCATCTATAAACCCAAAACACCTCAAAATTAATCAAATAAAAAAGTCAAATAAAAAATATTTAAATGAAGTATGATGTCTTTATTAAGGAAATTTAGAGAGAGAAAAACAACCATCATCAAAAGAAACATGTTGACATAAAAAAGGATGAGTTTATTTGACGAAAAATGGCCCAACTGATGATGTATTTCTCTCATCGTAGTTTTAGATTACTTTCTCTCTCCCCTCTCAAATACATTGACAAAAAAAATAAGAATAAAACATTTTAGCTCAAAACAAATTATTGAAATATAGGATTATGTATAGTTTTTCTTCTTATGCATTTTAGTCCTATAACTTTTAATTTGGTATGTTTACCATAATTTGAAACCTAATTTTATTTGATAAAATCCATATAAAAGTTCATTTTACAGATAAAAAAAGCTTAAAAAACAAAAACTATAGTTGTTTCATTGTTCATATGAAAAGTGAAGCATGTGGGGTTATACCTTAGATCTTTTACTATGTGTGTAATGTCTATTTGTGAATTATGATGGTGTGGCTTTTCCAAGTCCTCAAAGTTGGTAGGAAAAAACTAAACCTTCTCCTCCAACTTTGGGTCCTAAAGAGAAAGCATTATCCTTACTTGGAGAGATGTGTGTAGCGTACTTAAAGACACTAGCTCATGAGTATAGAGCCCATTAATTATCAGAACAAGTATTATATATTACGGAAGTTTATATTGATGATATTGTGATAAAATTAAAATCCACCCACCTAGAAGAACTATATACTACCTTAAAATAAATGTCAATGCACAACCTAAAATAAAACCCTTGAAATACACCTTTGGTCTGCAATCAAGAGATTTTCTAGGAATTTTAGTGTATCAATGAGGTATACAATTTAGCTAGTATAAAACATAAGCAATCATGAAACACAACCTCCTCAAAATAAAAGGAAATTATAAAACCTTATTGAGAGTATTAATTTCCTAAGGAGGTTCATTTCAAATATTGTATGGAAGATTACACCTTTTACCAAGTTGTTAAAATATAAGAGCTTTATGAGTTTCAATGGACTGAAAAGAAACAAGTTTCCTTTGAAAACATATGCACTTATCCATTTTAACATATATTAATGGCCTTGAGAAACTTTAACTTTGTATATTCCAACTAATAGAGGAATAATTGATAGTATGATAGCACAAGAGAATTACTCTAAGCATGAATAGGTTATGTATACCTTGGTCGTGTACTCAGAGATTGAAAAAAATATACATCAATAGAGAAATTATGTTTGTCTTTGCAATTTCTTTGTAATAAATTGCACTAATATATGTTACTAGTTAATATTTGTATAGTATGCAAAACAAATCTTTAAAATATATACTATTAAAACATATTTTAAGAGATCAATTTGGTTTGTAAAACTTAACATTTTTTGAATTTAATATATATTATATGCCATGAAAGACAATTTAAGACTAAACTTTTGCTAATTTCTTAATTGATTAGTTATGTAGTAACATTAACTATGAATTGGAGTACGATATCAATATTATCAAGGAAAAACTTGTTTTGTGATAGTTTGATGAATCCAAAAAATAACAAAGATAGTGTATGTGTGTTTATAAAATAATTATGCTTAGATACTTAGGATAAAAATAAACCTTGTTTGATGTCATTATAATGATATGGTTATCATGAACCATGACTTTTATTGGAAAAAAAATAACATGATTGCATAGCTATGCAAATAAATGTCAATAATGTCAAAAGTTTGGTTTAATACAACATACATCTTATAATAAACTAGATATAGTGGTCAAACTATAACTATTTAAGGGTTGGGAAAATGACATCATTTACAAGATATATTCTTCATATTTAAAAGATATAACTATATCTTGATAGTCATGAATTACTTCACAAAATAGGTTGAAGTTATTCTTTATTGGTCAATCAACTAGGAAATAATGATTAATTTCATTAAGGTAAAGATCACCCACAAGTTTAGACTCTTAAAAACTATTACTACATCAATATTTATCGAGGAAAATTTGAAGCAATTCATATAAGATTATGGATTTAAAATAGTCTATTTTACTCATTATTCTAATATTCTAAACCTATAGACATACAAATCAACCAATAAGATTATTCCTTAATATTCTAAAAGTGATTAAAAATGATACTAAAGTTTAACATATTTTATTTTCAAAAGTACTATAAGCATATAGGACGTCATAGAATATTACTTTAGGAACCTCACCATTTACCTTAATATATGTCATGACGTCATGTTATCCATGAAGATTAGATTACAATCATTCAAAAGATATACACAATGTAACATGAATAGTTCTAATTATCAACTAGCTATACGAGATGAGTTAGAGAACCTAGATGAGGTAAGACTTCATACCTTCGGTCATTTGTAAGCATATAAGAGTGTCGCACCCCATCGCGAGAGCGCGGCGTCGTGACAACTCTCCCCGTTAGCGGGGGAATTCAATGTCGGGGTTTCATCTTTATTTTCGTGAAAAAAGGAGTCGTCACCTAATATTATGGTTACTAGAAAACCTCAACTGGTCTTTCAGAGATTCTAGGGTAAGGGACTGGTTACGTAAAGGGAAGGTTTTAGCACCCCTAGTACGCCCTACCTAAGATAAGTTGCTTGGTGTTTTTGTTTGCCTTATGATTGCTATGATATTGATCTTTTAAAAATATATTGGTTAAATGATGATGACATATTATTCCTGTAAAAATATTTTGGATATTAACCCTTTTAGGATTTATTTATCCAAATACCAACAGTGAATAACAACGAATTATCCCTGCCAAATTTTTTGGATATTAACCCTTTTAGGATTTATTTATCCAAATATCAACAGTGAATAATAACGAATTATTCCCGCTGAATATTTTGGATATTAACCCTTTTAGGATTTATTTATCCAAATACCAACAGTGAATAATAACGAATTATCTCCGCTGAATATTTTGGATATTAACCCTTTTAGGATTTATTGATCCAAATACCAACAGTGAATAATAATGAATTACCCCGCCGAATATTTTGGATATTAACCCTTAAGGATTTATTTATCCAAATACCAACAGTGAATAATATGAATCACAAAAAAAAGGTTTTTATATTTTTTTTTTGTAATATTGGCCAATACCCTTTGGATTTCACAAACATGTTGTAAAATCCAAAAATGAAATAAATGATTTTTCTTTGCGAAATTCATGCTAAAACACATTTTTTTCTTCAAACTCTGAGATAACATATATTTTTTTGAAAGAAAAAGAATTTTCAAAAATATGCTAGTGTATTGGCCGTATGCACGAAAACAACACATTTTATCTTTTTTAAACAAAAATATTTTTTGCAAATTTTGTATTTTTTGTATTTTTATATATTTTTTTGTTTTTTATTATTGGTGGGCTAGCTGCCCAGCCCTGATGGGCTAGGCTGCCAGCCCATTTGCTGGGCTGGCAACCCACCCACAGGGTTGTGCTGCAAGCCACAAACAGATTGGGCTGGGCCCAACTTATCTTATTCTGGGCTTGCGGCCCAATCATTCTCAGGTCGGGCTCTTGGCCCACTATTCTCGGGCTTGGACTGGGCTTTCGGCCCAGTCATTCTCTGGCTGGACTCTCGACCCACTATGCTTGGGCTTGGACTGGGCTCCCAGCCTAAATAGGTTGGAAGCCCTCTTTAGGGGTCAGGCCGGGCACAAGGCCCGACCTGACAAGCCCACGCGGGGAGTGAATTAATTCACTCCCCGCATGCAACCACAGGGAGGTGACTAGTAACAAGAAGGATTTTTGAGTATGAAGAATGGAGTACCTGTTAATACTGTTGAGTAGAGGAGATCGAGGTGGTTCTTCTGGTCATGGTGGCGTCGAAAATGGTGGTCTGTAGTGGCCGGAGTTAACGTCGAAAAGTGCATAGTCACGTTGCAGTCGATGGGGCTGTTCTCGTTGCCTTCGCTTGAGTTGTTGCTGGGCTGTTTGGCGTGGAGAGGACGCTACCGGAGGTGATGAGGGTGAAGTTGGGTGGCCTGAGCTGTCGTCGGAGTTTGCAAACCGAGAGGGAGAGAGAGACAAAGAGAGAGAGAGAAAGCTCGACTTCGAGGGAGATGAAGATAATGATGTATTTCATGTGTTTTCTCTGTCAATTTTCAAAACTTCCCCCACCTGCTTTTTTTTTTCTCCCTCTTTCTCTTCTCTGTTCGTTCGTTTTTATAGGCAGTGCAAGAGTTACCGTTGCAAGCAACGATGGCCTATCTCCTGTGGTAGAAGGTCGGCCGGCGGCGACGTGCAGTGGTCTGTCGGCGGCAGTGCAGGTGGCTTGTCGGCGGCGGGTGCAGCGGCTTGTCAGCGGTGCAGGCATGCATTGTCTGATGCTTTGGGGTGTAAATGCAATTTGGTCCCTCAATTTATAATTGCTCTAATTGCACCCCCAATTGAATTTAAACTTATGATTTTGTGCAATTATACCCTCCGTCATAATTTCAATACTAACCTTGACTTTGCGCATCTTTTTATTTTGGTCCTTGACTTTTGATTTGCGTGATTTAACCTCAATTGACCATTAAACTCTCAATTTGTTCAATTTAGCCCCCAATTTCGTATAATTGGTTAGAAAAAATTCAAATCGATCTCCGAAAATTCCACTCTTCTTAATTGAGCCCGATTTAAGCTCATGAACTTGATTTTTCATCAATTAAGCCCCTAATAAAATTAATTTGATCACTTTAAAATATAATTAAGTCCTTGCACTTAATTAAATCCTTCGATTGGACCCTGAATTAATTCTCAAACACAATTATACTTTTAAATTTGGCCAACAATTAAATCAAATTTGCCCATAAAAATATAATTATATCTTTCAACTTAATTTTTACTCAGATTCATCCGATAATAAATTACTTTAGCCTTCAATCTGTGATTTGCTTCATTTTTGGGCACAAAAGAGGAACGATCGAGCTCTCGAAAACATCCACAATTTCACCTTGATTTTCCTACCAACACCAGACCCTTTATTTATTTATTTTGTTATTTTCAGGTAGTTTTGGGGAATGACCCAGAAATGGGTTATGACAAAGAGGAAGGCTAAAAGGAAATATAACATACATGTTTAATCAGAATATTTCTTAAAGAATGTTCTAGTTTGGAAGGTTATACTCCTAATTTATTATGAAAATCCAAAATATGATAAATGGTCCCCTAACTAGAAGGGTCTATATAACTAGCGTAAAATTCGTAACCGTATAAGTGTATTGATCGGGATAATTATATTCGTACGTAAGTATATAGTATATAGGGTACGTACGTGACAATCTGTAACCAGGTAAAAATATGTACTAGAATATATGGTATGTACGTAATTGGCGTTTATGTACGTGATTGTTGGGATTAATTAATGTACGTAAATATTTAGGAAAGATAATTTTAGATGAATTAATTAGTAAATCCTTTGTATATGTAATAAGTATAAATTATAGTATGTAAAATGATGATAGCCAAAAATAACAATAATAATAATAATAATAATAATAATAATAATAAAACAATATATATACCTAAATGAATTGCCTTGAAATCCATCACAATTTAAGCCTAATTTAACTTTGCATTTCACCATAACTCATTGACACATGGCATAAGCATGAAATGTAAAAGATATTTAAGTAAAACAAATACGTGGAAGAAGGAGGCATTTTGTTATGCATCCCATAACTTTACAAAAAGAAAAAAAAAAGAGTGAAAGAGAAAGGAAAAAGGGAAGAAGAAGAAGGGAAAGGAAAGGAAAAAGCTAAAAAGATTTTAGGGAAACTTAATCTTAGGTAAGTAGGTTTCATTTTATTTTTGTTTGTTTATGCTTTCCATTTTTATGAGTTGTTTAATTAATTTAAAATGTGATTATGATGGTTTTGTAATGATTTTGACTCTTGATGTTGATGATGGATGGTTAAGCATGCATGATGAAAAGTGTGCTTGGTGTGGAAATTCTGAATTTCTTTTAGGGATGGAAAAACCCGAATTTGGGGTGAATTATTTCGGGATTTTGGGGTGAGTTTTAGGACAAATGCAAAGCATGAAAGTTGTCGACTACATCCCTGTGAAATTTCGTGATTTTTAGAAAAATAGACATGGAGTTATGACTGATATGGCGTGGGTTGCTCAAATGGATACCTGCTGGAAAAATATTTTCCATCCAAAATTGTGTGTGAGTTATTTCGAGATCTTAGAGTGATTGTTAGGAAAAATACAAAGAAGGAAAGTTGTTGATCTATATGTCTACTATTGCTCCTTAAAATTTCGTAATTTTTAGATATATATGTAAGGAATTATGGCCAAATTGGTATGGGTTATGTAGGCATACTATTGCTGAAAAGAAAAAAAAATATTTGTAAAATTAAGTGGGCTTAGATTTAGATGAATGTGGGCATGAAATAAACCCATGGACTTAACCTAAAAAATATGGGCTTGAAGGAAAAAAAAAATGTGGATTCTATTAAATGGACTTAAGTTAAAACAAGATGGACTTAAACTTATAACTAAAGTGGACTTAGATCAAAACAAATGGATTTGGGTTTGGATTAAAATAAATGAGTTTGAACTAAGATAAAGTTAATAAACTTGGATCAAGCTAATGGGTCTAGAATAAAATTAAATGGACTTGGACTACAAGTATAAAGCTTGGTTTTAAAAATAGATGGGCTAAGATTAAAGGAAATGAGCTTGGACAATAAATAAATAAATAAATAATAATAAATAAATAAATTTATTCTTTTAATAATGGAAATAATTAGATCTTAATATTACTGGAATTAATGAACAATATTAATGAGCGGAGGTTGTGTTTCCGCTATGAGTACCATGATTGGTATGTGAACGATGGGTGAATCCCGAGTGTGAGTTGGACCGTGAGTATTGTTTGAGAAATAAGAATTGGTACCCGAGTTGTTTGAATGTGATTAAACATGTCATCACGTGCATCACGTGCATTGGGGGAAATTAATTTGAGAGAAATCATTGAGTCTTGAATTGACACGGTTTGATAACCGAATTGAGTGGAATGGGTAATAGCAAGGAATCCATAGTGCGAGCTCTATTTACTAACACCGTTAAGTGAGGGATAATTCCGCTAACCGTGTGCTACAACGAGGGATAATGTCGTTGCGAGCAGTAGGTGATATTGAGATCACTGAGAGAAAGTAATAGAGCAGTAGGTGATAACATGATCACCGAGTGATAGTTTGCACGGACTCGCATATACCTAGGGTACCCGGATTAAAATAGATGAAAATGTGGGAAACACAATAGCATTGCATATCACGTGCATCACCCTACTTGCTGAGCTTTGGCTCATTCAGTTATTGTATTTATGTGTTGTTCAGGCAAGGGTAAGGTTAAGCTGATCGAGGATGCTACCGGTTCTTGCTAAAAGAGGCTCATGTGTCACTGATAAAAATAGGAATATCTTTTGTGGAAAAGGGGGGGGGGGGGTACGAGCCATTTTGTAAATTAAATATCTAGGCATTTTGAGTATTTTGTAAATTATAGAATTGTTCTAAGGATGTTGTAAATTATCCCGTACGTTTTCAACAATGTAGTTATCTATGTATTTTGTGGTTTATGATGGAGGAAATAGGGGACTTAGTCCTAACAGTGTGGCGAACCTGGTCACGCCAGTTAGGTAACTGGCAAGGGAGCTGGGGGCGTCACAGTCTATATGTTGTTACCAAAGATTTAAAGAACGATGTTTAATCTAGCAAACCAGGATAGGGAAATATAGTATTTGATTAATTAATTATTGATATTTAAAAAGGTGTTTCCCTTACCAAGAGACGATACTAGAAGACAATGTTCTTGAAGAAACTAGTGGATCAACCTAAAGATGACGATCAAAAAAAAAATTACTCTACGTTTAAGCTAATTGTACCTCAATGACAATTAATTAAATTAGATTTCATGAAAAAATATGAATTATAATTCTCTAGCTATAACATGAATTTGAATTGTTATACACTTAATTAATCAGAAAAGGATTATTGTTCAAATAATGCAAAGACCAAATTAAGGTTGGGTTTTATAAAAAAAAAATCTTTACTTATATCCTTACTTATTCTACATTAAAATAATTGTTTGCCTAGCTTAGGTTGTGTTTATTGTTAAATCTGATATGCTGGGAAGTTCTTTCATGTATGAGGCGTAATTGTTCCAAACACCCAACTAGAGTGTTTGTGATTCCGTAACTCCCTAGGATATGCCTCCCTAAATGTGTAGACCCATGAATTACCAAAACTATTTAATGTAACACATTATGTATTTATGCCAACTAGAAGGATATGACCTATATGGTTTTATTGACCACCAAGAGTTATTATGGTAGAACATGTTTTTTAAGCTCTTCATCTCTATCATGAGAATCCTTGTATCAATGTTAAAGAAATTTATAGGTTGATAATAAGATTCTCCTTTAAGAGTGACAAGTTATAATTTACGATAACTAGTTATAACCATTGTATAAGGCTATCAAATTCATAAAAATGATATGCATATGGTTGTGTATAAGGCATTGATACACCAATTAACCCATTCATGGTTGTTGGTGATGACCTTATTAAGATTGATAAAAACATAAGGGACTATATAAGACTACCACCATAAGTGTATCTAGATGAGATTTTATGATCTAGAGGTGACTTACATTATAAAGACCCACCTCTAACACATCTTATACTGGTTGATCCACATAGTTGTGAATACCGTTCCGGTTGTCGTTCTGGTTTTTCTATTGGAACGGAACGTTCCGGTTTCGGAGCATTTCGGCGTGCCGTTTCGGGATTGTACTGTTTACATATAATTAATTAATTATATATATGAAAAAAATTAAATATAATTTTTTATTTTTTATAAAATCAAAATTGATGCAACAATTTTATTTTTTTTATAATATATATATATATGGCGGGAGAGTTCTCCCAAAAATATATAATCACTGTTCATAAGTCAAAAATCATTTTCGTTCCTAAGATTCGAACTCCTGCGCCCCGTGTTGCACTGACGCCGCTGCAACCACTCAGCCAAGCGTCTTCCTTGTGTTCACTTCCGATTAAATACTGTAATAAGGGAAAAGAGGGGCGACAAGTCACGACCGAAACGGCATGCCCGGAACGGAACCGAGGCGTTCCGACCGAAATTTGGCCGGAATTTTTGGAACGGAACGGAATTAAAACCGAGACAAAAACGACGCTGTTTTGTCTCGGTTTTTTGAACGAAATGGCACGTTCTGGCCGTTCCGGCCGGAATAGAACGGAATTTACAACTATGATTAGAATCTAATAAAATGGTGGATTATTAGCTTCTCCATGACTAAGAAATTGACCTCTCTTCATTGTAATACAAATTATTTATCTAATGCAACAATGATGAGTTTACTCATGCTTTAAAGGCACAATTATTGTGGGACAAATCCTATCCCACCGATTATACCGTTTTATTAACCTATCGAATAATTTTTCAATCAATAATGTATTTTCTCCTCTTAGAATTAGTTTTCAATAAATATCTAAAGAATAAAATGTGTTGTTTTTGTCAAAATAGTTTCATTCTTTTAGGTTATTACATACATCTCGGGATTTCAATGGATTTTATTAATGACTTTATTAAATCCCTGAGAATTCGATCAATATTTCAAATAAAATACAACCAACATTCCTTTAATTCAAGAGAAAACTGGGTAAATATTTTGATAAAATATTAGACCTATTAGTAGGGTGATATTTAAAATATTAATGATTAACCTGGGAATATTCTCAATGTTATTAAAATAATCATCAATCCTAACTATGAATATTTTGATCAATAACCTTTAATTCATGAGGAAATGAGTAAATATTATGATAAAAATATTGGACCTATTAACAGGCTGATAATTAGCCCGAAAAATCCTCAGAGTTATCTTTGATATTAACTAATTTTAATTGGACGTATTACGGCCTTCATAAACACATTCTAGATCTAGTATAAGCAAATTCTATAGAAGTATTTATGTGGTCCCTCTAAACAAAACTTGTTTAGGTACACGAGAAAATGATAAATTCAAAAGGAAAGAATTATTCATCCTACACCAAAACAACCTATTAGGAAACAACCAAATCTTTAAATTATATGAGAACCTCACTAAAAATTGTTTATCTCGAGTAATGTGTGTTAGGGGTTTAAACACTTTCTCTAACCGAAACTAACCTCTTACAATTCAAACCTCTAAAGAGACAAAAACATATTGGACTTTTTAGTAGTCCTAACCAAATAAATAGGTATTGACTCCCAAAATCTCTAATGTCATCACAATGACCTTGAGAAATAAAATCTGAAAATAAACAATATTTTATGATAGAGGTTATTCTAGAAGATTCTACATATTCTTCAACTTGAGGTTTTGTTCAATAAAGACATTGTTCATTGTGAGTGAAAACACTATGGATTGTAATAGTGTATTCTTAGGTCGGGTCGGTTTAGTCGGGTCACCAGTTTATTGATTTTTTAATATTTATTTGCACAGTAAAATAATCATTTTATCCTTCGAAAAAGACAAAAAAAACAACACAGGCCAGGAGGGGTGCCACGGGGATTTCATATTTTTGTTAATGGCTAAATACTAATATGCCCCTCAATAAGACAAAATTGAAGAGTTAGTTGTAGGGGTGTTCTGGTAATTTATGATTTTTCTGCTGAATACGCATGTGCAACATGCGGCCGATAATATTTGGCCTCACACCCTTTATGGGCGACACGTGCAGTGGCCTCTGGTGGCGGAAAATGCCCATCTGGCGTCTCACCCGATGTGCTGAGTGTCCTCTTTCTCATGGTGCGACGCGTAGTGACCCATAGTGGACAGATTCGTGATGGTGGTCGGTTGAAATTTTTTTCCTCTTTTCTCTCTTTTGCATTCTACAGTACAGGGCAACCCTGATTTTATAGTGTTTCATTTCAGTTCCTTATCTTTTAATTATTTTACATGGTCCTGATTTCTGTTATATAAGTTTTGATTTGTTTCAATTGGGTCCTTCAATTAAAATTGATTATATATTTAGGTCTCAATTCGGTCCTCATTCTTTTAATTTTCATATTTATTTTAAATCCCTTAATATATTCGGTACAAAAGTTTCGATTTTTTCAATTTTATCCTTTGATTGAAATTGATAATATATTTGATTTTCATTTTGGCCCTTATATTTTATTATTTTTGAAAGATTTAGTTCTTAAATTTTAGTTTGTATTTGTGATCATTTGATATTTTGATTTTTTTTTTCTCTTTTTTCTTTCTTTTAGGTTTTTTATTAGTTTTTTTTTTATCATGATTTTCAATTAAAATGATTTTTTCTCAACTAATAATTTTTATTTTTGTTTAATCATTTTTTTTTTGCTCTTTTGTTAAAGATTTTAGTTTTTTTTAGTCTTTGATTTAATTTTTTTTTCATTATTAACACAATAATAATAATAATTTTAGTTTTTTTCTTGCTTATTCTTTTGTTAATGTTTTTTTTTATCGGGATAATTTAATAATTTTTATTATTCTCTCTTTTTTTGAGATAGTTTGTGTTTATGATTATTTGAAAATTTGTATTTCTTATTTTTTTCTCGTTGTTCTTTCGTTTAGTTTTATTATTAGTTTTTTTTTTATATATTTTCACGTCAAATGATTTTTTTCCAGCTAATTATTTTTATTTCATTTCATTTTTTTGTTTCCTATTTTGTTAAAGTTTTTAGGTTTTTTTTTTATTCTTTGATTTAATTTAATTTTATTCATTATTAACGCAATAATAATAATAATAATAATAATAATAATAATAATAATAATAATTGTAGTTTTTTTTTCTTACTTCCTCTTTTGTTTTGTTTTTGAGTTTTTTTTCCTAGGGGTTGTTTAATTATTTTATTTGAGTTAGCAGTAATAATAATGATATTTATTACGGCTTTGATATTGGTGTTGTTATAATAGAATATGTTGATATGTTTCATTATATCAAACTTTGCATATATAAATATTATATTTTATTTTTGAACTAGTAAAATCTATTAATTATTTCAATCCTAATAGTTATAAAAATTGTTCGCACGCAACGTAGTGCAGACAGTTTAACTAGTTCATCTTAAACCAAAACAACCTATTAGGAAACCACCAAATCTTTAAATTATATCAGAACCTTACTACAAATAGTCTATCTCAAGTAGTGTGTGTTAGAAGTTCTAATACCTTCTCTAATCGCAACTAGCCTCTTACGCCTCAAACCTCTTAAAAGATTAAAAAAAAAAAAAAAACTTTCTAGTAACCCTAACCAAACCAAATAACTAGGTGATGACTCCCGAAACCTCTTATGTCATCACAATGACATAAAACATGAAAATAAACAATATTTTATGATTGAGATTATTCTATAAGATTCTACACATTCTTCAACTTGTTGTTGTGTTCAATAAAGACATTGTCCTATGACATTAACAAAAAATGGAAAAAAAATTCATTAGAAGAAAAGGGAATATACCATCCATCAAAATAATAAGGAAATTTGGCGTAGTTATAAAGTACGTGCAAATTATAGATTAGTTTTTTTTTAGCTTTGCAAAATAAATTAAAACATAGTTCCAAAAACGAATCAATCAATCTTTTCATCAGTGTTGACCACATTTAAGTTAATATTACTTTGTTCTAGTGGATATCTTTTCCAATAAATTTTTGCATACTATATATTTATTTTTAATAATTTTCTGTTTCTTGGGAGAAAAGAAAATGGAAAGGAAAATCGGACTAAACAATTAGTTTTTAAAACAAAGACTAATCAATTTGTTTCTTGAAATTAAAGATATTAATTTACAATTTACTCCACAAGCCTATTCTCCCATAAACATTTTTTTTCCACGTCCATGCCTATACTCACAGGTAGGGTTCAGCAGCATAGCCAAATTGTATAAAATATATGCAACAGACTAACCCAAAAATAACTTAAAAAAACTAGCTAGGAAATTAAATTTAAAATAAATATTGATTGTAGATTTTAATAGTAAGAAAAACAAACCAAAAAGTCTAAACTTCAGTTTTTATTTCTGAACTTGAATTTTGAAAAAAATAAAACTTAATTCGAACCGAACAATCTAAGCCAACGCTCACCATGATAAAGATTCATGGACACAGGATAATAAACCCATTTATTTATTTATTTATTATCGTTGTGTTTTAGTTTGGAGAATAGCAGCAAGCCTATTATAGAACAGAACGCAGGTAGAAACGAAACCAACAGGGATACAGACGTCACTCAAATCACAACCACTACGTGTCTGCATATGACAAGCTAGTTCCACTCCAGCACATACATACTATGAAGATTATTAGGTTTGTAATAACTCACACCGACCGAGGGCACGCCTTTGCTCCAGACAGACAGATTGATCGATCATCTATCAATCTATCAATCAATCAAGGTGGTGTGGCTTCTCCAAGTCCTCGAGGCTGGTGGGGCGGAACCAGGCCTTCTCATCCACCTCTGGGTCCTGACCACCGCTTGCGACAGAGCCACCGTCCCTGCTAATCTCAGCGAGCTGCTGCTCAGTGGCAGGACCGAAGACACCAGTTCGTGGGTGTGGGGCCCAGTACTTGTCGGACTGGGGCTTGATCACCTCGTCCGGCACCACATTTGGACGCAGCTCATCGTCTAGGTTCTTATCGTACACTGATGTGTGAGCAGCCCTGCTGCAATAGCATCCTCGTCATTGATCAACATAAAATACTGTTAGAGCAACAAACAGAGCCCAACTTCAAGTCGGGATCAGGTGGTGCAAGTATAACACATTCTCATGTATCTGGCAAGCAGCAGTCAGTAGCAATTAAAGTAGCAATAGATACAGGGGTTTGTATTAACTATAAAAAAATGACAGCTCCTTAAGAACCTAATCAGATTAAGGCCGGGGTGATGGATGAATGAACCCCTCCTCCACTCCTGCTTCCGCCGCTTCTAGTTTGACCGACCCCAAGCAAATAGACTAAAAATCCAATCCAATTATGTTTTTTGTCGAGTAGCAATAGCTACACTTATTTTTGTTTATTTTAGAGAAAAAAAAATCAATTTAAACGATAGGTTCCTTCAACTAAGGAGATGGGACTGAGACCTGAGTTGAAAAATAGCAGACGACTCTTATAAATGTAAAATCAAAGAGTAAATAGACCCCCCCCCCCCCCCCCCCCCCCCCCCAAGGATTAACCCTTGAAGATAATTACATGAATAATATGAGAAATTTTATGGTGCTCAACAAGTAATTAATAGCATTTTACTAGCTAATTAATCAATCTATTTAAAAGAAATAAAAATAAATGGAGGGGGGGAGATGGTAGGAATATTTTTATTTGTATTTATTTTATCTTTACCTGGACTTCTCTGGTTTACTTGCATCTAATTTTTTTTCTTAAATAAACTTATGACGGTAAATTCTTCTTCTTAAGATTCCATAAGAGTTCGATGATTGTATTATTTTTGGTTTTTAACGATTTTTGGGGAGATTTTTGAAGAATTTCGAGCCTGAGACCCCTCGAAACCGACGGGGGGAATGCTCGAATAGTGAAATTGGGAGAGCAAGAATGTTGGGTGAAACGAAGACTCGTCCTCCTAATTTGATTTTGAGCAAACAAACTGGGAAAGGCAAACCAAAACGTCTAAGCTAAGCTATTCAAACATGATCAAACTCATTGCTGAGAAAAAGTCAACTCAAACCTGAGAAACGGGGTGTTAGAAACAGAGGAAGAGCGAGCCGAGTTGTGAGTCCAGATCTGGTTGACTGCTCGCTTCCCCAAGATGCCAGTGTTCTTGAAAGTGGCTGCCATACAAATTGCACCAGAAGCTGAGATAGATCGAGAGAGAGAGAGAGATCGAGAGAGCAACACGCAGGTGGTAGATGGCTTTCCACCTATTACAGCTGATCATTATATACACAGACACGACAGGGAGCATCACCCAGCTACCTCGATGGGATAAATAGAATTCTTTTCGGTCCCTGATCTTTGAATTTGATTATAGAAGACTACTTCATGTTTAGAAACCTACATTTCCCTCCCTTCTCCGAGGGTTCCGTGGCTCTTGAAGAATTGGGGGTTCAAAAAGAGTAACGCGATACAATCCTCGGTCGGAAAGCAAAATCACTCCTCGAACTCTATTATGCTGAGTTTATCGTTCAATTTGATGAAAGAATGTGAAGGGAGTTATTAGAAGGGTTTGAAAGAAGTATTACGGAGCAGAATATATGTTCAAAATAAACGGACCAACGAATAATACACCGCCGCGTGTCTCTTCCCAACAAACACCTCTCTCTAATCTCTATCCCGGCTGCCGTACGCGTTCTTGTACCGTCGTCGACTAAATATGATTTGTTTTTGTTTTATGCGAATCGAAAATCGAATATTCCGTACTCTCTCCTCCCCGTCTTGCTGCTTTGAATTTGATTCATGCGGCAGAGGGACTCCCTCCCTCACCGTTTTTTTAAATCATGTTCTTAATGGCATCTCCAAATTCAATTTAATTGGTAGTGCGAAGGATACCAAGAAGAGATTCTCTCTTTTTATACCTAGTTTAAAAACTTTAATGGATCCTTAAATTCTAGATAAGATATTTGTCATGTGTAAAAAATGGCAAATTGATTTTTAAATTCTAGATACGAGACTTGTTTCATGTAAAAAATAGCAGTGACACTCACAAATTGATTTTTAAATTCTAGATATGATACTTTTTTTTAACAAATTCAAAATGGATTAAAGAGGGGGCAAAATTACAGTGGGCCTGCTAGCTCCGGCACAAGGGCTCGGGTTAAAGGAGCAGGGAAGCGACAATCCGCTTGACTAAAGAGAAATACAAAACAAGAGGCTAACAATCAATAAAAGCTTAGGCTCGGCTGGAATTTCCAAGAGAGAGCCGAAATCGGCCCAAACTAAGCATGCCCTGCAATGAGGCAGATGAAGGGGAAAGGCTGGAAGGCCGAAGCACAAAGGGCCCAATCTCGCAAGGCCTGTAAGGGAGGGAGAAAGACGCAGCTTGCTTGCACGAGAACAGTAGCATGCAGCTTTCAAACTTGACTCCCATGGAAAGAATCAGACTGGAACGATGAAGATAGCTCACCTTGGGTATCCCACTTCACAAAATCAAATCCTCCATCTCTCTCTGGCATAGTTAGGAATATAACCCCTGTAGTTCATCAATAGCAGCCTGATTTGGATGGTTGCCTCGTGAGTTAGAATTCCAGCTGGCTTGCTCTGTCTTTGAAAAATTATGTGGTTCCTCTCTGACCATAAGAAGTATACTGTTGTAGCTAGGGTGTGCTTTGCTAGGATACAGTTAAATCTCTTCTTTTTGGCGTACCTTTTTCTTGTCCAATGTAAAACATTTGCCCAGTTGGTAGTTGGCTATTGTTGGTGAGTAAGGGAAGTAAGGTTGGTCCAGAAGTAGCTGGTGTAGTGGCATTGAAAGAACAGGTGATCGTGAGATTCTGGCTCCGTTCCACAGAAACGCAGGATCGACTACCAGAAACATTTCCCGTGATTGGTTTGTCCATTGTTGATAACCTCCCCCTCGCAGCCAGCCATAAAATCAGGGAGTACCGAGGGACATGCTGAGGATACCAAATCAGACCATGCAAGGTCTAGCTACCTTTTGTTTTCCTAAGTAAGTTCCAGGCAGAGGCGATGGAGAATTGACCTGAAGCTTGAGCTGGCCATATGATCTTGTCCTCGGTAAGCTGATTGGGCTGGAAGTTTATAGAGTTCCAAGCTTGCTGCAGGGTGTGGTGCCCCTAAGGGAATGTCTAAACCCCATTTCTAATGATTGTATCTACCTTGGCCTTCCAATTTAGACCCGTAGAAGCAAGAACACGAGCTGGGAAAGTATCAAACAAACTCCTTCCACCCGGCATCCATTGATCAAACCACAGGGAGGTCCCTTTCCCATCCCCTATGAGCACTCTGAAGAGCCCTTTGCACCATTTCCTACTCTCCATGATTTTCCTCCAAGTCCAGGATGATTTAGCTGGAGCTTTGACTTCCCAAAAGCTACGACCCCTTAGAAGAACCGAGTGCACCCATCCTGCCCAACTAGAGTCTTTATTGGTGAAAAGCCGCCAGATTAGCTTTAACAAAGCTGCTTTGTTCCAGTCCTGCATACGCTTAATTCCCAAGCCTCCTTCCTTTAAAGGGTAGGAAAGGTTCTCCCAACTCACTTTGGCCCCATTCTTCTCCAGAGAGGAACCCCTCCAAAGGAATCTTGCCATAATGGACTTGATACTTTTTGTTACCGTCACAGGGAGGATGAACATGCTTGACCAGTATACCTGCATTGAGAATAAGGTGGATTTTATGAGCTGAAGTCTACTTGCATAGCTAAGGGTGGCTGAGGTCCAGAGATTTATGCGAGCTGTTATAACTTCCACCAGTTTATTGCAGTCATTCCTGGTTAGCCTCTTTGTTATTAAAGGGACCCCTAGGTAGGATATTGGGGGGGGGGGGGGTATTAAGTTGAATCCCTAGCATGTTCTGGATGTCCCTTGTCAACCTCTAATCTATGCCTGAAAGGAAGAGAGAGCTTTTTGCAAGGTTGATACTCATCCCTAATTGATTCATGAAAAGGTGCACGGCCTGCTTGAGGATCCCAAAAGAGGCTTTATCTGCATGGCAAAAAATTAGAAGGTCATCTGCAAAACAAATATTTGTTATTCGGTTAGCTTTGCATCTCCAGTGAAATTGGAACTCTGGATTCATTGTGGCTTCTTTTGTGAGACCGTTAAGGCCCTCCATAGCCAACACAAAAAGGTAAGGGGATAATGGGTCCCCTTGTCTAATGCCTCTTGAGGATTTAAACCATCCCTGTAATTCTCCTTTGATGTTAATTGAAAACTGGGGAGTTGTGATGCAGCTTTTGATCCAGTTCACCATGGCATTAGGAATGCCTATAGTTCTTAGCCCTTCCAGAATATACTCCCAACTGTGTCAAAAGCCTTTCTCAAATCAATCTTCATTGTGCACCGAGGGGGACCAGTTTGGTGGTAATTGTGCATGAGTTCCTAGGATAATAATATTGCGTCTATAATATTCCTACCTGGGAGAAAGGCATTTTGAGAGTTCCCTATGGTTTGCTCCAAAGCTTTTTTCAGACGATTCACCAAGACCTTGGAAATGGATTTGTATATGACATTGCAACAAGATATTGGGCGATACTCCTCCATTGAGCTAGGATTTTCAACTTTTGGAATAAGAGCCAGGGTGGTGGCATTCACGCATTTCGGCATAGAGTTTGTGTGGAAGAAATGCTGAATTGCACCAACAAAATCCACTCCCACAATGCTCCATCCCGTCTAGAAGAATTTAGCTGAAAAACCATCTGGGCCAAGGGCTTTATCATCAGATATAGAAAACAAAGCAGCTTTTATTTCCCCTTCTGTGATGGGGACGGAGATCTCATTCTTCATACTTTCTGAGATAGGTTTGGGAAACCCACCGTACTCATGCTCGCCTACCACACTCTTTATCTCCTTAGTCATCAGGCCCCTATAGTAGTCCACGGCCACCCTCCCCAGGTCCTTTTGATTATGAAAAAAGTTTCCTTCCCCATCCTCTAGACAAGTGATCTTGTTTCTCATTCGCCTGTGAAGGAGAGATCTATGGAAGAAGATGGTGTTTTTATCCCCAAGAGTAAGCCACTGTATTCTAGACCTTTGCCTATAAAAGGATTCCTCATCCATGCATAGCCGAGAGTAATTGCTGGCCCTACTCCTTTCTAACCAAACTGCCTCCTGAGACCTCGAGTTTGCATCAAGCCTTAATTGGGCTTCATCCCAATCTGCCTTAGCCTTGATCACCCGAGCCGAGATGTGGCTTCTATTTACCTTATGCCAATGCTTCAGAGTTGCTTTAACCATTTGCAGCTTAGAAGTAAGCCGAAACATGGGGGTACCCTGGATGTGCACTTGCCACACTTTAGCTATTTGAGGTATAAAATCTCCCTGTCTGCCCAGAAATTAAGAAACTTGAAGCTTTGTTTGGGATGGAAGTGGTCTTGACTGAGCTGCAGAAACATAGAGCTATGGTCTGAGATACTTCTTGGGAGGAAGTGAGCTGTAGCATTCGGCCAAGTCTTGCCCAGAGTCGTGTTCCCTATTATCCAGTCCAGCTTCCTCAGGATGATGTTCTCCCCCTGTTGCCCATTATCCCAGGTGTATTTAATGCCCTTATAAGAGATTGGGTGAAACTCCTGCTTCTGCCTGTTCCAGCTTGGGTCTCCTCCCTCACTATCTGTGGGCTTCATTGTTGCATTAAAATCACCCATGAGCACCCAAGCTTGATCCTTATAATTCACCCCATTTGCCTGAATGTACTCCCACATCTCCTGTCTAGCAGCTGAAGCATTATGCCCGTAGAAAAAAGAAATTATAAGGTCCAAATTATGCAAAGTTGAGTGCACCCTATATGTGACCCATGCGTGGATGTGTTCACTCTATCCACATCCCACACCCCTGGGTCCCAGCCAACCACAATTCTAGCTGCTTCAGAGATCGACCCATTTGAGATGATATGCCACCCACTCATCTCCATATCAGCTTGCCATTTTTTCAAATTTGTCACATGTAGCTTGGTTTCCACAAGCTGAACATACTCAGATTATTCTTCCTAATCCAGTCAAGAACTTTTTTTTGTTTTGTCAGGCCATTTAAACCTCTAATATTCCAACATCCTATATTTATCATAAAAATAAATAAAAGAGGATCATGGGTCGATAGACCTTTAGAGGCGCCTGGCCCCCCCATTTTTCTTCCCTCCCTTCTTTCTCACTTTGGTGAACGTCGTGGGAGATGTGTCCCTGCCATTAGCATTGCCTCCATTTGTGGTTGTAGTTGCACTGGATTCTTCCTCATCTAGAGTATCATGACTTTGTAGGGATGATGAATCATTTACCGTGCACACATTTGACTCAACCTCCTTCATTTTGCCTTTCAGAACCCTGTCTTGTTCCTCCGTCATGGATGGTTCCTCCTGAGCTGTAAGGTTCTTGTCCTTGCTGGGATAAGCTCCCTTCTCATTGGGGTACCTGGGTTCCGTAATGGTTTCCTCGACTTGGCCTACTGGCCTAGTTTCATTTTTTCCCTTTATAATCACCTTGAGGGTGTGGTTACCCGTAAGGTTGGATTTTCCGTTGGTCATAGAATGTCCATCCTGGGGGATCCCCACCCTCTGTTGGTTCTTCTCTTCTGCGACACGTTCAATGTGAGTTGATTTGTTCTTCTCTACTGGGGCACATTCATTGTGAACCGATCTGCTCTCCTCATTCTCTGCGTAATCCCTCCCACCTGTACAGACATGCCCGAAGACCCTGCACCTTTCACATCTCACTGGCTTCCATTCATATTCCACCTCAATATGAAGAGTATCTGCAGAGAGCGGGTTGTTTAGATCAAAGTTCTTGATGAATAGTTTAGCTGCATCTATTTCTACACAGACACGTGCATTGTCCAATCTTGTGCAACAAAAAGTAGACTCATCATAGGATAGAGGTCTGCCTATCATGCTTGCAACAACACTGAGCCCCTTGCAAGACCATAGCGAAAAAGGGAGGCCATGAATATGTACCCAAATTGGGAGCTTTGAGATTCGATTTTTATCAAAAATAAACTGAGGGTGCCATTGTTGTAAAATCATAGTTTTACCACCAAACATCTATGGTCCCCTCTCTAAAATGGCCTGCATCTGGTCTTCTTTCTAGAACCGAAATATCCAAAACCCACTTGCTGTGGACATTACTGACTCCAGTCCCCCAACCTTCCATATTCTGTTAGCTATCATGTTCACTGTGTGGTAGTTCATCCGAAACCCAGGAAAGAACCCTACCATGCAGCGGTCCCATTGCTCAGCGTTGTCCGTGAGCATATCAGTAGTTAATACTGGTTTGCTTCCTTCTTGAAGACAGGGGATGGGATCCAGTGTAAACCGGGTACTAGAGTCCGTAACTTTAACCCTGTCTGCCCAAGTGGTCATATTTTTCTTTTGTGGAGTTTGGTTCTTCACAACCACCATGGTAAAAAAAGTGTGGATATCGTAAAAAGAAAAAACCTTGTCTCTACGTGGTAACCGGTTAAAGATGAGAGGTGGTAGGTGATTATTTAATGAGTATTTCGTGTTGGCTGAATTTAAAAGAGAGGTTTGTCTTGGGATGGGGATTGAGGTGACCGGTCTATCTTGTAGTTTGCAACGGGGTGAGTGGTTCTTTGGCTAGCTTACAGGTGTAGTGAGGGTTGGCTTGGCTATGGTGGTTTCGTGCCGGCAGCGGCTTGTTGTGGGAGAGACATACCTTTGTACGGAAGAGACATATATAGTGAAGTTTCAAAATATCTAGATATGATACTTGTCATGCATAAAAATGACAATAACACTTTCAAATTGATCCTTAAACTCTAGGTAAGAGACTTGTTTCATGTAAAAAAAATATCAGCACTCATAATACACCTTTAGTAAGTTGTATTGTGTATCCGTCCATTTGTTTTTAAGGTCTAGTTGGGTTTTTCTAATAATTAATCTAATTATTTGTCAAAGTAAACCCACCCAATAAACTTTTTATTAAATTCATGATACATCCAAAATGTAAGACTATTTTTCAGTATGTTATAAATCATACAATCTGTATTTTTTTTTGTTTTTTTAATACACAAATATGAATTAGTTTTCTAAGACTCCTTCCTAAAAGCTCACCCGTTTGTCATCATCACCAAAGTCTACCAAGTCAATAACATTCTCAAGGAACATAAGTATTAACACCTCTTAACAAAATCATCCATCTTCATCATGACCATAGCACATCACACATGGAAGAAAAAAAAAAACAAAGACAAAAGTAGGTGTCATTGTCTCCTTCAACCAACAATAGGTCACAACAACTCCATTAGCCAACTACTCATCAATAATAGTCTCTTCTCATGATCTGCAAGCATCGATAATGTGATAGCCCAATAAACACCAACAAATCCAATTGCAACCACCATGTTTTACTCTTTTTTTTTATTGTGTATGCATTTGTATATTGAATATGATTAAGGCCCCATGCATTACTTGTTTTAATTTTTGAGAGAACACACAAGATTTCATGTTCAGTAGGGGATTAACAGTTTTTCCTATAATTATGAGTCATGGTTCAGATTCGTAAAACACCCGATTTATATTCGGGTGTTTGCATGGTAATGATAGATTTATATGTCTTAATCATTCCTTGCAACACCCTTATAATGTCCTTACAAAGATTGTCATTGGGAGGATCTAAAACCCTTTTAAGATGAGGTAGAAACCTACTCATACTCGTTTAATGAATATAACATGTCTTTAGGTTATATGTGCTACCTTTATTTTTCATTGATGTAGATTTAATCAATAATCCTGAACTCCACA
Source organism: Salix purpurea (assembly GCA_027405865.1). Classification (NCBI taxonomy): domain Eukaryota; kingdom Viridiplantae; phylum Streptophyta; class Magnoliopsida; order Malpighiales; family Salicaceae; genus Salix; species Salix purpurea. Next base: position 13,332,076 of record CM050333.1, read on the forward strand.
GGATTTTATAAGATAAGACTATGACTTTTTGTTAATACGAGCAAGATCTTATATAAACCATTTTGCTTTTCTAAAATAAAAGAGGCTCAACCCATCTTTGTGATTTAACTAAGAGAAGGATTTGAGAAAGATATTTTCAAATTAATCAAACTATGGATTTTTTCTTTTATTCAACAAAAAAGTCATAAATTAATTTTGCAAATAGGTTAATCAATATTCATTTACATGTACATACGTTACATTTATGAGCATACATGTATGCATACGAAGGTTTTTAAAACGCTCATCTATAGAGTTTTCAACACCCGACTTTGACAAAAAAAATATATAAAGAACATGCTCACGACAATGTCAATTTCTAAAAGAAGTTGGATTCTCTAAAGGTTAACATGGTCTGCATCATTAGCCTAATCGAACAAACACTTAATAATATATCTAGTAAAGACTTGTTCAATTAGCCTGTATTTTTGTTCAAACCTAGACAACAATTCAGTCTTAAAAAGATGGGTGAACATACTCAAAACCTGTAGTATAACATAGTTTTTGTGCAATCATCAATACCTCACCGATAGAGAGACCATTATCACATTCAACAATGAATTCTACAAGATAAAATCCTCTAAGGGCATTGATACTGATAAAATAACAATGTTAAAAGCTAGGATGGTTAACAAAGGAATGGACTTGTACAATCCTATTTAAGATGTCGAGGTGTGTCTATCCCTAAATGTGGTTGTACCAATTAGGCTTCATGCACCTAAATTCATACAGTGCACTAGAACATAATGTCTTATAACTCACCTTGAATTTATTTCAACAACACGGTAAAAGAGTGCATAATGAAAAATTATTGATGCATTTCTTAAGACAATTTGAGTAAGGCAGTATTAGGCTAGTATATGAAGTTGAACAGCATGAGAATCCAAAAGTCACCCTTGAATGTCTTGTAACTCACCTTAATCTTATTGTAATAACATGGTAGAAGTAGTGCACAATGGAAAATTATTGATGTGCTTGTTTTAAGACAATTTGAGTAGGGTAGTATTAGACTGGTACATGAGGTTGGATAACATGAAAATCCAAAAGTGAAAAGAACTCATAAATTCTTTCATCAAGCAATATGATAAAAAAAAAATGGATGTTGTTCTAAGCAGTTATAGCTTGCAATATATGGAAATAGGTTATGTGGGTATTTATTTAGGGATACACCTAAAAGTGGTTTGGTGTGGCTATTCAGATGGATCTTCTGTTACTAGAGAAGGAAGTGGCCATCATGCTTAAAATGTCTTACTTTGAGTCATTAATCAGAAGTGCAACCGGTGAATTTTATGCATCTAATGGTTTTGTCTAAAAAGATAAACAAACTATCAAAATAGAAATCATGAACTCTAAAGTCATGATGGAACTCAAGTTGGGGAATGACTTCAAATCATTCACCAAGATACAACTCCACAATCAAGAGGTCCAAACTGTGAACTTTAAAGTCATGATGGAACCCAAGTGGGGAATGACTCAAACTCATATTCAAGATACACCTCCAAAATCAAGAGGTCCAAATTTTGTTGTCAATAGGAAACATGTCAACTCTAGCTATAAGGAAACACCAAAATATTTTTTTTCACCACTAGAAGGCACTTGATCAGAGACCACGAGAAGGTTACATGATAAGGAACTATGGGCTAGTCGCCCAAATAAAGATCATTAGTAGAAAATTCTAAATATTTTCAAATCACGGGCAAGATAAAAGAACATATTCTATGGGTAAGTCACTTAATCAGAGACCATAAACATGTTGCACGATCATGGAACATGGGTTGATCATTTGAATAGAGACCATTTATGGAAATTTCTTTATTTTTCTAGTTTTGTTCTTTGAGGCTAAAAGACTTTGGAGTCAGCCACCAACATCAACCCCTGCTCTAGGATAATAGTCATCCTCTTTAATTTGTTACGAGTTTTTCCCAACCATAAACTTAAACCACATTTCCCCCATAAAAGTCCACAGCATCATCTAACTTAGCCATAAACAACAATAGTGATTAGTAGCATTAAGAAATAATAGAGAGAGAGGAGGAAGGAGAGACAAAGAAAAAGGATAAAAAGTTAAAAGGAAGCTTTAAATGGCCATATAACATTATGAAATTTGGAACAATTTGCTTATTATTTTGTATAATGTTTGGATTGTTAATTTGGTTTGATGTGTTTTTTTTAAATGATGTGGTTATTTGTGTTGAATTATGACTTCATATTTGGAATTAAGATTGTGTTTAATTTTTTACATTACAATGTTGCATGAGTTATGTTTAGAGTTATTTTGATTTATTTTGAATTAACAAATGAAGTTCATGAAAATAATAAGATTTGCGTACTTGATTGGTGTGGTTTGATTTTTAACTGAAGAATGGTAATTTATTTCTAACTAATATAATGGATAAAAATGGCTTAAATAAGAATTATTAATTTGTATTTTCCCAATGAAAATTATAAGGATTTATTGTCATGTCGATGTACATCGCTAAGCGGGTCTTACACCTTTCAGTAGCGTTCACCTATTCACTAATCTTCTCTTCTCTCTCTAGGAACTCTTCTCTCTTTGTTCACTATTCCTACCCAGATCCCAATAGGCTTTGATATATATATTTGCATCACATGTTGTATTTTTACATGTCCATGGTATTCATGCCATGAGTGATTCATGCTTTCTTCCATCTTGTTTTTTAACTAGACTATGGATATATAATATAATGTGTATTTTGAAACTATGTAAACTTTTGGTAATTGACAATTTAATGATAAGATTACCTTTTTTACGCAAGATTTATGTTATATATTGTTGTATGGAATTTGTAATGTGGAGATAATAAATGTTATGATTATGACCTATGATGATTGGATCATAATTTTTAAAAGATTTATAAAAAAATAAAATGGGTTCATGTAAATAACTTAAAGTCTCGTAGTATAGGGAAGACTCTTCCAAAGTTTCAATAGATTTTTAGATGAACTTATATATATATATATATATATATATATATATATATAAACATCACATGTTTTCAATAATATTGTTTGGGTTGTGTCTTGGAAATTGAAACATTACATATAAGTTTAAATATGGATTGTAATAGGGGTGTGTACAGTGTGTAGAAAATGAGAGGATAACAAAGATGTCATTTTCTCATTTTAAGCACAAACAATTAGAACCAATAAACTTTGATCTTATCTAATGTAATGGTTTGTACTTTTGCATAAGATCGTGTTTTTATGAATCTATGACTACCAAATCCAACTACATGTGATTATTTATACAACTAAAATGTATCCCAAGAGATATGGGATGGTAGTTTTTGCATATATATCTTTGTTTCAAGTTTTTCTAGTCACCTTAGAGAGGGAGTTGCTAGATTAATTCATTTATCATCTTTTGCTAAAATGTTATTTTGAAAAAGCATCCAATTATTTCCAAAAAGTTAATTCATTTTTTAGGATTATTTTGGAAAAATAATTTTGCAATACATACAAAACATCTCATATAAAATATGGTCTTGAAGACCTGTTGCGATGTCGCGGTCGCACAAATTAATTACCCTAGCTTAAAACACACAAGATAGTATAGAGCAGCAAGCAAGGGGTCGATCCCACGAGGAAGTTTCAAGTCAGATTTTTATGTTGTACGTTATGTGATTGGGGGGATTTGGTTTGTGATTATCTAAACTATGGCAGCAATTAAACTAGCAAACAAAATCAATTAAAACTAAAATTTATCAAGAAAACAAACCTTGGTCACAAGCATACATCCACCTACGGAAATTAGAACCGATCCTTGAAACAAAAAATGCAATTTATGTTTTGAAATTTATCTTTTCTTAACGTGATTAATTAACGGATCTGCCGTATAACTAATCCTAACCAACAAACAATCAAAGTGTCCACACTAATGATTCAATTTAATGGTAGCTTTAAGAACTAGATAATTTCATCAAGATTAACATACAAGTTGTCTACAACTTGTGTCAATTTATTCATATGTTCTCCCTAAGTTCAATAATGTAGTTCCGCCATAATTATCAAGCTTAGTTGCTTCACAAGTTCATATATCACAACTCCAGTTTTGATATTAAACTTAGCAATAGATTGTTCACAACAATAACTTAGAGTCCGCTCTAACAATCATCAACAACAATCATAGGAAATATGCATAGGAAAACAATCATACTCATTCATAACATAAACTGAAAATAGAAGGAAGAATAAATCTCACGGTTCTTGAAATCCGAAGGTTTTTGTGTCCTTGCAACCAAGCAAAAGAGTCTAGCCTTTCATGTTTATTGAACAACTAAATAAAAAGATGGAAGAACACATGATTTAGGGTTTGGAGGAGGAAGATTTTGTGTTTTCTTTTGTGCTGGCCGCCACTTCCTTGCTCCTCTTCTCCTTTATATATGCTTAGAAACCCTAGTGTCTATTTTACAAAATAGTCCTTCCTTAAGTTGGCAGAATTTAGTTGTCCCTTGTAAAATTCATATCACATCGTTTTGAGCTGAAATTTGGAGCGTTTATAGGTATTTGAGTCCTGAATCCACGAAAATTTAGTTTGCATTAATCGGACTTTTGTAGCTCGAGATATTGAAGTTCGAATGGACAAAGGTCGATATCGGTAGATTGCAAGATTTGACTTTGAAGGCTGCGATTTCCATGATCTTCCTTATTTTATTTCTTCTTCCTTAGCTTTCCATAAATTTATGGATGTTAGCTTTTGAATGTCACTGGAATCACTTCATTTCGATCTCTAGAGCTTCAACTCTGCACAAAACACCGACTGAAGGTCAAATCTGTCAATCATCTCCAATTACCTTCTTTTTGCATCTTTCATCCAAAAATGCCTTCAAAATATAAAACAAAGAATATCAAGGCATTTTATACATAAAAAATATGCAAAACACTACGTAAATATGGATGAAATTATCAAATAATATGATCGCATCAAATACCCCCACACTTAGCTCTTGCTCGTCCTCAAGAAAGGATAGGTAAAACGAATTTAAAAAAAAAATAACCATGACCAATCTCTTAATCTCCCATCAATATCCAAGAATTCAAGCATTATAAATAAGAATACAATCAAGAAGGATAAAGAACATAAATCTTTATGAATTTGTTTACATGCAAACTTCAAAACTCAATTACTCTTCGGGATTTAAAAGAAATCTATGCCATGTCAAAGTGATAGATCCTCTCATTGATATACACTCCAACACTCATGTGTTAGGGCTTAGGTGTTTAAATCTCTAAAATTCATTCAATGAAGATGTTCTACAATAAGCTTGCTCTTCAATCTCATCTTCATTACTAAAATATTACAAACAATGCATGAATCAAAAGGTCTTATTTTCCGGTTGTAATGGGGCTAAGGTTAAGGTGAGGTAAAAGAGAGTAGAAGAAAAGGTTCAAACTAAAGAAAGTAGAGCATTATGAAGAAAAAAAATATTTCAACCAAGATATTCCATCAAAACACATCAATTTTCAATCTTCAAGCACCAATGCGTAGCTTCTTTTGATTTCAAGCTCGTTTCTATTCTTCTTTCTTTTCTTCTTTTTTTCTTTTTTTCTCTTTATTTTTTCTTTTCTTCTTTTCTTTAGGGTTCTTCAAGGTTCTGGGTTTCCCCTACGCGGTATCGAGGTTCAGGGTTTCGCGTTTAGGGTTTGGGGTTTCGGCTATGATGTTTTCGCGGTTCGGGGTTTTGCGTTCAGGTTTTCGGGGTTTCGTAATTACAGGTTTTCACGGTTCGGGGTTTCGATTTTTAGGTTTCGGGTACGCGGTTTAGAGGTTTACGGTTTCGCGTTTAGGGTTCGGGGTTTTCGAGGTTAGGGGTCCCGATGTTCGGGATTTCACCTTGAGGGTTCAGGATTTTTGAGGTTCACGGTTTCAGGTTAAGGGTTCGGTGTTTTTGAGGTTCGGGTTTTCGCCGATCAGGAATTCGGGTTCAGGGTTTCGCGGTACGGGTACGCAGTTTCAAGTTTGGGGGTTTCGCGGTTAGGGGTTTCGCATTTAGGGTTCAAGGTTTTCGAGGTTAGAGGTCCCGATGTTCGGGATTTCACGTTGAGGGTTCGGGGTTTTCGAGGTTCAGGGTTTCGCGGATCGGGGTTTTTGAGGTTCGCGGTTTCAGGTTAAGGGTTCGGCGTTGTCGAGGTTTGGGGTTTCCAGGGTTTCGAGGTTCGGGGTTTCACAGTTCGGGGTTTCGGGTTTGGGGTTTTGCGGTTATGGTTTTTAGAGGTTCCGAGTTTCGTGGTTAGGGGATTCGCGGGTAGGGTTTCGCATTTAGGGCTCTTGGTTTTCGAGGTTCGGGGTTTCGGGTTCGGGGTTTCGCGATTAGGGTTTTTTGCGGTAAGGGGTTTTGGTTTTGGGGATTCAAGGGTTGGGGTTTCGCGGTTCGGGGTTTCCGATTCGTGGTTTCGCGGTTCACGTTTTTCATGGTTCGGGTTTTCACGGTTACGGTTTGTCGCGGTTCATGGTTTCGGGGTTTCAAGGGTCGGGGTTTTGCGTTCGGGGTTTCGCAATTAGGGTTCTTCAAGGTTCTGGGTTTCCCCTACGCGGTATCGAGGTTCAGGGTTTCACGTTTAGGGTTTGGGGTTTCGGCTATGATGTTTTCGCGGTTTGGCGTTTTGCGTTCGGGTTTTCGTAATTACAAGTTTTCACGGTTCGGGGTTTCGATTTTTGGGTTTCGGGTACGCGGTTTAGAGGTTTACGGTTTCACGTGTAGGGTTCGGGGTTTTCTAGGTTAGGGGTCCCGATATTCGGGATTTCACCTTGAGGGTTCGGGATGTTTGAGGTTCGCGGTTTCAGGTTAAGGGTTTGGTGTTTTTGAGGTTCGGGTTTTCGCCGATCAGGAATTCGGGTTCAGGGTTTCGCGGTTCGGTTACGCAGTTTCGAGGTTCGGGGTTTCGCGGTTAGGGGTTTCGCATTTAGGGTTCGGGGTTTTCGAGGTTCGGGGTCCCGATGTTCAGGATTTCACGTTGAGGGTTTTGGGGTTTTCGAGGTTCGGGGTTTCGGCTATGTTGTTTTCACGGTTCGGGGTTTCAATGGTCGGGGTTTTGTGTTCGGGGTTTTGGGGTTTCACAATTAGGGTTCTTCGAGGTTCTGGGTTTTGCCTACGGGGTTCCGTGGTTCGGGGTTTGGATTTTGGGGTTTCGTGGTTACCGTTTTTCACGGTTCGGGGTTTCGATTTCTGGGTTTCGGGTACGCGGTTTAGAGGTTTACGGTTTCGCGTTTAGGGTTTGGGGTTTTCGAGGTTAGGGCTCCCGATGTTCGGGATTTCACCTTGAGGGTTGGGGATTTTCGAGGTTCGCGGTTTCAGGTTAAGGGTTCGGTGTTTTTGAGGTTCGGGTTTTCGCCGATCAGGAATTCGGGTTCGGGGTTTCGCGGTTCAGGTATGCAGTTTCGAGGTTCGGGGTTTCGCGGTTAGGGATTTCGCATTTAGGGTTCGGGGTCCTGATGTTAGGGATTTCACGTTGAGGGTTCGGGGTTTTCGAGGTTCAGGGTATCGCGGATCGGGGTTTCGCGGTTCAGGGTTTCCGGTTTGTGGTTTCGCGGTTCAGGTTTTTCATGGTTCGGGTTTTCGAGGTTACGGTTTGTTGCGGTTCGGGGTTTCACGTTCGAGGTTTCGCAGTCAGGGATTTTTGAGGTTCGGAGTTTCGACTATGATGTTTTCGCGGTTCGGGGTTTCGCGTTCGAGGTTTCGCAGTGAGGGATTTTTGAGGTTCGGGGTTTCGGCTATGATGTTTTCGCGGTTCGGGGTTTCGGCTATGATGTTTTCGCGGTTCGGGGTTTCGGGGTTTCAAGGGTCAGGGTTTTGCGTTCGGGGTTTCACAATTAGGCTTCTTCGAGGTTCTGGGTTTTGCTTACGCGGTATCAAGGTTCAGGGTTTCGCGTTTAGGGTTCGGGGGTTCGGCTATGATGTTTTCGCGGTTCCAGGTTTCAAGGGTCGGGGTTTTGCGTTCGGGGTTTTAGGGTTTTGCAATTAGGGTTCTTCGAGGTTCTGGGTTTCGCCTACGGGGTTCCGTGGTTCGGGGTTTGGATTTCGGGGTTTCATGGTTAGGGTTTTTCACGGTTCGGGGTTTCGATTTTTGGGTTTCGGGTACGCGGTTTCGAGGTTTACGGTTTCGCGTTCAGGGTTTTCGAGGTTAGGGCTCCCGATCTTCGGGATTTCACCTTGAGGGTTCGGGATTTTCGAGGTTCGCGGTTTCGAGTTAAGTGTTCCTTGTTTTTGAGGTTCGGCGTTTCGAGGTTCGGGGTTTCGGGTTCGGGGTTTTGCGGTTAGGGTTTTTTGCGGTAAGGGGTTTCGGGTTCGGGGATTCAAGGGTCAGGGTTTTGCGTTCGGGGTTTCGTAGTTCGGGGTTTCCGGTTCGGGGTTTCGCGGTTCAGGTTTTCAATGGCTCAGGTTTTCACGGTTACGGTTTGTCGCGGTTCAGGGTTTCGGGGTTTCCGGTTCGTGGTTTCGCGGTTCAGGTTTTTCAAGGCTCGGGTTTTCACGGTTACGGTTTGTCGCGGTGGTTTTGCGTTCGGGGTGTCGGGGTTTCGTAATTACCGTTTTTCACGGTTCGGGGTTTCGATTTTCGGGTTTCGGGTACGCGGTTTAGAGGTTTACGGTTTCGCGTTTAGGGTTCGGGGTTTTCGAGGTTAGGGGTCCCGATGTTCGGGATTTCACCTTGAGGGTTCGGGATTTTCGAGGTTCGCGGTTTCAGGTTAAGGGTTCGGTGTTTTTGAGGTTCGGGTTTTCGCCGATCAGGAATTCGGGTTCGGGGTTTCGCGGTTAGGGATTTCGCATTTAGGGTTCGGGGTCCCGATGTTCGGGATTTCACGTTGAGGGTTTGGGGTTTTGGGGTTTTGCAATTAGGGTTCTTCGAGGTTCTGGGTTTCGCCTACGGGGTTCCGTGGTTCGGGGTTTGGATTTCGGGGTTTCGTGGTTAGGTTTTTTCACGGTTCGGGGTTTCGATTTCTGGGTTTCGGGTACGCGGTTTCGAGGTTTACGGTTTCGCGTTTAGGGTTCGGGGTTTTCGAGGTTAGGGCTCCCGATCTTCGGGATTTCACCTTGAGGGTTCGGGATTTTCGAGTTAAGGGTTCCGTGTTTTTGTGGTTAGGGTTTCACATTTAGGGTTCTTGGTTTTCGAGGTTCGGGGTTCCGGGTCCGGGGTTTCAAGGGTCGGGGTTTTGCGTTTGGGGTTTCGCAATTAGGATCGCAATTAGGGTTCTTCGAGGTTCTGGGTTTCCCCTACGCGGTATCGAGGTTCAGAGTTTCGCGTCCGATGTTCAGGATTTCACGTTGAGGGTTTTGGGTTTTCGAGGTTCAGGGTATCGCGGATCGGGGTTTCGCGGTTCAGGGTTTCCGGTTCGTGGTTTCACGGTTCAGGTATTTCATGGTTCGGGTTTTCGAGGTTACGGTTTGTTGCGGTTCGGGGTTTCGCGTTCGAGGTTTCGCAGTGAGTGATTTTTGAGGTTCGGAGTTTCGACTATGATGTTTTCGCGGTTCGGGGTTTCGCGTTCGAGGTTTCGCAGTGATGGATTTTTGAGGTTCGGGGTTTCGGCTATGATGTTTTCGCGGTTCGGGGTTTCGGGGTTTCAAGGGTCAGGGTTTTGCGTTCGGGGTTTCACAATTAGGCTTCTTCGAGGTTCTGGGTTTTGCTTACGCGGTATCGAGGTTCAGGGTTTTGCATTTAGGGTTCGGGGGTTCGGCTATGATGTTTTCACGGTTCGAGGTTTCAAGGGTCGGGGTTTTGCGTTCGAGGTTTTAGGGTTTTGCAATTAGGGTTCTTCGAGGTTCTGGGTTTCGCCTACGGGGTTCCGTGGTTCGGGGTTTGGATTTCGGGGTTTCGTGGTTAGGGTTTTTCACGGTTCGGGGTTTCGATTAATGGGTTTCGGGTACGCGGTTTCGAGGTTTACGGTTTCGCGTTTAGGGTTCGGGGTTTTCGAGGTTAGGGCTCCCGATCTTCGGGATTTCACCTTGAGGCTTCGGGATTTTCGAGTTAAGGGTTCCGTGTTTTTGTGGTTAGGGTTTCGCATTTAGGGTTCTTGGTTTTCGAGGTTCGGGGTTCCGGGTCCGGGGTTTCAAGGGTCGGGGTTTTGCGTTTGGGGTTTCGCAATTAGGGTTCTTCGAGGTTCTGGGTTTCCCCTACGCGGTATCGAGGTTCAGAGTTTCGCGTCCGATGTTCAGGATTTCACGTTGAGGGTTTTGGGTTTTCGAGGTTCAGGGTATCGCGGATCGGGGTTTCGCGATTCAGGGTTTCCGGTTCGTGGTTTCACGGTTCAGGTATTTCATGGTTCGGGTTTTCGAGGTTACGGTTTGTTGCGGTTCGGGGTTTCGCGTTCGAGGTTTCGCAGTGAGTGATTTTTGAGGTTCGGAGTTTCGACTATGATGTTTTCGCGGTTCGGGGTTTCGCGTTCGAGGTTTCGCAGTGATGGATTTTTGAGGTTCGGGGTTTCGGCTATGATGTTTTCGCGGTTCGGGGTTTCGGGGTTTCAAGGGTCAGGGTTTTGCGTTCGGGGTTTCACAATTAGGCTTCTTCGAGGTTCTGGGTTATGCTTACGCGGTATCGAGGTTCAGGGTTTCGCGTTTAGGGTTCGGGGGTTCGGCTATGAAGTTTTCGCGGTTCGAGGTTTCAAGGGTCGAGGTTTTGCGTTCGGGTTTTTGGGGTTTCGCAATTAGGGTTCTTCGAGGTTCTGGGTTTCGCCTACGGGGTTCCGTGGTTCGGGGTTTGGATTTCGGGGTTTCATGGTTAGGGTTTTTCACGGTTCGGGGTTTCGATTAATGGGTTTCGGGTACGCGGTTTCGAGGATTACGGTTTCGCGTTCAGGGTTTTCGAGGTTAGGGCTCCCGATCTTCGGGATTTCACCTTGAGGGTTCGGGATTTTCGAGGTTCGCGGTTTCGAGTTAAGGGTTCCTTGTTTTTGAGGTTCGGCGTTTCGAGGTTCGGGGTTTCGGGTTCGGGGTTTCGCGGTTAGGGTTTTTTGCGGTAAGGGGTTTCGGGTTCGGGAATTCAAGGGTCAGGGTTTTGCGTTCGGGGTTTCGCAGTTCGGGGTTTCCGGTTCGGGGTTTCGCGGTTCAGGTTTTTCATGGCTCGGGTTTTCACGGTTACGGTTTGTCGCGATTCAGGGTTTCGGGGTTTCCGGTTCGTGGTTTCGCGGTTCAGGTTTTTCAAGGCTCGGGTTTTCACGGTTACGGTTTGTCGCGGTGGTTTTGCGTTCGGGGTTTCGGGGTTTCGTAATTACCGTTTTTCACGGTTCGGGGTTTCGATTTTTGGGTTTCGGGTACGCGGTTTAGAGGTTTACGGTTTCGCGTTTAGGGTTCGGGGTTTTCGAGGTTAGGGGTCCCGATGTTTGGGATTTCACCTTGAGGGTTGGGGATTTTCGAGGTTCGCGGTTTCAGGTTAAGGGTTCGGTGTTTTTGAGGTTCGGGTTTTCGCCGATCAGGAATTCGGGTTCGGGGTTTCGCGGTTCGGGTATGCAGTTTTGAGGTTCGGGGTTTCGCGGTAAGGGATTTCGCATTTAGGGTTCGGGGTCCCGATGTTCGGGATTTCACGTTGAGGGTTTGGGGTTTTAGTGTTTTGCAATTAGGGTTCTTCGAGGTTCTGGGTTTCGCCTACGGGGTTCCGTGGTTCGGGGTTTGGATTTCGGGGTTTCGTGGTTAGGTTTTTTCACGGTTCGGGGTTTCGATTTCTGGGTTTCGGGTACGCGGTTTCGAGGTTTACGGTTTCGCGTTTAGGGTTCGGGGTTTTCGAGGTTAGGGCTCCCGATCTTCGGGATTTCACCTTGAGGGTTCGGGATTTTCGAGTTAAGGGTTCCGTGTTTTTGTGGTTAGGGTTTCGCATTTAGGGTTCTTGGTTTTCGAGGTTCGGGGTTCCGGGTCCGGGGTTTCAAGGGTCGGGGTTTTGCGTTTGGGGTTTCGCAATTAGGGTTCTTCGAGGTTCTGGGTTTCCCCTACGCGGTATCGAGGTTCAGAGTTTCGCGTCCGATGTTCAGGATTTCACGTTGAGGGTTTGGGGTTTTCGAGGTTCAGGGTATCGCGGATCGGGGTTTCGCGGTTCAGGGTTTCCGGTTCGTGGTTTCACGGTTCAGGTTTTTCATGGTTCGGGTTTTCGAGGTTACGGTTCGGGGTTTCGCGTTCGAGGTTTCGCAGTGAGTGATTTTTGAGGTTCGGAGTTTCGACTATGATGTTTTCGCGGTTCGGGGTTTCGCGTTCGAGGTTTCGCAGTGATGGATTTTTGAGGTTCGGGGTTTCGGATATTGATGTTTTCGCGGTTCGGGGTTTCGGGGTTTCAAGGGTCAGGGTTTTGCGTTCGGGGTTTCACAATTAGGCTTCTTCGAGGTTCTGGGTTTTGCTTACGCGGTATCGAGGTTCAGGGTTTTGCGTTTAGGGTTCGGGGGTTCGGCTATGATGTTTTCACGGTTCGAGGTTTCAAGGGTCGGGGTTTTGCGTTCGAGGTTTTAGGGTTTTGCAATTAGGGTTCTTCGAGGTTCTGGGTTTCGCCTACGGGGTTCCGTGGTTCGGGGTTTGGATTTCGGGGTTTCGTGGTTAGGGTTTTTCACGGTTCGGGGTTTCGATTAATGGGTTTCGGGTACGCGGTTTCGAGGTTTACGGTTTCGCGTTTAGGGTTCGGGGTTTTCGAGGTTAGGGCTCCCGATCTTCGGGATTTCACCTTGAGGGTTCGGGATTTTCGAGTTAAGGGTTCCGTGTTTTTGTGGTTAGGGTTTCACATTTAGGGTTCTTGGTTTTCGAGGTTCGGGGTTCCGGGTCCGGGGTTTCAAGGGTCGGGGTTTTGCGTTTGGGGTTTCGCAATTAGGGTTCTTCGAGGTTCTGGGTTTCCCCTACGCGGTATCGAGGTTCAGAGTTTCGCGTCCGATGTTCAGGATTTCACGTTGAGGGTTTTGGGTTTTCGAGGTTCAGGGTATCGCGGATCGGGGTTTCGCGGTTCAGGGTTTCCGGTTCGTGGTTTCACGGTTCAGGTATTTCATGGTTCGGGTTTTCGAGGTTACGGTTTGTTGCGGTTCGGGGTTTCGCGTTCGAGGTTTCGCAGTCAGTGATTTTTGAGGTTCGGAGTTTCGACTATGATGTTTTCGCGGTTCGGGGTTTCGCGTTCGAGGTTTCGCAGTGATGGATTTTTGAGGTTCGGGGTTTCGGCTATGATGTTTTCGCGGTTCGGGGTTTCGGGGTTTCAAGGGTCAGGGTTTTGCGTTCGGGGTTTCACAATTAGGCTTCTTCGAGGTTCTGGGTTATGCTTACGCGGTATCGAGGTTCAGGGTTTCGCGTTTAGGGTTCGGGGGTTCGGCTATGATGTTTTCGCGGTTCGAGGTTTCAAGGGTCGAGGTTTTGCGTTCGGGGTTTTGGGGTTTCGCAATTAGGGTTCTTTGAGGTTCTGGGTTTCGCCTACGGGGTTCCGTGGTTCGGGGTTTGGATTTCGGGGTTTCATGGTTAGGGTTTTTCACGGTTCGGGGTTTCGATTTTTGGGTTTCGGGTACGCGGTTTCGAGGTTTACGGTTTCGCGTTCAGGGTTTTCGAAGTTAGGGCTCCTGATCTTCGGGATTTCACCTTGAGGGTTCGGGATTTTCGAGGTTCGCGGTTTCGAGTTAAGGGTTCCTTGTTTTTGAGGTTCGGCGTTTCGAGGTTCGGGGTTTCGGGTTCGGGGTTTCGCGGTTAGGGTTTTTTGCGGTAAGGGGTTTCGGGTTCGGGGATTCAAGGGTCAGGGTTTTGCGTTCGGGGTTTCGCAGTTCGGGGTTTCCGGTTCGGGGTTTCGCGGTTCAGGTTTTCAATGGCTCAGGTTTTCACGGTTACGGTTTGTCGCGGTTAAGGGTTTCGGGGTTTCCGGTTCGTGGTTTCGCGGTTCAGGTTTTTCAAGGCTCGGGTTTTCACGGTTACGGTTTGTCGCGGTGGTTTTGCGTTCGGGGTGTCGGGGTTTCGTAATTACCGTTTTTCACGGTTCGGGGTTTTGATTTTTGGGTTTCGGGTACGCGGTTTAGAGGTTTACGGTTTCGCGTTTAGGGTTCGGGGTTTTCGAGGTTAGGGGTCCCGATGTTTGGGATTTCACCTTGAGGGTTGGGGATTTTCGAGGTTCGCGGTTTCAGGTTAAGGGTTCGGTGTTTTTGAGGTTCGGGTTTTTGCCGATCAGGAATTCGGGTTCGGGGTTTCGCGGTTCGGGTATGCAATTTTGAGGTTCGGGGTTTCGCGGTTAGGGATTTCGCATTTAGGGTTCGGGGTTCCGATGTTCGGGATTTCACGTTGAGGGTTCGGGGTTTACGAGGTTCAGGGTATCGCGGATCGGGGTTTCGCGGTTCAGGGTTTGCGGTTCGTGGTTTCGCGGTTCAGGTTTTTCATGGCTCGGGTTTTCACGGTTACGGTTTGTCGCGGTGGTTTTGCGTTCGGGGTTTCGTAATTACCGTTTTTCACGGTTCGGGGTTTCGATTTTTGGGTTTCGGGTACGCGGTTTAGAGGTTTACGGTTTCGCGTTTAGGGTTCGGGGTTTTCGAGGTTAGGGGACCCGATGTTCAGGATTTCACCTTGAGGGTTCGGGATTTTCGAGGTTCGCGGTTTCAGGTTAAGGGTTCGGTGTTTTTGAGGTTCGGGTTTTCGCCGATCAGGAATTCGGGTTCGGGGTTTCGCGGTTCGGGTATGCAGTTTTGAGGTTCGGGGTTTCGCGGTTAGGGATTTCGCATTTAGGGTTCGGGGTTCCGATGTTCGGGATTTCACGTTGAGGGTTCGGGGTTTTCGAGGTTCAGGGTATCGCGGATCGGGGTTTCGCGGTTCAGGGTTTGCGGTTCGTGGTTTCGCTGTTCAGGTTTTTCATGTTTCGGGTTTTCGAGGTTACGGTTTGTTTCGGTTCGGGGTTTCGCGTTCGAGGTTTCGCCGTGAGGGATTTTTGAGGTTCGGAGTTTCGACTATGATGTTTTCACGGTTCGGGGTTTCGCGTTCGAGGTTTCGCAGTGAGGGATTTTGGATGTTCGGGGTTTCGGCTATGATGTTTTCGCGGTTCGGGGTTTCGGCTATGCTGTTTTCGCGGTTCGGGGTTTCGGGGTTTCAAGGGTCAGGGTTTTGCGTTCGGGGTTTCACAATTAGGCTTCTTCGAGGTTCTGGGTTTTGCTTACTCGGTATCGAGGTTCAGGGTTTCGCGTTTAGGGTACGGGGGTTCGGCTATGATGTTTTCACGGTTCGAGGTTTCAAGGGTCGGGGTTTTGCGTTCGGGGTTTTAGGGTCTTGCAATTAGGGTTCTTCGAGGTTCTGGGTTTGGATTTCGGGGTTTCGTGGTTAGGGTTTTTCACGGTTCGGGGTTTCGATTTCTGGGTTTCGGGTACGCGGTTTCGAGGTTTACGGTTTCGCGTTTAGGGTTCGGGGTTTTCGAGGTTAGGGCTCCCGATATTCGGGATTTCACCTTGAGGGTTCAGGATTTTCGAGTTAAGGGTTCCGTGTTTTTGTGGTTAGGGTTTCGCATTTAGGGTTCTTGGTTTTCGAGGTTCGGGGTTCCGGGTTCGGGGTTTCGCAGTTAGGATTTCGCGGTTAGTGTTTTTCGCGGTAAGGGGTTTCATGTATGCGGTTTCGATGTTCGGGGTTTCACGTTAGCAGTTAGGGGTTTTCGAGGTTCGGGGTTTCGGGTTAGGGTTTTTCGAGGTTTGGGGTTTCGGGTATGCGGTTTCGATGTTCGAGGTTTCGCGTTTAGGGTTCTAGGTTTTCGAGGTTCGGCATTTCGAGGTTCGGGGTTTCGCGGTTAGGGTTTTTTGCGGTAAGGGTTTTCGGGTTCGGGGATTCAAGGGTCAGGGTTTGGCGTTCGGGGTTTCGCAGTTCGGGGTTTCCGGTTGTGGTTTCGCGGTTCAGGTTTTTCATGGCTCGGGTTTTCACGGTTACGGTTTGTCGCGGTTCAAGGTTTCGGGGTTTCAAGAGTCGGGGTTTTGAGTTCGGGGTTTCGGGGTTTCGTAATTACCGTTTTTCACGGTTCGGGGTTTCGATTTTTGGGTTTCGGGTACGCGGTTTAGAGGTTTACGGTTTCGCGTTTAGGGTTCGGGGTTTTCGAGGTTAGGGGTCCCGATGTTCGGGATTTCACCTTGAGGGTTCGGGATTTTCGAGGTTCGCGGTTTCAGGTTAAGGGTTCGGTGTTTTTGAGGTTCGGGTTTTCGCCGATCAGGAATTCGGGTTCGGGGTTTCGCGGTTCGGGTATGCAGTTTCGAGGTTCGGGGTTTCGCGGTTAAGGATTTCGCATTTAGGGTTCGGGGTTTTCGAGGTTCGGGGTCCCGATGTTCGGGATTTCACGTTGAGGGTTCGGGGTTTTCGAGGTTCAGGTTATCGCGGATGGGGGTTTCGCGGTTCAGGGTTTCCGATTCGTGGTTTCGCGGTTCAGGTTTTTCATGGTTTGGGTTTTCGAGGTTACGGTTTGTTGCGGTTCGAGGTTTCGCGTTCGAGGTTTCGCAGTGAGTGATTTTTGAGGTTGGAGTTTCGACTATGATGTTTTCGCGGTTCGGGGTTTCGCGTTGGAGGTTTCGCAGTGAGGGATTTTCGCTATTCGATGTTTCGGGTTCGGGGTTTCGTGGTTAGGGTTTTTTGCGGTAAGGGGTTTCGGGTTCGGGGATTCAAGGGTCGGGGTTTTGCATTCGGGGTTTCGTAGTTCGAGGTTTCCGGTTCGTGGTTTCGCGGTTAAGGTTTTTCATGGCTCGGGTTTTCACGGTTACGGTTTGTCGCGGTTCAGGGTTTCGGGGTTTCAAGGGTCTGGGTTTTGCGTTCGGGGTTTCACAGTTCGGGGTTTCGGGTTCGGGGTTTTGCGGTTAGGGTTTTTAGAGGTTCCGAGTTTCGTGGATAGGGGTTTCGCGGGTAGGGTTTCGCATTTAGGGTTCTTGGTTTTCGAGGTTCGGGACTTCGAGGTTCGGCGTTTCGGGTTCGGGGTTTCGCGGTTAGGGTTTTTTGCGGTAAGGGGTTTTGGTTTCGGGGATTCAAGGGTTGGGGTTTTGCATTCGGGGTTTCGGGGTCCCGATGTTCAGGATTTCACGTTGAGGGTTCGGGGTTTTCGAGGTTCAGGGTATCGCGTATCGGGGTTCCGCGGTTCAGGGTTTCCGGTTCATGGTTTCGCGGTTCAGGTTTTTCATGGTTCGGGTTTTCGAGGTTACGGTTTGTTGCTGTTCGGGGTTTCGCGTTCGAGGTTTCGCAGTGAGGTATTTTTGAGGTTCGGAGTTTCGACTATGATGTTTTCGCGGTTCGGGGTTTCGCGTTCGAGGTTTCGCAGTGAGGGATTTTTGAGGTTCGGGGTTTCGGCTATGATGTTTTCGCGGTTCGGAGTTTCGGCTGTGATGTTTTCGGGGTTCGGGGTTTCAAGGGTCAGGGTTTTGCGTTCGGGGTTTCGGGGTTTCGTAATTACCATTTTTCACGGTTCGGGGTTTCAATTTTTGGGTTTCGGGTACGCAGTTTAGAGGTTTACGGTTTCGCGTTCGGGGTTTCGGGGTTTCGTAATTACCGTTTTTCACGGTTCGGGGTTTCGATTTTTGGGTTTCGGGTACGCGGTTTAGAGGTTTACGGTTTCGCGTTCAGGGTTCGGGGTTTTCGAGGTTAGGGGTCCCGATGTTCGGGATTTCACCTTGAGGGTTCAGGATTTTCGAGGTTCGCGGTTTCAGGTTAAGGGTTCGGTGTTTTTGAGGTTCGGGTTTTCGCCAATCAGGAATTCGGGTTCGGGGTTTCGCGGTTCGGGTATGCAGTTTTGAGGTTCGGGGTTTCGCGGTTAGGGATTTCGCATTTAGGGTTCGGGGTCCCGATGTTCGGGATTTCATGTTGAGGGTTCGGGGTTTTCGAGGTTCAGGGTATCGCGGATTGGGGTTTCGCGGTTCAGGGTTTCCGGTTCGTGGTTTCGCTGTTCAGGTTTTTCATGGTTCGGGTTTTCGAGGTTACGGTTTGTTGCGGTTCAGGGTTTCGCGTTCGAGGTTTCGCAGTGAGGGATTTTTGAGGTTCGGAGTTTCGACTATGATGTTTTCGCGGTTCGGGGTTTCGCATTCGAGGTTTTGCAGTGAGGGATTTTGGGGTTTTGCAATTAGGGTTCTTCGAGGTTCTGGGTTTCGCCTACGGGATTCCGTGGTTCGGGGTTTGGATTTCGGGGTTTCGTGGTTAGGGTTTTTCACGGTTCGGGCTTTCGATTTCTGGGTTTTGGGTACGCGGTTTCGAGGTTTACGGTTTCGCATTTAGGGTCCGGGGTTTTCGAGGTTAGGGCTCCCGATCTTCGGGATTTCACCTTGAGGGTTCAGGATTTTCGAGTTAAGGGTTCCGTGTTTTTGAGGTTCGGATTTTCACCGATCAGGAATTCGGGTTCGGGGTTTCGTGGTTCGGGTACGCAGTTTCGAGGTTCGGGGTTTCGCATTTAGGGTTCGGGGTTTTCGAGGTTCGGGGTCCCGATGTTCGGGATTTCACGTTGAGAGTTCGGGGTTTTCGAGGTTCAGGGTTTCGCGGATCGGGGTTTCACGTTTAGGGTTCGGGGTTTTCGAGGTTCGCGGTTTCGGGTTACGGGTTCGGCGTTGTCGAGGTTTGGGGTTTCTGGGGTTTCGAGGTTCGGGGTTTCACAGTTCGGGGTTTCGGGTTTGGGGTTTTGCGGTTATGGTTTTTAGAGGTTCTGAGTTTCGTGGATAGGGGTTTCTCGGGTAGGGTTTCGCATTTAAGGCTCTTGGTTTTCGAGGTTCGGGGTTTCGCAGTTAGGATTTCGCGGTTAGGGTTTTAAACGGTAAGGGGTTTCATGTATGCGGTTTCGATGTTCGCGGTTTCACGTTAGCAGTTAGGGGTTTTCGAGGTTCGGGAATTCGGGTTAGGGTTTTTCGAGGTTTGGAGTTTCGGGTATGCGGTTTCGAGGTTCGTGGTTTCGCGTTTAGGGTTCTGGGTTTTCGAGGTTCGGGGTTTCGTGTTCGGGGTTTCGCGGTTCGGGGTTTCGCGGTAAGGGGTTTCGGGTTCGGGGATTCAAGGGTCAGGGTTCTGCGTTCGGGGGTTTTGCAGTTCGGGGTTTCCGGTTCGTGGTTTCGCGGTTCAGGTTTTTCATGGCTCGGGTTTCACGGTTACGGTTTGTCGCGGTTCAGGGTTTCGGGGTTTCAAGGGTCGGGGTTTTGCGTTCGGGGTTTCGGGGTTTCGTAATTACCGTTTTTCAGGGTTCGGGATTTTCGAGGTTCGCGGTTTCAGGTTAAGGGCTCGGTGTTTTTGAGGTTCGAGTTTTCGCCGATCAGGAATTCGTATTCGGTGTTTCGCGGTTCGGGTATGCAGTTTCGAGGTTCGGGGTTTCGCGGTTAGGGATTTCGCATTTAGGGTTCGGGTTTTTCGAGGTTCGGGGTCCTGATTTTCGGGATTTCACGTTGAGGGTTCGGGGTTTCAAGGGTCGGGGTTTTGCGTTCGGGGTTTTGGGGTTTTGCAATTAGGGTTCTTCGAGGTTCTGGGTTTCGCCTACGGGGTTCCGTGGTTCGTGGTTTGGATTTCAGGGTTTCGTGGTTAGGGTTTTTCACGGTTCGGGGTTTCGATTTTCGAGTTAAGGGTTCCATGTTTTTGAGGTTCGGGTTTTCAACGATCAGGAATTCGGGTTCGGGGTTTCGTGGTTCGGGCACGCAGTTTCGAGGTTCGGGGTTTCGCATTTAGGGTTCGGGGTTTTCGAGGTTCGGGGTCCCGATGTTCGGGATTTCACGTTGAGAGTTCGGGGTTTTCGAGGTTTAGGGTTTCGCATATCGGGGTTTCACGTTTAGGGTTCGAGGTTTTCGAGGTTCGCGGTTTCGGGTTACGGGTTCGGCGTTGTCGAGGTTTGGGGTTTCCGGGGTTTCGAGGTTCGGGGTTTCACAGTACGGGGTTTCGGGTTTCGGGTTTTGCGGTTATGGTTTTTAGAGGTTTCGAGTTTCGTGGATAGGGGTTTCGCATTTAGGGTTCTTGTGTTTCGGGTTCGGGGTTTCGCGGTTAGGGTTTTTTGCGGTAAGGGGTTTCGGGTTCGGGGATTCAAGGGTCGGGGTTTTCCGTTCGGGGTTTCGCAGTTCGGGGTTTCCATTTCGTGGTTTCGCGGTTCAGGTTTTTCATGGCTCGGGTTTTCACGGTTACGGTTTGTCGCGGTTCAGGGTTTTGGGGTTTCAAGGGTCGGGGTTTTGCGTTCGGGGTTTCGCAATTAGGGTTCTTCGAGGTTCTGGGTTTCCCCTACGCGGTATAGAGGTTCAGGGTTTCGCGTTTAGGGTTTGGGGTTTCGGCTATGATGTTTTCGCGGTTCGGGGTTTCAAGGGTCGGGGTTTTGCATTCGGGGTTTCGTAATTACCGTTTTTCACGGTTCGGGGTTTCGATTTTGGGTTTCGGGTACGCGGTTTAGAGGTTTACGGTTTCGCGTTTAGGGTTCGGGGTTTTCGAGGTTAGGGGTCCCGATGTTCGGGATTTCACCTTGAGGGTTCGGGATTTTCGAGATTCGCGGTTTCAGGTTAAGGGTTCGGTGTTTTTGAGGTTCGGGTTTTCGCCGATCAGGAATTCAGGTTCGGGGTTTCGCGGTTCGAGTATGCAGTTTCGAGGTTCGGGGTTTCGCGGTTAGGTATTTCGCATTTAGGGTTCGGGGTTTTCGAGGTTCAGGGTCCCGATGTTCGGGATTTCACGTTGAGGGTTCGGGGTTTTCGAGGTTCAGGGTATCGCGGATCGGGGTTTCGCGGTTCAGGGTTTCCGGTTCGTGGTTTCGCGGTTCAGGTTTTTCATGTTTCGGATTTTTGAGGTTCGGAGTTTCGACTAGGATGTTTTCGCGGTTCGGGGTTTCGCGTTCGAGGTTTCGCTGTGAGGGATTTTCGCGGTTCGGGGTTTCGGGGTTTCAAGGGTCAGGGTTTTGCGTTCGGGGTTTCACAATTAGGCTTCTTCGAGGTTCTGGGTTTTGCCTACGCGGTATCGAGGTTCAGGGTTTCGCGTTTAGGGTTCGGGGTTTCGGCTATGATGTTTTCGCGGTTCGGGGTTTCAAGGGTCGGGGTTTTGCGTTCGGGGTTTCGCGGTTCAGGGTTTCCGGTTCGTGGTTTCGCGGTTCAGGTTTTTCATGGTTCGGGTTTTGGAGGTTACGGTTTGTCGTGGTTCGGGGTTTCGCGTTCGAGGTTGCGCAGTGAGGGATTTTCGAGGTTCGGCGTTTCGCGTTCGAGGTTTCGTAGTGAGGGATTTTTGAGGTTCGGCGTTTCGGCTATGATGTTTTCGTGGTTCGGGGTTTCAAGGGTCAGGGTTTTGCGTTCGGGGTTTCACAATTAGGCTTCTTCAAGGTTCTGGGTTTTGCCTACGCGGTATCAAGGTTCAGTGTTTCGCGTTTAGGGTTCGGGGTTTCGTCTATGATGTTTTGGGGTTTTGGGGTTTCACAATTAGGGTTCTTCGAGGTTCTGGGTTTCGCCTACGGGGTTCCGTGGTTCGGGGTTTGGATTTCGGGGTTTCGTGGTTAGGGTTTTTCACGGTTCGGGGTTTCCATTTCTAGGTTTCGGGTACGCGGTTTCGAGGTTTACGGTTTCGCGTTTAGGGTTCGGGGTTTTCGAGGTTAGGGCTCCCGATCTTCGGGATTTCACCTTGAGGGTTCGGGATTGTCGAGGTTCGCGGTTTCGAGTTAAGGGTTCCGTGTTTTTGAGGTTTGGGTTTTCACCGATCAGGAATTCGGGTTCGGGGTTTCGCGGTTCGGGTTCGGGGTTTTGAGGTTCGGGGTTTCGCGGTTAGGGGTTTCACGTTGAGGGTTCGGGGTTTTCGAGGTTCAGGGTTTCGCGGATCGGGGTTTCGCGTTTAGGGTTCGGGGTTTTCGAGGTTCGCGGTTTCAGGTTAAGGGTTCGGCGTTGTCGAGGTTTGGGGTTTCCGGGGTTTCGAGGTTCGGGGTTTCGGGTTTGGGGTTTTGCGGTTATGGTTTTTAGAGGTTCCGAGTTTCGTGGATAGGGGTTTCGCGGGTAGGGTTTCGCATTTAGGGTTCTTGGTTTTCGAGGTTCGGGGTTTCGAGGTTTGGGGTTTCGGGTTCGGGGTTTCGCGGTTAGGTTTTTTCGGGTTCGGGGTTTCGCGGTTAGGTTTTTTCGGGTTCGGGGTTTCATGTATGCGGTTTCGATGTTCGGGGTTTCACATTAGCATTTAGGGATTTTCAAGGTTCGGGGTTTCGGGTTAGGGTTTTTCGAGTTTTGTGGTTTCGAGGTTCGAGGTTTCGCGTTTAGGGTTCTGGGTTTTCGAGGTTCGGGTTTTCGCCGATCAGGAATTCGGGTTCGGGGTTTCGCGGTTCGGGTACGCAGTTTTGAGGTTTGGGGTTTTGCGGTTAGGGGTTTCGCATTTAGGGTTCGAGGTCCCGATGTTCGGGATTTCACGTTGAGGGTTCGGGGTTTTCGATGTTCAGGGTTTCGCGGGTTGGGGTTTCGCTTTCTGGGTTTCGTGTACGCGGTTTCGAGGTTTACGGTTATGTTGTTGATGGCTCGGCAATCAACACACATCCTCCATGTTCTATCCTTCTTAGGCACAAGTAGCACGGGTACGGCACAGGGGCTCATACTCTCACGAATGTAGCCCTTTTCCATCAGCTCATAAACTTGCCTTTGAAGCTCTTTCGTCTCCTCGGGATTGCTTCTATATGCTGGCCGGTTAGGAATTGAAGCTCCGGGTACGAAATCAATCTGATGCTCTATCCCTCGCAATGGTGGTAATCCGCTTGGAGTATCGTCGGGGAACACATCATCAAACTCCTGCAACAAAGAAATAGCAGCACTAGGCACAATATGATCAAGATCATTAGTATTAAAGTAAGCCTCCTTGTACACAAGTAAAATCATTGGCTTGTTAGCGAAATATGCAGATCTGACCTCACCCCTCAAGCATAAAAATTACGCTGTTTGTCTAGTTTTTCCACACATTTCTCATCACTCTTCCTCACTTTCTTCTCTCCTCTTGTCTTACCTCCACTCTCAGGCAGATGTGGTTGTTTTTGAGGAGTGGTCGAATTGTCTGATTTGTTGGGAGTGTTGGCCAAATATTTGTTTGTGTTTGGATGGGTGGCTGAATAAGTTGTAGAGGTTTGAGTTCTGGCCGAATCTGATGGTTTTCTCTCCCCATGTTCCTCACCTTGATTTTCTCTCCCCATCGCCTCATGCTCTCGTTTTAGCTTTATTTGAACATCATACACCTGTTTGGGTGTAAGAGGTACAAGAGTGATGGTTTTACCATCTTTTACAATGGTATACCTATTCTTAACCCCATCATGAACAGCCTTTCTATCATATTGCCATGGCCTCCCCAACAAGATGTGACTTGCTTGCATTGGTACCACATCGCACAGAACTTCATCAACATAATTCCCAATCGAAAATGGGACCACAACCTGCTTAGTCACTTTCACTTCACCACTATCATTCAGCCATTGCAATCTATATGGTTTCATATGTTTAACAGCACTCAAATTCAGTTTACTCACAATTGTGGTACTGCAAACATTAACGCAACTTCCACTATCAATAATTAAACCACACACCTTGCTTTTTACGTAACAGCGCGTATGGAAGATATTCTCCCTTTGTTGATGAGATTCATCTTCCTTTACTTGAACCTGAAGTGTGCACCTTATAACCAAGGACCCCGCAACCGGTAATGCTAACTCATCCTCATCAATATCCTCCAATGGTGGCATGCCTTCGCAATCAAATTGGTCACTTTCAGATTCCATATCACCATCATCTCTAATCATCATTATTCTCTTGTTTGGACATTCCGAAGCATAATGTCCGTGCCCTTGACACTTGAAACATTTAACATCACGAGTACGTTTAGGCTTAGATTCAGATTTACCTTTGGCACCGGTAGGGACATCAACTTTAGCCGTTGTTCGTTCAGTTTTAGAAGGAACAATGGATCTTGGTTGGACAGTACCCTCTCTCTTCAGTTTCGTCTTCCAAGATGATGAAGAACCTGAATTAAATATTGGCCGAACATGTCCCTTCCTGAGTTGTCTCTCCACCTTCGTAGCCATGTGAACCATGTCCTCTAGCTCCACATAGTGCTGTAGCTCAACCACATTGGCAATGTCACGATTCAACCCATTAAGAAATCTAGCAATGGTGGCTTCTCTATCCTCAAGAATACTGGCGCGAATCATTGCTCTCTCCATCTCTTTGTGATATTCATCTACTGTCTTATAGCCTTGATTCAGACCTTGGAGCTTCAGGTATAGGTCTCTATAATAGTGGTTTTGCACAAATCGTCTCCTCATTAACGCTTTCATTTCCCCCCAACTCTGAACGGGTCGCTCCCCATTCCTCCTCCGACTGATTACAATCTGATCCCACCAAATCATTGCATACGCTGTAAACTCAATCATCACCAATTTCACTTTTTTTTGTTCAGAATAGCTATGACAATCAAAAATCCAATCCACTTTTTTCTCCCACTCCAAATAAGCCTTGGGATCATTTTTACCTTCGAAGTTAGTAATTTTCAGTTTGATGTTGTCCCCATCCATATCTTCATAATCCCCCATGCCACGGAAATTTACATTCCTCCTACCTCTGCTCGGTCCAGACCGGATTCCTTGGCCAACAGATGCAAAATCATAGTTATCTTCGCCCATATCTGTGTTTTCATCAACATACTCTTCAAAATCAGATCTGTTATTCCATACGGCCATGCGGACCGTATTTCCTCGACAATCAGCCCCACTATTCTGTTGCTTTATTGAATTCACCTCATCTTTCAGATCTTTGTATGCCCTCAACATCAACTCAAGTTGTTGACCCATGGCTTGTAATTGGAACGCCATGTCAACATTTTGTGTCACTGATTCATTGTTTTCAGACATCCTTTGAATCTGCAAAATTTGGTTAGTAGCAAAAACAAATATATATCGTCACAACTCTCGTGTATCATACAAAAAGATATCAAGGCTTTTCACTCTAATAAGCTCACTACGCCTTTTACCTTACACTCTCGTGTATCACACAAACAAAATCAAGGCTTTTCACTCTAATAAGCTCACTACGCCTTTTACCTCACAACTTGCTTTCTTTTGGTTCTTTCGGAACTAAAATCAACAAATCAAAGTCATTAGCTTTCGCAGCACACTCTAATTATGATTTTCAGACTCAAGAAGCAATAAAAATACTGAAAACAAAACTACGATTATGATTTTGCGAGTAGCAATGCAAATTTGTACGAAGACACAAAATAAAACAGAAACAAATACTAGCGAAAACAATTACGTGACTCTTAGATAACTGAAAATAGAACGAAAACAGAGAATTGGACAAAGGTAAACACTAAGGATCACGTTTTGAGACTTATTGGTAGCACGGCGAGTTCTCAATTGCATGGTTCTTGTGTGTTACAAAAGTGGATCTTAAGAGTGGATATCATTAGATTAGGATGAAGGAAGGTGATGAATGGAAAACTGCTTTTAAGACTAAATACGGTTTTTATGATTGGTTAGTGATGCCTTTCGGTTTAACTAATGCTCCAAGTACATTTATGCGTTTGATGAACCATGTTTTGCGTGCATTTATTGGCAGATTTGTCATTGTGTATTTTGATGATATCCTAATTTATTGAGAACTTGCCTTGCTACCAATAAATCTTCAACCACAGCACTTTGCTCATCATCAGCATCCTCTAGAGGTGGCATGTCATTATCATCTTCCTCATTCTCCGACTCAAGATCTCCTTGGGCGTTTTTCACCATCACCCTTTTATTTCCTAATGCTACAAGGATAAAAAGCCAGCAATTTATTCTCCTAATTAAGTAAGGAAGTTGGCCATATCTTATTCCTAAAGAGGGGAGGACTATTTAATGTTTTTCCTAACATAGGAAGGAAAGTAATTAAATCAGCAACAATGGAGGAAATTTATCCAAGCTAATCAAGGACATCAAAGGAAAGGGGGCAGCAACACAAATTTGATTCTAGCATATTTAGGATGGTAATTTTCGGATTTTTATTATTTTTATTGTTTTCTTCTTAGTTTTGGGTTATTATTGCTTATTTGGGTCAATTGTAAGTGGGCTTCATATAAGTCCACCTAAGGGGGGTCCATTAGGGTTTCTTTAAGTCTCAGTATAAATAGAGGCATAACCAAACATGTAAGGACACAATTTTTAGATCAATAAACTTCTTTGCAGCACTTGTGTGTTGGTGGGATAATCTCCCTTCCTTGTTTCTCTAAAGAACTGAAAATGACTTATCGAAGAACAACTGGCTTCGTGGCGTCATCCTTATACTTCTCGTTCGCGAATCTATATTCGTTGGGTGGGGGTTTTCGATTCCAATAGTGCTGGTGCCTAGGTACAAGTTATCTTTGTGTCACACTCCTATCAAACCTGATTTACTTGGCTTTCCGGGAATTGGTGTCTTTGCGTGAGGATTGCGTGACAACGTGATCATTAGGTTCGCATCAGTTGGTATCAGAGCTTGGCTCCATTAATCAGGTTATATCCTTCTAAAATTTTCGTTTCTTATTGTTTCCACAAAAAAAAAAATCCTTAGTGTCCAATTTCTTCTTCTCTTGATTTGGTATCATATCAAAAAAAAAAAAGAGGTTATTTCATTTGGTTCCTGACCGAAATATATCAGTGGCATAAAAAAAAAGAGAGAAAAAAAAAAGGCATTGAAAAAGGCATTCGTTTGTTTCTGCTGCAACAAAAAAAAACAAACAAACAAAGGGAAATTTGACCAAATCAAGTCAGAATGAGCTCAAATTTGATTATGTTATTACTGGGACCCTAATTGCACCACATATTGATTTTGGGGTCAATTGGATATCATTTACTTTGGGTTTCAAAATTCGGGTCTAATTAGGTCCGATTCATAATGTTTTTGCGTCAATCTATCAAACCTTATCGTAAGGTACTAAAACTTTATATTCTGTCTATTTGGGTTGGTAGAGCACTATATCTGAAATTTTAGCTCAATTGGACATCATTGATTTTAGGTTCCAGATCCGGACTTAACTCGTTGTAAACGAGTCTGTTTTGCGTCAACTTTTGAAATTCGCTTTCTTTTTGTTGTTTTTGTTTCTTGCAGTTTATTTTCATCTTATCCAACATATCTGTGTGTTGTTTCATTGTTTTTCATATCTTGTTTCTGTTTTTTTTTCTTCGAGTCTTCAGTTTCGTTCATATTTCGGATAGACTCGCTTGTTACTCGCGGGACTATAATCGCAGTTTTGTTTTGCTTGTTTTCTGGTTTTATTGCTTCTTGAGTCATATATACATATTTGGATTGCGCTGCCAAGTTGGTTTTATTTGGTGTTGGTTTCAGTTTCGCAAGAACCGGAAGAAGGTGAGACGAGAGGTGTGAGCGTGTGAGGACATTCAGAGTGTTTGAGCGAAAACACGAGCGACGTGAGGATTTTTTTTTTCACTGACCAATTTTTGCAGGTATTATCATGTCAGATCAAAACAACACACCACCTCATCCCGAGGGAGATCTTACATTCCAAATGCAAGCCATGACACAAATGATTGAGAGGATGAATTTTGTGATGGGAAACGTGTGTGATAGACTTGATAGGGTGGAGAAACGTGGTTACGAGGCTGGTACAAGCACCCAAAATGTGAGGAAGCTTGGGGCTGAACCGAAAGAAAACAGTGGCAGTAGGGCCGAAAGGCCACGGTGGGCTGATTATGAGGATTTTGAGGCTGTTGATGATATTGGTGATGGTGGTTTTGAGGATGAGGCCATTGGCCATCGGGAAGGTTTTCGGCAGCCTAGAAACCGAAGGGATTTTGGGAATAGAACTAGGGCCCAAAGGGAAAATTTCCGTGGTGTTGGGGGACATGCTGATTTAGATGGTGATTTGGATTCTATCAAACTGAAAATACCTGCTTTTCAAGGTAAAAACGATCCCGAGGCATATTTGGAGTGGGAGAAAAAGGTGGATTGGATTTTTGATTACCATAACTATTCGGAGGCAAAGAAAGTGAAATTGGTTGTCATCGAATTCACGGATTATGCACTGATTTGGTGGGATCAGAATGTTATTAGTAGAAGTAGGAGTGGAGAGAGGCCGGTAGTGTCGTGGGAGGAGATGAAAGTGTTGATGAGAAGGCGATTTGTGCCTAACCACTATTATAGAGATTTGTATCTGAAATTGCAGGGTTTGAATCAGGGCTCTAGGTCCGTGGATGAGTATTTCAAGGAGATGGAGATCGCCATGATTCGGGCCAATGTGATTGAGGATCGGGAAGCTACTATGGCTAGATTTTTAAATAGGCTGAATAGAGACATTGCGAATGTTGTAGAATTACAACATTGTGTGGAATTGGAGGACATGGTCCATATGGCAACCAAGGTGGAGAGGCAAATAAAGAGAAGGGGCAGTACACGTTTTCAGACCAATTCGGCATCATCTTCCTCAATATGGAGGCCGAATTTTAAGACAGAGGGGGCTGCCCAACCAAAGCCTTATGCAAGGGCCGAACCACCTAAGGCCAAAAAGGATACTCATACGGATGGGAAAGTTTTTAGGGAAGGGGCACATTGCATCTCAGTGTCCAAACCGAAGAGTTATGCTTACAAGAGATAATGGGGAGGTTGAATCTGAAAGTGACAAATCTGAAAGTGAAGAGATGTCACCTTTGGTGGATTTTAGTGATGAGGAGATTGCATATCCTGTCGAGGGAGAGGCCTTGGTTATAAGGCGTGCGCTGAACATGCAAATCAAAGAAGATGATGTAGATGAGCAACGGGAAAATATATTTCACACTCGATGTCATATCCAAAACAAGGTATGTAGCATGATAATTGATGGAGGTAGTTGTGCTAATGTTGCTAGTGATACCCTTGTGAAGAAATTGAATCTGAGTTGTATCAAGCATACGAGGCCTTATAGATTGCCATGGTTGAATGAATGTGGTGAAGTGAGGGTTACTAAGCAGGTTCTGATTGCGTTTGCTATTGGGAAGTATTCTGATGAGATTTTGTGTGATGTAGTCCCAATGCATGCTAGTCACTTACTTTTGGGGCGTCCATGGCAGTTTGATCGGAAAGCAATTCATGATGGGTTTAGAAATAGGTTCACTATTGTAAATGATGGTAAAACCATCACTCTTGTACCTCTTTCTCCAAAACAAGTGTATGAAGATCAAATCAAATTAAAAAAAGAATGTGAGGATGGGAAGAGTGAAAATTCACGTGAGGACAATGGTGAGAGAAAACCATCAGATTCGGCTAAACCAAAATCATTAATTAAACCGGTTGAGAGTGGAGGTAAAACCCGAGGAGTGAAGAAAGTAAGCTTGTGTGATGATAGTAGTGTGGAAAAATTAAAGAAACAACCTAATTTTTATGCAAAAGGATCTCAAATCAGATCTGCATTTTTCAGTAATAAGCCAATGATCTTACTTGTGTATAAGGAGGCTTATTTTAACACTAACGATCTTGATTCTTCTATTCCTAGTGTGGCTGTTTCTTTGATGCAGGAGTTTGATGATGTATTTCCTGAAGACATCCCAAATGGATTACCACCATTAAGGGGGATTGAACATCAAATTGACCTTGTGCCCTGAGCTTCGATTCCTAACCGTCCAGCCTATAGAAGCAACCCCGAGGAGACAAAGGAGCTTCAAAGGCAAGTAGATGAGTTGAGATGAGTTGATGATGAAGGGTTACATTCGTGAGAGTATGAGTCCTTGTGCTGTGCCAGTGCTACTTGTGCCTAAAAAGGATGGAACATGGAGGATGTGTGTTGATTGTCGTGCCGTCAATAACATAACGGTAAAGTATCGACATCCTATTCCTAGGCTTGATGACATGCTAGATGAGTTACATGGATCATGTATTTTCTCTAAGATTGATCTAAAAAGTGGGTACCATCAGATTAGGATGAAAGAGGGTGATGAGTGGAAATCTGCATTTAAGACCAAGCATGGGTTGTATGAATGGTTAGTCATGCCGTTTGGACTTACGAACGCGCCTAGCACGTTTATGCGTTTAATGAACCATGTATTGCGTGCGTTTATAGGAAAGTTTGTTGTTGTGTATTTTGATGACATTTTGATCTATAGTAAGAACTTAAATGAGCATCTTGATCATTTGCGTAATGTACTTAGTGTGTTGCGTAGTGAGCAATTATATGCTAATCTTAAGAAGTGTACCTTTTGTATGGAAAAAATTGTGTTTTTTGGCTATGTCGTAACTGCACAGGGTATCGAGATGGACAAGGAGAAAGTTAAGGCCATCCAGGATTGGCCTACACCGAAATCGGTAAGTGAGGTAAGGAATTTTCATGGACTTGCGAGTTTTTATAGAAGGTTTGTGAAGGATTTTAGTACTATTGCTGCACCTTTAACTGAAATTGTTAAAAAGTCTGTTGGATTCAAATGGAATGATGAACAGGATAAGGCTTTTAATTTGTTGAAAGATAAACTTTGTTCGGCACCTGTTTTAGCTTTGCCAGACTTTACGAGAGCTTTTGAAGTTGAATGTGATGCGTCAGGTATTGGTATAGGAGCTGTATTAATGCAGGATAAAAGGCCCATTGCGTATTTCAGCGAAAAACTTAATGGGGCAGCTTTGAATTACCCTACATATGACAAGGAGCTCTATGCCTTGGTAAGAACTCTAGAGACGTGGTAGCATTACCTGTGGCCTAAGGAGTTTGTGATACATTCTGATCATGAATCATTGAAGCACTTGAAAGGGCAAGGTAAGTTGAGTAGGAGACATGCCAAATGGGTGGAATTTATTGAAACATTTCCGTATGTGATCAAGTATAAGCAAGGAAAAGAAAACATTGTGGCTGATGCACTTTCGCGCAGGTATGTTCTTTTATCTACTTTGGATGCTAGATTTCTAGGATTTGAACACACAAAAGAATTGTACAAGGATGATAGTGATTTTGCTAATGTTTACAATGCTTGCGAAACTTCGGTTTTTGGGAAGTTTTATAGACTTGATGGATATTTGTTTAAAGAGAGTCGGTTGTGTGTTCCATTAAGTTCTGTGCGTGAATTGCTTGTACGTGAAGCACATGGGGGCGGGTTGATGGGGCATTTTGGTGTTGTTAAGACTTTGGATGTGTTGCATGAGCATTTTTATTGGCCTAAAATGAAAAAGGATGTGCAGCGCATATGTGATAAATGCATAACTTGTAGGAAAGCAAAGTCTAGGACTCAAAAACATGGCTTGTACACCCCTTTACCTGTACCTAAGGAGCCATGGGTAGACATTTCGATGGATTTCGTCTTAGGTTTACCTAGGTCAAAACGGGGTAGGGACTCAATCTTTGTCGTTGTTGATAGGTTTTCAAAGATGGCACACTTTATTCCATGTCATAAAACCGATGATGCCACTAACATTGCTGATTTGTTCTTTAGGGAGATAGTACGACTTCACGGGGTCCCTAAGAGCATTGTTTCTGATAGAGATGTTAAGTTCCTTAGCTATTTTTGGAAGGTGTTATCGGGAAAATTGGGTACTAAACTGTTGTTTTCAACTACTTGTCACCCCCAAACAGATGGACCAACTGAAATAGTTAATAGGACCTTAACACAACTTCTACGTGCTGTCATACAAAAGAACTTAAAGAATTGGGAAGATTGTTTGCCATTTATAGAGTTTGCATATAATCGTAGTGTGCACTCTACTACTGAATTTTCACCATTTGAAATTGTGTATGGATTTAACCCATTAACTCCAATGGATTTGATTCCTTTACCTATTGATGAAAGGGTTAGTTTGGATGGTAATCGTAAAGCACAGGTGGTGAAGACACTCCATGAGAGTGTGCGGCAACAGATTGAAAGGAGGAATCGTGTGCATGCAACCAAAGCCAATAAGGGGCGCAAACATGTTGTCTTTCAGCCTGGCGATTGGGTTTGGGTGCATATGCGCAAGGAGAGATTTCCGACCCATATGAAATCAAAGCTACAACCACGAGGAGATGGGCCATTTCAGATCCTTGAGAGGATCAATGACAATGCTTATAAAGTTGATTTGCCAGGTGAGTATGGTGTTAGTGCTACCTTTAATGTTTCTGATCTTACTTTGTTTGATGTAGGCAATGATTCGAGGTCGAATCCTTTTGAAGAGAGAGGGGATGATGCGGATCAGCCCAATACCATGTGTAATCATGCCAACGATCCATTGGAGGTGCCAATTGGGCCAATCACAAGAGCTAGGGCAAAGAAGCTTAAAGAAGCATTGAATGGGCTTGTTCAGAAATTATGGAGCAAGATGGACCTAGAAGGGCTTGGGACATTTAAGGAGCATGAAGGACAGCCTTTAATTCATCTAGTTCAGGTCCAAGAAGAGCCCAAGTCATATGGAACAAAGGGTTGATATGTCCGGCCCAATACCAGCCTTGTCAGGCTTGTTTTATTTCCTAATGCTACAAGGATAAAAAGCCAGCAATTTATTCTCCTAATTAAGTAAGGAAGTTGGCTATATCTTATTCCTAAAGAGGGGAGGACTATTTAATGCTTTTCCTAACATAGGAAGGAAAGTAATTAAATCAGCAACAAAGGAGGAAATTTATCCAAGCTAATCAAGGACATCAAAGGAAAGGGGGCAGCAACACAAATTTGATTCTAGCATATTTAGGATGGTAATTTTCGGATTTTTATTATTTTTATTGTTTTCTTCTTAGTTTTGGGTTATTATTGCTTATTTGGGTCAATTGTAAGTGGGCTTCATATAAGTCCACCTAAGGGGGGTCCATTAGGGTTTCTTTAAGTCTCAGTATAAATAGAGGCATAACCAAACATGTAAAAACGCAATTTTTAGATCAATACTGATTTAAAAGGGGCTCGTCAAGTCAAGATCAATTTGTCCAAAAATCCAAGGCTAACACCCCCTCCAAAAACCAAGTTCAAGGTGTGTTGGTGGGATAATCTCCCTTCCTTGGTTCTCTAAAGAACTGAAAACGACTTATCGAAGAACAACTGGCTTCATGACGTCATCCTTATACTTCTCGTTCGCGAATCTATATTCGTTGGGTGGGGGTTTTCGATTCCAATAGTGCTGGTGCCTAGGTACAAGTTATCTTTGTGTCACACTCCTATCAAACCTGATTTACTTGGCTTTCCGGGAATTGGTGTCTTTGCGTGTGAGTTGCGTGACAACGTGATCATTAGGTTCGCATCACTGGTGTTAGCCATAGGTTGTCCCCTCCTAACCAATCCTTTTCGTTTGAGTTGTTTCTCCACCTTTATGGCTTGATGCACCATATCTGTCAGCTCAACATAGTGTTGCATTTCAACTATATCTGTAATCTCACGATTTAAACCATGCAAGAACCTAGCCATGGTCGCTTCGCGGTCTTCTTCCACATTGGCCCGGATCATAGCTACCTCCATCTCCTTGTAATATTCTTCCACACTCTTGGAACCTTGATTTAGCCTCTGCAACTTTTGATACAATCCCCTATAATAGTGGCTGGGTACAAAACGCTTTCTCATAAGCATTTCCATCTCCTCCCAACTGTCCACGGGTGGCTCTCTATTCGTTCTCCTATTAATTAGTAATTGATCCCACCAAACAATGGCATAATCAGTGAATTCAATTGCAGCCAACTTAACCTTCTTTATCTCCGAGTAGTTGTGACAATCAAACACCATCTCCATTTTAGTTTCCCACTCCGAATAAACTTCAGGATCACTTTTACCTTGAAAAGATGGGATTTTAATCTTTATGTTTCCCACATCATTATCCCTCCTAGGCCTACCCATCCTAGCTTCTCGATTCTCATTCCCACGATGAAACCTGCCTCAGTTTAAATATGGCTCATCAAACTCCTCGGACTCCGCCTCTTCCTCAACATTACGCCACGGAGCACGACCACCTTACTGCCTATTGGGGATGTGTTGTTGATGTTCCCTAGGAGCTTATGCTTCTACCCTGTCCAACCTATCATGAATAGGTTCTAATTCAGGCCTCAACATACGCCTCATCTCCCCTAACAAGGCTTGCATTTGGAGGTTAGGAACTCCAGTTTTGTTGAACTTATTCGGTTGTATCTTCTTGATTATTGGACATATTTAAAATCTGCAAAACAAGGTTAGAATCCTCACAAGCACTCCCTCACGTGTTTTACTCAAGAATTGATACACTTGCGCTCGTGTTTTCACACCAAATGGCTTTTACCTTCTTATGGTCTCACACACTCTTGCCTTTTTTTTCTTCCACTCTTTTGTGTCTTCTTTAGTTCTTAATCGAACTTCCAAAAACTAATTCAAAATAATCCCACAGCAATTTAAAAATGACAAATCAACCAAACCTAACCAAAAGGCCAAGAACTTGAATAAGGTGAGATACAAGATTGAAAAGAGAATTTTTTTTTTTTTTTTTTTGTGGAAATGTGTACTTTTTTTGACGATTTTTTTTTCTGGACTTGAATAAGGTGAGAAACAAGATTGAAAACAAAGGTATTCTAACAAGAGGTAACAGTATACTTTTTTTTTTGAATTTTTTTTCTGGACTTGAATCGTGTACCCTTTCTTTTTATGATTTTTTTTCTACAAGAGGTCACAGTATATAAAAGAAAAAAATGAAAATGAAAGATAGTCAAACTTATCTTAGAACCAAAGCTCTGATACCAAATGATATGAACTTCATCAACAATTGGTTGAAACCCAATAAGAATGATGGTTTAGAACCCCAAGATCGTGTAGATAAGAATGATGGTTTAGAACCCAATTGTGATGAAACCTTTCTTTTTATAAGTTTGGTTGTTTGAACACCACAAGATTAACTTGATAAGTTCTAGAAGTTCTTTTAAGAACGGAGAGGAACACAAGACCTCACAAATATGATAATTTTCTGAAAACATAATCTACTGAATCATTTCGAAATACCCCTTTATATACTTGGAAAAACCCTCCAAGAATAGGAAAAGTCATAACTAAAGCTTTTAAAGAGCTCAAACAGTAACATAAACAAGTCCCCACGTTTTTAGGTGTCTTGGACTTCTAGAGGCTATCATAAATAGCTAAATGACTAAATTCAATGTATTTAACATAACCATTTAAGACCAACTTCATTCCTCTAATTAATAACCTTGAAAGTCATCAAATCCATGCCCTTTGATGGTCAGATCATGCTGAAACGTGTTTGCATAATTATTACCCTCTTCAATTGCTTTGATGATGTGGACTAAGCCTTGATTATCATTTGATCCCATCTTAGTCTTTTTAGAATAGCCCAAATCTCTTCAATTGCTTCAATTGCCTTTTTACTAAGATGGGATCAAATGATAATCAAGGCTTAGTCCACATGATCAAAGCAATTGAAGAGGGATAATAATTATGCAAAAACATTTCAGCATGATCTGACCATCAAAGGGCATGGATTTGATGACTTTCAAGGTTATTAATTACAGGAATGAAGTTGGTCTTAAATGGTTATGTTAAATACATTGAATTTAGTCATTTAGCTATTTATGATAGCCTCTAGAAGTCCAAGACACCTAAGAACTTGGGGACTTGTTTATGTTACTGTTTGAGCTCTTTAAAAGCTTTAGTTATGACTTTTCCTATTCTTGGAGGGTTGTTCCAAGTATAAAAAGGGGTATTTCGAAATGATTCAGTAGATTATGTTTTCAGAAAAAATATCATATTTATGAGGTCTTGTGTTCCTCTTCGTTCATAAAAGAACTACTAGAACTTATCAAGTTAATCTTGTGGCGTTCAAACAACCAAACTTATCACCTTGATTGTTGAGAGATTCTCAGGTTTTCTAGGTGTGGCGTTTCAATCTTTTGTAGTCTTGGTTTTCATCTTGTTAGGTAACGGGTCAAGGCTCAACCAATCTTGTCTACACGATCTTGGGGTTCTAAACCATCATTCTTATTGGGTTTCATCACAATTGTTGATGAAGTTCATATCACATCATCTGTTTTATGACATGCAATGAAATGCATCATTTCAGAAAACCTATCAAACACAACAAAAACTAGAGTCTCACCTTTCTTTGACTTAGGTAAACCTAAAACAAAGTCCATAGAGATATCTACCCAAGGTTCATTAGGCACAAGTAATGGTGTATATAGTCCATGCGGTTGTACTCTAGATTTTGCCTTTTGAAAAACAATAAATTGTTCACAAATTCATTGCACATCATCTCTTTTCATCTTTGGCCAATAGAAATGCTCATGCAATACATCTAATGTTTTCGCAACCCAAAATGACACATTAAACTACCCCCGTGTGCTTCAGGAACGAGCAATTCACGCAAAGAACTAGCAGGAACACACAATCTAGTTCTTTGAACAAATAACCATCCATCAAATAAAACTTACCAAACGTCGAATGTCCACATGCATTATAAATCTCAGCAAAGTCATAATCATTACCATACATTTCCTTCACATATTCAAAGCCTAGCAATCTAGTATTCATTGTGTGTAAGAGAACATACTTGCCTTGTCCTTTCAAGGACTCATGATCCGAATGGATTACAAACTCTTTTGTCCATAAGTAATCCTGCCATGTTGAGCTCTCTCCTCTCCAAGGCATATAGTTCTTTGTCGTAAGTGGGATAGGTTAAAGTCGCTCCACTTAACTTCTCACTAAAATATGTAATAGGTCTCTGATCCTCCATCAAAACAACACCTATTCCCATTCCAGATGCATCACATTCTATTTCAAATGCTTTGGTAAAGTCAGGTAAAGCCAAAAATGGTGCAGAACATAATATCGCTTTCAAAAGAACAAAATCCAATTCTCTTTCCTCCCCCCATTTAAACCTGACTGACTTTTTAACAACTTCATTCAAGGGTGCAACTATTATACTAAAATCTTTCACAAAACACCTATAAAAACTAGCTAATCCATGAAAACCCCATATTGATTTGTGTGTAGGCCAATCCCAGAAGGCCTTAACTTTCTCCTTGTCCATACAGTTTCTCACTACAAAACACACTAAGTACATTACGCAAATGATCAAGATACTTAGTTAAGTTCTTGCTATAGATCACAATATCATTAAAATATACAACCACAAACTTACCAATGAATGCACACAACACATGATTCATTAAATGCATAAATGCACTAGGCGCATTTGTAAGTCCAAACGACATTATTAACCATTCATAAAAACCATGCTTAGTGTTAAATGCATTTTTTCACTCATCACCCTCTTTCATCCTAATCTGATGGAACCCATTATTCAAGTCAATTTTATAGAAAATACAAGATCCATGTAACTCATCTACCATGTCATCAAGCCTAGGAATAGTGTTATACTTATACTATTGTGTTGTTGATGGCTCAACAATCAACACACATTCTCCATGTTCCATCCTTTTTAAGCACAAGTAGCACAGGTACATCACACATGCTCATACTCTCATGAATATAGGCCCTTACCATCAGCTCATCAACTTGCCTTTGAAGCTCCGAGTACGAAATCAATCTAATGCTCTATCCCCCTTAATGGCGGTAATCTGCTAGGAGTATCATTGAGGAACATATCATCAAACTCCTGCAACAAAGAAATAGCAACACTAGGCACAATATAATTAAGATCATTAATATTAAATTTGAAGGATCATTCAATTTGTGCCATAGAAAATACAACTATAGTGAAATATAAGAAAATCACATCAGAATCAATTGAAAATTCTTATATTTATTCCGATATTGTTTACTTGAGGTTTTATTTTGAGGTTCATTTGAAACTTCAAATTCTATGTATTGGGGTTGCGATTGCACCATATAAGCTAGTATTTCATCACTTGTAGGTTGAAATTCACAAGTTGAGTTTTTGTATTATCATTTTGTACAAGCATGGAACCATGGACATTGTTAAGGTCACCATCTTTCACATTTGCATTATCATTATACTAATCTAAACTAGCATCAACGCATCTTCCATGCCTATTGACATGGTTATGTTTTGATCATCTCTATTTCGTGCAACCATCACTTTTGTTATAATGTCTCTTTATTCTCATCGTCATACCTTGGACCACCCTTTATTCGTGCTATCGTACTTTTATTAGACATCTTTGAATATTCATAATTTGAGTTTAAATGGCTTGTGAATTAGAAATGTTAGATTTTAATATCGTATTTGAGCATACTATTCTCAATTGTTATGATCAAGTTTAAGGTCTGAATGGTTTTGAGATTACTTGTAGGTTGAAATGAACAACTTTAATTTCAATTTCAAGTTTTAGTATCTTTTCTTTAGTTTTTCTCTTTTCATATATATATAATGTCAGTTTCTATAAAGATCAAACTGATGCGAACCAGCCCAGAAACACCAGCAAAGACCCATTACATGTTTAGTGGCGTGATTCGTGGTTTTGAAGGTTTCACCCAGGTCCTAATTGCAACGACCATTGAAATATCTATGTGTAGGAGGGGTCCAGCCCAGCTTTATTTGGGCCATGAAGTGAGGACAACAAAGGATGAAAAAGAATAATTAACCTTATGGGCTTCATTTAATTTAGTTAGCTACAGCCCAAGGCTTGTTTGGGCTTAATTAAGACTTTGTTTTCAACTAGGTTACAAGGCTTGCTTGGATTGAGTGAACCTCTTTAGGGTTACTTTTTAAAAACTATTTAAACTCATGTAACCCTAATTCCGGCAGCCATTGATTGATTTTAAATTCTGAACTTTTTAGTTTATGTGTGAGAGTGATTCTTGCATTCTTTAGTTCTTAAAAGAACTGAATCCGATTTATCGAAGATTAACTGGATTCGTGGCGTCATTCTACTCATTCCAATAGTGATGGTACCTTGGGGCTGGTTTCCATTGTGTCACACTCCTATCAGACCTATTTTCGGCTTT
The DNA here is from genome assembly GCA_027405865.1 of Salix purpurea. Taxonomy (NCBI): domain Eukaryota; kingdom Viridiplantae; phylum Streptophyta; class Magnoliopsida; order Malpighiales; family Salicaceae; genus Salix; species Salix purpurea. Next base: position 13,370,773 of record CM050333.1, read on the forward strand.
CTGGGATTAGATCTTATTCTTGGTTGTGGGTTGTGTGACCACGTGATCATGAGGTTCGCTCTGATACCACCTGATGAACAACCTTCCAAAGGCCCTTTAGTTTTGCAAAAAATAGGCAATATGTTGTTGACATTTGAAGATTCGAGGTGCATTACTCTAGGAGAATCATTCACGAAGATCTTCCCAGACCTCATTGGCGGTGGTATAGTATATCACACTGTATGAAGTTTCAAGATTGAGAGTGTTGATAATCCAAAAATAATGTTATTTCATTTTGTATTACGCATAATGTAAATTAAAAATAATATGATTTTAATAATCGAAAAATAATTTCTATTTTTTTTATTTCACAACTATAGCTACATTTGCCTTTTTATTTCAAAATTAATTAGACTTTGCACGTTGAATTAGATTTACCCCAAGGCCCCTGTCTTTCTCTTTTTTTTAATATCTCCAACAATTCGATACTACATTCATTACTGTGCAAAGGGGACAACTATGTCTTCCTGGAGTTGAATCACTATCTCTAGTTTACAGATTATTAATCCAAGACAAAGAAAACAAAAGCCAACATCACAAATGCTTAAAACTACAACAACACATAGAGCAACAACACACACAACAATACTATTCACAATAATATGCATTTAATCAATAGAAATACTAAAAACTAACGAAGGATCAAATTTTACAGGAAATAAAAACTCAGGGAGGATGAAATTGTAAGAGATTTCTACTTTTATAAATTATTTCAAATAAGATAAATCTTAAAAAAAATTAGGACCAAATCAAATGGAATAACAAATTAAAGGGTTGCTTTGAATTTTGGAAGGGCTACGCATGGAAACCAGGGACAAAGAAAAGAAGAAGAAGAAGAAAGGTCATCAATGTCAAACTAAAAGGATGTTGGCAACACACATGGTCCTATTCAACTTTTTTTTTTAAATAATATTTAATATTTCAAAAATACCAATTAATCAATTAAATGTTACCAAAAAGCCATGACGGAAAGAAGAAAGTCCATGAAAGATAGTTTAGTAGTTCTTATCCTTTAAGGGTAATTATTTAAGTTTAGCAAAGAACCTTGCATGACAATTTTATTTTTTATATTTTATTTTAGGGATAGCTAAGTAAATTTACTTTGAAATAAAATCTAATAGACTTGTGTGCCTTTAAATTTTGAAAATAACAATCAAATCATGTGAAAATACAATATTGTTTTCAATACCTATTTTTCAAAAAAAATTATAATTAAAGAGCATATCCATCACTCCATTATTATAGTGAATGGTATTGTATATGTAAATGCAATACTGACATTTGTTTTTTTATTTGTTAATAAAAGAATTTCTCTTGTTATTATGATGTGAGTCATATCATTATAAAAAAACATAATAGTATTGTGTATGTAAGGGTTAAGGCCTAAATGATGACATAATTATTGTACAACTTGTGGACTCACGAAACCGGGATAAAACTTGAAAATCTGTAAAATCAGGAGTTGACTCAGTAAAACCGGTCAAACTCGTGGACTCATAGAACTCGTACCGAGTTGATGGTCTAAGACTCTCTCCATTTACCAAGTAAACAACTTACTAAATGCCGACTAGAAATGTTGTTTCTTGGATTAAAATGATAGATGGGTTTGCCAGAAGTGGAGATTTTGTGGTTACACGTAGAATGGGTTTTGTGAGGAAGCTTTGGATGCCTTTGGGAAGATGCAATAGGAGGGTTGAGAGCTTTGGATGTCTACTGGATGCTGGTAAAGATGTACATAACATGATACAATAATATATTTGATGATTAGAATCCTCTCTCCCATTGATCAAAATAAGAGGCAAAAAGTTTTCTTGCATGTTCACTCGAGTTTTTCAAGTTCCTGAGTAAAAGGAGAAGGACCTAAGTCATTGATCTGGCATAAGATTGCTACTGGCTTACTACTCAGAATGGCTTAATGGTGTCTGATAAAATGCTAACATCAAAATTTAAGCATATAGAGTTCACTAGTTAAAGAATCATTTGAGCATGGATTATGGGTGGATAATGAAGTTTATTCCCTTTAATTCAAATGAGCGCTTCTTTTTTATGAAAATAAAGTTGGTTTTATACTAAAACAAGCTGTTTGATGAAATGTTAACATGTAATGTGTTTCGAAGCTCTAGAAAAGTAACGTTTATGTAGGGAGGGGGACAAAGTCCCCCATGGATTGTGGGGGAGAAGTGGGTTTTCTGTAATTTTCCTCACAAAGATTGTCTCGTTGCAGTGCACCCTGCCCAATATACATATGAAAAATCAAATAGATCAAGTGTAGTATGTGAAGAAAAATGCAATCCCATTTCAATTGTTCCTTCGACATCATAAAATGTGTTGAACCATTTTAAGTAACATTGTGGGAGCATGCATGAATTGTGATACATAATTAACCGTAAATGATATATTAGGACGAGTGAGTGTAAGATACTATAAAGCTCCAACAATTTCTAGATAGTAACTTGGGTCTTCCATTAGAGTATCATTGGAAGATGTTTTTGTTTTTTTCCTCAAGGGGGGGTACCTATAGGCTTACAATCAACCATATTTGACGGTTTAAGTATTGTCAATGCATAGTGTGACTAGGATAGATGAAGATCATTTGTTGCTGGTGTGATTACCATTCCAAGAAAATGATGTATCGGTCCTTAGTCTTTCGTTGCCAATCTAGTACTTAGTAACAAAATAAAATTGGATATAAGCGTTGGATTTGAACTTGTGATCATCTCATCCTCGTAAAGGAGCAAGATTAATGAGCAATAATCTGAATGGAGAATGAATAATAAGGGGTCAGATAAACTACAAAAAGAAACCATGTTTAAACGATCAAACCAAACGTGTGGTGCTTGTTTTAGGCCATAAAGAGCTTTTTGTAGCTTGTAGACATGCACCAGATGTTGAGTATGCCATTCCTAAAAGATCTTTAAAAATTGAACCATACAAGAAGGCATTTTTTACATCCAATTTTCAAAGAGGTCAGTCTTTAATAAGAGCTACGGTGATTATCAGCGTATTGTTCCTGGTTTGTTAACCGGAGAATAGGTTTCAATTTAGTCTACTTCATCAATTTAATGATACCATTTTGCAAACAAACGTGCTTTGAGTCGATTTATAGAACCATCTGGTTTGAGTTTTGATTTAAACACTCATTTGAAACCAATGACATTCATTTGTGTTTTGAAAAATCATCTACTAAACAAGCATAATATTTAAATTTTGTGATTGATAAAATAGGTGCAGGTCTATAAATCACAATGAATTTTAGTACTTGAATGTTCCAACTAAGAAAAAGGTAAACGATTAAGTTTTTATAGTTGACAACTATCACAAAGATGGTGTAAGTTTATTGTCCTACAACATCAATAAATCTTTTATTTTTTAGCATTTGTAATGTTGAAGACAAATTTGTCAACCTTTTAATTTACACCTAACATCCATAATTGAACTTTCCTTTTTTATCTCAACTGCTAGTCATATCATAAACCAAATAAAAGTTTCAAAATATCTTTTAAGAGTCAATTTACTCTATTTACTTCAAACTTCCCTCTTAATTTCAAAACATATATGTTTATCGATTTTACTAACTTTTTGAACAATATTATTCTAAACACAATTCTTGCTGTTTTAACACGTATTTTTCCTCATTTCGACACAATTGAGCACATGTATTAAAGATAAATATGTCAAATAAACATCCTCCCCCTTTTGTCGAAAGCATGGCCTTAATGAACCAACAGTTCCTACTTTCTTCCATGCTAATTACATTCAATTCACACACACATTCTCCGCCAACGGTGCCAAAATTTGTTGTGATGTTGCGGTTGCATAAATTAATTGCCCTAGCTTAAAACAAAACATATAAGATAGTATAGAGCAAGCAAGGGGTCGACCCGCGAGGATGTTTTAGTTCAGATTTTTGTGTTATATGTCGTGCAATTGGGGGGGTTGGTTTTGCAAGTGGCCCAAAAATGATCATGGCTAAAAACATAAATGGTCTTGTCATGCACTTCGAATAGGCAAATTATTGTGATGTCCCGGTCGCACAAATTAATTACCCTAGCTTAAAACAAATCAAACAAGATACTATAGAGCAAGCAAGGGTCGATCCCACAAGAACTATTTAGTTCAAATTTTCATGCAATATGCTATGCAATTGGGGAGGTTAGAAGTTCTCTAGGCTAGGCTAAAGCAAAGTAAGTGAAAATTATATAAAACTGAAATTTATCAATAAAGCAAACCTTGGTCACAAGTCAACATCCACCTACAAAAATCAAAACTGATCATGGAAACGACACATCAATTTACCACAACTCTAGTTTTGATATCAAACTTAGCAATAGATTGTCTACAATAATAACTTTGAGGCCTCTCTTACCAATTAAATATACAATCATAGGAAAATAAGCATAGGAGAACAAACATATTCATCAAATAAACTGAAAAATTGAGGTAAAAATAGATCTCACAATTCTTGATATCTGAAGGTTTTCGTATCCTTGCAACCAAGCAAAAGAGTCTAGCCTTGCATGTTTATTAAACAAATAAATTATTTTGGAAGAAAACATGATTTAGGGTTTGGAGGAGGAAGATTTTTGTTTTCTTTGCTATTGGCTGAAGTCCATTGCTGCCTTTCCTCCTTTATATATGCTTAAAAACCCTAATTTCTATTTTACAAAATAGTCCTTCCTTAAGTTGGTAGAATTTAGTTGTCCCTTGTAAAATTCATATCTCATTCGTAACAGATATTTTTGAACTGATATTTAGATCTTTTATAGTTATTTGAGTCATGAATCAAACAAAATTGGTTTTGCATTAATCGGACTTCTGTAGCTCGAGATATTGAAGTTGTAATGGACAATGGTTAACATCGGCAGATTGCAAGATTTGACTTTGAAGGCTGAAATTTCCATTATCTTCCTTATTTTATTTCTTTTTCCTTAGCTTTCCAGAAAGTTGTGGATGTTAGCTTTTGAATTCCACTGGAATCACTTCATTTCAATCTCTAGAGCTTCTTCTCTACACAAAACATCGATTGAAGGTCAAATCTATCAATTAGCTCCAATCACCTCCTTTTTAAATTTAGCTTTTACTCGTCCTCGAGAAATGATAGGTAAGAAAAATTAAATTAAAAATAACCATGACCAATCTCTTAATCTCCCATCAATGCGTAGCTACTTTTGATTTCAAGCTCTTTTCTTTTCTTTTTCTTTTTTTTCTTTCTCTTTTTCTTCTTTTTTTCTCTTTTTTTTCACCTTTGGCAATTTTCCCATCTTTTCATCAAGCATTACTTCTTCTTTCTTTTCACATAATTTCCAACCATAATTGCATGAGATATCATAAGTATGTGCTCTACTAATCCTTGGCCAGGGGAAAAGAGGAAAACATATAAAGTTTAAGGCTTATACATGGATAAAGCAAAGAAAAGATAAACAAGCTCAAAAGGGGCTCACTAAGGATAATATGCTTTAGGTTGGCTTTTTGGCTCAAGTGGTTAAAATTCCTAATGTCTTTAGCATCTTGATGCATATATGCAATGCGAATGTAATCTCAACAAGATATGAAGCAAGTTCTAGAGATACATTCATTAAAATAAAGTACAATCAAAGAATATAATGTTGAAGGCTCAAAAGCTTGCATTGGTTTAACACTATAAAGTCAACATGACATATTTTCAGAGTCAATCCTTAAACCAATTAAACATTAAAACTTAATTCTCATACATAATACTCATATTCTCATAAACCAATGGGAGTTCATAAAGATCAATCATAGATTTTTCTTTTTCTTTTTTTTCTTATGGAAGAATAAAGAAAACCAAAATAAGAAAACTGACATTTTCCCAATACCCCTACACTTAAAACACAACATTGTCCTCAATGTTAAAAATAAAAGAAAAGGAATATAGGTGACTGGCAAAAAAGAAATAAAATGTGAAAAATAAAAGATAAGGGAAAAAGAAAGCAAATCTGATTTTTTGTGCTGGGTTGCCTCCCAGTAAGCGCTTGTGTTTTGTGTCATTGGCTCGACATGTGACATGACATGCTCATTCTTCATATAAGTGGTGATTTCTGTCGTCCAACTTTCATAAAAAGGTTTCGATCGATGCCCATTGACCTTGAGAACTTTATTAGTATCTAAACTTGTAATTTCAACATGGGGAACAGTTTGCAAAGCTTGCAAAGCCACCACTTTGTGAATGTTTTGGGGAACAAATAGGTGCCTCTCCATCTCCTCCAATTGGGTAAAATCATAGTCATAGCTTAAAGCTACGCTTAATCCATCCATACAATTAAAATCACAAACTTGATGCACACACTTATCAATTCATTCATAACATGTGATAGAATAAACATTGCTATAAGGATGTTTCATTGCATCATGCAAATTAAATTCAATCTTTTCATTTCCTACCTCCATAGACAAAGTATCCTTACCACAATCAATTTTTGTATTGGCAGTTTTCAAGAATGGTCTTCAAAATAATATTGGATTGCTAGAATCACAAGAATCATGTTCCATATCAAGAATATAAAAGTCACATGGAATTACCAAACTACCAATCTTGACTAGGACATCTTCTATCACATCAAGTGGGTAAACAAAACTATGATCCCCAAGTTGTATTACAATGCTAATTTTATTCAAAGGCTCCAAACTAAGAGAATCATAAACATGTTTAGGCATAACACTAATGCATGCACCTAAATAACATAAAACCCTTTTAAAACCACCATTGCCAATAGTACATGGGATAGTAAGCGCACCTTTGTCTTTCTACTTCAAAGACATATTCTTTTGAACAACAGCAAAAATTTATACAATTTTTATCCATCAATATTGAACATGATAACCATGACTTTTCATGCCTGAAACCTTAGTAAGCCCACCAACTTGTGTCGCATAAGGTAGATGTATCGTCAAGTGTTTCATTGAGTCAAAGAAAGATGGACGAAAAATCCTTTCAAGTTTATAAATTATTTTAATTATATTCATCTGCATCAACTCCATGTGGTGGAAATTTAAATTTGTAGCACAGATGTCCCAAAAAACTACTGACAATTCAGTTAATGCCTCCCATTGTGGTCTAGGCAAGTAAGGTCAAAACGCAATAGGAAGAAGTCTTTGCATAAAAACATGATAACCATACATTGTGCCTCTTTTACACACCGTGATATGTTTGAAGTATAACCATTAGGAAAGGACAATTCTTTCATCCATGACAACAATTGTTGTTGTTGTTTCTTGAAAGGATAATAAGTGCCTTTCGGTTTGTAAACTTGACCACATGCATCTTGTTGGAAATGTAAGTTTAAATTCTTACAGTACAACTGAATATCCAACCAAGCCTTTACAGTATCCTTGCTTCTATTAGGACAATCCATTACTGCATAAAAGGTATTGTCAAAGAATTTTTTTTCTCAATGTGCATGACATCTAGGTTGTGACGAATTAGATTTGTATGCCAATATGGAAGCTCCCAGAAAAAATTGCTTTTCTTCACCCAATTGTGATAGACACCAAATTCAAGAATTTTATCACAGTTTGAAGAGCTACTAACATGTCCCTCATTAAACTAAGACACTTCATCTAACATTTCTAAACCAGATCGACGTGGAAAAACCCCATCAGTGCATAACCCTAATCGAACATTTCGTGGATATGCCGCGAAGTTTGGATGGACACGGTTAAACTCTATCCATGCATATCCATCTGATAGATGCACCCAAGGTTGTCAAAATCGCGATTTAGACACGAAACGGAAGGGGCTTCGAAAAATCGGATCGTAAAATCGTAAGATCGTACCCGAATTTATCTGTACAAAAATCTTAAACTCACAGCTAAAATCGTGTAGGTAGAAAAATTGTAAAATCGTAAGTAAAATATTTCCGAATACAATACAGCATAATTATGGCCATAAAATTTCATTAGTTAAGGTTCATACATGATTCAAAATTACTTAAAAATATATTACAAAACAATTATGTCCATTAGATAAAAACTAACAAATTTAAAATAAATGTTTTGTTGGTGTGCTATAAAAAGTAAAAAATAAAATTATTTTTAAATCAGGACATGAAAATGATATAAAAATATAAAAAAATTAATTTAATTTAATTTAAAGTATCTTAATTTAATATAAATTTAATTCTTACTCTTTTGTATCTTAATAGTAATCTAGTTTATTAACCAAACCATAATTACTGTCACCCAAGCCACTACAATTAAAGCACCACGGAGAGACAAATCAACAAAAAGCCTCATGGTTTAATAAAAAAGAAGCAAGAGATAATGGAAAAAAACAATTATTAAAATCTTTCTTAATAATACCCACACTCGTCCTTTCTTACTCTCTATGGGCAGCCCAAACTCATAATCTTTTGAAAATTTACATTGAGAACTGATCTTCCCTAAACCTGGCTGAAAAATTACAGGTAGTTAGTGAATAGTCGCCGTGCTACACCAGTACTCTCTGCTCTCTGTTTCTTTTGGTGAAGATATTTTTTTTCTATATCTTCTGGACTCTCTCTTCTGTCTCTATGATCAAGATCCAACAATCCAAAATGTATGGAGCTCTTGACGCTTGTTTATTCCAGTTTTAGAGCCTAAAATCTCCAGATCTGTTCTCTCTGTGCTTAGATCTTCATTCCCGGTAGGCTTCACCTCTCAGATTATCTTCCTTGTGTGCTTGCTTTTTTGCAGTTTTGCTAATGGCTTTCATTTTGAAATTTTGAAAGATTTGAGAGGATCGTGAAATCGGACCGATCCGGTCCGATTTTAAAAATTCAAACCCGATTTTGACCGAGTTTGACCCAAAACGAGTTTCAACCCCGAGTTAACACGTTGTGATGAGTCAACTCGCAAACTCGTACGAGTTTACGAGTTGACTCGCGAGTTTGACAACACTGGATGCACCATCACTCCATCATGTGACTTATTAAAATGATGCCATGTCATATCTTTGGCATGGTGTGGAGACATAAATATCCCCTGAAGTCTTGGTGTCAAATGAAAGTATTAGAGTTGCTTCTCCGCCTTATAAGAGCCTTTACTAGTAGGGTTTATGTGTTTGTATGTGAACTTCCACATAAAATCTCACTTTATTTTCATTGCATCTACCCCATAATACAACATGCGGTAGATTCATTTGCCTTTTTATTTCAAAATTAATTAGACTTTGCACGTTGAATTAGATTTACCCCAAGGCCCCTTTCTTTCTTTTTTTTTAAATATCTCCAACAATTCGATACTACATTCATTACTGTGCAAAGGGGACAACTATGTCTCCCTTGAGTTGAATCATTATCTCTAGTTTACAGATTATTAATGGTCAAGACAAAGAAAACAAAAGCCAACATCACAAATGCTTAAAACTACAACAACACATAGAGCAACAACACACACAACAATACTATACACAATAATATGCATTTAATCAATAGAAATACTAAAAACTAACGAAGGATCAAATTTTACACGAAATAAAAACTTAGGGAGGATGAAATTGTAAGAGATTTCTAATTTTATAAATTATTTCAAATAAGATAAATCTTAAAAAAAATTAGGACCAAATCAAATGGAATAACAAATTAAAGGGTTGCTTTGAATTTTGGAAGGGCTAAGCATGGAAACCAAGGACAAAAGAGAATTGAGCATCAGATTGACCTTGTACAGCCTATAAAAGCAATCCCGATGAGACAAAAGAGCTTTAAAGGCAGGTAGATGAGTTGATGATGACGGGGTACATCTGTGAGAGTATGATCTCTTGTGTTTTGCCAATGTTACTTGTGCCTAAAAAGGATGGAACATAAAAGATATGTGTTGACTATCATGCCATTAACAATATAATGGTAAAGTATAGATATCCTATCCCTAGACTTGATGACATGCTGAATGAGTTGTATGGAGCATGTATTTTATCTAAAATTGACTTAAAAAGTGGGTATTATTAGATTAGGATGAAAGTAGGTGATGAATGGAAAACAACATTTAAGACTAAACATGGTTTCTATGAGTGGTTAGTCATACTGTTTGGGCATACAAATGCACCTAGCATGTTTATGAGATTGATGAATCATGTTTTGTGTGCATTCATTAGTAAGTTTGTGGTTGTGAATTTTGATGACAACCTAATTTATAGCAAAAACTTGAATGAACATCTTGATCATTTGCATAGGGTGCTTAGTATATTGTAGAATGAAAAACTATATGCTAATTTCAATAAGTGTACCTTTTGCATGGAGAAAATATGTTTCTTGGATATGTAGTAAATGCATAGGGTATTGAGATAAATGAAAAAAAGGTCAAGGCTATCCAGGATTGGCCTACGCCCAAGTCTATAGCTAAGGTAAGGAATTTTCATGGATTTGCTAGCTTTTATAGGAGGTTTGTGAAAGACTTTAGAACTATTGCAACACCTTTTAACTGAAATTGTAAGAAAGTGTTAGATTTAAATGGTATGATGAACAAGATATTGTAAAGCCCGAGAATAAAATATACAAAGAGGGGAAGGATTATAATAATTTAAAATGTTGTTATAATACAAATTTTTTTAAAAAAGGTCAAGGCTATCCAGGATTGGCCTACGCCCAAGTCTATAGCTAAGGTAAGGAATTTTCATGGATTTGCTAGCTTTTATAGGAGGTTTGTGAAAGACTTTAGAACTATTGCAACACCTTTTAACTGAAATTGTAAGAAAGTGTTAGATTTAAATGGTATGATGAACAAGATATTGTAAAGCCCGAGAATAAAATATACAAAGAGGGGAAGGATTATAATAATTTAAAATGTTGTTATAATACAAATTTTTTAAAAAAGAAAGAAATAAAAGGGGCTGAAATATAAAGAAAGGGAGAAAGATGGGGCCAAAATGGAATTAAGAAGAGATGGGACTATAAATACCCATCCCTTCTCTCATCCATGGCCGACTGGAAACTAGAAAACAAGGGGGGAGGGGAATTTCAGATTTTTACTTCTTGAAACTAGGAGTAAACACCCAAAATTAGTTAACCCATATAAGCCTTGGAATTCTAAAGTGGAGGCACATAATCGGGTGGAGAAGTAACAAGAAGAAAAGTGAAGAATTGGGAAAGAAAAGAGGGAGAAGAGTGGCTGGCTATATACAAGAAGAAGAAGGCTAAGATTCTTCCAAAAATTGAGAAGTAAAGTTTATATTCCATACAAGTAAGGAGTTCTAATTCCAATTCCTATGAAATTAACTTCAATTTGATTAGAAGTTCATGATTTTTCTAGAAATGGGAATTAGAGCTCTTTGACACAAAATATTGGGAAAATGCAGAAATTAGTGAATGGACTAGAAATTTAATCTAAGTACCTTAAAGAGGAAGAAGAAATGAGTGCATAAAAGAGAGGAAGGGAACTCTTGGTTCCCTTGGGCATGTCTCGCCAGAAAACATTGCGAAGAGGGAATGAGAATTTATGAAATTGCTTAACTAATTAACTTGGTACAAATGACCTTAAAGAGGACATAAATGAGAAGGGTTTACATGAATAAAGGGTAGGCATGGTTATGACTGATGAGGAACCAGGGGGCAGCAACACAAATTTGATTCTAGCATATTTAGGATGGTAATTTTCGGATTTTTATTATTTTTATTCTTTTCTTCTTAGTTTTGGGTTATTATTGCTTATTTGGGTCAATTGTAAGTGGGCTTCATATAAGTCCACCTAAGGGGGGTCCATTAGGGTTTCTTTAAGTCTCAATATAAATAGAGGCATAACCAAACATGTAAGGTTACGCAATTTTGAGATCAATAAACTTCTTTGCAGCACTTGTGTGTTGGTGGGATAATCTCCCTTCCTTGGTTCTCTAAAGAACTGAAAATCGCTTATCGAAGAACAACTGGCTTCGTGGCGTCATCCTTATACTTCTCGTTCGTGAATCTATATTCGTTGGGTGGGGGTTTTCGATTCCAATAGTGTCTTTGCGTGCCTAGGTACAAGTTATCTTTGTTTCACACTCCTATCAAACCTGATTTACTTGGCTTTCCGGGAATTGGTGTCTTTGCGTGTAAATCAGGAGGTTCGCATCACTATTGGAATGAGTAGAATGACACCACGAAGCCAGTTAATCTTCGATAAGTCGGATTCAATTCGTTCAAGAACTAAAGAATGCTCACTCTCACACATAAACTGAAAAGTTCAGAATTAAGTTTAATCAATGGCCGCCGAAATTTTTGTCTAACATGAGTTTATATAGTCTTTTAAAAAAACCTAACCCTAATGGACCCCTTATGTGGACTTAAATGAGGTCCACTCAAAAGCCCAGGAGTTAATACAAACAAGCCTTGGATCTTAGCTGAAAACAAAGTCTTAATTAAGCCCAAACAAGCCTTGGGCTGTAGCTAACTAACTTAAATGAAGCCCATAAGGTTTATTTATTCTTTTGCATCCAGCCCATCAATCTCATGTTTCCAAGTTGTAGTAGGATTCTTTTGGCTCCTTTGTTGTCCTCTCTTCATGACCCAAATAAAGCTGGGCTGGACCCCTCCTACACATAGATACTTCAATGGTCCTTGCAATTATGTCTTGGGTGAAACCTTCAAAACCACGAATCAAGCCCCTAAACATGTAATGCGTCTTTGCTGAAGTTTCTGGGCCGGTTCGCATCATCCCTTCTTTCCTCGAAAGGATTCGACCTCAAATCAAAATCGTTATGTTGTTGATGGCTCGACAATCAACACACATCCTCCATGTTTCATCCTTCGTAGGCATGAGTAGCACGGGTACAGCACATGGGTTTATACTCTCACGAATATATCCCTTATCTATTAGCTCATAAACTTGCCTTTGCAGCCCAGTCATCTCCTCTGGATTCGTCGGTTAGGAATTGAAGCTCCACATACAAAATCAATCTGATGCTCAATCCCCCGCAATGCTCAAAAATCAATCTGATGCTCACTCCTCTTGTCTTACCTTCACTCTCGACCAGGTTTGGGTATTTTTGAGTTGTGGTTGAATGGTCTGATTTGTTTGCGTTTGGATGACTGTCTGAATGGGTTGCAGTGGTTTCGGTTTTGGCCGCATCCGATGGTATTCTCTCCCCTTGATCTCACCTTGTTTTTCTCTCCCCATTGCCTCATCATACTCATGTTTTAGCTTTATTTGATCATCATGCACCTGTTTGGGTATAAGAGGTTTGTGAGTGATGGTTTTACAATCTTTTACAATGGTATACCTATTCTTAACCCCATCATGAACTGCCTTCCTATCATATTGCCACGGCCTCCCCAACAAGATGTGACTTGCTTGCATTGGTACCACATCGCACAGAACTTCATCAACATATTTCCCAATCGAAAATAGGACTACAACCTGCTTAGTCACTTTCACTTCACCACTATCATTCAGCCATTGCAATCTATATGGTTTCGCATGCTTAACAGTACTCAAATTTAGTTTACTAACAGAGTGGTACTGCAAACATTAACACAGCTTCCACTATCAATAATTAAACCACACACCTTGCTTTGTACGTAACAGCGCATATGGAAGATATTCTCTCTTTGTTGATGAGATTTATCTTCTTTGACTTGAACCTGAAGTGTGCGCCTTATAACCAAGGACTCCGCAACCGGTAATGCTATGTCACCATCATCAATATCCTCCAATGGTTGCATGCCTTCGCAATCAGATCGGTCACTTTCAGATTCCATATCACTATCATCTCTAATCATCATGATTCTCTTGTTTGGACACTCTGAAGCATAATGGCCATGCCCTTGACACCTAAAACATTTACATCACGAGTACGTTTAGGTTGAGTTTCAGATTTACCTTTGGCACCGGTAGGGACATCAACTTTAGCCGTTGTTCATTCAGTTTTAGAAGGAACAAAGGATCTTGGCTGGACAGTACCCTCTCTCTTCAGATTCGTCTTCCAAGATGATGAAGAGCCCGAATTAAATCCTGGCCGAACATGTCCCTTCCTGAGTTGTCTCTCCACCTTCGTAGCCATGTGAACCATGTCCTCTAGCTCCACATAGTGCTGTAGCTCAACCACATTGGCAATGTCACGATTCAACCCATTAAGAAATCTAGCGATGGTGGCTTCTCTATCCTCAAGAATACTGGCGCGAATCATTGCTATCTCCATCTCTTTGTGATATTCATCTACTGTCTTATAGCCTTGATTCAGACCTTAGAGCTTCAGGTATAGGTCTCTATAATAGTGGTTTGGCACAAATCGTCTCCTCATTAACGCTTTCATCTCCCCCCAACTCTGAACGGCTCGCTCCCCATTCCTCCTCTGACTGATTACAATCTGATCCCACCAAATCATTGCATACGCTGTAAACTCAATCATTACCAATTTCACTTTTTTTTGTTCAAAATAGCTATGACAATCAAAAATCCAATCTACTTTTTTCTCCCACTCCAAATAAGCCTCGGATCATTTTTACCTTCGAAGTTAGGAATTTTCAGTTTGATGTTGTCCCCATCCATATCTTCATAATTCCCCATGCCATGGAAATTCACATTCCTCCTAGCTCTGCTCGGTCCAGACCTGATTCCTTGGCCAATAGATGCAAAATCATAGTCATCTTCGCCCATATCTGCGTTCTCATCAACATAGTCTTCAAAATCAAATCTGTTATTTCGTACGGCCATGCGGACCGTATTTCCTCGGCGATCAGCCCCACTATTCTGTTGCTTTAATGAATTCACCTCATCTTTCATATCGTTCTCGTACTTCTAGGTACACAAACCCTTGTGTAATCAATTTGCGGCAGAAATGAACCTCCAATTGAAACTTCTAGTATACGATATCGAAATAAGCCCCAATTTAATAAATCATGCGATATCAATCCCAAGACAAAGAATGTAAAGTTTCAATTGATTCTAAAGTGTTTTTCTCAGGGTTCACTAAGGTAGTGTTTCTGCGGCAGAAATGAATATCGAAATAACCCCTCAAGAAATCAATATCAGAATAAGCCCAAAGTTGACAAATGATACCATCTCAACACCAATAGATGGAATATGAATTTTCAATTGATTCCGATGTGATTTGCATATGTTTTCCCAGAGTAGTGTTTTATGCAGCAAGATTTCAATGATTCTTCAAATTTCAACTAAGAATTGGACTCTATCTCTCTTTCTTTTCTTTTCTGTTTTTTTTTTCTCTTAAGATTCTGAAATGAAGAAACAGAAAAACAATGAAATATAACTTCTAGTTTTTTTTTTATTAGATGACGCTGACACGAAGAACAAGGAGATGAACAAAAACACTGGAAAACTTCAAGGAACACTAAAAAAAAAGCATGAAAATAACATAATGATATGACCTTGTTTCGGAGCCTAGCTGTGATACCACCTGATGCGAACCTCGTGATCACGTGGTCACGCAACCCACAACCAAGAATGAGATAAGATCCCGGAAAGCCAAAATAAAGTCTGAAAGGAATGTGACATTATTGGAATGAGTAGAATGACGCCACGAAGCCGGTTAATCTTCGATAAGTCGGATTCAGTTCGTTCAAGAACTAAAGAATGCAAGAATCACTCTCACACATAAACTGAAAAGTTCAGAATTAAGTTTAATCAATGGCTCCGAAATTAGGGTTACATGACTTTAAATAGTTCTTAAAAAGTAACCCTAATGGACCCCTTATGTGGACTTAAATGATATCCACTCAAAACTGAACCAAAATCCTAAATTGAAAGCCCATCACTTAATTCAAGCAAGCCTTGGATCCTATTTGAAAACAAAGTCTTAATTAAGCCCAAACAAGCCTTGGGCTGTTGCTAACAAAATTAAATAAAGCCCATAAGGGCTGGACCCCTCCTACACATAGATACTTGAATGGTCATTGCAATTATGACTTGGGTGAAACCTTCAAAGGCACGAATCAAGCCCCTAAACATGTAATGGGTCTTTTTTACTTGCTATCATTAAAAAGAACTTGAAAGCATGGGAAGATTGCTTGCCACATGTTGAATTTGCTTATAATAGAAGTATACATTCTGCAACTAAGTTTTCACCGTTTGAAATGGTTTGTGGCTTTAACCCTTTGTCACCTTTGGATTTAACTTCTTTACCTTTGAGCGAACATGTGAGCTTAGATGGGAAAAAGAAGACAGAATTTGTTAAAATTATTCATGAAAAGGCATAACTAAAAATTGAAAGGAGGACTAAACAATATGTCTAACAAGCCAACATGGGATGCAAGAAGGTTGTGTTTGAACTAGGTGATTGGGTTTGGTCGCACTTAAGGAAGGAATGTTTTTCAGAGAAACAACATTCAAAACTCCTACCGCAGGGAGGTCGAGTCATTTCAAGTAGTGGAACACATCAATGATAATGCCTACAAGCTTGACTTACCCGGTGAGTATGGTGTCAGTGCAAGCTTTAATGTTTCTCATTTATCTCCTTTTGATGTTGTGCATGATATGAGGACAAATCCTTTTCAAGATGATGCGAATCTCGTGATTATGTGGTCATGCAACCCACAATCAAGACCGAGATCTGATCTAGTAAAGCAAAAATAGGTCTGATAGAAGTGTGACACAATGGAAACCTGCCCTAAGGAACCAACACTATTGTAATAGAATTCTTTTGTTTCCTTTGTTGTCCTCACGTTATGGCCCAAATAAGGTCAGCAACATTAAAGGTAGCACTAACACCATTCTCACTTGGACGATCATTTTTGTATGCGTTGTCGTTTATTCTCTCTAAAACCTGAAATGGACCATCCCCATGAGGCTGTAATTTTGATTTCCTTTGGTTAGGAAATCGTTCCTTCCACATATGCACCCAAACCCAATCACCATCTTTGTATCCCTTTTTCGCTTTATAAACTCTGTTCTTTTTCTCTATTTGCAAACAACTCCCTCATGGAGTTGTCTCACCATCCTTGCCTTCTTTTCGCCATCTAAACTTTTCTTTTCTTCAAAAGATAAAGGAATTAAGTCCATAGGAGTTAGTGGATTAAAACAATAAACAACTTCAAAAGGAGAAAAACTAGTGGTCGAATGCATAGTTCTATTATAAGCAAACTCAACAAAAGGAAAACATTCTTCCAAACTTTTCAAATTCTTTTGAATTACAACAAGCAAAAGTTGAGATAATGCTCTATTCACTACCTCAATTTGTCCATTTGTTTGAGGATGACATGTTATCTAAAATTAAAATTTAGTTCCGAACTTTCCCTATAAGGTCTTCCAAAACTAGCTAAGGAACTTAACATCACGATCTGACACTATGATATGAACTTCATTAACAATTGTGATGAAACCCAATAAGAATGATGGTTTAGAACCCCAAGATCTTGTAGACAAGATTGGTTGAGCCTGATCTGACCATCAAAGGGCATGAATTTGATGACTTTCAAGGTTATTAATTAGAGGAATGAAGTTGGTCTTAAATGGTTATGTTAAATACATTAAATTTAGTCATTTAGCTATTTATGATAGCCTCTAGAAGTCCAAGAGACCTAAAAACGTGGGGACTTGTTTATGTTACTGTTTGAGCTCTTTAAAAGCTTTAGTTATGACTTTTCCTATTCTTGGAGGGTTGTTCCAAGTATAAAAAGGGGTATTTTGAAATGATTAAGCAGATTATGTTTTCAGAAAATTATTATATTTGTGAGGTCTTGTGTTCCTCTTCATTCTTAAAAGAACTCCTAGAACTTATCAAGTTAATCTTGTGGCGTTCAAACAACCAAACTTATCACCTTGATTGTTGAGAGATTCTCAGGTTTTCTAGGTGTGGCATTTCAATCTTTCGTAGTCTTGTTTTCATCTTGTTAGGTGACGGGTCATGGCTCAACCAATCTTGTCTACATGATCTTGGGGTTCTAAACCATCATTCTTATTGGGTTTGATCACAATTGTTGATGAAATTCATATCATTTGGTATCAGAGCTTTGGTTCTAAGATAAGTTTGACTATCTTTCATTTTCGTTTTTCTTTTATATACTATACGATTCAAGTCCAGAAAAAAAACCATAAAAAAAAAGAAGAAGAAGAAAAGGGTACACGATTCAAGTCCAGAAAAAAAACATAAAAAAAATTATATTGTTACCTCTTGTCAGAATACTTTTGTTTTCAATCTTGTTTCTCACCTTATTCAAGTTCCTAGCCTATTGGTTAGTTTTGGTTGATTTCTCATTTTTGAATTGCTGTGGGATTATTTTGAATTAGTTTTTGGAAGTTCGATTAAGAACTAAAGAAGACACAAAAGAGTGGAAGAAAAAAAAGGCAAACCAAGGAATGCCTTGCAAACGTACAATCTCCCTAAACAACAAGTCTGCGATATGAGATTCATCATGATGCAAACCAAGGAGCTGGACATAATGATCATACACTCGGGAATGCGTCTGAATTCGCACAAGACCCTTTGTCACTTCCAAGTGGCCCAATTACAAGACTTAGAGCCAAAAGCTTCAAGGAAGCACTAAATAGGCTAATCCAAGAGATTTGGGCTGATTCTAAAAAGACTAAGATGAGATCAAAAATCAAGGCTTAGTCCACATGATCAAAGCAATTGAAGAGGGTAATAATTATGCAAAAACGTTTCAGCATGATCTGACCATCAAAGGGCATGGATTTGATGACTTTCAAGGTTATTAATTACAGGAATGAAGTTGGTCTTAAATGGTTATGTTAAATACATTGAATTTAGTCATTTAGCTATTTATGATAGCCTCTAGAAGTCCAAGAGACCTAAGAACGTGGGGACTTGTTTATGTTACTGTTTGAGCTCTTTAAAAGCTTTAGTTATGACTTTTCCTATTCTTGGAGGGTTGTTCCAAGTATAAAAAGGGGTATTTCGAAATGATTCAGTAGATTATGTTTTCAGAAAAAATATCATATTTGTGAGGTCTTGTCTTCCTCTTCGTTCTTAAAAGAACTACTAGAACTTATCAAGTTAATCTTGTGGTGTTCAAACAACCAAACTTATCACCTTGATTGTTGAGAGATTCTCAGGTTTTCTAGGTGTGGCGTTTCAATCTTTCTTAGTCTTGGTTTTCATCTTGTTAGGTGACGGGTCAAGGCTCAACCAATCTTGTCTACACGATCTTGGGGTTCTAAACCATCATTCGTATTGGGTTTCATCACAATTGTTGATGAAGTTCATATCACATCATCTGTTTTATGACATGCAATGAAATGCATCATTTCAGAAAACCTATCAAACACAACAAAAATAGAGTCTCACCTTTCTTTGCCTTAGGTAAACCTAAAACAAAGTCCATAGAGATATCTACCCAAGGTTCATTAGGCACAAGTAATGGTGTATATAGTCCATGCGGTTGTACTCTAGATTTTGCCTTTTGACAAACAATAAATTGTTCACAAATTCATTGCACATCATCTCTTTTCATCTTTGGCCAATAGAAATGCTCATGCAATACATCCAATGTTTTTGCAACCCAAAATGACACATTAAACTACCCCCGTGTGCTTCAGGAACGAGCAATTCACGCAAAGAACTAGCAGGAACACACAATCTAGTTCTTTGAACAAATAACCATCCATCAAATAAAACATACCAAACGTCGAATGTCCACATGCATTATAAATCTCGGCAAAGTCATAATCATTACCATACATTTCCTTCACATATTCAAAGCCTAGCAATCTAGTATTCATTGTGTGTAAGAGAACATACTTGCCTTGTCCTTTCAAGGACTCATGATCCGAATGGATTACAAACTCTTTTGTCCATAAGTAATGCTGCCATGTTGAGCTCTCTCCTCTCCAAGGCATATAGTTCTTTGTCGTAAGTGGGATAGGTTAAAGTCGCTCCACTTAACTTCTCACTAAAATATGTAATAGGTCTCTGATCCTCCATCAAAACAACACCTATTCCCATTCCAGATGCATCACATTCTATTTCAAATGCTTTGGTAAAGTCAGGTAAAGCCAAAAATGGTGCAGAACATAATATCGTTTCAAAAGAACAAAATCCAATTCTTTTTCCTCCCCCCATTTAAACCTGACTGACTTTTTAAATTACTTCTAGGTTGAAATCAACAACTTGAGTTTCAATTGTATTTAAAAAGACCTTGGTTGTTTCGAAGTTGAGAATAAGTGCAATAAATAATGTTTAAAGTATTGTTGTGCACCTCAAGTTTAGTATATTTTCTTTAGTTTTTTTCTTATACTTATATATAATGTCGGTTTTCATAAATACCAAAGCGGTTCCTTAACTTCATTTCTAATGTATGTCTTAAACTTAGTAGCTTGGAAGCCTAATTGCACTTCTAGGAGATGTGGTCTCTCATCACTTGTAGGTTGAAATGAACAAGTTGAGTTTTGTATTATCAGTTTTTACAAGCATGGAACCATGGATATTGTTAAGATCACCATTTTTTTGCATTATCATTATACTAATCTAAATTAGCATCAACGCATCTTTCATACCTATTGACATGGTTATGTTTCAATCATCTCTATTTCATGCAATCGTCACTTTTGTTATAATGTCTCTCTATTCTCATCATCATACCTTGGACCACTCTTTATTCATGTTATCATACTTTTATCAGACATCTTTGAATATGCATAATTTGACTTTGAACGGTTTGTGAATTAGAAATGTTAGATTTTAGTTCAATTTCAACTTCGAGGTGTTTTTCTTTTATTCATTTTGATATTTGGGGTCGTTACAAAACCCCCTCTCTTTCGAGTGCCTTTTATTTCTTGACTATTGTGGATGATTTTTATTGTCTTACATGGGTTTTCTTAATGCGTCACAAAAGTGAGACACCAATTTCTTGAGGAAGGCGTTCTTTTTCAACATTAATGTGTATATACACCTCAGCAAAATGGTGGCGTTGAGCGCAAACATAGACACATTCTTGAAACTGCTCGCGTGCTTCACATTCAATCTCATTTACCCATTACTTTTTAGGGAGAATGTATCCTTACTTCCGTTCATATCATTAATCATCTTCCCATATTATTGCTTCACAAGAAAACACCTTTTGAGATTCTTTACAAGAAACGTACTGATTATTCTCGAACGAGCGTTTTTGGTTGCCTTGCTTTCACAACTGTAGTCAATGCATCCTTAAAATTTTCTCCACGTGCCACCAAATGAATTTTTCTCGGGTTATCCCATGGGACAAAAAGCTTACAAACTTTATAATATTGCAAATCAGAAAATTTTTACCAATCACGGTGTGGTTTTTCTTGAAGACACTTTTTATCACTACACCCAAAACCCTTCCACCCAAGAGACTTCCACCCTTCCTCCCACTCCACCATCACTACCAACCCCTCTTTGATGCGAACCTCGTGATCACGTGGTCACGCAACCCACAACCAAGAATGAGATAAGATCCCGGAAAGCCGAAATAAAGTCTGATAGGAGTGTGACACAATGGAGACCTGCCCCAAGGCACCAACACTATTGGAATGAGTAGAATGACGCCACGAAGCCAGTTAATCTTCGATAAGTCGGATTCAGTTCGTTCAAGAACTAAAGAATGCAAGAATCACTCTCACACATAAACTGAAAAGTTCAGAATTAAGTTTAATCAATGGCTGCCGAAATTAATTAAGCCCAAACAAGCCTTGGGCTGTAGCTAACAAAATTAAATAAAGCCCATAAGGCTTATTTATTCTCTTCCATCCAGCCCATGTTTCCAACTTGTAGTAGGATTCTTTTGGCTCCTTTGTTGTCCTCACTTCATGGCCCAAAGAACGTTGGTTGGACCCCTCCTACACATAGATACTTCAATAGTCCTTGCAATTATGACTTGGGTGAAACCTTCAAAGCCACGAATCAAGCCCCTAAACATGTAATGGGTCTTTGCTGGAGTTTCTGGGCTGGCTCGCAGAACCAGCCCAGAAATAAACCTTATGGGCTTCATTTAATTTAGTTAGCTACAGCCCAAGGCTTGTTTGAGCTTAAGTAAGTCTTTGTTTTCAGCTAGGATCCAAGGCTTGCTTGGATTAAGTTATGGGCTTTCAATTTAGGATTTTGGGTCAGTTTTGAGTGGACCTCATTTACGTCCACATAAGGGGTCTATTAGGGTTACTTTTTAAGAACTATTTAAACTCATGTAACCCTATTTTCGGGAGGCATTGATTAAACTTAATTCTGAACTTTTCAGTTTATGTGTGAGAGTGATTCTTGCATTCTTTAGCTCTTGAACGAACTGAATCCGACTTATCAAAGATTAACTGGATTCGTGGCGTCATTCTACTCATTCCAATAGTGCTGGTGCCTTGGGGCAGGTTTCCATTGTGTCGCAGTCCTATCAGACCATATTTCGGCTTTCCGGGATCTTATCTCATTCTTGGTTGTGGGTTGCGTGACCACGTGATCACGAGGTTCGACCTGATGAACAACTCTCCAAAGGCCCTTTAGTTTTGCAAAAATAGGCAATATCTTGTTGACATTTGAAGATTCGAGGGGCATTACTCTAGGAGAATCGTTCACGAAGATCTTCCCAGACCTCATTGGCGGTGGTATAGTATATCACACTGTATGAAGTTTCAAGATTGAGAGTGTTGATAATCCAAAAATAATGTTATTTCATTTTGTATTACACATAATGTAAATTAAAAATAATATGATTTTAATAATCGAAACATAATTTCTATTTTTTTTATTTCACAACTATAGCTTCATTTGCCTTTTTATTTCAAAATTAATTAGACTTTGCACGTTGAATTAGATTTACCCCAAGGCCCCTTTCTTTCTCTTTTTTTAAATATCTCCAACAATTCGATAATACATTCATTACTGTGCAAAGGGGACAACTATGTCTTCCTTGAGTTGAATCACTATCTCTAGTTTACAGATTATTAATGGCCAAGACAAAGCAAACAAAAGCCAACATCACAAATGCTTAAAACTATAACAACACATAGAGCAACAACACACACATCAATACTATACACAATAATATGCATTTAATCAATAGAAATACTAAAAACTAACGAAGGATCAAATTTTACAGGAAATAAAAACTTAGGGAAGATGAAATTGTAAGAGATTTCTAATTTTATAAATTATTTCAAATAAGATAAATCTTAAAAAAAATTAGGACCAAATCAAATGGAATAACAAATTAAAGGGTTGCTTTGAATTTTGGAAGGGCTACGCATGGAAACCAGGGACAAAGAAACGAAGAAGAAGAAAGGTCATCAATGTCAAACTAAAAGGATGTTGGCAACACACATGGTCCTATCATGTAGAAGACAAACACTGCGCATGAAAGGTGGAGTTCGGTAATCGGACGACCCACATAGGCCACTCATTTGTTATTGTATTTGCTACATTAGTCAACAACTTTTTTTTAAATAATATTTAATATTTCAAAAATACCAATTAATCAATTAAATGTTACCAAAAAGCCATGACGGAAAGAAGAAAGTCCATGAAAGATAGTTTAGTAGTTCTTATCCTTTAAGGGTAATTATTTAAGTTTAGCAAAGAACCTTGCTTATTTTTTATATTTTATTTTAGGGATAGCTAAGTAAATTTACTTTGAAAAAAAATCTAATAGACTTGTGTGCCTTTAAATTTTGAAAATAACAATCAAATCATGTGAAAATACAATATTGTTTTCAATACCTAATTTTCAAAAAAATTTATAATTAAAGAGCATATCCATCACTCCATTACTATAGTGAATGGTATTGTATATGTAAATGCAATACTGACATTTGTTTTTTTATTTGTTAATAAAAGAATTTCTCTTGTTATTATAATGTGAGTCATATCATTATAAAAAAACATAATAGTATTGTGTATGTAAGGGTTAAGGCCTAAATGATGACATAATTATTGTACAACTTGTGGACTCACGAAACCGGGATAAAACTTGAAAATCTATAAAATCAGGAGTTGAGTCAGTAAAACCGGTCAAACTCGTGGACTCATAGAACTCGTACCGAGTTGATGGTCTAAGACTCTCTCCGTTTACCAAGTAAACAACTTACTAAATGCCGACCAGAAATGTTGTTTCTTGGATTAAAATGATAGATGGGTTTGCCAGAAGTGGAGATTTTGTGGTTACACGTAGAATGGGTTTTGTGAGGAAGCTTTGGATGCCTTTGGAAGATGCAATAGGGTTGAGAGCTTTGGATGTCTACTGGATGCTGGTAAAGATGTACATAACATGATACAATAGTATATTTGATGATTAGAATCCTCTCTCCCATTGATCAAAATAAGAGGCAAAAAGTTTTCTTGCATGTTCACTCGAGTTTTTCAAGTTCCTGAGTAAAAAGAGAAGGACCTAATTCATTGATCTGGCATAAGATTGCTACTGGCTTACTACTCAGAATGGCTTAATGGTGTCTGATAAAATGCTAACATCAAAATTTAAGCATATAGAGTTCACTAGTTAAAGAATCATTTGAGCATGGATTATGGGTGGATAATGAAGTTTATTCCCTTTAATTCAAATGCGCGCTTTTTTTTTTTATGAAAATAGAGTTGGTTTTATACTGCAACAAGCTGTTTGATGAAATGTTATCATGTAATGTGTTTCGAAGCTCTAGAAAAGTCACGTTTATGTAGGGAGGGGGACAAAGTCCCCCATGGATTGTGGGGGAGAAGTGGGTTTTCTGTAATTTTCCTCAATTTCGAGTTTTTGGTTGGTATTGTCATCTATGCATTAGGAAACTAAGTGCTAGACAATGTGAACCTTGGTCATTAGTTTTTGAGTGATCTGCTACGACAAGGTGCAGGCTGTTGTGACTTTTAATTACAAGAATTTGATGTTGCAACATGGTTAGATCTTGTTGATGTGTGTAATTTGTATAGCCATGGGAAAAAAAGGTTAGTTAATACCTCAATTAAGGCTCTGGCAACAGAGCACAGAAAAAGAAATGGTTTGTAGGTAAAGATGGGTGAAGTTTTTAGTTAATTTTTAGAAATGAATGATGGTTTTTTTTTTCTAAGTTGTGATGCAAAATGTAGCTATCTCGAGTGAGTTAAAGTTAGAGTATTTGGAAAAGGTATTTTTTCCTTGCTTAGAATCTGCAATTCTCTATGTTTGACTGCAAATGAGAAAATTTGGCATTAAGGGAGGCAAAATGTTTCATATTTGTTGTTGTTTTTGTGGTAGTTTTGGGGAATGAATTGTGGATATGAGAGCTTTTTTAGATTAAACCGTGAGATGTAAAGAATGTTAATTTCAGGGTGTGATGAATAATTTCATTAATAGTAATCGTACTAGTGAATGATATTATGTAAACTCAAACAAAGCTATTATCTTTGTCGCTGTCGATACTTGCTTTGTATATGAACTCTTTTGTTGGATTATCATTGCTGCATTTACGTGTGAAAGTGAGAATGGTTTTAAAGGTTTCGTTTGTGTCCTTTTTTTAATGGACTAAAATAAATTCATCGACGTAATATACTAGGGATATCTTGCAATTCGATCATCTCCTTTGTTCGGGAACATGTATCAACATAATGTATTTCTGATTTGTTTTGCTGTGTTTATAAATGTATTTCAGATTTGGGCGCTGATTGTTTGTTTCTTCTCTAACATATTATATTGATTTTTGAATTGCAGATTACATGGCATTCGAGAAATTCTATGGACAATCAAAGAGCCCCATGAGGCTTCGAATCCTGAAGAACATGATCTTTGGCAACGCTGTAATGACATGATGCTTTCATGGATTCTGAATTCCCTTGAGCCAAAATTAGCTGATTATGTCCTGTCACGCAACACCCCTCAGAGCTGTAAATAGTTCGTCTCTGGTTTGATGATCCTGTTTTTTCTACATTAAACACATGTATGAGTATGATATCAACTGAGTTGCACCGTATACCATCTAATTTTCTGGCAATGCAGATCTGTTATTAATGGTTTGTATCATTACAATGGAGGGCAGCGAATGTTGAGACGATGGCCCATTAGAGGATTTGATTACATTTTTTTTTAAATTTCGGAGCTCTAAAGTGGTGTATAATCATTCATCCAAAATTACATTTCGGAGCTGTATAAACTCGAAGCAGTTAAAGACTTGTGAATGAAATTTTTTAACATGAAATTTGGTCGTTAATATATTTAATTTCAAACAAAAACAAATTGAAAGATGAGCTCTCTTTATAGATACAAAGAAAAGGCATCTGCTAGTCAAATGCCCAGCGGTTGGATGAGGCTATCAATCTCTGCTCTGCAAATAGAGTGATCCCACACATCAGCTAGTCAAATATATTTTTCATATGACGCAGCCTTCGAATCCAGAGAGACTGCTTAAAATAATATATTCATGTCCAAGCAGATTGGAGGATCAAAAATGAAATTGCTGAAACAGTCAAACCAAGTAAGCAAAATACTCTGTTGTTGAGGCAATGGAAGGGTGAGAATTGTCCATCTTCCACCAGTTTCTTATCCACAGATCCTTGTCATCCACGCAAAGTGAGCTTCCATCCAGCAAAGAAAACCTGCTATCTTTTGGCACCAAGATATGTCCTCTCCCAACTGCAATGCATAGTTGTGCAGTAATCTTGCTGATTTCATGTGGTTGGAATTCTAGAATGGAGAAGGGCAAGCTCCTTAGAATGTCAGCGCCCATAATTTCACAAAATCATCTCCGATTAGAATGTCAGCGCATATTCTCAGCTTCTTGACATACTTGGGAACCCCTCCATCGACCCTGCATGCCAGTAACTTCAGAATAAGACATCTGTAGCAGAGAGAAAGAATAAAGGGAGACATGTATGCCCGTAACTCTAAATAACCTGTGGTTTATTTGACCGTAGATCTAGTTAGGAAATAATTAATCCTAGCCATTGATCTGCAGTATAAAAGAAAAGCTGGCTTGACCGGCCTCTGAGTTTGGAAACTCAGAGTGAAAATAATTAATCCTAGTTAGGAAACTCTCTCTCTCTCCTTTTCTTGAGAAACACACCAGAGTGAAAAGAAAAAAAAAGACAGAGTTGGCAAGAAGGCCAGAGGTGCAAACCCCGTTTCTTGCTTTTCTTTTTCTTTTTGTTGTAGACAGAGTTGCGTGCATATTTTATTAGAGGGGTTTTCATTTTTGTTGATGGCTTTCAATACATCTCTTGTACAAGGACTACCAGACTGACCACAAGTTCACTCTAACTACGTTCTCTCCTACTGGTGCTGTAAGTGGTTTCTTTTTCCCTTTTTTTATCCCTATTCCTTTTCTCGTTCATTTTACCTAGTTTTTTGTCTCATTCTTCTGCTTCTCAATGTATTTTTTTTTCTCTTAAATTTTTCCGTAACCCTTTTGTTTATAATGCCCACACAGTGTTGATGTTTTAAAAGTTGGGGTAGAAGATATAATTGTGGAGGAGAAGTGGGTTTTCTTTAGTTTTCCTTGATTTCGAGTTTTTGTTTAGTATTGTCATCTATGCATTAGGAAACTAATTTGCTGGACAATGTCAACCTCGGTCATTAGTTTTTGAATGATCTGCCAGACCAAACCATGTAAATTAGTAGTATATGTAGTCTGACTGAATTCCAGTCTTGTTCTTGCACTTGTAAATCTTGATTGTATCATTGGGATGTCACTGTTTATAGCATAAAAAATTTAGTAATTCATTTTCTGTTGGTGGATTTCAGAAGGGATTTGTCATGGTAGATTTTGTTATCTCCATCCCATTTTAATTTGTTGACAAATTTTTTTCTTCTGTTTTTTTTCTCTCATTATTTTGCAGACTATCACATCCTCTGGAACGAAGAAAGGTGAGTTCCTTGCTGCTGATGTCAATACTCAGCTGAAGAACAAGAATATCACTATTGATATCAAAGTGGACACGAGTTCCAATGTAAGATAGTTAGTCCTCTTTGTAGTCTTCTTCATGCTTTACTGTGAACCGGATTTTATATTTATGGCTCTACAGACTTGTTGCTGCTATTGGACATTTAGCCAACTTTATGTTATTATTGATTCAACATGTCATAAAGAGTGTATATTTGCATGATATGTTGAAGATTGAGATAGGAAAGGAGCTCATGCTTGATCCATAGTCTGTCTGTTACTTTTATATGTATTCAGTAATTTCTTGTGCTGTGTAACCATAGTTAAGGTTAGTAGCATAAGATTTTTACAATGGTACCCATTCTCATATGATGTGCTTTGTTATTTTGATTAACTCTTTTTTTTTTTCAACTCATTTTTTTATTTCTTTTGGTGCCTGGATATGTGTTAAACATCAATTATCATACTTTCAGTTTGCTTTGCCACCAGTTTTTTACAACTATTACAGCTGATGAACCTGCTCCTGGTTTGAAGACAATCTTTTGCTTCAAAGTTCCCGATCAAAGGTCTGGCAATGTAAGCTATTTAATATATAGTGTATTTACTTTCTCTCTTTTGTTTTCCTGAGAATGCAAAGAACTTATGAAATTTTGCTATCAGAAAATCCTCTGCTCCCTAAAGATTCACAGATATGCAAATGCTAACCATTGTGATTTCTGCTCTTTTGATAATTATATTTTAACAGGTGGAAGTACACTATCTGCATGACTATGCAGCTGTAAGCTCAAGCATTGGGCTGACAGTTTACCCCACTGTTAATTTCTCTGGTGTGATTGGGACCAATGTCGCCTCACTTGGAACAGATCTTTCATTCGACACCAAAACTGGGGACTTCATCAAATGCAATGCTGGAGTTAGCTTGTCAAAAGTTGACCTAATTGCCTCATTGACTTTGTGAGTAGTTTCTCTTTGTGCAAATCATTTTGAAATGCCGGATCAACATGCATGGTTTCTGCTTATTGTGAAGTGATCTGGCTGCAATGTAATACCTGACTTCCTAAAGTAGATTGATTGAAAAAAGTATCATTGGAACAACTCTTCCTTGTGGAAGTATGTAGGCATGTTCCTTGTTTTAGTTTCATGCTCTTTCTAGATCCTAATATTAATACCCCTTGCTACAAGTTTTTTATTTAAAAAAAAAGAAGCTCAAGTGGATATGTGAAAAAATAGGGGCAAAAAAGGGACAGAATAGGATGAAATCATATTGAAATCTACATTTTCAAGTGTCAAATTGGTTAATATCTTCTTTTCTATACCCCATGTAATTTATATATTTATCTCCTTTGTCTTGGTTTTCATTTTTCTCTTTTGTAATCTGTAGCTTGTTTTGTGTATCCTTAACTTGATTTTGCAATCAAGTTATTTTTAACAATCAAATTGTTTTTTGCATTTTCTTATGATTACATTTAATTTTTGTTAGTAAAATCTACATTCGAGTGTTAAATCATAAAATTAGGAACTTGTAATAATTATTTCTCTTCTATATATATATATATTTAAAAATAATTTTAATGTATTGATGTTAAGAGAAAAAATATATATTTATATATATATATATATATATATTATATTGCCACTTGAGATCCTGGCTTCTCTCTCGTTGCTTCATGTGTATGATAGAAGTGAGTTGGCTCATTCATTAAATTAGTATAGTATTTGGCATGCTTATAATGTATGCTTTGGATCCATTGACTGAACAATGCTGGCAAAGCAGGTGCTCTTGTTCAGCATGAGTGGCGGCCAAAGTCTTTCTTCACCGTTTCTGGAGAGGTAGACACCAAGGCGATCGAGAAGATTGCAACGAAAAGGCCCGGAGGTGGGCATTAGAATGCAGCATAGATGTCTCTCTAGACTCACTTTCTTCTGTTCTTAAGGTTAAGGTTGGTTGTTACTCTTTCGACAACGCTCTCATGGTGATGCCTCTCTTTTTGTTTTACTGGTTTTCAAAGTAAATAAAATTTATTTTAAGGGTCATACCATGCCTTCTCCTTATGAATTCTCGGAATCTTTTGCTCATTCCAAGTAAACTGAGGTGGAATATCAGTTATTTTAGAGGGTTTAGTTCATAATTTTGGTTCCCTCAATTTGCATTTCTGCAGTTCTATATCAGGTTTTACTTTCTTTATGGCATTGCTGAAGATGGTTTACCAAAGTACTGTTAATTTCTTGTTTGGTTGTGCCGAAATGCTAAATAGTGAGTGATATTGACTCACTATATGTCATGACCAGGTTTTGCCACCAATTCTTGATTTATATTGTCCTTTCTATTGCGACCCGACGCCCAATATGGATGTTATAGATTTCTTCTCTATTTTAAACACATTTCTGGAACCGGGTGAGAGAGGCTGTCATGCCAGGCATTGCTCTTAGTTGTAGTCTTTTCTTAAGATTTTGATTGGTACAGCGGAAGAGAATGGATTTTGATGGTCTTTTATTAGTCTTAGACTTTTGAGAAATAATCCCCTTCTAGATTTTTTTTTTTGTTTTTATTTTTGAACATTTTTTTACTCCCGGTTTATGATTCCATTTCATCCATTCAGAAATAATACCCTTCCATCCCTCTTTTGAGAATGGGTTTTTTGGTGTATTGCTAGGAAAGCTAAACTTGAATGGCTGCTGCTGTTTGTTCTTGCATTGTTTTTTTGTCAACTTATTAGTTTCTGTAGTCAACCTGGGTTTTTTCTGTTGCTGTCTTTGTCAACTCTTTGGCATGGACGCTGCTTGTGCTTATTAGATGAAGGTATGTTTTGCATTTTTTTCAAGGAGATCCTGCCAAGTGTCATAAGATGAGAATGATCTAGCATAAGTAGGGTGCTTAGTAGTCAAATAGAGTCTTATGATGTTACCATGAAAACTCTATTCGTTCAGCTATTGTCTTACATTTTATTTTTTAACTTGTTACAAATGTTATACGAGGATAAGGATTTTCACGACAACTTACAACATGCTCCCTCATTTTGATGAAAACTTATAGTTTCAACTTCTTACATCAAGTCTAAGTTTTTGTCCCCCTCTGGGTTACGACGGGTTATTTTTATTCAATTGATGAATCTGGATTGCTTATGGTTTCATGAATACTCGTATGGAGTAAGATTGTCAAATTGATGGGATTTTTTCTTTTTTGCATCCATCTCATGGATGAAAATTTTTGGAGCTTAGTGTTTGAGTTTGTTTGATCATTTTGCGGGGGTCGTATAAGAGTTCTAAGGTGTAAGGAACATTCAAGGTCTTCAGTTTTTTTGAGTGTTTAATTCATTACATGCTCCTTTTCTTTTTGTGTTTTAATCCTTATGTCTCGCTTTAGAATTCTAAGTTTAGGATAGCATCAAGCATTAAACTTTTATTTTTTGACTATAGGATGGCATCAAGTATCAAGGAATGCCATAAAGCCAACTAGTAGCTTAGGAGATGCTTTACAAAGAGGATGCAGATTTTCTGGTAGCCCCTCTCCTCTTGTTTTCATTTCTTTTTAATTTTGACAGTTCCGTATCTACCATTTGCTTCTTTTGTTTTATTTTGTGCAGACAAGATTTTGAGTGCATGGTCTAGGATGCAGATTTTGTCTTTTCAAGAGCATGCACTTGAACAACGACCATCATTGCATGATGCTTTTGGAAGCTGCAGTCTTATATTTTTTATGGTACGCGGTTCTTACGTCTTTAATGGAGGTATGGTCTGATATTTAAATACCACGCTCAATAGACCCTTGTAGTTTTTGAATGGAAAATAGAGTCTGTGTACTTAAGGAAATTAACTTGCCATTGCTTGGGTTGCATCCTTTTCATTTTCAACGTAGTGCACTCTACTAAGGCATTGATTGTTTTTTACTGGTTCTAGTTTTAGGCCTAAGCTCTCTTTTATTAGTTCTTCCAATTTCATGTATAAGCAAATACCATCATTGCCTATTCCTCATTTGCTCGTGTTTTCTTCATGCATATTGCATTTTTCCTTAAACCAATCTATTAGGCTCTTATAATTAAATACATACTAGGCAGAAAAGTGCTTTCTAGCTTTTGATTTTTATTGTTATTTGTATTGTCCGTTGCAGCTTGTACTTTAACTGTGCTTTGATTGCTTTCTTCTTCTTCTTTAAGGATTAAGTTATCTGTTTCCAAGGGCAATCAAATGATGACGGTATCCATAACTATCTAAGCACCAAATAACTTGTCCTTTCATTTTATATGATTATTATAAAAAAAAAGGTATGTTTGTGACTTGCTCTTTCATTTCATATAATTATTATTAGATGAAGGTATGTTTTGCATTTTTTTCAAGGAGATCCTGCCAAGTGTCATAAGATGAGAATGAACTAGCAGAAGTAGGGTGCTTAGTAGTCAAATAGAGTCTTATGATACCATGAAAACTCTATTCGTTCAGCTATTGTCTTACATTTTATTTTTTAACTTGTTACAAATGTTATACGAGGATAAGGATTTTCACGACAACTTACAACATGCTCCCTCATTTTGATGAAAACTTATAGTTTCAACTTCTTACATCAAGTCTAAGTTTTTGTCCCCCTCTGGGTTACGACGGGTTATTTTTATTCAATTGATATTGATCTGGATTGCTTATGGTTTCATGAATACTCGTATGGAGTAAGATTGTCAAATTGATGGGATTTTTTCTTTTTTGCATCCATCTCATGGATGAAAATTTTTGGAGCTTAGTGTTTGAGTTTGTTTGATCATTTTGCGGGGGTCGTATAAGAGTTCTAAGGTGTAAGGAACATTCAAGGTCTTCAGTTTTTTTGAGTGTTTAATTCATTACATGCTCCTTTTCTTTTTGTGTTTTAATCCTTATGTCTCGCTTTAGAATTCTGAGTTTAGGATAGCATCAAGCATTAAACTTTTATTTTTTGACTATAGGATGGCATCAAGTATCAAGGAATGCCATAAAGCCAACTAGTAGCTTAGGAGATGCTTTACAAAGAGGATGCAGATTTTCTGGTAGCCCCTCTCCTCTTGTTTTCATTTCTTTTTAATTTTGACAGTTCTGTATCTACCATTTGCTTCTTTTGTTTTATTTTGTGCAGACAAGATTTTGAGTGCATGGTCTAGGATGCAGATTTTGTCTTTTCAAGAGCATGCACTTGAA
Source organism: Salix purpurea (assembly GCA_027405865.1). Taxonomy (NCBI): domain Eukaryota; kingdom Viridiplantae; phylum Streptophyta; class Magnoliopsida; order Malpighiales; family Salicaceae; genus Salix; species Salix purpurea. The sequence goes on from CM050333.1 coordinate 13,403,629, forward strand.
CAACGACCATCATTGCATGATGCTTTTGGAAGCTGCAGTCTTATATTTTTTATGGTACGCGGTTCTTACGTCTTTAATGGAGGTATGGTCTGATATTTAAATACCACGCTCAATAGACCCTTGTAGTTTTTGAATGGAAAATAGAGTCTGTGTACTTAAGGAAATTAACTTGCCATTGCTTGGGTTGCATCCTTTTCATTTTCAACGTAGTGCACTCTACTAAGGCATTGATTGTTTTTTACTGGTTCTAGTTTTAGGCCTAAGCTCTCTTTTATTAGTTCTTCCAATTTCATGTATAAGCAAATACCATCATTGCCTATTCCTCATTTGCTCGTGTTTTCTTCATGCATGTTGCATTTTTCCTTAAACCAATCTATTAGGCTCTTATAATTAAATACATACTAGGCAGAAAAGTGCTTTCTAGCTTTTGATTTTTATTGTTATTTGTATTGTCCGTTGCAGCTTGTACTTTAACTGTGCTTTGATTGCTTTCTTCTTCTTCTTTAAGGATTAAGTTATCTGTTTCCAAGGGCAATCAAATGATGACGGTATCCATAACTATCTAAGCACCAAATAACTTGTCCTTTCATTTTATATGATTATTATCAAAAAAAAGGTATGTTTGTGACTTGCTCTTTCATTTCATATAATTATTATTAGATGAAGGTATGTTTTGCATTTTTTTCAAGGAGATCCTGCCAAGTGTCATAAGATGAGAATGAACTAGCAGAAGTAGGGTGCTTAGTAGTCAAATAGAGTCTTATGATGTTACCATGAAAACTCTATTCGTTCAGCTATTGTCTTACATTTTATTTTTTAACTTGTTACAAATGTTATACGAGGATAAGGATTTTCACGACAACTTACAACATGCTCCCTCATTTTGATGAAAACTTATAGTTTCAACTTCTTACATCAAGTCTAAGTTTTTGTCCCCCTCTGGGTTACGACGGGTTATTTTTATTCAATTGATATTGATCTGGATTGCTTATGGTTTCATGAATACTCGTATGGAGTAAGATTGTCAAATTGATGGGATTTTTTCTTTTTTGCATCCATCTCATGGATGAAAATTTTTGGAGCTTAGTGTTTGAGTTTGTTTGATCATTTTGCGGGGGTCGTATAAGAGTTCTAAGGTGTAAGGAACATTCAAGGTCTTCAGTTTTTTTGAGTGTTTAATTCATTACATGCTCCTTTTCTTTTTGTGTTTTAATCTTTATGTCTCGCTTTAGAATTCTGAGTTTAGGATAGCATCAAGCATTAAACTTTTACTTTTTTGACTATAGGATGGCATCAAGTATCAAGGAATGCCATAAAGCCAACTAGTAGCTTAGGAGATGCTTTACAAAGAGGAATTATGTTTCTTTTCCATTACTTTCATAATCTGTCATTGTTCGTTTCCATTAAACTTACATTTTGTTTATTTTTTTAATTTTTGTCGATGTTTCTGAACTCTAATGTTTGCAAGAAGGCTGGGCCTGATGTTTTGTAATTTTATTCTTACAATTTAATCCTTATAATAAAAGTATGAATTTGTCAAGCCAAGGAGTGGTTGATGTATTGCCTAACCATTCCATGCTTACTATTGCAGTCTTTATTTTTCAGGTTGTCGTGCCAGGAGTAATGAGTGTTGACTATTCCTCATTTGCTCATTTTTCTAAAACTAGTCTTTTAGGTTCTTTTCATTAAATAAATATCAGGTAGCCGAGAGGTCTTTTGAGATTTGATTTATCACAGTATAGGGTGTCGACGACAAGATTAATCGTTTTTTGGTAGTCCCTCTCCTCTTGTTTTCATTTCTTTTTAATTTTGACAGTTCTGTATCTACCATTTGCTTCTTTTGTTTTATTTTGTGCAGATAAGATTTTGAGTGCATGGTCTAGGATGCAGATTTTGTCTTTTCAGGAGCATGCACTTGAACAACGATCATCATTGCATGATGCTTTTGGAAGCTGCAGTCTTATATTTTTTATGGTACGCGGTTCTTACGTCTTTAATGGAGGTATGGTCTGATATTTAAATACCACGCTCACTAGACCCTTTTAGTTTTTGAATGGAAAATAGAGTCTGTGCTTTTCGTGTACTTAAGGAAATTAACTTGCCATTGCTTGGGTTGCATCCTTTCATTTTCAACGTAGTGCACTCTACTAAGGCATTGATTGTTTTTTACTGGTTCTAGTTTTAGGCCTAAGCTCTCTTTTAATAGTTCTTCCAATTTCATGTATAAGCAAATACCATCATTGCCTATTCCTCATTCGCTCGTGTTTTCTTCATGCATATTGCATTTTTCCTTAAACCAATCTATTAGGCTCTTATAATTAAATACATACTAGGCAAAAAAGTGCTTTCTAGCTTTTGATTTTTATTGTTATTTGTATTGTCCGTTGCAGCTTGTACTTTAACTGTGCTTTGATTGTTTTCTTCTTCTTCTTTAAGGATTAAGTTATCTGTTTCCAAGGGCAATCAAATGATGACGGTATCCATAACTATCTAGGCACCAAATAACTTGTCCTTTCATTTTATATGATTATTATAAAAAAAAAAGGTATGTTTGTGACTTGCTCTTTCATTTTATATAATTATTATTAGATGAAGGTATGTTTTGCATTTTTTTCAAGGAGATCCTGCCAAGTGTCATAAGATGAGAATGAACTAGCAGAAGTAGGGTGCTTAGTAGTCAAATAGAGTCTTATGATGTTACCATGAAAACTCTATTCGTTCAGCTATTGTCTTACATTTTATTTTTTAACTTGTTACAAATGTTATACGAGGATAAGGATTTTCACGACAACTTACAACATGCTCCCTCATTTTGATGAAAACTTATAGTTTCAACTTCTTACATCAAGTCTAAGTTTTTGTCCCCCTCTGGGTTACGACGGGTTATTTTTATTCAATTGATGAATTGATATTGATCTGGATTCCTTATGGTTTCATGAATACTCGTATGGAGTAAGATTGTCAAATTGATGGGATTTTTTCTTTTTTGCATCCATCTCATGGATGAAAATTTTTGAAGCTTAGTGTTTGAGTTTGTTTGATCATTTTGCGGGGGTCGTATAAGAGTTCTAAGGTGTAAGGAACATTCAAGGTCTTCAGTTTTTTTGAGTGTTTAATTCATTACATGCTCCTTTTCTTTTTGTGTTTTAATCCTTATGTCTCGCTTTAGAATTCTGAGTTTAGGATAGCATCAAGCATTAAACTTTTATTTTTTGACTATAGGATGGCATCAAGTATCAAGGAATGCCATAAAGCCAACTAGTAGCTTAGGAGATGCTTTACAAAGAGGATGCAGATTTTCTGGTAGCCCCTCTCCTCTTGTTTTCATTTCTTTTTAATTTTGACAGTTCTATATCTACCATTTGCTTCTTTTGTTTTATTTTGTGCAGACAAGATTTTGAGTGCATGGTCTAGGATGCAGATTTTGTCTTTTCAAGAGCATGCACTTGAACAACGACCATCATTGCATGATGCTTTTGGAAGCTGCAGTCTTATATTTTTTATGGTACGCGGTTCTTACGTCTTTAATGGAGGTATGGTCTGATATTTAAATACCACGCTCAATAGACCCTTGTAGTTTTTGAATGGAAAATAGAGTCTGTGTACTTAAGGAAATTAACTTGCCATTGCTTGGGTTGCATCCTTTTCATTTTCAACGTAGTGCACTCTACTAAGGCATTGATTGTTTTTTACTGGTTCTAGTTTTAGGCCTAAGCTCTCTTTTATTAGTTCTTCCAATTTCATGTATAAGCAAATACCATCATTGCCTATTCCTCATTTGCTCGTGTTTTCTTCATGCATGTTGCATTTTTCCTTAAACCAATCTATTAGGCTCTTATAATTAAATACATACTAGGCAGAAAAGTGCTTTCTAGCTTTTGATTTTTATTGTTATTTGTATTGTCCGTTGCAGCTTGTACTTTAACTGTTCTTTGATTGCTTTCTTCTTCTTCTTTAAGGATTAAGTTATCTGTTTCCAAGGGCAATCAAATGATGACGGTATCCATAACTATCTAAGCACCAAATAACTTGTCCTTTCATTTTATATGATTATTATAAAAAAAAGGTATGTTTGTGACTTGCTCTTTCATTTCATATAATTATTATTAGATGAAGGTATGTTTTGCATTTTTTTCAAGGAGATCCTGCCAAGTGTCATAAGATGAGAATGAACTAGCAGAAGTAGGGTGCTTAGTAGTCAAATAGAGTCTTATGATGTTACCATGAAAACTCTATTCGTTCAGCTATTGTCTTACATTTTATTTTTTAACTTGTTACAAATGTTATACGAGGATAAGGATTTTCACGACAACTTACAACATGCTCTCTCATTTTGATGAAAACTTATAGTTTCAACTTCTTACATCAAGTCTAAGTTTTTGTCCCCCTCTGGGTTACGACGGGTTATTTTTATTCAATTGATGAATTGATATTGATCTGGATTCCTTATGGTTTCATGAATACTCGTATGGAGTAAGAATGTCAAATTGATGGGATTTTTTCTTTTTTGCATCCATCTCATGGATGAAAATTTTTGGAGCTTAGTGTTTGAGTTTGTTTGATCATTTTGCGGGGGTCGTATAAGAGTTCTAAGGTGTAAGGAACATTCAAGGTCTTCAGTTTTTTTGAGTGTTTAATTCATTACATGCTCCTTTTCTTTTTGTGTTTTAATCCTTATGTCTCGCTTTAGAATTCTGAGTTTAGGATAGCATCAAGCATTAAACTTTTATTTTTTGACTTTAGGATGGCATCAAGTATCAAGGAATGCCATAAAGCCAACTAGTAGCTTAGGAGATGCTTTACAAAGAGGATGCAGATTTTCTGGTAGCCCCTCTCCTCTTGTTTTCATTTCTTTTTAATTTTGACAGTTCTATATCTACCATTTGCTTCTTTTGTTTTATTTTGTGCAGACAAGATTTTGAGTGCATGGTCTAGGATGCAGATTTTGTCTTTTCAAGAGCATGCACTTGAACAACGACCATCATTGCATGATGCTTTTGGAAGCTGCAGTCTTATATTTTTTATGGTACGCGGTTCTTACGTCTTTAATGGAGGTATGGTCTGATATTTAAATACCACGCTCAATAGACCCTTGTAGTTTTTGAATGGAAAATAGAGTCTGTGTACTTAAGGAAATTAACTTGCCATTGCTTGGGTTGCATCCTTTTCATTTTCAACGTAGTGCACTCTACTAAGGCATTGATTGTTTTTTACTGGTTCTAGTTTTAGGCCTAAGCTCTCTTTTATTAGTTCTTCCAATTTCATGTATAAGCAAATACCATCATTGCCTATTCCTCATTTGCTCGTGTTTTCTTCATGCATGTTGCATTTTTCCTTAAACCAATCTATTAGGCTCTTATAATTAAATACATACTAGGCAGAAAAGTGCTTTCTAGCTTTTGATTTTTATTGTTATTTGTATTGTCCGTTGCAGCTTGTACTTTAACTGTGCTTTGATTGCTTTCTTCTTCTTCTTTAAGGATTAAGTTATCTGTTTCCAAGGGCAATCAAATGATGACGGTATCCATAACTATCTAAGCACCAAATAACTTGTCCTTTCATTTTATATGATTATTATCAAAAAAAAGGTATGTTTGTGACTTGCTCTTTCATTTCATATAATTATTATTAGATGAAGGTATGTTTTGCATTTTTTTCAAGGAGATCCTGCCAAGTGTCATAAGATGAGAATGAACTAGCAGAAGTAGGGTGCTTAGTAGTCAAATAGAGTCTTATGATGTTACCATGAAAACTCTATTCGTTCAGCTATTGTCTTACATTTTATTTTTTAACTTGTTACAAATGTTATACGAGGATAAGGATTTTCACGACAACTTACAACATGCTCCCTCATTTTGATGAAAACTTATAGTTTCAACTTCTTACATCAAGTCTAAGTTTTTGTCCCCCTCTGGGTTACGACGGGTTATTTTTATTCAATTGATATTGATCTGGATTCCTTATGGTTTCATGAATACTCGTATGGAGTAAGATTGTCAAATTGATGGGATTTTTTCTTTTTTGCATCCATCTCATGGATGAAAATTTTTGGAGCTTAGTGTTTGAGTTTGTTTGATCATTTTGCGGGGGTCGTATAAGAGTTCTAAGGTGTAAGGAACATTCAAGGTCTTCAGTTTTTTTGAGTGTTTAATTCATTACATGCTCCTTTTCTTTTTGTGTTTTAATCCTTATGTCTCGCTTTAGAATTCTGAGTTTAGGATAGCATCAAGCATTAAACTTTTATTTTTTGACTATAGGATGGCATCAAGTATCAAGGAATGCCATAAAGCCAACTAGTAGCTTAGGAGATGCTTTACAAAGAGGATGCAGATTTTCTGGTAGCCCCTCTCCTCTTGTTTTCATTTCTTTTTAATTTTGACAGTTCTGTATCTACCATTTGCTTCTTTTGTTTTATTTTGTGCAGACAAGATTTTGAGTGCATGGTCTAGGATGCAGATTTTGTCTTTTCAAGAGCATGCACTTGAACAACGACCATCATTGCATGATGCTTTTGGAAGCTGCAGTCTTATATTTTTTATGGTACGCGGTTCTTACGTCTTTAATGGAGGTATGGTCTGATATTTAAATACCACGCTCAATAGACCCTTGTAGTTTTTGAATGGAAAATAGAGTCTGTGTACTTAAGGAAATTAACTTGCCATTGCTTGGGTTGCATCCTTTTCATTTTCAACGTAGTGCACTCTACTAAGGCATTGATTGTTTTTTACTGGTTCTAGTTTTAGGCCTAAGCTCTCTTTTATTAGTTCTTCCAATTTCATGTATAAGCAAATACCATCATTGCCTATTCCTCATTTGCTCGTGTTTTCTTCATGCATGTTGCATTTTTCCTTAAACCAATCTATTAGGCTCTTATAATTAAATACATACTAGGCAGAAAAGTGCTTTCTAGCTTTTGATTTTTATTGTTATTTGTATTGTCCGTTGCAGCTTGTACTTTAACTGTGCTTTGATTGCTTTCTTCTTCTTCTTTAAGGATTAAGTTATCTGTTTCCAAGGGCAATCAAATGATGACGGTATCCATAACTATCTAAGCACCAAATAACTTGTCCTTTCATTTTATATGATTATTATCAAAAAAAAGGTATGTTTGTGACTTGCTCTTTCATTTCATATAATTATTATTAGATGAAGGTATGTTTTGCATTTTTTTCAAGGAGATCCTGCCAAGTGTCATAAGATGAGAATGAACTAGCAGAAGTAGGGTGCTTAGTAGTCAAATAGAGTCTTATGATGTTACCATGAAAACTCTATTCGTTCAGCTATTGTCTTACATTTTATTTTTTAACTTGTTACAAATGTTATACGAGGATAAGGATTTTCACGACAACTTACAACATGCTCCCTCATTTTGATGAAAACTTATAGTTTCAACTTCTTACATCAAGTCTAAGTTTTTGTCCCCCTCTGGGTTACGACGGGTTATTTTTATTCAATTGATATTGATCTGGATTCCTTATGGTTTCATGAATACTCGTATGGAGTAAGATTGTCAAATTGATGGGATTTTTTCTTTTTTGCATCCATCTCATGGATGAAAATTTTTGGAGCTTAGTGTTTGAGTTTGTTTGATCATTTTGCGGGGGTCGTATAAGAGTTCTAAGGTGTAAGGAACATTCAAGGTCTTCAGTTTTTTTGAGTGTTTAATTCATTACATGCTCCTTTTCTTTTTGTGTTTTAATCCTTATGTCTCGCTTTAGAATTCTGAGTTTAGGATAGCATCAAGCATTAAACTTTTATTTTTTGACTATAGGATGGCATCAAGTATCAAGGAATGCCATAAAGCCAACTAGTAGCTTAGGAGATGCTTTACAAAGAGGATGCAGATTTTCTGGTAGCCCCTCTCCTCTTGTTTTCATTTCTTTTTAATTTTGACAGTTCTGTATCTACCATTTGCTTCTTTTGTTTTATTTTGTGCAGACAAGATTTTGAGTGCATGGTCTAGGATGCAGATTTTGTCTTTTCAAGAGCATGCACTTGAACAACGACCATCATTGCATGATGCTTTTGGAAGCTGCAGTCTTATATTTTTTATGGTACGCGGTTCTTACGTCTTTAATGGAGGTATGGTCTGATATTTAAATACCACGCTCAATAGACCCTTGTAGTTTTTGAATGGAAAATAGAGTCTGTGTACTTAAGGAAATTAACTTGCCATTGCTTGGGTTGCATCCTTTTCATTTTCAACGTAGTGCACTCTACTAAGGCATTGATTGTTTTTTACTGGTTCTAGTTTTAGGCCTAAGCTCTCTTTTATTAGTTCTTCCAATTTCATGTATAAGCAAATACCATCATTGCCTATTCCTCATTTGCTCGTGTTTTCTTCATGCATGTTGCATTTTTCCTTAAACCAATCTATTAGGCTCTTATAATTAAATACATACTAGGCAGAAAAGTGCTTTCTAGCTTTTGATTTTTATTGTTATTTGTATTGTCCGTTGCAGCTTGTACTTTAACTGTGCTTTGATTGCTTTCTTCTTCTTCTTTAAGGATTAAGTTATCTGTTTCCAAGGGCAATCAAATGATGACGGTATCCATAACTATCTAAGCACCAAATAACTTGTCCTTTCATTTTATATGATTATTATCAAAAAAAAGGTATGTTTGTGACTTGCTCTTTCATTTCATATAATTATTATTAGATGAAGGTATGTTTTGCATTTTTTTCAAGGAGATCCTGCCAAGTGTCATAAGATGAGAATGAACTAGCAGAAGTAGGGTGCTTAGTAGTCAAATAGAGTCTTATGATGTTACCATGAAAACTCTATTCGTTCAGCTATTGTCTTACATTTTATTTTTTAACTTGTTACAAATGTTATACGAGGATAAGGATTTTCACGACAACTTACAACATGCTCCCTCATTTTGATGAAAACTTATAGTTTCAACTTCTTACATCAAGTCTAAGTTTTTGTCCCCCTCTGGGTTACGACGGGTTATTTTTATTCAATTGATATTGATCTGGATTCCTTATGGTTTCATGAATACTCGTATGGAGTAAGATTGTCAAATTGATGGGATTTTTTCTTTTTTGCATCCATCTCATGGATGAAAATTTTTGGAGCTTAGTGTTTGAGTTTGTTTGATCATTTTGCGGGGGTCGTATAAGAGTTCTAAGGTGTAAGGAACATTCAAGGTCTTCAGTTTTTTTGAGTGTTTAATTCATTACATGCTCCTTTTCTTTTTGTGTTTTAATCCTTATGTCTCGCTTTAGAATTCTGAGTTTAGGATAGCATCAAGCATTAAACTTTTATTTTTTGACTATAGGATGGCATCAAGTATCAAGGAATGCCATAAAGCCAACTAGTAGCTTAGGAGATGCTTTACAAAGAGGATGCAGATTTTCTGGTAGCCCCTCTCCTCTTGTTTTCATTTCTTTTTAATTTTGACAGTTCTGTATCTACCATTTGCTTCTTTTGTTTTATTTTGTGCAGACAAGATTTTGAGTGCATGGTCTAGGATGCAGATTTTGTCTTTTCAAGAGCATGCACTTGAACAACGACCATCATTGCATGATGCTTTTGGAAGCTGCAGTCTTATATTTTTTATGGTACGCGGTTCTTACGTCTTTAATGGAGGTATGGTCTGATATTTAAATACCACGCTCAATAGACCCTTGTAGTTTTTGAATGGAAAATAGAGTCTGTGTACTTAAGGAAATTAACTTGCCATTGCTTGGGTTGCATCCTTTTCATTTTCAACGTAGTGCACTCTACTAAGGCATTGATTGTTTTTTACTGGTTCTAGTTTTAGGCCTAAGCTCTCTTTTATTAGTTCTTCCAATTTCATGTATAAGCAAATACCATCATTGCCTATTCCTCATTTGCTCGTGTTTTCTTCATGCATGTTGCATTTTTCCTTAAACCAATCTATTAGGCTCTTATAATTAAATACATACTAGGCAGAAAAGTGCTTTCTAGCTTTTGATTTTTATTGTTATTTGTATTGTCCGTTGCAGCTTGTACTTTAACTGTGCTTTGATTGCTTTCTTCTTCTTCTTTAAGGATTAAGTTATCTGTTTCCAAGGGCAATCAAATGATGACGGTATCCATAACTATCTAAGCACCAAATAACTTGTCCTTTCATTTTATATGATTATTATCAAAAAAAAGGTATGTTTGTGACTTGCTCTTTCATTTCATATAATTATTATTAGATGAAGGTATGTTTTGCATTTTTTTCAAGGAGATCCTGCCAAGTGTCATAAGATGAGAATGAACTAGCAGAAGTAGGGTGCTTAGTAGTCAAATAGAGTCTTATGATGTTACCATGAAAACTCTATTCGTTCAGCTATTGTCTTACATTTTATTTTTTAACTTGTTACAAATGTTATACGAGGATAAGGATTTTCACGACAACTTACAACATGCTCCCTCATTTTGATGAAAACTTATAGTTTCAACTTCTTACATCAAGTCTAAGTTTTTGTCCCCCTCTGGGTTACGACGGGTTATTTTTATTCAATTGATATTGATCTGGATTCCTTATGGTTTCATGAATACTCGTATGGAGTAAGATTGTCAAATTGATGGGATTTTTTCTTTTTTGCATCCATCTCATGGATGAAAATTTTTGGAGCTTAGTGTTTGAGTTTGTTTGATCATTTTGCGGGGGTCGTATAAGAGTTCTAAGGTGTAAGGAACATTCAAGGTCTTCAGTTTTTTTGAGTGTTTAATTCATTACATGCTCCTTTTCTTTTTGTGTTTTAATCCTTATGTCTCGCTTTAGAATTCTGAGTTTAGGATAGCATCAAGCATTAAACTTTTATTTTTTGACTATAGGATGGCATCAAGTATCAAGGAATGCCATAAAGCCAACTAGTAGCTTAGGAGATGCTTTACAAAGAGGATGCAGATTTTCTGGTAGCCCCTCTCCTCTTGTTTTCATTTCTTTTTAATTTTGACAGTTCTGTATCTACCATTTGCTTCTTTTGTTTTATTTTGTGCAGACAAGATTTTGAGTGCATGGTCTAGGATGCAGATTTTGTCTTTTCAAGAGCATGCACTTGAACAACGACCATCATTGCATGATGCTTTTGGAAGCTGCAGTCTTATATTTTTTATGGTACGCGGTTCTTACGTCTTTAATGGAGGTATGGTCTGATATTTAAATACCACGCTCAATAGACCCTTGTAGTTTTTGAATGGAAAATAGAGTCTGTGTACTTAAGGAAATTAACTTGCCATTGCTTGGGTTGCATCCTTTTCATTTTCAACGTAGTGCACTCTACTAAGGCATTGATTGTTTTTTACTGGTTCTAGTTTTAGGCCTAAGCTCTCTTTTATTAGTTCTTCCAATTTCATGTATAAGCAAATACCATCATTGCCTATTCCTCATTTGCTCGTGTTTTCTTCATGCATGTTGCATTTTTCCTTAAACCAATCTATTAGGCTCTTATAATTAAATACATACTAGGCAGAAAAGTGCTTTCTAGCTTTTGATTTTTATTGTTATTTGTATTGTCCGTTGCAGCTTGTACTTTAACTGTGCTTTGATTGCTTTCTTCTTCTTCTTTAAGGATTAAGTTATCTGTTTCCAAGGGCAATCAAATGATGACGGTATCCATAACTATCTAAGCACCAAATAACTTGTCCTTTCATTTTATATGATTATTATCAAAAAAAAGGTATGTTTGTGACTTGCTCTTTCATTTCATATAATTATTATTAGATGAAGGTATGTTTTGCATTTTTTTCAAGGAGATCCTGCCAAGTGTCATAAGATGAGAATGAACTAGCAGAAGTAGGGTGCTTAGTAGTCAAATAGAGTCTTATGATGTTACCATGAAAACTCTATTCGTTCAGCTATTGTCTTACATTTTATTTTTTAACTTGTTACAAATGTTATACGAGGATAAGGATTTTCACGACAACTTACAACATGCTCCCTCATTTTGATGAAAACTTATAGTTTCAACTTCTTACATCAAGTCTAAGTTTTTGTCCCCCTCTGGGTTACGACGGGTTATTTTTATTCAATTGATATTGATCTGGATTCCTTATGGTTTCATGAATACTCGTATGGAGTAAGATTGTCAAATTGATGGGATTTTTTCTTTTTTGCATCCATCTCATGGATGAAAATTTTTGGAGCTTAGTGTTTGAGTTTGTTTGATCATTTTGCGGGGGTCGTATAAGAGTTCTAAGGTGTAAGGAACATTCAAGGTCTTCAGTTTTTTTGAGTGTTTAATTCATTACATGCTCCTTTTCTTTTTGTGTTTTAATCCTTATGTCTCGCTTTAGAATTCTGAGTTTAGGATAGCATCAAGCATTAAACTTTTATTTTTTGACTATAGGATGGCATCAAGTATCAAGGAATGCCATAAAGCCAACTAGTAGCTTAGGAGATGCTTTACAAAGAGGATGCAGATTTTCTGGTAGCCCCTCTCCTCTTGTTTTCATTTCTTTTTAATTTTGACAGTTCTGTATCTACCATTTGCTTCTTTTGTTTTATTTTGTGCAGACAAGATTTTGAGTGCATGGTCTAGGATGCAGATTTTGTCTTTTCAAGAGCATGCACTTGAACAACGACCATCATTGCATGATGCTTTTGGAAGCTGCAGTCTTATATTTTTTATGGTACGCGGTTCTTACGTCTTTAATGGAGGTATGGTCTGATATTTAAATACCACGCTCAATAGACCCTTGTAGTTTTTGAATGGAAAATAGAGTCTGTGTACTTAAGGAAATTAACTTGCCATTGCTTGGGTTGCATCCTTTTCATTTTCAACGTAGTGCACTCTACTAAGGCATTGATTGTTTTTTACTGGTTCTAGTTTTAGGCCTAAGCTCTCTTTTATTAGTTCTTCCAATTTCATGTATAAGCAAATACCATCATTGCCTATTCCTCATTTGCTCGTGTTTTCTTCATGCATGTTGCATTTTTCCTTAAACCAATCTATTAGGCTCTTATAATTAAATACATACTAGGCAGAAAAGTGCTTTCTAGCTTTTGATTTTTATTGTTATTTGTATTGTCCGTTGCAGCTTGTACTTTAACTGTGCTTTGATTGCTTTCTTCTTCTTCTTTAAGGATTAAGTTATCTGTTTCCAAGGGCAATCAAATGATGACGGTATCCATAACTATCTAAGCACCAAATAACTTGTCCTTTCATTTTATATGATTATTATCAAAAAAAAGGTATGTTTGTGACTTGCTCTTTCATTTCATATAATTATTATTAGATGAAGGTATGTTTTGCATTTTTTTCAAGGAGATCCTGCCAAGTGTCATAAGATGAGAATGAACTAGCAGAAGTAGGGTGCTTAGTAGTCAAATAGAGTCTTATGATGTTACCATGAAAACTCTATTCGTTCAGCTATTGTCTTACATTTTATTTTTTAACTTGTTACAAATGTTATACGAGGATAAGGATTTTCACGACAACTTACAACATGCTCCCTCATTTTGATGAAAACTTATAGTTTCAACTTCTTACATCAAGTCTAAGTTTTTGTCCCCCTCTGGGTTACGACGGGTTATTTTTATTCAATTGATATTGATCTGGATTCCTTATGGTTTCATGAATACTCGTATGGAGTAAGATTGTCAAATTGATGGGATTTTTTCTTTTTTGCATCCATCTCATGGATGAAAATTTTTGGAGCTTAGTGTTTGAGTTTGTTTGATCATTTTGCGGGGGTCGTATAAGAGTTCTAAGGTGTAAGGAACATTCAAGGTCTTCAGTTTTTTTGAGTGTTTAATTCATTACATGCTCCTTTTCTTTTTGTGTTTTAATCCTTATGTCTCGCTTTAGAATTCTGAGTTTAGGATAGCATCAAGCATTAAACTTTTATTTTTTGACTATAGGATGGCATCAAGTATCAAGGAATGCCATAAAGCCAACTAGTAGCTTAGGAGATGCTTTACAAAGAGGATGCAGATTTTCTGGTAGCCCCTCTCCTCTTGTTTTCATTTCTTTTTAATTTTGACAGTTCTGTATCTACCATTTGCTTCTTTTGTTTTATTTTGTGCAGACAAGATTTTGAGTGCATGGTCTAGGATGCAGATTTTGTCTTTTCAAGAGCATGCACTTGAACAACGACCATCATTGCATGATGCTTTTGGAAGCTGCAGTCTTATATTTTTTATGGTACGCGGTTCTTACGTCTTTAATGGAGGTATGGTCTGATATTTAAATACCACGCTCAATAGACCCTTGTAGTTTTTGAATGGAAAATAGAGTCTGTGTACTTAAGGAAATTAACTTGCCATTGCTTGGGTTGCATCCTTTTCATTTTCAACGTAGTGCACTCTACTAAGGCATTGATTGTTTTTTACTGGTTCTAGTTTTAGGCCTAAGCTCTCTTTTATTAGTTCTTCCAATTTCATGTATAAGCAAATACCATCATTGCCTATTCCTCATTTGCTCGTGTTTTCTTCATGCATGTTGCATTTTTCCTTAAACCAATCTATTAGGCTCTTATAATTAAATACATACTAGGCAGAAAAGTGCTTTCTAGCTTTTGATTTTTATTGTTATTTGTATTGTCCGTTGCAGCTTGTACTTTAACTGTGCTTTGATTGCTTTCTTCTTCTTCTTTAAGGATTAAGTTATCTGTTTCCAAGGGCAATCAAATGATGACGGTATCCATAACTATCTAAGCACCAAATAACTTGTCCTTTCATTTTATATGATTATTATCAAAAAAAAGGTATGTTTGTGACTTGCTCTTTCATTTCATATAATTATTATTAGATGAAGGTATGTTTTGCATTTTTTTCAAGGAGATCCTGCCAAGTGTCATAAGATGAGAATGAACTAGCAGAAGTAGGGTGCTTAGTAGTCAAATAGAGTCTTATGATGTTACCATGAAAACTCTATTCGTTCAGCTATTGTCTTACATTTTATTTTTTAACTTGTTACAAATGTTATACGAGGATAAGGATTTTCACGACAACTTACAACATGCTCCCTCATTTTGATGAAAACTTATAGTTTCAACTTCTTACATCAAGTCTAAGTTTTTGTCCCCCTCTGGGTTACGACGGGTTATTTTTATTCAATTGATATTGATCTGGATTCCTTATGGTTTCATGAATACTCGTATGGAGTAAGATTGTCAAATTGATGGGATTTTTTCTTTTTTGCATCCATCTCATGGATGAAAATTTTTGGAGCTTAGTGTTTGAGTTTGTTTGATCATTTTGCGGGGGTCGTATAAGAGTTCTAAGGTGTAAGGAACATTCAAGGTCTTCAGTTTTTTTGAGTGTTTAATTCATTACATGCTCCTTTTCTTTTTGTGTTTTAATCCTTATGTCTCGCTTTAGAATTCTGAGTTTAGGATAGCATCAAGCATTAAACTTTTATTTTTTGACTATAGGATGGCATCAAGTATCAAGGAATGCCATAAAGCCAACTAGTAGCTTAGGAGATGCTTTACAAAGAGGATGCAGATTTTCTGGTAGCCCCTCTCCTCTTGTTTTCATTTCTTTTTAATTTTGACAGTTCTGTATCTACCATTTGCTTCTTTTGTTTTATTTTGTGCAGACAAGATTTTGAGTGCATGGTCTAGGATGCAGATTTTGTCTTTTCAAGAGCATGCACTTGAACAACGACCATCATTGCATGATGCTTTTGGAAGCTGCAGTCTTATATTTTTTATGGTACGCGGTTCTTACGTCTTTAATGGAGGTATGGTCTGATATTTAAATACCACGCTCAATAGACCCTTGTAGTTTTTGAATGGAAAATAGAGTCTGTGTACTTAAGGAAATTAACTTGCCATTGCTTGGGTTGCATCCTTTTCATTTTCAACGTAGTGCACTCTACTAAGGCATTGATTGTTTTTTACTGGTTCTAGTTTTAGGCCTAAGCTCTCTTTTATTAGTTCTTCCAATTTCATGTATAAGCAAATACCATCATTGCCTATTCCTCATTTGCTCGTGTTTTCTTCATGCATGTTGCATTTTTCCTTAAACCAATCTATTAGGCTCTTATAATTAAATACATACTAGGCAGAAAAGTGCTTTCTAGCTTTTGATTTTTATTGTTATTTGTATTGTCCGTTGCAGCTTGTACTTTAACTGTGCTTTGATTGCTTTCTTCTTCTTCTTTAAGGATTAAGTTATCTGTTTCCAAGGGCAATCAAATGATGACGGTATCCATAACTATCTAAGCACCAAATAACTTGTCCTTTCATTTTATATGATTATTATCAAAAAAAAAGGTATGTTTGTGACTTGCTCTTTCATTTCATATAATTATTATTAGATGAAGGTATGTTTTGCATTTTTTTCAAGGAGATCCTGCCAAGTGTCATAAGATGAGAATGAACTAGCAGAAGTAGGGTGCTTAGTAGTCAAATAGAGTCTTATGATGTTACCATGAAAACTCTATTCGTTCAGCTATTGTCTTACATTTTATTTTTTAACTTGTTACAAATGTTATACGAGGATAAGGATTTTCACGACAACTTACAACATGCTCCCTCATTTTGATGAAAACTTATAGTTTCAACTTCTTACATCAAGTCTAAGTTTTTGTCCCCCTCTGGGTTACGACGGGTTATTTTTATTCAATTGATATTGATCTGGATTCCTTATGGTTTCATGAATACTCGTATGGAGTAAGATTGTCAAATTGATGGGATTTTTTCTTTTTTGCATCCATCTCATGGATGAAAATTTTTGGAGCTTAGTGTTTGAGTTTGTTTGATCATTTTGCGGGGGTCGTATAAGAGTTCTAAGGTGTAAGGAACATTCAAGGTCTTCAGTTTTTTTGAGTGTTTAATTCATTACATGCTCCTTTTCTTTTTGTGTTTTAATCCTTATGTCTCGCTTTAGAATTCTGAGTTTAGGATAGCATCAAGCATTAAACTTTTATTTTTTGACTATAGGATGGCATCAAGTATCAAGGAATGCCATAAAGCCAACTAGTAGCTTAGGAGATGCTTTACAAAGAGGATGCAGATTTTCTGGTAGCCCCTCTCCTCTTGTTTTCATTTCTTTTTAATTTTGACAGTTCTGTATCTACCATTTGCTTCTTTTGTTTTATTTTGTGCAGACAAGATTTTGAGTGCATGGTCTAGGATGCAGATTTTGTCTTTTCAAGAGCATGCACTTGAACAACGACCATCATTGCATGATGCTTTTGGAAGCTGCAGTCTTATATTTTTTATGGTACGCGGTTCTTACGTCTTTAATGGAGGTATGGTCTGATATTTAAATACCACGCTCAATAGACCCTTGTAGTTTTTGAATGGAAAATAGAGTCTGTGTACTTAAGGAAATTAACTTGCCATTGCTTGGGTTGCATCCTTTTCATTTTCAACGTAGTGCACTCTACTAAGGCATTGATTGTTTTTTACTGGTTCTAGTTTTAGGCCTAAGCTCTCTTTTATTAGTTCTTCCAATTTCATGTATAAGCAAATACCATCATTGCCTATTCCTCATTTGCTCGTGTTTTCTTCATGCATGTTGCATTTTTCCTTAAACCAATCTATTAGGCTCTTATAATTAAATACATACTAGGCAGAAAAGTGCTTTCTAGCTTTTGATTTTTATTGTTAGTTGTATTGTCCGTTGCAGCTTGTACTTTAACTGTGCTTTGATTGCTTTCTTCTTCTTCTTTAAGGATTAAGTTATCTGTTTCCAAGGGCAATCAAATGATGACGGTATCCATAACTATCTAAGCACCAAATAACTTGTCCTTTCATTTTATATGATTATTATCAAAAAAAAAGGTATGTTTGTGACTTGCTCTTTCATTTCATATAATTATTATTAGATGAAGGTATGTTTTGCATTTTTTTCAAGGAGATCCTGCCAAGTGTCATAAGATGAGAATGAACTAGCAGAAGTAGGGTGCTTAGTAGTCAAATAGAGTCTTATGATGTTACCATGAAAACTCTATTCGTTCAGCTATTGTCTTACATTTTATTTTTTAACTTGTTACAAATGTTATACGAGGATAAGGATTTTCACGACAACTTACAACATGCTCCCTCATTTTGATGAAAACTTATAGTTTCAACTTCTTACATCAAGTCTAAGTTTTTGTCCCCCTCTGGGTTACGACGGGTTATTTTTATTCAATTGATATTGATCTGGATTCCTTATGGTTTCATGAATACTCGTATGGAGTAAGATTGTCAAATTGATGGGATTTTTTCTTTTTTGCATCCATCTCATGGATGAAAATTTTTGGAGCTTAGTGTTTGAGTTTGTTTGATCATTTTGCGGGGGTCGTATAAGAGTTCTAAGGTGTAAGGAACATTCAAGGTCTTCAGTTTTTTTGAGTGTTTAATTCATTACATGCTCCTTTTCTTTTTGTGTTTTAATCCTTATGTCTCGCTTTAGAATTCTGAGTTTAGGATAGCATCAAGCATTAAACTTTTATTTTTTGACTATAGGATGGCATCAAGTATCAAGGAATGCCATAAAGCCAACTAGTAGCTTAGGAGATGCTTTACAAAGAGGATGCAGATTTTCTGGTAGCCCCTCTCCTCTTGTTTTCATTTCTTTTTAATTTTGACAGTTCTGTATCTACCATTTGCTTCTTTTGTTTTATTTTGTGCAGACAAGATTTTGAGTGCATGGTCTAGGATGCAGATTTTGTCTTTTCAAGAGCATGCACTTGAACAACGACCATCATTGCATGATGCTTTTGGAAGCTGCAGTCTTATATTTTTTATGGTACGCGGTTCTTACGTCTTTAATGGAGGTATGGTCTGATATTTAAATACCACGCTCAATAGACCCTTGTAGTTTTTGAATGGAAAATAGAGTCTGTGTACTTAAGGAAATTAACTTGCCATTGCTTGGGTTGCATCCTTTTCATTTTCAACGTAGTGCACTCTACTAAGGCATTGATTGTTTTTTACTGGTTCTAGTTTTAGGCCTAAGCTCTCTTTTATTAGTTCTTCCAATTTCATGTATAAGCAAATACCATCATTGCCTATTCCTCATTTGCTCGTGTTTTCTTCATGCATGTTGCATTTTTCCTTAAACCAATCTATTAGGCTCTTATAATTAAATACATACTAGGCAGAAAAGTGCTTTCTAGCTTTTGATTTTTATTGTTAGTTGTATTGTCCGTTGCAGCTTGTACTTTAACTGTGCTTTGATTGCTTTCTTCTTCTTCTTTAAGGATTAAGTTATCTGTTTCCAAGGGCAATCAAATGATGACGGTATCCATAACTATCTAAGCACCAAATAACTTGTCCTTTCATTTTATATGATTATTATAAAAAAAAAAGGTATGTTTGTGACTTGCTCTTTCATTTCATATAATTATTATTAGATGAAGGTATGTTTTGCATTTTTTTCAAGGAGATCCTGCCAAGTGTCATAAGATGAGAATGAACTAGCAGAAGTAGGGTGCTTAGTAGTCAAATAGAGTCTTATGATGTTACCATGAAAACTCTATTCGTTCAGCTATTGTCTTACATTTTATTTTTTAACTTGTTACAAATGTTATACGAGGATAAGGATTTTCACGACAACTTACAACATGCTCCCTCATTTTGATGAAAACTTATAGTTTCAACTTCTTACATCAAGTCTAAGTTTTTGTCCCCCTCTGGGTTACGACGGGTTATTTTTATTCAATTGATATTGATCTGGATTCCTTATGGTTTCATGAATACTCGTATGGAGTAAGATTGTCAAATTGATGGGATTTTTTCTTTTTTGCATCCATCTCATGGATGAAAATTTTTGGAGCTTAGTGTTTGAGTTTGTTTGATCATTTTGCGGGGGTCGTATAAGAGTTCTAAGGTGTAAGGAACATTCAAGGTCTTCAGTTTTTTTGAGTGTTTAATTCATTACATGCTCCTTTTCTTTTTGTGTTTTAATCCTTATGTCTCGCTTTAGAATTCTGAGTTTAGGATAGCATCAAGCATTAAACTTTTATTTTTTGACTATAGGATGGCATCAAGTATCAAGGAATGCCATAAAGCCAACTAGTAGCTTAGGAGATGCTTTACAAAGAGGATGCAGATTTTCTGGTAGCCCCTCTCCTCTTGTTTTCATTTCTTTTTAATTTTGACAGTTCTGTATCTACCATTTGCTTCTTTTGTTTTATTTTGTGCAGACAAGATTTTGAGTGCATGGTCTAGGATGCAGATTTTGTCTTTTCAAGAGCATGCACTTGAACAACGACCATCATTGCATGATGCTTTTGGAAGCTGCAGTCTTATATTTTTTATGGTACGCGGTTCTTACGTCTTTAATGGAGGTATGGTCTGATATTTAAATACCACGCTCAATAGACCCTTGTAGTTTTTGAATGGAAAATAGAGTCTGTGTACTTAAGGAAATTAACTTGCCATTGCTTGGGTTGCATCCTTTTCATTTTCAACGTAGTGCACTCTACTAAGGCATTGATTGTTTTTTACTGGTTCTAGTTTTAGGCCTAAGCTCTCTTTTATTAGTTCTTCCAATTTCATGTATAAGCAAATACCATCATTGCCTATTCCTCATTTGCTCGTGTTTTCTTCATGCATGTTGCATTTTTCCTTAAACCAATCTATTAGGCTCTTATAATTAAATACATACTAGGCAGAAAAGTGCTTTCTAGCTTTTGATTTTTATTGTTATTTGTATTGTCCGTTGCAGCTTGTACTTTAACTGTGCTTTGATTGCTTTCTTCTTCTTCTTTAAGGATTAAGTTATCTGTTTCCAAGGGCAATCAAATGATGACGGTATCCATAACTATCTAAGCACCAAATAACTTGTCCTTTCATTTTATATGATTATTATAAAAAAAAAGGTATGTTTGTGACTTGCTCTTTCATTTCATATAATTATTATTAGATGAAGGTATGTTTTGCATTTTTTTCAAGGAGATCCTGCCAAGTGTCATAAGATGAGAATGAACTAGCAGAAGTAGGGTGCTTAGTAGTCAAATAGAGTCTTATGATGTTACCATGAAAACTCTATTCGTTCAGCTATTGTCTTACATTTTATTTTTTAACTTGTTACAAATGTTATACGAGGATAAGGATTTTCACGACAACTTACAACATGCTCCCTCATTTTGATGAAAACTTATAGTTTCAACTTCTTACATCAAGTCTAAGTTTTTCTCCCCTTCTGGGTTACGACTGGTTATTTTTATTCAATTGATGAATTGATATTGATCTGGATTCCTTATGGTTTCATGAATACTCGTACGGAGTAAGATTGTCAAATTGATGGGATTTTTTCTTTTTTGCATCCATCTCATGGATGAAAATTTTTGGAGCTTAGTGTTTGAGTTTGTTTGATCATTTTGCGGGGGTCGTATAAGAGTTCTAAGGTGTAAGGAACATTCAAGGTCTTCAGTTTTTTTGAGTGTTTAATTCATTACATGCTCCTTTTCTTTTTGTGTTTTAATCTTTATGTCTCGCTTTAGAATTCTGAGTTTAGGATAGCATCAAGCATTAAACTTTTACTTTTTTGACTATAGGATGGCATCAAGTATCAAGGAATGCCATAAAGCCAACTAGTAGCTTAGGAGATGCTTTACAGAGTGGTTTTTGTCTTTTGATTTAACACATTATAGGATGGTGACGACAGAACTAGTCATTTGATTTCAGGTTCTGGTATCCCTCTCCTCTCGTTTTCATCTCTTTCTTTTGTTTTTTTTGCTAGTTAGTTTAGGGTTTTATCGATGTTTGAAAACTAGGTGTTTTTTTCCTAGTGTCTGAACTTTGCTTGCATGTTTTTCTAGGGACCCCAAGTTATGAAGGAACATTTATGGATTGCAACTTTGTTGGAGTGTTTGTTTCATTACCTTACTCCTTTCTTTATTTTTCAGGTTGTCGTGCCAGGAATAATGAGTGTTGACTGTTCCTCATTTGCTCATTTTTCTAAAACTAGTCTTTTAGGTTCTTTTCATTAAATACATATCAGGTAACCGAGAGGTCTTTTGAGATTTGATTTAACACAGTATAGGGTGTTGACGACAAGATTAATTGTTTGATTTCAGGTTCTGGTAGCCCCTCTCCTCTCGTTTTCATTTCTTTCTTTTGTTTTATTTGCTAATTAGTTTAGGCTTTTATCGATGTTTGTAAACTAGGCGTTTTTTCCTGGTGTCTGAACTCTGCTTGCATGTTTTTCGAGGGACCCCTAGTAATCAAGGAACATTTATGGACTGCAACTTTGTTGGAGTGCTTGATTCATTACCTTACTCCTTTCTTTTATCTACTTGTCTTTCTGTTTTGCTTTAGAATCTTGAGTGCTCAGTCCAAGATACCAATGTATCTTTGGAGAAGAATGAATGTGAACAAAAACATTTATCACGTGATGTTTTGGAAGGCTTAGTCTTAAGTGGTTTGATATAATTTCTATTCTATACTACATTTGATATTTTGTTCTGTTTGTATGTAGCGACGAGGCCTCTATTATAGTTTTTGAATGGAAAAATAGTATGTGCTTTTCAAGTTCTCAAGGAATTGATTAAGTTGGCATTGCTTGGGCTACATTCTTTTATTTTCACTTTGTGGAGATTTTGGGTAACTGATCACTTGACGACTATAACAAGCAAAGCATCTTTCACCTTGACTTTTCTGTTGGATCCATGATTTTTCATCAATCTGTTGTTTTGCATGTTTTCCCTAGATTAATCGGTTTTCAGTTAACATGCAAGACTAGGAGTACCTTGGGGGTGTTTAATGCATATACTCTTCAATTTCAATGCTTGTTATACTTTTTTTTTTATTTTGTGTGGAAAATAGGTAACACTGGGGTGGTTATCATGGTCACATACTTTGAATGATAAGATATGTGTAAAGGATGCTTCTTGTGTTGGAGATATGTTCTTTTAATTTCCTTTTGTATATTTTAATATAATTTATACTGGTTTATTAGCTAGCATTTGAGTTCAATTGTGCGTACATTCAGGAGTCTATCAACTGCTTTAAGGAAGACTGTTGTAGTTCTTTGAGGCTTTGGAAGTGATTTATTATTATTTTTTGCCTGCTTCATAATTGAGCTCATCAATACAGCTGCTGGGTTTACTCTTTTTATCTCCATGCGCTTTTCAAATAGGTCTTACGCCACTAGTTATTTTGTTTTAATTTGTCTAGATGATTATGTTTTCAACAAGATTACATGAAGTGTTTCCAAGCTGGCCTTTTGATTTTCCATCAATTCAGGTGTTTCCTTACTTCTCTATTTCATTCTAGTCAACAATAATAATTTCCTAAATTATAACTACCGTTTGAATTCACCTTGAATGTTTTTCTAGGAAACCTCCAATTTACCAGGGAACATTTCCTGACTGTAATCTCTTAAGAATGTTTGATTAATTGCCACCTCTATTCTATTATCTACATTTCTCTGTCTTTCTTGAGAATTTATATATTTAGTCTGAGATATCGATTATGTGTCTTTCTAGGATCTTTAATCTGAGCAGATGTCTCCACTGAATCATGCTTTGGAATCCTCTATCTTTGTATTTGCTTGCCACAAAACTTCTAATTCAAGGTCGCGGACTTCTTACAATATAATCTATGCATAAGATACTTTTGAAACTTTCCTTGCATGCTTTTCAAAAAAAGTTTCTTCCTTGTTGCTTATTGTTTGTTTTACATTGGGTTCATTTAATCTAGTGAAGACATAAAGTCTGAATTTGTCTGTTCCGCCTCTCATCACAAACATAAGAGATGGTTCTGTGTAAAACGAGGAGTTATGATGGTGAATTATCAAGTTGTTATTCATCTAAGTTAAACAGTTGTACCCTTGAGCTTTTTGTTTAAGCTTTTTAGCTTCTGAGTGTAAAATTTAAGCTTGAAAAAAGTCAACAAACTATGACAGTGAGTTTTTCATGTACAAGATGCTTGTCAATTCTTTTCCATGTTACAAGGAAATCCTTGAATTCCTTTGAAATTATCAAAATCCCTACCCTCACGTTAACGCTGATTAGTATGATGACTAATGTGTTACAAAACAGTTTGCTAAGTAGAGTGGCAGGAAAATCTTTGTGGTTGCCTCTAGACACTATCTGTATTTCTAAATTTTTCCTTCACTTAATATCTTGCTTATTCCTTTTTATGTTTTCTAGGCTCTTATGTTTTGTTGAAAGAGACAGACATGGATTAATCATCTAGCTGCTAGGGATACTCACTGCTTGATTGATAGCAACCGACTCTTACATCATGCAATGTGCTGCTTCATTTTTTGATTTCTTAGGACCACTAGATACTAGCTGAATTTCATATGCTCTTCATGTAACGATAAATATTAATAGTTGATCTTAGTTTCAGCCACCTTCTACAATTTAAACTAAAATTCTCTCTTTGTTGACACTTAGTTTCCTAAATTGAAGTTACATGAAAGAAAGCAGCGGATCATGATGAGATGAGATGAGAGTGCAATTCAAAAGAACAGGTATATATGATCCTATCCTCGTCACTATTGTGTATTTGCATTGATGGCTTAGCATGAAGGGTTTTGTTGTTCAAGCATGCCTAACATGGAAGGGTGGAACAACAATAGGAGGTGAATGGCCAGTTAAATTGTAAGTTTGTGCTTAACTTGTTGACAGAATTATATTTCCAAAGGGTAAGTGGTGAAGTTGTTCGACCTTTTCTCTATTAGAGATTATCAAGAAGCATGATTCTTTCTATTCATGCTTCTTAAATTGTTTTGTATGATGGTCTTGATGCAATATGATAGGCTGGTAGTGAGCTTGAGACTATCTCTTGCATTGTCTATGCTTAAAATGAAGTAGTTGGTGTTGAAATATCTAATCATCCATTCTGTATTTTTTTTCCAGATGTTTGATTGTGTCAGGGCTGTATTTTCTTTATTTCTTCTATTATCTACATCTCCGGATGTCTACTAGAGTTTGCACTCTATGTACCCTTCTTTTTATGTGTGCTTGTACACAACCTAATAACTGCCTTGTTCACGTTGCATTCATCATGTTGCTATGCTTCTCTCTATGTGTTTTTTTCATAGACATTTGAAATGTGGTTGCGTGCATGTAACTCTGTCTGGCTTTGTTCACGTATTCAACATGTAGCTATTTCATTGCACATTTCCTCTGTGTGTCTTTTAGCTAAGTGTGGCTACATACATGTAATTTTGTTTGCCATGCATTGTGTGCAGCTCACAGCCAGCGTCCAGCCTAGGGTAAATAAGAGCGATGCTTGTGATGAGCAGCTAGCTGTCCTTGTTCATGTCGCCTTCCCCATGTAGCTATTTCCTCCTATTTTTCTTTGCTAATTACTTAATTCTCTTGCTCTATATTGTAATTTTGTCTGCCATGCGTCATGTGCAGCTCACAGCCAGTGTCAAGCCTAGGTAAATAAGAGCGATGCCTGCTAATTGCCTTTGCTCATGTCGCATTCACCATGTAGCTATTTCCACCTATTTTTCTATGTTTATTACTTAATTCTCTTGCTCTATATTGTTATTCGTTGGAATCCAAAATAAACCTTCCTTGCATGCTTTTCAAAAAAAGGTTTTTTTCCTGTTGTTTATTGATTTTATTTACATTGGGTTCATTTAGTCTAGTGGAGACATAAAGGCTGAATTTGTTTGTTCCTCCTCTCTTCACAAACATAAGAGCTGGTTCTGTGTCAAACGAGGAGTCATTATGGTGAATTTTCAAGTTGTTATTCATCTAAGATAAACAGATGTACCCTTGAGCTTTTTGTTTAAACTTTTTAGCTTTTGAGTGTAAAATTTAAGCTTGAAAAAAGTCGACAAACTATGGCAGTGAGTTTTTCATGTATAAGATGCTCGCCAATTATTTTCCATGTTAAAACAAGGAAATCCTTGAATTCCTTTGAAATTATCAAAATCCATACGCTCATTTTAACACTAGTTGGTATGGAGATTGATGTGTTATAAAACAGTCTACTAACTAGAGTGGAAGGAAAATCTTTGTTGTTGTTTCTAAATTCTAAATCTGCAACTCATTTTTAAATTATTCCTTTGCTTAATATCTTGTTTACTCCAATTTATGTTTTACTAGCTCTTACGTTTTGTTGGAACAGATGGACATGGATACTCACTACTTGATTGATAGCAACCGACTCTTACATCATGCAATGTGCTGCTTCATTTTTTTATTTCTTAGGACCACTAGATACTGGCTGAATTTCATATGCTCTTCATGTAATGATAAATATTAATAGTTGATCTTAGTTTCAGCCACCTTCTACAATTTAAACTAAAACTCTCTCTTTGTTGACACTTAGTTTCCTAAATTGAAGTTACATGAAAGAAAGCAGCGGATCATGATAAGATGAGATGAGAGTGCAATTCAAAAGAACAGGTATATATGATCCTATCCTCGTCACTACTGTGTATTTGCATTAATGGCTTAGCATGAAGGGTTTTGTTGTTCAAGCATGCCTAACATGGAAGGGTGGAACAACAATATGAGGTTTAGAAAAAAAATCTAGATGCAGGTAAAAAACTCTCAATTACACGGGATTGCTAGAGGAGGCCTACGCGTGGGACTTAGACACGGGTCAAATGGGTTGGCCTGGTATGTCACGCTCAACAACTCTTGGCCCTTTTTTTCTATTTTTTTTCTCAATTAATGCTTCTTTTTATATGTTTTTTTAAATATTTATATATAGATTAACAATAGTCTCCTTTTTATTTTGCTTAGATAACCTTTTTAAAATGATGGTAACTTTTTGGTCATGTATTTAATTCTCAAAGAGTTTTTTTTTTTCATTCATATTTTTTTATCTTTTGTATGGATGACATATTTTTGAGAAACAAAATCCATGTAATATTTCTAATATGTGTAGCCTTGCATTTTTTGTTTTTATTTTATTCATTCAATTTAATGTTTTTGTCTATCTGTATTATTGTTTGATTGAATGAAACATTGTTTGAAAAATCTCTTTCTGTAAGTGTCGCATGAAAAATCTATGAATAGAGAAAATGATAAGAAAAATAAAAAATAGCAAACAGGATTGTGTCATTGATGTAGTGATGACACGTGCTACCATAGAAGAGATAACTTGCTATAACAATTTCAAAGCTAGCTAGGAAAGTCATAGGTGGAACCTAAAGGAATCCATACACACCAATCTAACTTAATTATGTTGTTTCATAGTTGTGTTTTATAAGGTTAGACAAAGGTTAAAAGAACAAAGAAATGGAAAATTCTCGAGTGTGATTTGGTTTTAAATAGGATGACCGAATCATGTTTAAGTTAGATTGCTCATACAAGCCATGTAGAGCCCACCTTGACACTATTGGATTTGAAACACGAGCCATGTAAGGGAAATGATACAAGGCAAAACTAGATAAACAAAAGAGAAATGAACTATGCTAACAACTTATTTTGTTTGATTTCATTTCAATTTTCATTTTTGTTTTTATTAAAAACTTATTGACATGTAATTAAATAAAGATGTTAAATAACATGACACATCACGACATCATGTTTGTTTGTATTGTATCCATCACTTATAATCCTAGTTCAATATTTAATTATCGTCTATTTTTAGAATTTATTAATGCTTGTGGTGAACAATTAATTTTATTGAATACATACTCAGTGTTTCGGAGTTTTCATTGTCAACCAAGAATTTTACATCTTCCATATTATTTTTCTAAGATTGAATTTACTTTTAATTAGATTCGTATTGTAGTATGAAACCTGGACTAGTAATAACATCACAAGGCTTCCGGTTGTAGTTGAATGTTCTTAGGAGACCATGGTTGGATTATGGCTTTCTATGCTTCTCATTCTATAAATAAATTCACACACATTAAAATACTTAAAAACCAAAAAATATTTATTTATTTATTATGAATAAAAAAAACTAGGTCCTCGAGTGAAGTTACTATTCATTACAATAGTATAATTACTATTTTACCCCTTGACCATTAAATATTTTTATACTAAAGCTTTACTATTCTTTTTTGTTAATATATCAAAAATTACTTACTCACCATTTATGAACTCTGTAACATTTATGTTTTATTGTTTCTTGACAACAGGTTCCATACTTTGAGATCTTTATTTTATATATTATATTTCACTAAACTCTTGTATTTAGAACCTCTTACCCCCAACCCCCAACTCTTGTATATTATTGAACTCCAATCCTTCAAATTTCTTTCTCAATTCTTATTTTAGACCTCGTTGAGCAGTTGTTACAAGTTTTTTTATAGGAATACTTGACCAATACTTTTCTTTAGCCTCCTTAAATCTATCTAAATACTGCTTCACAATCTCTCTAAGGTTTTGTTTCAATTTTACTAAATCAACCAACATAAACTTAAGCTCAATCCTAAAGAAAGTGTGCTTTCGTGTATGCATTTTTTGTTAATTAATTTGTGAACAACCTTATTTTAGAAATTCAAAATCAACATCTTCTCTATATTGGCAAATGAATCTAGCTAAATTTAAGAGTACATCTTGACCCTTAACCATTGAATAACATAAAATCTAGGAATCTAAATTTGGTGGGATAAAAGGGTATATTATATATATAAGTAGTCTAGATAGGGTCTCTTATAAGTTCTTTGAATTTGTTGAATCATTGGACCATAAGCTTCATAATTTGTTTTGACTTGCTTTATATGAGCTTATCATTGTCTTATGATCTGGACGACGGATTTGATAGATTAACTAGGATTGATTGAGATCGATCTAATATATTTTTGTTTTAATATAATTTAAAAAAAAAATGTCTCGAATTTTATGAATCACATTATGTTCTTACTAATTGTCCGGGTTGTCTTTAGATCCATCACGTCAATCATGTCATATCAGGTGAGCCTCCACATAATTATTTTTTATTAAACAATATTAACATCGTGTGGATGTTTTGTTTTCATGTTAAAAAAAAACTGACACTAGTCAACGACCTAGTTATCCTATATACTTGGACATAGATTATCACCGTGTAGGTTTTTATTGTAGATTTCAATGGTTGTTTTGGTTTGGTTTGGTTTGATTTTTTGGTGTTCGATATACAGTTTGGTTTAGTTTTTTGGTGTTTGGGTTATGTTTTGTTGTGTTTTTTTTTCTTTCACTTAACTGGTGGCTGCTTTGCCACGTGTCTCGGTTGTTTTGTTTTTAGTTGTTTTTTTCATCTTAGGGCTTGCTTTTCCTTTTTTAATCTTTTTTGCATCTTTGGCCTGCTGTTTTCGTTCCGGATTTTGTGTTGATTGTTTTACATGGTTATTTGTTTAATCGTATTGACATTTGGTTTATTGTTGCTTCTGGTCTAGTAAGTATTGTAAGGCCATGGATCCATAATATGGGTTTAAGAATGGAAACAATAGCTGAAGATATCTGAATGCAATGCCCTACATCATTATTACGCATTGGTCTTAACATGGCTCCTACTTAATGTCTTAGATGTTAAGTTGGGAACATTCCTCTCCATGTCCTAAAGCTTTTATTGTTTTGTGTGATACCATACAATAAACCCATGTATAGTAATGTGTGTTTATATGTGCACGGGAATGTGTTAAGTTGTACACAACTTTATCTTGTGTGTGGATGTATGATTTAGACCAAAACTACATTTGTTAAGATTTCATGTTGATTCCATTTTTATTTTTTTTAAGTTGGTTGACCCGGCACCCAATCTTGTTGAAGAAAAAGAGAATGTGTTCATTGATATGGTTATATATTATTATTATGGTATAAACTAAAAGAAGTGTTTTTATTGAGCATTATTGCACTAAACACTATTCATTTAAAAAAATGTATATTTTTTCCTTCATAATTTTATATTTAATATTTAGTTTATTGGAGTTTAGAATTCATAATTTATTGTGGTTCGCCTCATATGTGATTAGCTTGGTTTCATAATCCGTCACGGGGTTGATAGGTTGCCTATATTATTTTTGTCTCTTTTTATTGTTGTTTTATTAAATTGTATTCTATAAAATTGAGTTGATTGAGAATTAGACTTTCTGATTTATTTTGGTTTTTCTATGAAGTTATCTTGGTCTTCTAATTCGCGTGGCGGGTTAAACCAGTTTGCTTGAGTTTTTGTTTGTCTTTTTTAGTTATTTTTATTTTATTTTATGCTTCAACATCCGGATTTATTATGAATAAGGTTTCATGATTTATTTTCATTGTTTTCTAAGAGGTTATATCTCAGCCTTATGACTCGGCTCATGTGATATAGGGGTTAGCTCGGGTAAACTTAGGTCATTTTATTGTCGTGTTTTTAGATTATGACTCGGGTATATATCTCATGTTAAAAAAAGACACTAGTCAACGACCTAGTTATCCTATATACTAAGACATTAGATTATCATTGTGTAGTGGAAGAGCTTTTTTGTTGTAGATTTCATTAGTTGGTTTGGTTTGGTTTTTTGGTGTTCGGGTTACAATTTGGTTTGGGTTTTTGTTGTTTGAGTTACGTTTTGTTTTGGGTTTTTGTTGTTTGGCTTAACTGGTGGCTACTTTGCCACGTGTCTCGGTTGTTTCCTTTTTAGCTGTTTTTTCATCTCAAGGCTTGCTTTTCCTTTTTTGCATCTTTTGTCTGCGGTCTATGGTCCGGATTTTGTGTTGATTATTTTATATGGTTATTTGTTTGTATTTTGCAATTTGAATCTATCATTTTAGCTAAGAGTATTCGTGATGTTTGCTGGATCAATTATTGATTTCTGTTTCATGTCTTTGGTGAATGATTTTATGCTGGAATTAGTTAATGAAATTGGAAAATCAGTGATTTGCGATTTGAATCTATCATTTTTTGTTGAAAGTGTTGGTGATGTTTAGTGGATCAAATATTGTTTCCTACATTGTGTATGCCTTTGGTGAATGATTTTGTGCTGGAATTAGTAATGGCGATAGACTTATATGAAGTTATATTTGTCAATATTTCGCTTTTTATTCGATAGAGAAACTTGCAGTTCAGTCATTACTTATAGTTCATATTACCATGCCAAAATCATGATGCATGTTAGGTTGTGGGGACTCTTATAAATATGAATGTTGGAAGTTGCATTGATATAGAAATTAATAGATAAATAGGAAAGCAATTCCCTGATGTAATTAGGAAATATGTGTTGGTATTCCATTAGATGTTAAACTCCTGATTTGTAGGAAAAGCCCTACGGCAACTTTGTATATATAGTGAGTACAATCAATACAAATCATTCATTCCAGTTGAATCAATTAATCTACAATGAATGCATGATGAGAATTGTAAGAGCTAGAGGCATCAAGATAAGTTGATTTCCTATATCATATTGAAAAAAGAACTGCAACATTTTTTCCTTAGTCTTAGATGGCATTAGAATACCAAATGGTCTCTAGTTGAGATAAGAACTAAGGGTAAAATTCATTATTCCCTTAAAATTTACAGGTTCTCTCAATTACCTCATGATGTCCATCAATTTATCAATAAAGTATGCTATCTATCTATCTTAGCAAAACTAATGGAAATGCCCTTTTATTTTGTAAACTTCAATTTTCTTTAAAAAGAATGGATAGTTTATCAATTAGCTCCTTAAATAAATTTTAACATGATTTAGTTTAAAGATAAAATTTTATTTTGAAAGCAAAGCAAATTCACTTGAAAAAAAAAGGCATGATCTATATAATCTAAGTTCACATAAGATTTATTTAAAAAAATAAACATTAGACTACTAAAAACAGAAAATATAAAACCACATTCACTTGAGATTCAATCAATGCCTTTATATATGTGTAATAGTTCATTTTGACAAAAAAAACAACAATCAACATGATGTGTTATCCAATAGTCAACTTGATCTACCACATCTCAATTTCTTCATTAATTGATCTATTGTTCTGCTACATTGACTTTGATTGATTATTCTTGATTTGTTGCATCTGAAATTCTTCGTTAACACCTCGTAAACTTTGTCGGGGGGCTAGAGGCAGTTTGTTGTAGAAATACTGAAGGGTCACTTTTGGTAGTGGTTTGGTGAAGAGGTCGGCAATCTGATTTCCTGAGGGGACATGTCGAGTAACAAGTAGTTCCTGGGCAACACTTTCGCGAAAAATGATAATCCAACTCGATATGTTTGCTTTGGGTATGGAATAGTGGATTTATTTTCATGTGAAGTGCACTTAAATTATCACAATAAAGTATGGAGAGAGATGATAATGTGTCGTGAAGATCATTGAGAAGGAAAGTTAGCCATATGAGTTATGTTGTTTTGTTACCATTGCATGATATTTTGCTTATGTGCTTGACCGTGAAATTGTGTTGTTTTTTTCCACACAAAGAGATGAGATTTCCTCTAAGGAATGTACAATATCCAGTAATGGATTGTCTCGTTGCAGTGCACCCTGCCCAATCTACATCTGAAAAATCAAATAGATCAAGTGTAGTATGTGAAGAAAAATGCAATCCCATTTCAATTGTTCCTTCGACATCATAAATTGTGTTGAACCATTGTTAAGTGTCATTGTGGGAGCATGCATAAATTGTGATACATAATTAACCGTAAATGATATATTAGGACGAGTGAGTGTAAGATACTATAAAGCTCCAACAATTTCTAGATAGTAACTTGGGTCTTCCATTAGAGTATCATTGGAAGATGTTTTTGTTTTTTTCCTCAAGGGCCCCACCTATAGGCTTACAATCAACCATATTTGACGGTTCAAGTATTGTCAATGCATAGTGTGACTAGGATAGATGAAGATCATTTGTTGCTGGTGTGATTTCCATTCCAAGAAAATGATGTATCGGTCCTAAGTCTTTCATTGCGAATCTAGTACTTAGTAACAAAATAAAATTGGATATAAGCGTTGGAGTTGAACTTGTGATCATCTCATCCACGTAAAGGAGCAAGATTAATGAGCAATAATCTGAATGGAGATATTTTTTTTCTATATCTTCTGGACTCTCTCTTCTGTCTCTATGATCAAGATCCAACAATCCAAAATGTATGGAGCTCTTGACGCTTGTTTATTCCAGTTTTAGAGCCTAAAATCTCCAGATCTGTTCTCTCTGTGCTTAGATCTTCATTCCCGGTAGGCTTCACCTCTCAGATTATCTTCCTTGTGTGCTTGCTTTTTTGCAGTTTTGCTAATGGCTTTCATTTTGAAATTTTGAAAGATTTGAGAGGATCGTGAAATCGGACCGATCCGGTCTGATTTTAAAAATTCAAACCCGATTTTGACCGAGTTTGACCCAAAACGAGTTTCAACCCCGAGTTAACACGTTGTGATGAGTCAACTCGCAAACTCGTATGAGTTTACGAGTTGACTCGCGAGTTTGACAACACTGGATGCACCATCACTCCATCATGTGACTTATTAAAATGATGCCATGTCATATCTTTGGCATGGTGTGGAGACATAAATATCCCCTGAAGTCTTGGTGTCAAATGAAAGTATTAGAGTTGCTTCTCCGCCTTATAAGAGCCTTTACTAGTAGGGTTTATGTGTTTGTATGTGAACTTCCACATAAAATCACACTTTATTTTCATTGCATCTACCCCATAATACAACATGCGGTAGATTCATTTGCCTTTTTATTTCAAAATTAATTAGACTTTGCACGTTGAATTAGATTTACCCCAAGGCCCCTTTCATTCTTTTTTTTTAAATATCTCCAACAATTCGATACTACATTCATTACTGTGCAAAGGGGACAACTATGTCTCCCTTGAGTTGAATCATTATCTCTAGTTTACAGATTATTAATGGCCAAGACAAAGAAAACAAAAGCCAACATCACAAATGCTTAAAACTACAACAACACATAGAGCAACAACACACACAACAATACTATACACAATAATATGCATTTAATCAATAGAAATACTAAAAACTAACGAAGGATCAAATTTTACACGAAATAAAAACTTAGGGAGGATGAAATTGTAAGAGATTTCTAATTTTATAAATTATTTCAAATAAGATAAATCTTAAAAAAAATTAGGACCAAATCAAATGGAATAACAAATTAAAGGGTTGCTTTGAATTTTGGAAGGGCTAAGCATGGAAACCAAGGACAAAAGAGAATTGAGCATCAGATTGACCTTGTACAGCCTATAAAAGCAATCCCGATGAGACAAAAGAGCTTTAAAGGCAGGTAGATGAGTTGATGATGACGGGGTACATCTGTGAGAGTATGAGCTCTTGTGTTGTGCCAATGTTACTTGTGCCTAAAAAGGATGGAACATAAAAGAAATGTGTTGACTATCATGCCATTAACAATATAATGGTAAAGTATAGATATCCTATCCCTAGACTTGATGACATGCTGAATGAGTTGTATGGAGCATGTATTTTATCTAAAAGTGACTTAAAAAGTGGGTATTATTAGATTAGGATAAAAGTAGGTGATGAATGGAAAACAACATTTAAGACTAAACATGGTTGTATGAGTGGTTAGTCATACTGTTTGGGCATACAAATGCACCTAGCATGTTTATGAGATTGATGAATCATGTTGAGGGGGAGGCCTTGAATATAAGGCGTGCACTGAATATGCAAATTAAAAAAGATGATGTAGAATAAGAACAAGAAAACATATTTCACACTTGATGTCACATACAAAACAGGGTGTGTAGCATGATAATCAATGGTGGTAGTTGTACTAATGTAGCTAGTGATACATTTGTGAAGAAATTGAACGTGGTTTGCATTAAGCATTTTAGGCTTAATGGTTGAATGAATGTGGTAAAGTAAAGGTTACCAAGCAATTGTCAATTGTGTTTTCTTTTCGGAAGTATTCTGATGAGGTTGTGTGATGCAGTCTCAATACATACTAGTCCATTACTATTAGGGCGTCCATGGCTGTTTGAATCGGAAGACGATTCATGATGGGTTTAGAAATAGGTTCACTATTGTAAAGGATATAAACCATCACTTCTGTACCTCTGTCCCCAAAACAAGTATATGATGATCAAATAAAATTAAAAGGGAATGTGAGGATGGGAAGATTGAAAAATCATGTGAGGACAATGGTGAGAGAAGACCATCAAATTCGACAAAATCTAAATAATTAATTAAATTGGTTAAGAGTGGAGGTAAAAGCCGAGGAGTGAAGAAAATAAGCTTGTGTTATGATAATAGCATGGAAACACTAAAAAAATAACCAAATTTTTATGCTAAAGGAGCTTAAATTAGATGTGTGTTTTTTCACTAACAAGACGGTGATCTTACTTGTGTATAAGAAGGCTTATTTAAACATTAACATGTAGATAATGTTACTTGTGTATAAGGAGGCTTATTTAAACACTCACAATCTTGATTTTGTTGTACCTAATGTGGTTGTTTCACTATTGTAGGAGTATGATGATGTATTCCCTAAAGGCGTTTCTAGTGGATTACCGTCAATTAAGGGAATTGAGCATCAGATTGACCTTGTACAGCCTATAAAAGCAATCCCGATGAGACAAAAGAGCTTTAAAGGCAGGTAGATGAGTTGATGATGACGGGGTACATCTGTGAGAGTATGATCTCTTGTGTTTTGCCAATGTTACTTGTGCCTAAAAAGGATGGAACATAAAAGATATGTGTTGACTATCATGCCATTAACAATATAATGGTAAAGTATAGATATCCTATCCCTAGACTTGATGACATGCTGAATGAGTTGTATGGAGCATGTATTTTATCTAAAATTGACTTAAAAAGTGGGTATTATTAGATTAGGATGAAAGTAGGTGATGAATGGAAAACAACATTTAAGACTAAACATGGTTTCTATGAGTGGTTAGTCATACTGTTTGAGTATACAAATGCACCTAGCATGTTTATGAGATTGATGAATCATGTTTTGTGTGCATTCATTAGTAAGTTTGTGGTTGTGAATTTTGATGACAACCTAATTTATAGCAAAAACTTGAATGAACATCTTGATCATTTGCATAGGGTGCTTAGTATATTGTAGAATGAAAAACTATATGCTAATTTCAATAAGTGTACCTTTTGCATGGAGAAAATATGTTTCTTGGATATGTAGTAAATGCATAGGGTATTGAGATAAATGAAAAAAAGGTCAAGCCTATCCAGGATTGGCCTACGCCCAAGTCTATAGCTAAGGTAAGGAATTTTCATGGATTTGCTAGCTTTTATAGGAGGTTTGTGAAAGACTTTAGAACTATTGCAACACCTTTTAACTGAAATTGTAAGAAAGTGTTAGATTTAAATGGTATGATGAACAAGATATTGTAAAGCCCGAGAATAAAATATACAAAGAGGGGAAGGATTATAATAATTTAAAATGTTGTTATAATACAAATTTTTTTTAAAAAGGTCAAGGCTATCCAGGATTGGCCTACGCCCAAGTCTATAGCTAAGGTAAGGAATTTTCATGGATTTGCTAGCTTTTATAGGAGGTTTGTGAAAGACTTTAGAACTATTGCAACACCTTTTAACTGAAATTGTAAGAGATTTAAATGGTATGATGAACAAGATATTGTAAAGCCCGAGAATAAAATATACAAAGAGGGGAAGGATTATAATAATTTAAAATGTTGTTATAATACAATTTTTTTTAAAAAAGAAAGAAATAAAAGGGGCTGAAATATAAAGAAAGGGAGAAAGATGGGGCCAAAATGGAATTAAGAAGAGATGGGACTATAAATACCCATCCCTTCTCTCATCCATGGCCGACTGGAAACTAGAAAACAAGGGGGGAGGGGAATTTCAGATTTTTACTTCTTGAAACTAGGAGTAAACACCCAAAATTAGTTAACCCATATAAGCCTTGGAATTCTAAAGTGGAGGCACATAATCGGGTGGAGAAGTAACAAGAAGAAAAGTGAAGAATTGGGAAAGAAAAGAGGGAGAAGAGTGGCTGGCTATATACAAGAAGAAGAAGGCTAAGATTCTTCCAAAAATTGAGAAGTAAAGTTTATATTCCATACAAGTAAGGAGTTCTAATTCCAATTCCTATGAAATTAACTTCAATTTGATTAGAAGTTCATGATTTTTCTAGAAATGGGAATTAGAGCTCTTTGACACAAAATATTGGGAAAATGCAGAAATTAGTGAATGGACTAGAAATTTAATCTAAGTACCTTAAAGAGGAAGAAGAAATGAGTGCATAAAAGAGAGGAAGGGAACTCTTGGTTCCCTTGGGCATGTCTCGCCAGAAAACATTGCGAAGAGGGAATGAGAATTTATGAAATTGCTTAACTAATTAACTTGGTACAAATGACCTTAAAGAGGACATAAATGAGAAGGGTTTACATGAATAAAGGGTAGGCATGGTTATGACTGATGAGGAAGCAGGGGGCAGCAACACAAATTTGATTCTAGCATATTTAGGATGGTAATTTTCGGATTTTTATTATTTTTATTCTTTTCTTCTTAGTTTTGGGTTATTATTGCTTATTTGGGTCAATTGTAAGTGGGCTTCATATAAGTCCACCTAAGGGGGGTCCATTAGGGTTTCTTTAAGTCTCAATATAAATAGAGGCATAACCAAACATGTAAGGTTACGCAATTTTGAGATCAATAAACTTCTTTGCAGCACTTGTGTGTTGGTGGGATAATCTCCCTTCCTTGGTTCTCTAAAGAACTGAAAATCGCTTATCGAAGAACAACTGGCTTCGTGGCGTCATCCTTATACTTCTCGTTCGCGAATCTATATTCGTTGGGTGGGGGTTTTCGATTCCAATAGTGTCTTTGCGTGCCTAGGTACAAGTTATCTTTGTGTCACACTCCTATCAAACCTGATTTACTTGGCTTTCCGGGAATTGGTGTCTTTGCGTGTAAATCAGGAGGTTCGCATCACTATTGGAATGAGTAGAATGACACCACGAAGCCAGTTAATCTTCGATAAGTCGGATTCAATTCGTTCAAGAACTAAAGAATGCTCACTCTCACACATAAACTGAAAAGTTCAGAAATAAGTTTAATCAATGGCCGCCGAAATTTTTGTCTAACATGAGTTTATATAGTCTTTTAAAAAAACCTAACCCTAATGGACCCCTTATGTGGACTTAAATGAGGTCCACTCAAAAGCCCAGGAGTTAATCCAAACAAGCCTTGGATCTTAGCTGAAAACAAAGTCTTAATTAAGCCCAAACAAGCCTTGGGCTGTAGCTAACTAACTTAAATGAAGCCCATAAGGTTTATTTATTCTTTTGCATCCAGCCCATCAATCTCATGTTTCCAAGTTGTAGTAGGATTCTTTTGGCTCCTTTGTTGTCCTCTCTTCATGACCCAAATAAAGCTGGGCTGGACCCCTCCTACACATAGATACTTCAATGGTCCTTGCAATTATGTCTTGGGTGAAACCTTCAAAACCACGAATCAAGCCCCTAAACATGTAATGCGTCTTTGCTGAAGTTTCTGGGCCGGTTCGCATCATCCCTTCTTTCCTCGAAAGGATTCGACCTCAAATCAAAATCGTTATGTTGTTGATGGCTCGACAATCAACACACATCCTCCATGTTTCATCCTTCGTAGGCATGAGTAGCACGGGTACAGCACATGGGTTTATACTCTCACGAATATATCCCTTATCTATTAGCTCATAAACTTGCCTTTGCAGCCCAGTCATCTCCTCTGGATTCGTCGGTTAGGAATTGAAGCTCCACATACAAAATCAACATATGTGCTCAATCCCCCGCAATGCTCAAAAATCAATCTGATGCTCACTCCTCGTGTCTTACCTTCACTCTCGACCAGGTTTGGGTATTTTTGAGTTGTGGTTGAATGGTCTGATTTGTTTGCGTTTGGATGACTGTCTGAATGGGTTGCAGTGGTTTCGGTTTTGGCCGCATCCGATGGTATTCTCTCCCCTTGATCTCACCTTGTTTTTCTCTCCCCATTGCCTCATCATACTCATGTTTTAGCTTTATTTGATCATCATGCACCTGTTTGGGTATAAGAGGTTTGTGAGTGATGGTTTTACAATCTTTTACAATGGTATACCTATTCTTAACCCCATCATGAACTGCCTTCCTATCATATTGCC
Organism: Salix purpurea; assembly: GCA_027405865.1. Taxonomy (NCBI): domain Eukaryota; kingdom Viridiplantae; phylum Streptophyta; class Magnoliopsida; order Malpighiales; family Salicaceae; genus Salix; species Salix purpurea. The sequence goes on from CM050333.1 coordinate 13,442,442, forward strand.
ACGGCCTCCCCAACAAGATGTGACTTGCTTGCATTGGTACCACATCGCACAGAACTTCATCAACATATTTCCCAATCGAAAATAGGACTACAACCTGCTTAGTCACTTTCACTTCACCACTATCATTCAGCCATTGCAATCTATATGGTTTCGCATGCTTAACAGTACTCAAATTTAGTTTACTAACAGAGTGGTACTGCAAACATTAACACAGCTTCCACTATCAATAATTAAACCACACACCTTGCTTTGTACGTAACAGCGCATATGGAAGATATTCTCTCTTTGTTGATGAGATTTATCTTCTTTGACTTGAACCTGAAGTGTGCGCCTTATAACCAAGGACTCCGCAACCGGTAATGCTATGTCACCATCATCAATATCCTCCAATGGTTGCATGCCTTCGCAATCAGATCGGTCACTTTCAGATTTCATATCACTATCATCTCTAATCATCATGATTCTCTTGTTTGGACACTCTGAAGCATAATGGCCATGCCCTTGACACCTAAAACATTTACATCACGAGTACGTTTAGGTTGAGTTTCAGATTTACCTTTGGCACCGGTAGGGACATCAACTTTAGCCGTTGTTCATTCAGTTTTAGAAGGAACAAAGGATCTTGGCTGGACAGTACCCTCTCTCTTCAGATTCGTCTTCCAAGATGATGAAGAGCCCGAATTAAATCCTGGCCGAACATGTCCCTTCCTGAGTTGTCTCTCCACCTTCGTAGCCATGTGAACCATGTCCTCTAGCTCCACATAGTGCTGTAGCTCAACCACATTGGCAATGTCACGATTCAACCCATTAAGAAATCTAGCGATGGTGGCTTCTCTATCCTCAAGAATACTGGCGCGAATCATTGCTATCTCCATCTCTTTGTGATATTCATCTACTGTCTTATAGCCTTTATTCAGACCTTAGAGCTTCAGGTATAGGTCTCTATAATAGTGGTTTGGCACAAATCGTCTCCTCATTAACGCTTTCATCTCCCCCCAACTCTGAACGGCTCGCTCCTCATTCCTCCTCTGACTGATTACAATCTGATCCCACCAAATCATTGCATACGCTGTAAACTCAATCATTACCAATTTCACTTTTTTTTGTTCAAAATAGCTATGACAATCAAAAATCCAATCTACTTTTTTCTCCCACTCCAAATAAGCCTCGGATCATTTTTACCTTCGAAGTTAGGAATTTTCAGTTTGATGTTGTCCCCATCCATATCTTCATAATTCCCCATGCCATGGAAATTCACATTCCTCCTAGCTCTGCTCGGTCCAGACCTGATTCCTTGGCCAACAGATGCAAAATCATAGTCATCTTCGCCCATATCTGCGTTCTCATCAACATAGTCTTCAAAATCAAATCTGTTATTTCGTACGGCCATGCGGACCGTATTTCCTCGGCGATCAGCCCCACTATTCTGTTGCTTTATTGAATTCACCTCATCTTTCATATCGTTCTCGTACTTCTAGGTACACAAACCCTTGTGTAATCAATTTGCGGCAGAAATGAACCTCCAATTGAAACCTCTAGTATACGATATCGAAATAAGCCCCAATTTAATAAATCATGCGATATCAATCCCAAGACAAAGAATGTAAAGTTTCAATTGATTCTAAAGTGTTTTTCTCAGGGTTCACTAAGGTAGTGTTTCTGCGGCAGAAATGAATATCGAAATAACCCCTCAAGAAATCAATATCAGAATAAGCCCAAAGTTGACAAATGATACCATCTCAACACCAATAGATGGAATATGAATTTTCAATTGATTCCGATGTGATTTGCATATGTTTTCCCAGAGTAGTGTTTTATGCAGCAAGATTTCAATGATTCTTCAAATTTCAACTAAGAATTGGACTCTATCTCTCTTTCTTTTCTTTTCTGTTTTTTTTTTCTCTTAAGATTCTGAAATGAAGAAACAGAAAAACAATGAAATATAACTTCTAGTTTTTTTTTTATTAGATGACGCTGACACGAAGAACAAGGAGATGAACAAAAACACTGGAAAACTTCAAGGAACACTAAAAAAAAAGCATGAAAATAACATAATGATATGACCTTGTTTCGGAGCCTAGCTGTGATACCACCTGATGCGAACCTCGTGATCACGTGGTCACGCAACCCACAACCAAGAATGAGATAAGATCCCAGAAAGCCAAAATAAAGTCTGAAAGGAATGTGACACTATTGGAATGAGTAGAATGACGCCACGAAGCCGGTTAATCTTCGATAAGTCGGATTCAGTTCGTTCAAGAACTAAAGAATGCAAGAATCACTCTCACACATAAACTGAAAAGTTCAGAATTAAGTTTAATCAATGGCTCCGAAATTAGGGTTACATGACTTTAAATAGTTCTTAAAAAGTAACCCTAATGGACCCCTTATGTGGACTTAAATGATATCCACTCAAAACTGAACCAAAATCCTAAATTGAAAGCCCATCACTTAATTCAAGCAAGCCTTGGATCCTATTTGAAAACAAAGTCTTAATTAAGCCCAAACAAGCCTTGGGCTGTAGCTAACAAAATTAAATAAAGCCCATAAGGGCTGGACCCCTCCTACACATAGATACTTGAATGGTCATTGCAATTATGACTTGGGTGAAACCTTCAAAGCCACGAATCAAGCCCCTAAACATGTAATGGGTCTTTTTTACTTGCTATCATTAAAAAGAACTTGAAAGCATGGGAAGATTGCTTGCCACATGTTGAATTTGCTTATAATAGAAGTATACATTCTGCAACTAAGTTTTCATCGTTTGAAATGGTTTGTGGCTTTAACCCTTTGTCACCTTTGGATTTAACTTCTTTACCTTTGAGCGAACATGTGAGCTTAGATGGGAAAAAGAAGACAGAATTTGTTAAAATTATTCATGAAAAGGCATAACTAAAAATTGAAAGGAGGACTAAACAATATGTCTAACAAGCCAACATGGGATGCAAGAAGGTTGTGTTTGAACTAGGTGATTGGGTTTGGTCGCACTTAAGGAAGGAATGTTTTTCAGAGAAACAACATTCAAAACTCCTACCGCAGGGAGGTCGAGTCATTTCAAGTAGTGGAACACATCAATGATAATGCCTACAAGCTTGACTTACCCGGTGAGTATGGTGTCAGTGCAAGCTTTAATGTTTCTCATTTATCTCCTTTTGATGTTGTGCATGATATGAGGACAAATCCTTTTCAAGATGATGCGAATCTCGTGATTATGTGGTCATGCAACCCACAATCAAGACCGAGATCTGATCTAGTAAAGCAAAAATAGGTCTGATAGAAGTGTGACACAATGGAAACCTGCCCTAAGGAACCAACACTATTGTAATAGAATTCTTTTGTTTCCTTTGTTGTCCTCACGTTATGGCCCAAATAAGGTCAGCAACATTAAAGGTAGCACTAACACCATTCTCACTTGGACGATCATTTTTGTATGCGTTGTCGTTTATTCTCTCTAAAACCTGAAATGGACCATCCCCATGAGGCTGTAATTTTGATTTCCTTTGGTTAGGAAATCGTTCCTTCCACATATGCACCCAAACCCAATCACCATCTTTGTATCCCTTTTTCGCTTTATAAACTCTGTTCTTTTTCTCTATTTGCAAACAACTCCCTCATGGAGTTGTCTCACCAACCTTGCCTTCTTTTCGCCATCTAAACTTTTCTTTTCTTCAAAAGATAAAGGAATTAAGTCCATAGGAGTTAGTGGATTAAAACAATAAACAACTTCAAAAGGAGAAAAACTAGTGGTCGAATGCATAGTTCTATTATAAGCAAACTCAACAAAAGGAAAACATTCTTCCAAACTTTTCAAATTCTTTTGAATTACAACAAGCAAAAGTTGAGATAATGCTCTATTCACTACCTCAATTTGTCCATTTGTTTGAGGATGACATGTTATCTAAAATTAAAATTTAGTTCCGAACTTTCCCTATAAGGTCTTCCAAAACTAGCTAAGGAACTTAACATCACGATCTGACACTATGATATGAACTTCATTAACAATTGTGATGAAACCCAATAAGAATGATGGTTTAGAACCCCAAGATCTTGTAGACAAGATTGGTTGAGCCTGATCTGACCATCAAAGGGCATGAATTTGATGACTTTCAAGGTTATTAATTAGAGGAATGAAGTTGGTCTTAAATGGTTATGTTAAATACATTAAATTTAGTCATTTAGCTATTTATGATAGCCTCTAGAAGTCCAAGAGACCTAAAAACGTGGGGACTTGTTTATGTTACTGTTTGAGCTCTTTAAAAGCTTTAGTTATGACTTTTCCTATTCTTGGAGGGTTGTTCCAAGTATAAAAAGGGGTATTTTGAAATGATTAAGCAGATTATGTTTTCAGAAAATTATTATATTTGTGAGGTCTTGTGTTCCTCTTCATTCTTAAAAGAACTCCTAGAACTTATCAAGTTAATCTTGTGGCGTTCAAACAACCAAACTTATCACCTTGATTGTTGAGAGATTCTCAGGTTTTCTAGGTGTGGCATTTCAATCTTTCGTAGTCTTGTTTTCATCTTGTTAGGTGACGGGTCATGGCTCAACCAATCTTGTCTACATGATCTTGGGGTTCTAAACCATCATTCTTATTGGGTTTGATCACAATTGTTGATGAAATTCATATCATTTGGTATCAGAGCTTTGGTTCTAAGATAAGTTTGACTATCTTTCATTTTCGTTTTTCTTTTATATACTATACGATTCAAGTCCAGAAAAAAAAACCATAAAAAAAAAGAAGAAGAAGAAAAGGGTACACGATTCAAGTCCAGAAAAAAAACATAAAAAAAATTATATTGTTACCTCTTGTCAGAATACTTTTGTTTTCAATCTTGTTTCTCACCTTATTCAAGTTCCTAGCCTATTGGTTAGTTTTGGTTGATTTCTCATTTTTGAATTGCTGTGGGATTATTTTGAATTAGTTTTTGGAAGTTCGATTAAGAACTAAAGAAGACACAAAAGAGTGGAAGAAAAAAAAGGCAAACCAAGGAATGCCTTGCAAACGTACAATCTCCCTAAACAACAAGTCTGCGATATGAGATTCATCATGATGCAAACCAAGGAGCTGGACATAATGATCATACACTCGGGAATGCGTCTGAATTCGCACAAGACCCTTTGTCACTTCCAAGTGGCCCAATTACAAGACTTAGAGCCAAAAGCTTCAAGGAAGCACTAAATAGGCTAATCCAAGAGATTTGGGCTGATTCTAAAAAGACTAAGATGAGATCAAAAATCAAGGCTTAGTCCACATGATCAAAGCAATTGAAGAGGGTAATAATTATGCAAAAACGTTTCAGCATGATCTGACCATCAAAGGGCATGGATTTGATGACTTTCAAGGTTATTAATTACAGGAATGAAGTTGGTCTTAAATGGTTATGTTAAATACATTGAATTTAGTCATTTAGCTATTTATGATAGCCTCTAGAAGTCCAAGAGACCTAAGAACGTGGGGACTTGTTTATGTTACTGTTTGAGCTCTTTAAAAGCTTTAGTTATGACTTTTCCTATTCTTGGAGGGTTGTTCCAAGTATAAAAAGGGGTATTTCGAAATGATTCAGTAGATTATGTTTTCAGAAAAAATATCATATTTGTGAGGTCTTGTCTTCCTCTTCGTTCTTAAAAGAACTACTAGAACTTATCAAGTTATCTTGTGGTGTTCAAACAAACAAACTTATCACCTTGATTGTTGAGAGATTCTCAGGTTTTCTAGGTGTGGCGTTTCAATCTTTCTTAGTCTTGGTTTTCATCTTGTTAGGTGACGGGTCAAGGCTCAACCAATCTTGTCTACACGATCTTGGGGTTCTAAACCATCATTCGTATTGGGTTTCATCACAATTGTTGATGAAGTTCATATCACATCATCTGTTTTATGACATGCAATGAAATGCATCATTTCAGAAAACCTATCAAACACAACAAAAATAGAGTCTCACCTTTCTTTGCCTTAGGTCGTAAGTGGGATAGGTTAAAGTCGCTCCACTTAACTTCTCACTAAAATATGTAATAGGTCTCTGATCCTCCATCAAAACAACACCTATTCCCATTCCAGATGCATCACATTCTATTTCAAATGCTTTGGTAAAGTCAGGTAAAGCCAAAAATGGTGCAGAACATAATATCGTTTCAAAAGAACAAAATCCAATTCTTTTTCCTCCCCCCATTTAAACCTGACTGACTTTTTAAATTACTTCTAGGTTGAAATCAACAACTTGAGTTTCAATTGTATTTAAAAAGACCTTGGTTGTTTCGAAGTTGAGAATAAGTGCAATAAATAATGTTTAAAGTATTGTTGTGCACCTCAAGTTTAGTATATTTTCTTTAGTTTTTTTCTTATACTTATATATAATGTCGGTTTTCATAAATACCAAAGTGGTTCCTTAACTTCATTTCTAATGTATGTCTTAAACTTAGTAGCTTGGAAGCCTAATTGCACTTCTAGGAGATGTGGTCTCTCATCACTTGTAGGTTGAAATGAACAAGTTGAGTTTTGTATTATCAGTTTTTACAAGCATGGAACCATGGATATTGTTAAGATCACCATTTTTTTGCATTATCATTATACTAATCTAAATTAGCATCAACGCATCTTTCATACCTATTGACATGGTTATGTTTCAATCATCTCTATTTCATGCAATCGTCACTTTTGTTATAATGTCTCTCTATTCTCATCATCATACCTTGGACCACTCTTTATTCATGTTATCATACTTTTATCAGACATCTTTGAATATGCATAATTTGACTTTGAACGGTTTGTGAATTAGAAATGTTAGATTTTAGTTCAATTTCAACTTCGAGGTGTTTTTCTTTTATTCATTTTGATATTTGGGGTCGTTACAAAACCCCCTCTCTTTCGAGTGCCTTTTATTTCTTGACTATTGTGGATGATTTTTATTGTCTTACATGGGTTTTCTTAATGCGTCACAAAAGTGAGACACCAATTTCTTGAGGAAGGCGTTCTTTTTCAACATTAATGTGTATATACACCTCAGCAAAATGGTGGCGTTGAGCGCAAACATAGACACATTCTTGAAACTGCTCGCGTGCTTCACATTCAATCTCATTTACCCATTACTTTTTAGGGAGAATGTATCCTTACTTCCGTTCATATCATTAATCATCTTCCCATATTATTGCTTCACAAGAAAACACCTTTTGAGATTCTTTACAAGAAACGTACTGATTATTCTCGAACGAGCGTTTTTGGTTGCCTTGCTTTCACAACTGTAGTCAATGCATCCTTAAAATTTTCTCCACGTTCCACCAAATGAATTTTTCTCGGGTTATCCCATGGGACAAAAAGCTTACAAACTTTATAATATTGCAAATCAGAAAATTTTTACCAATCACGGTGTGGTTTTTCTTGAAGACACTTTTTATCACTACACCCAAAACCCTTCCACCCAAGAGACTTCCACCCTTCCTCCCACTCCACCATCACTACCAACCCCTCTTTGATGCGAACCTCGTGATCACGTGGTCACGCAACCCACAACCAAGAATGAGATAAGATCCCGGAAAGCCGAAATAAAGTCTGATAGGAGTGTGACACAATGGAGACCTGCCCCAAGGCACCAACACTATTGGAATGAGTAGAATGACGCCACGAAGCCAGTTAATCTTCGATAAGTCGGATTCAGTTCGTTCAAGAACTAAAGAATGCAAGAATCACTCTCACACATAAACTGAAAAGTTCAGAATTAAGTTTAATCAATGGCTGCCGAAATTAATTAAGCCCAAACAAGCCTTGGGCTGTAGCTAACAAAATTAAATAAAGCCCATAAGGCTTATTTATTCTCTTCCATCCAGCCCATGTTTCCAACTTGTAGTAGGATTCTTTTGGCTCCTTTGTTGTCCTCACTTCATGGCCCAAAGAACGTTGGGTTGGACCCCTCCTACACATAGATACTTCAATAGTCCTTGCAATTATGACTTGGGTGAAACCTTCAAAGCCACGAATCAAGCCCCTAAACATGTAATGGGTCTTTGCTGGAGTTTCTGGGCTGGCTCGCAGAACCAGCCCAGAAATAAACCTTATGGGCTTCATTTAATTTAGTTAGCTACAGCCCAAGGCTTGTTTGAGCTTAAGTAAGTCTTTGTTTTCAGCTAGGATCCAAGGCTTGCTTGGATTAAGTTATGGGCTTTCAATTTAGGATTTTGGGTCAGTTTTGAGTGGACCTCATTTACGTCCACATAAGGGGTCTATTAGGGTTACTTTTTAAGAACTATTTAAACTCATGTAACCCTAATTTCGGGAGGCATTGATTAAACTTAATTCTGAACTTTTCAGTTTATGTGTGAGAGTGATTCTTGCATTCTTTAGCTCTTGAACGAACTGAATCCGACTTATCAAAGATTAACTGGATTCGTGGCGTCATTCTACTCATTCCAATAGTGCTGGTGCTTTGGGGCAGGTTTCCATTGTGTCGCAGTCCTATCAGACCATATTTCGGCTTTCCGGGATCTTATCTCATTCTTGGTTGTGGGTTGCGTGACCACGTGATCACGAGGTTCGACCTGATGAACAACTCTCCAAAGGCCCTTTAGTTTTGCAAAAATAGGCAATATCTTGTTGACATTTGAAGATTCGAGGGGCATTACTCTAGGAGAATCGTTCACGAAGATCTTCCCAGACCTCATTGGCGGTGGTATAGTATATCACACTGTATGAAGTTTCAAGATTGAGAGTGTTGATAATCCAAAAATAATGTTATTTCATTTTGTATTACACATAATGTAAATTAAAAATAATATGATTTTAATAATCGAAACATAATTTCTATTTTTTTTATTTCACAACTATAGCTTCATTTGCCTTTTTATTTCAAAATTAATTAGACTTTGCACGTTGAATTAGATTTACCCCAAGGCCCCTTTCTTTCTCTTTTTTTAAATATCTCCAACAATTCGATAATACATTCATTACTGTGCAAAGGGGACAACTATGTCTTCCTTGAGTTGAATCACTATCTCTAGTTTACAGATTATTAATGGCCAAGACAAAGAAAACAAAAGCCAACATCACAAATGCTTAAAACTATAACAACACATAGAGCAACAACACACACATCAATACTATACACAATAATATGCATTTAATCAATAGAAATACTAAAAACTAACGAAGGATCAAATTTTACAGGAAATAAAAACTTAGGGAAGATGAAATTGTAAGAGATTTCTAATTTTATAAATTATTTCAAATAAGATAAATCTTAAAAAAAATTAGGACCAAATCAAATGGAATAACAAATTAAAGGGTTGCTTTGAATTTTGGAAGGGCTACGCATGGAAACCAGGGACAAAGAAACGAAGAAGAAGAAAGGTCATCAATGTCAAACTAAAAGGATGTTGGCAACACACATGGTCCTATCATGTAGAAGACAAACACTGCGCATGAAAGGTGGAGTTCGGTAATCGGACGACCCACATAGGCCACTCATTTGTTATTGTATTTGCTACATTAGTCAACAACTTTTTTTTAAATAATATTTAATATTTCAAAAATACCAATTAATCAATTAAATGTTACCAAAAAGCCATGACGGAAAGAAGAAAGTCCATGAAAGATAGTTTAGTAGTTCTTATCCTTTAAGGGTAATTATTTAAGTTTAGCAAAGAACCTTGCTTATTTTTTATATTTTATTTTAGGGATAGCTAAGTAAATTTACTTTGAAAAAAAATCTAATAGACTTGTGTGCCTTTAAATTTTGAAAATAACAATCAAATCATGTGAAAATACAATATTGTTTTCAATACCTAATTTTCAAAAAAATTTATAATTAAAGAGCATATCCATCACTCCATTACTATAGTGAATGGTATTGTATATGTAAATGCAATACTGATATTTGTTTTTTTATTTGTTAATAAAAGAATTTCTCTTGTTATTATGATGTGAGTCATATCATTATAAAAAAACATAATAGTATTGTGTATGTAAGGGTTAAGGCCTAAATGATGACATAATTATTGTACAACTTGTGGACTCACGAAACCGGGATAAAACTTGAAAATCTATAAAATCAGGAGTTGAGTCAGTAAAACCGGTCAAACTCGTGGACTCATAAAACTCGTACCGAGTTGATGGTCTAAGACTCTCTCCGTTTACCAAGTAAACAACTTACTAAATGCCGTCCAGAAATGTTGTTTCTTGGATTAAAATGATAGATGGGTTTGCCAGAAGTGGAGATTTTGTGGTTACACGTAGAATGGGTTTTGTGAGGAAGCTTTGGATGCCTTTGGAAGATGCAATAGGAGGGTTGAGAGCTTTGGATGTCTACTGGATGCTGGTAAAGATGTACATAACATGATACAATAGTATATTTGATGATTAGAATCCTCTCTCCCATTGATCAAAATAAGAGGCAAAAAGTTTTCTTGCATGTTCACTCGAGTTTTTCAAGTTCCTGAGTAAAAAGAGAAGGACCTAATTCATTGATCTGGCATAAGATTGCTACTGGCTTACTACTCAGAATGGCTTAATGGTGTCTGATAAAATGCTAACATCAAAATTTAAGCATATAGAGTTCACTAGTTAAAGAATCATTTGAGCATGGATTATGGGTGGATAATGAAGTTTATTCCCTTTAATTCAAATGCGCGCTTTTTTTTTATGAAAATAGAGTTGGTTTTATACTGCAACAAGCTGTTTGATGAAATGTTATCATGTAATGTGTTTCGAAGCTCTAGAAAAGTCACGTTTATGTAGGGAGGGGGACAAAGTCCCCCATGGATTGTGGGGGAGAAGTGGGTTTTCTGTAATTTTCCTCAATTTCGAGTTTTTGGTTGGTATTGTCATCTATGCATTAGGAAACTAAGTGCTAGACAATGTGAACCTTGGTCATTAGTTTTTGAGTGATCTGCTACGACAAGGTGCAGGCTGTTGTGACTTTTAATTACAAGAATTTGATGTTGCAACATGGTTAGATCTTGTTGATGTGTGTAATTTGTATAGCCATGGGAAAAAAGGTTAGTTAATACCTCAATTAAGGCTCTGGCAACAGAGCACAGAAAAAGAAATGGTTTGTAGGTAAAGATGGGTGAAGTTTTTAGTTAATTTTTAGAAATGAATGATGGTTTTTTTTTTCTAAGTTGTGATGCAAAATGTAGCTATCTCGAGTGAGTTAAAGTTAGAGTATTTGGAAAAGGTATTTTTTCCTTGCTTAGAATCTGCAATTCTCTATGTTTGACTGCAAATGAGAAAATTTGGCATTAAGGGAGGCAAAATGTTTCATATTTGTTGTTGTTTTTGTGGTAGTTTTGGGGAATGAATTGTGGATATGAGAGCTTTTTTAGATTAAACCGTGAGATGTAAAGAATGTTAATTTCAGGGTGTGATGAATAATTTCATTAATAGTAATCGTACTAGTGAATGATATTATGTAAACTCAAACAAAGCTATTATCTTTGTCGCTGTCGATACTTGCTTTGTATATGAACTCTTTTGTTGGATTATCATTGCTGCATTTACGTGTGAAAGTGAGAATGGTTTTAAAGGTTTCGTTTGTGTCCTTTTTTTAATGGACTAAAATAAATTCATCGACGTAATATACTAGGGATATCTTGCAATTCGATCATCTCCTTTGTTCGGGAACATGTATCAACATAATGTATTTCTGATTTGTTTTGCTGTGTTTATAAATGTATTTCAGATTTGGGTGCTGATTGTTTGTTTCTTCTCTAACATATTATATTGATTTTTGAATTGCAGATTACATGGCATTCGAGAAATTCTATGGACAATCAAAGAGCCCCATGAGGCTTCGAATCCTGAAGAACATGATCTTTGGCAACGCTGTAATGACATGATGCTTTCATGGATTCTGAATTCCCTTGAGCCAAAATTAGCTGATTATGTCCTGTCACGCAACACCCCTCAGAGCTGTAAATAGTTCGTCTCTGGTTTGATGATCCTGTTTTTTCTACATTAAACACATGTATGAGTATGATATCAACTGAGTTGCACCGTATACCATCTAATTTTCTGGCAATGCAGATCTGTTATTAATGGTTTGTATCATTACAATGGAGGGCAGCGAATGTTGAGACGATGGCCCATTAGAGGATTTGATTACATTTTTTTTTAAATTTCGGAGCTCTAAAGTGGTGTATAATCATTCATCCAAAATTACATTTCGGAGCTGTATAAACTCGAAGCAGTTAAAGACTTGTGAATGAAATTTTTTAACATGAAATTTGGTCGTTAATATATTTAATTTCAAACAAAAACAAATTGAAAGATGAGCTCTCTTTATAGATACAAAGAAAAGGCATCTGCTAGTCAAATGCCCAGCGGTTGGATGAGGCTATCAATCTCTGCTCTGCAAATAGAGTGATCCCACACATCAGCTAGTCAAATATATTTTTCATATGACGCAGCCTTCGAATCCAGAGAGACTGCTTAAAATAATATATTCATGTCCAAGCAGATTGGAGGATCAAAAATGAAATTGCTGAAACAGTCAAACCAAGTAAGCAAAATACTCTGTTGTTGAGGCAATGGAAGGGTGAGAATTGTCCATCTTCCACCAGTTTCTTATCCACAGATCCTTGTCATCCACGCAAAGTGAGCTTCCATCCAGCAAAGAAAACCTGCTATCTTTTGGCACCAAGATATGTCCTCTCCCAACTGCAATGCATAGTTGTGCAGTAATCTTGCTGATTTCATGTGGTTGGAATTCTAGAATGGAGAAGGGCAAGCTCCTTAGAATGTCAGCGCCCATAATTTCACAAAATCATCTCCGATTAGAATGTCAGCGCATATTCTCAGCTTCTTGACATACTTGGGAACCCCTCCATCGACCCTGCATGCCAGTAACTTCAGAATAAGACATCTGTAGCAGAGAGAAAGAATAAAGGGAGACATGTATGCCCGTAACTCTAAATAACCTGTGGTTTATTTGACCGTAGATCTAGTTAGGAAATAATTAATCCTAGCCATTGATCTGCAGTATAAAAGAAAAGCTGGCTTGACCGGCCTCTGAGTTTGGAAACTCAGAGTGAAAATAATTAATCCTAGTTAGGAAACTCTCTCTCTCTCTCCTTTTCTTGAGAAACACACCAGAGTGAAAAGAAAAAAAAAGACAGAGTTGGCAAGAAGGCCAGAGGTGCAAACCCCATTTCTTGCTTTTCTTTTTCTTTTTGTTGTAGACAGAGTTGCGTGCATATTTTATTAGAGGGGTTTTCATTTTTGTTGATGGCTTTCAATACATCTCTTGTACAAGGACTACCAGACTGACCACAAGTTCACTCTAACTACGTTCTCTCCTACTGGTGCTGTAAGTGGTTTCTTTTTCCCTTTTTTTATGCCTATTCCTTTTCTCGTTCATTTTACCTAGTTTTTTGTCTCATTCTTCTGCTTCTCAATGTATTTTTTTTTTCTCTTAAATTTTTCCGTAACCCTTTTGTTTATAATGCCCACACAGTGTTGATGTTTTAAGAGTTGGGGTAGAAGATATAATTGTGGAGGAGAAGTGGGTTTTCTTTAGTTTTCCTTGATTTCGAGTTTTTGTTTAGTATTGTCATCTATGCATTAGGAAACTAATTTGCTGGACAATGTCAACCTCGGACATTAGTTTTTGAATGATCTGCCAGACCAAACCATGTAAATTAGTAGTATATGTAGTCTGACTGAATTCCAGTCTTGTTCTTGCACTTGTAAATCTTGATTGTATCATTGGGATGTCACTGTTTATAGCATAAAAAATTTAGTAATTCATTTTCTGTTGGTGGATTTCAGAAGGGATTTGTCATGGTAGATTTTGTTATCTCCATCCCATTTTAATTTGTTGACAAATTTTTTTCTTCTGTTTTTTTTCTCTCATTATTTTGCAGACTATCACATCCTCTGGAACGAAGAAAGGTGAGTTCCTTGCTGCTGATGTCAATACTCAGCTGAAGAACAAGAATATCAGTATTGATATCAAAGTGGACACGAGTTCCAATGTAAGATAGTTAGTCCTCTTTGTAGTCTTCTTCATGCTTTACTGTGAACCGGATTTTATATTTATGGCTCTACAGACTTGTTGCTGCTATTGGACATTTAGCCAACTTTATGTTATTATTGATTCAACATGTCATAAAGAGTGTATATTTGCATGATATGTTGAAGATTGAGATAGGAAAGGAGCTCATGCTTGATCCATAGTCTGTCTGTTACTTTTATATGTATTCAGCAATTTCTTGTGCTGTGTAACCATAGTTAAGGTTAGTAGCATAAGATTTTTACAATGGTACCCATTCTCATATAATGTGCTTTGTTATTTTGATTAACTCTTTTTTTTTTTCAACTCATTTTTTTATTTCTTTTGGTGCCTGGATATGTGTTAAACATCAATTATCATACTTTCAGTTTGCTTTGCCACCAGTTTTTTACAACTATTACAGCTGATGAACCTGCTCCTGGTTTGAAGACAATCTTTTGCTTCAAAGTTCCCGATCAAAGGTCTGGCAATGTAAGCTATTTAATATATAGTGTATTTACTTTCTCTCTTTTGTTTTCCTGAGAATGCAAAGAACTTATGAAATTTTGCTATCAGAAAATCCTCTGCTCCCTAAAGATTCACAGATATGCAAATGCTAACCATTGTGATTTCTGCTCTTTTGATAATTATATTTTAACAGGTGGAAGTACACTATCTGCATGACTATGCAGCTGTAAGCTCAAGCATTGGGCTGACAGTTTACCCCACTGTTAATTTCTCTGGTGTGATTGGGACCAATGTCGCCTCACTTGGAACAGATCTTTCATTCGACACCAAAACTGGGGACTTCATCAAATGCAATGCTGGAGTTAGCTTGTCAAAAGTTGACCTAATTGCCTCATTGACTTTGTGAGTAGTTTCTCTTTGTGCAAATCATTTTGAAATGCCGGATCAACATGCATGGTTTCTGCTTATTGTGAAGTGATCTGGCTGCAATGTAATACCTGACTTCCTAAAGTAGATTGATTGAAAAAAGTATCATTGGAACAACTCTTCCTTGTGGAAGTATGTAGGCATGTTCCTTGTTTTAGTTTCATGCTCTTTCTAGATCCTAATATTAATACCCCTTGCTACAAGTTTTTTATTTAAAAAAAAAGAAGCTCAAGTGGATATGTGAAAAAATAGGGGCAAAAAAGGGACAGAATAGGATGAAATCATATTGAAATCTACATTTTCAAGTGTCAAATTGGTTAATATCTTCTTTTCTATACCCCATGTAATTTATATATTTATCTCCTTTGTCTTGGTTTTCATTTTTCTCTTTTGTAATCTGTAGCTTGTTTTGTGTATCCTTAACTTGATTTTGCAATCAAGTTATTTTTAACAATCAAATTGTTTTTTGCATTTTCTTATGATTACATTTAATTTTTGTTAGTAAAATCTACATTCGAGTGTTAAATCATAAAATTAGGAACTTGTAATAATTATTTCTCTTCTATATATATATATATTTAAAAATAATTTTAATGTATTGATGTTAAGAGAAAAAATATATATTTATATATATATATATATATATATATATATATATTATATTGCCACTTGAGATCCTGGCTTCTCTCTCGTTGCTTCATGTGTATGATAGAAGTGAGTTGGCTCATTCATTAAATTAGTATAGTATTTGGCATGCTTATAATGTATGCTTTGGATCCATTGACTGAACAATGCTGGCAAAGCAGGTGCTCTTGTTCAGCATGAGTGGCGGCCAAAGTCTTTCTTCACCGTTTCTAGAGAGGTAGACACCAAGGCGATCGAGAAGATTGCAACGAAAAGGCCCGGAGGTGGGCATTAGAATGCAGCATAGATGTCTCTCTAGACTCACTTTCTTCTGTTCTTAAGGTTAAGGTTGGTTGTTACTCTTTCGACAACGCTCTCATGGTGATGCCTCTCTTTTTGTTTTACTGGTTTTCAAAGTAAATAAAATTTATTTTAAGGGTCATACCATGCCTTCTCCTTATGAATTCTCGGAATCTTTTGCTCATTCCAAGTAAACTGAGGTGGAATATCAGTTATTTTAGAGGGTTTAGTTCATAATTTTGGTTCCCTCAATTTGCATTTCTGCAGTTCTATATCAGGTTTTACTTTCTTTATGGCATTGCTGAAGATGGTTTACCAAAGTACTGTTAATTTCTTGTTTGGTTGTGCCGAAATGCTAAATAGTGAGTGATATTGACTCACTATATGTCATGACCAGGTTTTGCCACCAATTCTTGATTTATATTGTCCTTTCTATTGCGACCCGACGCCCAATATGGATGTTATAGATTTCTTCTCTATTTTAAACACATTTCTGGAACCGGGTGAGAGAGGCTGTCATGCCAGGCATTGCTCTTAGTTGTAGTCTTTTTTTAAGATTTTGATTGGTACAGCGGAAGAGAATGGATTTTGATGGTCTTTTATTAGTCTTAGACTTTTGAGAAATAATCCCCTTCTAGATTTTTTTTTTGTTTTTATTTTTGAACATTTTTTTACTCCCGGTTTATGATTCCATTTCATCCATTCAGAAATAATACCCTTCCATCCCTCTTTTGAGAATGGGTTTTTTGGTGTATTGCTAGGAAAGCTAAACTTGAATGGCTGCTGCTGTTTGTTCTTGCATTGTTTTTTTGTCAACTTATTAGTTTCTGTAGTCAACCTGGGTTTTTTCTGTTGCTGACTTTGTCAACTCTTTGGCATGGACGCTGCTTGTGCTTATTAGATGAAGGTATGTTTTGCATTTTTTTCAAGGAGATCCTGCCAAGTGTCATAAGATGAGAATGAACTAGCAGAAGTAGGGTGCTTAGTAGTCAAATAGAGTCTTATGATGTTACCATGAAAACTCTATTCGTTCAGCTATTGTCTTACATTTTATTTTTTAACTTGTTACAAATGTTATACGAGGATAAGGATTTTCACGACAACTTACAACATGCTCCCTCATTTTGATGAAAACTTATAGTTTCAACTTCTTACATCAAGTCTAAGTTTTTGTCCCCCTCTGGGTTACGACGGGTTATTTTTATTCAATTGATGAATTGATATTGATCTGGATTCCTTATGGTTTCATGAATACTCGTATGGAGTAAGATTGTCAAATTGATGGGATTTTTTCTTTTTTGCATCCATCTCATGGATGAAAATTTTTGGAGCTTAGTGTTTGAGTTTGTTTGATCATTTTGCGGGGGTCGTATAAGAGTTCTTAGGTGTAAGGAACATTCAAGGTCTTCAGTTTTTTTGAGTGTTTAATTCATTACATGCTCCTTTTCTTTTTGTGTTTTAATCCTTATGTCTCGCTTTAGAATTCTGAGTTTAGGATAGCATCAAGCATTAAACTTTTATTTTTTGACTATAGGATGGCATCAAGTATCAAGGAATGCCATAAAGCCAACTAGTAGCTTAGGAGATGCTTTACAAAGAGGATGCAGATTTTCTGGTAGCCCCTCTCCTCTTGTTTTCATTTCTTTTTAATTTTGACAGTTCTGTATCTACTATTTGCTTCTTTTGTTTTATTTTGTGCAGACAAGATTTTGAGTGCATGGTCTAGGATGCAGATTTTGTCTTTTCAAGAGCATGCACTTGAACAACGATCATCATTGCATGATGCTTTTGGAAGCTGCAGTCTTATATTTTTTATGGTACGCGGTTCTTACGTCTTTAATGGAGGTATGGTCTGATATTTAAATACCACGCTCAATAGACCCTTGTAGTTTTTGAATGGAAAATAGAGTCTGTGTACTTAAGGAAATTAACTTGCCATTGCTTGGGTTGCATCCTTTTCATTTTCAACGTAGTGCACTCTACTAAGGCATTGATTGTTTTTTACTGGTTCTAGTTTTAGGCCTAAGCTCTCTTTTATTAGTTCTTCCAATTTCATGTATAAGCAAATACCATCATTGCCTATTCCTCATTTGCTCGGGTTTTCTTCATGCATATTGCATTTTTCCTTAAACCAATCTATTAGGCTCTTATAATTAAATACATACTAGGCAGAAAAGTGCTTTCTAGCTTTTGATTTTTATTGTTATTTGTATTGTCCGTTGCAGCTTGTACTTTAACTGTGCTTTGATTGCTTTCTTCTTCTTCTTTAAGGATTAAGTTATCTGTTTCCAAGGGCAATCAAATGATGACGGTATCCATAACTATCTAAGCACCAAATAACTTGTCCTTTCATTTTATATGATTATTATAAAAAAAAAGGTATGTTTGTGACTTGCTCTTTCATTTCATATAATTATTATTAGATGAAGGTATGTTTTGCATTTTTTTCAAGGAGATCCTGCCAAGTGTCATAAGATGAGAATGAACTAGCAGAAGTAGGGTGCTTAGTAGTCAAATAGAGTCTTATGATGTTACCATGAAAACTCTATTCGTTCAGCTATTGTCTTACATTTTATTTTTTAACTTGTTACAAATGTTATACGAGGATAAGGATTTTCACGACAACTTACAACATGCTCCCTCATTTTGATGAAAACTTATAGTTTCAACTTCTTACATCAAGTCTAAGTTTTTGTCCCCCTCTGGGTTACGACGGGTTATTTTTATTCAATTGATGAATTGTTATTGATCTGGATTCCTTATGGTTTCATGAATACTCGTATGGAGTAAGATTGTCAAATTGATGGGATTTTTTCTTTTTTGCATCCATCTCATGGATGAAAATTTTTGGAGCTTAGTGTTTGAGTTTGTTTGATCATTTTGCGGGGGTCGTATAAGAGTTCTAAGGTGTAAGGAACATTCAAGGTCTTCAGTTTTTTTGAGTGTTTAATTCATTACATGCTCCTTTTCTTTTTGTGTTTTAATCCTTATGTCTCGCTTTAGAATTCTGAGTTTAGGATAGCATCAAGCATTAAATTTTTTTTTTTGACTATAGGATGGCATCAAGTATCAAGGAATGCCATAAAGCCAACTAGTAGCTTAGGAGATGCTTTACAAAGAGGATGCAGATTTTCTGGTAGCCCCTCTCCTCTTGTTTTCATTTCTTTTTAATTTTGACAGTTCTGTATCTACCATTTGCTTCTTTTGTTTTATTTTGTGCAGACAAGATTTTGAGTGCATGGTCTAGGATGCAGATTTTGTCTTTTCAAGAGCATGCACTTGAACAACGATCATCATTGCATGATGCTTTTGGAAGCTGCAGTCTTATATTTTTTATGGTACGCGGTTCTTACGTCTTTAATGGAGGTATGGTCTGATATTTAAATACCACGCTCAATAGACCCTTGTAGTTTTTGAATGGAAAATAGAGTCTGTGTACTTAAGGAAATTAACTTGCCATTGCTTGGGTTGCATCCTTTTCATTTTCAACGTAGTGCACTCTACTAAGGCATTGATTGTTTTTTACTGGTTCTAGTTTTAGGCCTAAGCTCTCTTGTATTAGTTCTTCCAATTTCATGTATAAGCAAATATCATCATTGCCTATTCCTCATTTGCTCGTGTTTTCTTCATGCATATTGCATTTTTCCTTAAACCAATCTATTAGGCTCTTATAATTAAATACATACTAGGCAGAAAAGTGCTTTCTAGCTTTTGATTTTTATTGTTATTTGTATTGTCCGTTGCAGCTTGTACTTTAACTGTGCTTTGATTGCTTTCTTCTTCTTCTTTAAGGATTAAGTTATCTGTTTCCAAGGGCAATCAAATGATGACGGTATCCATAACTATCTAAGCACCAAATAACTTGTCCTTTCATTTTATATGATTATTATAAAAAAAAAGGTATGTTTGTGACTTGCTCTTTCATTTCATATAATTATTATTAGATGAAGGTATGTTTTGCATTTTTTTCAAGGAGATCCTGCCAAGTGTCATAAGATGAGAATGAACTAGCAGAAGTAGGGTGCTTAGTAGTCAAATAGAGTCTTATGATGTTACCATGAAAACTCTATTCGTTCAGCTATTGTCTTACATTTTATTTTTTAACTTGTTACAAATGTTATACGAGGATAAGGATTTTCACGACAACTTACAACATGCTCCCTCATTTTGATGAAAACTTATAGTTTCAACTTCTTACATCAAGTCTAAGTTTTTGTCCCCCTCTGGGTTACGACGGGTTATTTTTATTCAATTGATGAATTGATATTGATCTGGATTCCTTATGGTTTCATGAATACTCGTATGGAGTAAGATTGTCAAATTGATGGGATTTTTTCTTTTTTGCATCCATCTCATGGATGAAAATTTTTGGAGCTTAGTGTTTGAGTTTGTTTGATCATTTTGCGGGGGTCGTATAAGAGTTCTAAGGTGTAAGGAACATTCAAGGTCTTCAGTTTTTTTGAGTGTTTAATTCATTACATGCTCCTTTTCTTTTTGTGTTTTAATCCTTATGTCTCGCTTTAGAATTCTGAGTTTAGGATAGCATCAAGCATTAAACTTTTATTTTTTGACTATAGGATGGCATCAAGTATCAAGGAATGCCATAAAGCCAACTAGTAGCTTAGGAGATGCTTTACAAAGAGGATGCAGATTTTCTGGTAGCCCCTCTCCTCTTGTTTTCATTTCTTTTTAATTTTGACAGTTCTGTATCTACCATTTGCTTCTTTTGTTTTATTTTGTGCAGACAAGATTTTGAGTGCATGGTCTAGGATGTAGATTTTGTCTTTTCAAGAGCATGCACTTGAACAACGATCATCATTGCATGATGCTTTTGGAAGCTGCAGTCTTATATTTTTTATGGTACGCGGTTCTTACGTCTTTAATGGAGGTATGGTCTGATATTTAAATATCACGCTCAATAGACCCTTGTAGTTTTTGAATGGAAAATAGAGTCTGTGTACTTAAGGAAATTAACTTGCCATTGCTTGGGTTGCATCCTTTTCATTTTCAACGTAGTGCACTCTACTAAGGCATTGATTGTTTTTTACTGGTTCTAGTTTTAGGCCTAAGCTCTCTTGTATTAGTTCTTCCAATTTCATGTATAAGCAAATACCATCATTGCCTATTCCTCATTTGCTCGTGTTTTCTTCATGCATATTGCATTTTTCCTTAAACCAATCTATTAGGCTCTTATAATTAAATACATACTAGGCAGAAAAGTGCTTTCTAGCTTTTGATTTTTATTGTTATTTGTATTGTCCGTTGTAGCTTGTACTTTAACTGTGCTTTGATTGCTTTCTTCTTCTTCTTTAAGGATTAAGTTATCTGTTTCCAAGGGCAATCAAATGATGACGGTATCCATAACTATCTAAGCACCAAATAACTTGTCCTTTCATTTTATATGATTATTATAAAAAAAAAGGTATGTTTGTGACTTGCTCTTTCATTTCATATAATTATTATTAGATGAAGGTATGTTTTGCATTTTTTTCAAGGAGATCCTGCCAAGTGTCATAAGATGAGAATGAACTAGCAGAAGTAGGGTGCTTAGTAGTCAAATAGAGTCTTATGATGTTACCATGAAAACTCTATTCGTTCAGCTATTGTCTTACATTTTATTTTTTAACTTGTTACAAATGTTATACGAGGATAAGGATTTTCACGACAACTTACAACATGCTCCCTCATTTTGATGAAAACTTATAGTTTCAACTTCTTACATCAAGTCTAAGTTTTTGTCCCCCTCTGGGTTACGACGGGTTATTTTTATTCAATTGATGAATTGATATTGATCTGGATTCCTTATGGTTTCATGAATACTCGTATGGAGTAAGATTGTCAAATTGATGGGATTTTTTCTTTTTTGCATCCATCTCATGGATGAAAATTTTTGGAGCTTAGTGTTTGAGTTTGTTTGATCATTTTGCGGGGGTCGTATAAGAGTTCTAAGGTGTAAGGAACATTCAAGGTCTTCAGTTTTTTTGAGTGTTTAATTCATTACATGCTCCTTTTCTTTTTGTGTTTTAATCCTTATGTCTCGCTTTAGAATTCTGAGTTTAGGATAGCATCAAGCATTAAACTTTTATTTTTTGACTATAGGATGGCATCAAGTATCAAGGAATGCCATAAAGCCAACTAGTAGCTTAGGAGATGCTTTACAAAGAGGATGCAGATTTTCTGGTAGCCCCTCTCCTCTTGTTTTCATTTCTTTTTAATTTTGACAGTTCTGTATCTACCATTTGCTTCTTTTGTTTTATTTTGTGCAGACAAGATTTTGAGTGCATGGTCTAGGATGCAGATTTTGTCTTTTCAAGAGCATGCACTTGAACAACGATCATCATTGCATGATGCTTTTGGAAGCTGCAGTCTTATATTTTTTATGGTACGCGGTTCTTACGTCTTTAATGGAGGTATGGTCTGATATTTAAATACCACGCTCAATAGACCCTTGTAGTTTTTGAATGGAAAATAGAGTCTGTGTACTTAAGGAAATTAACTTGCCATTGCTTGGGTTGCATCCTTTTCATTTTCAACGTAGTGCACTCTACTAAGGCATTGATTGTTTTTTACTGGTTCTAGTTTTAGGCCTAAGCTCTCTTGTATTAGTTCTTCCAATTTCATGTATAAGCAAATATCATCATTGCCTATTCCTCATTTGCTCGTGTTTTCTTCATGCATATTGCATTTTTCCTTAAACCAATCTATTAGGCTCTTATAATTAAATACATACTAGGCAGAAAAGTGCTTTCTAGCTTTTGATTTTTATTGTTATTTGTATTGTCCGTTGCAGCTTGTACTTTAACTGTGCTTTGATTGCTTTCTTCTTCTTCTTTAAGGATTAAGTTATCTGTTTCCAAGGGCAATCAAATGATGACGGTATCCATAACTATCTAAGCACTAAATAACGTGTCCTTTCATTTTATATGATTATTATAAAAAAAAAGGTATGTTTGTGACTTGCTCTTTCATTTCATATAATTATTATTAGATGAAGGTATGTTTTGCATTTTTTTCAAGGAGATCCTGCCAAGTGTCATAAGATGAGAATGAACTAGCAGAAGTAGGGTGCTTAGTAGTCAAATAGAGTCTTATGATGTTACCATGAAAACTCTATTCGTTCAGCTATTGTCTTACATTTTATTTTTTAACTTGTTACAAATGTTATACGAGGATAAGGATTTTCACGACAACTTACAACATGCTCCCTCATTTTGATGAAAACTTATAGTTTCAACTTCTTACATCAAGTCTAAGTTTTTGTCCCCCTCTGGGTTACGACGGGTTATTTTTATTCAATTGATATTGATCTGGATTCCTTATGGTTTCATGAATACTCGTATGGAGTAAGATTGTCAAATTGATGGGATTTTTTCTTTTTTGCATCCATCTCATGGATGAAAATTTTTGGAGCTTAGTGTTTGAGTTTGTTTGATCATTTTGCGGGGGTCGTATAAGAGTTCTAAGGTGTAAGGAACATTCAAGGTCTTCAGTTTTTTTTAGTGTTTAATTCATTACATGCTCCTTTTCTTTTTGTGTTTTAATCCTTATGTCTCGCTTTAGAATTCTGAGTTTAGGATAGCATCAAGCATTAAACTTTTATTTTTTGACTATAGGATGGCATAGTATCAAGGAATGCCATAAAGCCAACTAGTAGCTTAGGAGATGCTTTACAAAGAGGATGCAGATTTTCTGGTAGCCCCTCTCCTCTTGTTTTCATTTCTTTTTAATTTTGACAGTTCTGTATCTACCATTTGCTTCTTTTGTTTTATTTTGTGCAGACAAGATTTTGAGTGCATGGTCTAGGATGCAGATTTTGTCTTTTCAAGAGCATGCACTTGAACAACGACCATCATTGCATGATGCTTTTGGAAGCTGCAGTCTTATATTTTTTATGGTACGCGGTTCTTACGTCTTTAATGGAGGTATGGTCTGATATTTAAATACCACGCTCAATAGACCCTTGTAGTTTTTGAATGGAAAATAGAGTCTGTGTACTTAAGGAAATTAACTTGCCATTGCTTGGGTTGCATCCTTTTCATTTTCAACGTAGTGCACTCTACTAAGGCATTGATTGATTTTTACTGGTTCTAGTTTTAGGCCTAAGCTCTCTTGTATTAGTTCTTCCAATTTCATGTATAAGCAAATACCATCATTGCCTATTCCTCATTTGCTCGTGTTTTCTTCATGCATATTGCATTTTTCCTTAAACCAATCTATTAGGCTCTTATAATTAAATACATACTAGGCAGAAAAGTGCTTTCTAGCTTTTGATTTTTATTGTTATTTGTATTGTCCGTTGCAGCTTGTACTTTAACTGTGCTTTGATTGCTTTCTTCTTCTTCTTTAAGGATTAAGTTATCTGTTTCCAAGGGCAATCAAATGATGACGGTATCCATAACTATCTAAGCACCAAATAACTTGTCCTTTCATTTTATATGATTATTATAAAAAAAAAGGTATGTTTGTGACTTGCTCTTTCATTTCATATAATTATTATTAGATGAAGGTATGTTTTGCATTTTTTTCAAGGAGATCCTGCCAAGTGTCATAAGATGAGAATGAACTAGCAGAAGTAGGGTGCTTAGTAGTCAAATAGAGTCTTATGATGTTACCATGAAAACTCTATTCGTTCAGCTATTGTCTTACATTTTATTTTTTAACTTGTTACAAATGTTATACGAGGATAAGGATTTTCACGACAACTTACAACATGCTCCCTCATTTTGATGAAAACTTATAGTTTCAACTTCTTACATCAAGTCTAAGTTTTTGTCCCCCTCTGGGTTACGACGGGTTATTTTTATTCAATTGATGAATTGATATTGATCTGGATTCCTTATGGTTTCATGAATACTCGTATGGAGTAAGATTGTCAAATTGATGGGATTTTTTCTTTTTTGCATCCATCTCATGGATGAAAATTTTTGGAGCTTAGTGTTTGAGTTTGTTTGATCATTTTGCGGGGGTCGTATAAGAGTTCTAAGGTGTAAGGAACATTCAAGGTCTTCAGTTTTTTTGAGTGTTTAATTCATTACATGCTCCTTTTCTTTTTGTGTTTTAATCCTTATGTCTCGCTTTAGAATTCTGAGTTTAGGATAGCATCAAGCATTAAACTTTTATTTTTTGACTATAGGATGGCATCAAGTATCAAGGAATGCCATAAAGCCAACTAGTAGCTTAGGAGATGCTTTACAAAGAGGATGCAGATTTTCTGGTAGCCCCTCTCCTCTTGTTTTCATTTCTTTTTAATTTTGACAGTTCTGTATCTACCATTTGCTTCTTTTGTTTTATTTTGTGCAGACAAGATTTTGAGTGCATGGTCTAGGATGCAGATTTTGTCTTTTCAAGAGCATGCACTTGAACAACGATCATCATTGCATGATGCTTTTGGAAGCTGCAGTCTTATATTTTTTATGGTACGCGGTTCTTACGTCTTTAATGGAGGTATGGTCTGATATTTAAATACCACGCTCAATAGACCCTTGTAGTTTTTGAATGGAAAATAGAGTCTGTGTACTTAAGGAAATTAACTTGCCATTGCTTGGGTTGCATCCTTTTCATTTTCAACGTAGTGCACTCTACTAAGGCATTGATTGTTTTTTACTGGTTCTAGTTTTAGGCCTAAGCTCTCTTGTATTAGTTCTTCCAATTTCATGTATAAGCAAATATCATCATTGCCTATTCCTCATTTGCTCGTGTTTTCTTCATGCATATTGCATTTTTCCTTAAACCAATCTATTAGGCTCTTATAATTAAATACATACTAGGCAGAAAAGTGCTTTCTAGCTTTTGATTTTTATTGTTATTTGTATTGTCCGTTGCAGCTTGTACTTTAACTGTGCTTTGATTGCTTTCTTCTTCTTCTTTAAGGATTAAGTTATCTGTTTCCAAGGGCAATCAAATGATGACGGTATCCATAACTATCTAAGCACTAAATAACGTGTCCTTTCATTTTATATGATTATTATAAAAAAAAAGGTATGTTTGTGACTTGCTCTTTCATTTCATATAATTATTATTAGATGAAGGTATGTTTTGCATTTTTTTCAAGGAGATCCTGCCAAGTGTCATAAGATGAGAATGAACTAGCAGAAGTAGGGTGCTTAGTAGTCAAATAGAGTCTTATGATGTTACCATGAAAACTCTATTCGTTCAGCTATTGTCTTACATTTTATTTTTTAACTTGTTACAAATGTTATACGAGGATAAGGATTTTCACGACAACTTACAACATGCTCCCTCATTTTGATGAAAACTTATAGTTTCAACTTCTTACATCAAGTCTAAGTTTTTGTCCCCCTCTGGGTTACGACGGGTTATTTTTATTCAATTGATATTGATCTGGATTCCTTATGGTTTCATGAATACTCGTATGGAGTAAGAATGTCAAATTGATGGGATTTTTTCTTTTTTGCATCCATCTCATGGATGAAAATTTTTGGAGCTTAGTGTTTGAGTTTGTTTGATCATTTTGCGGGGGTCGTATCAGAATTCTAAGGTGTAAGGAACATTCAAGGTCTTCAGTTTTTTTGAGTGTTTAATTCATTACATGCTCCTTTTCTTTTTGTGTTTTAATCCTTATGTCTCGCTTTAGAATTCTGAGTTTAGGATAGCATCAAGCATTAAACTTTTATTTTTTGACTATAGGATGGCATCAAGTATCAAGGAATGCCATAAAGCCAACTAGTAGCTTAGGAGATGCTTTACAAAGAGGATGCAGATTTTCTGGTAGCCCCTCTCCTCTTGTTTTCATTTCTTTTTAATTTTGACAGTTCTGTATCTACCATTTGCTTCTTTTGTTTTATTTTGTGCAGACAAGATTTTGAGTGCATGGTCTAGGATGCAGATTTTGTCTTTTCAAGAGCATGCACTTGAACAACGACCATCATTGCATGATGCTTTTGGAAGCTGCAGTCTTATATTTTTTATGGTACGCGGTTCTTACGTCTTTAATGGAGGTATGGTCTGATATTTAAATACCACGCTCAATAGACCCTTGTAGTTTTTGAATGGAAAATAGAGTCTGTGTACTTAAGGAAATTAACTTGCCATTGCTTGGGTTGCATCCTTTTCATTTTCAACGTAGTGCACTCTACTAAGGCATTGATTGATTTTTACTGGTTCTAGTTTTAGGCCTAAGCTCTCTTGTATTAGTTCTTCCAATTTCATGTATAAGCAAATACCATCATTGCCTATTCCTCATTTGCTCGTGTTTTCTTCATGCATATTGCATTTTTCCTTAAACCAATCTATTAGGCTCTTATAATTAAATACATACTAGGCAGAAAAGTGCTTTCTAGCTTTTGATTTTTATTGTTATTTGTATTGTCCGTTGCAGCTTGTACTTTAACTGTGCTTTGATTGCTTTCTTCTTCTTCTTTAAGGATTAAGTTATCTGTTTCCAAGGGCAATCAAATGATGACGGTATCCATAACTATCTAAGCACCAAATAACTTGTCCTTTCATTTTATATGATTATTATCAAAAAAAAGGTATGTTTGTGACTTGCTCTTTCATTTCATATAATTATTATTAGATGAAGGTATGTTTTGCATTTTTTTCAAGGAGATCCTGCCAAGTGTCATAAGATGAGAATGAACTAGCAGAAGTAGGGTGCTTAGTAGTCAAATAGAGTCTTATGATGTTACCATGAAAACTCTATTCGTTCAGCTATTGTCTTACATTTTATTTTTTAACTTGTTACAAATGTTATACGAGGATAAGGATTTTCACGACAACTTACAACATGCTCCCTCATTTTGATGAAAACTTATAGTTTCAACTTCTTACATCAAGTCTAAGTTTTTGTCCCCCTCTGGGTTACGACGGGTTATTTTTATTCAATTGATGAATTGATATTGATCTGGATTCCTTATGGTTTCATGAATACTCGTATGGAGTAAGATTGTCAAATTGATGGGATTTTTTCTTTTTTGCATCCATCTCATGGATGAAAATTTTTGGAGCTTAGTGTTTGAGTTTGTTTGATCATTTTGCGGGGGTCGTATAAGAGTTCTAAGGTGTAAGGAACATTCAAGGTCTTCAGTTTTTTTTAGTGTTTAATTCATTACATGCTCCTTTTCTTTTTGTGTTTTAATCCTTATGTCTCGCTTTAGAATTCTGAGTTTAGGATAGCATCAAGCATTAAACTTTTATTTTTTGACTATAGGATGGCATCAAGTATCAAGGAATGCCATAAAGCCAACTAGTAGCTTAGGAGATGCTTTACAAAGAGGATGCAGATTTTCTGGTAGCCCCTCTCCTCTTGTTTTCATTTCTTTTTAATTTTGACAGTTCTGTATCTACCATTTGCTTCTTTTGTTTTATTTTGTGCAGACAAGATTTTGAGTGCATGGTCTAGGATGCAGATTTTGTCTTTTCAAGAGCATGCACTTGAACAACGATCATCATTGCATGATGCTTTTGGAAGCTGCAGTCTTATATTTTTTATGGTACGCGGTTCTTACGTCTTTAATGGAGGTATGGTCTGATATTTAAATACCACGCTCAATAGACCCTTGTAGTTTTTGAATGGAAAATAGAGTCTGTGTACTTAAGGAAATTAACTTGCCATTGCTTGGGTTGCATCCTTTTCATTTTCAACGTAGTGCACTCTACTAAGGCATTGATTGTTTTTTACTGGTTCTAGTTTTAGGCCTAAGCTCTCTTGTATTAGTTCTTCCAATTTCATGTATAAGCAAATATCATCATTGCCTATTCCTCATTTGCTCGTGTTTTCTTCATGCATATTGCATTTTTCCTTAAACCAATCTATTAGGCTCTTATAATTAAATACATACTAGGCAGAAAAGTGCTTTCTAGCTTTTGATTTTTATTGTTATTTGTATTGTCCGTTGCAGCTTGTACTTTAACTGTGCTTTGATTGCTTTCTTCTTCTTCTTTAAGGATTAAGTTATCTGTTTCCAAGGGCAATCAAATGATGACGGTATCCATAACTATCTAAGCACTAAATAACGTGTCCTTTCATTTTATATGATTATTATAAAAAAAAAAGGTATGTTTGTGACTTGCTCTTTCATTTCATATAATTATTATTAGATGAAGGTATGTTTTGCATTTTTTTCAAGGAGATCCTGCCAAGTGTCATAAGATGAGAATGAACTAGCAGAAGTAGGGTGCTTAGTAGTCAAATAGAGTCTTATGATGTTACCATGAAAACTCTATTCGTTCAGCTATTGTCTTACATTTTATTTTTTAACTTGTTACAAATGTTATACGAGGATAAGGATTTTCACGACAACTTACAACATGCTCCCTCATTTTGATGAAAACTTATAGTTTCAACTTCTTACATCAAGTCTAAGTTTTTGTCCCCCTCTGGGTTACGACGGGTTATTTTTATTCAATTGATATTGATCTGGATTCCTTATGGTTTCATGAATACTCGTATGGAGTAAGAATGTCAAATTGATGGGATTTTTTCTTTTTTGCATCCATCTCATGGATGAAAATTTTTGGAGCTTAGTGTTTGAGTTTGTTTGATCATTTTGCGGGGGTCGTATCAGAATTCTAAGGTGTAAGGAACATTCAAGGTCTTCAGTTTTTTTGAGTGTTTAATTCATTACATGCTCCTTTTCTTTTTGTGTTTTAATCCTTATGTCTCGCTTTAGAATTCTGAGTTTAGGATAGCATCAAGCATTAAACTTTTATTTTTTGACTATAGGATGGCATCAAGTATCAAGGAATGCCATAAAGCCAACTAGTAGCTTAGGAGATGCTTTACAAAGAGGATGCAGATTTTCTGGTAGCCCCTCTCCTCTTGTTTTCATTTCTTTTTAATTTTGACAGTTCTGTATCTACCATTTGCTTCTTTTGTTTTATTTTGTGCAGACAAGATTTTGAGTGCATGGTCTAGGATGCAGATTTTGTCTTTTCAAGAGCATGCACTTGAACAACGACCATCATTGCATGATGCTTTTGGAAGCTGCAGTCTTATATTTTTTATGGTACGCGGTTCTTACGTCTTTAATGGAGGTATGGTCTGATATTTAAATACCACGCTCAATAGACCCTTGTAGTTTTTGAATGGAAAATAGAGTCTGTGTACTTAAGGAAATTAACTTGCCATTGCTTGGGTTGCATCCTTTTCATTTTCAACGTAGTGCACTCTACTAAGGCATTGATTGATTTTTACTGGTTCTAGTTTTAGGCCTAAGCTCTCTTGTATTAGTTCTTCCAATTTCATGTATAAGCAAATACCATCATTGCCTATTCCTCATTTGCTCGTGTTTTCTTCATGCATATTGCATTTTTCCTTAAACCAATCTATTAGGCTCTTATAATTAAATACATACTAGGCAGAAAAGTGCTTTCTAGCTTTTGATTTTTATTGTTATTTGTATTGTCCGTTGCAGCTTGTACTTTAACTGTGCTTTGATTGCTTTCTTCTTCTTCTTTAAGGATTAAGTTATCTGTTTCCAAGGGCAATCAAATGATGACGGTATCCATAACTATCTAAGCACCAAATAACTTGTCCTTTCATTTTATATGATTATTATCAAAAAAAAGGTATGTTTGTGACTTGCTCTTTCATTTCATATAATTATTATTAGATGAAGGTATGTTTTGCATTTTTTTCAAGGAGATCCTGCCAAGTGTCATAAGATGAGAATGAACTAGCAGAAGTAGGGTGCTTAGTAGTCAAATAGAGTCTTATGATGTTACCATGAAAACTCTATTCGTTCAGCTATTGTCTTACATTTTATTTTTTAACTTGTTACAAATGTTATACGAGGATAAGGATTTTCACGACAACTTACAACATGCTCCCTCATTTTGATGAAAACTTATAGTTTCTGTTGAGAATTGTAACAAATAAAGGAGGAATAAAGGGTTATATTAGGAGGAATAAAGGGTTATATTGGTAATTAGGAATATGCTAGGGTTTAAAAGGTGTAAGGCTATATAAAGGCCAAATTATTATTCAATAAAGTACTTTTTGCTCAAGTAAAAATCTTTTTGGTATCAGAGCCACCAGAGATCTAGGGTTAGCCACACAAAAAAAAAAAAAAAAAAAAAAAAAAAAAAAATTACTGTAGCGCCGCCACTGTAGCAACGCTACTGTAGCACTGCTACTGTAGCGCCGCCACTGTAGCACCGCCGCCAGCCAGCGAGTGTTGCCTTCCTAGTCGCGCCGCCTCCCTCTTCCTAGGCCGAGTCTTCCCTTTCTAGGCCACCACCTCTCCGTTTTTGATCTTCTATTGAAGGGAGCCCGTGTGGGGGAGGGCGATACCCCACGGATCCCAAGGAAGGGTAGAGATGAAGGGATAGAGACCTAGACATTGATGTGAGGAGAATCAAGAGAAGAGTCAAGAAGAGGAAGAAGGGCAAGGTTGTGATCTAGACACCTGAATACGTGTCGGATTAATGGAGGCTAACAAGAATCCGATGGAGGAGATCGTGAAGAAGTTAGATCCTGCAGACCTTGCGACCTTGATGCAGTTTATGAGGATGTCAATGGGTGAAAATGCCACAAGGCCACCGTCTGTGAAGGTGGAGCTTCCACCTATTGATCTAAAACTCGATGGGCCAGCCACATACTTGAGCTGGTCACGTCGGGTAAGGTATACTCTGACAGGAAGAAATCTGGAGGGTTTTCTGACGGGTGACAGAGTAGAGCCGATTGAGGGTGCTACAGGGAGAGATGAGTGGAAGTCTACACACATGTTGGTGTACATCTGGCTTCTGAACTCGATGGTCCCATCTATTGCTGCCACCGTGGATGGTATTGAGAAGGTAAAGGATGTCTGGGAAAAGTTGAGGAGGACTTATGATGGGGTGGGGAATAATCTGAGGGTGTTCCAGATCAAGAGGGAAATCTATGCTGCAGTCCAGGGAGATAGGACGGTGCAGGAGTATTCCATAGAACTGGAGCGCTTGTGGTTAGAGCATGATCATTTCTCACCTCGAGCAAGCTGCAAAGATCCTGAGTGCAAAGAGAGAGAGGCATTGGTTCAGGAGCGGACTATGTTATTTCTCCAGGGGTTGGCCCCAGTGTTTGAGCAGAGGACTGCGATGTTGTTAGCCCAGACAAAGATTCCTTCACTTGAGGAGGCAGTATCAGCTATGATACAGGAAGAGAGCCGCATTAAGCTACAGGCGGGGACAGGTGGACCTCCGGGAGTAAAGTCTGCTTTGGCTGTCTCCAACTTGGGAAACACAGGAGCCAGGGTTGAAACTCGTGAGTGCTACAACTGCGGCGAGGTAGGCCACCTGAAGCAGACATGCACTAAGCCACCGAAGGAGAGGAACTCAGGTGGTCGTGGCCAGACTGGAGGTCGTGGTCGCGGGCGTGGAGGTCGCAGAGGTGGTGGAAGAGGAGGCTATCGGGCAAATCTGATGGTAGCAGATGACGAGGGAGAGGCAGATGTGATCTTTACTGATGAAGATCACGAGTTGCTGGAGATGTTGAAGAGGAAGCAGAGAGTGACAGTCGATGGAGACAGGAAGGGTGCGAGTGAAGACGCATCCACATCATCCAGGGGTAACTTCGCTTCCTATGCTAACTCAGCCAAAGGTACTCACGATACACATGCTCTTACCTCTATATCCACCTCAAGATCACCAGAATGGATAGTAGATTCTGGTGCATCTCGGCATGTGACTGGTACTGCTAGTGAGTTCTCGTCTTATAATCATCTAGCGGTGCCAGAGAGCATCCAGACCGCTGATGGTACAGCACAGCCTGTGGTTGGTAAGGGTACTGTGAGATGTACCGATTCTATGACTTTGTCCAATGTTTTGCATGCTCCTTCTTTTCCAGTGAATCTGTTATCCATTAGTGCCATTATTCTCCACCTAAAATGTGTTGTTATTTTTGATATTCCCAAGGTGATCTTCCTGGAGAAGGGGAGTGGCCGGAGACTTGGGACTGGCACGTGGCATAACGGACTGTGGTACCTGGATAGAGAGGGGATGGACTCAGCCTTGACATCCATGGTTGAGAGTGCTGGAGTAGGAGGAGTTGGGCAGAGGGTGGAGGATGTGTTGCTGCTACATCACAGGCGCATGGGACATTCTTCTTTTAGTTTGTTGAGTCGTTTGTATCCGTCTTTGTATGAAAAAGCAAATAAACAGAAACTGGTGTGTGATGCTTGTGAGTTTGGCAAGCTTACTAGAAGCTCTTATGTTAGTTCTGGGAATAGGAGCTCTAGTGGTTTTGATTTAATACACTCGGATGTTTGGGGACCTTGTTCTGTTAGTTCTATGAATGGTTATCGTTATTTTGTGTCGTTTATTGATTGTTTCTCTCGTGTTACTTGGTTGTATTTGATGAGAAACAAGAGTGATGTATTGAATTGCTTCAAAGACTTTCACAGGGCTATTCAGACTCAATACGGGGCAGTAGTGAAGGTATTGAGGTCCGATAATGGGACGGAGTATACCAACAAGGTGTTTGGGGAATACTTGTCGGCTCAAGGGATACAGCACCAAACCACCTGTCCATACACACCAGCACAGAACGGAGTAGCAGAGAGGAAGAATAGACACTTGCTAGAGGTAGCCCGTAGTATGATGATTTCAATGAATGTTCCAAAACACTTGTGGGGGCAGGCAGTGTTGACAGCCGCTCAATTGATCAACAGGATGCCCTCAAGAGTATTGGAGTGGAAGTCCCCTTGTGAGATGCTGAAAGGAGATAATGGTGGGATCCTTCCATTAAAGGTGTTTGGATGTGTATGCTTTGTGAAGGATAACAGACCGTCGGTAGGAAAGTTGGATCCCAGGGCGGTAAAGTGTGTTTTTGTGGGATATTCTGCTACCCAGAAAGGATACGTGTGCTGGAGCCCAGTTGAAAAGAGGTTATTTGTGAGTATGGATGTGACATTTAGAGAATTCGAGCCATACTACACGCTGGAGGTGAACTCACCCTTTGACGACTCGCCCGATACTTCAGGTATAAGGCGAGAGGGGGAGAGCAGGAGTAGCGATGGTGAGAGACAGGTACATGTACCCTGTACTGTTGTGGTGGAGGAATCGGTTGAGGAACCGGAAGATGAGGAGGAGATGGAAACCGAAGGGGGTGAGACTCAAGCTCAGGGGGAGTTAAGGGTGTATACGAGGAGGAGAAGGCAGAATGATGTAGAGGTGCCAGTAGTGCCAGTTGTGCCCGCAAGTCCCTTGTCCCGGCCTACCCCGACTCCTGAGACACCTACACCATCCACCTCAAACTCAAATTGCACAGGTGATATGATTCCTCTGCCTTCTCCTGACCCCATGATTTTAAGGAGGACCTCTCGCAGCAATGCGGGACATCCTCCTGACCGTTTTGGTTTCCCACATGATATTGCTCAGTTTGTCTCATACTCTAACATTACATCACCTGTACATGGAGCATTCATTACATCATTGGACACTGTCTCTATACCCAAGTCTTGGCAGGTTGCTAAGGAAGATCCAAAGTGGAAGACAGCTATGCATGAAGAGCTTGGGGCCCTTGATAAGAACAAGACATGGGAGATAGTACCATTACCACCAGGCAAGAAGGCGGTTGGGTGCAAATGGGTCTTCACAGTGAAGCATACTCCAGAAGGGAAAATTGACCGCTATAAGGCACGATTGGTGGCAAAGGGGTACAGTCAAACATATGGCATCGACTATGATGAGACCTTTGCACCAGTGGCGAAGATGAGCACAGTCCGGACCCTCGTCTCCCTTGCTGTGAATGGAGGATGGAAGTTACACCAGCTGGATGTGAAGAATGCATTTCTCCATGGGGATTTACTGGAGGAGGTGTACATGGAGATACCCCCAGGCTTCGGCACAAAACA
Source organism: Salix purpurea (assembly GCA_027405865.1). Lineage (NCBI taxonomy): Eukaryota > Viridiplantae > Streptophyta > Magnoliopsida > Malpighiales > Salicaceae > Salix > Salix purpurea. Next base: position 13,477,024 of record CM050333.1, read on the forward strand.
AACAGTAGGCAAGGTATGTAGGTTGAGGAAGTCACTGTATGGATTGAAACAGTCTCCTCGAGCTTGGTTTGACAGGTTCAGGAGAGCTATGATAGGTGTGGGCTATCAGCAGATCAACGCAGATCATACAGTATTCTTCCGACAACATGGAGGTCACACCACGATGCTCGCTGTGTATGTTGATGACATGATCATTACTGGGGATGATGAGGGAGAGATTGCTCAGCTGAAGGCGAGACTGGGCAAGGAGTTTGAGGTGAAAGATCTAGGGCAGCTAAGATACTTCCTTGGGATTGAGGTAGCTCGTGGAGAAGAGGGGGTGGTTCTATCCCAGAGAAAATATGTGTTAGACTTGCTCAAAGAGACGGGCATGCTGGGATGCAAACCGGCTACTTCTCCAATCGATCAGAAGTTCAAGCTGAGTGCAGAAGCGGGAGAGCCAGTTGATCGCGAACGGTACCAGAGGCTGGTAGGCCGGTTGATCTATCTGAGTCACACTCGTCCCGACATCTCATTTGCAGTAAGTGTGGTGAGTCGTTATATGCATGATCCAAGGAAAGGCCACATGGAAGTGGTGTACCGAATTCTGCGATATTTGAAGAGTGCACCAGGGAAGGGGCTAATCTTCAGGAAGAATGGACACTTGGGCATTGAGGGATATTGTGATGCTGACTGGGCAAGTTGTGCTGATGATAGGAGGTCTACATCGGGGTATTGCATGTTTGTAGGGGGCAACTTAGTCTCTTGGAAGAGCAAGAAGCAGTCGGTAGTTTCGAGATCGACTGCAGAGGCAGAGTACAGGGCCATGGCTTTAGGAGTTGCCGAGATGTTGTGGTTGAGAGCCCTATTGGTAGAGCTCAAGGTGGACCAAGGAGCCCAGATGAAGTTGTGGTGTGACAACGAGTCGGCAATTAGCATTGCTAATAATCCGGTACAGCACGACAGGACTAAGCATGTGGAGATTGATAGATTCTTCATCAAGGAAAAATTGAATGACGGACTACTGAAGCTAAGTCATGTGACTACTGGAGATCAAGTGGCTGACTGCCTCACCAAGGGACTTAATTCAGTAAATTTATCCAGGTTGTGTGACAAGATGGGCTTAGTGGATATCTTTTGCCCATCTTGAGGGGGAGTGTTGAGAATTGTAACAAATAAAGGAGGAATAAAGGGTTATATTAGGAGGAATAAAGGGTTATATTGGTAATTAGGAATATGCTAGGGTTTAAAAGGTGTAAGGCTATATAAAGGCCAAATTATTATTCAATAAAGTACTTTTTGCTCAAGTAAAAATCTTTTGTTTCAACTTCTTACATCAAGTCTAAGTTTTTGTCCCCCTCTGGGTTACGACGGGTTATTTTTATTCAATTGATGAATTGATATTGATCTGGATTCCTTATGGTTTCATGAATACTCGTATGGAGTAAGATTGTTAAATTGATGGGATTTTTTCTTTTTTGCATCCATCTCATGGATGAAAATTTTTGGAGCTTAGTGTTTGAGTTTGTTTGATCATTTTGCGGGGGTCGTATAAGAGTTCTAAGGTGTAAGGAACATTCAAGGTCTTCAGTTTTTTTTAGTGTTTAATTCATTACATGCTCCTTTTCTTTTTGTGTTTTAATCCTTATGTCTCGCTTTAGAATTCTGAGTTTAGGATAGCATCAAGCATTAAACTTTTATTTTTTGACTATAGGATGGCATAGTATCAAGGAATGCCATAAAGCCAACTAGTAGCTTAGGAGATGCTTTACAAAGAGGATGCAGATTTTCTGGTAGCCCCTCTCCTCTTGTTTTCATTTCTTTTTAATTTTGACAGTTCTGTATCTACCATTTGCTTCTTTTGTTTTATTTTGTGCAGACAAGATTTTGAGTGCATGGTCTAGGATGCAGATTTTGTCTTTTCAAGAGCATGCACTTGAACAACGACCATCATTGCATGATGCTTTTGGAAGCTGCAGTCTTATATTTTTTATGGTACGCGGTTCTTACGTCTTTAATGGAGGTATGGTCTGATATTTAAATACCACGCTCAATAGACCCTTGTAGTTTTTGAATGGAAAATAGAGTCTGTGTACTTAAGGAAATTAACTTGCCATTGCTTGGGTTGCATCCTTTTCATTTTCAACGTAGTGCACTCTACTAAGGCATTGATTGATTTTTACTGGTTCTAGTTTTAGGCCTAAGCTCTCTTGTATTAGTTCTTCCAATTTCATGTATAAGCAAATACCATCATTGCCTATTCCTCATTTGCTCGTGTTTTCTTCATGCATATTGCATTTTTCCTTAAACCAATCTATTAGGCTCTTATAATTAAATACATACTAGGCAGAAAAGTGCTTTCTAGCTTTTGATTTTTATTGTTGTTTGTATTGTCCGTTGCAGCTTGTACTTTAACTGTGCTTTGATTGCTTTCTTCTTCTTCTTTAAGGATTAAGTTATCTGTTTCCAAGGGCAATCAAATGATGACGGTATCCATAACTATCTAAGCACCAAATAACTTGTCCTTTCATTTTATATGATTATTATCAAAAAAAGGTATGTTTGTGACTTGCTCTTTCATTTCATATAATTATTATTAGATGAAGGTATGTTTTGCATTTTTTTCAAGGAGATCCTGCCAAGTGTCATAAGATGAGAATGAACTAGCAGAAGTAGGGTGCTTAGTAGTCAAATAGAGTCTTATGATGTTACCATGAAAACTCTATTCGTTCAGCTATTGTCTTACATTTTATTTTTTAACTTGTTACAAATGTTATACGAGGATAAGGATTTTCACGACAACTTACAACATGCTCCCTCATTTTGATGAAAACTTATAGTTTCAACTTCTTACATCAAGTCTAAGTTTTTGTCCCCCTCTGGGTTACGACGGGTTATTTTTATTCAATTGATGAATTGATATTGATCTGGATTCCTTATGGTTTCATGAATACTCGTATGGAGTAAGATTGTCAAATTGATGGGATTTTTTCTTTTTTGCATCCATCTCATGGATGAAAATTTTTGGAGCTTAGTGTTTGAGTTTGTTTGATCATTTTGCGGGGGTCGTATAAGAGTTCTAAGGTGTAAGGAACATTCAAGGTCTTCAGTTTTTTTGAGTGTTTAATTCATTACATGCTCCTTTTCTTTTTGTGTTTTAATCCTTATGTCTCGCTTTAGAATTCTGAGTTTAGGATAGCATCAAGCATTAAACTTTTATTTTTTGACTATAGGATGGCATCAAGTATCAAGGAATGCCATAAAGCCAACTAGTAGCTTAGGAGATGCTTTACAAAGAGGATGCAGATTTTCTGGTAGCCCCTCTCCTCTTGTTTTCATTTCTTTTTAATTTTGACAGTTCTGTATCTACCATTTGCTTCTTTTGTTTTATTTTGTGCAGACAAGATTTTGAGTGCATGGTCTAGGATGCAGATTTTGTCTTTTCAAGAGCATGCACTTGAACAACGACCATCATTGCATGATGCTTTTGGAAGCTGCAGTCTTATATTTTTTATGGTACGCGGTTCTTACGTCTTTAATGGAGGTATGGTCTGATATTTAAATACCACGCTCAATAGACCCTTGTAGTTTTTGAATGGAAAATAGAGTCTGTGTACTTAAGGAAATTAACTTGCCATTGCTTGGGTTGCATCCTTTTCATTTTCAACGTAGTGCACTCTACTAAGGCATTGATTGTTTTTTTACTGGTTCTAGTTTTAGGCCTAAGCTCTCTTTTATTAGTTCTTCCAATTTCATGTATAAGCAAATACCATCATTGCCTATTCCTCATTTGCTCGTGTTTTCTTCATGCATATTGCATTTTTCCTTAAACCAATCTATTAGGCTCTTATAATTAAATACATACTAGGTAGAAAAGTGCTTTCTAGCTTTTGATTTTTATTGTTATTTGTATTGTCCGTTGCAGCTTGTACTTTAACTGTGCTTTGATTGCTTTCTTCTTCTTCTTTAAGGATTAAGTTATCTGTTTCCAAGGGCAATCAAATGATGACGGTATCCATAACTATCTAAGCACCAAATAACTTGTCCTTTCATTTTATATGATTATTATAAAAAAAAAGGTATGTTTGTGACTTGCTCTTTCATTTCATATAATTATTATTAGATGAAGGTATGTTTTGCATTTTTTTCAAGGAGATCCTGCCAAGTGTCATAAGATGAGAATGAACTAGCAGAAGTAGGGTGCTTAGTAGTCAAATAGAGTCTTATGATGTTACCATGAAAACTCTATTCGTTCAGCTATTGTCTTACATTTTATTTTTTAACTTGTTACAAATGTTATACGAGGATAAGGATTTTCACGACAACTTACAACATGCTCCCTCATTTTGATGAAAACTTATAGTTTCAACTTCTTACATCAAGTCTAAGTTTTTGTCCCCCTCTGGGTTACGACGGGTTATTTTTATTCAATTGATGAATTGATATTGATCTGGATTCCTTATGGTTTCATGAATACTCGTATGGAGTAAGATTGTCAAATTGATGGGATTTTTTCTTTTTTGCATCCATCTCATGGATGAAAATTTTTGGAGCTTAGTGTTTGAGTTTGTTTGATCATTTTGCGGGGGTCGTATAAGAGTTCTAAGGTGTAAGGAACATTCAAGGTCTTCAGTTTTTTTGAGTGTTTAATTCATTACATGCTCCTTTTCTTTTTGTGTTTTAATCCTTATGTCTCGCTTTAGAATTCTGAGTTTAGGATAGCATCAAGCATTAAACTTTTATTTTTTGACTATAGGATGGCATCAAGTATCAAGGAATGCCATAAAGCCAACTAGTAGCTTAGGAGATGCTTTACAAAGAGGATGCAGATTTTCTGGTAGCCCCTCTCCTCTTGTTTTCATTTCTTTTTAATTTTGACAGTTCTGTATCTACCATTTGCTTCTTTTGTTTTATTTTGTGCAGACAAGATTTTGAGTGCATGGTCTAGGATGCAGATTTTGTCTTTTCAAGAGCATGCACTTGAACAACGACCATCATTGCATGATGCTTTTGGAAGCTGCAGTCTTATATTTTTTATGGTACGCGGTTCTTACGTCTTTAATGGAGGTATGGTCTGATATTTAAATACCACGCTCAATAGACCCTTGTAGTTTTTGAATGGAAAATAGAGTCTGTGTACTTAAGGAAATTAACTTGCCATTGCTTGGGTTGCATCCTTTTCATTTTCAACGTAGTGCACTCTACTAAGGCATTGATTGTTTTTTACTGGTTCTAGTTTTAGGCCTAAGCTCTCTTTTATTAGTTCTTCCAATTTCATGTATAAGCAAATACCATCATTGCCTATTCCTCATTTGCTCGTGTTTTCTTCATGCATGTTGCATTTTTCCTTAAACCAATCTATTAGGCTCTTATAATTAAATACATACTAGGCAGAAAAGTGCTTTCTAGCTTTTGATTTTTATTGTTATTTGTATTGTCCGTTGCAGCTTGTACTTTAACTGTGCTTTGATTGCTTTCTTCTTCTTCTTTAAGGATTAAGTTATCTGTTTCCAAGGGCAATCAAATGATGACGGTATCCATAACTATCTAAGCACCAAATAACTTGTCCTTTCATTTTATATGATTATTATCAAAAAAAAGGTATGTTTGTGACTTGCTCTTTCATTTCATATAATTATTATTAGATGAAGGTATGTTTTGCATTTTTTTCAAGGAGATCCTGCCAAGTGTCATAAGATGAGAATGAACTAGCAGAAGTAGGGTGCTTAGTAGTCAAATAGAGTCTTATGATGTTACCATGAAAACTCTATTCGTTCAGCTATTGTCTTACATTTTATTTTTTAACTTGTTACAAATGTTATACGAGGATAAGGATTTTCACGACAACTTACAACATGCTCCCTCATTTTGATGAAAACTTATAGTTTCAACTTCTTACATCAAGTCTAAGTTTTTGTCCCCCTCTGGGTTACGACGGGTTATTTTTATTCAATTGATGAATTGATATTGATCTGGATTCCTTATGGTTTCATGAATACTCGTATGGAGTAAGATTGTCAAATTGATGGGATTTTTTCTTTTTTGCATCCATCTCATGGATGAAAATTTTTGGAGCTTAGTGTTTGAGTTTGTTTGATCATTTTGCGGGGGTCGTATAAGAGTTCTAAGGTGTAAGGAACATTCAAGGTCTTCAGTTTTTTTGAGTGTTTAATTCATTACATGCTCCTTTTCTTTTTGTGTTTTAATCCTTATGTCTCGCTTTAGAATTCTGAGTTTAGGATAGCATCAAGCATTAAACTTTTATTTTTTGACTATAGGATGGCATCAAGTATCAAGGAATGCCATAAAGCCAACTAGTAGCTTAGGAGATGCTTTACAAAGAGGATGCAGATTTTCTGGTAGCCCCTCTCCTCTTGTTTTCATTTCTTTTTAATTTTGACAGTTCTGTATCTACCATTTGCTTCTTTTGTTTTATTTTGTGCAGACAAGATTTTGAGTGCATGGTCTAGGATGCAGATTTTGTCTTTTCAAGAGCATGCACTTGAACAACGACCATCATTGCATGATGCTTTTGGAAGCTGCAGTCTTATATTTTTTATGGTACGCGGTTCTTACGTCTTTAATGGAGGTATGGTCTGATATTTAAATACCACGCTCAATAGACCCTTGTAGTTTTTGAATGGAAAATAGAGTCTGTGTACTTAAGGAAATTAACTTGCCATTGCTTGGGTTGCATCCTTTTCATTTTCAACGTAGTGCACTCTACTAAGGCATTGATTGTTTTTTACTGGTTCTAGTTTTAGGCCTAAGCTCTCTTTTATTAGTTCTTCCAATTTCATGTATAAGCAAATACCATCATTGCCTATTCCTCATTTGCTCGTGTTTTCTTCATGCATGTTGCATTTTTCCTTAAACCAATCTATTAGGCTCTTATAATTAAATACATACTAGGCAGAAAAGTGCTTTCTAGCTTTTGATTTTTATTGTTATTTGTATTGTCCGTTGCAGCTTGTACTTTAACTGTGCTTTGATTGCTTTCTTCTTCTTCTTTAAGGATTAAGTTATCTGTTTCCAAGGGCAATCAAATGATGACGGTATCCATAACTATCTAAGCACCAAATAACTTGTCCTTTCATTTTATATGATTATTATCAAAAAAAAGGTATGTTTGTGACTTGCTCTTTCATTTCATATAATTATTATTAGATGAAGGTATGTTTTGCATTTTTTTCAAGGAGATCCTGCCAAGTGTCATAAGATGAGAATGAACTAGCAGAAGTAGGGTGCTTAGTAGTCAAATAGAGTCTTATGATGTTACCATGAAAACTCTATTCGTTCAGCTATTGTCTTACATTTTATTTTTTAACTTGTTACAAATGTTATACGAGGATAAGGATTTTCACGACAACTTACAACATGCTCCCTCATTTTGATGAAAACTTATAGTTTCAACTTCTTACATCAAGTCTAAGTTTTTGTCCCCCTCTGGGTTACGACGGGTTATTTTTATTCAATTGATATTGATCTGGATTCCTTATGGTTTCATGAATACTCGTATGGAGTAAGATTGTCAAATTGATGGGATTTTTTCTTTTTTGCATCCATCTCATGGATGAAAATTTTTGGAGCTTAGTGTTTGAGTTTGTTTGATCATTTTGCGGGGGTCGTATAAGAGTTCTAAGGTGTAAGGAACATTCAAGGTCTTCAGTTTTTTTGAGTGTTTAATTCATTACATGCTCCTTTTCTTTTTGTGTTTTAATCCTTATGTCTCGCTTTAGAATTCTGAGTTTAGGATAGCATCAAGCATTAAACTTTTATTTTTTGACTATAGGATGGCATCAAGTATCAAGGAATGCCATAAAGCCAACTAGTAGCTTAGGAGATGCTTTACAAAGAGGATGCAGATTTTCTGGTAGCCCCTCTCCTCTTGTTTTCATTTCTTTTTAATTTTGACTGTTCTGTATCTACCATTTGCTTCTTTTGTTTTATTTTGTGCAGACAAGATTTTGAGTGCATGGTCTAGGATGCAGATTTTGTCTTTTCAAGAGCATGCACTTGAACAACGACCATCATTGCATGATGCTTTTGGAAGCTGCAGTCTTATATTTTTTATGGTACGCGGTTCTTACGTCTTTAATGGAGGTATGGTCTGATATTTAAATACCACGCTCAATAGACCCTTGTAGTTTTTGAATGGAAAATAGAGTCTGTGTACTTAAGGAAATTAACTTGCCATTGCTTGGGTTGCATCCTTTTCATTTTCAACGTAGTGCACTCTACTAAGGCATTGATTGTTTTTTACTGGTTCTAGTTTTAGGCCTAAGCTCTCTTTTATTAGTTCTTCCAATTTCATGTATAAGCAAATACCATCATTGCCTATTCCTCATTTGCTCGTGTTTTCTTCATGCATGTTGCATTTTTCCTTAAACCAATCTATTAGGCTCTTATAATTAAATACATACTAGGCAGAAAAGTGCTTTCTAGCTTTTGATTTTTATTGTTATTTGTATTGTCCGTTGCAGCTTGTACTTTAACTGTGCTTTGATTGCTTTCTTCTTCTTCTTTAAGGATTAAGTTATCTGTTTCCAAGGGCAATCAAATGATGACGGTATCCATAACTATCTAAGCACCAAATAACTTGTCCTTTCATTTTATATGATTATTATAAAAAAAAAGGTATGTTTGTGACTTGCTCTTTCATTTCATATAATTATTATTAGATGAAGGTATGTTTTGCATTTTTTTCAAGGAGATCCTGCCAAGTGTCATAAGATGAGAATGAACTAGCAGAAGTAGGGTGCTTAGTAGTCAAATAGAGTCTTATGATGTTACCATGAAAACTCTATTCGTTCAGCTATTGTCTTACATTTTATTTTTTAACTTGTTACAAATGTTATACGAGGATAAGGATTTTCACGACAACTTACAACATGCTCCCTCATTTTGATGAAAACTTATAGTTTCAACTTCTTACATCAAGTCTAAGTTTTTCTCCCCTTCTGGGTTACGACTGGTTATTTTTATTCAATTGATGAATTGATATTGATCTGGATTCCTTATGGTTTCATGAATACTCGTACGGAGTAAGATTGTCAAATTGATGGGATTTTTTCTTTTTTGCATCCATCTCATGGATGAAATTTTTTGGAGCTTAGTGTTTGAGTTTGTTTGATCATTTTGCGGGGGTCGTATAAGAGTTCTAAGGTGTAAGGAACATTCAAGGTCTTCAGTTTTTTTGAGTGTTTAATTCATTACATGCTCCTTTTCTTTTTGTGTTTTAATCTTTATGTCTCGCTTTAGAATTCTGAGTTTAGGATAGCATCAAGCATTAAACTTTTACTTTTTTGACTATAGGATGGCATCAAGTATCAAGGAATGCCATAAAGCCAACTAGTAGCTTAGGAGATGCTTTACAGAGTGGTTTTTGTCTTTTGATTTAACACATTATAGGATGGTGACGACAGAACTAGTCATTTGATTTCAGGTTCTGGTATCCCTCTCCTCTCGTTTTCATCTCTTTCTTTTGTTTTTTTTGCTAGTTAGTTTAGGGTTTTATCGATGTTTGAAAACTAGGTGTTTTTTTCCTAGTGTCTGAACTTTGCTTGCATGTTTTTCTAGGGACCCCAAGTTATGAAGGAACATTTATGGATTGCAACTTTGTTGGAGTGTTTGTTTCATTACCTTACTCCTTTCTTTATTTTTCAGGTTGTCGTGCCAGGAATAATGAGTGTTGACTGTTCCTCATTTGCTCATTTTTCTAAAACTAGTCTTTTAGGTTCTTTTCATTAAATACATATCAGGTAACCGAGAGGTCTTTTGAGATTTGATTTAACACAGTATAGGGTGTTGACGACAAGATTAATTGTTTGATTTCAGGTTCTGGTAGCCCCTCTCCTCTCGTTTTCATTTCTTTCTTTTGTTTTATTTGCTAATTAGTTTAGGCTTTTATCGATGTTTGTAAACTAGGCGTTTTTTTCCTGGTGTCTGAACTCTGCTTGCATGTTTTTCGAGGGACCCCTAGTAATCAAGGAACATTTATGGACTGCAACTTTGTTGGAGTGCTTGATTCATTACCTTACTCCTTTCTTTTATCTACTTGTCTTTCTGTTTTGCTTTAGAATCTTGAGTGCTCAGTCCAAGATACCAATGTATCTTTGGAGAAGAATGAATGTGAACAAAAACATTTATCACGTGATGTTTTGGAAGGCTTAGTCTTAAGTGGTTTGATATAATTTCTATTCTATACTACATTTGATATTTTGTTCTGTTTGTATGTAGAGACGAGGCCTCTATTATAGTTTTTGAATGGAAAAATAGTATGTGCTTTTCAAGTTCTCAAGGAATTGATTAAGTTGGCATTGCTTGGGCTACATTCTTTTATTTTCACTTTGTGGAGATTTTGGGTAACTGATCACTTGACGACTATAACAAGCAAAGCATCTTTCACCTTGACTTTTCTGTTGGATCCATGATTTTTCATCAATCTGTTGTTTTGCATGTTTTCCCTAGATTAATCGGTTTTCAGTTAACATGCAAGACTAGGAGTACCTTGGGGGTGTTTAATGCATATACTCTTCAATTTCAATGCTTGTTATACTTTTTTTTTTATTTTGTGTGGAAAATAGGTAACACTGGGGTGGTTATCATGGTCACATACTTTGAATGATAAGATATGTGTAAAGGATGCTTCTTGTGTTGGAGATATGTTCTTTTAATTTCCTTTTGTATATTTTAATATAATTTATACTGGTTTATTAGCTAGCATTTGAGTTCAATTGTGCGTACATTCAGGAGTCTATCAACTGCTTTAAGGAAGACTGTTGTAGTTCTTTGAGGCTTTGGAAGTGATTTATTATTATTTTTTGCCTGCTTCATAATTGAGCTCATCAATACAGCTGCTGGGTTTACTCTTTTTATCTCCATGCGCTTTTCAAATAGGTCTTACGCCACTAGTTATTTTGTTTTAATTTGTCTAGATGATTATGTTTTCAACAAGATTACATGAAGTGTTTCCAAGCTGGCCTTTTGATTTTCCATTGTTTCCTTACTTCTCTATTTCATTCTAGTCAACAATAATAATTTCCTAAATTATAACTACCGTTTGAATTCACCTTGAATGTTTTTCTAGGAAACCTCCAATTTACCAGGGAACATTTCCTGACTGTAATCTCTTAAGAATGTTTGATTAATTGCCACCTCTATTCTATTATCTACATTTCTCTGTCTTTCTTGAGAATTTATATATTTAGTCTGAGATATCGATTATGTGTCTTTCTAGGATCTTTAATCTGAGCAGATGTCTCCACTGAATCATGCTTTGGAATCCTCTATCTTTGTATTTTCTTGCCACAAAACTTCTAATTCAAGGTCGCGGACTTCTTACAATATAATCTATGCATAAGATACTTTTGAAACTTTCCTTGCATGCTTTTCAAAAAAAGTTTCTTCCTTGTTGCTTATTGTTTGTTTTACATTGGGTTCATTTAATCTAGTGAAGACATAAAGTCTGAATTTGTCTGTTCCGCCTCTCATCACAAACATAAGAGATGGTTCTGTGTAAAACGAGGAGTTATGATGGTGAATTATCAAGTTGTTATTCATCTAAGTTAAACAGTTGTACCCTTGAGCTTTTTGTTTAAGCTTTTTAGCTTCTGAGTGTAAAATTTAAGCTTGAAAAAAGTCAACAAACTATGACAGTGAGTTTTTCATGTACAAGATGCTTGTCAATTCTTTTCCATGTTACAAGGAAATCCTTGAATTCCTTTGAAATTATCAAAATCCCTACCCTCACGTTAACGCTGATTAGTATGATGACTAATGTGTTACAAAACAGTTTGCTAAGTAGAGTGGCAGGAAAATCTTTGTGGTTGCCTCTAGACACTATCTGTATTTCTAAATTTTTCCTTCACTTAATATCTTGCTTATTCCTTTTTATGTTTTCTAGGCTCTTATGTTTTGTTGAAAGAGACAAACATGGATTAATCATCTAGCTGCTAGGGATACTCACTGCTTGATTGATAGCAACCGACTCTTACATCATGCAATGTGCTGCTTCATTTTTTGATTTCTTAGGACCACTAGATACTAGCTGAATTTCATATGCTCTTCATGTAACGATAAATATTAATAGTTGATCTTAGTTTCAGCCACCTTCTACAATTTAAACTAAAATTCTCTCTTTGTTGACACTTAGTTTCCTAAATTGAAGTTACATGAAAGAAAGCAGCGGATCATGATGAGATGAGATGAGAGTGCAATTCAAAAGAACAGGTATATATGATCCTATCCTCGTCACTATTGTGTATTTGCATTGATGGCTTAGCATGAAGGGTTTTGTTGTTCAAGCATGCCTAACATGGAAGGGTGGAACAACAATAGGAGGTGAATGGCCAGTTAAATTGTAAGTTTGTGCTTAACTTGTTGACAGAATTATATTTCCAAAGGGTAAGTGGTGAAGTTGTTCGACCTTTTCTCTATTAGAGATTATCAAGAAGCATGATTCTTTCTATTCATGCTTCTTAAATTGTTTTGTATGATGGTCTTGATGCAATATGATAGGCTGGTAGTGAGCTTGAGACTATCTCTTGCATTGTCTATGCTTAAAATGAAGTAGTTGGTGTTGAAATATCTAATCATCCATTCTGTATTTTTTTTCCAGATGTTTGATTGTGTCAGGGCTGTATTTTCTTTATTTCTTCTATTATCTACATCTCCGGATGTCTACTAGAGTTTGCACTCTATGTACCCTTCTTTTTATGTGTGCTTGTACACAACCTAATAACTGCCTTGTTCACGTTGCATTCATCATGTTGCTATGCTTCTCTCTATGTGTTTTTTTCATAGACATTTGAAATGTGGTTGCGTGCATGTAACTCTGTCTGGCTTTGTTCACGTATTCAACATGTAGCTATTTCATTGCACATTTCCTCTGTGTGTCTTTTAGCTAAGTGTGGCTACATACATGTAATTTTGTTTGCCATGCATTGTGTGCAGCTCACAGCCAGCGTCCAGCCTAGGGTAAATAAGAGCGATGCTTGTGATGAGCAGCTAGCTGTCCTTGTTCATGTCGCCTTCCCCATGTAGCTATTTCCTCCTATTTTTCTTTGCTAATTACTTAATTCTCTTGCTCTATATTGTAATTTTGTCTGCCATGCGTCATGTGCAGCTCACAGCCAGTGTCAAGCCTAGGTAAATAAGAGCGATGCCTGCTAATTGCCTTTGTTCATGTCGCATTCACCATGTAGCTATTTCCACCTATTTTTCTATGTTTATTACTTAATTCTCTTGCTCTATATTGTTATTCGTTGGAATCCAAAATAAACCTTCCTTGCATGCTTTTCAAAAAAAGGTTTTTTTCCTGTTGTTTATTGATTTTATTTACATTGGGTTCATTTAGTCTAGTGGAGACATAAAGGCTGAATTTGTTTGTTCCTCCTCTCTTCACAAACATAAGAGCTGGTTCTGTGTCAAACGAGGAGTCATTATGGTGAATTTTCAAGTTGTTATTCATCTAAGATAAACAGATGTACCCTTGAGCTTTTTGTTTAAACTTTTTAGCTTTTGAGTGTAAAATTTAAGCTTGAAAAAAGTCGACAAACTATGGCAGTGAGTTTTTCATGTATAAGATGCTCGCCAATTATTTTCCATGTTAAAACAAGGAAATCCTTGAATTCCTTTGAAATTATCAAAATCCATACGCTCATTTTAACACTAGTTGGTATGGAGATTGATGTGTTATAAAACAGTCTACTAACTAGAGTGGAAGGAAAATCTTTGTTGTTGTTTCTAAATTCTAAATCTGCAACTCATTTTTAAATTATTCCTTTGCTTAATATCTTGTTTACTCCAATTTATGTTTTACTAGCTCTTACGTTTTGTTGGAACAGATGGACATGGATACTCACTACTTGATTGATAGCAACCGACTCTTACATCATGCAATGTGCTGCTTCATTTTTTTATTTCTTAGGACCACTAGATACTGGCTGAATTTCATATGCTCTTCATGTAACGATAAATATTAATAGTTGATCTTAGTTTCAGCCACCTTCTACAATTTAAACTAAAATTCTCTCTTTGTTGACACTTAGTTTCCTAAATTGAAGTTACATGAAAGAAAGCAGCGGATCATGATAAGATGAGATGAGAGTGCAATTCAAAAGAACAGGTATATATGATCCTATCCTCGTCACTACTGTGTATTTGCATTAATGGCTTAGCATGAAGGGTTTTGTTGTTCAAGCATGCCTAACATGGAAGGGTGGAACAACAATATGAGGTTTAGAAAAAAAATCTAGATGCAGGTAAAAAACTCTCAATTACACGGGATTGCTAGAGGAGGCCTACGCGTGGGACTTAGACACGGGTCAAATGGGTTGGCCTGGTATGTCACGCTCAACAACTCTTGGCCCTTTTTTTCTATTTTTTTTCTCAATTAATGCTTCTTTTTATATGTTTTTTTAAATATTTATATATAGATTAACAATAGTCTCCTTTTTATTTTGCTTAGATAACCTTTTTAAAATGATGGTAACTTTTTGGTCATGTATTTAATTCTCAAAGAGTTTTTTTTTTTCATTCATATTTTTTTATCTTTTGTATGGATGACATATTTTTGAGAAACAAAATCCATGTAATATTTCTAATATGTGTAGCCTTGCATTTTTTGTTTTTATTTTATTCATTCAATTTAATGTTTTTGTCTATCTGTATTATTGTTTGATTGAATGAAACATTGTTTGAAAAATCTCTCTTTCTGTAAGTGTCGCATGAAAAATCTATGAATAGAGAAAATGATAAGAAAAATAAAAAATAGCAAACAGGATTGTGTCATTGATGTAGTGATGACACGTGCTACCATAGAAGAGATAACTTGCTATAACAATTTCAAAGCTAGCTAGGAAAGTCATAGGTGGAACCTAAAGGAATCCATACACACCAATCTAACTTAATTATGTTGTTTCATAGTTGTGTTTTATAAGGTTAGACAAAGGTTAAAAGAACAAAGAAATGGAAAATTCTCGAGTGTGATTTGGTTTTAAATAGGATGACCGAATCATGTTTAAGTTAGATTGCTCATACAAGCCATGTAGAGCCCACCTTGACACTATTGGATTTGAAACACGAGCCATGTAAGGGAAATGATACAAGGCAAAACTAGATAAACAAAAGAGAAATGAACTATGCTAACAACTTATTTTGTTTGATTTCATTTCAATTTTCATTTTTGTTTTTATTAAAAACTTATTGACATGTAATTAAATAAAGATGTTAAATAACATGACACATCACGACATCATGTTTGTTTGTATTGTATCCATCACTTATAATCCTAGTTCAATATTTAATTATCGTCTATTTTTAGAATTTATTAATGCTTGTGGTGAACAATTAATTTTATTGAATACATACTCAGTGTTTCGGAGTTTTCATTGTCAACCAAGAATTTTACATCTTCCATATTATTTTTCTAAGATTGAATTTACTTTTAATTAGATTCGTATTGTAGTATGAAACCTGGACTAGTAATAACATCACAAGGCTTCCGGTTGTAGTTGAATGTTCTTAGGAGACCATGGTTGGATTATGGCTTTCTATGCTTCTCATTCTATAAATAAATTCACACACATTAAAATACTTAAAAACCAAAAAATATTTATTTATTTATTATGAATAAAAAAAACTAGGTCCTCGAGTGAAGTTACTATTCATTACAATAGTATAATTACTATTTTACCCCTTGACCATTAAATATTTTTATACTAAAGCTTTACTATTCTTTTTTGTTAATATATCAAAAATTACTTACTCACCATTTATGAACTCTGTAACATTTATGTTTTATTGTTTCTTGACAACAGGTTCCATACTTTGAGATCTTTATTTTATATATTATATTTCACTAAACTCTTGTATTTAGAACCTCTTACCCCCAACTCTTGTATATTATTGAACTCCAATCCTTCAAATTTCTTTCTCAATTCTTATTTTAGACCTCGTTGAGCAGTTGTTACAAGTTTTTTTATAGGAATACTTGACCAATACTTTTCTTTAGCCTCCTTAAATCTATCTAAATACTGCTTCACAATCTCTCTAAGGTTTTGTTTCAATTTTACTAAATCAACCAACATAAACTTAAGCTCAATCCTAAAGAAAGTGTGCTTTCGTGTATGCATTTTTTGTTAATTAATTTGTGAACAACCTTATTTTAGAAATTCAAAATCAACATCTTCTCTATATTGGCAAATGAATCTAGCTAAATTTAAGAGTACATCTTGACCCTTAACCATTGAATAACATAAAATCTAGGAATCTAAATTTGGTGGGATAAAAGGGTATATTATATATATAAGTAGTCTAGATAGGGTCTCTTATAAGTTCTTTGAATTTGTTGAATCATTGGACCATAAGCTTCATAATTTGTTTTGACTTGCTTTATATGAGCTTATCATTGTCTTATGATCTGGACGACGGATTTGATAGATTAACTAGGATTGATTGAGATCGATCTAATATATTTTTGTTTTAATATAATTTAAAAAAAAAATGTCTCGAATTTTATGAATCACATTATGTTCTTACTAATTGTCCGGGTTGTCTTTAGATCCATCACGTCAATCATGTCATATCAGGTGAGCCTCCACATAATTATTTTTTATTAAACAATATTAACATCGTGTGGATGTTTTGTTTTCATGTTAAAAAAAAACTGACACTAGTCAACGACCTAGTTATCCTATATACTTGGACATAGATTATCACCGTGTAGGTTTTTATTGTAGATTTCAATGGTTGTTTTGGTTTGGTTTGGTTTGATTTTTTGGTGTTCGATATACAGTTTGGTTTAGTTTTTTGGTGTTTGGGTTATGTTTTGTTGTGTTTTTTTTTCTTTCACTTAACTGGTGGCTGCTTTGCCACGTGTCTCGGTTGTTTTGTTTTTAGTTGTTTTTTTCATCTTAGGGCTTGCTTTTCCTTTTTTAATCTTTTTTGCATCTTTGGCCTGCTGTTTTCGTTCCGGATTTTGTGTTGATTGTTTTACATGGTTATTTGTTTAATCGTATTGACATTTGGTTTATTGTTGCTTCTGGTCTAGTAAGTATTGTAAGGCCATGGATCCATAATATGGGTTTAAGAATGGAAACAATAGCTGAAGATATCTGAATGCAATGCCCTACATCATTATTACGCATTGGTCTTAACATGGCTCCTACTTAATGTCTTAGATGTTAAGTTGGGAACATTCCTCTCCATGTCCTAAAGCTTTTATTGTTTTGTGTGATACCATACAATAAACCCATGTATAGTAATGTGTGTTTATATGTGCACGGGAATGTGTTAAGTTGTACACAACTTTATCTTGTGTGTGGATGTATGATTTAGACCAAAACTACATTTGTTAAGATTTCATGTTGATTCCATTTTTATTTTTTTTAAGTTGGTTGACCCGGCACCCAATCTTGTTGAAGAAAAAGAGAATGTGTTCATTGATATGGTTATATATTATTATTATGGTATAAACTAAAAGAAGTGTTTTTATTGAGCATTATTGCACTAAACACTATTCATTTAAAAAAATGTATATTTTTTCCTTCATAATTTTATATTTAATATTTAGTTTATTGGAGTTTAGAATTCATAATTTATTGTGGTTCGCCTCATATGTGATTAGCTTGGTTTCATAATCCGTCACGGGGTTGATAGGTTGCCTATATTATTTTTGTCTCTTTTTATTGTTGTTTTATTAAATTGTATTCTATAAAATTGAGTTGATTGAGAATTAGACTTTCTGATTTATTTTGGTTTTTCTATGAAGTTATCTTGGTCTTCTAATTCGCGTGGCGGGTTAAACCAGTTTGCTTGAGTTTTTGTTTGTCTTTTTTAGTTATTTTTATTTTATTTTATGCTTCAACATCCGGATTTATTATGAATAAGGTTTCATGATTTATTTTCATTGTTTTCTAAGAGGTTATATCTCAGCCTTATGACTCGGCTCATGTGATATAGGGGTTAGCTCGGGTAAACTTAGGTCATTTTATTGTCGTGTTTTTAGATTATGACTCGGGTATATATCTCATGTTAAAAAAAGACACTAGTCAACGACCTAGTTATCCTATATACTAAGACATTAGATTATCATTGTGTAGTGGAAGAGCTTTTTTGTTGTAGATTTCATTAGTTGGTTTGGTTTGGTTTTTTGGTGTTCGGGTTACAATTTGGTTTGGGTTTTTGTTGTTTGAGTTACGTTTTGTTTTGGGTTTTTGTTGTTTGGCTTAACTGGTGGCTACTTTGCCACGTGTCTCGGTTGTTTCCTTTTTAGCTGTTTTTTCATCTCAAGGCTTGCTTTTCCTTTTTTGCATCTTTTGTCTGCGGTCTATGGTCCGGATTTTGTGTTGATTATTTTATATGGTTATTTGTTTGTATTTTGCAATTTGAATCTATCATTTTAGCTAAGAGTATTCGTGATGTTTGCTGGATCAATTATTGATTTCTGTTTCATGTCTTTGGTGAATGATTTTATGCTGGAATTAGTTAATGAAATTGGAAAATCAGTGATTTGCGATTTGAATCTATCATTTTTTGTTGAAAGTGTTGGTGATGTTTAGTGGATCAAATATTGTTTCCTACATTGTGTATGCCTTTGGTGAATGATTTTGTGCTGGAATTAGTAATGGCGATAGACTTATATGAAGTTATATTTGTCAATATTTCGCTTTTTATTCGATAGAGAAACTTGCAGTTCAGTCATTACTTATAGTTCATATTACCATGCCAAAATCATGATGCATGTTAGGTTGTGGGGACTCTTATAAATATGAATGTTGGAAGTTGCATTGATATAGAAATTAATAGATAAATAGGAAAGCAATTCCCTGATGTAATTAGGAAATATGTGTTGGTATTCCATTAGATGTTAAACTCCTGATTTGTAGGAAAAGCCCTACGGCAACTTTGTATATATAGTGAGTACAATCAATACAAATCATTCATTCCAGTTGAATCAATTAATCTACAATGAATGCATGATGAGAATTGTAAGAGCTAGAGGCATCAAGATAAGTTGATTTCCTATATCATATTGAAAAAAGAACTGCAACATTTTTTCCTTAGTCTTAGATGGCATTAGAATACCAAATGGTCTCTAGTTGAGATAAGAACTAAGGGTAAAATTCATTATTCCCTTAAAATTTACAGGTTCTCTCAATTACCTCATGATGTCCATCAATTTATCAATAAAGTATGCTATCTATCTATCTTAGCAAAACTAATGGAAATGCCCTTTTATTTTGTAAACTTCAATTTTCTTTAAAAAGAATGGATAGTTTATCAATTAGCTCCTTAAATAAATTTTAACATGATTTAGTTTAAAGATAAAATTTTATTTTGAAAGCAAAGCAAATTCACTTGAAAAAAAAAGGCATGATCTATATAATCTAAGTTCACATAAGATTTATTTAAAAAAATAAACATTAGACTACTAAAAACAGAAAATATAAAACCACATTCACTTGAGATTCAATCAATGCCTTTATATATGTGTAATAGTTCATTTTGACAAAAAAAACAACAATCAACATGATGTGTTATCCAATAGTCAACTTGATCTACCACATCTCAATTTCTTCATTAATTGATCTATTGTTCTGCTACATTGACTTTGATTGATTATTCTTGATTTGTTGCATCTGAAATTCTTCGTTAACACCTCGTAAACTTTGTCGGGGGGCTAGAGGCAGTTTGTTGTAGAAATACTGAAGGGTCACTTTTGGTAGTGGTTTGGTGAAGAGGTCGGCAATCTGATTTCCTGAGGGGACATGTCGAGTAACAAGTAGTTCCTGGGCAACACTTTCGCGAAAAATGATAATCCAACTCGATATGTTTGCTTTGGGTATGGAATAGTGGATTTATTTTCATGTGAAGTGCACTTAAATTATCACAATAAAGTATGGAGAGAGATGATAATGTGTCGTGAAGATCATTGAGAAGGAAAGTTAGCCATATGAGTTATGTTGTTTTGTTACCATTGCATGATATTTTGCTTATGTGCTTGACCGTGAAATTGTGTTGTTTTTTTCCACACAAAGAGATGAGATTTCCTCTAAGGAATGTACAATATCCAGTAATGGATTGTCTCGTTGCAGTGCACCCTGCCCAATCTACATCTGAAAAATCAAATAGATCAAGTGTAGTATGTGAAGAAAAATGCAATCCCATTTCAATTGTTCCTTCGACATCATAAATTGTGTTGAACCATTGTTAAGTGTCATTGTGGGAGCATGCATAAATTGTGATACATAATTAACCGTAAATGATATATTAGGACGAGTGAGTGTAAGATACTATAAAGCTCCAACAATTTCTAGATAGTAACTTGGGTCTTCCATTAGAGTATCATTGGAAGATGTTTTTGTTTTTTTCCTCAAGGGCCCCACCTATAGGCTTACAATCAACCATATTTGACGGTTCAAGTATTGTCAATGCATAGTGTGACTAGGATAGATGAAGATCATTTGTTGCTGGTGTGATTTCCATTCCAAGAAAATGATGTATCGGTCCTAAGTCTTTCATTGCGAATCTAGTACTTAGTAACAAAATAAAATTGGATATAAGCGTTGGAGTTGAACTTGTGATCATCTCATCCACGTAAAGGAGCAAGATTAATGAGCAATAATCTGAATGGAGATATTTTTTTTCTATATCTTCTGGACTCTCTCTTCTGTCTCTATGATCAAGATCCAACAATCCAAAATGTATGGAGCTCTTGACGCTTGTTTATTCCAGTTTTAGAGCCTAAAATCTCCAGATCTGTTCTCTCTGTGCTTAGATCTTCATTCCCGGTAGGCTTCACCTCTCAGATTATCTTCCTTGTGTGCTTGCTTTTTTGCAGTTTTGCTAATGGCTTTCATTTTGAAATTTTGAAAGATTTGAGAGGATCGTGAAATCGGACCGATCCGGTCTGATTTTAAAAATTCAAACCCGATTTTGACCGAGTTTGACCCAAAACGAGTTTCAACCCCGAGTTAACACGTTGTGATGAGTCAACTCGCAAACTCGTATGAGTTTACGAGTTGACTCGCGAGTTTGACAACACTGGATGCACCATCACTCCATCATGTGACTTATTAAAATGATGCCATGTCATATCTTTGGCATGGTGTGGAGACATAAATATCCCCTGAAGTCTTGGTGTCAAATGAAAGTATTAGAGTTGCTTCTCCGCCTTATAAGAGCCTTTACTAGTAGGGTTTATGTGTTTGTATGTGAACTTCCACATAAAATCACACTTTATTTTCATTGCATCTACCCCATAATACAACATGCGGTAGATTCATTTGCCTTTTTATTTCAAAATTAATTAGACTTTGCACGTTGAATTAGATTTACCCCAAGGCCCCTTTCATTCTTTTTTTTTAAATATCTCCAACAATTCGATACTACATTCATTACTGTGCAAAGGGGACAACTATGTCTCCCTTGAGTTGAATCATTATCTCTAGTTTACAGATTATTAATGGCCAAGACAAAGAAAACAAAAGCCAACATCACAAATGCTTAAAACTACAACAACACATAGAGCAACAACACACACAACAATACTATACACAATAATATGCATTTAATCAATAGAAATACTAAAAACTAACGAAGGATCAAATTTTACACGAAATAAAAACTTAGGGAGGATGAAATTGTAAGAGATTTCTAATTTTATAAATTATTTCAAATAAGATAAATCTTAAAAAAAATTAGGACCAAATCAAATGGAATAACAAATTAAAGGGTTGCTTTGAATTTTGGAAGGGCTAAGCATGGAAACCAAGGACAAAAGAGAATTGAGCATCAGATTGACCTTGTACAGCCTATAAAAGCAATCCCGATGAGACAAAAGAGCTTTAAAGGCAGGTAGATGAGTTGATGATGACGGGGTACATCTGTGAGAGTATGAGCTCTTGTGTTGTGCCAATGTTACTTGTGCCTAAAAAGGATGGAACATAAAAGAAATGTGTTGACTATCATGCCATTAACAATATAATGGTAAAGTATAGATATCCTATCCCTAGACTTGATGACATGCTGAATGAGTTGTATGGAGCATGTATTTTATCTAAAAGTGACTTAAAAAGTGGGTATTATTAGATTAGGATAAAAGTAGGTGATGAATGGAAAACAACATTTAAGACTAAACATGGTTGTATGAGTGGTTAGTCATACTGTTTGGGCATACAAATGCACCTAGCATGTTTATGAGATTGATGAATCATGTTGAGGGGGAGGCCTTGAATATAAGGCGTGCACTGAATATGCAAATTAAAAAAGATGATGTAGAATAAGAACAAGAAAACATATTTCACACTTGATGTCACATACAAAACAGGGTGTGTAGCATGATAATCAATGGTGGTAGTTGTACTAATGTAGCTAGTGATACATTTGTGAAGAAATTGAACGTGGTTTGCATTAAGCATTTTAGGCTTAATGGTTGAATGAATGTGGTAAAGTAAAGGTTACCAAGCAATTGTCAATTGTGTTTTCTTTTCGGAAGTATTCTGATGAGGTTGTGTGATGCAGTCTCAATACATACTAGTCCATTACTATTAGGGCGTCCATGGCTGTTTGAATCGGAAGACGATTCATGATGGGTTTAGAAATAGGTTCACTATTGTAAAGGATATAAACCATCACTTCTGTACCTCTGTCCCCAAAACAAGTATATGATGATCAAATAAAATTAAAAGGGAATGTGAGGATGGGAAGATTGAAAAATCATGTGAGGACAATGGTGAGAGAAGACCATCAAATTCGACAAAATCTAAATAATTAATTAAATTGGTTAAGAGTGGAGGTAAAAGCCGAGGAGTGAAGAAAATAAGCTTGTGTTATGATAATAGCATGGAAACACTAAAGAAATAACCAAATTTTTATGCTAAAGGAGCTTAAATTAGATGTGTGTTTTTTCACTAACAAGACGGTGATCTTACTTGTGTATAAGAAGGCTTATTTAAACATTAACATGTAGATAATGTTACTTGTGTATAAGGAGGCTTATTTAAACACTCACAATCTTGATTTTGTTGTACCTAATGTGGTTGTTTCACTATTGTAGGAGTATGATGATGTATTCCCTAAAGGCGTTTCTAGTGGATTACCGTCAATTAAGGGAATTGAGCATCAGATTGACCTTGTACAGCCTATAAAAGCAATCCCGATGAGACAAAAGAGCTTTAAAGGCAGGTAGATGAGTTGATGATGACGGGGTACATCTGTGAGAGTATGATCTCTTGTGTTTTGCCAATGTTACTTGTGCCTAAAAAGGATGGAACATAAAAGATATGTGTTGACTATCATGCCATTAACAATATAATGGTAAAGTATAGATATCCTATCCCTAGACTTGATGACATGCTGAATGAGTTGTATGGAGCATGTATTTTATCTAAAATTGACTTAAAAAGTGGGTATTATTAGATTAGGATGAAAGTAGGTGATGAATGGAAAACAACATTTAAGACTAAACATGGTTTCTATGAGTGGTTAGTCATACTGTTTGAGTATACAAATGCACCTAGCATGTTTATGAGATTGATGAATCATGTTTTGTGTGCATTCATTAGTAAGTTTGTGGTTGTGAATTTTGATGACAACCTAATTTATAGCAAAAACTTGAATGAACATCTTGATCATTTGCATAGGGTGCTTAGTATATTGTAGAATGAAAAACTATATGCTAATTTCAATAAGTGTACCTTTTGCATGGAGAAAATATGTTTCTTGGATATGTAGTAAATGCATAGGGTATTGAGATAAATGAAAAAAAGGTCAAGCCTATCCAGGATTGGCCTACGCCCAAGTCTATAGCTAAGGTAAGGAATTTTCATGGATTTGCTAGCTTTTATAGGAGGTTTGTGAAAGACTTTAGAACTATTGCAACACCTTTTAACTGAAATTGTAAGAAAGTGTTAGATTTAAATGGTATGATGAACAAGATATTGTAAAGCCCGAGAATAAAATATACAAAGAGGGGAAGGATTATAATAATTTAAAATGTTGTTATAATACAAATTTTTTTAAAAAAGGTCAAGGCTATCCAGGATTGGCCTACGCCCAAGTCTATAGCTAAGGTAAGGAATTTTCATGGATTTGCTAGCTTTTATAGGAGGTTTGTGAAAGACTTTAGAACTATTGCAACACCTTTTAACTGAAATTGTAAGAGATTTAAATGGTATGATGAACAAGATATTGTAAAGCCCGAGAATAAAATATACAAAGAGGGGAAGGATTATAATAATTTAAAATGTTGTTATAATACAATTTTTTTAAAAAAAGAAAGAAATAAAAGGGGCTGAAATATAAAGAAAGGGAGAAAGATGGGGCCAAAATGGAATTAAGAAGAGATGGGACTATAAATACCCATCCCTTCTCTCATCCATGGCCGACTGGAAACTAGAAAACAAGGGGGGAGGGGAATTTCAGATTTTTACTTCTTGAAACTAGGAGTAAACACCCAAAATTAGTTAACCCATATAAGCCTTGGAATTCTAAAGTGGAGGCACATAATCGGGTGGAGAAGTAACAAGAAGAAAAGTGAAGAATTGGGAAAGAAAAGAGGGAGAAGAGTGGCTGGCTATATACAAGAAGAAGAAGGCTAAGATTCTTCCAAAAATTGAGAAGTAAAGTTTATATTCCATACAAGTAAGGAGTTCTAATTCCAATTCCTATGAAATTAACTTCAATTTGATTAGAAGTTCATGATTTTTCTAGAAATGGGAATTAGAGCTCTTTGACACAAAATATTGGGAAAATGCAGAAATTAGTGAATGGACTAGAAATTTAATCTAAGTACCTTAAAGAGGAAGAAGAAATGAGTGCATAAAAGAGAGGAAGGGAACTCTTGGTTCCCTTGGGCATGTCTCGCCAGAAAACATTGCGAAGAGGGAATGAGAATTTATGAAATTGCTTAACTAATTAACTTGGTACAAATGACCTTAAAGAGGACATAAATGAGAAGGGTTTACATGAATAAAGGGTAGGCATGGTTATGACTGATGAGGAAGCAGGGGGCAGCAACACAAATTTGATTCTAGCATATTTAGGATGGTAATTTTCGGATTTTTATTATTTTTATTCTTTTCTTCTTAGTTTTGGGTTATTATTGCTTATTTGGGTCAATTGTAAGTGGGCTTCATATAAGTCCACCTAAGGGGGGTCCATTAGGGTTTCTTTAAGTCTCAATATAAATAGAGGCATAACCAAACATGTAAGGTTACGCAATTTTGAGATCAATAAACTTCTTTGCAGCACTTGTGTGTTGGTGGGATAATCTCCCTTCCTTGGTTCTCTAAAGAACTGAAAATCGCTTATCGAAGAACAACTGGCTTCGTGGCGTCATCCTTATACTTCTCGTTCGCGAATCTATATTCGTTGGGTGGGGGTTTTCGATTCCAATAGTGTCTTTGCGTGCCTAGGTACAAGTTATCTTTGTGTCACACTCCTATCAAACCTGATTTACTTGGCTTTCCGGGAATTGGTGTCTTTGCGTGTAAATCAGGAGGTTCGCATCACTATTGGAATGAGTAGAATGACACCACGAAGCCAGTTAATCTTCGATAAGTCGGATTCAATTCGTTCAAGAACTAAAGAATGCTCACTCTCACACATAAACTGAAAAGTTCAGAAATAAGTTTAATCAATGGCCGCCGAAATTTTTGTCTAACATGAGTTTATATAGTCTTTTAAAAAAACCTAACCCTAATGGACCCCTTATGTGGACTTAAATGAGGTCCACTCAAAAGCCCAGGAGTTAATCCAAACAAGCCTTGGATCTTAGCTGAAAACAAAGTCTTAATTAAGCCCAAACAAGCCTTGGGCTGTAGCTAACTAACTTAAATGAAGCCCATAAGGTTTATTTATTCTTTTGCATCCAGCCCATCAATCTCATGTTTCCAAGTTGTAGTAGGATTCTTTTGGCTCCTTTGTTGTCCTCTCTTCATGACCCAAATAAAGCTGGGCTGGACCCCTCCTACACATAGATACTTCAATGGTCCTTGCAATTATGTCTTGGGTGAAACCTTCAAAACCACGAATCAAGCCCCTAAATATGTAATGCGTCTTTGCTGAAGTTTCTGGGCCGGTTCGCATCATCCCTTCTTTCCTCGAAAGGATTCGACCTCAAATCAAAATCGTTATGTTGTTGATGGCTCGACAATCAACACACATCCTCCATGTTTCATCCTTCGTAGGCATGAGTAGCACGGGTACAGCACATGGGTTTATACTCTCACGAATATATCCCTTATCTATTAGCTCATAAACTTGCCTTTGCAGCCCAGTCATCTCCTCTGGATTCGTCGGTTAGGAATTGAAGCTCCACATACAAAATCAACATATGTGCTCAATCCCCCGCAATGCTCAAAAATCAATCTGATGCTCACTCCTCGTGTCTTACCTTCACTCTCGACCAGGTTTGGGTATTTTTGAGTTGTGGTTGAATGGTCTGATTTGTTTGCGTTTGGATGACTGTCTGAATGGGTTGCAGTGGTTTCGGTTTTGGCCGCATCCGATGGTATTCTCTCCCCTTGATCTCACCTTGTTTTTCTCTCCCCATTGCCTCATCATACTCATGTTTTAGCTTTATTTGATCATCATGCACCTGTTTGGGTATAAGAGGTTTGTGAGTGATGGTTTTACAATCTTTTACAATGGTATACCTATTCTTAACCCCATCATGAACTGCCTTCCTATCATATTGCCACGGCCTCCCCAACAAGATGTGACTTGCTTGCATTGGTACCACATCGCACAGAACTTCATCAACATATTTCCCAATCGAAAATAGGACTACAACCTGCTTAGTCACTTTCACTTCACCACTATCATTCAGCCATTGCAATCTATATGGTTTCGCATGCTTAACAGTACTCAAATTTAGTTTACTAACAGAGTGGTACTGCAAACATTAACACAGCTTCCACTATCAATAATTAAACCACACACCTTGCTTTGTACGTAACAGCGCATATGGAAGATATTCTCTCTTTGTTGATGAGATTTATCTTCTTTGACTTGAACCTGAAGTGTGCGCCTTATAACCAAGGACTCCGCAACCGGTAATGCTATGTCACCATCATCAATATCCTCCAATGGTTGCATGCCTTCGCAATCAGATCGGTCACTTTCAGATTTCATATCACTATCATCTCTAATCATCATGATTCTCTTGTTTGGACACTCTGAAGCATAATGGCCATGCCCTTGACACCTAAAACATTTACATCACGAGTACGTTTAGGTTGAGTTTCAGATTTACCTTTGGCACCGGTAGGGACATCAACTTTAGCCGTTGTTCATTCAGTTTTAGAAGGAACAAAGGATCTTGGCTGGACAGTACCCTCTCTCTTCAGATTCGTCTTCCAAGATGATGAAGAGCCCGAATTAAATCCTGGCCGAACATGTCCCTTCCTGAGTTGTCTCTCCACCTTCGTAGCCATGTGAACCATGTCCTCTAGCTCCACATAGTGCTGTAGCTCAACCACATTGGCAATGTCACGATTCAACCCATTAAGAAATCTAGCGATGGTGGCTTCTCTATCCTCAAGAATACTGGCGCGAATCATTGCTATCTCCATCTCTTTGTGATATTCATCTACTGTCTTATAGCCTTTATTCAGACCTTAGAGCTTCAGGTATAGGTCTCTATAATAGTGGTTTGGCACAAATCGTCTCCTCATTAACGCTTTCATCTCCCCCCAACTCTGAACGGCTCGCTCCTCATTCCTCCTCTGACTGATTACAATCTGATCCCACCAAATCATTGCATACGCTGTAAACTCAATCATTACCAATTTCACTTTTTTTTGTTCAAAATAGCTATGACAATCAAAAATCCAATCTACTTTTTTCTCCCACTCCAAATAAGCCTCGGATCATTTTTACCTTCGAAGTTAGGAATTTTCAGTTTGATGTTGTCCCCATCCATATCTTCATAATTCCCCATGCCATGGAAATTCACATTCCTCCTAGCTCTGCTCGGTCCAGACCTGATTCCTTGGCCAACAGATGCAAAATCATAGTCATCTTCGCCCATATCTGCGTTCTCATCAACATAGTCTTCAAAATCAAATCTGTTATTTCGTACGGCCATGCGGACCGTATTTCCTCGGCGATCAGCCCCACTATTCTGTTGCTTTATTGAATTCACCTCATCTTTCATATCGTTCTCGTACTTCTAGGTACACAAACCCTTGTGTAATCAATTTGCGGCAGAAATGAACCTCCAATTGAAACCTCTAGTATACGATATCGAAATAAGCCCCAATTTAATAAATCATGCGATATCAATCCCAAGACAAAGAATGTAAAGTTTCAATTGATTCTAAAGTGTTTTTCTCAGGGTTCACTAAGGTAGTGTTTCTGCGGCAGAAATGAATATCGAAATAACCCCTCAAGAAATCAATATCAGAATAAGCCCAAAGTTGACAAATGATACCATCTCAACACCAATAGATGGAATATGAATTTTCAATTGATTCCGATGTGATTTGCATATGTTTTCCCAGAGTAGTGTTTTATGCAGCAAGATTTCAATGATTCTTCAAATTTCAACTAAGAATTGGACTCTATCTCTCTTTCTTTTCTTTTCTGTTTTTTTTTTTCTCTTAAGATTCTGAAATGAAGAAACAGAAAAACAATGAAATATAACTTCTAGTTTTTTTTTTATTAGATGACGCTGACACGAAGAACAAGGAGATGAACAAAAACACTGGAAAACTTCAAGGAACACTAAAAAAAAAGCATGAAAATAACAGAATGATATGACCTTGTTTCGGAGCCTAGCTGTGATACCACCTGATGCGAACCTCGTGATCACGTGGTCACGCAACCCACAACCAAGAATGAGATAAGATCCCAGAAAGCCAAAATAAAGTCTGAAAGGAATGTGACACTATTGGAATGAGTAGAATGACGCCACGAAGCCGGTTAATCTTCGATAAGTCGGATTCAGTTCGTTCAAGAACTAAAGAATGCAAGAATCACTCTCACACATAAACTGAAAAGTTCAGAATTAAGTTTAATCAATGGCTCCGAAATTAGGGTTACATGACTTTAAATAGTTCTTAAAAAGTAACCCTAATGGACCCCTTATGTGGACTTAAATGATATCCACTCAAAACTGAACCAAAATCCTAAATTGAAAGCCCATCACTTAATTCAAGCAAGCCTTGGATCCTATTTGAAAACAAAGTCTTAATTAAGCCCAAACAAGCCTTGGGCTGTAGCTAACAAAATTAAATAAAGCCCATAAGGGCTGGACCCCTCCTACACATAGATACTTGAATGGTCATTGCAATTATGACTTGGGTGAAACCTTCAAAGCCACGAATCAAGCCCCTAAACATGTAATGGGTCTTTTTTACTTGCTATCATTAAAAAGAACTTGAAAGCATGGGAAGATTGCTTGCCACATGTTGAATTTGCTTATAATAGAAGTATACATTCTGCAACTAAGTTTTCATCGTTTGAAATGGTTTGTGGCTTTAACCCTTTGTCACCTTTGGATTTAACTTCTTTACCTTTGAGCGAACATGTGAGCTTAGATGGGAAAAAGAAGACAGAATTTGTTAAAATTATTCATGAAAAGGCATAACTAAAAATTGAAAGGAGGACTAAACAATATGTCTAACAAGCCAACATGGGATGCAAGAAGGTTGTGTTTGAACTAGGTGATTGGGTTTGGTCGCACTTAAGGAAGGAATGTTTTTCAGAGAAACAACATTCAAAACTCCTACCGCAGGGAGGTCGAGTCATTTCAAGTAGTGGAACACATCAATGATAATGCCTACAAGCTTGACTTACCCGGTGAGTATGGTGTCAGTGCAAGCTTTAATGTTTCTCATTTATCTCCTTTTGATGTTGTGCATGATATGAGGACAAATCCTTTTCAAGATGATGCGAATCTCGTGATTATGTGGTCATGCAACCCACAATCAAGACCGAGATCTGATCTAGTAAAGCAAAAATAGGTCTGATAGAAGTGTGACACAATGGAAACCTGCCCTAAGGAACCAACACTATTGTAATAGAATTCTTTTGTTTCCTTTGTTGTCCTCACGTTATGGCCCAAATAAGGTCAGCAACATTAAAGGTAGCACTAACACCATTCTCACTTGGACGATCATTTTTGTATGCGTTGTCGTTTATTCTCTCTAAAACCTGAAATGGACCATCCCCATGAGGCTGTAATTTTGATTTCCTTTGGTTAGGAAATCGTTCCTTCCACATATGCACCCAAACCCAATCACCATCTTTGTATCCCTTTTTCGCTTTATAAACTCTGTTCTTTTTCTCTATTTGCAAACAACTCCCTCATGGAGTTGTCTCACCAACCTTGCCTTCTTTTCGCCATCTAAACTTTTCTTTTCTTCAAAAGATAAAGGAATTAAGTCCATAGGAGTTAGTGGATTAAAACAATAAACAACTTCAAAAGGAGAAAAACTAGTGGTCGAATGCATAGTTCTATTATAAGCAAACTCAACAAAAGGAAAACATTCTTCCAAACTTTTCAAATTCTTTTGAATTACAACAAGCAAAAGTTGAGATAATGCTCTATTCACTACCTCAATTTGTCCATTTGTTTGAGGATGACATGTTATCTAAAATTAAAATTTAGTTCCGAACTTTCCCTATAAGGTCTTCCAAAACTAGCTAAGGAACTTAACATCACGATCTGACACTATGATATGAACTTCATTAACAATTGTGATGAAACCCAATAAGAATGATGGTTTAGAACCCCAAGATCTTGTAGACAAGATTGGTTGAGCCTGATCTGACCATCAAAGGGCATGAATTTGATGACTTTCAAGGTTATTAATTAGAGGAATGAAGTTGGTCTTAAATGGTTATGTTAAATACATTAAATTTAGTCATTTAGCTATTTATGATAGCCTCTAGAAGTCCAAGAGACCTAAAAACGTGGGGACTTGTTTATGTTACTGTTTGAGCTCTTTAAAAGCTTTAGTTATGACTTTTCCTATTCTTGGAGGGTTGTTCCAAGTATAAAAAGGGGTATTTTGAAATGATTAAGCAGATTATGTTTTCAGAAAATTATTATATTTGTGAGGTCTTGTGTTCCTCTTCATTCTTAAAAGAACTCCTAGAACTTATCAAGTTAATCTTGTGGCGTTCAAACAACCAAACTTATCACCTTGATTGTTGAGAGATTCTCAGGTTTTCTAGGTGTGGCATTTCAATCTTTCGTAGTCTTGTTTTCATCTTGTTAGGTGACGGGTCATGGCTCAACCAATCTTGTCTACATGATCTTGGGGTTCTAAACCATCATTCTTATTGGGTTTGATCACAATTGTTGATGAAATTCATATCATTTGGTATCAGAGCTTTGGTTCTAAGATAAGTTTGACTATCTTTCATTTTCGTTTTTCTTTTATATACTATACGATTCAAGTCCAGAAAAAAAAACCATAAAAAAAAAGAAGAAGAAGAAAAGGGTACACGATTCAAGTCCAGAAAAAAAACATAAAAAAAATTATATTGTTACCTCTTGTCAGAATACTTTTGTTTTCAATCTTGTTTCTCACCTTATTCAAGTTCCTAGCCTATTGGTTAGTTTTGGTTGATTTCTCATTTTTGAATTGCTGTGGGATTATTTTGAATTAGTTTTTGGAAGTTCGATTAAGAACTAAAGAAGACACAAAAGAGTGGAAGAAAAAAAAGGCAAACCAAGGAATGCCTTGCAAACGTACAATCTCCCTAAACAACAAGTCTGCGATATGAGATTCATCATGATGCAAACCAAGGAGCTGGACATAATGATCATACACTCGGGAATGCGTCTGAATTCGCACAAGACCCTTTGTCACTTCCAAGTGGCCCAATTACAAGACTTAGAGCCAAAAGCTTCAAGGAAGCACTAAATAGGCTAATCCAAGAGATTTGGGCTGATTCTAAAAAGACTAAGATGAGATCAAAAATCAAGGCTTAGTCCACATGATCAAAGCAATTGAAGAGGGTAATAATTATGCAAAAACGTTTCAGCATGATCTGACCATCAAAGGGCATGGATTTGATGACTTTCAAGGTTATTAATTACAGGAATGAAGTTGGTCTTAAATGGTTATGTTAAATACATTGAATTTAGTCATTTAGCTATTTATGATAGCCTCTAGAAGTCCAAGAGACCTAAGAACGTGGGGACTTGTTTATGTTACTGTTTGAGCTCTTTAAAAGCTTTAGTTATGACTTTTCCTATTCTTGGAGGGTTGTTCCAAGTATAAAAAGGGGTATTTCGAAATGATTCAGTAGATTATGTTTTCAGAAAAAATATCATATTTGTGAGGTCTTGTCTTCCTCTTCGTTCTTAAAAGAACTACTAGAACTTATCAAGTTATCTTGTGGTGTTCAAACAAACAAACTTATCACCTTGATTGTTGAGAGATTCTCAGGTTTTCTAGGTGTGGCGTTTCAATCTTTCTTAGTCTTGGTTTTCATCTTGTTAGGTGACGGGTCAAGGCTCAACCAATCTTGTCTACACGATCTTGGGGTTCTAAACCATCATTCGTATTGGGTTTCATCACAATTGTTGATGAAGTTCATATCACATCATCTGTTTTATGACATGCAATGAAATGCATCATTTCAGAAAACCTATCAAACACAACAAAAATAGAGTCTCACCTTTCTTTGCCTTAGGTCGTAAGTGGGATAGGTTAAAGTCGCTCCACTTAACTTCTCACTAAAATATGTAATAGGTCTCTGATCCTCCATCAAAACAACACCTATTCCCATTCCAGATGCATCACATTCTATTTCAAATGCTTTGGTAAAGTCAGGTAAAGCCAAAAATGGTGCAGAACATAATATCGTTTCAAAAGAACAAAATCCAATTCTTTTTCCTCCCCCCATTTAAACCTGACTGACTTTTTAAATTACTTCTAGGTTGAAATCAACAACTTGAGTTTCAATTGTATTTAAAAAGACCTTGGTTGTTTCGAAGTTGAGAATAAGTGCAATAAATAATGTTTAAAGTATTGTTGTGCACCTCAAGTTTAGTATATTTTCTTTAGTTTTTTTCTTATACTTATATATAATGTCGGTTTTCATAAATACCAAAGTGGTTCCTTAACTTCATTTCTAATGTATGTCTTAAACTTAGTAGCTTGGAAGCCTAATTGCACTTCTAGGAGATGTGGTCTCTCATCACTTGTAGGTTGAAATGAACAAGTTGAGTTTTGTATTATCAGTTTTTACAAGCATGGAACCATGGATATTGTTAAGATCACCATTTTTTTGCATTATCATTATACTAATCTAAATTAGCATCAACGCATCTTTCATACCTATTGACATGGTTATGTTTCAATCATCTCTATTTCATGCAATCGTCACTTTTGTTATAATGTCTCTCTATTCTCATCATCATACCTTGGACCACTCTTTATTCATGTTATCATACTTTTATCAGACATCTTTGAATATGCATAATTTGACTTTGAACGGTTTGTGAATTAGAAATGTTAGATTTTAGTTCAATTTCAACTTCGAGGTGTTTTTCTTTTATTCATTTTGATATTTGGGGTCGTTACAAAACCCCCTCTCTTTCGAGTGCCTTTTATTTCTTGACTATTGTGGATGATTTTTATTGTCTTACATGGGTTTTCTTAATGCGTCACAAAAGTGAGACACCAATTTCTTGAGGAAGGCGTTCTTTTTCAACATTAATGTGTATATACACCTCAGCAAAATGGTGGCGTTGAGCGCAAACATAGACACATTCTTGAAACTGCTCGCGTGCTTCACATTCAATCTCATTTACCCATTACTTTTTAGGGAGAATGTATCCTTACTTCCGTTCATATCATTAATCATCTTCCCATATTATTGCTTCACAAGAAAACACCTTTTGAGATTCTTTACAAGAAACGTACTGATTATTCTCGAACGAGCGTTTTTGGTTGCCTTGCTTTCACAACTGTAGTCAATGCATCCTTAAAATTTTCTCCACGTTCCACCAAATGAATTTTTCTCGGGTTATCCCATGGGACAAAAAGCTTACAAACTTTATAATATTGCAAATCAGAAAATTTTTACCAATCACGGTGTGGTTTTTCTTGAAGACACTTTTTATCACTACACCCAAAACCCTTCCACCCAAGAGACTTCCACCCTTCCTCCCACTCCACCATCACTACCAACCCCTCTTTGATGCGAACCTCGTGATCACGTGGTCACGCAACCCACAACCAAGAATGAGATAAGATCCCGGAAAGCCGAAATAAAGTCTGATAGGAGTGTGACACAATGGAGACCTGCCCCAAGGCACCAACACTATTGGAATGAGTAGAATGACGCCACGAAGCCAGTTAATCTTCGATAAGTCGGATTCAGTTCGTTCAAGAACTAAAGAATGCAAGAATCACTCTCACACATAAACTGAAAAGTTCAGAATTAAGTTTAATCAATGGCTGCCGAAATTAATTAAGCCCAAACAAGCCTTGGGCTGTAGCTAACAAAATTAAATAAAGCCCATAAGGCTTATTTATTCTCTTCCATCCAGCCCATGTTTCCAACTTGTAGTAGGATTCTTTTGGCTCCTTTGTTGTCCTCACTTCATGGCCCAAAGAACGTTGGGTTGGACCCCTCCTACACATAGATACTTCAATAGTCCTTGCAATTATGACTTGGGTGAAACCTTCAAAGCCACGAATCAAGCCCCTAAACATGTAATGGGTCTTTGCTGGAGTTTCTGGGCTGGCTCGCAGAACCAGCCCAGAAATAAACCTTATGGGCTTCATTTAATTTAGTTAGCTACAGCCCAAGGCTTGTTTGAGCTTAAGTAAGTCTTTGTTTTCAGCTAGGATCCAAGGCTTGCTTGGATTAAGTTATGGGCTTTCAATTTAGGATTTTGGGTCAGTTTTGAGTGGACCTCATTTACGTCCACATAAGGGGTCTATTAGGGTTACTTTTTAAGAACTATTTAAACTCATGTAACCCTAATTTCGGGAGGCATTGATTAAACTTAATTCTGAACTTTTCAGTTTATGTGTGAGAGTGATTCTTGCATTCTTTAGCTCTTGAACGAACTGAATCCGACTTATCAAAGATTAACTGGATTCGTGGCGTCATTCTACTCATTCCAATAGTGCTGGTGCTTTGGGGCAGGTTTCCATTGTGTCGCAGTCCTATCAGACCATATTTCGGCTTTCCGGGATCTTATCTCATTCTTGGTTGTGGGTTGCGTGACCACGTGATCACGAGGTTCGACCTGATGAACAACTCTCCAAAGGCCCTTTAGTTTTGCAAAAATAGGCAATATCTTGTTGACATTTGAAGATTCGAGGGGCATTACTCTAGGAGAATCGTTCACGAAGATCTTCCCAGACCTCATTGGCGGTGGTATAGTATATCACACTGTATGAAGTTTCAAGATTGAGAGTGTTGATAATCCAAAAATAATGTTATTTCATTTTGTATTACACATAATGTAAATTAAAAATAATATGATTTTAATAATCGAAACATAATTTCTATTTTTTTTATTTCACAACTATAGCTTCATTTGCCTTTTTATTTCAAAATTAATTAGACTTTGCACGTTGAATTAGATTTACCCCAAGGCCCCTTTCTTTCTCTTTTTTTAAATATCTCCAACAATTCGATAATACATTCATTACTGTGCAAAGGGGACAACTATGTCTTCCTTGAGTTGAATCACTATCTCTAGTTTACAGATTATTAATGGCCAAGACAAAGAAAACAAAAGCCAACATCACAAATGCTTAAAACTATAACAACACATAGAGCAACAACACACACATCAATACTATACACAATAATATGCATTTAATCAATAGAAATACTAAAAACTAACGAAGGATCAAATTTTACAGGAAATAAAAACTTAGGGAAGATGAAATTGTAAGAGATTTCTAATTTTATAAATTATTTCAAATAAGATAAATCTTAAAAAAAATTAGGACCAAATCAAATGGAATAACAAATTAAAGGGTTGCTTTGAATTTTGGAAGGGCTACGCATGGAAACCAGGGACAAAGAAACGAAGAAGAAGAAAGGTCATCAATGTCAAACTAAAAGGATGTTGGCAACACACATGGTCCTATCATGTAGAAGACAAACACTGCGCATGAAAGGTGGAGTTCGGTAATCGGACGACCCACATAGGCCACTCATTTGTTATTGTATTTGCTACATTAGTCAACAACTTTTTTTTAAATAATATTTAATATTTCAAAAATACCAATTAATCAATTAAATGTTACCAAAAAGCCATGACGGAAAGAAGAAAGTCCATGAAAGATAGTTTAGTAGTTCTTATCCTTTAAGGGTAATTATTTAAGTTTAGCAAAGAACCTTGCTTATTTTTTATATTTTATTTTAGGGATAGCTAAGTAAATTTACTTTGAAAAAAAATCTAATAGACTTGTGTGCCTTTAAATTTTGAAAATAACAATCAAATCATGTGAAAATACAATATTGTTTTCAATACCTAATTTTCAAAAAAATTTATAATTAAAGAGCATATCCATCACTCCATTACTATAGTGAATGGTATTGTATATGTAAATGCAATACTGACATTTGTTTTTTTATTTGTTAATAAAAGAATTTCTCTTGTTATTATGATGTGAGTCATATCATTATAAAAAAACATAATAGTATTGTGTATGTAAGGGTTAAGGCCTAAATGATGACATAATTATTGTACAACTTGTGGACTCACGAAACCGGGATAAAACTTGAAAATCTATAAAATCAGGAGTTGAGTCAGTAAAACCGGTCAAACTCGTGGACTCATAAAACTCGTACCGAGTTGATGGTCTAAGACTCTCTCCGTTTACCAAGTAAACAACTTACTAAATGCCGTCCAGAAATGTTGTTTCTTGGATTAAAATGATAGATGGGTTTGCCAGAAGTGGAGATTTTGTGGTTACACGTAGAATGGGTTTTGTGAGGAAGCTTTGGATGCCTTTGGAAGATGCAATAGGAGGGTTGAGAGCTTTGGATGTCTACTGGATGCTGGTAAAGATGTACATAACATGATACAATAGTATATTTGATGATTAGAATCCTCTCTCCCATTGATCAAAATAAGAGGCAAAAAGTTTTCTTGCATGTTCACTCGAGTTTTTCAAGTTCCTGAGTAAAAAGAGAAGGACCTAATTCATTGATCTGGCATAAGATTGCTACTGGCTTACTACTCAGAATGGCTTAATGGTGTCTGATAAAATGCTAACATCAAAATTTAAGCATATAGAGTTCACTAGTTAAAGAATCATTTGAGCATGGATTATGGGTGGATAATGAAGTTTATTCCCTTTAATTCAAATGCGCGCTTTTTTTTTATGAAAATAGAGTTGGTTTTATACTGCAACAAGCTGTTTGATGAAATGTTATCATGTAATGTGTTTCGAAGCTCTAGAAAAGTCACGTTTATGTAGGGAGGGGGACAAAGTCCCCCATGGATTGTGGGGGAGAAGTGGGTTTTCTGTAATTTTCCTCAATTTCGAGTTTTTGGTTGGTATTGTCATCTATGCATTAGGAAACTAAGTGCTAGACAATGTGAACCTTGGTCATTAGTTTTTGAGTGATCTGCTACGACAAGGTGCAGGCTGTTGTGACTTTTAATTACAAGAATTTGATGTTGCAACATGGTTAGATCTTGTTGATGTGTGTAATTTGTATAGCCATGGGAAAAAAGGTTAGTTAATACCTCAATTAAGGCTCTGGCAACAGAGCACAGAAAAAGAAATGGTTTGTAGGTAAAGATGGGTGAAGTTTTTAGTTAATTTTTAGAAATGAATGATGGTTTTTTTTTTCTAAGTTGTGATGCAAAATGTAGCTATCTCGAGTGAGTTAAAGTTAGAGTATTTGGAAAAGGTATTTTTTCCTTGCTTAGAATCTGCAATTCTCTATGTTTGACTGCAAATGAGAAAATTTGGCATTAAGGGAGGCAAAATGTTTCATATTTGTTGTTGTTTTTGTGGTAGTTTTGGGGAATGAATTGTGGATATGAGAGCTTTTTTAGATTAAACCGTGAGATGTAAAGAATGTTAATTTCAGGGTGTGATGAATAATTTCATTAATAGTAATCGTACTAGTGAATGATATTATGTAAACTCAAACAAAGCTATTATCTTTGTCGCTGTCGATACTTGCTTTGTATATGAACTCTTTTGTTGGATTATCATTGCTGCATTTACGTGTGAAAGTGAGAATGGTTTTAAAGGTTTCGTTTGTGTCCTTTTTTTAATGGACTAAAATAAATTCATCGACGTAATATACTAGGGATATCTTGCAATTCGATCATCTCCTTTGTTCGGGAACATGTATCAACATAATGTATTTCTGATTTGTTTTGCTGTGTTTATAAATGTATTTCAGATTTGGGTGCTGATTGTTTGTTTCTTCTCTAACATATTATATTGATTTTTGAATTGCAGATTACATGGCATTCGAGAAATTCTATGGACAATCAAAGAGCCCCATGAGGCTTCGAATCCTGAAGAACATGATCTTTGGCAACGCTGTAATGACATGATGCTTTCATGGATTCTGAATTCCCTTGAGCCAAAATTAGCTGATTATGTCCTGTCACGCAACACCCCTCAGAGCTGTAAATAGTTCGTCTCTGGTTTGATGATCCTGTTTTTTCTACATTAAACACATGTATGAGTATGATATCAACTGAGTTGCACCGTATACCATCTAATTTTCTGGCAATGCAGATCTGTTATTAATGGTTTGTATCATTACAATGGAGGGCAGCGAATGTTGAGACGATGGCCCATTAGAGGATTTGATTACATTTTTTTTTAAATTTCGGAGCTCTAAAGTGGTGTATAATCATTCATCCAAAATTACATTTCGGAGCTGTATAAACTCGAAGCAGTTAAAGACTTGTGAATGAAATTTTTTAACATGAAATTTGGTCGTTAATATATTTAATTTCAAACAAAAACAAATTGAAAGATGAGCTCTCTTTATAGATACAAAGAAAAGGCATCTGCTAGTCAAATGCCCAGCGGTTGGATGAGGCTATCAATCTCTGCTCTGCAAATAGAGTGATCCCACACATCAGCTAGTCAAATATATTTTTCATATGACGCAGCCTTCGAATCCAGAGAGACTGCTTAAAATAATATATTCATGTCCAAGCAGATTGGAGGATCAAAAATGAAATTGCTGAAACAGTCAAACCAAGTAAGCAAAATACTCTGTTGTTGAGGCAATGGAAGGGTGAGAATTGTCCATCTTCCACCAGTTTCTTATCCACAGATCCTTGTCATCCACGCAAAGTGAGCTTCCATCCAGCAAAGAAAACCTGCTATCTTTTGGCACCAAGATATGTCCTCTCCCAACTGCAATGCATAGTTGTGCAGTAATCTTGCTGATTTCATGTGGTTGGAATTCTAGAATGGAGAAGGGCAAGCTCCTTAGAATGTCAGCGCCCATAATTTCACAAAATCATCTCCGATTAGAATGTCAGCGCATATTCTCAGCTTCTTGACATACTTGGGAACCCCTCCATCGACCCTGCATGCCAGTAACTTCAGAATAAGACATCTGTAGCAGAGAGAAAGAATAAAGGGAGACATGTATGCCCGTAACTCTAAATAACCTGTGGTTTATTTGACCGTAGATCTAGTTAGGAAATAATTAATCCTAGCCATTGATCTGCAGTATAAAAGAAAAGCTGGCTTGACCGGCCTCTGAGTTTGGAAACTCAGAGTGAAAATAATTAATCCTAGTTAGGAAACTCTCTCTCTCTCTCTCCTTTTCTTGAGAAACACACCAGAGTGAAAAGAAAAAAAAAGACAGAGTTGGCAAGAAGGCCAGAGGTGCAAACCCCGTTTCTTGCTTTTCTTTTTCTTTTTGTTGTAGACAGAGTTGCGTGCATATTTTATTAGAGGGGTTTTCATTTTTGTTGATGGCTTTCAATACATCTCTTGTACAAGGACTACCAGACTGACCACAAGTTCACTCTAACTACGTTCTCTCCTACTGGTGCTGTAAGTGGTTTCTTTTTCCCTTTTTTTATGCCTATTCCTTTTCTCGTTCATTTTACCTAGTTTTTTGTCTCATTCTTCTGCTTCTCAATGTATTTTTTTTTTCTCTTAAATTTTTCCGTAACCCTTTTGTTTATAATGCCCACACAGTGTTGATGTTTTAAGAGTTGGGGTAGAAGATATAATTGTGGAGGAGAAGTGGGTTTTCTTTAGTTTTCCTTGATTTCGAGTTTTTGTTTAGTATTGTCATCTATGCATTAGGAAACTAATTTGCTGGACAATGTCAACCTCGGTCATTAGTTTTTGAATGATCTGCCAGACCAAACCATGTAAATTAGTAGTATATGTAGTCTGACTGAATTCCAGTCTTGTTCTTGCACTTGTAAATCTTGATTGTATCATTGGGATGTCACTGTTTATAGCATAAAAAATTTAGTAATTCATTTTCTGTTGGTGGATTTCAGAAGGGATTTGTCATGGTAGATTTTGTTATCTCCATCCCATTTTAATTTGTTGACAAATTTTTTTCTTCTGTTTTTTTTCTCTCATTATTTTGCAGACTATCACATCCTCTGGAACGAAGAAAGGTGAGTTCCTTGCTGCTGATGTCAATACTCAGCTGAAGAACAAGAATATCAGTATTGATATCAAAGTGGACACGAGTTCCAATGTAAGATAGTTAGTCCTCTTTGTAGTCTTCTTCATGCTTTACTGTGAACCGGATTTTATATTTATGGCTCTACAGACTTGTTGCTGCTATTGGACATTTAGCCAACTTTATGTTATTATTGATTCAACATGTCATAAAGAGTGTATATTTGCATGATATGTTGAAGATTGAGATAGGAAAGGAGCTCATGCTTGATCCATAGTCTGTCTGTTACTTTTATATGTATTCAGCAATTTCTTGTGCTGTGTAACCATAGTTAAGGTTAGTAGCATAAGATTTTTACAATGGTACCCATTCTCATATAATGTGCTTTGTTATTTTGATTAACTCTTTTTTTTTTTCAACTCATTTTTTTATTTCTTTTGGTGCCTGGATATGTGTTAAACATCAATTATCATACTTTCAGTTTGCTTTGCCACCAGTTTTTTACAACTATTACAGCTGATGAACCTGCTCCTGGTTTGAAGACAATCTTTTGCTTCAAAGTTCCCGATCAAAGGTCTGGCAATGTAAGCTATTTAATATATAGTGTATTTACTTTCTCTCTTTTGTTTTCCTGAGAATGCAAAGAACTTATGAAATTTTGCTATCAGAAAATCCTCTGCTCCCTAAAGATTCACAGATATGCAAATGCTAACCATTGTGATTTCTGCTCTTTTGATAATTATATTTTAACAGGTGGAAGTACACTATCTGCATGACTATGCAGCTGTAAGCTCAAGCATTGGGCTGACAGTTTACCCCACTGTTAATTTCTCTGGTGTGATTGGGACCAATGTCGCCTCACTTGGAACAGATCTTTCATTCGACACCAAAACTGGGGACTTCATCAAATGCAATGCTGGAGTTAGCTTGTCAAAAGTTGACCTAATTGCCTCATTGACTTTGTGAGTAGTTTCTCTTTGTGCAAATCATTTTGAAATGCCGGATCAACATGCATGGTTTCTGCTTATTGTGAAGTGATCTGGCTGCAATGTAATACCTGACTTCCTAAAGTAGATTGATTGAAAAAAGTATCATTGGAACAACTCTTCCTTGTGGAAGTATGTAGGCATGTTCCTTGTTTTAGTTTCATGCTCTTTCTAGATCCTAATATTAATACCCCTTGCTACAAGTTTTTTATTTAAAAAAAAAGAAGCTCAAGTGGATATGTGAAAAAATAGGGGCAAAAAAGGGACAGAATAGGATGAAATCATATTGAAATCTACATTTTCAAGTGTCAAATTGGTTAATATCTTCTTTTCTATACCCCATGTAATTTATATATTTATCTCCTTTGTCTTGGTTTTCATTTTTCTCTTTTGTAATCTGTAGCTTGTTTTGTGTATCCTTAACTTGATTTTGCAATCAAGTTATTTTTAACAATCAAATTGTTTTTTGCATTTTCTTATGATTACATTTAATTTTTGTTAGTAAAATCTACATTCGAGTGTTAAATCATAAAATTAGGAACTTGTAATAATTATTTCTCTTCTATATATATATATATTTAAAAATAATTTTAATGTATTGATGTTAAGAGAAAAAATATATATTTATATATATATATATATATATATATATATTATATTGCCACTTGAGATCCTGGCTTCTCTCTCGTTGCTTCATGTGTATGATAGAAGTGAGTTGGCTCATTCATTAAATTAGTATAGTATTTGGCATGCTTATAATGTATGCTTTGGATCCATTGACTGAACAATGCTGGCAAAGCAGGTGCTCTTGTTCAGCATGAGTGGCGGCCAAAGTCTTTCTTCACCGTTTCTAGAGAGGTAGACACCAAGGCGATCGAGAAGATTGCAACGAAAAGGCCCGGAGGTGGGCATTAGAATGCAGCATAGATGTCTCTCTAGACTCACTTTCTTCTGTTCTTAAGGTTAAGGTTGGTTGTTACTCTTTCGACAACGCTCTCATGGTGATGCCTCTCTTTTTGTTTTACTGGTTTTCAAAGTAAATAAAATTTATTTTAAGGGTCATACCATGCCTTCTCCTTATGAATTCTCGGAATCTTTTGCTCATTCCAAGTAAACTGAGGTGGAATATCAGTTATTTTAGAGGGTTTAGTTCATAATTTTGGTTCCCTCAATTTGCATTTCTGCAGTTCTATATCAGGTTTTACTTTCTTTATGGCATTGCTGAAGATGGTTTACCAAAGTACTGTTAATTTCTTGTTTGGTTGTGCCGAAATGCTAAATAGTGAGTGATATTGACTCACTATATGTCATGACCAGGTTTTGCCACCAATTCTTGATTTATATTGTCCTTTCTATTGCGACCCGACGCCCAATATGGATGTTATAGATTTCTTCTCTATTTTAAACACATTTCTGGAACCGGGTGAGAGAGGCTGTCATGCCAGGCATTGCTCTTAGTTGTAGTCTTTTTTTAAGATTTTGATTGGTACAGCGGAAGAGAATGGATTTTGATGGTCTTTTATTAGTCTTAGACTTTTGAGAAATAATCCCCTTCTAGATTTTTTTTTTGTTTTTATTTTTGAACATTTTTTTACTCCCGGTTTATGATTCCATTTCATCCATTCAGAAATAATACCCTTCCATCCCTCTTTTGAGAATGGGTTTTTTGGTGTATTGCTAGGAAAGCTAAACTTGAATGGCTGCTGCTGTTTGTTCTTGCATTGTTTTTTTGTCAACTTATTAGTTTCTGTAGTCAACCTGGGTTTTTTCTGTTGCTGACTTTGTCAACTCTTTGGCATGGACGCTGCTTGTGCTTATTAGATGAAGGTATGTTTTGCATTTTTTTCAAGGAGATCCTGCCAAGTGTCATAAGATGAGAATGATCTAGCATAAGTAGGGTGCTTAGTAGTCAAATAGAGTCTTATGATGTTACCATGAAAACTCTATTCGTTCAGCTATTGTCTTACATTTTATTTTTTAACTTGTTACAAATGTTATACGAGGATAAGGATTTTCACGACAACTTACAACATGCTCCCTCATTTTGATGAAAACTTATAGTTTCAACTTCTTACATCAAGTCTAAGTTTTTGTCCCCCTCTGGGTTACGACGGGTTATTTTTATTCAATTGATGAATTGATATTGATCTGGATTCCTTATGGTTTCATGAATACTCGTATGGAGTAAGATTGTCAAATTGATGGGATTTTTTCTTTTTTGCATCCATCTCATGGATGAAAATTTTTGGAGCTTAGTGTTTGAGTTTGTTTGATCATTTTGCGGGGGTCGTATAAGAGTTCTTAGGTGTAAGGAACATTCAAGGTCTTCAGTTTTTTTGAGTGTTTAATTCATTACATGCTCCTTTTCTTTTTGTGTTTTAATCCTTATGTCTCGCTTTAGAATTCTGAGTTTAGGATAGCATCAAGCATTAAACTTTTATTTTTTGACTATAGGATGGCATCAAGTATCAAGGAATGCCATAAAGCCAACTAGTAGCTTAGGAGATGCTTTACAAAGAGGATGCAGATTTTCTGGTAGCCCCTCTCCTCTTGTTTTCATTTCTTTTTAATTTTGACAGTTCTGTATCTACTATTTGCTTCTTTTGTTTTATTTTGTGCAGACAAGATTTTGAGTGCATGGTCTAGGATGCAGATTTTGTCTTTTCAAGAGCATGCACTTGAACAACGATCATCATTGCATGATGCTTTTGGAAGCTGCAGTCTTATATTTTTTATGGTACGCGGTTCTTACGTCTTTAATGGAGGTATGGTCTGATATTTAAATACCACGCTCAATAGACCCTTGTAGTTTTTGAATGGAAAATAGAGTCTGTGTACTTAAGGAAATTAACTTGCCATTGCTTGGGTTGCATCCTTTTCATTTTCAACGTAGTGCACTCTACTAAGGCATTGATTGTTTTTTACTGGTTCTAGTTTTAGGCCTAAGCTCTCTTTTATTAGTTCTTCCAATTTCATGTATAAGCAAATACCATCATTGCCTATTCCTCATTTGCTCGGGTTTTCTTCATGCATATTGCATTTTTCCTTAAACCAATCTATTAGGCTCTTATAATTAAATACATACTAGGCAGAAAAGTGCTTTCTAGCTTTTGATTTTTATTGTTATTTGTATTGTCCGTTGCAGCTTGTACTTTAACTGTGCTTTGATTGCTTTCTTCTTCTTCTTTAAGGATTAAGTTATCTGTTTCCAAGGGCAATCAAATGATGACGGTATCCATAACTATCTAAGCACCAAATAACTTGTCCTTTCATTTTATATGATTATTATAAAAAAAAAGGTATGTTTGTGACTTGCTCTTTCATTTCATATAATTATTATTAGATGAAGGTATGTTTTG
The DNA here is from genome assembly GCA_027405865.1 of Salix purpurea. Classification (NCBI taxonomy): domain Eukaryota; kingdom Viridiplantae; phylum Streptophyta; class Magnoliopsida; order Malpighiales; family Salicaceae; genus Salix; species Salix purpurea. Next base: position 13,521,938 of record CM050333.1, read on the forward strand.
CATTTTTTTCAAGGAGATCCTGCCAAGTGTCATAAGATGAGAATGAACTAGCAGAAGTAGGGTGCTTAGTAGTCAAATAGAGTCTTATGATGTTACCATGAAAACTCTATTCGTTCAGCTATTGTCTTACATTTTATTTTTTAACTTGTTACAAATGTTATACGAGGATAAGGATTTTCACGACAACTTACAACATGCTCCCTCATTTTGATGAAAACTTATAGTTTCAACTTCTTACATCAAGTCTAAGTTTTTGTCCCCCTCTGGGTTACGACGGGTTATTTTTATTCAATTGATGAATTGATATTGATCTGGATTCCTTATGGTTTCATGAATACTCGTATGGAGTAAGATTGTCAAATTGATGGGATTTTTTCTTTTTTGCATCCATCTCATGGATGAAAATTTTTGGAGCTTAGTGTTTGAGTTTGTTTGATCATTTTGCGGGGGTCGTATAAGAGTTCTTAGGTGTAAGGAACATTCAAGGTCTTCAGTTTTTTTGAGTGTTTAATTCATTACATGCTCCTTTTCTTTTTGTGTTTTAATCCTTATGTCTCGCTTTAGAATTCTGAGTTTAGGATAGCATCAAGCATTAAACTTTTATTTTTTGACTATAGGATGGCATCAAGTATCAAGGAATGCCATAAAGCCAACTAGTAGCTTAGGAGATGCTTTACAAAGAGGATGCAGATTTTCTGGTAGCCCCTCTCCTCTTGTTTTCATTTCTTTTTAATTTTGACAGTTCTGTATCTACTATTTGCTTCTTTTGTTTTATTTTGTGCAGACAAGATTTTGAGTGCATGGTCTAGGATGCAGATTTTGTCTTTTCAAGAGCATGCACTTGAACAACGATCATCATTGCATGATGCTTTTGGAAGCTGCAGTCTTATATTTTTTATGGTACGCGGTTCTTACGTCTTTAATGGAGGTATGGTCTGATATTTAAATACCACGCTCAATAGACCCTTGTAGTTTTTGAATGGAAAATAGAGTCTGTGTACTTAAGGAAATTAACTTGCCATTGCTTGGGTTGCATCCTTTTCATTTTCAACGTAGTGCACTCTACTAAGGCATTGATTGTTTTTTACTGGTTCTAGTTTTAGGCCTAAGCTCTCTTTTATTAGTTCTTCCAATTTCATGTATAAGCAAATACCATCATTGCCTATTCCTCATTTGCTCGGGTTTTCTTCATGCATATTGCATTTTTCCTTAAACCAATCTATTAGGCTCTTATAATTAAATACATACTAGGCAGAAAAGTGCTTTCTAGCTTTTGATTTTTATTGTTATTTGTATTGTCCGTTGCAGCTTGTACTTTAACTGTGCTTTGATTGCTTTCTTCTTCTTCTTTAAGGATTAAGTTATCTGTTTCCAAGGGCAATCAAATGATGACGGTATCCATAACTATCTAAGCACCAAATAACTTGTCCTTTCATTTTATATGATTATTATAAAAAAAAAGGTATGTTTGTGACTTGCTCTTTCATTTCATATAATTATTATTAGATGAAGGTATGTTTTGCATTTTTTTCAAGGAGATCCTGCCAAGTGTCATAAGATGAGAATGAACTAGCAGAAGTAGGGTGCTTAGTAGTCAAATAGAGTCTTATGATGTTACCATGAAAACTCTATTCGTTCAGCTATTGTCTTACATTTTATTTTTTAACTTGTTACAAATGTTATACGAGGATAAGGATTTTCACGACAACTTACAACATGCTCCCTCATTTTGATGAAAACTTATAGTTTCAACTTCTTACATCAAGTCTAAGTTTTTGTCCCCCTCTGGGTTACGACGGGTTATTTTTATTCAATTGATGAATTGTTATTGATCTGGATTCCTTATGGTTTCATGAATACTCGTATGGAGTAAGATTGTCAAATTGATGGGATTTTTTCTTTTTTGCATCCATCTCATGGATGAAAATTTTTGGAGCTTAGTGTTTGAGTTTGTTTGATCATTTTGCGGGGGTCGTATAAGAGTTCTAAGGTGTAAGGAACATTCAAGGTCTTCAGTTTTTTTGAGTGTTTAATTCATTACATGCTCCTTTTCTTTTTGTGTTTTAATCCTTATGTCTCGCTTTAGAATTCTGAGTTTAGGATAGCATCAAGCATTAAACTTTTATTTTTTGACTATAGGATGGCATCAAGTATCAAGGAATGCCATAAAGCCAACTAGTAGCTTAGGAGATGCTTTACAAAGAGGATGTAGATTTTCTGGTAGCCCCTCTCCTCTTGTTTTCATTTCTTTTTAATTTTGACAGTTCTGTATCTACCATTTGCTTCTTTTGTTTTATTTTGTGCAGACAAGATTTTGAGTGCATGGTCTAGGATGCAGATTTTGTCTTTTCAAGAGCATGCACTTGAACAACGATCATCATTGCATGATGCTTTTGGAAGCTGCAGTCTTCTATTTTTTATGGTACGCGGTTCTTACGTCTTTAATGGAGGTATGGTCTGATATTTAAATACCACGCTCAATAGACCCTTGTAGTTTTTGAATGGAAAATAGAGTCTGTGTACTTAAGGAAATTAACTTGCCATTGCTTGGGTTGCATCCTTTTCATTTTCAACGTAGTGCACTCTACTAAGGCATTGATTGTTTTTTACTGGTTCTAGTTTTAGGCCTAAGCTCTCTTTTATTAGTTCTTCCAATTTCATGTATAAGCAAATACCATCATTGCCTATTCCTCATTTGCTCGGGTTTTCTTCATGCATATTGCATTTTTCCTTAAACCAATCTATTAGGCTCTTATAATTAAATACATACTAGGCAGAAAAGTGCTTTCTAGCTTTTGATTTTTATTGTTATTTGTATTGTCCGTTGCAGCTTGTACTTTAACTGTGCTTTGATTGCTTTCTTCTTCTTCTTTAAGGATTAAGTTATCTGTTTCCAAGGGCAATCAAATGATGACGGTATCCATAACTATCTAAGCACCAAATAACTTGTCCTTTCATTTTATATGATTATTATAAAAAAAAAGGTATGTTTGTGACTTGCTCTTTCATTTCATATAATTATTATTAGATGAAGGTATGTTTTGCATTTTTTTCAAGGAGATCCTGCCAAGTGTCATAAGATGAGAATGAACTAGCAGAAGTAGGGTGCTTAGTAGTCAAATAGAGTCTTATGATGTTACCATGAAAACTCTATTCGTTCAGCTATTGTCTTACATTTTATTTTTTAACTTGTTACAAATGTTATACGAGGATAAGGATTTTCACGACAACTTACAACATGCTCCCTCATTTTGATGAAAACTTATAGTTTCAACTTCTTACATCAAGTCTAAGTTTTTGTCCCCCTCTGGGTTACGACGGGTTATTTTTATTCAATTGATGAATTGATATTGATCTGGATTCCTTATGGTTTCATGAATACTCGTATGGAGTAAGATTGTCAAATTGATGGGATTTTTTCTTTTTTGCATCCATCTCATGGATGAAAATTTTTGGAGCTTAGTGTTTGAGTTTGTTTGATCATTTTGCGGGGGTCGTATAAGAGTTCTTAGGTGTAAGGAACATTCAAGGTCTTCAGTTTTTTTGAGTGTTTAATTCATTACATGCTCCTTTTCTTTTTGTGTTTTAATCCTTATGTCTCGCTTTAGAATTCTGAGTTTAGGATAGCATCAAGCATTAAACTTTTATTTTTTGACTATAGGATGGCATCAAGTATCAAGGAATGCCATAAAGCCAACTAGTAGCTTAGGAGATGCTTTACAAAGAGGATGCAGATTTTCTGGTAGCCCCTCTCCTCTTGTTTTCATTTCTTTTTAATTTTGACAGTTCTGTATCTACTATTTGCTTCTTTTGTTTTATTTTGTGCAGACAAGATTTTGAGTGCATGGTCTAGGATGCAGATTTTGTCTTTTCAAGAGCATGCACTTGAACAACGATCATCATTGCATGATGCTTTTGGAAGCTGCAGTCTTATATTTTTTATGGTACGCGGTTCTTACGTCTTTAATGGAGGTATGGTCTGATATTTAAATACCACGCTCAATAGACCCTTGTAGTTTTTGAATGGAAAATAGAGTCTGTGTACTTAAGGAAATTAACTTGCCATTGCTTGGGTTGCATCCTTTTCATTTTCAACGTAGTGCACTCTACTAAGGCATTGATTGTTTTTTACTGGTTCTAGTTTTAGGCCTAAGCTCTCTTTTATTAGTTCTTCCAATTTCATGTATAAGCAAATACCATCATTGCCTATTCCTCATTTGCTCGGGTTTTCTTCATGCATATTGCATTTTTCCTTAAACCAATCTATTAGGCTCTTATAATTAAATACATACTAGGCAGAAAAGTGCTTTCTAGCTTTTGATTTTTATTGTTATTTGTATTGTCCGTTGCAGCTTGTACTTTAACTGTGCTTTGATTGCTTTCTTCTTCTTCTTTAAGGATTAAGTTATCTGTTTCCAAGGGCAATCAAATGATGACGGTATCCATAACTATCTAAGCACCAAATAACTTGTCCTTTCATTTTATATGATTATTATAAAAAAAAAGGTATGTTTGTGACTTGCTCTTTCATTTCATATAATTATTATTAGATGAAGGTATGTTTTGCATTTTTTTCAAGGAGATCCTGCCAAGTGTCATAAGATGAGAATGAACTAGCAGAAGTAGGGTGCTTAGTAGTCAAATAGAGTCTTATGATGTTACCATGAAAACTCTATTCGTTCAGCTATTGTCTTACATTTTATTTTTTAACTTGTTACAAATGTTATACGAGGATAAGGATTTTCACGACAACTTACAACATGCTCCCTCATTTTGATGAAAACTTATAGTTTCAACTTCTTACATCAAGTCTAAGTTTTTGTCCCCCTCTGGGTTACGACGGGTTATTTTTATTCAATTGATGAATTGTTATTGATCTGGATTCCTTATGGTTTCATGAATACTCGTATGGAGTAAGATTGTCAAATTGATGGGATTTTTTCTTTTTTGCATCCATCTCATGGATGAAAATTTTTGGAGCTTAGTGTTTGAGTTTGTTTGATCATTTTGCGGGGGTCGTATAAGAGTTCTAAGGTGTAAGGAACATTCAAGGTCTTCAGTTTTTTTGAGTGTTTAATTCATTACATGCTCCTTTTCTTTTTGTGTTTTAATCCTTATGTCTCGCTTTAGAATTCTGAGTTTAGGATAGCATCAAGCATTAAACTTTTATTTTTTGACTATAGGATGGCATCAAGTATCAAGGAATGCCATAAAGCCAACTAGTAGCTTAGGAGATGCTTTACAAAGAGGATGTAGATTTTCTGGTAGCCCCTCTCCTCTTGTTTTCATTTCTTTTTAATTTTGACAGTTCTGTATCTACCATTTGCTTCTTTTGTTTTATTTTGTGCAGACAAGATTTTGAGTGCATGGTCTAGGATGCAGATTTTGTCTTTTCAAGAGCATGCACTTGAACAACGATCATCATTGCATGATGCTTTTGGAAGCTGCAGTCTTCTATTTTTTATGGTACGCGGTTCTTACGTCTTTAATGGAGGTATGGTCTGATATTTAAATACCACGCTCAATAGACCCTTGTAGTTTTTGAATGGAAAATAGAGTCTGTGTACTTAAGGAAATTAACTTGCCATTGCTTGGGTTGCATCCTTTTCATTTTCAACGTAGTGCACTCTACTAAGGCATTGATTGTTTTTTACTGGTTCTAGTTTTAGGCCTAAGCTCTCTTGTATTAGTTCTTCCAATTTCATGTATAAGCAAATATCATCATTGCCTATTCCTCATTTGCTCGTGTTTTCTTCATGCATATTGCATTTTTCCTTAAACCAATCTATTAGGCTCTTATAATTAAATACATACTAGGCAGAAAAGTGCTTTCTAGCTTTTGATTTTTATTGTTATTTGTATTGTTCGTTGCAGCTTGTACTTTAACTGTGCTTTGATTGCTTTCTTCTTCTTCTTTAAGGATTAAGTTATCTGTTTCCAAGGGCAATCAAATGATGACGGTATCCATAACTATCTAAGCACCAAATAACTTGTCCTTTCATTTTATATGATTATTATAAAAAAAAAGGTATGTTTGTGACTTGCTCTTTCATTTCATATAATTATTATTAGATGAAGGTATGTTTTGCATTTTTTTCAAGGAGATCCTGCCAAGTATCATAAGATGAGAATGAACTAGCAGAAGTAGGCTGCTTAGTAGTCAAATAGAGTCTTATGATGTTACCATGAAAACTCTATTCGTTCAGCTATTGTCTTACATTTTATTTTTTAACTTGTTACAAATGTTATACGAGGATAAGGATTTTCACGACAACTTACAACATGCTCCCTCATTTTGATGAAAACTTATAGTTTCAACTTCTTACATCAAGTCTAAGTTTTTGTCCCCCTCTGGGTTACGACGGGTTATTTTTATTCAATTGATGAATTGATATTGATCTGGATTCCTTATGGTTTCATGAATACTCGTATGGAGTAAGATTGTCAAATTGATGGGATTTTTTCTTTTTTGCATCCATCTCATGGATGAAAATTTTTGGAGCTTAGTGTTTGAGTTTGTTTGATCATTTTGCGGGGGTCGTATAAGAGTTCTAAGGTGTAAGGAACATTCAAGGTCTTCAGTTTTTTTGAGTGTTTAATTCATTACATGCTCCTTTTCTTTTTGTGTTTTAATCCTTATGTCTCGCTTTAGAATTCTGAGTTTAGGATAGCATCAAGCATTAAACTTTTATTTTTTGACTATAGGATGGCATCAAGTATCAAGGAATGCCATAAAGCCAACTAGTAGCTTAGGAGATGCTTTACAAAGAGGATGTAGATTTTCTGGTAGCCCCTCTCCTCTTGTTTTCATTTCTTTTTAATTTTGACAGTTCTGTATCTACCATTTGCTTCTTTTGTTTTATTTTGTGCAGACAAGATTTTGAGTGCATGGTCTAGGATGCAGATTTTGTCTTTTCAAGAGCATGCACTTGAACAACGATCATCATTGCATGATGCTTTTGGAAGCTGCAGTCTTCTATTTTTTATGGTACGCGGTTCTTACGTCTTTAATGGAGGTATGGTCTGATATTTAAATACCACGCTCAATAGACCCTTGTAGTTTTTGAATGGAAAATAGAGTCTGTGTACTTAAGGAAATTAACTTGCCATTGCTTGGGTTACATCCTTTTCATTTTCAACGTAGTGCACTCTACTAAGGCATTGATTGTTTTTTACTGGTTCTAGTTTTAGGCCTAAGCTCTCTTGTATTAGTTCTTCCAATTTCATGTATAAGCAAATATCATCATTGCCTATTCCTCATTTGCTCGTGTTTTCTTCATGCATATTGCATTTTTCCTTAAACCAATCTATTAGGCTCTTATAATTAAATACATACTAGGCAGAAAAGTGCTTTCTAGCTTTTGATTTTTATTGTTATTTGTATTGTCCGTTGCAGCTTGTACTTTAACTGTGCTTTGATTGCTTTCTTCTTCTTCTTTAAGGATTAAGTTATCTGTTTCCAAGGGCAATCAAATGATGACGGTATCCATAACTATCTAAGCACCAAATAACTTGTCCTTTCATTTTATATGATTATTATAAAAAAAAAGGTATGTTTGTGACTTGCTCTTTCATTTCATATAATTATTATTAGATGAAGGTATGTTTTGCATTTTTTTCAAGGAGATCCTGCCAAGTGTCATAAGATGAGAATGAACTAGCAGAAGTAGGGTGCTTAGTAGTCAAATAGAGTCTTATGATGTTACCATGAAAACTCTATTCGTTCAGCTATTGTCTTACATTTTATTTTTTAACTTGTTACAAATGTTATACGAGGATAAGGATTTTCACGACAACTTACAACATGCTCCCTCATTTTGATGAAAACTTATAGTTTCAACTTCTTACATCAAGTCTAAGTTTTTGTCCCCCTCTGGGTTACGACGGGTTATTTTTATTCAATTGATGAATTGATATTGATCTGGATTCCTTATGGTTTCATGAATACTCGTATGGAGTAAGATTGTCAAATTGATGGGATTTTTTCTTTTTTGCATCCATCTCATGGATGAAAATTTTTGGAGCTTAGTGTTTGAGTTTGTTTGATCATTTTGCGGGGGTCGTATAAGAGTTCTAAGGTGTAAGGAACATTCAAGGTCTTCAGTTTTTTTGAGTGTTTAATTCATTACATGCTCCTTTTCTTTTTGTGTTTTAATCCTTATGTCTCGCTTTAGAATTCTGAGTTTAGGATAGCATCAAGCATTAAACTTTTATTTTTTGACTATAGGATGGCATCAAGTATCAAGGAATGCCATAAAGCCAACTAGTAGCTTAGGAGATGCTTTACAAAGAGGATGCAGATTTTCTGGTAGCCCCTCTCCTCTTGTTTTCATTTCTTTTTAATTTTGACAGTTCTGTATCTACCATTTGCTTCTTTTGTTTTATTTTGTGCAGACAAGATTTTGAGTGCATGGTCTAGGATGTAGATTTTGTCTTTTCAAGAGCATGCACTTGAACAACGATCATCATTGCATGATGCTTTTGGAAGCTGCAGTCTTATATTTTTTATGGTACGCGGTTCTTACGTCTTTAATGGAGGTATGGTCTGATATTTAAATATCACGCTCAATAGACCCTTGTAGTTTTTGAATGGAAAATAGAGTCTGTGTACTTAAGGAAATTAACTTGCCATTGCTTGGGTTGCATCCTTTTCATTTTCAACGTAGTGCACTCTACTAAGGCATTGATTGTTTTTTACTGGTTCTAGTTTTAGGCCTAAGCTCTCTTGTATTAGTTCTTCCAATTTCATGTATAAGCAAATATCATCATTGCCTATTCCTCATTTGCTCGTGTTTTCTTCATGCATATTGCATTTTTCCTTAAACCAATCTATTAGGCTCTTATAATTAAATACATACTAGGCAGAAAAGTGCTTTCTAGCTTTTGATTTTTATTGTTATTTGTATTGTCCGTTGCAGCTTGTACTTTAACTGTGCTTTGATTGCTTTCTTCTTCTTCTTTAAGGATTAAGTTATCTGTTTCCAAGGGCAATCAAATGATGACGGTATCCATAACTATCTAAGCACCAAATAACTTGTCCTTTCATTTTATATGATTATTATAAAAAAAAAGGTATGTTTGTGACTTGCTCTTTCATTTCATATAATTATTATTAGATGAAGGTATGTTTTGCATTTTTTTCAAGGAGATCCTGCCAAGTGTCATAAGATGAGAATGAACTAGCAGAAGTAGGGTGCTTAGTAGTCAAATAGAGTCTTATGATGTTACCATGAAAACTCTATTCGTTCAGCTATTGTCTTACATTTTATTTTTTAACTTGTTACAAATGTTATACGAGGATAAGGATTTTCACGACAACTTACAACATGCTCCCTCATTTTGATGAAAACTTATAGTTTCAACTTCTTACATCAAGTCTAAGTTTTTGTCCCCCTCTGGGTTACGACGGGTTATTTTTATTCAATTGATGAATTGATATTGATCTGGATTCCTTATGGTTTCATGAATACTCGTATGGAGTAAGATTGTCAAATTGATGGGATTTTTTCTTTTTTGCATCCATCTCATGGATGAAAATTTTTGGAGCTTAGTGTTTGAGTTTGTTTGATCATTTTGCGGGGGTCGTATAAGAGTTCTAAGGTGTAAGGAACATTCAAGGTCTTCAGTTTTTTTGAGTGTTTAATTCATTACATGCTCCTTTTCTTTTTGTGTTTTAATCCTTATGTCTCGCTTTAGAATTCTGAGTTTAGGATAGCATCAAGCATTAAACTTTTATTTTTTGACTATAGGATGGCATCAAGTATCAAGGAATGCCATAAAGCCAACTAGTAGCTTAGGAGATGCTTTACAAAGAGGATGCAGATTTTCTGGTAGCCCCTCTCCTCTTGTTTTCATTTCTTTTTAATTTTGACAGTTCTGTATCTACCATTTGCTTCTTTTGTTTTATTTTGTGCAGACAAGATTTTGAGTGCATGGTCTAGGATGTAGATTTTGTCTTTTCAAGAGCATGCACTTGAACAACGATCATCATTGCATGATGCTTTTGGAAGCTGCAGTCTTATATTTTTTATGGTACGCGGTTCTTACGTCTTTAATGGAGGTATGGTCTGATATTTAAATACCACGCTCAATAGACCCTTGTAGTTTTTGAATGGAAAATAGAGTCTGTGTACTTAAGGAAATTAACTTGCCATTGCTTGGGTTGCATCCTTTTCATTTTCAACGTAGTGCACTCTACTAAGGCATTGATTGTTTTTTACTGGTTCTAGTTTTAGGCCTAAGCTCTCTTGTATTAGTTCTTCCAATTTCATGTATAAGCAAATATCATCATTGCCTATTCCTCATTTGCTCGTGTTTTCTTCATGCATATTGCATTTTTCCTTAAACCAATCTATTAGGCTCTTATAATTAAATACATACTAGGCAGAAAAGTGCTTTCTAGCTTTTGATTTTTATTGTTATTTGTATTGTCCGTTGCAGCTTGTACTTTAACTGTGCTTTGATTGCTTTCTTCTTCTTCTTTAAGGATTAAGTTATCTGTTTCCAAGGTCAATCAAATGATGACGGTATCCATAACTATCTAAGCACCAAATAACTTGTCCTTTCATTTTATATGATTATTATAAAAAAAAAGGTATGTTTGTGACTTGCTCTTTCATTTCATATAATTATTATTAGATGAAGGTATGTTTTGCATTTTTTTCAAGGAGATCCTGCCAAGTGTCATAAGATGAGAATGAACTAGCAGAAGTAGGGTGCTTAGTAGTCAAATAGAGTCTTATGATGTTACCATGAAAACTCTATTCGTTCAGCTATTGTCTTACATTTTATTTTTTAACTTGTTACAAATGTTATACGAGGATAAGGATTTTCACGACAACTTACAACATGCTCCCTCATTTTGATGAAAACTTATAGTTTCAACTTCTTACATCAAGTCTAAGTTTTTGTCCCCCTCTGGGTTACGACGGGTTATTTTTATTCAATTGATGAATTGATATTGATCTGGATTCCTTATGGTTTCATGAATACTCGTATGGAGTAAGATTGTCAAATTGATGGGATTTTTTCTTTTTTGCATCCATCTCATGGATGAAAATTTTTGGAGCTTAGTGTTTGAGTTTGTTTGATCATTTTGCGGGGGTCGTATAAGAGTTCTAAGGTGTAAGGAACATTCAAGGTCTTCAGTTTTTTTGAGTGTTTAATTCATTACATGCTCCTTTTCTTTTTGTGTTTTAATCCTTATGTCTCGCTTTAGAATTCTGAGTTTAGGATAGCATCAAGCATTAAACTTTTATTTTTTGACTATAGGATGGCATCAAGTATCAAGGAATGCCATAAAGCCAACTAGTAGCTTAGGAGATGCTTTACAAAGAGGATGCAGATTTTCTGGTAGCCCCTCTCCTCTTGTTTTCATTTCTTTTTAATTTTGACAGTTCTGTATCTACCATTTGCTTCTTTTGTTTTATTTTGTGCAGACAAGATTTTGAGTGCATGGTCTAGGATGCAGATTTTGTCTTTTCAAGAGCATGCACTTGAACAACGATCATCATTGCATGATGCTTTTGGAAGCTGCAGTCTTATATTTTTTATGGTACGCGGTTCTTACGTCTTTAATGGAGGTATGGTCTGATATTTAAATACCACGCTCAATAGACCCTTGTAGTTTTTGAATGGAAAATAGAGTCTGTGTACTTAAGGAAATTAACTTGCCATTGCTTGGGTTGCATCCTTTTCATTTTCAACGTAGTGCACTCTACTAAGGCATTGATTGTTTTTTACTGGTTCTAGTTTTAGGCCTAAGCTCTCTTGTATTAGTTCTTCCAATTTCATGTATAAGCAAATATCATCATTGCCTATTCCTCATTTGCTCGTGTTTTCTTCATGCATATTGCATTTTTCCTTAAACCAATCTATTAGGCTCTTATAATTAAATACATACTAGGCAGAAAAGTGCTTTCTAGCTTTTGATTTTTATTGTTATTTGTATTGTCCGTTGCAGCTTGTACTTTAACTGTGCTTTGATTGCTTTCTTCTTCTTCTTTAAGGATTAAGTTATCTGTTTCCAAGGGCAATCAAATGATGACGGTATCCATAACTATCTAAGCACCAAATAACGTGTCCTTTCATTTTATATGATTATTATAAAAAAAAAGGTATGTTTGTGACTTGCTCTTTCATTTCATATAATTATTATTAGATGAAGGTATGTTTTGCATTTTTTTCAAGGAGATCCTGCCAAGTGTCATAAGATGAGAATGAACTAGCAGAAGTAGGGTGCTTAGTAGTCAAATAGAGTCTTATGATGTTACCATGAAAACTCTATTCGTTCAGCTATTGTCTTACATTTTATTTTTTAACTTGTTACAAATGTTATACGAGGATAAGGATTTTCACGACAACTTACAACATGCTCCCTCATTTTGATGAAAACTTATAGTTTCAACTTCTTACATCAAGTCTAAGTTTTTGTCCCCCTCTGGGTTACGACGGGTTATTTTTATTCAATTGATATTGATCTGGATTCCTTATGGTTTCATGAATACTCGTATGGAGTAAGATTGTCAAATTGATGGGATTTTTTCTTTTTTGCATCCATCTCATGGATGAAAATTTTTGGAGCTTAGTGTTTGAGTTTGTTTGATCATTTTGCGGGGGTCGTATAAGAGTTCTAAGGTGTAAGGAACATTCAAGGTCTTCAGTTTTTTTGAGTGTTTAATTCATTACATGCTCCTTTTCTTTTTGTGTTTTAATCCTTATGTCTCGCTTTAGAATTCTGAGTTTAGGATAGCATCAAGCATTAAACTTTTATTTTTTGACTATAGGATGGCATCAAGTATCAAGGAATGCCATAAAGCCAACTAGTAGCTTAGGAGATGCTTTACAAAGAGGATGCAGATTTTCTGGTAGCCCCTCTCCTCTTGTTTTCATTTCTTTTTAATTTTGACAGTTCTGTATCTACCATTTGCTTCTTTTGTTTTATTTTGTGCAGACAAGATTTTGAGTGCATGGTCTAGGATGCAGATTTTGTCTTTTCAAGAGCATGCACTTGAACAACGACCATCATTGCATGATGCTTTTGGAAGCTGCAGTTTTATATTTTTTATGGTACGCGGTTCTTACGTCTTTAATGGAGGTATGGTCTGATATTTAAATACCACGCTCAATAGACCCTTGTAGTTTTTGAATGGAAAATAGAGTCTGTGTACTTAAGGAAATTAACTTGCCATTGCTTGGGTTGCATCCTTTTCATTTTCAACGTAGTGCACTCTACTAAGGCATTGATTGATTTTAACTGGTTCTAGTTTTAGGCCTAAGCTCTCTTGTATTAGTTCTTCCAATTTCATGTATAAGCAAATACCATCATTGCCTATTCCTCATTTGCTCGTGTTTTCTTCATGCATATTGCATTTTTCCTTAAACCAATCTATTAGGCTCTTATAATTAAATACATACTAGGCAGAAAAGTGCTTTCTAGCTTTTGATTTTTATTGTTATTTGTATTGTCCGTTGCAGCTTGTACTTTAACTGTGCTTTGATTGCTTTCTTCTTCTTCTTTAAGGATTAAGTTATCTGTTTCCAAGGGCAATCAAATGATGACGGTATCCATAACTATCTAAGCACCAAATAACTTGTCCTTTCATTTTATATGATTATTATAAAAAAAAAGGTATGTTTGTGACTTGCTCTTTCATTTCATATAATTATTATTAGATGAAGGTATGTTTTGCATTTTTTTCAAGGAGATCCTGCCAAGTGTCATAAGATGAGAATGAACTAGCAGAAGTAGGGTGCTTAGTAGTCAAATAGAGTCTTATGATGTTACCATGAAAACTCTATTCGTTCAGCTATTGTCTTACATTTTATTTTTTAACTTGTTACAAATGTTATACGAGGATAAGGATTTTCACGACAACTTACAACATGCTCCCTCATTTTGATGAAAACTTATAGTTTCAACTTCTTACATCAAGTCTAAGTTTTTGTCCCCCTCTGGGTTACGACGGGTTATTTTTATTCAATTGATGAATTGATATTGATCTGGATTCCTTATGGTTTCATGAATACTCGTATGGAGTAAGATTGTCAAATTGATGGGATTTTTTCTTTTTTGCATCCATCTCATGGATGAAAATTTTTGGAGCTTAGTGTTTGAGTTTGTTTGATCATTTTGCGGGGGTCGTATAAGAGTTCTAAGGTGTAAGGAACATTCAAGGTCTTCAGTTTTTTTGAGTGTTTAATTCATTACATGCTCCTTTTCTTTTTGTGTTTTAATCCTTATGTCTCGCTTTAGAATTCTGAGTTTAGGATAGCATCAAGCATTAAACTTTTATTTTTTGACTATAGGATGGCATCAAGTATCAAGGAATGCCATAAAGCCAACTAGTAGCTTAGGAGATGCTTTACAAAGAGGATGCAGATTTTCTGGTAGCCCCTCTCCTCTTGTTTTCATTTCTTTTTAATTTTGACAGTTCTGTATCTACCATTTGCTTCTTTTGTTTTATTTTGTGCAGACAAGATTTTGAGTGCATGGTCTAGGATGCAGATTTTGTCTTTTCAAGAGCATGCACTTGAACAACGATCATCATTGCATGATGCTTTTGGAAGCTGCAGTCTTATATTTTTTATGGTACGCGGTTCTTACGTCTTTAATGGAGGTATGGTCTGATATTTAAATACCACGCTCAATAGACCCTTGTAGTTTTTGAATGGAAAATAGAGTCTGTGTACTTAAGGAAATTAACTTGCCATTGCTTGGGTTGCATCCTTTTCATTTTCAACGTAGTGCACTCTACTAAGGCATTGATTGTTTTTTACTGGTTCTAGTTTTAGGCCTAAGCTCTCTTGTATTAGTTCTTCCAATTTCATGTATAAGCAAATATCATCATTGCCTATTCCTCATTTGCTCGTGTTTTCTTCATGCATATTGCATTTTTCCTTAAACCAATCTATTAGGCTCTTATAATTAAATACATACTAGGCAGAAAAGTGCTTTCTAGCTTTTGATTTTTATTGTTATTTGTATTGTCCGTTGCAGCTTGTACTTTAACTGTGCTTTGATTGCTTTCTTCTTCTTCTTTAAGGATTAAGTTATCTGTTTCCAAGGGCAATCAAATGATGACGGTATCCATAACTATCTAAGCACCAAATAACGTGTCCTTTCATTTTATATGATTATTATAAAAAAAAAGGTATGTTTGTGACTTGCTCTTTCATTTCATATAATTATTATTAGATGAAGGTATGTTTTGCATTTTTTTCAAGGAGATCCTGCCAAGTGTCATAAGATGAGAATGAACTAGCAGAAGTAGGGTGCTTAGTAGTCAAATAGAGTCTTATGATGTTACCATGAAAACTCTATTCGTTCAGCTATTGTCTTACATTTTATTTTTTAACTTGTTACAAATGTTATACGAGGATAAGGATTTTCACGACAACTTACAACATGCTCCCTCATTTTGATGAAAACTTATAGTTTCAACTTCTTACATCAAGTCTAAGTTTTTGTCCCCCTCTGGGTTACGACGGGTTATTTTTATTCAATTGATATTGATCTGGATTCCTTATGGTTTCATGAATACTCGTATGGAGTAAGATTGTCAAATTGATGGGATTTTTTCTTTTTTGCATCCATCTCATGGATGAAAATTTTTGGAGCTTAGTGTTTGAGTTTGTTTGATCATTTTGCGGGGGTCGTATCAGAATTCTAAGGTGTAAGGAACATTCAAGGTCTTCAGTTTTTTTGAGTGTTTAATTCATTACATGCTCCTTTTCTTTTTGTGTTTTAATCCTTATGTCTCGCTTTAGAATTCTGAGTTTAGGATAGCATCAAGCATTAAACTTTTATTTTTTGACTATAGGATGGCATCAAGTATCAAGGAATGCCATAAAGCCAACTAGTAGCTTAGGAGATGCTTTACAAAGAGGATGCAGATTTTCTGGTAGCCCCTCTCCTCTTGTTTTCATTTCTTTTTAATTTTGACAGTTCTGTATCTACCATTTGCTTCTTTTGTTTTATTTTGTGCAGACAAGATTTTGAGTGCATGGTCTAGGATGCAGATTTTGTCTTTTCAAGAGCATGCACTTGAACAACAACCATCATTGCATGATGCTTTTGGAAGCTGCAGTTTTATATTTTTTATGGTACGCGGTTCTTACGTCTTTAATGGAGGTATGGTCTGATATTTAAATACCACGCTCAATAGACCCTTGTAGTTTTTGAATGGAAAATAGAGTCTGTGTACTTAAGGAAATTAACTTGCCATTGCTTGGGTTGCATCCTTTTCATTTTCAACGTAGTGCACTCTACTAAGGCATTGATTGATTTTAACTGGTTCTAGTTTTAGGCCTAAGCTCTCTTGTATTAGTTCTTCCAATTTCATGTATAAGCAAATACCATCATTGCCTATTCCTCATTTGCTCGTGTTTTCTTCATGCATATTGCATTTTTCCTTAAACCAATCTATTAGGCTCTTATAATTAAATACATACTAGGCAGAAAAGTGCTTTCTAGCTTTTGATTTTTATTGTTATTTGTATTGTCCGTTGCAGCTTGTACTTTAACTGTGCTTTGATTGCTTTCTTCTTCTTCTTTAAGGATTAAGTTATCTGTTTCCAAGGGCAATCAAATGATGACGGTATCCATAACTATCTAAGCACCAAATAACTTGTCCTTTCATTTTATATGATTATTATAAAAAAAAAGGTATGTTTGTGACTTGCTCTTTCATTTCATATAATTATTATTAGATGAAGGTATGTTTTGCATTTTTTTCAAGGAGATCCTGCCAAGTGTCATAAGATGAGAATGAACTAGCAGAAGTAGGGTGCTTAGTAGTCAAATAGAGTCTTATGATGTTACCATGAAAACTCTATTCGTTCAGCTATTGTCTTACATTTTATTTTTTAACTTGTTACAAATGTTATACGAGGATAAGGATTTTCACGACAACTTACAACATGCTCCCTCATTTTGATGAAAACTTATAGTTTCAACTTCTTACATCAAGTCTAAGTTTTTGTCCCCCTCTGGGTTACGACGGGTTATTTTTATTCAATTGATGAATTGATATTGATCTGGATTCCTTATGGTTTCATGAATACTCGTATGGAGTAAGATTGTCAAATTGATGGGATTTTTTCTTTTTTGCATCCATCTCATGGATGAAAATTTTTGGAGCTTAGTGTTTGAGTTTGTTTGATCATTTTGCGGGGGTCGTATAAGAGTTCTAAGGTGTAAGGAACATTCAAGGTCTTCAGTTTTTTTGAGTGTTTAATTCATTACATGCTCCTTTTCTTTTTGTGTTTTAATCCTTATGTCTCGCTTTAGAATTCTGAGTTTAGGATAGCATCAAGCATTAAACTTTTATTTTTTGACTATAGGATGGCATCAAGTATCAAGGAATGCCATAAAGCCAACTAGTAGCTTAGGAGATGCTTTACAAAGAGGATGCAGATTTTCTGGTAGCCCCTCTCCTCTTGTTTTCATTTCTTTTTAATTTTGACAGTTCTGTATCTACCATTTGCTTCTTTTGTTTTATTTTGTGCAGACAAGATTTTGAGTGCATGGTCTAGGATGCAGATTTTGTCTTTTCAAGAGCATGCACTTGAACAACGATCATCATTGCATGATGCTTTTGGAAGCTGCAGTCTTATATTTTTTATGGTACGCGGTTCTTACGTCTTTAATGGAGGTATGGTCTGATATTTAAATACCACGCTCAATAGACCCTTGTAGTTTTTGAATGGAAAATAGAGTCTGTGTACTTAAGGAAATTAACTTGCCATTGCTTGGGTTGCATCCTTTTCATTTTCAACGTAGTGCACTCTACTAAGGCATTGATTGTTTTTTACTGGTTCTAGTTTTAGGCCTAAGCTCTCTTGTATTAGTTCTTCCAATTTCATGTATAAGCAAATATCATCATTGCCTATTCCTCATTTGCTCGTGTTTTCTTCATGCATATTGCATTTTTCCTTAAACCAATCTATTAGGCTCTTATAATTAAATACATACTAGGCAGAAAAGTGCTTTCTAGCTTTTGATTTTTATTGTTATTTGTATTGTCCGTTGCAGCTTGTACTTTAACTGTGCTTTGATTGCTTTCTTCTTCTTCTTTAAGGATTAAGTTATCTGTTTCCAAGGGCAATCAAATGATGACGGTATCCATAACTATCTAAGCACTAAATAACGTGTCCTTTCATTTTATATGATTATTATAAAAAAAAAGGTATGTTTGTGACTTGCTCTTTCATTTCATATAATTATTATTAGATGAAGGTATGTTTTGCATTTTTTTCAAGGAGATCCTGCCAAGTGTCATAAGATGAGAATGAACTAGCAGAAGTAGGGTGCTTAGTAGTCAAATAGAGTCTTATGATGTTACCATGAAAACTCTATTCGTTCAGCTATTGTCTTACATTTTATTTTTTAACTTGTTACAAATGTTATACGAGGATAAGGATTTTCACGACAACTTACAACATGCTCCCTCATTTTGATGAAAACTTATAGTTTCAACTTCTTACATCAAGTCTAAGTTTTTGTCCCCCTCTGGGTTACGACGGGTTATTTTTATTCAATTGATATTGATCTGGATTCCTTATGGTTTCATGAATACTCGTATGGAGTAAGATTGTCAAATTGATGGGATTTTTTCTTTTTTGCATCCATCTCATGGATGAAAATTTTTGGAGCTTAGTGTTTGAGTTTGTTTGATCATTTTGCGGGGGTCGTATCAGAATTCTAAGGTGTAAGGAACATTCAAGGTCTTCAGTTTTTTTGAGTGTTTAATTCATTACATGCTCCTTTTCTTTTTGTGTTTTAATCCTTATGTCTCGCTTTAGAATTCTGAGTTTAGGATAGCATCAAGCATTAAACTTTTATTTTTTGACTATAGGATGGCATCAAGTATCAAGGAATGCCATAAAGCCAACTAGTAGCTTAGGAGATGCTTTACAAAGAGGATGCAGATTTTCTGGTAGCCCCTCTCCTCTTGTTTTCATTTCTTTTTAATTTTGACAGTTCTGTATCTACCATTTGCTTCTTTTGTTTTATTTTGTGCAGACAAGATTTTGAGTGCATGGTCTAGGATGCAGATTTTGTCTTTTCAAGAGCATGCACTTGAACAACGACCATCATTGCATGATGCTTTTGGAAGCTGCAGTCTTATATTTTTTATGGTACGCGGTTCTTACGTCTTTAATGGAGGTATGGTCTGATATTTAAATACCACGCTCAATAGACCCTTGTAGTTTTTGAATGGAAAATAGAGTCTGTGTACTTAAGGAAATTAACTTGCCATTGCTTGGGTTGCATCCTTTTCATTTTCAACGTAGTGCACTCTACTAAGGCATTGATTGATTTTTACTGGTTCTAGTTTTAGGCCTAAGCTCTCTTGTATTAGTTCTTCCAATTTCATGTATAAGCAAATACCATCATTGCCTATTCCTCATTTGCTCGTGTTTTCTTCATGCATATTGCATTTTTCCTTAAACCAATCTATTAGGCTCTTATAATTAAATACATACTAGGCAGAAAAGTGCTTTCTAGCTTTTGATTTTTATTGTTATTTGTATTGTCCGTTGCAGCTTGTACTTTAACTGTGCTTTGATTGCTTTCTTCTTCTTCTTTAAGGATTAAGTTATCTGTTTCCAAGGGCAATCAAATGATGACGGTATCCATAACTATCTAAGCACCAAATAACTTGTCCTTTCATTTTATATGATTATTATAAAAAAAAAGGTATGTTTGTGACTTGCTCTTTCATTTCATATAATTATTATTAGATGAAGGTATGTTTTGCATTTTTTTCAAGGAGATCCTGCCAAGTGTCATAAGATGAGAATGAACTAGCAGAAGTAGGGTGCTTAGTAGTCAAATAGAGTCTTATGATGTTACCATGAAAACTCTATTCGTTCAGCTATTGTCTTACATTTTATTTTTTAACTTGTTACAAATGTTATACGAGGATAAGGATTTTCACGACAACTTACAACATGCTCCCTCATTTTGATGAAAACTTATAGTTTCAACTTCTTACATCAAGTCTAAGTTTTTGTCCCCCTCTGGGTTACGACGGGTTATTTTTATTCAATTGATATTGATCTGGATTCCTTATGGTTTCATGAATACTCGTATGGAGTAAGATTGTCAAATTGATGGGATTTTTTCTTTTTTGCATCCATCTCATGGATGAAAATTTTTGGAGCTTAGTGTTTGAGTTTGTTTGATCATTTTGCGGGGGTCGTATAAGAGTTCTAAGGTGTAAGGAACATTCAAGGTCTTCAGTTTTTTTGAGTGTTTAATTCATTACATGCTCCTTTTCTTTTTGTGTTTTAATCCTTATGTCTCGCTTTAGAATTCTGAGTTTAGGATAGCATCAAGCATTAAACTTTTATTTTTTGACTATAGGATGGCATCAAGTATCAAGGAATGCCATAAAGCCAACTAGTAGCTTAGGAGATGCTTTACAAAGAGGATGCAGATTTTCTGGTAGCCCCTCTCCTCTTGTTTTCATTTCTTTTTAATTTTGACAGTTCTGTATCTACCATTTGCTTCTTTTGTTTTATTTTGTGCAGACAAGATTTTGAGTGCATGGTCTAGGATGCAGATTTTGTCTTTTCAAGAGCATGCACTTGAACAACGATCATCATTGCATGATGCTTTTGGAAGCTGCAGTCTTATATTTTTTATGGTACGCGGTTCTTACGTCTTTAATGGAGGTATGGTCTGATATTTAAATACCACGCTCAATAGACCCTTGTAGTTTTTGAATGGAAAATAGAGTCTGTGTACTTAAGGAAATTAACTTGCCATTGCTTGGGTTGCATCCTTTTCATTTTCAACGTAGTGCACTCTACTAAGGCATTGATTGTTTTTTACTGGTTCTAGTTTTAGGCCTAAGCTCTCTTGTATTAGTTCTTCCAATTTCATGTATAAGCAAATATCATCATTGCCTATTCCTCATTTGCTCGTGTTTTCTTCATGCATATTGCATTTTTCCTTAAACCAATCTATTAGGCTCTTATAATTAAATAAATACTAGGCAGAAAAGTGCTTTCTAGCTTTTGATTTTTATTGTTATTTGTATTGTCCGTTGCAGCTTGTACTTTAACTGTGCTTTGATTGCTTTCTTCTTCTTCTTTAAGGATTAAGTTATCTGTTTCCAAGGGCAATCAAATGATGACGGTATCCATAACTATCTAAGCACTAAATAACGTGTCCTTTCATTTTATATGATTATTATAAAAAAAAAGGTATGTTTGTGACTTGCTCTTTCATTTCATATAATTATTATTAGATGAAGGTATGTTTTGCATTTTTTTCAAGGAGATCCTGCCAAGTGTCATAAGATGAGAATGAACTAGCAGAAGTAGGGTGCTTAGTAGTCAAATAGAGTCTTATGATGTTACCATGAAAACTCTATTCGTTCAGCTATTGTCTTACATTTTATTTTTTAACTTGTTACAAATGTTATACGAGGATAAGGATTTTCACGACAACTTACAACATGCTCCCTCATTTTGATGAAAACTTATAGTTTCAACTTCTTACATCAAGTCTAAGTTTTTGTCCCCCTCTGGGTTACGACGGGTTATTTTTATTCAATTGATATTGATCTGGATTCCTTATGGTTTCATGAATACTCGTATGGAGTAAGATTGTCAAATTGATGGGATTTTTTCTTTTTTGCATCCATCTCATGGATGAAAATTTTTGGAGCTTAGTGTTTGAGTTTGTTTGATCATTTTGCGGGGGTCGTATCAGAATTCTAAGGTGTAAGGAACATTCAAGGTCTTCAGTTTTTTTGAGTGTTTAATTCATTACATGCTCCTTTTCTTTTTGTGTTTTAATCCTTATGTCTCGCTTTAGAATTCTGAGTTTAGGATAGCATCAAGCATTAAACTTTTATTTTTTGACTATAGGATGGCATCAAGTATCAAGGAATGCCATAAAGCCAACTAGTAGCTTAGGAGATGCTTTACAAAGAGGATGCAGATTTTCTGGTAGCCCCTCTCCTCTTGTTTTCATTTCTTTTTAATTTTGACAGTTCTGTATCTACCATTTGCTTCTTTTGTTTTATTTTGTGCAGACAAGATTTTGAGTGCATGGTCTAGGATGCAGATTTTGTCTTTTCAAGAGCATGCACTTGAACAACGACCATCATTGCATGATGCTTTTGGAAGCTGCAGTCTTATATTTTTTATGGTACGCGGTTCTTACGTCTTTAATGGAGGTATGGTCTGATATTTAAATACCACGCTCAATAGACCCTTGTAGTTTTTGAATGGAAAATAGAGTCTGTGTACTTAAGGAAATTAACTTGCCATTGCTTGGGTTGCATCCTTTTCATTTTCAACGTAGTGCACTCTACTAAGGCATTGATTGATTTTTACTGGTTCTAGTTTTAGGCCTAAGCTCTCTTGTATTAGTTCTTCCAATTTCATGTATAAGCAAATACCATCATTGCCTATTCCTCATTTGCTCGTGTTTTCTTCATGCATATTGCATTTTTCCTTAAACCAATCTATTAGGCTCTTATAATTAAATACATACTAGGCAGAAAAGTGCTTTCTAGCTTTTGATTTTTATTGTTATTTGTATTGTCCGTTGCAGCTTGTACTTTAACTGTGCTTTGATTGCTTTCTTCTTCTTCTTTAAGGATTAAGTTATCTGTTTCCAAGGGCAATCAAATGATGACGGTATCCATAACTATCTAAGCACCAAATAACTTGTCCTTTCATTTTATATGATTATTATAAAAAAAAAGGTATGTTTGTGACTTGCTCTTTCATTTCATATAATTATTATTAGATGAAGGTATGTTTTGCATTTTTTTCAAGGAGATCCTGCCAAGTGTCATAAGATGAGAATGAACTAGCAGAAGTAGGGTGCTTAGTAGTCAAATAGAGTCTTATGATGTTACCATGAAAACTCTATTCGTTCAGCTATTGTCTTACATTTTATTTTTTAACTTGTTACAAATGTTATACGAGGATAAGGATTTTCACGACAACTTACAACATGCTCCCTCATTTTGATGAAAACTTATAGTTTCAACTTCTTACATCAAGTCTAAGTTTTTGTCCCCCTCTGGGTTACGACGGGTTATTTTTATTCAATTGATGAATTGATATTGATCTGGATTCCTTATGGTTTCATGAATACTCGTATGGAGTAAGATTGTCAAATTGATGGGATTTTTTCTTTTTTGCATCCATCTCATGGATGAAAATTTTTGGAGCTTAGTGTTTGAGTTTGTTTGATCATTTTGCGGGGGTCGTATAAGAGTTCTAAGGTGTAAGGAACATTCAAGGTCTTCAGTTTTTTTGAGTGTTTAATTCATTACATGCTCCTTTTCTTTTTGTGTTTTAATCCTTATGTCTCGCTTTAGAATTCTGAGTTTAGGATAGCATCAAGCATTAAACTTTTATTTTTTGACTATAGGATGGCATAGTATCAAGGAATGCCATAAAGCCAACTAGTAGCTTAGGAGATGCTTTACAAAGAGGATGCAGATTTTCTGGTAGCCCCTCTCCTCTTGTTTTCATTTCTTTTTAATTTTGACAGTTCTGTATCTACCATTTGCTTCTTTTGTTTTATTTTGTGCAGACAAGATTTTGAGTGCATGGTCTAGGATGCAGATTTTGTCTTTTCAAGAGCATGCACTTGAACAACGACCATCATTGCATGATGCTTTTGGAAGCTGCAGTCTTATATTTTTTATGGTACGCGGTTCTTACGTCTTTAATGGAGGTATGGTCTGATATTTAAATACCACGCTCAATAGACCCTTGTAGTTTTTGAATGGAAAATAGAGTCTGTGTACTTAAGGAAATTAACTTGCCATTGCTTGGGTTGCATCCTTTTCATTTTCAACGTAGTGCACTCTACTAAGGCATTGATTGATTTTTACTGGTTCTAGTTTTAGGCCTAAGCTCTCTTGTATTAGTTCTTCCAATTTCATGTATAAGCAAATACCATCATTGCCTATTCCTCATTTGCTCGTGTTTTCTTCATGCATATTGCATTTTTCCTTAAACCAATCTATTAGGCTCTTATAATTAAATACATACTAGGCAGAAAAGTGCTTTCTAGCTTTTGATTTTTATTCTTGTTTGTATTGTCCGTTGCAGCTTGTACTTTAACTGTGCTTTGATTGCTTTCTTCTTCTTCTTTAAGGATTAAGTTATCTGTTTCCAAGGGCAATCAAATGATGACGGTATCCATAACTATCTAAGCACCAAATAACTTGTCCTTTCATTTTATATGATTATTATCAAAAAAAGGTATGTTTGTGACTTGCTCTTTCATTTCATATAATTATTATTAGATGAAGGTATGTTTTGCATTTTTTTCAAGGAGATCCTGCCAAGTGTCATAAGATGAGAATGAACTAGCAGAAGTAGGGTGCTTAGTAGTCAAATAGAGTCTTATGATGTTACCATGAAAACTCTATTCGTTCAGCTATTGTCTTACATTTTATTTTTTAACTTGTTACAAATGTTATACGAGGATAAGGATTTTCACGACAACTTACAACATGCTCCCTCATTTTGATGAAAACTTATAGTTTCAACTTCTTACATCAAGTCTAAGTTTTTGTCCCCCTCTGGGTTACGACGGGTTATTTTTATTCAATTGATGAATTGATATTGATCTGGATTCCTTATGGTTTCATGAATACTCGTATGGAGTAAGATTGTCAAATTGATGGGATTTTTTCTTTTTTGCATCCATCTCATGGATGAAAATTTTTGGAGCTTAGTGTTTGAGTTTGTTTGATCATTTTGCGGGGGTCGTATAAGAGTTCTAAGGTGTAAGGAACATTCAAGGTCTTCAGTTTTTTTGAGTGTTTAATTCATTACATGCTCCTTTTCTTTTTGTGTTTTAATCCTTATGTCTCGCTTTAGAATTCTGAGTTTAGGATAGCATCAAGCATTAAACTTTTATTTTTTGACTATAGGATGGCATCAAGTATCAAGGAATGCCATAAAGCCAACTAGTAGCTTAGGAGATGCTTTACAAAGAGGATGCAGATTTTCTGGTAGCCCCTCTCCTCTTGTTTTCATTTCTTTTTAATTTTGACAGTTCTGTATCTACCATTTGCTTCTTTTGTTTTATTTTGTGCAGACAAGATTTTGAGTGCATGGTCTAGGATGTAGATTTTGTCTTTTCAAGAGCATGCACTTGAACAACGATCATCATTGCATGATGCTTTTGGAAGCTGCAGTCTTATATTTTTTATGGTACGCGGTTCTTACGTCTTTAATGGAGGTATGGTCTGATATTTAAATATCACGCTCAATAGACCCTTGTAGTTTTTGAATGGAAAATAGAGTCTGTGTACTTAAGGAAATTAACTTGCCATTGCTTGGGTTGCATCCTTTTCATTTTCAACGTAGTGCACTCTACTAAGGCATTGATTGTTTTTTACTGGTTCTAGTTTTAGGCCTAAGCTCTCTTGTATTAGTTCTTCCAATTTCATGTATAAGCAAATATCATCATTGCCTATTCCTCATTTGCTTGTGTTTTCTTCATGCATATTGCATTTTTCCTTAAACCAATCTATTAGGCTCTTATAATTAAATACATACTAGGCAGAAAAGTGCTTTCTAGCTTTTGATTTTTATTGTTATTTGTATTGTCCGTTGCAGCTTGTACTTTAACTGTGCTTTGATTGCTTTCTTCTTCTTCTTTAAGGATTAAGTTATCTGTTTCCAAGGGCAATCAAATGATGACGGTATCCATAACTATCTAAGCACCAAATAACTTGTCCTTTCATTTTATATGATTATTATAAAAAAAAAGGTATGTTTGTGACTTGCTCTTTCATTTCATATAATTATTATTAGATGAAGGTATGTTTTGCATTTTTTTCAAGGAGATCCTGCCAAGTGTCATAAGATGAGAATGAACTAGCAGAAGTAGGGTGCTTAGTAGTCAAATAGAGTCTTATGATGTTACCATGAAAACTCTATTCGTTCAGCTATTGTCTTACATTTTATTTTTTAACTTGTTACAAATGTTATACGAGGATAAGGATTTTCACGACAACTTACAACATGCTCCCTCATTTTGATGAAAACTTATAGTTTCAACTTCTTACATCAAGTCTAAGTTTTTGTCCCCCTCTGGGTTACGACGGGTTATTTTTATTCAATTGATATTGATCTGGATTCCTTATGGTTTCATGAATACTCGTATGGAGTAAGATTGTCAAATTGATGGGATTTTTTCTTTTTTGCATCCATCTCATGGATGAAAATTTTTGGAGCTTAGTGTTTGAGTTTGTTTGATCATTTTGCGGGGGTCGTATAAGAGTTCTAAGGTGTAAGGAACATTCAAGGTCTTCAGTTTTTTTGAGTGTTTAATTAATTACATGCTCCTTTTCTTTTTGTGTTTTAATCCTTATGTCTCGCTTTAGAATTCTGAGTTTAGGATAGCATCAAGCATTAAACTTTTATTTTTTGACTATAGGATGGCATCAAGTATCAAGGAATGCCATAAAGCCAACTAGTAGCTTAGGAGATGCTTTACAAAGAGGATGCAGATTTTCTGGTAGCCCCTCTCCTCTTGTTTTCATTTCTTTTTAATTTTGACAGTTCTGTATCTACCATTTGCTTCTTTTGTTTTATTTTGTGCAGACAAGATTTTGAGTGCATGGTCTAGGATGCAGATTTTGTCTTTTCAAGAGCATGCACTTGAACAACGACCATCATTGCATGATGCTTTTGGAAGCTGCAGTCTTATATTTTTTATGGTACGCGGTTCTTACGTCTTTAATGGAGGTATGGTCTGATATTTAAATACCACGCTCAATAGACCCTTGTAGTTTTTGAATGGAAAATAGAGTCTGTGTACTTAAGGAAATTAACTTGCCATTGCTTGGGTTGCATCCTTTTCATTTTCAACGTAGTGCACTCTACTAAGGCATTGATTGTTTTTTTACTGGTTCTAGTTTTAGGCCTAAGCTCTCTTTTATTAGTTCTTCCAATTTCATGTATAAGCAAATACCATCATTGCCTATTCCTCATTTGCTCGTGTTTTCTTCATGCATATTGCATTTTTCCTTAAACCAATCTATTAGGCTCTTATAATTAAATACATACTAGGCAGAAAAGTGCTTTCTAGCTTTTGATTTTTATTGTTATTTGTATTGTCCGTTGCAGCTTGTACTTTAACTGTGCTTTGATTGCTTTCTTCTTCTTCTTTAAGGATTAAGTTATCTGTTTCCAAGGGCAATCAAATGATGACGGTATCCATAACTATCTAAGCACCAAATAACTTGTCCTTTCATTTTATATGATTATTATAAAAAAAAAGGTATGTTTGTGACTTGCTCTTTCATTTCATATAATTATTATTAGATGAAGGTATGTTTTGCATTTTTTTCAAGGAGATCCTGCCAAGTGTCATAAGATGAGAATGAACTAGCAGAAGTAGGGTGCTTAGTAGTCAAATAGAGTCTTATGATGTTACCATGAAAACTCTATTCGTTCAGCTATTGTCTTACATTTTATTTTTTAACTTGTTACAAATGTTATACGAGGATAAGGATTTTCACGACAACTTACAACATGCTCCCTCATTTTGATGAAAACTTATAGTTTCAACTTCTTACATCAAGTCTAAGTTTTTGTCCCCCTCTGGGTTACGACGGGTTATTTTTTATTGATGAATTGATATTGATCTGGATTCCTTTTGGTTTCATGAATACTCGTATGGAGTAAGATTGTCAAATTGATGGGATTTTTTCTTTTTTGCATCCATCTCATGGATGAAAATTTTTGGAGCTTAGTGTTTGAGTTTGTTTGATCATTTTGCGGGGGTCGTATAAGAGTTCTAAGGTGTAAGGAACATTCAAGGTCTTCAGTTTTTTTGAGTGTTTAATTCATTACATGCTCCTTTTCTTTTTGTGTTTTAATCCTTATGTCTCGCTTTAGAATTCTGAGTTTAGGATAGCATCAAGCATTAAACTTTTATTTTTTGACTATAGGATGGCATCAAGTATCAAGGAATGCCATAAAGCCAACTAGTAGCTTAGGAGATGCTTTACAAAGAGGATGCAGATTTTCTGGTAGCCCCTCTCCTCTTGTTTTCATTTCTTTTTAATTTTGACAGTTCTGTATCTACCATTTGCTTCTTTTGTTTTATTTTGTGCAGACAAGATTTTGAGTGCATGGTCTAGGATGCAGATTTTGTCTTTTCAAGAGCATGCACTTGAACAACGACCATCATTGCATGATGCTTTTGGAAGCTGCAGTCTTATATTTTTTATGGTACGCGGTTCTTACGTCTTTAATGGAGGTATGGTCTGATATTTAAATACCACGCTCAATAGACCCTTGTAGTTTTTGAATGGAAAATAGAGTCTGTGTACTTAAGGAAATTAACTTGCCATTGCTTGGGTTGCATCCTTTTCATTTTCAACGTAGTGCACTCTACTAAGGCATTGATTGTTTTTTACTGGTTCTAGTTTTAGGCCTAAGCTCTCTTTTATTAGTTCTTCCAATTTCATGTATAAGCAAATACCATCATTGCCTATTCCTCATTTGCTCGGGTTTTCTTCATGCATATTGCATTTTTCCTTAAACCAATCTATTAGGCTCTTATAATTAAATACATACTAGGCAGAAAAGTGCTTTCTAGCTTTTGATTTTTATTGTTATTTGTATTGTCCGTTGCAGCTTGTACTTTAACTGTGCTTTGATTGCTTTCTTCTTCTTCTTTAAGGATTAAGTTATCTGTTTCCAAGGGCAATCAAATGATGACGGTATCCATAACTATCTAAGCACCAAATAACTTGTCCTTTCATTTTATATGATTATTATCAAAAAAAAGGTATGTTTGTGACTTGCTCTTTCATTTCATATAATTATTATTAGATGAAGGTATGTTTTGCATTTTTTTCAAGGAGATCCTGCCAAGTGTCATAAGATGAGAATGAACTAGCAGAAGTAGGGTGCTTAGTAGTCAAATAGAGTCTTATGATGTTACCATGAAAACTCTATTCGTTCAGCTATTGTCTTACATTTTATTTTTTAACTTGTTACAAATGTTATACGAGGATAAGGATTTTCACGACAACTTACAACATGCTCCCTCATTTTGATGAAAACTTATAGTTTCAACTTCTTACATCAAGTCTAAGTTTTTGTCCCCCTCTGGGTTACGACGGGTTATTTTTATTCAATTGATGAATTGATATTGATCTGGATTCCTTATGGTTTCATGAATACTCGTATGGAGTAAGATTGTCAAATTGATGGGATTTTTTCTTTTTTGCATCCATCTCATGGATGAAAATTTTTGGAGCTTAGTGTTTGAGTTTGTTTGATCATTTTGCGGGGGTCGTATAAGAGTTCTTAGGTGTAAGGAACATTCAAGGTCTTCAGTTTTTTTGAGTGTTTAATTCATTACATGCTCCTTTTCTTTTTGTGTTTTAATCCTTATGTCTCGCTTTAGAATTCTGAGTTTAGGATAGCATCAAGCATTAAACTTTTATTTTTTGACTATAGGATGGCATCAAGTATCAAGGAATGCCATAAAGCCAACTAGTAGCTTAAGAGATGCTTTACAAAGAGGATGCAGATTTTCTGGTAGCCCCTCTCCTCTTGTTTTCATTTCTTTTTAATTTTGACAGTTCTGTATCTACCATTTGCTTCTTTTGTTTTATTTTGTGCAGACAAGATTTTGAGTGCATGGTCTAGGATGCAGATTTTGTCTTTTCAAGAGCATGCACTTGAACAACGACCATCATTGCATGATGCTTTTGGAAGCTGCAGTCTTATATTTTTTATGGTACGCGGTTCTTACGTCTTTAATGGAGGTATGGTCTGATATTTAAATACCACGCTCAATAGACCCTTGTAGTTTTTGAATGGAAAATAGAGTCTGTGTACTTAAGGAAATTAACTTGCCATTGCTTGGGTTGCATCCTTTTCATTTTCAACGTAGTGCACTCTACTAAGGCATTGATTGTTTTTTACTGGTTCTAGTTTTAGGCCTAAGCTCTCTTTTATTAGTTCTTCCAATTTCATGTATAAGCAAATACCATCATTGCCTATTCCTCATTTGCTCGGGTTTTCTTCATGCATATTGCATTTTTCCTTAAACCAATCTATTAGGCTCTTATAATTAAATACATACTAGGCAGAAAAGTGCTTTCTAGCTTTTGATTTTTATTGTTATTTGTATTGTCCGTTGCAGCTTGTACTTTAACTGTGCTTTGATTGCTTTCTTCTTCTTCTTTAAGGATTAAGTTATCTGTTTCCAAGGGCAATCAAATGATGACGGTATCCATAACTATCTAAGCACCAAATAACTTGTCCTTTCATTTTATATGATTATTATAAAAAAAAAAAGGTATGTTTGTGACTTGCTCTTTCATTTCATATAATTATTATTAGATGAAGGTATGTTTTGCATTTTTTTCAAGGAGATCCTGCCAAGTGTCATAAGATGAGAATGAACTAGCAGAAGTAGGGTGCTTAGTAGTCAAATAGAGTCTTATGATGTTACCATGAAAACTCTATTCGTTCAGCTATTGTCTTACATTTTATTTTTTAACTTGTTACAAATGTTATACGAGGATAAGGATTTTCACGACAACTTACAACATGCTCCCTCATTTTGATGAAAACTTATAGTTTCAACTTCTTACATCAAGTCTAAGTTTTTGTCCCCCTCTGGGTTACGACGGGTTATTTTTATTCAATTGATGAATTGATATTGATCTGGATTCCTTATGGTTTCATGAATACTCGTATGGAGTAAGATTGTCAAATTGATGGGATTTTTTCTTTTTTGCATCCATCTCATGGATGAAAATTTTTGGAGCTTAGTGTTTGAGTTTGTTTGATCATTTTGCGGGGGTCGTATAAGAGTTCTAAGGTGTAAGGAACATTCAAGGTCTTCAGTTTTTTTGAGTGTTTAATTCATTACATGCTCCTTTTCTTTTTGTGTTTTAATCCTTATGTCTCGCTTTAGAATTCTGAGTTTAGGATAGCATCAAGCATTAAACTTTTATTTTTTGACTATAGGATGGCATCAAGTATCAAGGAATGCCATAAAGCCAACTAGTAGCTTAGGAGATGCTTTACAAAGAGGATGCAGTTTTTCTGGTAGCCCCTCTCCTCTTGTTTTCATTTCTTTTTAATTTTGACAGTTCTGTATCTACCATTTGCTTCTTTTGTTTTATTTTGTGCAGACAAGATTTTGAGTGCATGGTCTAGGATGCAGATTTTGTCTTTTCAAGAGCATGCACTTGAACAACGACCATCATTGCATGATGCTTTTGGAAGCTGCAGTCTTATATTTTTTATGGTACGCGGTTCTTACGTCTTTAATGGAGGTATGGTCTGATATTTAAATACCACGCTCAATAGACCCTTGTAGTTTTTGAATGGAAAATAGAGTCTGTGTACTTAAGGAAATTAACTTGCCATTGCTTGGGTTGCATCCTTTTCATTTTCAACGTAGTGCACTCTACTAAGGCATTGATTGTTTTTTACTGGTTCTAGTTTTAGGCCTAAGCTCTCTTTTATTAGTTCTTCCAATTTCATGTATAAGCAAATACCATCATTGC
The DNA here is from genome assembly GCA_027405865.1 of Salix purpurea. Classification (NCBI taxonomy): domain Eukaryota; kingdom Viridiplantae; phylum Streptophyta; class Magnoliopsida; order Malpighiales; family Salicaceae; genus Salix; species Salix purpurea. Next base: position 13,553,488 of record CM050333.1, read on the forward strand.
CTATTCCTCATTTGCTCGTGTTTTCTTCATGCATATTGCATTTTTCCTTAAACCAATCTATTAGGCTCTTATAATTAAATACATACTAGGCAGAAAAGTGCTTTCTAGCTTTTGATTTTTATTGTTATTTGTATTGTCCGTTGCAGCTTGTACTTTAACTGTGCTTTGATTGCTTTCTTCTTCTTCTTTAAGGATTAAGTTATCTGTTTCCAAGGGCAATCAAATGATGACGGTATCCATAACTATCTAAGCACCAAATAACTTGTCCTTTCATTTTATATGATTATTATAAAAAAAAAAGGTATGTTTGTGACTTGCTCTTTCATTTCATATAATTATTATTAGATGAAGGTATGTTTTGCATTTTTTTCAAGGAGATCCTGCCAAGTGTCATAAGATGAGAATGAACTAGCAGAAGTAGGGTGCTTAGTAGTCAAATAGAGTCTTATGATGTTACCATGAAAACTCTATTCGTTCAGCTATTGTCTTACATTTTATTTTTTAACTTGTTACAAATGTTATACGAGGATAAGGATTTTCACGACAACTTACAACATGCTCCCTCATTTTGATGAAAACTTATAGTTTCAACTTCTTACATCAAGTCTAAGTTTTTGTCCCCCTCTGGGTTACGACGGGTTATTTTTATTCAATTGATGAATTGATATTGATCTGGATTCCTTATGGTTTCATGAATACTCGTATGGAGTAAGATTGTCAAATTGATGGGATTTTTTCTTTTTTGCATCCATCTCATGGATGAAAATTTTTGGAGCTTAGTGTTTGAGTTTGTTTGATCATTTTGCGGGGGTCGTATAAGAGTTCTAAGGTGTAAGGAACATTCAAGGTCTTCAGTTTTTTTGAGTGTTTAATTCATTACATGCTCCTTTTCTTTTTGTGTTTTAATCCTTATGTCTCGCCTTAGAATTCTGAGTTGAGGATAGCATCAAGCATTAAACTTTTATTTTTTGACTATAGGATGGCATCAAGTATCAAGGAATGCCATAGAGGTAACTAGTAGCTTAGGAGATGCTTTACAAAGAGGAATTATGTTTCTTTTCCATTACTTTCATAATCTGTCATTGTTCGTTTCCATTAAACTTTCTTTCTTTGAACATTTTGTTTATTTTTTTAATATTTGTCGATGTTTCTGAACTCTAATGTTTGCAAGAATGCTGGGCCTCATGTTTATACTGGTAATTATCTAGGATCCGAGCTTAGTTTCAAGTTAATCTAGGAGTATGAATTGTTTTAGGTATCACACGACATAATTTTTTATTTGGTAAGTTTTGGGATTTGTTGATGGTGGTGAAGAGTTAGGTATTCTTGAGAAATGTTTTTTTGTAGCTCTATTCGATGTTAGAAGTACTTGGTTCTTTCAATATTTGCTTGCTAAATATATTTGGTGCATGAGCAGCCTTTGCTTGAAGATCTCTCTATATGAGAATTTTCATGACAAATTATATCATTCTCTCATTTTGAAGAAAATATATAGTCTTAACTTCTTACATCAAGTCTAAGCTTTTGTCCATGTCTATGCTTTTATATATATATAAATATAGATAATACCTTGTTTTTTTCTCAATTTATAAATTGATAGTGATATGGTTTCATTAAAACTTGCATGGAGTAAGATTGGGGGACTGATGGAGTCTTTGATTTTGCTCTATTCTATGCTAGAAGTATTTGGTTCTTTCAATACTTTTTGCCTTTGCTTTATGAACTCTCTTTATGTTTTTTAGAGATTAGTGGACGCAAATGGAGCATTTGAAATTTGTATCAGCTGCCTGTTGTTTGTCTGCCACTGAATTCTTCTCTAAGGTTAATGCTTATGTCCTTTTTTCTTCATCTAAATTGATGTTTTTTACTCTTTTGATGATTGTTTTTGACGTCTTACCCTTTCCATATGTATATGCAATGTAGCTTTGGTTATGTCTTTTTCAGGCATTGTTACGTGATTTTGCCTTCTGATTTTAAAGAATTATGTTTTCAATCGTAGGTGTTTCCTAACTTCCCTTCTATTTTTTTATTAAGACAAGTGTTTATTAAACTTTCTTTTACATTATAGTCAACAACTTTCATTTTGTTCTTTGACCTTGCTCAATAGATCTCCTAGGGTTTCAGTTCAAATTTTGACTTTAGGATGGCATCAAGCATCAAGGAATGCCATAAAGTTAACAAGTTATTATTGCTCAGGAGAAGCTTTACAAAGAGGAGTCATTTTTCTTTTCCACTACTTTCATGATCTATCCTTGTTCCTTTCCATTAAACTTTCTTTCTTTGAACATTTTTTATTTATTTTGCGTGGATGTTTCTAAACAAATGTTTGCAAGAATGTTGTGCCATATTTCTGTAATTTTATTTTTACAATTTAATCCTCATAAAAGAGTATGACATTTGTCAAGCTAGGGAGTGGTTGATGTACTATTGAACTCTTTATTTGTCAAGTTGTCTTGCCAGGAATAATGAGTTTTGATTGAATCTTCTACTCTTGATCCTAACGAATTTGCAGGGAAATGAGTATCTGTATTATATAGTTTAACTTTTTTAGTTGAGCTACAATGTGAGTTTATTTATGCATCCATTGATTGACCTTTTTGGCTTTATTTTTAGTATTAATGAAAAAATTGTGTTTAGTATAAGATCCTGATTGTTTTGCATATGTGAAGTTTCAAAATGTTTCAATGCTCTGAACTTTCCCTTAACTCTGTTTTTTATCATACAAATCCGATACTTGTATAGAGCTTGGGTCTGAGTTCTAAACATATGTTTTTTAGGATCTCATCAAGCATCCTAGGGGATGGTCTAAAAATTGGACAAGGAATTCTCAACTCAACGCAGTCTACTAATGGAATGATTACTTTTTACAGGTTGTTCCAGTTTTAGGAGTAAGCTTTTTCCAATGTTTTCTATTTCTCATCTACTCTTGTTTTTTTACCCAGCACGACAATGGTTCTTCCGATATGAGGTATAAGCATTTACCAATGTTAGCTACTTGTCACTTACAACTGTTTTCTCTTAACTGATCACAGTCTAATAAGCCAGTGATTCCTTTTTAATGGTTTTTTCCATTCAGGGATAAACTTTTACCAAAGTTGGCTATTGCTCATATGCTCGTGTGTCTTAACTCAACGCAATCTACTAACTCTTACCATTGTTGACTATTTTTCATCAGCTCATGTTTCTAAAACCAGTCTCCTAGGTTCTTTTAATTAAATAAATATCAAGTTACAGAGTGGTTTTTGTCTTTTGATTTAACACATTATAGGATGGTGACGACAGAACTAGTCATTTGATTTCAGGTTCTGGTATCCCTCTCCTCTCGTTTTCATCTCTTTCTTTTGTTTTTTTTGCTAGTTAGTTTAGGGTTTTATCGATGTTTGAAAACTAGGTGTTTTTTTCCTAGTGTCTGAACTTTGCTTGCATGTTTTTCTAGGGACCCCAAGTTATGAAGGAACATTTATGGATTGCAACTTTGTTGGAGTGTTTGTTTCATTACCTTACTCCTTTCTTTATTTTTCAGGTTGTCGTGCCAGGAATAATGAGTGTTGACTGTTCCTCATTTGCTCATTTTTCTAAAACTAGTCTTTTAGGTTCTTTTCATTAAATACATATCAGGTAACCAAGAGGTCTTTTGAGATTTGATTTAACACAGTATAGGGTGTTGACGACAAGATTAATTGTTTGATTTCAGGTTCTGGTAGCCCCTCTCCTCTCGTTTTCATTTCTTTCTTTTGTTTTATTTGCTAATTAGTTTAGGCTTTTATCGATGTTTGTAAACTAGGCGTTTTTTTCCTGGTGTCTGAACTCTGCTTGCATGTTTTTCGAGGGACCCCTAGTAATCAAGGAACATTTATGGACTGCAACTTTGTTGGAGTGCTTGATTCATTACCTTACTCCTTTCTTTTATCTACTTGTCTTTCTGTTTTGCTTTAGAATCTTGAGTGCTCAGTCCAAGATACCAATGTATCTTTGGAGAAGAATGAATGTGAACAAAAACATTTATCACGTGATGTTTTGGAAGGCTTAGTCTTAAGTGGTTTGATATAATTTCTATTCTATACTACATTTGATATTTTGTTCTGTTTGTATGTAGCGACGAGGCCTCTATTATAGTTTTTGAATGGAAAAATAGTATGTGCTTTTCAAGTTCTCAAGGAATTGATTAAGTTGGCATTGCTTGGGCTACATTCTTTTATTTTCACTTTGTGGAGATTTTGGGTAACTGATCACTTGACGACTATAACAAGCAAAGCATCTTTCACCTTGACTTTTCTGTTGGATCCATGATTTTTCATCAATCTGTTGTTTTGCATGTTTTCCCTAGATTAATCGGTTTTCAGTTAACATGCAAGACTAGGAGTACCTTGGGGGTGTTTAATGCATATACTCTTCAATTTCAATGCTTGTTATACTTTTTTTTTTATTTTGTGTGGAAAATAGGTAACACTGGGGTGGTTATCATGGTCACATACTTTGAATGATAAGATATGTGTAAAGGATGCATCTTGTGTTGGAGATATGTTCTTTTAATTTCCTTTTGTATATTTTAATATAATTTATACTGGTTTATTAGCTAGCATTTGAGTTCAATTGTGCGTACATTCAGGAGTCTATCAACTGCTTTAAGGAAGACTGTTGTAGTTCTTTGAGGCTTTGGAAGTGATTTATTATTATTTTTTGCCTGCTTCATAATTGAGCTCATCAATACAGCTGCTGGGTTTACTCTTTTTATCTCCATGCGCTTTTCAAATAGGTCTTACGCCACTAGTTATTTTGTTTTAATTTGTCTAGATGATTATGTTTTCAACAAGATTACATGAAGTGTTTCCAAGCTGGCCTTTTGATTTTCCATCAATTCAGGTGTTTCCTTACTTCTCTATTTCATTCTAGTCAACAATAATAATTTCCTAAATTATAACTACCGTTTGAATTCACCTTGAATGTTTTTCTAGGAAACCTCCAATTTACCAGGGAACATTTCCTAACTGTAATCTCTTAAGAATGTTTGATTAATTGCCACCTCTATTCTATTATCTACATTTCTCTGTCTTTCTTGAGAATTTATATATTTAGTCTGAGATATCGATTATGTGTCTTTCTAGGATCTTTAATCTGAGCAGATGTCTCCACTGAATCATGCTTTGGAATCCTCTATCTTTGTATTTGCTTGCCACAAAACTTCTAATTCAAGGTCGCGGACTTCTTACAATATAATCTATGCATAAGATACTTTTGAAACTTTCCTTGCATGCTTTTCAAAAAAAGTTTCTTCCTTGTTGCTTATTGTTTGTTTTACATTGGGTTCATTTAATCTAGTGAAGACATAAAGTCTGAATTTGTCTGTTCCGCCTCTCATCACAAACATAAGAGATGGTTCTGTGTAAAACGAGGAGTTATGATGGTGAATTATCAAGTTGTTATTCATCTAAGTTAAACAGTTGTACCCTTGAGCTTTTTGTTTAAGCTTTTTAGCTTCTGAGTGTAAAATTTAAGCTTGAAAAAAGTCAACAAACTATGACAGTGAGTTTTTCATGTACAAGATGCTTGTCAATTCTTTTCCATGTTACAAGGAAATCCTTGAATTCCTTTGAAATTATCAAAATCCCTACCCTCACGTTAACGCTGATTAGTATGATGACTAATGTGTTACAAAACAGTTTGCTAAGTAGAGTGGCAGGAAAATCTTTGTGGTTGCCTCTAGACACTATCTGTATTTCTAATTTTTTCCTTCACTTAATATCTTGCTTATTCCTTTTTATGTTTTCTAGGCTCTTATGTTTTGTTGAAAGAGACAGACATGGATTAATCATCTAGCTGCTAGGGATACTCACTGCTTGATTGATAGCAACCGACTCTTACATCATGCAATGTGCTGCTTCATTTTTTGATTTCTTAGGACCACTAGATACTAGCTGAATTTCATATGCTCTTCATGTAACGATAAATATTAATAGTTGATCTTAGTTTCAGCCACCTTCTACAATTTAAACTAAAATTCTCTCTTTGTTGACACTTAGTTTCCTAAATTGAAGTTACATGAAAGAAAGCAGCGGATCATGATGAGATGAGATGAGAGTGCAATTCAAAAGAACAGGTATATATGATCCTATCCTCGTCACTATTGTGTATTTGCATTGATGGCTTAGCATGAAGGGTTTTGTTGTTCAAGCATGCCTAACATGGAAGGGTGGAACAACAATAGGAGATGAATGGCCAGTTAAATTGTAAGTTTGTGCTTAACTTGTTGACAGAATTATATTTCCAAAGGGTAAGTGGTGAAGTTGTTCGACCTTTTCTCTATTAGAGATTATCAAGAAGCATGATTCTTTCTATTCATGCTTCTTAAATTGTTTTGTATGATGGTCTTGATGCAATATGATAGGCTGGTAGTGAGCTTGAGACTATCTCTTGCATTGTCTATGCTTAAAATGAAGTAGTTGGTGTTGAAATATCTAATCATCCATTCTGTATTTTTTTTCCAGATGTTTGATTGTGTCAGGGCTGTATTTTCTTTATTTCTTCTATTATCTACATCTCCGGATGTCTACTAGAGTTTGCACTCTATGTACCCTTCTTTTTATGTGTGCTTGTACACAACCTAATAACTGCCTTGTTCACGTTGCATTCATCATGTTGCTATGCTTCTCTCTATGTGTTTTTTTCATAGACATTTGAAATGTGGTTGCGTGCATGTAACTCTGTCTGGCTTTGTTCACGTATTCAACATGTAGCTATTTCATTGCACATTTCCTCTGTGTGTCTTTTAGCTAAGTGTGGCTACATACATGTAATTTTGTTTGCCATGCATTGTGTGCAGCTCACAGCCAGCGTCCAGCCTAGGGTAAATAAGAGCGATGCTTGTGATGAGCAGCTAGTTGTCCTTGTTCATGTCGCCTTCCCCATGTAGCTATTTCCTCCTATTTTTCTTTGCTAATTACTTAATTCTCTTGCTCTATATTGTAATTTTGTCTGCCATGCGTCATGTGCAGCTCACAGCCAGTGTCAAGCCTAGGTAAATAAGAGCGATGCCTGCTAATTGCCTTTGTTCACGTCGCATTCACCATGTAGCTATTTCCACCTATTTTTCTATGTTTATTACTTAATTCTCTTGCTCTATATTGTTATTCGTTGGAATCCAAAATAAACCTTCCTTGCATGCTTTTCAAAAAAAGGTTTTTTTCCTGTTGTTTATTGTTTTTATTTACATTGGGTTCATTTAGTCTAGTGGAGACATAAAGGCTGAATTTGTTTGTTCCTCCTCTCTTCACAAACATAAGAGTTGGTTCTGTGTCAAACGAGGAGTCATTATGGTGAATTTTCAAGTTGTTATTCATCTAAGATAAACAGATGTACCCTTGAGCTTTTTGTTTAAACTTTTTAGCTTTTGAGTGTAAAATTTAAGCTTGAAAAAAGTCGACAAACTATGGCAGTGAGTTTTTCATGTATAAGATGCTCGCCAATTATTTTCCATGTTAAAACAAGGAAATCCTTGAATTCCTTTGAAATTATCAAAATCCATACGCTCATTTTAACACTAGTTGGTATGGAGATTGATGTGTTATAAAACAGTCTACTAACTAGAGTGGAAGGAAAATCTTTGTTGTTGTTTCTAAATTCTAAATCTGCAACTCATTTTTAAATTATTCCTTTGCTTAATATCTTGTTTACTCCAATTTATGTTTTACTAGCTCTTACGTTTTGTTGGAACAGATGGACATGGATACTCACTGCTTGATTGATAGCAACCGACTCTTACATCATGCAATGTGCTGCTTCATTTTTTTATTTCTTAGGACCACTAGATACTGGCTGAATTTCATATGCTCTTCATGTAACGATAAATATTAATAGTTGATCTTAGTTTCAGCCACCTTCTACAATTTAAACTAAAATTCTCTCTTTGTTGACACTTAGTTTCCTAAATTGAAGTTACATGAAAGAAAGCAGCGGATCATGATAAGATGAGATGAGAGTGCAATTCAAAAGAACAGGTATATATGATCCTATCCTCGTCACTACTGTGTATTTGCATTAATGGCTTAGCATGAAGGGTTTTGTTGTTCAAGCATGCCTAACATGGAAGGGTGGAACAACAATATGAGGTTTAGAAAAAAAATCTAGATGCAGGTAAAAAACTCTCAATTACACGGGATTGCTAGAGGAGGCCTACGCGTGGGACTTAGACACGGGTCAAATGGGTTGGCCTGGTATGTCACGCTCAACAACTCTTGGCCCTTTTTTTCTATTTTTTTTTCTCAATTAATGCTTCTTTTTATATGTTTTTTTAAATATTTATATATAGATTAACAATAGTCTCCTTTTTATTTTGCTTAAATAACCTTTTTAAAATGATGGTAACTTTTTGGTCATGTATTTAATTCTCAAAGAGTTTTTTTTTTCATTCATATTTTTTTATCTTTTGTATGGATGACATATTTTTGAGAAACAAAATCCATGTAATATTTCTAATATGTGTAGCCTTGCATTTTTTGTTTTTATTTTATTCATTCAATTTAATGTTTTTGTCTATCTGTATTATTGTTTGATTGAATGAAACATTGTTTGAAAAATCTCTCTTTCTGTAAGTGTCGCATGAAAAATCTATGAATAGAGAAAATGATAAGAAAAATAAAAAATAGCAAACAGGATTGTGTCATTGATGTAGTGATGACACGTGCTACCATAGAAGAGATAACTTGCTATAACAATTTCAAAGCTAGCTAGGAAAGTCATAGGTGGAACCTAAAGGAATCCATACACACCAATCTAACTTAATTATGTTGTTTCATAGTTGTGTTTTATAAGGTTAGACAAAGGTTAAAAGAACAAAGAAATGGAAAATTCTCGAGTGTGATTTGGTTTTAAATAGGATGACCGAATCATGTTTAAGTTAGATTGCTCATACAAGCCATGTAGAGCCCACCTTGACACTATTGGATTTGAAACACGAGCCATGTAAGGGAAATGATACAAGGCAAAACTAGATAAACAAAAGAGAAATGAACTATGCTAACAACTTATTTTGTTTGATTTCATTTCAATTTTCATTTTTGTTTTTATTAAAAACTTATTGACATGTAATTAAATAAAGATGTTAAATAACATGACACATCACGACATCATGTTTGTTTGTATTGTATCCATCACTTATAATCCTAGTTCAATATTTAATTATCGTCTATTTTTAGAATTTATTAATGCTTGTGGTGAACAATTAATTTTATTGAATACATACTCAGTGTTTCGGAGTTTTCATTGTCAACCAAGAATTTTACATCTTCCATATTATTTTTCTAAGATTGAATTTACTTTTAATTAGATTCGTATTGTAGTATGAAACCTGGACTAGTAATAACATCACAAGGCTTCCGGTTGTAGTTGAATGTTCTTAGGAGACCATGGTTGGATTATGGCTTTCTATGCTTCTCATTCTATAAATAAATTCACACACATTAAAATACTTAAAAACCAAAAAATATTTATTTATTTATTATGAATAAAAAAAACTAGGTCCTCGAGTGAAGTTACTATTCATTACAATAGTATAATTACTATTTTACCCCTTGACCATTAAATATTTTTATACTAAAGCTTTACTATTCTTTTTTGTTAATATATCAAAAATTACTTACTCACCATTTATGAACTCTGTAACATTTATGTTTTATTGTTTCTTGACAATAGGTTCCATACTTTGAGATCTTTATTTTATATATTATATTTCACTAAACTCTTGTACTTAGAACCTCTTACCCCCAACTCTTGTATATTATTGAACTCCAATCCTTCAAATTTCTTTCTCAATTCTTATTTTAGACCTCGTTGAGCAGTTGTTACAAGTTTTTTTATAGGAATACTTGACCAATACTTTTCTTTAGCCTCCTTAAATCTATCTAAATACTGCTTCACAATCTCTCTAAGGTTTTGTTTCAATTTTACTAAATCAACCAACATAAACTTAAGCTCAATCCTAAAGAAAGTGTGCTTTCGTGTATGCATTTTTTGTTAATTAATTTGTGAACAACCTTATTTTAGAAATTCAAAATCAACATCTTCTCTATATTGGCAAATGAATCTAGCTAAATTTAAGAGTACATCTTGACCCTTAACCATTGAATAACATAAAATCTAGGAATCTAAATTTGGTGGGATAAAAGGGTATATTATATATATAAGTAGTCTAGATAGGGTCTCTTATAAGTTCTTTGAATTTGTTGAATCATTGGACCATAAGCTTCATAATTTGTTTTGACTTGCTTTATATGAGCTTATCATTGTCTTATGATCTGGACGACGGATTTGATAGATTAACTAGGATTGATTGAGATCGATCTAATATATTTTTGTTTTAATATAATTTAAAAAAAAAATGTCTCGAATTTTATGAATCACATTATGTTCTTACTAATTGTCCGGGTTGTCTTTAGATCCATCACGTCAATCATGTCATATCAGGTGAGCCTCCACATAATTATTTTTTATTAAACAATATTAACATCGTGTGGATGTTTTGTTTTCATGTTAAAAAAAAACTGACACTAGTCAACGACCTAGTTATCCTATATACTTGGACATAGATTATCACCGTGTAGGTTTTTATTGTAGATTTCAATGGTTGTTTTGGTTTGGTTTGGTTTGATTTTTTGGTGTTCGATATACAGTTTGGTTTAGTTTTTTGGTGTTTGGGTTATGTTTTGTTGTGTTTTTTTTTCTTTCACTTAACTGGTGGCTGCTTTGCCACGTGTCTCGGTTGTTTTGTTTTTAGTTGTTTTTTTCATCTTAGGGCTTGCTTTTCCTTTTTTAATCTTTTTTGCATCTTTGGCCTGCTGTTTTCGTTCCGGATTTTGTGTTGATTGTTTTACATGGTTATTTGTTTAATCGTATTGACATTTGGTTTATTGTTGCTTCTGGTCTAGTAAGTATTGTAAGGCCATGGATCCATAATATGGGTTTAAGAATGGAAACAATAGCTGAAGATATCTGAATGCAATGCCCTACATCATTATTACGCATTGGTCTTAACATGGCTCCTATTTAATGTCTTAGATGTTAAGTTGGGAACATTCCTCTCCATGTCCTAAAGCTTTTATTGTTTTGTGTGATACCATACAATAAACCCATGTATAGTAATGTGTGTTTATATGTGCACGGGAATGTGTTAAGTTGTACACAACTTTATCTTGTGTGTGGATGTATGATTTAGACCAAAACTACATTTGTTAAGATTTCATGTTGATTCCATTTTTATTTTTTTTAAGTTGGTTGACCCGGCACCCAATCTTGTTGAAGAAAAAGAGAATGTGTTCATTGATATGGTTATATATTATTATTATGGTATAAACTAAAAGAAGTGTTTTTATTGAGCATTATTGCACTAAACACTATTCATTTAAAAAAATGTATATTTTTTCCTTCATAATTTTATATTTAATATTTAGTTTATTGGAGTTTAGAATTCATAATTTATTGTGGTTCGCCTCATATGTGATTAGCTTGGTTTCATAATCCGTCACGGGGTTGATAGGTTGCCTATATTATTTTTGTCTCTTTTTATTGTTGTTTTATTAAATTGTATTCTATAAAATTGAGTTGATTGAGAATTAGACTTTCTGATTTATTTTGGTTTTTCTATGAAGTTATCTTGGTCTTCTAATTCGCGTGGCGGGTTAAACCAGTTTGCTTGAGTTTTTGTTTGTCTTTTTTAGTTATTTTTATTTTATTTTATGCTTCAACATCCGGATTTATTATGAATAAGGTTTCATGATTTATTTTCATTGTTTTCTAAGAGGTTATATCTCAGCCTTATGACTCGGCTCATGTGATATAGGGGTTAGCTCGGGTAAACTTAGGTCATTTTATTGTCGTGTTTTTAGATTATGACTCGGGTATATATCTCATGTTAAAAAAAGACACTAGTCAACGACCTAGTTATCCTATATACTAAGACATTAGATTATCATTGTGTAGTGGAAGAGCTTTTTTGTTGTAGATTTCATTAGTTGGTTTGGTTTGGTTTTTTGGTGTTCGGGTTACAATTTGGTTTGGGTTTTTGTTGTTTGAGTTACGTTTTGTTTTGGGTTTTTGTTGTTTGGCTTAACTGGTGGCTACTTTGCCACGTGTCTCGGTTGTTTCCTTTTTAGCTGTTTTTTCATCTCAAGGGTTGCTTTTCCTTTTTTGCATCTTTTGTCTGCGGTCTATGGTCCGGATTTTGTGTTGATTATTTTATATGGTTATTTGTTTGTATTTTGCAATTTGAATCTATCATTTTAGCTAAGAGTATTCGTGATGTTTGCTGGATCAATTATTGATTTCTGTTTCATGTCTTTGGTGAATGATTTTATGCTGGAATTAGTTAATGAAATTGGAAAATCAGTGATTTGCGATTTGAATCTATCATTTTTTGTTGAAAGTGTTGGTGATGTTTAGTGGATCAAATATTGTTTCCTACATTGTGTATGCCTTTGGTGAATGATTTTGTGCTGGAATTAGTAATGGCGATAGACTTATATGAAGTTATATTTGTCAATATTTCGCTTTTTATTCGATAGAGAAACTTGCAGTTCAGTCATTACTTCTAGTTCATATTACCATGCCAAAATCATGATGCATGTTAGGTTGTGGGGACTCTTATAAATATGAATGTTGGAAGTTGCATTGATATAGAAATTAATAGATAAATAGGAAAGCAATTCCCTGATGTAATTAGGAAATATGTGTTGGTATTCCATTAGATGTTAAACTCCTGATTTGTAGGAAAAGCCCTACGGCAACTTTGTATATATAGTGAGTACAATCAATACAAATCATTCATTCCAGTTGAATCAATTAATCTACAATGAATGCATGATGAGAATTGTAAGAGCTAGAGGCATCAAGATAAGTTGATTTCCTATATCATATTGAAAAAAGAACTGCAACATTTTTTCCTTAGTCTTAGATGGCATTAGAATACCAAATGGTCTCTAGTTGAGATAAGAACTAAGGGTAAAATTCATTATTCCCTTAAAATTTACAGGTTCTCTCAATTACCTCATGATGTCCATCAATTTATCAATAAAGTATGCTATCTATCTATCTTAGCAAAACTAATGGAAATGCCCTTTTATTTTGTAAACTTCAATTTTCTTTAAAAAGAATGGATAGTTTATCAATTAGCTCCTTAAATAAATTTTAACATGATTTAGTTTAAAGATAAAATTTTATTTTGAAAGCAAAGCAAATTCACTTGAAAAAAAAAGGCATGATCTATATAATCTAAGTTCACATAAGATTTATTTAAAAAAATAAACATTAGACTACTAAAAATAGAAAATATAAAACCACATTCACTTGAGATTCAATCAATGCCTTTATATATGTGTAATAGTTCATTTTGACAAAAAAAACAACAATCAACATGATGTGTTATCCAATAGTCAACTTGATCTACCACATCTCAATTTCTTCATTAATTGATCTATTGTTCTGCTACATTGACTTTGATTGATTATTCTTGATTTGTTGCATCTGAAATTCTTCGTTAACACCTCGTAAACTTTGTCGGGGGGCTAGAGGCAGTTTGTTGTAGAAATACTGAAGGGTCACTTTTGGTAGTGGTTTGGTGAAGAGGTCGGCAATCTGATTTCCTGAGGGGACATGTCGAGTAACAAGTAGTTCCTGGGCAACACTTTCGCGAAAAATGATAATCCAACTCGATATGTTTGCTTTGGGTATGGAATAGTGGATTTATTTTCATGTGAAGTGCACTTAAATTATCACAATAAAGTATGGAGAGAGATGATAATGTGTCGTGAAGATCATTGAGAAGGAAAGTTAGCCATATGAGTTATGTTGTTTTGTTACCATTGCATGATATTTTGCTTATGTGCTTGACCGTGAAATTGTGTTGTTTTTTTCCACACAAAGAGATGAGATTTCCTCTAAGGAATGTACAATATCCAGTAATGGATTGTCTCGTTGCAGTGCACCCTGCCCAATCTACATCTGAAAAATCAAATAGATCAAGTGTAGTATGTGAAGAAAAATGCAATCCCATTTCAATTGTTCCTTCGACATCATAAATTGTGTTGAACCATTGTTAAGTGTCATTGTGGGAGCATGCATAAATTGTGATACATAATTAACCGTAAATGATATATTAGGACGAGTGAGTGTAAGATACTATAAAGCTCCAACAATTTCTAGATAGTAACTTGGGTCTTCCATTAGAGTATCATTGGAAGATGTTTTTGTTTTTTTCCTCAAGGGCCCCACCTATAGGCTTACAATCAACCATATTTGACGGTTCAAGTATTGTCAATGCATAGTGTGACTAGGATAGATGAAGATCATTTGTTGCTGGTGTGATTTCCATTCCAAGAAAATGATGTATCGGTCCTAAGTCTTTCATTGCGAATCTAGTACTTAGTAACAAAATAAAATTGGATATAAGCGTTGGAGTTGAACTTGTGATCATCTCATCCACGTAAAGGAGCAAGATTAATGAGCAATAATCTGAATGGAGAATGAATAATAAGGGGTCAAATAAACTACAAAAAGAAACCATGTTTAAGAAGAAAAGTGCTAAAACGATCAAACCAAACACGTGCTGCTTGTTTTAGGCCTTAAAGAGCTTTTTGTAGCTTGTAGACATGCACCAGATGTTGAGTATGCCATTCCTAAAAGATCTTTAAAAATTGAACCATACAAGAAGGTATTTTTTACATCCAATTTTCAAAGAGGTCAGTCTTTAATAAGAGCTACGGTGATTATCAGCGTATTGTTCCTGGTTTGTTAACCGGAGAATAGGTTTCAATTTAGTCTACTTCATCTATTTAATGATACCATTTTGCAAAAAAAACGTGCTTTGAGTCGATTTATAGAACCATCTGGTTTGAGTTTTGATTTAAACACTCATTTGAAACCAATGACATTCATTTGTGTTTTGAAAAATCATCTACTAAACAAGCATAATATTTAAATTTTGTGATTGATAAAATAGGTGCAGGTCTATAAATCACAATGAATTTTAGTACTTGAATGTTCCAACTAAGAAAAAGGTAAACGATTAAGTTTTTCTAGTTGACAACTATCACAAAGATGCTGTAAGTTTATTGTCCTACAACATCAATAAATCTTTTATTTTTTAGCATTTGTAATGTTGAAGACAAATTTGTCAACCTTTTAATTTACACCTAACATCCATAATTGAACTTTCCTTTTTTATCTCAACTGCTAGTCATATCATAAACCAAATAAAAGTTTCAAAATATCTTTTAAGAGTCAATTTACTCTATTTTAAACTTCCCTCTTAATTTCAAAACATATATGTTTATCGATTTTACTAACTTTTTGAACAATATTATTCTAAACACAATTCTTGCTGTTTTAACACGTATTTTTCCTCATTTCGACACAATTGAGCACATGTATTAAAGCTAAATATGTCAAATAAACATCCTCCCCCTTTTGTCGAAAGCATGGCCTTAATGAACCAACAGTTCCCACTTTCTTCCATGCTAATTACATTCAATTCACACACACATTCTCCGCCAACGGTGCCAAAATTTGTTGTGATGTTGCGGTTGCATAAATTAATTGCCCTAGCTTAAAACAAAACATATAAGATAGTATAGAGCAAGCAAGGGGTCGACCCACGAGGATGTTTTAGTTCAGATTTTTGTGTTATATGTCGTGCAATTGGGGGGGGGGGGGTTGGTTTTGCAAGTGGTCCAAAAATGATCATGGCTAAAAACATAAATGGTCTTGTCATGCACTTTGAATAGGCAAATTATTGTGATGTCCCGGTCGCACAAATTAATTACCCTAGCTTAAAACAAATCAAACAAGATACTATAGAGCAAGCAAGGGGTCGATCCCACAAGAACTATTTAGTTCAAATTTTCATGCAATATGCTATGCAATTGGGGAGGTTAGAAGTTCTCTAGGCTAGGCTAAAGCAAAGTAAGTGAAAATTATATAAAACTGAAATTTATCAATAAAGCAAACCTTGGTCACAAGTCAACATCCACCTACAAAAATCAAAACTGATCGTGGAAACGACACATCAATTTATATTTTGAATATTTATCTCTTCTTAAAATTGGTTCGTTAATGGATCCGCCATATAACTTACCCTAACCATCAAACAACCACAGTGTCTGTACTAGTAATTTGATTCAATGGCATCATTAAACTAGATAAATTGATCAATTAAAAAACATAATTGTCCGCAATATATATTTAGTTCGATTGAATGTTCTCCCTAAGATTAATAACATAAATCTGCTACAATTTTTAACTTAGTTGCTTCACAAGTTCATATACCACAACTCTAGTTTTGATATCAAACTTAGCAATAGATTGTCTACAATAATAACTTTGAGGCCTCTCTTACCAATTAAATATACAATCATAGGAAAATAAGCATAGGAGAACAAACATATTCATCAAATAAACTGAAAAATTGAGGTAAAAATAGATCTCACAATTCTTGATATCTGAAGGTTTTCGTATCCTTGCAACCAAGCAAAAGAGTCTAGCCTTGCATGTTTATTAAACAAATAAATTATTTTGGAAGAAAACATGATTTAGGGTTTGGAGGAGGAAGATTTTTGTTTTCTTTGTTATTGGCTGAAGTCCATTGCTGCCTTTCCTCCTTTATATATGCTTAAAAACCCTAATTTCTATTTTACAAAATAGTCCTTCCTTAAGTTGGTAGAATTTAGTTGTCCCTTGTAAAATTCATATCTCATTCGTAACAGATATTTTTGAACTGATATTTAGATCTTTTATAGTTATTTGAGTCATGAATCAAACAAAATTGGTTTTGCATTAATCGGACTTCTGTAGCTCGAGATATTGAAGTTGTAATGGACAATGGTTAACATCGGCAGATTGCAAGATTTGACTTTGAAGGCTGCAATTTCCATTATCTTCCTTATTTTATTTCTTTTTCCTTAGCTTTCCAGAAAGTTGTGGATGTTAGCTTTTGAATTCCACTGGAATCACTTCATTTCAATCTCTAGAGCTTCTTCTCTACACAAAACATTGATTGAAGGTCAAATCTATCAATTAGCTCCAATCACCTCCTTTTTAAATTTAGCTCTTACTCGTCCTCGAGAAATGATAGGCAAGAAAAATTAAATTAAAAATAACCATGACCAATCTCTTAATCTCCCATCAATGCGTAGCTACTTTTGATTTCAAGCTCTTTTCTTTTCTTTTTCTTTTTTTTTCTTTCTCTTTTTCTCCTTTTTTTCTTCTTTTTTTCACCTTTGGCAATTTTCCCATCTTTTCATCAAGCATCACTTCTTCTTTCTTTTCACATAATTTCCAACCATAATTGCATGAGATATCATAAGTATGTGCTCTACTAATCCTTGGCCAAGGGAAAAGAGGAAAACATATAAAGTTTAAGGCTTATACATGGATAAAGCAAAGAAAAGATAAACAAGCTCAAAAGGGGCTCACTAAGGATAATATGCTTTAGGTTGGCTTTTTGGCTCAAGTGGTTAAAATTCCTAATGCCTTTAGCATCTTGATGCATATATGCAATGCGAATGTAATCTCAACAAGATATGAAGCAAGTTCTAGAGATACATTCATTAAAATAAAGTACAATCAAAGAATATAATGTTGAAGGCTCAAAAGCTTGCATTGGTTTAACACTATAAAGTCAACATGACATATTTTCAGAGTCAATCCTTAAACCAATTAAACATTAAAACTTAATTCTCATACATAATACTCATATTCTCATAAACCAATGGGAGTTCATAAAGATCAATCATAGATTTTTCTTTTTCTTTTTTTTCTTATGGAAGAATAAAGAAAACCAAAATAAGAAAACTGACGTTTTCCCAATACCCCTACACTTAAAACACAACATTGTCCTCAATGTTAAAAATAAAAGAAAAGGAATATAGGTGACTGGCAAAAAAGAAATAAAATGTGAAAAATAAAAGATAAGGGAAAAAGAAAGCAAATCTGATTTTTTGTGCTGGGTTGCCTCCCAGTAAGCGCTTGTGTTTTGTGTCATTGGCTCGACATGTGACATGACTTGCTCATTCTTCATATAAGTGGTGATTTCTGTCGTCCAACTTTCATAAAAAGGTTTCGATCGATGCCCATTGACCTTGAGAACTTTATTAGTATCTAAACTTGTAATTTCAACATGGGGAACAGTTTGCAAAGCTTGCAAAGCCACCACTTTGTGAATGTTTTGGGGAACAAATAGGTGCCTCTCCATCTCCTCCAATTGGGTAAAATCATAGTCATAGCTTAAAGCTACGCTTAATCCATCCATACAATTAAAATCACAAACTTGATGCACACACTTATCAATTCATTCATAACATGTGATAGAATAAACATTGCTATAAGGATATTTCATTGCATCATGCAAATTACATTCAATCTTTTCATTTCCTACCTCCATAGACAAAGTATCCTTACCACAATCAATTTTTGTATTGGCAGTTTTCAAGAATGGTCTTCAAAATAATATTGGATTGCTAGAATCACAAGAATCATGTTCCATATCAAGAATATAAAAGTCACATGGAATTACCAAACTACCAATCTTGACTAGGACATCTTCTATCACATCAAGTGGGTAAACAAAACTATGATCCCCAAGTTGTATTACAATGCTAATTTTATTCAAAGGCTCCAAACTAAGAGAATCATAAACATGTTTAGGCATAACACTAATGCATGCACCTAAATCACATAAAACCCTTTTAAAACCACCATTGCCAATAGTACATGGGATAGTAAGCGCACCTTTGTCTTTCTACTTCAAAGACATATTCTTTTGAACAACAGCAAAAATTTATACAATTTTTATCCATCAATATTGAACATGATAACCATGACTTTTCATGCCTGAAACCTTAGTAAGCCCACCAACTTGTGTCGCATAAGGTAGATGTATCGTCAAGTGTTTCATTGAGTCAAAGAAAGATGGACGAAAAATCCTTTCAAGTTTATAAATTATTTTAATTATATTCATCTGCATCAACTCCATGTGGTGGAAATTTAAATTTGTAGCACAGATGTCCCAAAAAACTACTGACAATTCAGTTAATGCCTCCCATTGTGGTCTAGGCAAGTAAGGTCAAAACGCAACAGGAAGAAGTCTTTGCATAAAAACATGATAACCATACATTGTGCCTCTTTTACACACCGTGAATGTTTGAAGTATAACCATTAGGAAAGGACAATTCTTTCATCCATGACAACAATTGTTGTTGTTGTTTCTTGAAAGGATAATAAGTGCCTTTCGGTTTGTAAACTTGACCACATGCATCTTGTTGGAAATGTAAGTTTAAATTCTTACAGTACAACTGAATATCCAACCAAGCCTTTACAGTATCCTTGCTTCTATTAGGACAATCCATTACTGCATAAAAGGTATTGTCAAAGAATTTTTTTCTCAATGTGCATGACATCTAGGTTGTGACGAATTAGATTTGTATGCCAATATGGAAGCTCCCAGAAAATGCTTTTCTTCACCCAATTGTGATAGACACCAAATTCAAGAATTTTATCACAGTTTGAAGAGCTACTAACATGTCCCTCATTAAACTAAGACACTTCATCTAACATTTCTAAACCAGATCGACGTGGAAAAACCCCATCAGTGCATAACCCTAATCGAACATTTCGTGGATATGCCGCGAAGTTTGGATGGACACGGTTAAACTCTATCCATGCATATCCATCTGATGGATGCACCCAAGGTTGTCAAAATCGCGATTTAGACACGGAACGGAAGGGGCTTCGAAAAATCAGATCGTAAAATCGTAAGATCGTACCCGAATTTATCTGTACAAAAATCTTAAACTCACAGCTAAAATCGTGTAGGTAGAAAAATTGTAAAATCGTAAGTAAAATATTTCCGAATACAATACAGCATAATTATGGCCATAAAATTTCATTAGTTAAGGTTCATACATGATTCAAAATTACTTAAAAATATATTACAAAACAATTATGTCCATAGAATTTCATTAGATAAAAACTAACAAATTTAAAATAAATGTTTTGTTGGTGTGCTATAAAAAGTAAAAAATAAAATTATTTTTAAATCAGGACATGAAAATGATATAAAAATATAAAAAAAAATAATTTAATTTAATTTAAAGTATCTTAATTTAATATAAATTTAATTCTTACTCTTTTGTATCTTAATAGTAATCTAGTTTATTAACCAAACCATAATTACTGTCACCCAAGCCACTACAATTAAAGCACCACGGAGAGACAAATCAACAAAAAGCCTCATGGTTTAATAAAAAAGAAGCAAGAGATAATGGAAAAAAAACAATTATTAAAATCTTTCTTAATAATACCCACACTCGTCCTTTCTTACTCTCTATGGGCAGCCCAAACTCATAATCTTTTGAAAATTTACATTGAGAACTGATCTTCCCTAAACCTGGCTGAAAAATTACAGGTAGTTAGTGAATAGTCGCCGTGCTACACCAGTACTCTCTGCTCTCTGTTTCTTTTGGTGAAGATATTTTTTTTCTATATCTTCTGGACTCTCTCTTCTGTCTCTATGATCAAGATCCAACAATCCAAAATGTATGGAGCTCTTGACGCTTGTTTATTCTAGTTTTAGAGCCTAAAATCTCCAGATCTGTTCTCTCTGTGCTTAGATCTTCATTCCCGGTAGGCTTCACCTCTCAGATTATCTTCCTTGTGTGCTTGCTTTTTTGCAGTTTTGCTAATGGCTTTCATTTTGAAATTTTGAAAGATTTGAGAGGATCGTGAAATCGGACCGATCCGGTCCGATTTTAAAAATTCAAACCCGATTTTGACCAAGTTTGACCCAAAACGAGTTTCAACCCCGAGTTAACACGTTGTGATGAGTCAACTCGCAAACTCGTATGAGTTTACGAGTTGACTCGCGAGTTTGACAACACTGGATGCACCATCACTCCATCATGTGACTTATTAAAATGATGCCATGTCATATCTTTGGCATGGTGTGGAGACATAAATATCCCCTGAAGTCTTGGTGTCAAATGAAAGTATTAGAGTTGCTTCTCCGCCTTATAAGAGCCTTTACTAGTAGGGTTTATGTGTTTGTATGTGAACTTCCACATAAAATCACACTTTATTTTCATTGCATCTACCCCATAATACAACATGCGGTAGATTCATTTGCCTTTTTATTTCAAAATTAATTAGACTTTGCACGTTGAATTAGATTTACCCCAAGGCCCCTTTCATTCTTTTTTTTTAAATATCTCCAACAATTCGATACTACATTCATTACTGTGCAAAGGGGACAACTATGTCTCCCTTGAGTTGAATCATTATCTCTAGTTTACAGATTATTAATGGCCAAGACAAAGAAAACAAAAGCCAACATCACAAATGCTTAAAACTACAACAACACATAGAGCAACAACACACACAACAATACTACACACAATAATATGCATTTAATCAATAGAAATACTAAAAACTAACGAAGGATCAAATTTTACACGAAATAAAAACTTAGGGAGGATGAAATTGTAAGAGATTTCTAATTTTATAAATTATTTCAAATAAGATAAATCTTAAAAAAAATTAGGACCAAATCAAATGGAATAACAAATTAAAGGGTTGCTTTGAATTTTGGAAGGGCTAAGCATGGAAACCAAGGACAAAAGAGAATTGAGCATCAGATTGACCTTGTACAGCCTATAAAAGCAATCCCGATGAGACAAAAGAGCTTTAAAGGCAGGTAGATGAGTTGATGATGACGGGGTACATCTGTGAGAGTATGAGCTCTTGTGTTGTGCCAATGTTACTTGTGCCTAAAAAGGATGGAACATAAAAGAAATGTGTTGACTATCATGCCATTAACAATATAATGGTAAAGTATAGTATCCTATCCCTAGACTTGATGACATGCTGAATGAGTTGTATGGAGCATGTATTTTATCTAAAAGTGACTTAAAAAGTGGGTATTATTAGATTAGGATGAAAGTAGGTGATGAATGGAAAACAACATTTAAGACTAAACATGGTTGTATGAGTGGTTAGTCATACTGTTTGGGCATACAAATGCACCTAGCATGTTTATGAGATTGATGAATCATGTTGAGGGGGAGGCCTTGAATATAAGGCGTGCACTGAATATGCAAATTAAAAAAGATGATGTAGAATAAGAACAAGAAAACATATTTCACACTTGATGTCACATACAAAACAGGGTGTGTAGCATGATAATCAATGGTGGTAGTTGTACTAATGTAGCTAGTGATACATTTGTGAAGAAATTGAACGTGGTTTGCATTAAGCATTTTAGGCTTAATGGTTGAATGAATGTGGTAAAGTAAAGGTTACTAAGCAATTGTCAATTGTGTTTTCTTTTCGGAAGTATTCTGATGAGGTTGTGTGATGCAGTCTCAATACATACTAGTCCATTACTATTAGGGCGTCCATGGCTGTTTGAATCGGAAGACGATTCATGATGGGTTTAGAAATAGGTTCACTATTGTAAAGGATAT
Organism: Salix purpurea; assembly: GCA_027405865.1. Lineage (NCBI taxonomy): Eukaryota > Viridiplantae > Streptophyta > Magnoliopsida > Malpighiales > Salicaceae > Salix > Salix purpurea. Next base: position 13,575,984 of record CM050333.1, read on the forward strand.
AAACCATCACTTCTGTACCTCTGTCCCCAAAACAAGTATATGATGATCAAATAAAATTAAAAGGGAATGTGAGGATGGGAAGATTGAAAAATCATGTGAGGACAATGGTGAGAGAAGACCATCAAATTCGACAAAATCTAAATAATTAATTAAATTGGTTAAGAGTGGAGGTAAAAGCCGAGGAGTGAAGAAAATAAGCTTGTGTTATGATAATAGCATGGAAACACTAAAGAAATAACCAAATTTTTATGCTAAAGGAGCTTAAATTAGATGTGTGTTTTTTCACTAACAAGACGGTGATCTTACTTGTGTATAAGAAGGCTTATTTAAACATTAACATGTAGATAATGTTACTTGTGTATAAGGAGGCTTATTTAAACACTCACAATCTTGATTTTGTTGTACCTAATGTGGTTGTTTCACTATTGTAGGAGTATGATGATGTATTCCCTAAAGGCGTTTCTAGAGATTACCGTCAATTAAGGGAATTGAGCATCAGATTGACCTTGTACAGCCTATAAAAGCAATCCCGATGAGACAAAAGAGCTTTAAAGGCAGGTAGATGAGTTGATGATGACGGGGTACATCTGTGAGAGTATGATCTCTTGTGTTTTGCCAATGTTACTTGTGCCTAAAAAGGATGGAACATAAAAGATATGTGTTGACTATCATGCCATTAACAATATAATGGTAAAGTATAGATATCCTATCCCTAGACTTGATGACATGCTGAATGAGTTGTATAGAGCATGTATTTTATCTAAAATTGACTTAAAAAGTGGGTATTATTAGATTAGGATGAAAGTAGGTGATGAATGGAAAACAACATTTAAGACTAAACATGGTTTCTATGAGTGGTTAGTCATACTGTTTGAGTATACAAATGCACCTAGCATGTTTATGAGATTGATGAATCATGTTTTGTGTGCATTCATTAGTAAGTTTGTGGTTGTGAATTTTGATGACAACCTAATTTATAGCAAAAACTTGAATGAACATCTTGATCATTTGCATAGGGTGCTTAGTATATTGTAGAATGAAAAACTATATGCTAATTTCAATAAGTGTACCTTTTGCATGGAGAAAATATGTTTCTTGGATATGTAGTAAATGCATAGGGTATTGAGATAAATGAAAAAAAGGTCAAGGCTATCCAGGATTGGCCTACACCCAAGTCTATAGCTAAGGTAAGGAATTTTCATGGATTTGCTAGCTTTTATAGGAGGTTTGTGAAAGACTTTAGAACTATTGCAACACCTTTTAACTGAAATTGTAAGAAAGTGTTAGATTTAAATGGTATGATGAACAAGATATTGTAAAGCCCGAGAATAAAATATACAAAGAGGGGAAGGATTATAATAATTTAAAATGTTGTTATAATACAAATTTTTTTAAAAAAGAAAGAAATAAAAGGGGCTGAAATATAAAGAAAGGGAGAAAGATGGGGCCAAAATGGAATTAAGAAGAGATGGGACTATAAATACCCATCCCTTCTCTCATCCATGGCCGACTGGAGACTAGAAAACAAGGGGGGAGGGGAATTTCAGATTTTTACTTCTTGAAACTAGGAGTAAACACCCAAAATTAGTTAACCCATATAAGCCTTGGAATTCTAAAGTGGAGGCACATAATCGGGTGGAGAAGTAACAAGAAGAAAAGTGAAGAATTGGGAAAGAAAAGAGGGAGAAGAGTGGCTGGCTATATACAAGAAGAAGAAGGCTAAGATTCTTCCAAAAATTGAGAAGTAAAGTTTATATTCCATACAAGTAAGGAGTTCTAATTCCAATTCCTATGAAATTAACTTCAATTTGATTAGAAGTTCATGATTTTTCTAGAAATGGGAATTAGAGCTCTTTGACACAAAATATTGGGAAAATGCAGAAATTAGTGAATGGACTAGAAATTTAATCTAAGTACCTTAAAGAGGAAGAAGAAATGAGTGCATAAAAGAGAGGAAGGGAACTCTTGGTTCCCTTGGGCATGTCTCGCCAGAAAACATTGCAAAGAGGGAATGAGAATTTATGAAATTGCTTAACTAATTAACTTGGTACAAATGACCTTAAAGAGGACATAAATGAGAAGGGTTTACATGAATAAAGGGTAGGCATGGTTATGACTGATGAGGAAGCAGGGGGCAGCAACACAAATTTGATTCTAGCATATTTAGGATGGTAATTTTCGGATTTTTATTCTTTTCTTCTTAGTTTTGGGTTATTATTGCTTATTTGGGTCAATTGTAAGTGGGCTTCATATATGTCCACCTAAGGGGGGTCCATTAGGGTTTCTTTAAGTCTCAGTATAAATAGAGGCATAACCAAACATGTAAGGTTACGCAATTTTGAGATCAATAAACTTCTTTGCAGCACTTGTGTGTTGGTGGGATAATCTCCCTTCCTTGGTTCTCTAAAGAACTTAAAATCGCTTATCGAAGAACAACTGGCTTCGTGGCGTCATCCTTATACTTCTCGTTCGCGAATCTATATTCGTTGGGTGGGGGTTTTCGATTCCAATAGTGTCTTTGCATGCCTAGGTACAAGTTATCTTTGTGTCACACTCCTATCAAACCTGATTTACTTGGCTTTCCGGGAATTGGTGTCTTTGCGTGTGGGTTGCGTGACCACGTGATCACGAGGTTCACATCACTATTGGAATGAGTAGAAAGACACCACGAAGCCAGTTAATCTTCGATAAGTCGGATTCAATTCGTTCAAGAACTAAAGAATGCTCACTCTCACACATAAACTGAAAAGTTCAGAATTAAGTTTAATCAATGGCCGCCGAAATTTTTGTCTAACATGAGTTTAAATAGTCTTTTAAAAAAACCTAACCTTAATGGACCCCTTATGTGGACTTAAATGAGGTCCACTCAAAAGCCCAGGAGTTAATCCAAACAAGCCTTGGATCTTAGCTGAAAACAAAGTCTTAATTAAGCCCAAACAAGCCTTGGGCTGTAGCTAACTAACTTAAATGAAGCCCATAAGGTTTATTTATTCTTTTGCATCCAGCCCATCAATCTCATGTTTCCAAGTTGTAGTAGGATTCTTTTGGCTCCTTTGTTGTCCTCTCTTCATGACCCAAATAAAGCTGGGCTGGACCCCTCCTACACATAGATACTTCAATGGTCCTTGCAATTATGTCTTGGGTGAAACCTTCAAAACCACGAATCAAGCCCCTAAACATGTAATGCGTCTTTGCTGAAGTTTCTGGGCCGGTTCGCATCATCCCTTCTTTCCTCGAAAGGATTCGACCTCAAATCAAAATCGTTATGTTGTTGATGGCTCGACAATCAACACACATCCTCCATGTTTCATCCTTCGTAGGCATGAGTAGCACGGGTACAACACATGGGTTTATACTCTCATGAATATATCCCTTATCTATTAGCTCATAAACTTGCCTTTGCAGCCCAGTCATCTCCTCTGGATTCGTCGGTTAGGAATTGAAGCTCCACATACAAAATCAATCTGATGCTCAATCCCCCGCAATGCTCAAAAATCAATCTTATGCTCACTCCTCTTGTCTTACCTTCACTCTCGACCAGGTTTGGGTATTTTTGAGTTGTGGTTGAATGGTCTGATTTGTTTGCGTTTGGATGACTGTCTGAATGGGTTGCAGTGGTTTCGGTTTTGGCCGCATCCGATGGTATTCTCTCCCCTTGATCTCACCTTGTTTTTCTCTCCCCATTGCCTCATCATACTCATGTTTTAGCTTTATTTGATCATCATGCACCTGTTTGGGTATAAGAGGTACAAGAGTGATGGTTTTACAATCTTTTACAATGGTATACCTATTCTTAACCCCATCATGAACTGCCTTCCTATCATATTGCCACGGCCTCCCCAACAAGATGTGACTTGCTTGCATTGGTACCACATCGCACAGAACTTCATCAACATATTTCCCAATCGAAAATAGGACTACAACCTGCTTAGTCACTTTCACTTCACCACTATCATTCAGCCATTGCAATCTATATGGTTTCGCATGCTTAACAGTACTCAAATTTAGTTTACTAACAGAGTGGTACTGCAAACATTAACACAGCTTCCACTATCAATAATTAAACCACACACCTTGCTTTGTACGTAACAGCGCATATGGAAGATATTCTCTCTTTGTTGATGAGATTTATCTTCTTTGACTTGAACCTGAAGTGTGCGCCTTATAACCAAGGACTCCGCAACCGGTAATGCTATGTCACCCTCATCAATATCCTCCAATGGTCGCATGCCTTCGCAATCAGATCGGTCACTTTCAGATTCCATATCACCATCATCTCTAATCATCATGATTCTCTTGTTTGGACACTCTGAAGCATAATGGCCATGCCCTTGACACCTAAAACATTTACATCACGAGTACGTTTAGGTTGAGTTTCAGATTTACCTTTGGCACCGGTAGGGACATCAACTTTAGCCGTTGTTCGTTCAGTTTTAGAAGGAACAAAGGATCTTGGCTGGACACTACCCTCTCTCTTCAGATTCGTCTTCCAAGATGATGAAGAACCCGAATTAAATCCTAGCCGAACATGTCCCTTCCTGAGTTGTCTCTCCACCTTCGTAGCCATGTGAACCATGTCCTCTAGCTCCACATAGTGCTGTAGCTCAACCACATTGGCAATGTCACGATTCAACCCATTAAGAAATCTAGCGATGGTGGCTTCTCTATCCTCAAGAATACTGGCGCGAATCATTGCTATCTCCATCTCTTTGTGATATTCATCTACTGTCTTATAGCCTTGATTCAGACCTTAGAGCTTCAGGAATAGGTCTCTATAATAGTGGTTTGGCACAAATCGTCTCCTCATTAACGCTTTCATCTCCCCCCAACTCTGAACGGGTCGCTCCCCATTCCTCCTCTGAATGATTACAATCTGATCCCACCAAATCATTGCATACGCTGTAAACTCAATCATTACCAATTTCACTTTTTTTTGTTCAAAATAGCTATGACAATCAAAAATCCAATCTACTTTTTTCTTCCACTCCAAATAAGCCTCGGATCATTTTTACCTTCGAAGTTAGGAATTTTCAGTTTGATGTTGTCCCCATCCATATCTTCATAATTCCCCATGCCACGGAAATTCACATTCCTCCTAGCTCTGCTCGGTCCAGACCTGATTCCTTGGCCAACAGATGCAAAATCATAGTCATCTTCGCCCATATCTGCGTTCTCATCAACATAGTCATCAAAATCAAATCTGTTATTCCATACGGCCATGCGGACCGTATTTCCTCGGCGATCAGCCCCACTATTCTGTTGCTTTATTGAATTCACCTCATCTTTCAGATCGTTCTCGTACTTCTAGGTACACAAACCCTTGTGTAATCAATTTGCGGCAGAAATGAACCTCCAATTGAAACCTCTAGTATACGATATCGAAATAAGCCCCAATTTAATAAATCATGCGATATCAATCCCAAGACAAAGAATGTAAAGTTTCAATTGATTCTAAAGTGTTTTTCTCAGGGTTCACTAAGGTAGTGTTTCTGCGGCAGAAATGAATATCGAAATAACCCCTCAAGAAATCAATATCAGAATAAGCCCAAAGTTGACAAATGATACTATCTCAACACCAATAGATGGAATAAGAATTTTCAATTGATTCCGATGTGATTTGCATATGTTTTCCCAGAGTAGTGTTTTATGCGGCAAGATTTCAATGATTCTTCAAATTTCAACTAAGAATTGGACTCTATCTCTCTTTCTTTTCTTTTCTTTTCTTTTCTGTTTTTTTTTTCTCTTAAGATTCTGAAATGAAGAAACAGAAAAACAATGAAATATAACTTCTAGTTTTTTTTTTTATTAGATGACGCTGACACGAAGAACAAGGAGATGAACAAAAACACTGGAAAACTTTAAGGAACACTAAAAAAAAAGCATGAAAATAACAGAATGATATGACCTTGTTTTGGAGCCTAGCTGTGATACCACCTGATGCTAACCTCGTGATCACGTGGTCACGCAACCCACAACCAAGAATGAGATAAGATCCCGGAAAACCAAAATAAAGTCTGAAAGGAATGTGACACTATTGGAATGAGTAGAATGACGCCACGAAGCCGGTTAATCTTCGATAAGTCGGATTCAGTTCGTTCAAGAACTAAAGAATGCAAGAATCACTCTCACACATAAACTGAAAAGTTCAGAATCAAGTTTAATCAATGGCTCCGAAATTAGGGTTACATGACTTTAAATAGTTCTTAAAAAGTAACCCTAATGGACCCCTTATGTGGACTTAAATGAGATCCACTCAAAACTGAACCAAAATCCTAAATTGAAAGCCCATCACTTAATTCAAGCAAGCCTTGGATCCTATTTGAAAACAAAGTCTTAATTAAGCCCAAATAAGCCTTGGGCTGTAGCTAACAAAATTAAATAAAGCCCATAAGGGCTGGACCCCTCCTACACATAGATACTTGAATGGTCATTGCAATTATGACTTGGGTGAAACCTTCAAAGCCACGAATCAAGCCCCTAAACATGTAATGGGTCTTTTTTACTTGCTATCATTAAAAAGAACTTGAAAGCATGGGAAGATTGCTTGCCACATGTTGAATTTGCTTATAATAGAAGTATACATTCTGCAACTAAGTTTTCACCGTTTGAAATGGTTTGTGGCTTTAACCCTTTGTCACCTTTGGATTTAACTTCTTTACCTTTGAGCGAACATGTGAGCTTAGATGGGAAAAAGAAGACAGAATTTGTTAAAATTATTCATGAAAAGGCATAACTAAAAATTGAAAGGAGGACTAAACAATATGTCTAACAAGCCAACATGGGATGCAAGAAGGTTGTGTTTGAACTAGGTGATTGGGTTTGGTCGCACTTAAGGAAGGAATGTTTTTCAGAGAAACAACATTCAAAACTCCTACCGCAGGGAGGTCGAGTCATTTCAAGTAGTGGAACACATCAATGATAATGCCTACAAGCTTGACTTACCCGGTGAGTATGGTGTCAGTGCAAGCTTTAATGTTTCTCATTTATCTCCTTTTGATGTTGTGCATGATATGAGGACAAATCCTTTTCAAGATGATGCGAATCTCGTGATCATGTGGTCATGCAACCCACAATCAAGACCGAGATCTGATCTTGTAAAGCAAAAATAGGTCTGATAGAAGTGTGACACAATGGAAACCTGCCCTAAGGAACCAACACTATTGGAATGAGTAGAATGATGCCACGAAACAAGCTAATGTTCGATAAGTCAGATCCAGTTCGTTCAAGAACCAAAGAATACAAGAATCACTCTCACACATAAAACTGAAAAAATTCAGAAGTAATATTCATCAATGGCTACCGAAATTTAGCTTACATTAATTTATATAGTTCTTGAAAAACTAACCCTAATGGACCCTTTCTGTGGACTTAAAAGAGGTCCACTCAAAATTAACCCAAAAACCTAAGTTGGGTGTAGCTCACAAAATTAAATAAAGCCCATAATATTAAATCCATGTTTTGCAAAGAGAAGAGAAGTAAAATATTATAGAGCTAATATAAGGCTTATTTATAGCCTTCCATCCAGCCCCCTAATCCTAAAAACAAAAGGAAAGGTGACCACCAATATTATTTCCAAGTTGTAATAGAATTCTTTTGTTTCCTTTGTTGTCCTCACGTTATGGCCCAAATAAGGTCAGCAACATTAAAGGTAGCACTAACACCATTCTCACTTGGACGATCATTTTTGTATGCGTTGTCGTTTATTCTCTCTAAAACCTGAAATGGACCATCCCCATGAGGCTGTAATTTTGATTTCCTTTGGTTAGGAAATCGTTCCTTCCACATATGCACCCAAACCCAATCACCATCTTTGTATCCCTTTTTCGCTTTATAAACTCTGTTCTTTTTCTCTATTTGCAGTCAAACTCCCTCATGGAGTTGTCTCACCATCTTTGCCTTCTTTTCGCCATCTAAACTTTTCTTTTCTTCAAAAGATAAAGGAATTAAGTCCATAGGAGTTAGTGGATTAAAACAATAAACAACTTCAAAAGGAGAAAAACTAGTGGTCGAATGCATAGTTCTATTATAAGCAAACTCAACAAAAGGAAAACATTCTTCCTAACTTTTCAAATTCTTTTGAATTACAACACGCAAAAGTTGAGATAATGCTCTATTCACTACCTCAGTTTGTCCATATGTTTGAGGATGACATGTTATCTAAAATTAAAATTTAGTTCCGAACTTTCCCTATAAGGTCTTCCAAAACTAGCTAAGGAACTTAACATCACGATCTGACACTATGATATGAACTTCATTAACAATTGTGATGAAACCCAATAAGAATGATGGTTTAGAACCCCAAGATCGTGTAGACAAGATTGGTTGAGCCTGATCTGACCATCAAAGGGCATGAATTTGATGACTTTCAAGGTTATTAATTAGAGGAATGAAGTTGGTCTTAAATGGTTATGTTAAATACATTAAATTTAGTCATTTAGCTATTTATGATAGCCTCTAGAAGTCCAAGAGACCTAAAAACGTGGGGACTTGTTCATGTTACTGTTTGAGCTCTTTTAAAGCTTTAGTTATGACTTTTCCTATTCTTGGAGGGTTGTTCCAAGTATAAAAAGGGGTATTTTGAAATGATTAAGCAGATTATGTTTTCAGAAAATTATTATATTTGTGAGGTCTTGTGTTCCTCTTCATTCTTAAAAGAACTCCTAGAACTTATCAAGTTAATCTTGTGGCGTTCAAACAACCAAACTTATCACCTTGATTGTTGAGAGATTCTCAGGTTTTCTAGGTGTGGCATTTCAATCTTTCGTAGTCTTGTTTTCATCTTGTTAGGTGACGGGTCATGGCTCAACCAATCTTGTCTACACGACCTTGGGGTTCTAAACCATCATTCTTATTGGGTTTGATCACAATTGTTGATGAAGTTCATATCATTTGGTATCAGAGCTTTGGTTCTAAGATAAGTTTGACTATCTTTCATTTTCGTTTTTCTTTTATATACTATTACCTCTTGTAGACAAAAAATCATAAAAAAAAAAGAAGAAGAAGAAAAGGGTACACGATTCAAGTCCAGAAAAAAAAAACATAAAAAAAATTATATTGTTACCTCTTGTCAGAATACTTTTGTTTTCAATCTTGTTTCTCACCTTATTCAAGTCCAGGAAAAAAAATCGTCAAAAAAAACGGTACACAATTCCAAAAAAAAAAACCAATTTCTCTTTTCAATCTTGTATCTCACCTTATTCAAGTTCCTGGCCTATTGGTTAGTTTTGGTTGATTTCTCATTTTTGAATTGCTGTGGGATTATTTTGAATTAGTTTTTGGAAGTTCGATTAAGAACTAAAGAAGACACAAAAGAGTGGAAGAAAAAAAAGGCAAACCAAGGAATGCCTTGCAAACGTACAATCTCCCTAAACAACAAGTCTGCGATATGAGATGCATCATGATGCAAATCAAGGAGCTGGACATAATGATCATACACTCGGGAATGCGTCTGAATTCGCACAAGACCCTTTGTCACTTCCAAGTGGCCCAATTACAAGACTTAGAGCCAAACACTTCAAGGAAACACTAAATGGGCATTCCAATAGATTTGGACTAATATTTCAACGGATTTTGTTTTGGGATTACCTAGGACTAAGAGGGGGAGAGATTCAGTTTTTGTGGTGGTAGATAGATTTTCAGAGATGGTACACTTTATTGCTTGTCATAAAACTGATGATGCATCACATATAGCTGATTTGTTCTTCAAAGAAGTTGTTAGGTTACATGGCATGCCTAGGACCATTGTGTTCTGATAGGGATGCAAAGTTTTTGAGTTACTTTTGGAAGACTTTGTGGGGAAAATTAGGAACCAAATTATTGTTTTCTACTACTTGTCATCCACAAACGGATGGTCAAACTGAAGTAGTGAATAGAACTTTGTCTTCTTTGTTACGTGCCATCATTAAAAAGATCTTGAAAACATGGGAAGATTGTTTGCCACATGTTGAGTTTGCTTATAATAGAAGTATACATTCTGCAACTAAGTTTTCACCATTTGAAATGGTTTATGGCTTTAACCCTTTGTCACCTTTGGATTTAACTTCTTTACCTGTGAGTGAACGTGTGAACTTAGATGGCAAAATGAAGGCAGAATTTGTAAAGATGATTCATGAAAAGGCACGACTGAACATTGAAAGGAGGACTAAACAATATGTCCAACAAGCCAACAAGGGACGCAAGAAGGTAGTGTTTTGAACCAGGCGATTGGGTTTGGTTGCACTTAAGGAAGGAATGTTTTCCTGAAAAACGACGTTCAAAACTCTTACCTAGGGGTGACGGACCATTTCAAGTAATGGAACGCATCAATGATAATGCCTACAAGCTTGACTTACGAGGTGAGTTTGGTGTTAGTGCAAGCTTTAACGTTTCTAATTTATCTCCATTTGATGTAGGTGATGATTTGAGGACAAATCCTTCTCAAGAGGGGGAGAATGATGCAAACCAAGGAGCTGGACATAATGATCATACACTCGGGAATGCGTCTGAATTCGCACAAGACCCTTTGTCACTTCCAAGTGGCCCAATTACAAGACTTAGAGCCAAAAGCTTCAAGGAAGCACTAAATAGGCTAATCCAAGAGATTTGGGCTGATTCTAAAAAGACTAAGATGAGATCAAATTATAATCAAGGCTTAGTCCACATGATCAAAGCAATTGAAGAGGGTAATAATTATGCAAAAACGTTTCAGCATGATCTGACCATCAAAGGGCATGGATTTGATGACTTTCAAGGTTATTAATTACAGGAATGAAGTTGGTCTTAAATGGTTATGTTAAATACATTGAATTTAGTCATTTAGCTATTTATGATAGCCTCTAGAAGTCCAAGAGACCTAAGAACGTGGGGACTTGTTTATGTTACTGTTTGAGCTCTTTAAAAGCTTTAGTTATGACTTTTCCTATTCTTGGAGGGTTGTTCCAAGTATAAAAAGGGGTATTTCGAAAGGATTCAGTAGATTATGTTTTCAAAAAAAATATCATATTTGTGAGGTCTTGTGTTCCTCTTCGTTCTTAAAAGAACTACTAGAACTTATCAAGTTAATCTTGTGGTGTTCAAACAACCAAACTTATCACCTTGATTGTTGAGAGATTCTCAGGTTTTCTAGGTGTGGCGTTTCAATCTTTCGTCGTCTTGGTTTTCATCTTGTTAGGTGACGGGTCAAGGCTCAACCAATCTTGTCTACACGATCTTGGGGTTCTAAACCATCATTCTTATTGGGTTTCATCACAATTGTTGATGAAGTTCATATCACATCATCTGTTTTATGACATGCAATGAAATGCATCATTTCAGAAAACCTATCAAACACAACAAAAATAGAGTCTCACCTTTCTTTGACTTAGGTAAACCTAAAACAAAGTCCATAGAGATATCTACCCAAGGTTCATTAGGCACAAGTAATGGTGTATATAGTCCATGCGGTTGTACTCTAGATTTTGCCTTTTGACAAACAATAAATTGTTCACAAATTCATTGCACATCATCTCTTTTCATCTTTGGCCAATAGAAATGCTCATGCAATACATCCAATGTTTTTGCAACCCAAAATGACACATTAAACTACCCCCGTGTGCTTCAGGAACGAGCAATTCACGCAAAGAACTAGCAGGAACACACAATCTAGTTCTTTGAACAAATAACCATCCATCAAATAAAACATACCAAACGTCGAATGTCCAGATGCATTATAAATCTCAGCAAAGTCATAATCATTACCATACATTTCCTTCACATATTCAAAGCCTAGCAATCTAGTATTCATTGTGTGTAAGAGAACATACTTGCCTTGTCCTTTCAAGGACTCATGATCCGAATGGATTACAAACTCTTTTGTCCATAAGTAATGCTGCCATGTTGAGCTCTCTCCTCTCCAAGGCATATAGTTCTTTGTCGTAAGTGGGATAGGTTAAAGTCGCTCCACTTAACTTCTCACTAAAATATGTAATAGGTCTCTAATCCTCCATCAAAACAACACCTATTCCCATTCCAGATGTATCACATTCTATTTCAAATGCTTCGGTAAAGTCAGGTAAAGCCAAAAATGGTGCAGAACATAATATCGCTTTCAAAAGAACAAAATCCAATTCTTTTTCCTCCCCCCATTTAAACCTGACTGACTTTTTAAATTACTTCTAGGTTGAAATCAACAACTTGAGTTTCAATTTTATTTAAAAAGACCTTGGTTGTTTCGAAGTTGAGAATAAGTGCAATAAATAATGTTTAAAGTATTGTTGTGCACCTCAAGTTTAGTATATTTTCTTTAGTTTTTTTCTTATACTTATATATAATGTCGGTTTTCATAAATACCAAAGCGGTTCCTTAACTTCATTTCTAATGTATGTCTTAAACTTAGTAGCTTGGAAGCCTAATTGCACTTCTAGGAGATGTGGTCTCTCATCACTTGTAGGTTGAAATGAACAAGTTGAGTTTTGGTATTATCAGTTTTTACAAGCATGGAACCATGGATATTGTTAAGATCACCATTTTTTTGCATTATCATTATACTAATCTAAATTAGCATCAACGCATCTTTCATACCTATTGACATGGTTATGTTTCAATCATCTCTATTTCATGCAATCGTCACTTTTGTTATAATGTCTCTCTATTCTCATCATCATACCTTGGACCACTCTTTATTCATGTTATCATACTTTTATCGGACATCTTTGAATATGCATAATTTGACTTTGAACGGCTTGTGAATTAGAAATGTTAGATTTTAGTTCAATTTCAACTTCGAGGTTTTTTTCTTTTATTCATTTTGATATTTGGGGTCGTTACAAAACCCCCTCTCTTTCGAGTGCCTTTTATTTCTTGACTATTGTGGATGATTTTTATTGTCTTACATGGGTTTTCTTAATGCGTCACAAAAGTGAGACACCAATTTCTTGAGGAAGGCGTTCTTTTTCAACATTAATGTGTATATACACCTCAGCAAAATGGTGGCGTTGAGCGCAAACATAGACACATTCTTGAAACTGCTCGCATGCTTCACTTTCAATCTCATTTACCCATTACTTTTTGGGGAGAATGTATCCTTACTTCCGTTCATATCATTAATCATCTTCCCATATTATTGCTTCACAAGAAAACACCTTTTGAGATTCTTTACAAGAAACGTACTGATTATTCTCGAACGAGCATTTTTGGTTGCCTTGCTTTCACAACTGTAGTCAATGCATCCTTAAAATTTTCTCCACGTGCCACCAAATGAATTTTCTCGGGTTATCCCATGGGACAAAAAGCTTACAAACTTTATAATATTGCAAATCAGAAAATTTTTACCAATCACGGTGTGGTTTTTCTTGAAGACACTTTTTATCACCACACCCAAAACCCTTCCACCCAAGAGACTTCCACCCTTCCTCCCACTCCACCATCACTACCAACCCCTCTTTGATGCGAACCTCGTGATCACGTGGTCACGCAACCCACAACCAAGAATGAGATAAGATCCTGGAAAGCCGAAATAAAGTCTGATAGGAGTGTGACACAATGGAGACCTGCCCCAAGGCACCAGCACTATTGGAATGAGTAGAATGACGCCACGAAGCCAGTTAATCTTCGATAAGTCGGATTCAGTTCGTTCAAGAACTAAAGAATGCAAGAATCACTCTCACACATAAACTGAAAAGTTCAGAATTAAGTTTAATCAATGGCTGCCGAAATTAGGGTTACATGAGTTTAAATAGTTCTTAAAAAGTAACCCTAATGGACCCCTTATGTGGACTTAAATGAGGTCCACTCAAAACTGACCCAAAATCCTAAATTGAAAGCCCATAACTTAATCCAAGCAAGCCTTGGATCCTAGCTGAAAACAAAGGCTTAATTAAGCCCAAACAAGCCTTGGGCTGTAGCTAACAAAATTAAATAAAGCCCATAAGGCTTATTTATTCTCTTCCATCCAGCCCATGTTTCCAACTTGTAGTAGGATTCTTTTGGCTCCTTTGTTGTCCTCACTTCATGGCCCAAAGAACGTTGGGTTGGACCCCTCCTACACATAGATACTTCAATAGTCCTTGCAATTATGACTTGGGTGAAACCTTCAAAGCCACGAATCAAGCCCCTAAACATGTAATGGGTATTTGCTGGAGTTTCTAGGCTGGCTCGCAGAACCAGCCCAGAAATAAACCTTATGGGCTTCATTTAATTTAGTTAGCTACAGCCCAAGGCTTGTTTGAGCTTAAGTAAGTCTTTGTTTTCAGCTAGGATCCAAGGCTTGCTTGGATTAAGCTATGGGCTTTCAATTTAGGATTTTGGGTCGGTTTTGAGTGGACCTCATTGACGTCCACATAAGGGGTCTATTAGGGTTACTTTTTAAGAACTATTTAAACTCATGTAACCCTAATTTCGGGAGGCATTGATTAAACTTAATTCTGAACTTTTCAGTTTATGTGTGAGAGTGATTCTTGCATTCTTTAGCTCTTGAACGAACTGAATCCGACTTATCAAAGATTAACTGGATTCGTGGCGTCATTCTACTCATTCCAATAGTGTTGGTGCCTTGGGGCAGGTTTCCATTGTGTCGCAGTCCTATCAGACCATATTTCGGCTTTCCGGGATCTTATCTCATTCTTGGTTGTGGGTTGCGTGACCACGTGATCACGAGGTTCGACCTGATGAACAACTCTCCAAAGGCCCTTTAGTTTTGCAAAAATAGGCAATATCTTGTTGACATTTGAAGATTCGAGGTGCATTACTCTAGGAGAATCGTTCACGAAGATCTTCCCAGACCTCATTGGCGGTGGTATAGTATATCACACTGTATGAAGTTTCAAGATTGAGAGTGTTGATAATCCAAAAATAATGTTATTTCATTTTGTATTACGCATAATGTAAATTAAAAATAATATGATTTTAATAATCGAAACATAATTTCTATTTTTTTTATTTCACAACTATAGCTTCATTTGCCTTTTTATTTCAAAATTAATTAGACTTTGCACGTTGAATTAGATTTACCCCAAGGCCCCTTTCTTTCTCTTTTTTTAAATATCTCCAACAATTCGATAATACATTCATTACTGTGCAAAGGGGACAACTATGTCTTCCTTGAGTTGAATCACTATCTCTAGTTTACAGATTATTAATGGCCAAGACAAAGAAAACAAAAGCCAACATCACAAATGCTTAAAACTATAACAACACATAGAGCAACAACACACACATCAATACTATACACAATAATATGCATTTAATCAATAGAAATACTAAAAACTAACGAAGGATCAAATTTTACAGGAAATAAAAACTTAGGGAAGATGAAATTGTAAGAGATTTCTAATTTTATAAATTATTTCAAATAAGATAAATCTTAAAAAAAATTAGGACCAAATCAAATGGAATAACAAATTAAAGGGTTGCTTTGAATTTTGGAAGGGCTACGCATGGAAACCAGGGACAAAGAAACGAAGAAGAAGAAAGGTCATCAATGTCAAACTAAAAGGATGTTGGCAACACACATGGTCCTATCATGTAGAAGACAAACACTGCGCATGAAAGGTGGAGTTCGGTAATCGGACGACCCACATAGGCCACTCATTTGTTATTGTATTTGCTACATTAGTCAACAACTTTTTTTTAAATAATATTTAATATTTCAAAAATACCAATTAATCAATTAAATGTTACCAAAAAGCCATGACGGAAAGAAGAAAGTCCATGAAAGATAGTTTAGTAGTTCTTATCCTTTAAGGGTAATTATTTAAGTTTAGCAAAGAACCTTGCTTATTTTTTATATTTTATTTTAGGGATAGCTAAGTAAATTTACTTTGAAAAAAAATCTAATAGACTTGTGTGCCTTTAAATTTTGAAAATAACAATCAAATCATGTGAAAATACAATATTGTTTTCAATACCTAATTTTCAAAAAAATTTATAATTAAAGAGCATATCCATCACTCCATTACTATAGTGAATGGTATTGTATATGTAAATGCAATACTGACATTTGTTTTTTTATTTGTTAATAAAAGAATTTCTCTTGTTATTATGATGTGAGTCATATCATTATAAAAAAACATAATAGTATTGTGTATGTAAGGGTTAAGGCCTAAATGATGACATAATTATTGTACAACTTGTGGACTCACGAAACCGGGATAAAACTTGAAAATCTATAAAATCAGGAGTTGAGTCAGTAAAACCGGTCAAACTCGTGGACTCATAGAACTCGTACCGAGTTGATGGTCTAAGACTCTCTCCGTTTACCAAGTAAACAACTTACTAAATGCCGACCAGAAATGTTGTTTCTTGGATTAAAATGATAGATGGGTTTGCCAGAAGTGGAGATTTTGTGGTTACACGTAGAATGGGTTTTGTGAGGAAGCTTTGGATGCCTTTGGAAGATGCAATAGGAGGGTTGAGAGCTTTGGATGTCTACTGGATGCTGGTAAAGATGTACATAACATGATACAATAGTATATTTGATGATTAGAATCCTCTCTCCCATTGATCAAAATAAGAGGCAAAAAGTTTTCTTGCATGTTCACTCGAGTTTTTCAAGTTCCTGAGTAAAAAGAGAAGGACCTAATTCATTGATCTGGCATAAGATTGCTACTGGCTTACTACTCAGAATGGCTTAATGGTGTCTGATAAAATGCTAACATCAAAATTTAAGCATATAGAGTTCACTAGTTAAAGAATCATTTGAGCATGGATTATGGGTGGATAATGAAGTTTATTCCCTTTAATTCAAATGCGCGCTTTTTTTTTTATGAAAATAGAGTTGGTTTTATACTGCAACAAGCTGTTTGATGAAATGTTATCATGTAATGTGTTTCGAAGCTCTAGAAAAGTCACGTTTATGCAGGGAGGGGGACAAAGTCCCCCATGGATTGTGGGGGAGAAGTGGGTTTTCTGTAATTTTCCTCAATTTCGAGTTTTTGGTTGGTATTGTCATCTATGCATTAGGAAACTAAGTGCTAGACAATGTGAACCTTGGTCATTAGTTTTTGAGTGATCTGCTACGACAAGGTGCAGGCTGTTGTGACTTTTAATTACAAGAATTTGATGTTGCAACATGGTTAGATCTTGTTGATGTGTGTAATTTGTATAGCCATGGGAAAAAAGGTTAGTTAATACCTCAATTAAGGCTCTGGCAACAGAGCACAGAAAAAGAAATGGTTTGTAGGTAAAGATGGGTGAAGTTTTTAGTTAATTTTTAGAAATGAATGATGGTTTTTTTTTTCTAAGTTGTGATGCAAAATGTAGCTATCTCGAGTGAGTTAAAGTTAGAGTATTTGGAAAAGGTATTTTTTCCTTGCTTAGAATCTGCAATTCTCTATGTTTGACTGCAAATGAGAAAATTTGGCATTAAGGGAGGCAAAATGTTTCATATTTGTTGTTGTTTTTGTGGTAGTTTTGGGGAATGAATTGTGGATATGAGAGCTTTTTAGATTAAACCGTGAGATGTAAAGAATGTTAATTTCAGGGTGTGATGAATAATTTCATTAATAGTAATCGTACTAGTGAATGATATTATGTAAACTCAAACAAAGCTATTATCTTTGTCGCTGTCGATACTTGCTTTGTATATGAACTCTTTTGTTGGATTATCATTGCTGCATTTACGTGTGAAAGTGAGAATGGTTTTAAAGGTTTCGTTTGTGTCCTTTTTTTAATGGACTAAAATAAATTCATCGACGTAATATACTAGGGATATCTTGCAATTCGATCATCTCCTTTGTTCGGGAACATGTATCAACATAATTTATTTCTGATTTGTTTTGCTGTGTTTATAAATGTATTTCAGATTTGGGTGCTGATTGTTTGTTTCTTCTCTAACATATTATATTGATTTTTGAATTGCAGATTACATGGCATTCGAGAAATTCTATGGACAATCAAAGAGCCCCATGAGGCTTCGAATCCTGAAGAACATGATCTTTGGCAACGCTGTAATGACATGATGCTTTCATGGATTCTGAATTCCCTTGAGCCAAAATTAGCTGATTATGTCCTGTCACGCAACACCCCTCAGAGCTGTAAATAGTTCGTCTCTGGTTTGATGATCCTGTTTTTTCTACATTAAACACATGTATGAGTATGATATCAACTGAGTTGCACCGTATACCATCTAATTTTCTGGCAATGCAGATCTGTTATTAATGGTTTGTATCATTACAATGGAGGGCAGCGAATGTTGAGACGATGGCCCATTAGAGGATTTGATTACATTTTTTTTTAAATTTCGGAGCTCTAAAGTGGTGTATAATCATTCATCCAAAATTACATTTCGGAGCTGTATAAACTCGAAGCAGTTAAAGACTTGTGAATGAAATTTTTTAACATGAAATTTGGTCGTTAATATATTTAATTTCAAACAAAAACAAATTGAAAGATGAGCTCTCTTTATAGATACAAAGAAAAGGCATCTGCTAGTCAAATGCCCAGCGGTTGGATGAGGCTATCAATCTCTGCTCTGCAAATAGAGTGATCCCACACATCAGCTAGTCAAATATATTTTTCATATGACGCAGCCTTCGAATCCAGAGAGATTGCTTAAAATAATATATTCATGTCCAAGCAGATTGGAGGATCAAAAATGAAATTGCTGAAACAGTCAAACCAAGTAAGCAAAATACTCTGTTGTTGAGGCAATGGAAGGGTGAGAATTGTCCATCTTCCACCAGTTTCTTATCCACAGATCCTTGTCATCCACGCAAAGTGAGCTTCCATCCAGCAAAGAAAACCTGCTATCTTTTGGCACCAAGATATGTCCTCTCCCAACTGCAATGCATAGTTGTGCAGTAATCTTGCTGATTTCATGTGGTTGGAATTCTAGAATGGAGAAGGGCAAGCTCCTTAGAATGTCAGCGCCCATAATTTCACAAAATCATCTCCGATTAGAATGTCAGCGCATATTCTCAGCTTCTTGACATACTTGGGAACCCCTCCATCGACCCTGCATGCCAGTAACTTCAGAATAAGACATCTGTAGCAGAGAGAAAGAATAAAGGGAGACATGTATGCCCGTAACTCTAAATAACCTGTGGTTTATTTGACCGTAGATCTAGTTAGGAAATAATTAATCCTAGCCATTGATCTGCAGTATAAAAGAAAAGCTGGCTTGACCGGCCTCTGAGTTTGGAAACTCAGAGTGAAAATAATTAATCCTAGTTAGGAAACTCTCTCTCTCTCTCCTTTTCTTGAGAAACACACCAGAGTGAAAAGAAAAAAAAAGACAGAGTTGGCAAGAAGGCCAGAGGTGCAAACCCCGTTTCTTGCTTTTCTTTTTCTTTTTGTTGTAGACAGAGTTGCGTGCATATTTTATTAGAGGGGTTTTCATTTTTGTTGATGGCTTTCAATACATCTCTTGTACAAGGACTACCAGACTGACCACAAGTTCACTCTAACTACGTTCTCTCCTACTGGTGCTGTAAGTGGTTTCTTTTTCCCTTTTTTTATGCCTATTCCTTTTCTCGTTCATTTTACCTAGTTTTTTGTCTCATTCTTCTGCTTCTCAATGTATTTTTTTTTTCTCTTAAATTTTTCCGTAACCCTTTTGTTTATAATGCCCACACAGTGTTGATGTTTTAAGAGTTGGGGTAGAAGATATAATTGTGGAGGAGAAGTGGGTTTTCTTTAGTTTTCCTTGATTTCGAGTTTTTGTTTAGTATTGTCATCTATGCATTAGGAAACTAATTTGCTGGACAATGTCAACCTCGGTCATTAGTTTTTGAATGATCTGCCAGACCAAACCATGTAAATTAGTAGTATATGTAGTCTGACTGAATTCCAGTCTTGTTCTTGCACTTGTAAATCTTGATTGTATCATTGGGATGTCACTGTTTATAGCATAAAAAATTTAGTAATTCATTTTCTGTTGGTGGATTTCAGAAGGGATTTGTCATGGTAGATTTTGTTATCTCCATCCCATTTTAATTTGTTGACAAATTTTTTTCTTCTGTTTTTTTTCTCTCATTATTTTGCAGACTATCACATCCTCTGGAACGAAGAAAGGTGAGTTCCTTGCTGCTGATGTCAATACTCAGCTGAAGAACAAGAATATCACTATTGATATCAAAGTGGACACGAGTTCCAATGTAAGATAGTTAGTCCTCTTTGTAGTCTTCTTCATGCTTTACTGTGAACCGGATTTTATATTTATGGCTCTACAGACTTGTTGCTGCTATTGGACATTTAGCCAACTTTATGTTATTATTGATTCAACATGTCATAAAGAGTGTATATTTGCATGATATGTTGAAGATTGAGATAGGAAAGGAGCTCATGCTTGATCCATAGTCTGTCTGTTACTTTTATATGTATTCAGTAATTTCTTGTGCTGTGTAACCATAGTTAAGGTTAGTAGCATAAGATTTTTACAATGGTACCCATTCTCATATAATGTGCTTTGTTATTTTGATTAACTCTTTTTTTTTTCAACTCATTTTTTTATTTCTTTTGGTGCCTGGATATGTGTTAAACATCAATTATCATACTTTCAGTTTGCTTTGCCACCAGTTTTTTACAACTATTACAGCTGATGAACCTGCTCCTGGTTTGAAGACAATCTTTTGCTTCAAAGTTCCCGATCAAAGGTCTGGCAATGTAAGCTATTTAATATATAGTGTATTTACTTTCTCTCTTTTGTTTTCCTGAGAATGCAAAGAACTTATGAAATTTTGCTATCAGAAAATCCTCTGCTCCCTAAAGATTCACAGATATGCAAATGCTAACCATTGTGATTTCTGCTCTTTTGATAATTATATTTTAACAGGTGGAAGTACACTATCTGCATGACTATGCAGCTGTAAGCTCAAGCATTGGGCTGACAGTTTACCCCACTGTTAATTTCTCTGGTGTGATTGGGACCAATGTCGCCTCACTTGGAACAGATCTTTCATTCGACACCAAAACTGGGGACTTCATCAAATGCAATGCTGGAGTTAGCTTGTCAAAAGTTGACCTAATTGCCTCATTGACTTTGTGAGTAGTTTCTCTTTGTGCAAATCATTTTGAAATGCCGGATCAACATGCATGGTTTCTGCTTATTGTGAAGTGATCTGGCTGCAATGTAATACCTGACTTCCTAAAGTAGATTGATTGAAAAAAGTATCATTGGAACAACTCTTCCTTGTGGAAGTATGTAGGCATGTTCCTTGTTTTAGTTTCATGCTCTTTCTAGATCCTAATATTAATACCCCTTGCTACAAGTTTTTTATTTAAAAAAAAAGAAGCTCAAGTGGATATGTG
The DNA here is from genome assembly GCA_027405865.1 of Salix purpurea. NCBI lineage: Eukaryota > Viridiplantae > Streptophyta > Magnoliopsida > Malpighiales > Salicaceae > Salix > Salix purpurea. Next base: position 13,597,185 of record CM050333.1, read on the forward strand.
AAAAAATAGGGGCAAAAAAGGGACAGAATAGGATGAAATCATATTGAAATCTACATTTTCAAGTGTCAAATTGGTTAATATCTTCTTTTCTATACCCCATGTAATTTATATATTTATCTCCTTTGTCTTGGTTTTCATTTTTCTCTTTTGTAATCTGTAGCTTGTTTTGTGTATCCTTAACTTGATTTTGCAATCAAGTTATTTTTAACAATCAAATTGTTTTTTGCATTTTCTTATGATTACATTTAATTTTTGTTAGTAAAATCTACATTCGAGTGTTAAATCATAAAATTAGGAACTTGTAATAATTATTTCTCTTCTATATATATATATATTTAAAAATAATTTTAATGTATTGATGTTAAGAGAAAAAATATATATTTATATATATATATATATATATATATATATATATATATTATATTGCCACTTGAGATCCTGGCTTCTCTCTCGTTGCTTCATGTGTATGATAGAAGTGAGTTGGCTCATTCATTAAATTAGTATAGTATTTGGCATGCTTATAATGTATGCTTTGGATCCATTGACTGAACAATGCTGGCAAAGCAGGTGCTCTTGTTCAGCATGAGTGGCGGCCAAAGTCTTTCTTCACCGTTTCTGGAGAGGTAGACACCAAGGCGATCGAGAAGATTGCAACGAAAAGGCCCGGAGGTGGGCATTAGAATGCAGCATAGATGTCTCTCTAGACTCACTTTCTTCTGTTCTTAAGGTTAAGGTTGGTTGTTACTCTTTCGACAACGCTCTCATGGTGATGCCTCTCTTTTTGTTTTACTGGTTTTCAAAGTAAATAAAATTTATTTTAAGGGTCATACCATGCCTTCTCCTTATGAATTCTCGGAATCTTTTGCTCATTCCAAGTAAACTGAGGTGGAATATCAGTTATTTTAGAGGGTTTAGTTCATAATTTTGGTTCCCTCAATTTGCATTTCTGCAGTTCTATATCAGGTTTTACTTTCTTTATGGCATTGCTGAAGATGGTTTACCAAAGTACTGTTAATTTCTTGTTTGGTTGTGCCGAAATGCTAAATAGTGAGTGATATTGACTCACTATATGTCATGACCAGGTTTTGCCACCAATTCTTGATTTATATTGTCCTTTCTATTGCGACCCGACGCCCAATATGGATGTTATAGATTTCTTCTCTATTTTAAACACATTTCTGGAACCGGGTGAGAGAGGCTGTCATGCCAGGCATTGCTCTTAGTTGTAGTCTTTTTTTAAGATTTTGATTGGTACAGCGGAAGAGAATGGATTTTGATGGTCTTTTATTAGTCTTAGACTTTTGAGAAATAATCCCCTTCTAGATTTTTTTTTGTTTTTATTTTTGAACATTTTTTTACTCCCGGTTTATGATTCCATTTCATCCATTCAGAAATAATACCCTTCCATCCCTCTTTTGAGAATGGGTTTTTTGGTGTATTGCTAGGAAAGCTAAACTTGAATGGCTGCTGCTGTTTGTTCTTGCATTGTTTTTTTGTCAACTTAATAGTTTCTGTAGTCAACCTGGGTTTTTTCTGTTGCTGTCTTTGTCAACTCTTTGGCATGGACGCTGCTTGTGCTTATTAGATGAAGGTATGTTTTGCATTTTTTTCAAGGAGATCCTGCCAAGTGTCATAAGATGAGAATGATCTAGCATAAGTAGGGTGCTTAGTAGTCAAATAGAGTCTTATGATGTTACCATGAAAACTCTATTCGTTCAGCTATTGTCTTACATTTTATTTTTTAACTTGTTACAAATGTTATACGAGGATAAGGATTTTCACGACAACTTACAACATGCTCCCTCATTTTGATGAAAACTTATAGTTTCAACTTCTTACATCAAGTCTAAGTTTTTGTCCCCCTCTGGGTTACGACGGGTTATTTTTATTCAATTGATGAATTGATATTGATCTGGATTCCTTATGGTTTCATGAATACTCGTATGGAGTAAGATTGTCAAATTGATGGGATTTTTTCTTTTTTGCATCCATCTCATGGATGAAAATTTTTGGAGCTTAGTGTTTGAGTTTGTTTGATCATTTTGCGGGGGTCGTATAAGAGTTCTTAGGTGTAAGGAACATTCAAGGTCTTCAGTTTTTTTGAGTGTTTAATTCATTACATGCTCCTTTTCTTTTTGTGTTTTAATCCTTATGTCTCGCTTTAGAATTCTGAGTTTAGGATAGCATCAAGCATTAAACTTTTATTTTTTGACTATAGGATGGCATCAAGTATCAAGGAATGCCATAAAGCCAACTAGTAGCTTAGGAGATGCTTTACAAAGAGGATGCAGATTTTCTGGTAGCCCCTCTTCTCTTGTTTTCATTTCTTTTTAATTTTGACAGTTCTGTATCTACCATTTGCTTCTTTTGTTTTATTTTGTGCAGACAAGATTTTGAGTGCATGGTCTAGGATGCAGATTTTGTCTTTTCAAGAGCATGCACTTGAACAACGATCATCATTGCATGATGCTTTTGGAAGCTGCAGTCTTATATTTTTTATGGTACGCGGTTCTTACGTCTTTAATGGAGGTATGGTCTGATATTTAAATACCACGCTCAATAGACCCTTGTAGTTTTTGAATGGAAAATAGAGTCTGTGTACTTAAGGAAATTAACTTGCCATTGCTTGGGTTGCATCCTTTTCATTTTCAACGTAGTGCACTCTACTAAGGCATTGATTGTTTTTTACTGGTTCTAGTTTTAGGCCTAAGCTCTCTTTTATTAGTTCTTCCAATTTCATGTATAAGCAAATACCATCATTGCCTATTCCTCATTTGCTCGGGTTTTCTTCATGCATATTGCATTTTTCCTTAAACCAATCTATTAGGCTCTTATAATTAAATACATACTAGGCAGAAAAGTGCTTTCTAGCTTTTGATTTTTATTGTTATTTGTATTGTCCGTTGCAGCTTGTACTTTAACTGTGCTTTGATTGCTTTCTTCTTCTTCTTTAAGGATTAAGTTATCTGTTTCCAAGGGCAATCAAATGATGACGGTATCCATAACTATCTAAGCACCAAATAACTTGTCCTTTCATTTTATATGATTATTATAAAAAAAAAGGTATGTTTGTGACTTGCTCTTTCATTTCATATAATTATTATTAGATGAAGGTATGTTTTGCATTTTTTTCAAGGAGATCCTGCCAAGTGTCATAAGATGAGAATGAACTAGCAGAAGTAGGGTGCTTAGTAGTCAAATAGAGTCTTATGATGTTACCATGAAAACTCTATTCGTTCAGCTATTGTCTTACATTTTATTTTTTAACTTGTTACAAATGTTATACGAGGATAAGGATTTTCACGACAACTTACAACATGCTCCCTCATTTTGATGAAAACTTATAGTTTCAACTTCTTACATCAAGTCTAAGTTTTTGTCCCCCTCTGGGTTACGACGGGTTATTTTTATTCAATTGATGAATTGATATTGATCTGGATTCCTTATGGTTTCATGAATACTCGTATGGAGTAAGATTGTCAAATTGATGGGATTTTTTCTTTTTTGCATCCATCTCATGGATGAAAATTTCTGGAGCTTAGTGTTTGAGTTTGTTTGATCATTTTGCGGGGGTCGTATAAGAGTTCTAAGGTGTAAGGAACATTCAAGGTCTTCAGTTTTTTTGAGTGTTTAATTCATTACATGCTCCTTTTCTTTTTGTGTTTTAATCCTTATGTCTCGCTTTAGAATTCTGAGTTTAGGATAGCATCAAGCATTAAACTTTTATTTTTTGACTATAGGATGGCATCAAGTATCAAGGAATGCCATAAAGCCAACTAGTAGCTTAGGAGATGCTTTACAAAGAGGATGCAGATTTTCTGGTAGCCCCTCTCCTCTTGTTTTCATTTCTTTTTAATTTTGACAGTTCTGTATCTACCATTTGCTTCTTTTGTTTTATTTTGTGCAGACAAGATTTTGAGTGCATGGTCTAGGATGCAGATTTTGTCTTTTCAAGAGCATGCACTTGAACAACGATCATCATTGCATGATGCTTTTGGAAGCTGCAGTCTTATATTTTTTATGGTACGCGGTTCTTACGTCTTTAATGGAGGTATGGTCTGATATTTAAATACCACGCTCAATAGACCCTTGTAGTTTTTGAATGGAAAATAGAGTCTGTGTACTTAAGGAAATTAACTTGCCATTGCTTGGGTTGCATCCTTTTCATTTTCAACGTAGTGCACTCTACTAAGGCATTGATTGTTTTTTACTGGTTCTAGTTTTAGGCCTAAGCTCTCTTGTATTAGTTCTTCCAATTTCATGTATAAGCAAATATCATCATTGCCTATTCCTCATTTGCTCGTGTTTTCTTCATGCATATTGCATTTTTCCTTAAACCAATCTATTAGGCTCTTATAATTAAATACATACTAGGCAGAAAAGTGCTTTCTAGCTTTTGATTTTTATTGTTATTTGTATTGTCCGTTGCAGCTTGTACTTTAACTGTGCTTTGATTGCTTTCTTCTTCTTCTTTAAGGATTAAGTTATCTGTTTCCAAGGGCAATCAAATGATGACGGTATCCATAACTATCTAAGCACCAAATAACTTGTCCTTTCATTTTATATGATTATTATCAAAAAAAGGTATGTTTGTGACTTGCTCTTTCATTTCATATAATTATTATTAGATGAAGGTATGTTTTGCATTTTTTTCAAGGAGATCCTGCCAAGTGTCATAAGATGAGAATGAACTAGCAGAAGTAGGGTGCTTAGTAGTCAAATAGAGTCTTATGATGTTACCATGAAAACTCTATTCGTTCAGCTATTGTCTTACATTTTATTTTTTAACTTGTTACAAATGTTATACGAGGATAAGGATTTTCACGACAACTTACAACATGCTCCCTCATTTTGATGAAAACTTATAGTTTCAACTTCTTACATCAAGTCTAAGTTTTTGTCCCCCTCTGGGTTACGACGGGTTATTTTTATTCAATTGATGAATTGATATTGATCTGGATTCCTTATGGTTTCATGAATACTCGTATGGAGTAAGATTGTCAAATTGATGGGATTTTTTCTTTTTTGCATCCATCTCATGGATGAAAATTTTTGGAGCTTAGTGTTTGAGTTTGTTTGATCATTTTGCGGGGGTCGTATAAGAGTTCTAAGGTGTAAGGAACATTCAAGGTCTTCAGTTTTTTTGAGTGTTTAATTCATTACATGCTCCTTTTCTTTTTGTGTTTTAATCCTTATGTCTCGCTTTAGAATTCTGAGTTTAGGATAGCATCAAGCATTAAACTTTTATTTTTTGACTATAGGATGGCATCAAGTATCAAGGAATGCCATAAAGCCAACTAGTAGCTTAGGAGATGCTTTACAAAGAGGATGCAGATTTTCTGGTAGCCCCTCTCCTCTTGTTTTCATTTCTTTTTAATTTTGACAGTTCTGTATCTACCATTTGCTTCTTTTGTTTTATTTTGTGCAGACAAGATTTTGAGTGCATGGTCTAGGATGCAGATTTTGTCTTTTCAAGAGCATGCACTTGAACAACGACCATCATTGCATGATGCTTTTGGAAGCTGCAGTCTTATATTTTTTATGGTACGCGGTTCTTACGTCTTTAATGGAGGTATGGTCTGATATTTAAATACCACGCTCAATAGACCCTTGTAGTTTTTGAATGGAAAATAGAGTCTGTGTACTTAAGGAAATTAACTTGCCATTGCTTGGGTTGCATCCTTTTCATTTTCAACGTAGTGCACTCTACTAAGGCATTGATTGTTTTTTACTGGTTCTAGTTTTAGGCCTAAGCTCTCTTGTATTAGTTCTTCCAATTTCATGTATAAGCAAATATCATCATTGCCTATTCCTCATTTGCTCGTGTTTTCTTCATGCATATTGCATTTTTCCTTAAACCAATCTATTAGGCTCTTATAATTAAATACATACTAGGCAGAAAAGTGCTTTCTAGCTTTTGATTTTTATTGTTATTTGTATTGTCCGTTGCAGCTTGTACTTTAACTGTGCTTTGATTGCTTTCTTCTTCTTCTTTAAGGATTAAGTTATCTGTTTCCAAGGGCAATCAAATGATGACGGTATCCATAACTATCTAAGCACCAAATAACTTGTCCTTTCATTTTATATGATTATTATCAAAAAAAGGTATGTTTGTGACTTGCTCTTTCATTTCATATAATTATTATTAGATGAAGGTATGTTTTGCATTTTTTTCAAGGAGATCCTGCCAAGTGTCATAAGATGAGAATGAACTAGCAGAAGTAGGGTGCTTAGTAGTCAAATAGAGTCTTATGATGTTACCATGAAAACTCTATTCGTTCAGCTATTGTCTTACATTTTATTTTTTAACTTGTTACAAATGTTATACGAGGATAAGGATTTTCACGACAACTTACAACATGCTCCCTCATTTTGATGAAAACTTATAGTTTCAACTTCTTACATCAAGTCTAAGTTTTTGTCCCCCTCTGGGTTACGACGGGTTATTTTTATTCAATTGATGAATTGATATTGATCTGGATTCCTTATGGTTTCATGAATACTCGTATGGAGTAAGATTGTCAAATTGATGGGATTTTTTCTTTTTTGCATCCATCTCATGGATGAAAATTTTTGGAGCTTAGTGTTTGAGTTTGTTTGATCATTTTGCGGGGGTCGTATAAGAGTTCTAAGGTGTAAGGAACATTCAAGGTCTTCAGTTTTTTTGAGTGTTTAATTCATTACATGCTCCTTTTCTTTTTGTGTTTTAATCCTTATGTCTCGCTTTAGAATTCTGAGTTTAGGATAGCATCAAGCATTAAACTTTTATTTTTTGACTATAGGATGGCATCAAGTATCAAGGAATGCCATAAAGCCAACTAGTAGCTTAGGAGATGCTTTACAAAGAGGATGCAGATTTTCTGGTAGCCCCTCTCCTCTTGTTTTCATTTCTTTTTAATTTTGACAGTTCTGTATCTACCATTTGCTTCTTTTGTTTTATTTTGTGCAGACAAGATTTTGAGTGCATGGTCTAGGATGCAGATTTTGTCTTTTCAAGAGCATGCACTTGAACAACGACCATCATTGCATGATGCTTTTGGAAGCTGCAGTCTTATATTTTTTATGGTACGCGGTTCTTACGTCTTTAATGGAGGTATGGTCTGATATTTAAATACCACGCTCAATAGACCCTTGTAGTTTTTGAATGGAAAATAGAGTCTGTGTACTTAAGGAAATTAACTTGCCATTGCTTGGGTTGCATCCTTTTCATTTTCAACGTAGTGCACTCTACTAAGGCATTGATTGTTTTTTTACTGGTTCTAGTTTTAGGCCTAAGCTCTCTTTTATTAGTTCTTCCAATTTCATGTATAAGCAAATACCATCATTGCCTATTCCTCATTTGCTCGTGTTTTCTTCATGCATATTGCATTTTTCCTTAAACCAATCTATTAGGCTCTTATAATTAAATACATACTAGGTAGAAAAGTGCTTTCTAGCTTTTGATTTTTATTGTTATTTGTATTGTCCGTTGCAGCTTGTACTTTAACTGTGCTTTGATTGCTTTCTTCTTCTTCTTTAAGGATTAAGTTATCTGTTTCCAAGGGCAATCAAATGATGACGGTATCCATAACTATCTAAGCACCAAATAACTTGTCCTTTCATTTTATATGATTATTATAAAAAAAAAGGTATGTTTGTGACTTGCTCTTTCATTTCATATAATTATTATTAAATGAAGGTATGTTTTGCATTTTTTTCAAGGAGATCCTGCCAAGTGTCATAAGATGAGAATGAACTAGCAGAAGTAGGGTGCTTAGTAGTCAAATAGAGTCTTATGATGTTACCATGAAAACTCTATTCGTTCAGCTATTGTCTTACATTTTATTTTTTAACTTGTTACAAATGTTATACGAGGATAAGGATTTTCACGACAACTTACAACATGCTCCCTCATTTTGATGAAAACTTATAGTTTCAACTTCTTACATCAAGTCTAAGTTTTTGTCCCCCTCTGGGTTACGACGGGTTATTTTTATTCAATTGATGAATTGATATTGATCTGGATTCCTTATGGTTTCATGAATACTCGTATGGAGTAAGATTGTCAAATTGATGGGATTTTTTCTTTTTTGCATCCATCTCATGGATGAAAATTTTTGGAGCTTAGTGTTTGAGTTTGTTTGATCATTTTGCGGGGGTCGTATAAGAGTTCTAAGGTGTAAGGAACATTCAAGGTCTTCAGTTTTTTTGAGTGTTTAATTCATTACATGCTCCTTTTCTTTTTGTGTTTTAATCCTTATGTCTCGCTTTAGAATTCTGAGTTTAGGATAGCATCAAGCATTAAACTTTTATTTTTTGACTATAGGATGGCATCAAGTATCAAGGAATGCCATAAAGCCAACTAGTAGCTTAGGAGATGCTTTACAAAGAGGATGCAGATTTTCTGGTAGCCCCTCTCCTCTTGTTTTCATTTCTTTTTAATTTTGACAGTTCTGTATCTACCATTTGCTTCTTTTGTTTTATTTTGTGCAGACAAGATTTTGAGTGCATGGTCTAGGATGCAGATTTTGTCTTTTCAAGAGCATGCACTTGAACAACGACCATCATTGCATGATGCTTTTGGAAGCTGCAGTCTTATATTTTTTATGGTACGCGGTTCTTACGTCTTTAATGGAGGTATGGTCTGATATTTAAATACCACGCTCAATAGACCCTTGTAGTTTTTGAATGGAAAATAGAGTCTGTGTACTTAAGGAAATTAACTTGCCATTGCTTGGGTTGCATCCTTTTCATTTTCAACGTAGTGCACTCTACTAAGGCATTGATTGTTTTTTACTGGTTCTAGTTTTAGGCCTAAGCTCTCTTGTATTAGTTCTTCCAATTTCATGTATAAGCAAATATCATCATTGCCTATTCCTCATTTGCTCGTGTTTTCTTCATGCATATTGCATTTTTCCTTAAACCAATCTATTAGGCTCTTATAATTAAATACATACTAGGCAGAAAAGTGCTTTCTAGCTTTTGATTTTATTGTTATTTGTATTGTCTGTTGCAGCTTGTACTTTAACTGTGCTTTGATTGCTTTCTTCTTCTTCTTTAAGGATTAAGTTATCTGTTTCCAAGGGCAATCAAATGATGACGGTATCCATAACTATCTAAGCACCAAATAACTTGTCCTTTCATTTTATATGATTATTATCAAAAAAAGGTATGTTTGTGACTTGCTCTTTCATTTCATATAATTATTATTAGATGAAGGTATGTTTTGCATTTTTTTCAAGGAGATCCTGCCAAGTGTCATAAGATGAGAATGAACTAGCAGAAGTAGGGTGCTTAGTAGTCAAATAGAGTCTTATGATGTTACCATGAAAACTCTATTCGTTCAGCTATTGTCTTACATTTTATTTTTTAACTTGTTACAAATGTTATACGAGGATAAGGATTTTCACGACAACTTACAACATGCTCCCTCATTTTGATGAAAACTTATAGTTTCAACTTCTTACATCAAGTCTAAGTTTTTGTCCCCCTCTGGGTTACGACGGGTTATTTTTATTCAATTGATATTGATCTGGATTCCTTATGGTTTCATGAATACTCGTATGGAGTAAGATTGTCAAATTGATGGGATTTTTTCTTTTTTGCATCCATCTCATGGATGAAAATTTTTGGAGCTTAGTGTTTGAGTTTGTTTGATCATTTTGCGGGGGTCGTATAAGAGTTCTAAGGTGTAAGGAACATTCAAGGTCTTCAGTTTTTTTGAGTGTTTAATTCATTACATGCTCCTTTTCTTTTTGTGTTTTAATCCTTATGTCTCGCTTTAGAATTCTGAGTTTAGGATAGCATCAAGCATTAAACTTTTATTTTTTGACTATAGGATGGCATCAAGTATCAAGGAATGCCATAAAGCCAACTAGTAGCTTAGGAGATGCTTTACAAAGAGGATGCAGATTTTCTGGTAGCCCCTCTCCTCTTGTTTTCATTTCTTTTTAATTTTGACAGTTCTGTATCTACCATTTGCTTCTTTTGTTTTATTTTGTGCAGACAAGATTTTGAGTGCATGGTCTAGGATGCAGATTTTGTCTTTTCAAGAGCATGCACTTGAACAACGACCATCATTGCATGATGCTTTTGGAAGCTGCAGTCTTATATTTTTTATGGTACGCGGTTCTTACGTCTTTAATGGAGGTATGGTCTGATATTTAAATACCACGCTCAATAGACCCTTGTAGTTTTTGAATGGAAAATAGAGTCTGTGTACTTAAGGAAATTAACTTGCCATTGCTTGGGTTGCATCCTTTTCATTTTCAACGTAGTGCACTCTACTAAGGCATTGATTGTTTTTTACTGGTTCTAGTTTTAGGCCTAAGCTCTCTTTTATTAGTTCTTCCAATTTCATGTATAAGCAAATACCATCATTGCCTATTCCTCATTTGCTCGTGTTTTCTTCATGCATATTGCATTTTTCCTTAAACCAATCTATTAGGCTCTTATAATTAAATACATTCTAGGCAGAAAAGTGCTTTCTAGCTTTTGATTTTTATTGTTATTTGTATTGTCCGTTGCAGCTTGTACTTTAACTGTGCTTTGATTGCTTTCTTCTTCTTCTTTAAGGATTAAGTTATCTGTTTCCAAGGGCAATCAAATGATGACGGTATCCATAACTATCTAAGCACCAAATAACTTGTCATTTCATTTTATATGATTATTATCAAAAAAAAGGTATGTTTGTGACTTGCTCTTTCATTTTATATAATTATTATTAGATGAAGGTATGTTTTGCATTTTTTTCAAGGAGATCCTGCCAAGTGTCATAAGATGAGAATGAACTAGCAGAAGTAGGGTGCTTAGTAGTCAAATAGAGTCTTATGATGTTACCATGAAAACTCTATTCGTTCAGCTATTGTCTTACATTTTATTTTTTAACTTGTTACAAATGTTATACGAGGATAAGGATTTTCACGACAACTTACAACATGCTCCCTCATTTTGATGAAAACTTATAGTTTCAACTTCTTACATCAAGTCTAAGTTTTTCTCCCCTTCTGGGTTACGACGGGTTATTTTTATTCAATTGATGAATTGATATTGATCTGGATTCCTTATGGTTTCATGAATACTCGTATGGAGTAAGATTGTCAAATTGATGGGATTTTTTCTTTTTTGCATCCATCTCATGGATGAAAATTTCTGGAGCTTAGTGTTTGAGTTTGTTTGATCATTTTGCGGGGGTCGTATAAGAGTTCTAAGGTGTAAGGAACATTCAAGGTCTTCAGTTTTTTTGAGTGTTTAATTCATTACATGCTCCTTTTCTTTTTGTGTTTTAATCCTTATGTCTCTCCTTAGAATTCTGAGTTGAGGATAGCATCAAGCATTAAACTTTTATTTTTTGACTATAGGATGGCATCAAGTATCAAGGAATGCCATAGAGGTAACTAGTAGCTTAGGAGATGCTTTACAAAGAGGAATTATGTTTCTTTTCCATTACTTTCATAATCTGTCATTGTTCGTTTCCATTAAACTTTCTTTCTTTGAACATTTTGTTTATTTTTTTAATTTTTGTCGATGTTTCTGAACTCTAATGTTTGCAAGAATGTTGGGCCTCATGTTTATACTGGTAATTATCTAGGATCCGAGCTTAGTTTCAAGTTAATCTAGGAGTATGAATTGTTTTAGGTATCACACGACATAATTTTTTATTTGGTAAGTTTTGGGATTTGTTGATGGTGGTGAAGAGTTAGGTATTCTTGAGAAATGTTTTTTTGTAGCTCTATTCGATGTTAGAAGTACTTGGTTCTTTCAATATTTGCTTGCTAAATATATTTGGTGCATGAGCAGCCTTTGCTTGAAGATCTCTCTATATGAGAATTTTCATGACAAATTATATCATTCTCTCATTTTGAAGAAAATATATAGTCTTAACTTCTTACATCAAGTCTAAGCTTTTGTCCATGTCTATGCTTTTATATATATATAAATATAGATAATACCTTGTTTTTTTCTCAATTTATAAATTGATAGTGATATGGTTTCATTAAAACTTGCATGGAGTAAGATTGGGGGACTGATGGAGTCTTTGATTTTGCTCTATTCTATGCTAGAAGTATTTGGTTCTTTCAATACTTTTTGCCTTTGCTTTATGAACTCTCTTTATGTTTTTTAGAGATTAGTGGACGCAAATGGAGCATTTGAAATTTGTATCAGCTGCCTGTTGTTTGTCTGCCACTGAATTCTTCTCTAAGGTTAATGCTTATGTCCTTTTTTCTTCATCTAAATTGATGTTTTTTACTCTTTTGATGATTGTTTTTGACGTCTTACCCTTTCCATATGTATATGCAATGTAGCTTTGGTTATGTCTTTTTCAGGCATTGTTACGTGATTTTGCCTTCTGATTTTAAAGAATTATGTTTTCAATCGTAGGTGTTTCCTAACTTCCCTTCTATTTTTTTATTAAGACAAGTGTTTATTAAACTTTCTTTTACATTATAGTCAACAACTTTCATTTTGTTCTTTGACCTTGCTCAATAGATCTCCTAGGGTTTCAGTTCAAATTTTGACTTTAGGATGGCATCAAGCATCAAGGAATGCCATAAAGTTAACAAGTTATTATTGCTCAGGAGAAGCTTTACAAAGAGGAGTCATTTTTCTTTTCCACTACTTTCATGATCTATCCTTGTTCCTTTCCATTAAACTTTCTTTCTTTGAACATTTTTTATTTATTTTGCGTGGATGTTTCTAAACAAATGTTTGCAAGAATGTTGTGCCATATTTCTGTAATTTTATTTTTACAATTTAATCCTCATAAAAGAGTATGACATTTGTCAAGCTAGGGAGTGGTTGATGTACTATTGAACTCTTTATTTGTCAAGTTGTCTTGCCAGGAATAATGAGTTTTGATTGAATCTTCTACTCTTGATCCTAACGAATTTGCAGGGAAATGAGTATCTGTATTATATAGTTTAACTTTTTTAGTTGAGCTACAATGTGAGTTTATTTATGCATCCATTGATTGACCTTTTTGGCTTTATTTTTAGTATTAATGAAAAAATTGTGTTTAGTATAAGATCCTGATTGTTTTGCATATGTGAAGTTTCAAAATGTTTCAATGCTCTGAACTTTCCCTTAACTCTGTTTTTTATCATACAAATCCGATACTTGTATAGAGCTTGGGTCTGAGTTCTAAACATATGTTTTTTAGGATCTCATCAAGCATCCTAGGGGATGGTCTAAAAATTGGACAAGGAATTCTCAACTCAACGCAGTCTACTAATGGAATGATTACTTTTTACAGGTTGTTCCAGTTTTAGGAGTAAGCTTTTTCCAATGTTTTCTATTTCTCATCTACTCTTGTTTTTTTACCCAGCACAACAATGGTTCTTCCGATATGAGGTATAAGCATTTACCAATGTTAGCTACTTGTCACTTACAACTGTTTTCTCTTAACTGATCACAGTCTAATAAGCCAGTGATTCCTTTTTAATGGTTTTTTCCATTCAGGGATAAACTTTTACCAAAGTTGGCTATTGCTCATATGCTCGTGTGTCTTAACTCAACGCAATCTACTAACTCTTACCATTGTTGACTATTTTTCATCAGCTCATGTTTCTAAAACCAGTCTCCTAGGTTCTTTTAATTAAATAAATATCAAGTTACAGAGTGGTTTTTGTCTTTTGATTTAACACATTATAGGATGGTGACGACAGAACTAGTCATTTGATTTCAGGTTCTGGTATCCCTCTCCTCTCGTTTTCATCTCTTTCTTTTGTTTTTTTTGCTAGTTAGTTTAGGGTTTTATCGATGTTTGAAAACTAGGTGTTTTTTTCCTAGTGTCTGAACTTTGCTTGCATGTTTTTCTAGGGACCCCAAGTTATGAAGGAACATTTATGGATTGCAACTTTGTTGGAGTGTTTGTTTCATTACCTTACTCCTTTCTTTATTTTTCAGGTTGTCGTGCCAGGAATAATGAGTGTTGACTGTTCCTCATTTGCTCATTTTTCTAAAACTAGTCTTTTAGGTTCTTTTCATTAAATACATATCAGGTAACCGAGAGGTCTTTTGAGATTTGATTTAACACAGTATAGGGTGTTGACGACAAGATTAATTGTTTGATTTCAGGTTCTGGTAGCCCCTCTCCTCTCGTTTTCATTTCTTTCTTTTGTTTTATTTGCTAATTAGTTTAGGCTTTTATCGATGTTTGTAAACTAGGCGTTTTTTCCTGGTGTCTGAACTCTGCTTGCATGTTTTTCGAGGGACCCCTAGTAATCAAGGAACATTTATGGACTGCAACTTTGTTGGAGTGCTTGATTCATTACCTTACTCCTTTCTTTTATCTACTTGTCTTTCTGTTTTGCTTTAGAATCTTGAGTGCTCAGTCCAAGATACCAATGTATCTTTGGAGAAGAATGAATGTGAACAAAAACATTTATCACGTGATGTTTTGGAAGGCTTAGTCTTAAGTGGTTTGATATAATTTCTATTCTATACTACATTTGATATTTTGTTCTGTTTGTATGTAGCGACGAGGCCTCTATTATAGTTTTTGAATGGAAAAATAGTATGTGCTTTTCAAGTTCTCAAGGAATTGATTAAGTTGGCATTGCTTGGGCTACATTCTTTTATTTTCACTTTGTGGAGATTTTGGGTAACTGATCACTTGACGACTATAACAAGCAAAGCATCTTTCACCTTGACTTTTCTGTTGGATCCATGATTTTTCATCAATCTGTTGTTTTGCATGTTTTCCCTAGATTAATCGGTTTTCAGTTAACATGCAAGACTAGGAGTACCTTGGGGGTGTTTAATGCATATACTCTTCAATTTCAATGCTTGTTATACTTTTTTTTTTATTTTGTGTGGAAAATAGGTAACACTGGGGTGGTTATCATGGTCACATACTTTGAATGATAAGATATGTGTAAAGGATGCTTCTTGTGTTGGAGATATGTTCTTTTAATTTCCTTTTGTATATTTTAATATAATTTATACTGGTTTATTAGCTAGCATTTGAGTTCAATTGTGCGTACATTCAGGAGTCTATCAACTGCTTTAAGGAAGACTGTTGTAGTTCTTTGAGGCTTTGGAAGTGATTTATTATTATTTTTTGCCTGCTTCATAATTGAGCTCATCAATACAGCTGCTGGGTTTACTCTTTTTATCTCCATGCGCTTTTCAAATAGGTCTTACGCCACTAGTTATTTTGTTTTAATTTGTCTAGATGATTATGTTTTCAACAAGATTACATGAAGTGTTTCCAAGCTGGCCTTTTGATTTTCCATCAATTCAGGTGTTTCCTTACTTCTCTATTTCATTCTAGTCAACAATAATAATTTCCTAAATTATAACTACCGTTTGAATTCACCTTGAATGTTTTTCTAGGAAACCTCCAATTTACCAGGGAACATTTCCTGACTGTAATCTCTTAAGAATGTTTGATTAATTGCCACCTCTATTCTATTATCTACATTTCTCTGTCTTTCTTGAGAATTTATATATTTAGTCTGAGATATCGATTATGTGTCTTTCTAGGATCTTTAATCTGAGCAGATGTCTCCACTGAATCATGCTTTGGAATCCTCTATCTTTGTATTTGCTTGCCACAAAACTTCTAATTCAAGGTCGCGGACTTCTTACAATATAATCTATGCATAAGATACTTTTGAAACTTTCCTTGCATGCTTTTCAAAAAAAGTTTCTTCCTTGTTGCTTATTGTTTGTTTTACATTGGGTTCATTTAATCTAGTGAAGACATAAAGTCTGAATTTGTCTGTTCCGCCTCTCATCACAAACATAAGAGATGGTTCTGTGTAAAACGAGGAGTTATGATGGTGAATTATCAAGTTGTTATTCATCTAAGTTAAACAGTTGTACCCTTGAGCTTTTTGTTTAAGCTTTTTAGCTTCTGAGTGTAAAATTTAAGCTTGAAAAAAGTCAACAAACTATGACAGTGAGTTTTTCATGTACAAGATGCTTGTCAATTCTTTTCCATGTTACAAGGAAATCCTTGAATTCCTTTGAAATTATCAAAATCCCTACCCTCACGTTAACGCTGATTAGTATGATGACTAATGTGTTACAAAACAGTTTGCTAAGTAGAGTGGCAGGAAAATCTTTGTGGTTGCCTCTAGACACTATCTGTATTTCTAAATTTTTCCTTCACTTAATATCTTGCTTATTCCTTTTTATGTTTTCTAGGCTCTTATGTTTTGTTGAAAGAGACAGACATGGATTAATCATCTAGCTGCTAGGGATACTCACTGCTTGATTGATAGCAACCGACTCTTACATCATGCAATGTGCTGCTTCATTTTTTGATTTCTTAGGACCACTAGATACTAGCTGAATTTCATATGCTCTTCATGTAACGATAAATATTAATAGTTGATCTTAGTTTCAGCCACCTTCTACAATTTAAACTAAAATTCTCTCTTTGTTGACACTTAGTTTCCTAAATTGAAGTTACATGAAAGAAAGCAGCGGATCATGATGAGATGAGATGAGAGTGCAATTCAAAAGAACAGGTATATATGATCCTATCCTCGTCACTATTGTGTATTTGCATTGATGGCTTAGCATGAAGGGTTTTGTTGTTCAAGCATGCCTAACATGGAAGGGTGGAACAACAATAGGAGGTGAATGGCCAGTTAAATTGTAAGTTTGTGCTTAACTTGTTGACAGAATTATATTTCCAAAGGGTAAGTGGTGAAGTTGTTCGACCTTTTCTCTATTAGAGATTATCAAGAAGCATGATTCTTTCTATTCATGCTTCTTAAATTGTTTTGTATGATGGTCTTGATGCAATATGATAGGCTGGTAGTGAGCTTGAGACTATCTCTTGCATTGTCTATGCTTAAAATGAAGTAGTTGGTGTTGAAATATCTAATCATCCATTCTGTATTTTTTTTCCAGATGTTTGATTGTGTCAGGGCTGTATTTTCTTTATTTCTTCTATTATCTACATCTCCGGATGTCTACTAGAGTTTGCACTCTATGTACCCTTCTTTTTATGTGTGCTTGTACACAACCTAATAACTGCCTTGTTCACGTTGCATTCATCATGTTGCTATGCTTCTCTCTATGTGTTTTTTTCATAGACATTTGAAATGTGGTTGCGTGCATGTAACTCTGTCTGGCTTTGTTCACGTATTCAACATGTAGCTATTTCATTGCACATTTCCTCTGTGTGTCTTTTAGCTAAGTGTGGCTACATACATGTAATTTTGTTTGCCATGCATTGTGTGCAGCTCACAGCCAGCGTCCAGCCTAGGGTAAATAAGAGCGATGCTTGTGATGAGCAGCTAGCTGTCCTTGTTCATGTCGCCTTCCCCATGTAGCTATTTCCTCCTATTTTTCTTTGCTAATTACTTAATTCTCTTGCTCTATATTGTAATTTTGTCTGCCATGCGTCATGTGCAGCTCACAGCCAGTGTCAAGCCTAGGTAAATAAGAGCGATGCCTGCTAATTGCCTTTGTTCACGTCGCATTCACCATGTAGCTATTTCCACCTATTTTTCTATGTTTATTACTTAATTCTCTTGCTCTATATTGTTATTCGTTGGAATCCAAAATAAACCTTCCTTGCATGCTTTTCAAAAAAAGGTTTTTTTCCTGTTGTTTATTGTTTTTATTTACATTGGGTTCATTTAGTCTAGTGGAGACATAAAGGCTGAATTTGTTTGTTCCTCCTCTCTTCACAAACATAAGAGCTGGTTCTGTGTCAAACGAGGAGTCATTATGGTGAATTTTCAAGTTGTTATTCATCTAAGATAAACAGATGTACCCTTGAGCTTTTTGTTTAAACTTTTTAGCTTTTGAGTGTAAAATTTAAGCTTGAAAAAAGTCGACAAACTATGGCAGTGAGTTTTTCATGTATAAGATGCTCGCCAATTATTTTCCATGTTAAAACAAGGAAATCCTTGAATTCCTTTGAAATTATCAAAATCCATACGCTCATTTTAACACTAGTTGGTATGGAGATTGATGTGTTATAAAACAGTCTACTAACTAGAGTGGAAGGAAAATCTTTGTTGTTGTTTCTAAATTCTAAATCTGCAACTCATTTTTAAATTATTCCTTTGCTTAATATCTTGTTTACTCCAATTTATGTTTTACTAGCTCTTACGTTTTGTTGGAACAGATGGACATGGATACTCACTGCTTGATTGATAGCAACTGACTCTTACATCATGCAATGTGCTGCTTCATTTTTTTATTTCTTAGGACCACTAGATACTGGCTGAATTTCATATGCTCTTCATGTAACGATAAATATTAATAGTTGATCTTAGTTTCAGCCACCTTCTACAATTTAAACTAAAATTCTCTCTTTGTTGACACTTAGTTTCCTAAATTGAAGTTACATGAAAGAAAGCAGCGGATCATGATAAGATGAGATGAGAGTGCAATTCAAAAGAACAGGTATATATGATCCTATCCTCGTCACTACTGTGTATTTGCATTAATGGCTTAGCATGAAGGGTTTTGTTGTTCAAGCATGCCTAACATGGAAGGGTGGAACAACAATATGAGGTTTAGAAAAAAAATCTAGATGCAGGTAAAAAACTCTCAATTACACGGGATTGCTAGAGGAGGCCTACGCGTGGGACTTAGACACGAGTCAAATGGGTTGGCCTGGTATGTCACGCTCAACAACTCTTGGCCCTTTTTTTCTATTTTTTTTCTCAATTAATGCTTCTTTTTATATGTTTTTTTAAATATTTATATATAGATTAACAATAGTCTCCTTTTTATTTTGCTTAGATAACCTTTTTAAAATGATGGTAACTTTTTGGTCGTGTATTTAATTCTCAAAGAGTTTTTTTTTTTTTTTTCATTCATATTTTTTTATCTTTTGTATGGATGACATATTTTTGAGAAACAAAATCCATGTAATATTTCTAATATGTGTAGCCTTGCATTTTTTGTTTTTATTTTATTCATTCAATTTAATGTTTTTGTCTATCTGTATTATTGTTTGATTGAATGAAACATTGTTTGAAAAATCTCTCTTTCTGTAAGTGTCGCATGAAAAATCTATGAATAGAGAAAATGATAAGAAAAATAAAAAATAGCAAACAGGATTGTGTCATTGATGTAGTGATGACACGTGCTACCATAGAAGAGATAACTTGCTATAACAATTTCAAAGCTAGCTAGGAAAGTCATAGGTGGAACCTAAAGGAATCCATACACACCAATATAACTTAATTATGTTGTTTCATAGTTGTGTTTTATAAGGTTAGACAAAGGTTAAAAGAACAAAGAAATGGAAAATTCTCGAGTGTGATTTGGTTTTAAATAGGATGACCGAATCATGTTTAAGTTAGATTGCTCATACAAGCCATGTAGAGCCCACCTTGACACTATTGGATTTGAAACACGAGCCATGTAAGGGAAATGATACAAGGCAAAACTAGATAAACAAAAGAGAAATGAACTATGCTAACAACTTATTTTGTTTGATTTCATTTCAATTTTCATTTTTGTTTTTATTAAAAACTTATTGACATGTAATTAAATAAAGATGTTAAATAACATGACACATCACGACATCATGTTTGTTTGTATTGTATCCATCACTTATAATCCTAGTTCAATATTTAATTATCGTCTATTTTTAGAATTTATTAATGCTTGTGGTGAACAATTAATTTTATTGAATACATACTCAGTGTTTCGGAGTTTTCATTGTCAACCAAGAATTTTACATCTTCCATATTATTTTTCTAAGATTGAATTTACTTTTAATTAGATTCGTATTGTAGTATGAAACCTGGACTAGTAATAACATCACAAGGCTTCCGGTTGTAGTTGAATGTTCTTAGGAGACCATGGTTGGATTATGGCTTTCTATGCTTCTCATTCTATAAATAAATTCACACACATTAAAATACTTAAAAACCAAAAAATATTTATTTATTTATTATGAATAAAAAAAACTAGGTCCTCGAGTGAAGTTACTATTCATTACAATAGTATAATTACTATTTTACCCCTTGACCATTAAATATTTTTATACTAAAGCTTTACTATTCTTTTTTGTTAATATATCAAAAATTACTTACTCACCATTTATGAACTCTGTAACATTTATGTTTTATTGTTTCTTGACAACAGGTTCCATACTTTGAGATCTTTATTTTATATATTATATTTCACTAAACTCTTGTACTTAGAACCTCTTACCCCCAACTCTTGTATATTATTGAACTCCAATCCTTCAAATTTCTTTCTCAATTCTTATTTTAGACCTCGTTGAGCAGTTGTTACAAGTTTTTTTATAGGAATACTTGACCAATACTTTTCTTTAGCCTCCTTAAATCTATCTAAATACTGCTTCACAATCTCTCTAAGGTTTTGTTTCAATTTTACTAAATCAACCAACATAAACTTAAGCTCAATCCTAAAGAAAGTGTGCTTTCGTGTATGCATTTTTTGTTAATTAATTTGTGAACAACCTTATTTTAGAAATTCAAAATCAACATCTTCTCTATATTGGCAAATGAATCTAGCTAAATTTAAGAGTACATCTTGACCCTTAACCATTGAATAACATAAAATCTAGGAATCTAAATTTGGTGGGATAAAAGGGTATATTATATATATAAGTAGTCTAGATAGGGTCTCTTATAAGTTCTTTGAATTTGTTGAATCATTGGACCATAAGCTTCATAATTTGTTTTGACTTGCTTTATATGAGCTTATCATTGTCTTATGATCTGGACGACGGATTTGATAGATTAACTAGGATTGATTGAGATCGATCTAATATATTTTTGTTTTAATATAATTTAAAAAAAAAAATGTCTCGAATTTTATGAATCACATTATGTTCTTACTAATTGTCCGGGTTGTCTTTAGATCCATCACGTCAATCATGTCATATCAGGTGAGCCTCCACATAATTATTTTTTATTAAACAATATTAACATCGTGTGGATGTTTTGTTTTCATGTTAAAAAAAAACTGACACTAGTCAACGACCTAGTTATCCTATATACTTGGACATAGATTATCACCGTGTAGGTTTTTATTGTAGATTTCAATGGTTGTTTTGGTTTGGTTTGGTTTGATTTTTTGGTGTTCGATATACAGTTTGGTTTAGTTTTTTGGTGTTTGGGTTATGTTTTGTTGTGTTTTTTTTTCTTTCACTTAACTGGTGGCTGCTTTGCCACGTGTCTCGGTTGTTTTGTTTTTAGTTGTTTTTTTCATCTTAGGGCTTGCTTTTCCTTTTTTAATCTTTTTTGCATCTTTGGCCTGCTGTTTTCGTTCCGGATTTTGTGTTGATTGTTTTACATGGTTATTTGTTTAATCGTATTGACATTTGGTTTATTGTTGCTTCTGGTCTAGTAAGTATTGTAAGGCCATGGATCCATAATATGGGTTTAAGAATGGAAACAATAGCTGAAGATATCTGAATGCAATGCCCTACATCATTATTACGCATTGGTCTTAACATGGCTCCTACTTAATGTCTTAGATGTTAAGTTGGGAACATTCCTCTCCATGTCCTAAAGCTTTTATTGTTTTGTGTGATACCATACAATAAACCCATGTATAGTAATGTGTGTTTATATGTGCACGGGAATGTGTTAAGTTGTACACAACTTTATCTTGTGTGTGGATGTATGATTTAGACCAAAACTACATTTGTTAAGATTTCATGTTGATTCCATTTTTATTTTTTTTAAGTTGGTTGACCCGGCACCCAATCTTGTTGAAGAAAAAGAGAATGTGTTCATTGATATGGTTATATATTATTATTATGGTATAAACTAAAAGAAGTGTTTTTATTGAGCATTATTGCACTAAACACTATTCATTTAAAAAAAAATGTATATTTTTTCCTTCATAATTTTATATTTAATATTTAGTTTATTGGAGTTTAGAATTCATAATTTATTGTGGTTCGCCTCATATGTGATTAGCTTGGTTTCATAATCCGTCACGGGGTTGATAGGTTGCCTATATTATTTTTGTCTCTTTTTATTGTTGTTTTATTAAATTGTATTCTATAAAATTGAGTTGATTGAGAATTAGACTTTCTGATTTATTTTGGTTTTTCTATGAAGTTATCTTGGTCTTCTAATTCGCGTGGCGGGTTAAACCAGTTTGCTTGAGTTTTTGTTTGTCTTTTTTAGTTATTTTTATTTTATTTTATGCTTCAACATCCGGATTTATTATGAATAAGGTTTCATGATTTATTTTCATTGTTTTCTAAGAGGTTATATCTCAGCCTTATGACTCGGCTCATGTGATATAGGGGTTAGCTCGGGTAAACTTAGGTCATTTTATTGTCGTGTTTTTAGATTATGACTCGGGTATATATCTCATGTTAAAAAAAGACACTAGTCAACGACCTAGTTATCCTATATACTAAGACATTAGATTATCATTGTGTAGTGGAAGAGCTTTTTTGTTGTAGATTTCATTAGTTGGTTTGGTTTGGTTTTTTGGTGTTCGGGTTACAATTTGGTTTGGGTTTTTGTTGTTTGAGTTACGTTTTGTTTTGGGTTTTTGTTGTTTGGCTTAACTGGTGGCTACTTTGCCACGTGTCTCGGTTGTTTCCTTTTTAGCTGTTTTTTCATCTCAAGGCTTGCTTTTCCTTTTTTGCATCTTTTGTCTGCGGTCTATGGTCCGGATTTTGTGTTGATTATTTTATATGGTTATTTGTTTGTATTTTGCAATTTGAATCTATCATTTTAGCTAAGAGTATTCGTGATGTTTGCTGGATCAATTATTGATTTCTGTTTCATGTCTTTGGTGAATGATTTTATGCTGGAATTAGTTAATGAAATTGGAAAATCAGTGATTTGCGATTTGAATCTATCATTTTTTGTTGAAAGTGTTGGTGATGTTTAGTGGATCAAATATTGTTTCCTACATTGTGTATGCCTTTGGTGAATGATTTTGTGCTGGAATTAGTAATGGCGATAGACTTATATGAAGTTATATTTGTCAATATTTCGCTTTTTATTCGATAGAGAAACTTGCAGTTCAGTCATTACTTATAGTTCATATTACCATGCCAAAATCATGATGCATGTTAGGTTGTGGGGACTCTTATAAATATGAATGTTGGAAGTTGCATTGATATAGAAATTAATAGATAAATAGGAAAGCAATTCCCTGATGTAATTAGGAAATATGTGTTGGTATTCCATTAGATGTTAAACTCCTGATTTGTAGGAAAAGCCCTACGGCAACTTTGTATATATAGTGAGTACAATCAATACAAATCATTCATTCCAGTTGAATCAATTAATCTACAATGAATGCATGATGAGAATTGTAAGAGCTAGAGGCATCAAGATAAGTTGATTTCCTATATCATATTGAAAAAAGAACTGCAACATTTTTTCCTTAGTCTTAGATGGCATTAGAATACCAAATGGTCTCTAGTTGAGATAAGAACTAAGGGTAAAATTCATTATTCCCTTAAAATTTACAGGTTCTCTCAATTACCTCATGATGTCCATCAATTTATCAATAAAGTATGCTATCTATCTATCTTAGCAAAACTAATGGAAATGCCCTTTTATTTTGTAAACTTCAATTTTCTTTAAAAAGAATGGATAGTTTATCAATTAGCTCCTTAAATAAATTTTAACATGATTTAGTTTAAAGATAAAATTTTATTTTGAAAGCAAAGCAAATTCACTTGAAAAAAAAAGGCATGATCTATATAATCTAAGTTCACATAAGATTTATTTAAAAAAATAAACATTAGACTACTAAAAACAGAAAATATAAAACCACATTCACTTGAGATTCAATCAATGCCTTTATATATGTGTAATAGTTCATTTTGACAAAAAAAACAACAATCAACATGATGTGTTATCCAATAGTCAACTTGATCTACCACATCTCAATTTCTTCATTAATTGATCTATTGTTCTGCTACATTGACTTTGATTGATTATTCTTGATTTGTTGCATCTGAAATTCTTCGTTAACACCTCGTAAACTTTGTCGGGGGGCTAGAGGCAGTTTGTTGTAGAAATACTGAAGGGTCACTTTTGGTAGTGGTTTGGTGAAGAGGTCGGCAATCTGATTTCCTGAGGGGACATGTCGAGTAACAAGTAGTTCCTGGGCAACACTTTCGCGAAAAATGATAATCCAACTCGATATGTTTGCTTTGGGTATGGAATAGTGGATTTATTTTCATGTGAAGTGCACTTAAATTATCACAATAAAGTAT
Source organism: Salix purpurea (assembly GCA_027405865.1). Taxonomy (NCBI): domain Eukaryota; kingdom Viridiplantae; phylum Streptophyta; class Magnoliopsida; order Malpighiales; family Salicaceae; genus Salix; species Salix purpurea. Next base: position 13,621,324 of record CM050333.1, read on the forward strand.
GGAGAGAGATGATAATGTGTCGTGAAGATCATTGAGAAGGAAAGTTAGCCATATGAGTTATGTTGTTTTGTTACCATTGCATGATATTTTGCTTATGTGCTTGACCGTGAAATTGTGTTGTTTTTTTCCACACAAAGAGATGAGATTTCCTCTAAGGAATGTACAATATCCAGTAATGGATTGTCTCGTTGCAGTGCACCCTGCCCAATCTACATCTGAAAAATCAAATAGATCAAGTGTAGTATGTGAAGAAAAATGCAATCCCATTTCAATTGTTCCTTCGACATCATAAATTGTGTTGAACCATTGTTAAGTGTCATTGTGGGAGCATGCATAAATTGTGATACATAATTAACCGTAAATGATATATTAGGACGAGTGAGTGTAAGATACTATAAAGCTCCAACAATTTCTAGATAGTAACTTGGGTCTTCCATTAGAGTATCATTGGAAGATGTTTTTGTTTTTTTCCTCAAGGGCCCCACCTATAGGCTTACAATCAACCATATTTGACGGTTCAAGTATTGTCAATGCATAGTGTGACTAGGATAGATGAAGATCATTTGTTGCTGGTGTGATTTCCATTCCAAGAAAATGATGTATCGGTCCTAAGTCTTTCATTGCGAATCTAGTACTTAGTAACAAAATAAAATTGGATATAAGCGTTGGAGTTGAACTTGTGATCATCTCATCCACGTAAAGGAGCAAGATTAATGAGCAATAATCTGAATGGAGAATGAATAATAAGGGGTCAAATAAACTACAAAAAGAAACCATGTTTAAGAAGAAAAGTGCTAAAACGATCAAACCAAACACGTGCTGCTTGTTTTAGGCCATAAAGAGCTTTTTGTAGCTTGTAGACATGCACCAGATGTTGAGTATGCCATTCCTAAAAGATCTTTAAAAATTGAACCATACAAGAAGGTATTTTTTACATCCAATTTTCAAAGAGGTCAGTCTTTAATAAGAGCTACGGTGATTATCAGCGTATTGTTCCTGGTTTGTTAACCGGAGAATAGGTTTCAATTTAGTCTACTTCATCTATTTAATGATACCATTTTGCAAAAAAACGTGCTTTGAGTCGATTTATAGAACCATCTGGTTTGAGTTTTGATTTAAACACTCATTTGAAACCAATGACATTCATTTGTGTTTTGAAAAATCATCTACTAAACAAGCATAATATTTAAATTTTGTGATTGATAAAATAGGTGCAGGTCTATAAATCACAATGAATTTTAGTACTTGAATGTTCCAACTAAGAAAAAGGTAAACGATTAAGTTTTTCTAGTTGACAACTATCACAAAGATGCTGTAAGTTTATTGTCCTACAACATCAATAAATCTTTTATTTTTTAGCATTTGTAATGTTGAAGACAAATTTGTCAACCTTTTAATTTACACCTAACATCCATAATTGAACTTTCCTTTTTTATCTCAACTGCTAGTCATATCATAAACCAAATAAAAGTTTCAAAATATCTTTTAAGAGTCAATTTACTCTATTTTAAACTTCCCTCTTAATTTCAAAACATATATGTTTATCGATTTTACTAACTTTTTGAACAATATTATTCTAAACACAATTCTTGCTGTTTTAACACGTATTTTTCCTCATTTCGACACAATTGAGCACATGTATTAAAGCTAAATATGTCAAATAAACATCCTCCCCCTTTTGTCGAAAGCATGGCCTTAATGAACCAACAGTTCCCACTTTCTTCCATGCTAATTACATTCAATTCACACACACATTCTCTGCCAACGGTGCCAAAATTTGTTGTGATGTTGCGGTTGCATAAATTAATTGCTCTAGCTTAAAACAAAACATATAAGATAGTATAGAGCAAGCAAGGGGTCGACCCGCGAGGATGTTTTAGTTCAGATTTTTGTGTTATATGTCGTGCAATTGGGGGGGGGGTTGGTTTTGCAAGTGGTCCAAAAATGATCATGGCTAAAAACATAAATGGTCTTGTCATGCACTTTGAATAGGCAAATTATTGTGATGTCCCGGTCGCACAAATTAATTACCCTAGCTTAAAACAAATCAAACAAGATACTATAGAGCAAGCAAGGGGTCGATCCCACAAGAACTATTTAGTTCAAATTTTCATGCAATATGCTATGCAATTGGGGAGGTTAGAAGTTCTCTAGGCTAGGCTAAAGCAAAGTAAGTGAAAATTATATAAAACTGAAATTTATCAATAAAGCAAACCTTGGTCACAAGTCAACATCCACCTACAAAAATCAAAACTGATCATGGAAACGACACATCAATTTATATTTTGAATATTTATCTCTTCTTAAAATTGGTTCGTTAATGGATCCGCCATATAACTTACCCTAACCATCAAACAACCACAGTGTCTGTACTAGTAATTTGATTCAATGGCATCATTAAACTAGATAAATTGATCAATTAAAAAACATAATTGTCCGCAATATATATTTAGTTCGATTGAATGTTCTCCCTAAGATTAATAACATAAATCTGCTACAATTATTAACTTAGTTGCTTCACAAGTTCATATACCACAACTCTAGTTTTGATATCAAACTTAGCAATAGATTGTCTACAATAATAACTTTGAGGCCTCTCTTACCAATTAAATATACAATCATAGGAAAATAAGCATAGGAGAACAAACATATTCATCAAATAAACTGAAAAATTGAGGTAAAAATAGATCTAACAATTCTTGATATCTGAAGGTTTTCGTATCCTTGCAACCAAGCAAAAGAGTCTAGCCTTGCATGTTTATTAAACAAATAAATTATTTTGGAAGAAAACATGATTTAGGGTTTGGAGGAGGAAGATTTTTGTTTTCTTTGCTATTGGCTGAAGTCCATTGCTGCCTTTCCTCCTTTATATATGCTTAAAAACCCTAATTTCTATTTTACAAAATAGTCCTTCCTTAAGTTGGTAGAATTTAGTTGTCCCTTGTAAAATTCATATCTCATTCGTAACAGATATTTTTGAACTGATATTTAGATCTTTTATAGTTATTTGAGTCATGAATCAAACAAAATTGGTTTTGCATTAATCGGACTTCTGTAGCTCGAGATATTGAAGTTGTAATGGACAATGGTTAACATCGGCAGATTGCAAGATTTGACTTTGAAGGCTGCAATTTCCATTATCTTCCTTATTTTATTTCTTTTTCCTTAGCTTTCCAGAAAGTTGTGGATGTTAGCTTTTGAATTCCACTGGAATCACTTCATTTCAATCTCTAGAGCTTCTTCTCTACACAAAACATTGATTGAAGGTCAAATCTATTAATTAGCTCCAATCACCTCCTTTTTAAATTTAGCTCTTACTCGTCCTCGAGAAATGATAGGTAAGAAAAATTAAATTAAAAATAACCATGACCAATCTCTTAATCTCCCATCAATGCGTAGCTACTTTTGATTTCAAGCTCTTTTCTTTTCTTTTTCTTTTTTTTTCTTTCTCTTTTTCTTCTTTTTTTCTCTTTTTTTTCACCTTTGGCAATTTTCCCATCTTTTCATCAAGCATCACTTCTTCTTTCTTTTCACATAATTTCCAACCATAATTGCATGAGATATCATAAGTATGTGCTCTACTAATCCTTGGCCAAGGGAAAAGAGGAAAACATATAAAGTTTAAGGCTTATACATGGATAAAGCAAAGAAAAGATAAACAAGCTCAAAAGGGGCTCACTAAGGATAATATGCTTTAGGTTGGCTTTTTGGCTCAAGTGGTTAAAATTCCTAATGCCTTTAGCATCTTGATGCATATATGCAATGCGAATGTAATCTCAACAAGATATGAAGCAAGTTCTAGAGATACATTCATTAAAATAAAGTACAATCAAAGAATATAATGTTGAAGGCTCAAAAGCTTGCATTGGTTTAACACTATAAAGTCAACATGACATATTTTCAGAGTCAATCCTTAAACCAATTAAACATTAAAACTTAATTCTCATACATAATACTCATATTCTCATAAACCAATGGGAGTTCATAAAGATCAATCATAGATTTTTCTTTTTCTTTTTTTTCTTATGGAAGAATAAAGAAAACCAAAATAAGAAAACTGACGTTTTCCCAATACCCCTACACTTAAAACACAACATTGTCCTCAATGTTAAAAATAAAAGAAAAGGAATATAGGTGACTGGCAAAAAAGAAATAAAATGTGAAAAATAAAAGATAAGGGAAAAAGAAAGCAAATCTGATTTTTTGTGCTGGGTTGCCTCCCAGTAAGCGCTTGTGTTTTGTGTCATTGGCTCGACATGTGACATGACTTGCTCATTCTTCATATAAGTGGTGATTTCTGTCGTCCAACTTTCATAAAAAGGTTTCGATCGATGCCCATTGACCTTGAGAACTTTATTAGTATCTAAACTTGTAATTTCAACATGGGGAACAGTTTGCAAAGCTTGCAAAGCCACCACTTTGTGAATGTTTTGGGGAACAAATAGGTGCCTCTCCATCTCCTCCAATTGGGTAAAATCATAGTCATAGCTTAAAGCTACGCTTAATCCATCCATACAATTAAAATCACAAACTTGATGCACACACTTATCAATTCATTCATAACATGTGATAGAATAAACATTGCTATAAGGATATTTCATTGCATCATGCAAATTACATTCAATCTTTTCATTTCCTACCTCCATAGACAAAGTATCCTTACCACAATCAATTTTTGTATTGGCAGTTTTCAAGAATGGTCTTCAAAATAATATTGGATTGCTAGAATCACAAGAATCATGTTCCATATCAAGAATATAAAAGTCACATGGAATTACCAAACTACCAATCTTGACTAGGACATCTTCTATCACATCAAGTGGGTAAACAAAACTATGATCCCCAAGTTGTATTACAATGCTAATTTTATTCAAAGGCTCCAAACTAAGAGAATCATAAACATGTTTAGGCATAACACTAATGCATGCACCTAAATCACATAAAACCCTTTTAAAACCACCATTGCCAATAGTACATGGGATAGTAAGCGCACCTTTGTCTTTCTACTTCAAAGACATATTCTTTTGAACAACAGCAAAAATTTATACAATTTTTATCCATCAATATTGAACATGATAACCATGACTTTTCATGCCTGAAACCTTAGTAAGCCCACCAACTTGTGTCGCATAAGGTAGATGTATCGTCAAGTGTTTCATTGAGTCAAAGAAAGATGGACGAAAAATCCTTTCAAGTTTATAAATTATTTTAATTATATTCATCTGCATCAACTCCATGTGGTGGAAATTTAAATTTGTAGCACAGATGTCCCAAAAAACTACTGACAATTCAGTTAATGCCTCCCATTGTGGTCTAGGCAAGTAAGGTCAAAACGCAACAGGAAGAAGTCTTTGCATAAAAACATGATAACCATACATTGTGCCTCTTTTACACACCGTGATATGTTTGAAGTATAACCATTAGGAAAGGACAATTCTTTCATCCATGACAACAATTGTTGTTGTTGTTTCTTGAAAGGATAATAAGTGCCTTTCGGTTTGTAAACTTGACCACATGCATCTTGTTGGAAATGTAAGTTTAAATTCTTACAGTACAACTTAATATCCAACCAAGCCTTTACAGTATCCTTGCTTCTATTAGGACAATCCATTACTGCATAAAAGGTATTGTCAAAGAATTTTTTTCTCAATGTGCATGACATCTAGGTTGTGACGAATTAGATTTGTATGCCAATATGGAAGCTCCCAGAAAATGCTTTTCTTCACCCAATTGTGATAGACACCAAATTCAAGAATTTTATCACAGTTTGAAGAGCTACTAACATGTCCCTCATTAAACTAAGACACTTCATCTAACATTTCTAAACCAGATCGACGTGGAAAAACCCCATCAGTGCATAACCCTAATCGAACATTTCGTGGATATGCCGCGAAGTTTGGATGGACACGGTTAAACTCTATCCATGCATATCCATCTGATGGATGCACCCAAGGTTGTCAAAATCGCGATTTAGACACGGAACGGAAGGGGCTTCGAAAAATCAGATCGTAAAATCGTAAGATCGTACCCGAATTTATCTGTACAAAAATCTTAAACTCACAGCTAAAATCGTGTAGGTAGAAAAATTGTAAAATCGTAAGTAAAATATTTCCGAATACAATACAGCATAATTATGGCCATAAAATTTCATTAGTTAAGGTTCATACATGATTCAAAATTACTTAAAAATATATTACAAAACAATTATGTCCATAGAATTTCATTAGATAAAAACTAACAAATTTAAAATAAATGTTTTGTTGGTGTGCTATAAAAAGTAAAAAATAAAATTATTTTTAAATCAGGACATGAAAATGATATAAAAATATAAAAAAAAATAATTTAATTTAATTTAAAGTATCTTAATTTAATATAAATTTAATTCTTACTCTTTTGTATCTTAATAGTAATCTAGTTTATTAACCAAACCATAATTACTGTCACCCAAGCCACTACAATTAAAGCACCACGGAGAGACAAATCAACAAAAAGCCTCATGGTTTAATAAAAAAGAAGCAAGAGATAATGGAAAAAAAACAATTATTAAAATCTTTCTTAATAATACCCACACTCGTCCTTTCTTACTCTCTATGGGCAGCCCAAACTCATAATCTTTTGAAAATTTACATTGAGAACTGATCTTCCCTAAACCTGGCTGAAAAATTACAGGTAGTTAGTGAATAGTCGCCGTGCTACACCAGTACTCTCTGCTCTCTGTTTCTTTTGGTGAAGATATTTTTTTTCTATATCTTCTGGACTCTCTCTTCTGTCTCTATGATCAAGATCCAACAATCCAAAATGTATGGAGCTCTTGACGCTTGTTTATTCCAGTTTTAGAGCCTAAAATCTCCAGATCTGTTCTCTCTGTGCTTAGATCTTCATTCCCGGTAGGCTTCACCTCTCAGATTATCTTCCTTGTGTGCTTGCTTTTTTGCAGTTTTGCTAATGGCTTTCATTTTGAAATTTTGAAAGATTTGAGAGGATCGTGAAATCGGACCGATCCGGTCCGATTTTAAAAATTCAAACCCGATTTTGACCAAGTTTGACCCAAAACGAGTTTCAACCCCGAGTTAACACGTTGTGATGAGTCAACTCGCAAACTCGTATGAGTTTACGAGTTGACTCGCGAGTTTGACAACACTGGATGCACCATCACTCCATCATGTGACTTATTAAAATGATGCCATGTCATATCTTTGGCATGGTGTGGAGACATAAATATCCCCTGAAGTCTTGGTGTCAAATGAAAGTATTAGAGTTGCTTCTCTGCCTTATAAGAGCCTTTACTAGTAGGGTTTATGTGTTTGTATGTGAACTTCCACATAAAATCACACTTTATTTTCATTGCATCTACCCCATAATACAACATGCGGTAGATTCATTTGCCTTTTTATTTCAAAATTAATTAGACTTTGCACGTTGAATTAGATTTACCCCAAGGCCCCTTTCATTCTTTTTTTTTAAATATCTCCAACAATTCGATACTACATTCATTATTGTGCAAAGGGGACAACTATGTCTCCCTTGAGTTGAATCATTATCTCTAGTTTACAGATTATTAATGGCCAAGACAAAGAAAACAAAAGCCAACATCACAAATGCTTAAAACTACAACAACACATAGAGCAACAACACACACAACAATACTATACACAATAATATGCATTTAATCAATAGAAATACTAAAAACTAACGAAGGATCAAATTTTACACGAAATAAAAACTTAGGGAGGATGAAATTGTAAGAGATTTCTAATTTTATAAATTATTTCAAATAAGATAAATCTTAAAAAAAATTAGGACCAAATCAAATGGAATAACAAATTAAAGGGTTGCTTTGAATTTTGGAAGGGCTAAGCATGGAAACCAAGGACAAAAGAGAATTGAGCATCAGATTGACCTTGTACAGCCTATAAAAGCAATCCCGATGAGACAAAAGAGCTTTAAAGGCAGGTAGATGAGTTGATGATGACGGGGTACATCTGTGAGAGTATGAGCTCTTGTGTTGTGCCAATGTTACTTGTGCCTAAAAAGGATGGAACATAAAAGAAATGTGTTGACTATCATGCCATTAACAATATAATGGTAAAGTATAGATATCCTATCCCTAGACTTGATGACATGCTGAATGAGTTGTATGGAGCATGTATTTTATCTAAAAGTGACTTAAAAAGTGGGTATTATTAGATTAGGATGAAAGTAGGTGATGAATGGAAAACAACATTTAAGACTAAACATGGTTGTATGAGTGGTTAGTCATACTGTTTGGGCATACAAATGCACCTAGCATGTTTATGAGATTGATGAATCATGTTGAGGGGGAGGCCTTGAATATAAGGCGTGCACTGAATATGCAAATTAAAAAAGATGATGTAGAATAAGAACAAGAAAACATATTTCACACTTGATGTCACATACAAAACAGGGTGTGTAGCATGATAATCAATGGTGGTAGTTGTACTAATGTAGCTAGTGATACATTTGTGAAGAAATTGAACGTGGTTTGCATTAAGCATTTTAGGCTTAATGGTTGAATGAATGTGGTAAAGTAAAGGTTACCAAGCAATTGTCAATTGTGTTTTCTTTTCGGAAGTATTCTGATGAGGTTGTGTGATGCAGTCTCAATACATACTAGTCCATTACTATTAGGGCGTCCATGGTTGTTTGAATCGGAAGACGATTCATGATGGGTTTAGAAATAGGTTCACTATTGTAAAGGATATAAACCATCACTTCTGTACCTCTGTCCCCAAAACAAGTATATGATGATCAAATAAAATTAAAAGGGAATGTGAGGATGGGAAGATTGAAAAATCATGTGAGGACAATGGTGAGAGAAGACCATCAAATTCGACAAAATCTAAATAATTAATTAAATTGGTTAAGAGTGGAGGTAAAAGCCGAGGAGTGAAGAAAATAAGCTTGTGTTATGATAATAGCATGGAAACACTAAAGAAATAACCAAATTTTTATGCTAAAGGAGCTTAAATTAGATGTGTGTTTTTTCACTAACAAGACGGTGATCTTACTTGTGTATAAGAAGGCTTATTTAAACATTAACATGTAGATAATGTTACTTGTGTATAAGGAGGCTTATTTAAACACTCACAATCTTGATTTTGTTGTACCTAATGTGGTTGTTTCACTATTGTAGGAGTATGATGATGTATTCCCTAAAGGCGTTTCTAGTGGATTACCGTCAATTAAGGGAATTGAGCATCAGATTGACCTTGTACAGCCTATAAAAGCAATCCCGATGAGACAAAAGAGCTTTAAAGGCAGGTAGATGAGTTGATGATGACGGGGTACATCTGTGAGAGTATGATCTCTTGTGTTTTGCCAATGTTACTTGTGCCTAAAAAGGATGGAACATAAAAGATATGTGTTGACTATCATGCCATTAACAATATAATGGTAAAGTATAGATATCCTATCCCTAGACTTGATGACATGCTGAATGAGTTGTATGGAGCATGTATTTTATCTAAAATTGACTTAAAAAGTGGGTATTATTAGATTAGGATGAAAGTAGGTGATGAATGGAAAACAACATTTAAGACTAAACATGGTTTCTATGAGTGGTTAGTCATACTGTTTGAGTATACAAATGCACCTAGCATGTTTATGAGATTGATGAATCATGTTTTGTGTGCATTCATTAGTAAGTTTGTGGTTGTGAATTTTGATGACAACCTAATTTATAGCAAAAACTTGAATGAACATCTTGATCATTTGCATAGGGTGCTTAGTATATTGTAGAATGAAAAACTATATGCTAATTTCAATAAGTGTACCTTTTGCATGGAGAAAATATGTTTCTTGGATATGTAGTAAATGCATAGGGTATTGAGATAAATGAAAAAAAGGTCAAGGCTATCCAGGATTGGCCTACACCCAAGTCTATAGCTAAGGTAAGGAATTTTCATGGATTTGCTAGCTTTTATAGGAGGTTTGTGAAAGACTTTAGAACTATTGCAACACCTTTTAACTGAAATTGTAAGAAAGTGTTAGATTTAAATGGTATGATGAACAAGATATTGTAAAGCCCGAGAATAAAATATACAAAGAGAGAAGGATTATAATAATTTAAAATGTTGTTATAATACAAATTTTTTTAAAAAAGAAAGAAATAAAAGGGGCTGAAATATAAAGAAAGGGAGAAAGATGGGGCCAAAATGGAATTAAGAAGAGATGGGACTATAAATACCATCCCTTCTCTCATCCATGGCCGACTGGAGACTAGAAAACAAGGGGGGAGGGGAATTTCAGATTTTTACTTCTTGAAACTAGGAGTAAACACCCAAAATTAGTTAACCCATATAAGCCTTGGAATTCTAAAGTGGAGGCACATAATCGGGTGGAGAAGTAACAAGAAGAAAAGTGAAGAATTGGGAAAGAAAAGAGGGAGAAGAGTGGCTGGCTATATACAAGAAGAAGAAGGCTAAGATTCTTCCAAAAATTGAGAAGTAAAGTTTATATTCCATACAAGTAAGGAGTTCTAATTCCAATTCCTATGAAATTAACTTCAATTTGATTAGAAGTTCATGATTTTTCTAGAAATGGGAATTAGAGCTCTTTGACACAAAATATTGGGAAAATGCAGAAATTAGTGAATGGACTAGAAATTTAATCTAAGTACCTTAAAGAGGAAGAAGAAATGAGTGCATAAAAGAGAGGAAGGGAACTCTTGGTTCCCTTGGGCATGTCTCGCCAGAAAACATTGCAAAGAGGGAATGAGAATTTATGAAATTGCTTAACTAATTAACTTGGTACAAATGACCTTAAAGAGGACATAAATGAGAAGGGTTTACATGAATAAAGGGTAGGCATGGTTATGACTGATGAGGAAGCAGGGGGCAGCAACACAAATTTGATTCTAGCATATTTAGGATGGTAATTTTCGGATTTTTATTCTTTTCTTCTTAGTTTTGGGTTATTATTGCTTATTTGGGTCAATTGTAAGTGGGCTTCATATAAGTCCACCTAAGGGGGGTCCATTAGGGTTTCTTTAAGTCTCAGTATAAATAGAGGCATAACCAAACATGTAAGGTTACGCAATTTTGAGATCAATAAACTTCTTTGCAGCACTTGTGTGTTGGTGGGATAATCTCCCTTCCTTGGTTCTCTAAAGAACTGAAAATCGCTTATCGAAGAACAACTGGCTTCGTGGCGTCATCCTTATACTTCTCGTTCGCGAATCTATATTCGTTGGGTGGGGGTTTTCGATTCCAATAGTGTCTTTGCATGCCTAGGTACAAGTTATCTTTGTGTCACACTCCTATCAAACCTGATTTACTTGGCTTTCCGGGAATTGGTGTCTTTGCGTGTGGGTTGCGTGACCACGTGATCACGAGGTTCACATCACTATTGGAATGAGTAGAAAGACACCACGAAGCCAGTTAATCTTCGATAAGTCAGATTCAATTCGTTCAAGAACTAAAGAATGCTCACTCTCACACATAAACTGAAAAGTTCAGAATTAAGTTAAATCAATGGCCGCCGAAATTTTTGTCTAACATGAGTTTAAATAGTCTTTTAAAAAAACCTAACCTTAATGGACCCCTTATGTGGACTTAAATGAGGTCCACTCAAAAGCCCAGGAGTTAATCCAAACAAGCCTTGGATCTTAGCTGAAAACAAAGTCTTAATTAAGCCCAAACAAGCCTTGGGCTGTAGCTAACTAACTTAAATGAAGCCCATAAGGTTTATTTATTCTTTTGCATCCAGCCCATCAATCTCATGTTTCCAAGTTGTAGTAGGATTCTTTTGGCTCCTTTGTTGTCCTCTCTTCATGACCCAAATAAAGCTGGGCTGGACCCCTCCTACACATAGATACTTCAATGGTCCTTGCAATTATGTCTTGGGTGAAACCTTCAAAACCACGAATCAAGCCCCTAAACATGTAATGCGTCTTTGCTGAAGTTTCTGGGCCGGTTCGCATCATCCCTTCTTTCCTCGAAAGGATTCGACCTCAAATCAAAATCGTTATGTTGTTGATGGCTCGACAATCAACACACATCCTCCATGTTTCATCCTTCGTAGGCATGAGTAGCACGGGTACAACACATGGGTTTATACTCTCATGAATATATCCCTTATCTATTAGCTCATAAACTTGCCTTTGCAACCCAGTCATCTCCTCTGGATTCGTCGGTTAGGAATTGAAGCTCCACATACAAAATCAATCTGATGCTCAATCCCCCGCAATGCTCAAAAATCAATCTTATGCTCACTCCTCTTGTCTTACCTTCACTCTCGACCAGGTTTGGGTATTTTTGAGTTGTGGTTGAATGGTCTGATTTGTTTGCGTTTGGATGACTGTCTGAATGGGTTGCAGTGGTTTCGGTTTTGGCCGCATCCGATGGTATTCTCTCCCCTTGATCTCACCTTGTTTTTCTCTCCCCATTGCCTCATCATACTCATGTTTTAGCTTTATTTGATCATCATGCACCTGTTTGGGTATAAGAGGTACAAGAGTGATGGTTTTACAATCTTTTACAATGGTATACCTATTCTTAACCCCATCATGAACTGCCTTCCTATCATATTGCCACGGCCTCCCCAACAAGATGTGACTTGCTTGCATTGGTACCACATCGCACAGAACTTCATCAACATATTTCCCAATCGAAAATAGGACTACAACCTGCTTAGTCACTTTCACTTCACCACTATCATTCAGCCATTGCAATCTATATGGTTTCGCATGCTTAACAGTACTCAAATTTAGTTTACTAACAGAGTGGTACTGCAAACATTAACACAGCTTCCACTATCAATAATTAAACCACACACCTTGCTTTGTACGTAACAGCGCATATGGAAGATATTCTCTCTTTGTTGATGAGATTTATCTTCTTTGACTTGAACCTGAAGTGTGCGCCTTATAACCAAGGACTCCGCAACCGGTAATGCTATGTCACCCTCATCAATATCCTCCAATGGTCGCATGCCTTCGCAATCAGATCGGTCACTTTCAGATTCCATATCACCATCATCTCTAATCATCATGATTCTCTTGTTTGGACACTCTGAAGCATAATGGCCATGCCCTTGACACCTAAAACATTTACATCACGAGTACGTTTAGGTTGAGTTTCAGATTTACCTTTGGCACCGGTAGGGACATCAACTTTAGCCGTTGTTCGTTCAGTTTTAGAAGGAACAAAGGATCTTGGCTGGACACTACCCTCTCTCTTCAGATTCGTCTTCCAAGATGATGAAGAACCCGAATTAAATCCTAGCCGAACATGTCCCTTCCTGAGTTGTCTCTCCACCTTCGTAGCCATGTGAACCATGTCCTCTAGCTCCACATAGTGCTGTAGCTCAACCACATTGGCAATGTCACGATTCAACCCATTAAGAAATCTAGCGATGGTGGCTTCTCTATCCTCAAGAATACTGGCGCGAATCATTGCTATCTCCATCTCTTTGTGATATTCATCTACTGTCTTATAGCCTTGATTCAGACCTTAGAGCTTCAGGAATAGGTCTCTATAATAGTGGTTTGGCACAAATCGTCTCCTCATTAACGCTTTCATCTCCCCCCAACTCTGAACGGGTCGCTCCCCATTCCTCCTCTGAATGATTACAATCTGATCCCACCAAATCATTGCATACGCTGTAAACTCAATCATTACCAATTTCACTTTTTTTTGTTCAAAATAGCTATGACAATCAAAAATCCAATCTACTTTTTTCTTCCACTCCAAATAAGCCTCGGATCATTTTTACCTTCGAAGTTAGGAATTTTCAGTTTGATGTTGTCCCCATCCATATCTTCATGATTCCCCATGCCACGGAAATTCACATTCCTCCTAGCTCTGCTCGGTCCAGACCTGATTCCTTGGCCAACAGATGCAAAATCATAGTCATCTTCGTCCATATCTGCGTTCTCATCAACATAGTCATCAAAATCAAATCTGTTATTCCGTACGGCCATGCGGACCGTATTTCCTCAGCGATCAGCCCCACTATTCTGTTGCTTTATTGAATTCACCTCATCTTTCAGATCGTTCTCGTACTTCTAGGTACACAAACCCTTGTGTAATCAATTTGCGGCAGAAATGAACCTCCAATTGAAACCTCTAGTATACGATATCGAAATAAGCCCTAATTTAATAAATCATGCGATATCAATCCCAAGACAAAGAATGTAAAGTTTCAATTGATTCTAAAGTGTTTTTCTCAGGGTTCACTAAGGTAGTGTTTCTGCGGCAGAAATGAATATCGAAATAACCCCTCAAGAAATCAATATCAGAATAAGCCCAAAGTTGACAAATGATACTATCTCAACACCAATAGATGGAATATGAATTTTCAATTGATTCCGATGTGAGTTGCATATATTTTCCCAGAGTAGTGTTTTATGCGGCAAGATTTCAATGATTCTTCAAATTTCAACTAAGAATTGGACTCTATCTCTCTTTCTTTTCTTTTCTTTTCTTTTCTGTTTTTTTTTTCTCTTAAGATTCTGAAATGAAGAAACAGAAAAACAATGAAATATAACTTCTAGTTTTTTTTTTTATTAGATGACGCTGACACGAAGAACAAGGAGATGAACAAAAACACTGGAAAACTTTAAGGAACACTAAAAAAAAAGCATGAAAATAACATAATGATATGACCTTGTTTCGGAGCCTAGCTGTGATACCACCTGATGCTAACCTCGTGATCACGTGGTCACGCAACCCACAACCAAGAATGAGATAAGATCCCGGAAAACCAAAATAAAGTCTGAAAGGAATGTGACACTATTGGAATGAGTAGAATGACGCCACGAAGCCGGTTAATCTTCGATAAGTCGGATTCAGTTCGTTCAAGAACTAAAGAATGCAAGAATCACTCTCACACATAAACTGAAAAGTTCAGAATTAAGTTTAATCAATGGCTCCGAAATTAGGGTTACATGACTTTAAATAGTTAAAAAGTAACCCTAATGGACCCCTTATGTGGACTTAAATGAGATCCACTCAAAACTGAACCAAAATCCTAAATTGAAAGCCCATCACTTAATTCAAGCAAGCCTTGGATCC
Organism: Salix purpurea; assembly: GCA_027405865.1. Lineage (NCBI taxonomy): Eukaryota > Viridiplantae > Streptophyta > Magnoliopsida > Malpighiales > Salicaceae > Salix > Salix purpurea. Next base: position 13,636,359 of record CM050333.1, read on the forward strand.
TATTTGAAAACAAAGTCTTAATTAAGCCCAAACAAGCCTTGGGCTGTAGCTAACAAAATTAAATAAAGCCCATAAGGGCTGGACCCCTCCTACACATAGATACTTGAATGGTCATTGCAATTATGACTTGGGTGAAACCTTCAAAGCCACGAATCAAGCCCCTAAACATGTAATGGGTCTTTTTTACTTGCTATCATTAAAAAGAACTTGAAAGCATGGGAAGATTGCTTGCCACATGTTGAATTTGCTTATAATAGAAGTATACATTCTGCAACTAAGTTTTCACCGTTTGAAATGGTTTGTGGCTTTAACCCTTTGTCACCTTTGGATTTAACTTCTTTACCTTTGAGCGAACATGTGAGCTTAGATGGGAAAAAGAAGACAGAATTTGTTAAAATTATTCATGAAAAGGCATAACTAAAAATTGAAAGGAGGACTAAACAATATGTCTAACAAGCCAACATGGGATGCAAGAAGGTTGTGTTTGAACTAGGTGATTGGGTTTGGTCGCACTTAAGGAAGGAATGTTTTTCAGAGAAACAACATTCAAAACTCCTACCGCAGGGAGGTCGAGTCATTTCAAGTAGTGGAACACATCAATGATAATGCCTACAAGCTTGACTTACCCGGTGAGTATGGTGTCAGTGCAAGCTTTAATGTTTCTCATTTATCTCCTTTTGATGTTGTGCATGATATGAGGACAAATCCTTTTCAAGATGATGCGAATCTCGTGATCATGTGGTCATGCAACCCACAATCAAGACCGAGATCTGATCTTGTAAAGCAAAAATAGGTCTGATAGAAGTGTGACACAATGGAAACCTGCCCTAAGGAACCAACACTATTGGAATGAGTAGAATGATGCCACGAAACAAGCTAATGTTCGATAAGTCAGATCCAGTTCGTTCAAGAACCAAAGAATACAAGAATCACTCTCACACATAAAACTAAAAAATTCAGAAGTAATATTCATCAATGGCTACCGAAATTTAGCTTACATTAATTTATATAGTTCTTGAAAAACTAACCCTAATGGACCCTTTCTGTGGACTTAAAAGAGGTCCACTCAAAATTAACCCAAAAACCTAAGTTGGGTGTAGCTCACAAAATTAAATAAAGCCCATAATATTAAATCCATGTTTTGCAAAGAGAAGAGAAGTAAAATATTATAGAGCTAATATAAGGCTTATTTATAGCCTTCCATCCAGCCCCCTAATCCTAAAAACAAAAGGAAAGGTGACCACCAATATTATTTCCAAGTTGTAATAGAATTCTTTTGTTTCCTTTGTTGTCCTCACGTTATGGCCCAAATAAGGTCAGCAACATTAAAGGTAGCACTAACACCATTCTCACTTGGACGATCATTTTTGTATGCGTTGTCGTTTATTCTCTCTAAAACCTGAAATGGACCATCCCCATGAGGCTGTAATTTTGATTTCCTTTGGTTAGGAAATCGTTCCTTCCACATATGCACCCAAACCCAATCACCATCTTTGTATCCCTTTTTCGCTTTATAAACTCTGTTCTTTTTCTCTATTTGCAGTCAAACTCCCTCATGGAGTTGTCTCACCATCTTTGCCTTCTTTTCGCCATCTAAACTTTTCTTTTCTTCAAAAGATAAAGGAATTAAGTCCATAGGAGTTAGTGGATTAAAACAATAAACAACTTCAAAAGGAGAAAAACTAGTGGTCGAATGCATAGTTCTATTATAAGCAAACTCAACAAAAGGAAAACATTCTTCCTAACTTTTCAAATTCTTTTGAATTACAACACGCAAAAGTTGAGATAATGCTCTATTCACTACCTCAGTTTGTCCATTTGTTTGAGGATGACATGTTATCTAAAATTAAAATTTAGTTCCGAACTTTCCCTATAAGGTCTTCCAAAACTAGCTAAGGAACTTAACATCACGATCTGACACTATGATATGAACTTCATTAACAATTGTGATGAAACCCAATAAGAATGATGGTTTAGAACCCCAAGATCGTGTAGACAACATTGGTTGAGCCTGATCTGACCATCAAAGGGCATGAATTTGATGACTTTCAAGGTTATTAATTAGAGGAATGAAGTTGGTCTTAAATGGTTATGTTAAATACATTAAATTTAGTCATTTAGCTATTTATGATAGCCTCTAGAAGTCCAAGAGACCTAAAAACGTGGGGACTTGTTCATGTTACTGTTTGAGCTCTTTTAAAGCTTTAGTTATGACTTTTCCTATTCTTGGAGGGTTGTTCCAAGTATAAAAAGGGGTATTTTGAAATGATTAAGCAGATTATGTTTTCAGAAAATTATTATATTTGTGAGGTCTTGTGTTCCTCTTCATTCTTAAAAGAACTCCTAGAACTTATCAAGTTAATCTTGTGGCGTTCAAACAACCAAACTTATCACCTTGATTGTTGAGAGATTCTCAGGTTTTCTAGGTGTGGCATTTCAATCTTTCGTAGTCTTGTTTTCATCTTGTTAGGTGACGGGTCATGGCTCAACCAATCTTGTCTACACGACCTTGGGGTTCTAAACCATCATTCTTATTGGGTTTAATCACAATTGTTGATGAAGTTCATATCATTTGGTATCAGAGCTTTGGTTCTAAGATAAGTTTGACTATCTTTCATTTTCGTTTTTCTTTTATATACTATTACCTCTTGTAGACAAAAAATCATAAAAAAAAAGATGAAGAAGAAAAGGGTACACGATTCAAGTCCAGAAAAAAAAACATAAAAAAAATTATATTGTTACCTCTTGTCAGAATACTTTTGTTTTCAATCTTGTTTCTCACCTTATTCAAGTCCAGGAAAAAAAATCGTCAAAAAAAACGGTACACAATTCCAAAAAAAAAAACCAATTTCTCTTTTCAATCTTGTATCTCACCTTATTCAAGTTCCTGGCCTATTGGTTAGTTTTGGTTGATTTCTCATTTTTGAATTGCTGTGGGATTATTTTGAATTAGTTTTTGGAAGTTCGATTAAGAACTAAAGAAGACACAAAAGAGTGGAAGAAAAAAAAGGCAAACCAAGGAATGCCTTGCAAACGTACAATCTCCCTAAACAACAAGTCTGCGATATGAGATGCATCATGATGCAAATCAAGGAGCTGGACATAATGATCATACACTCGGGAATGCGTCTGAATTCGCACAAGACCCTTTGTCACTTCCAAGTGGCCCAATTACAAGACTTAGAGCCAAACACTTCAAGGAAACACTAAATGGGCATTCCAATAGATTTGGACTAATATTTCAACGAATTTTGTTTTGGGATTACCTAGGACTAAGAGGGGGAGAGATTCAGTTTTTGTGGTGGTAGATAGATTTTCAGAGATGGTACACTTTATTGCTTGTCATAAAACTGATGATGCATCACATATAGCTGATTTGTTCTTCAAAGAAGTTGTTAGGTTACATGGCATGCCTAGGACCATTGTGTTCTGATAGGGATGCAAAGTTTTTGAGTTACTTTTGGAAGACTTTGTGGGGAAAATTAGGAACCAAATTATTGTTTTCTACTACTTGTCATCCACAAACGGATGGTCAAACTGAAGTAGTGAATAGAACTTTGTCTTCTTTGTTACGTGCCATCATTAAAAAGATCTTGAAAACATGGGAAGATTGTTTGCCACATGTTGAGTTTGCTTATAATAGAAGTATACATTCTGCAACTAAGTTTTCACCATTTGAAATGGTTTATGGCTTTAACCCTTTGTCACCTTTGGATTTAACTTCTTTACCTGTGAGTGAACGTGTGAACTTAGATGGCAAAATGAAGGCAGAATTTGTAAAGATGATTCATGAAAAGGCACGACTGAACATTGAAAGGAGGACTAAACAATATGTCCAACAAGCCAACAAGGGACGCAAGAAGGTAGTGTTTTGAACCAGGCGATTGGGTTTGGTTGCACTTAAGGAAGGAATGTTTTCCTGAAAAACGACGTTCAAAACTCTTACCTAGGGGTGACGGACCATTTCAAGTAATGGAACGCATCAATGATAATGCCTACAAGCTTGACTTACGAGGTGAGTTTGGTGTTAGTGCAAGCTTTAACGTTTCTAATTTATCTCCATTTGATGTAGGTGATGATTTGAGGACAAATCCTTCTCAAGAGGGGGAGAATGATGCAAACCAAGGAGCTGGACATAATGATCATACACTCGGGAATGCGTCTGAATTCGCACAAGACCCTTTGTCACTTCCAAGTGGCCCAATTACAAGACTTAGAGCCAAAAGCTTTAAGGAAGCACTAAATAGGCTAATCCAAGAGATTTGGGCTGATTCTAAAAAGACTAAGATGAGATCAAATTATAATCAAGGCTTAGTCCACATGATCAAAGCAATTGAAGAGGGTAATAATTATGCAAAAACGTTTCAGCATGATCTGACCATCAAAGGGCATGGATTTGATGACTTTCAAGGTTATTAATTACAGGAATGAAGTTGGTCTTAAATGGTTATGTTAAATACATTGAATTTAGTCATTTAGCTATTTATGATAGCCTCTAGAAGTCTAAGAGACCTAAGAACGTGGGGACTTGTTTATGTTACTGTTTGAGCTCTTTAAAAGCTTTAGTTATGACTTTTCCTATTCTTGGAGGGTTGTTCCAAGTATAAAAAGGGGTATTTCGAAAGGATTCAGTAGATTATGTTTTCAGAAAAAATATCATATTTGTGAGGTCTTGTGTTCCTCTTCGTTCTTAAAAAAACTACTAGAACTTATCAAGTTAATCTTGTGGTGTTCAAACAACCAAACTTATCACCTTGATTGTTGAGAGATTCTCAGGTTTTCTAGGTGTGGCGTTTCAATCTTTCGTCGTCTTGGTTTTCATCTTGTTAGGTGACGAGTCAAGGCTCAACCAATCTTGTCTACACGATCTTGGGGTTCTAAACCATCATTCTTATTGGGTTTCATCACAATTGTTGATGAAGTTCATATCACATCATCTGTTTTATGACATGCAATGAAATGCATCATTTCAGAAAACCTATCAAACACAACAAAAATAGAGTCTCACCTTTCTTTGACTTAGGTAAACCTAAAACAAAGTCCATAGAGATATCTACCCAAGGTTCATTAGGCACAAGTAATGGTGTATATAGTCCATGCGGTTGTACTCTAGATTTTGCCTTTTGACAAACAATAAATTGTTCACAAATTCATTGCACATCATCTCTTTTCATCTTTGGCCAATAGAAATGCTCATGCAATACATCCAATGTTTTTGCAACCCAAAATGACACATTAAACTACCCCCGTGTGCTTCAGGAACGAGCAATTCACGCAAAGAACTAGCAGGAACACACAATCTAGTTCTTTGAACAAATAACCATCCATCAAATAAAACATACCAAACGTCGAATGTCCAGATGCATTATAAATCTCAGCAAAGTCATAATCATTACCATACATTTCCTTCACATATTCAAAGCCTAGCAATCTAGTATTCATTGTGTGTAAGAGAACATACTTGCCTTGTCCTTTCAAGGACTCATGATCCGAATGGATTACAAACTCTTTTGTCCATAAGTAATGCTGCCATGTTGAGCTCTCTCCTCTCCAAGGCATATAGTTCTTTGTCGTAAGTGGGATAGGTTAAAGTCGCTCCACTTAACTTCTCACTAAAATATGTAATAGGTCTCTAATCCTCCATCAAAACAACACCTATTCCCATTCCAGATGCATCACATTCTATTTCAAATGCTTCAGTAAAGTCAGGTAAAGCCAAAAATGGTGCAGAACATAATATCGCTTTCAAAAGAACAAAATCCAATTCTTTTTCCTCCCCCCATTTAAACCTGACTGACTTTTTAAATTACTTCTAGGTTGAAATCAACAACTTGAGTTTCAATTTTATTTAAAAAGACCTTGGTTGTTTCGAAGTTGAGAATAAGTGCAATAAATAATGTTTAAAGTATTGTTGTGCACCTCAAGTTTAGTATATTTTCTTTAGTTTTTTTCTTATACTTATATATAATGTCGGTTTTCATAAATACCAAAGCGGTTCCTTAACTTCATTTCTAATGTATGTCTTAAACTTAGTAGCTTGGAAGCCTAATTGCACTTCTAGGAGATGTGGTCTCTCATCACTTGTAGGTTGAAATGAACAAGTTGAGTTTTGGTATTATCAGTTTTTACAAGCATGGAACCATGGATATTGTTAAGATCACCATTTTTTTGCATTATCATTATACTAATCTAAATTAGCATCAACGCATCTTTCATACCTATTGACATGGTTATGTTTCAATCATCTCTATTTCATGCAATCGTCACTTTTGTTATAATGTCTCTCTATTCTCATCATCATACCTTGGACCACTCTTTATTCATGTTATCATACTTTTATCGGACATCTTTGAATATGCATAATTTGACTTTGAACGGCTTGTGAATTAGAAATGTTAGATTTTAGTTCAATTTCAACTTCGAGGTGTTTTTCTTTTATTCATTTTGATATTTGGGGTCGTTACAAAACCCCCTCTCTTTCGAGTGCCTTTTATTTCTTGACTATTGTGGATGATTTTTATTGTCTTACATGGGTTTTCTTAATGCGTCACAAAAGTGAGACACCAATTTCTTGAGGAAGGCGTTCTTTTTCAACATTAATGTGTATATACACCTCAGCAAAATGGTGGCGTTGAGCGCAAACATAGACACATTCTTGAAACTGCTCGCATGCTTCACTTTCAATCTCATTTACCCATTACTTTTTGGGGAGAATGTATCCTTACTTCCGTTCATATCATTAATCGTCTTCCCATATTATTGCTTCACAAGAAAACACCTTTTGAGATTCTTTACAAGAAACGTACTGATTATTCTCGAACGAGCATTTTTGGTTGCCTTGCTTTCACAACTGTAGTCAATGCATCCTTAAAATTTTCTCCACGTGCCACCAAATGAATTTTCTCGGGTTATCCCATGGGACAAAAAGCTTACAAACTTTATAATATTGCAAATCAGAAAATTTTTACCAATCACGGTGTGGTTTTTCTTGAAGACACTTTTTATCACCACACCCAAAACCCTTCCACCCAAGAGACTTCCACCCTTCCTCCCACTCCACCATCACTACCAACCCCTCTTTGATGCGAACCTCGTGATCACGTGGTCACGCAACCCACAACCAAGAATGAGATAAGATCCCGGAAAGCCGAAATAAAGTCTGATAGGAGTGTGACACAATGGAGACCTGCCCCAAGGCACCAGCACTATTGGAATGAGTAGAATGACGCCACGAAGCCAGTTAATCTTCGATAAGTCGGATTCAGTTCGTTCAAGAACTAAAGAATGCAAGAATCACTCTCACACATAAACTGAAAAGTTCAGAATTAAGTTTAATCAATGGCTGCCGAAATTAGGGTTACATGAGTTTAAATAGTTCTTAAAAAGTAACCCTAATGGACCCCTTATGTGGACTTAAATGAGGTCCACTCAAAACTGACCCAAAATCCTAAATTGAAAGCCCATAACTTAATCCAAGCAAGCCTTGGATCCTAGCTGAAAACAAAGGCTTAATTAAGCCCAAACAAGCCTTGGGCTGTAGCTAACAAAATTAAATAAAGCCCATAAGGCTTATTTATTCTCTTCCATCCAGCCCATGTTTCCAACTTGTAGTAGGATTCTTTTGGCTCCTTTGTTGTCCTCACTTCATGGCCCAAAGAATGTTGGGTTGGACCCCTCCTACACATAGATACTTCAATAGTCCTTGCAATTATGACTTGGGTGAAACCTTCAAAGCCACGAATCAAGCCCCTAAACATGTAATGGGTCTTTGCTGGAGTTTCTAGGCTGGCTCGCAGAACCAGCCCAGAAATAAACCTTATGGGCTTCATTTAATTTAGTTAGCTACAGCCCAAGGCTTGTTTGAGCTTAAGTAAGTCTTTGTTTTCAGCTAGGATCCAAGGCTTGCTTGGATTAAGTTATGGGCTTTCAATTTAGGATTTTGGGTCGGTTTTGAGTGGACCTCATTGACGTCCACATAAGGGGTCTATTAGGGTTACTTTTTAAGAACTATTTAAACTCATGTAACCCTAATTTCGGGAGGCATTGATTAAACTTAATTCTGAACTTTTCAGTTTATGTGTGAGAGTGATTCTTGCATTCTTTAGCTCTTGAACGAACTGAATCCGACTTATCAAAGATTAACTGGATTCGTGGCGTCATTCTACTCATTCCAATAGTGCTGGTGCCTTGGGGCAGGTTTCCATTGTGTCGCAGTCCTATCAGACCATATTTTGGCTTTCCGGGATCTTATCTCATTCTTGGTTGTGGGTTGCGTGACCACGAGGTTCGACCTGATGAACAACTCTCCAAAGGCCCTTTAGTTTTGCAAAAATAGGCAATATCTTGTTGACATTTGAAGATTCGAGGTGCATTACTCTAGGAGAATCGTTCACGAAGATCTTCCCAGACCTCATTGGCGGTGGTATAGTATATCACACTGTATGAAGTTTCAAGATTGAGAGTGTTGATAATCCAAAAATAATGTTATTTCATTTTGTATTACGCATAATGTAAATTAAAAATAATATGATTTTAATAATCGAAACATAATTTCTATTTTTTTTATTTCACAACTATAGCTTCATTTGCCTTTTTATTTCAAAATTAATTAGACTTTGCACGTTGAATTAGATTTACCCCAAGGCCCCTTTCTTTCTCTTTTTTTAAATATCTCCAACAATTCGATAATACATTCATTACTGTGCAAAGGGGACAACTATGTCTTCCTTGAGTTGAATCACTATCTCTAGTTTACAGATTATTAATGGCCAAGACAAAGAAAACAAAAGCCAACATCACAAATGCTTAAAACTATAACAACACATAGAGCAACAACACACACATCAATACTATACACAATAATATGCATTTAATCAATAGAAATACTAAAAACTAACGAAGGATCAAATTTTACAGGAAATAAAAACTTAGGGAAGATGAAATTGTAAGAGATTTCTAATTTTATAAATTATTTCAAATAAGATAAATCTTAAAAAAAATTAGGACCAAATCAAATGGAATAACAAATTAAAGGGTTGCTTTGAATTTTGGAAGGGCTACGCATGGAAACCAGGGACAAAGAAACGAAGAAGAAGAAAGGTCATCAATGTCAAACTAAAAGGATGTTGGCAACACACATGGTCCTATCATGTAGAAGACAAACACTGCGCATGAAAGGTGGAGTTCGGTAATCGGACGACCCACATAGGCCACTCATTTGTTATTGTATTTGCTACATTAGTCAACAACTTTTTTTTAAATAATATTTAATATTTCAAAAATACCAATTAATCAATTAAATGTTACCAAAAAGCCATGACGGAAAGAAGAAAGTCCATGAAAGATAGTTTAGTAGTTCTTATCCTTTAAGGGTAATTATTTAAGTTTAGCAAAGAACCTTGCTTATTTTTTATATTTTATTTTAGGGATAGCTAAGTAAATTTACTTTGAAAAAAAATCTAATAGACTTGTGTGCCTTTAAATTTTGAAAATAACAATCAAATCATGTGAAAATACAATATTGTTTTCAATACCTAATTTTCAAAAAAATTTATAATTAAAGAGCATATCCATCACTCCATTACTATAGTGAATGGTATTGTATATGTAAATGCAATACTGACATTTGTTTTTTTATTTGTTAATAAAAGAATTTCTCTTGTTATTATGATGTGAGTCATATCATTATAAAAAAACATAATAGTATTGTGTATGTAAGGGTTAAGGCCTAAATGATGACATAATTATTGTACAACTTGTGGACTCACGAAACCGGGATAAAACTTGAAAATCTATAAAATCAGGAGTTGAGTCAGTAAAACCGGTCAAACTCGTGGACTCATAGAACTCGTACCGAGTTGATGGTCTAAGACTCTCTCCGTTTACCAAGTAAACAGCTTACTAAATGCCGACCAGAAATGTTGTTTCTTGGATTAAAATGATAGATGGGTTTGCCAGAAGTGGAGATTTTGTGGTTACACGTAGAATGGGTTTTGTGAGGAAGCTTTGGATGCCTTTGGAAGATGCAATAGGAGGGTTGAGAGCTTTGGATGTCTACTGGATGCTGGTAAAGATGTACATAACATGATACAATAGTATATTTGATGATTAGAATCCTCTCTCCCATTGATCAAAATAAGAGGCAAAAAGTTTTCTTGCATGTTCACTCGAGTTTTTCAAGTTCCTGAGTAAAAAGAGAAGGACCTAATTCATTGATCTGGCATAAGATTGCTACTGGCTTACTACTCAGAATGGCTTAATGGTGTCTGATAAAATGCTAACATCAAAATTTAAGCATATAGAGTTCACTAGTTAAAGAATCATTTGAGCATGGATTATGGGTGGATAATGAAGTTTATTCCCTTTAATTCAAATGCGCGCTTTTTTTTTATGAAAATAGAGTTGGTTTTATACTGCAACAAGCTGTTTGATGAAATGTTATCATGTAATGTGTTTCGAAGCTCTAGAAAAGTCACGTTTATGTAGGGAGGGGGACAAAGTCCCCCATGGATTGTGGGGGAGAAGTGGGTTTTCTGTAATTTTCCTCAATTTCGAGTTTTTGGTTGGTATTGTCATCTATGCATTAGGAAACTAAGTGCTAGACAATGTGAACCTTGGTCATTAGTTTTTGAGTGATCTGCTACGACAAGGTGCAGGCTGTTGTGACTTTTACTTACAAGAATTTGATGTTGCAACATGGTTAGATCTTGTTGATGTGTGTAATTTGTATAGCCATGGGAAAAAAGGTTAGTTAATACCTCAATTAAGGCTCTGGCAACAGAGCACAGAAAAAGAAATGGTTTGTAGGTAAAGATGGGTGAAGTTTTTAGTTAATTTTTAGAAATGAATGATGGTTTTTTTTTCTAAGTTGTGATGCAAAATGTAGCTATCTCGAGTGAGTTAAAGTTAGAGTATTTGGAAAAGGTATTTTTTCCTTGCTTAGAATCTGCAATTCTCTATGTTTGACTGCAAATGAGAAAATTTGGCATTAAGGGAGGCAAAATGTTTCATATTTGTTGTTGTTTTTGTGGTAGTTTTGGGGAATGAATTGTGGATATGAGAGCTTTTTTAGATTAAACCGTGAGATGTAAAGAATGTTAATTTCAGGGTGTGATGAATAATTTCATTAATAGTAATCGTACTAGTGAATGATATTATGTAAACTCAAACAAAGCTATTATCTTTGTCGCTGTCGATACTTGCTTTGTATATGAACTCTTTTGTTGGATTATCATTGCTGCATTTACGTGTGAAAGTGAGAATGGTTTTAAAGGTTTCGTTTGTGTCCTTTTTTTAATGGACTAAAATAAATTCATCGACGTAATATACTAGGGATATCTTGCAATTCGATCATCTCCTTAGTTCGGGAACATGTATCAACATAATGTATTTCTGATTTGTTTTGCTGTGTTTATAAATGTATTTCAGATTTGGGTGCTGATTGTTTGTTTCTTCTCTAACATATTATATTGATTTTTGAATTGCAGATTACATGGCATTCGAGAAATTCTATGGACAATCAAAGAGCCCCATGAGGCTTCGAATCCTGAAGAATATGATCTTTGGCAACGCTGTAATGACATGATGCTTTCATGGATTCTGAATTCCCTTGAGCCAAAATTAGCTGATTATGTCCTGTCACGCAACACCCCTCAGAGCTGTAAATAGTTCGTCTCTGGTTTGATGATCCTGTTTTTTCTACATTAAACACATGTATGAGTATGATATCAACTGAGTTGCACCGTATACCATCTAATTTTCTGGCAATGCAGATCTGTTATTAATGGTTTGTTAATCGGAGAATAGGTTTCAATTTAGTCTACTTCATCTATTTAATGATACCATTTTGCAACCAAACGTGCTTTGAGTTGATTTATAGAACCATCTGGTTTGAGTTTTGATTTAAACACTCATTTGAAACCAATGACATTCATTTGTGTTTTGAAAAATCATCTACTAAACAAGTATAATATTTATGCTGAACCACGAAAACCCCAAACCGCGAAACACCCTAACCGAGAAACCCCAAAACCGAAACCCTGAACTGCGAAACCCCGAACCTCAAAAACCTCGTCCCGAAACCCTGAATGTCTAAAATCCAAACCTCTAAAATCCCTCACCGCGAAACCCCGAACCTCGAAACCCCGAACCTAGAAAACCCCGAACCCGAAACCCCGTACCTCGAAAACCCTGAACCCCGAACACGAAACCCTGAACCCCGAACACGAAACCCCGAACCCTAAACACGAAACCCTAAAAACCCCGAACTTCTAAAGCCAAACCCGGAACCTCAAAACCACGTACCCAAAACCCCGAACTTCTAACGCGAAACCCCGAACACAAAACCCCGATCCGGGAAACCCGAACCTCGAAAACCCCAAACCGTGAAATACCCTAACCAAGAAACCCTGTCCCGAAACCCTGAATGTCGAAAATCCGAACCTCCAAAATCCCTCACCGCGAAACCCCGAACCTAGAAAACCCCGAACCTGAAACCCCGAACAGAGACCCCTAACCTCGAAACCCCCGAAATGGGAACGTGAAACCCCGAACCTCGAAAACCCAAACCCGAAACCTCGTACCTCGAAAACCCTGAACCCCGAACACGAAACCCCGAACCTTGAAAACCCCGAACCCTAAACGCGAAACCCTAAAAACCCCGAACTTCTACCGCCAAACCTGGAACCTCGAAACCAGGTACCCAATACCTCGAACTTCTAACGCGAAACCCCTGAACCTCGAAACCCCGAACCCGAAACCTCGATCCGGGAAACCCGAACCTCGAAAACCCCAAACCGTGAAATACCATAACCGAGAAACCCCAAACCCGAAACCCTGAACCGCGAAACCCCGAACCTCAAAAACCTCGTCCCGAAACCCTGAATGTCGAAAATCCGAACCTCCAAAATTCCTCACTGCGAAACCCCGAACCCCCAATCCCAAACCCCGAACCTTGAAACCCTGAACCTCGAAACCCCGAACCTAGAAAACCCCGAACCTTGAACCCGAAACCCCGAACCGACAAACCCCTGAAACGGGAACGCGAAACCCCGAACCTCGAAAACCCCGAACGCCAAACCCGGAACCTCGAAACCGCGTATCTGAAACCCCGAATTTCTAACGCGAAACCCCTGAACCTTGAAACCGCGTACCCGAAACCCCAAACCTCGACAAACCCTAACCGCGAAACCCCTAACCTCGAAAACCCAAAACCCTAAACGCGAAACCCCAAACCCCGAAACCTGAACGTGAAATCCCCGAAACCTGAACGCGGAACCCCAAACCTTGACAAATCCTAACCGTGAAATCCCGAACTTCGAAAACCCTGAACCCGACACCCCGAATCGAGACCCCGAACCCGAAACCCTGAACCCGACACCCCGAAATCCCTGAAACTGGAACGCGAACCCCTGAACCCGAAACCCCGTACCTCGAAAACCTTGAACCCCGAAGAAGAAACCCCGAACCACCAAAAATCGAAACCTGAAACCTCAACCCCGAACCGCGACAACCCGAACCTCGACACCCTGTACCCGAAACCCCAAACCACGTAACCCCAAACCTTGAAAACCCTAAACCCTAAACACAAAACCCCGAATCCGAAACCCGATCGGTGAAACGCCGAACCTCGAAAACCCCGAACCCTAAAACCCTGAACCCCGAAAGCATTGAACCCTAAACGCGAAACCCCGGACCTCGAATCGCGTACGCAAAAAACCGAACCATGAAAAAACCCTAACCGTGAAACCCCGAACCTCGAAACTCCGAACCGCGAAACCCCGAACCGCGAACCCCGAACCTCGAAACCGCGTACTTAAAACCCCGAACCTCTAAAAACCGTAACCGTGAAACCCTGAACCCGAAACCCCTAACCACGAAACCCCAAACCTCAAAACCCGGAACCCAGAAAACCCTGAACCCGAAACGCGAAACCCCGAAAACACCAAACTTCCAACGCGAAATCCCGAACCTCAAAACCGTGTACCCAAAACCCTGAACCTCAAAAAACCGTAACCACAAAACCTCGAACCCGAAACCTCAAACCGCGAAACCAGAACCTCGAAAACCCGAAACCTTAACGACACTTTATGCGAAACCATGAACCTCGAAACCGCGTACCCGAAACCCCGTACCGCAAAACCTCGAGCCCGAAACCCCAAACCTCCAAAACCCCGAAACCTTAAAGCGAAACCCCGAAAACCCCAAACTTCTAACACGAAACCCCGAACCTCAAAAACCCTAACCCCGAAAACCCTAAACTACTAACCCGAAACCCCGAAACGCGAAACCCCGAACCTCGAATACCACAAACCCTAAACGTGAAACCCTGAAATCCCCCGAACTTCTAACGCGAAACCCAGAACCTCAAAATTGCGTACCCGAAACTCTAAAAACCCTAACTGCAAAACCCCGAACCCGAATCCAGGAACTGCGAAACCCCGAACCTCGAAACCCCGAATCTCAAAAACCCTAAACGCGAACCCCCAAACCACGAAAACCCCGAACGTCTAACACGAAACAACGAACCTCAAAACCACGTACCCGAAGCCCCGAAGCTCTAAAAACCCTAACAGGGAAACCCCGAACTCGAAACCCCGAACAATGAAACCCCAAACCCAAAATGTAAAACCTTGAAATCGAAACCCCGAATCGCGCAACCCCGAACCCTAAACACGAAACCCCGACAAACCCGAACATCTAACGCGAAACCCCAAACCTCGAAACCGTGTACCCGAAACCCTGAACCTCTAAAAACCCTAACAGGGAAACCCCGAACCCGAAACCTCGAACAATGAAACCCCAAACCCAAAACATAAAACCTTGAACCCGAAACCCCGAATCGCGCAACCCTGAACCCTAAACGCGAAACCCCGACAAACCCCGAACATCTAACGCGAAACCCCGAACCTCGAAACCGCGTACCCGAAACACCGAAACTCTAAAAACCATAACCGCGAAACCCCGAACCTCGAAAACCCCGAACCCTAAACGGGAAACCCCGAACGTCTAACGAGAAACCCCAAACCTCGAAACCGCGTACATGAAACACCGAACCTCGAAAACCCCAAACCTTAAACGTAAAACCTTGAACCCGAAACCCCAAATCGCGCAACCCCAAACCCTAAACGTGAAACCCCGACAAACCCTGAACATCTAACGTGAAACCCCGAACCTCGAAATCCGCGTACCCGAAACCCCGAAACTCTAAAAACCCTAACCGCGAAACCCCAAACCTCGAAAACCCCGTACCCTAAACGCGAAACCCCGAACCTCGAAACCGTGTACCCGAAACCTCGAACCTCTAAAAACCCTAACAGGAAAACCCGGAACCCGGAACCCCGAACCTCGACCCTCGAAAACCCTGAAGCCGAAACCGCGTACCCGAAACCCCGAAACTCTAAAAACCTAACTGCGAAACCCCAAACACAAATCTGGGAACCTCGAAACTCTAAATCTCATAAACCCCGAACCCTAAACGCGAACCCCCAAACCACGAAAACCCCGAACGTCTAACGCGAAACACCGAACCTCAAAACCGTGTACCCGAAACCCTGAACCTCTAAACACCCTAAACGTGAAGCATTGAACCTCGAAACCCCGAACCCGAAACCCCGATCCGTGAAACCCGAACCTCGAAAACCCCTAAACATAAACCCTGAACCGTGAAACCCCAAACCATGAAATACCCTCACCGCGAAACCCCAAACCCAAAACCCTGAACCGTGAAAACCGAATCTCGAAAACCACGAACCTCGAAAAGCCCAAACCCTAAAAATCCCTAACGGCTAACGCGAAACCCTGACTTTGAAACCGCGTACCCGAAACCCTAAAACCCTGAACCCCGAAAGCATTGAACCCTAAACGCGAAACCCCGGACCTCGAATCGCGTACGCAAAAAACCGAACCATGAAAAAACCCTAACCGTGAAACCCCGAACCTCGAAACTCCGAACCGCGAAACCCCGAACCGCGAACCCCGAACCTCGAAACCGCGTACTTAAAACCCCGAACCTCTAAAAACCGTAACCGTGAAACCCTGAACCCGAAACCCCTAACCACGAAACCCCAAACCTCAAAACCCGGAACCCAGAAAACCCTGAACCCGAAACGCGAAACCCCGAAAACACCAAACTTCCAACGCGAAATCCCGAACCTCAAAACCGTGTACCCAAAACCCTGAACCTCAAAAAACCGTAACCACAAAACCTCGAACCCGAAACCTCAAACCGCGAAACCAGAACCTCGAAAACCCGAAACCTTAACGACACTTTATGCGAAACCATGAACCTCGAAACCGCGTACCCGAAACCCCGTACCGCAAAACCTCGAGCCCGAAACCCCAAACCTCCAAAACCCCGAAACCTTAAAGCGAAACCCCGAAAACCCCAAACTTCTAACACGAAACCCCGAACCTCAAAAACCCTAACCCCGAAAACCCTAAACTACTAACCCGAAACCCCGAAACGCGAAACCCCGAACCTCGAATACCACAAACCCTAAACGTGAAACCCTGAAATCCCCCGAACTTCTAACGCGAAACCCAGAACCTCAAAATTGCGTACCCGAAACTCTAAAAACCCTAACTGCAAAACCCCGAACCCGAATCCAGGAACTGCGAAACCCCGAACCTCGAAACCCCGAATCTCAAAAACCCTAAACGCGAACCCCCAAACCACGAAAACCCCGAACGTCTAACACGAAACAACGAACCTCAAAACCACGTACCCGAAGCCCCGAAGCTCTAAAAACCCTAACAGGGAAACCCCGAACTCGAAACCCCGAACAATGAAACCCCAAACCCAAAATGTAAAACCTTGAAATCGAAACCCCGAATCGCGCAACCCCGAACCCTAAACACGAAACCCCGACAAACCCGAACATCTAACGCGAAACCCCAAACCTCGAAACCGTGTACCCGAAACCCTGAACCTCTAAAAACCCTAACAGGGAAACCCCGAACCCGAAACCTCGAACAATGAAACCCCAAACCCAAAACATAAAACCTTGAACCCGAAACCCCGAATCGCGCAACCCTGAACCCTAAACGCGAAACCCCGACAAACCCCGAACATCTAACGCGAAACCCCGAACCTCGAAACCGCGTACCCGAAACACCGAAACTCTAAAAACCATAACCGCGAAACCCCGAACCTCGAAAACCCCGAACCCTAAACGGGAAACCCCGAACGTCTAACGAGAAACCCCAAACCTCGAAACCGCGTACATGAAACACCGAACCTCGAAAACCCCAAACCTTAAACGTAAAACCTTGAACCCGAAACCCCAAATCGCGCAACCCCAAACCCTAAACGTGAAACCCCGACAAACCCTGAACATCTAACGTGAAACCCCGAACCTCGAAATCCGCGTACCCGAAACCCCGAAACTCTAAAAACCCTAACCGCGAAACCCCAAACCTCGAAAACCCCGTACCCTAAACGCGAAACCCCGAACCTCGAAACCGTGTACCCGAAACCTCGAACCTCTAAAAACCCTAACAGGAAAACCCGGAACCCGGAACCCCGAACCTCGACCCTCGAAAACCCTGAAGCCGAAACCGCGTACCCGAAACCCCGAAACTCTAAAAACCTAACTGCGAAACCCCAAACACAAATCTGGGAACCTCGAAACTCTAAATCTCATAAACCCCGAACCCTAAACGCGAACCCCCAAACCACGAAAACCCCGAACGTCTAACGCGAAACACCGAACCTCAAAACCGTGTACCCGAAACCCTGAACCTCTAAACACCCTAAACGTGAAGCATTGAACCTCGAAACCCCGAACCCGAAACCCCGATCCGTGAAACCCGAACCTCGAAAACCCCTAAACATAAACCCTGAACCGTGAAACCCCAAACCATGAAATACCCTCACCGCGAAACCCCAAACCCAAAACCCTGAACCGTGAAAACCGAATCTCGAAAACCACGAACCTCGAAAAGCCCAAACCCTAAAAATCCCTAACGGCTAACGCGAAACCCTGACTTTGAAACCGCGTACCCGAAACCCTAAAACCCTGAACCCCGAAAGCATTGAACCCTAAACGCGAAACCCCGGACCTCGAATCGCGTACGCAAAAAACCGAACCATGAAAAAACCCTAACCGTGAAACCCCGAACCTCGAAACTCCGAACCGCGAAACCCCGAACCGCGAACCCCGAACCTCGAAACCGCGTACTTAAAACCCCGAACCTCTAAAAACCGTAACCGTGAAACCCTGAACCCGAAACCCCTAACCACGAAACCCCAAACCTCAAAACCCGGAACCCAGAAAACCCTGAACCCGAAACGCGAAACCCCGAAAACACCAAACTTCCAACGCGAAATCCCGAACCTCAAAACCGTGTACCCAAAACCCTGAACCTCAAAAAACCGTAACCACAAAACCTCGAACCCGAAACCTCAAACCGCGAAACCAGAACCTCGAAAACCCGAAACCTTAACGACACTTTATGCGAAACCATGAACCTCGAAACCGCGTACCCGAAACCCCGTACCGCAAAACCTCGAGCCCGAAACCCCAAACCTCCAAAACCCCGAAACCTTAAAGCGAAACCCCGAAAACCCCAAACTTCTAACACGAAACCCCGAACCTCAAAAACCCTAACCCCGAAAACCCTAAACTACTAACCCGAAACCCCGAAACGCGAAACCCCGAACCTCGAATACCACAAACCCTAAACGTGAAACCCTGAAATCCCCCGAACTTCTAACGCGAAACCCAGAACCTCAAAATTGCGTACCCGAAACTCTAAAAACCCTAACTGCAAAACCCCGAACCCGAATCCAGGAACTGCGAAACCCCGAACCTCGAAACCCCGAATCTCAAAAACCCTAAACGCGAACCCCCAAACCACGAAAACCCCGAACGTCTAACACGAAACAACGAACCTCAAAACCACGTACCCGAAGCCCCGAAGCTCTAAAAACCCTAACAGGGAAACCCCGAACTCGAAACCCCGAACAATGAAACCCCAAACCCAAAATGTAAAACCTTGAAATCGAAACCCCGAATCGCGCAACCCCGAACCCTAAACACGAAACCCCGACAAACCCGAACATCTAACGCGAAACCCCAAACCTCGAAACCGTGTACCCGAAACCCTGAACCTCTAAAAACCCTAACAGGGAAACCCCGAACCCGAAACCTCGAACAATGAAACCCCAAACCCAAAACATAAAACCTTGAACCCGAAACCCCGAATCGCGCAACCCTGAACCCTAAACGCGAAACCCCGACAAACCCCGAACATCTAACGCGAAACCCCGAACCTCGAAACCGCGTACCCGAAACACCGAAACTCTAAAAACCATAACCGCGAAACCCCGAACCTCGAAAACCCCGAACCCTAAACGGGAAACCCCGAACGTCTAACGAGAAACCCCAAACCTCGAAACCGCGTACATGAAACACCGAACCTCGAAAACCCCAAACCTTAAACGTAAAACCTTGAACCCGAAACCCCAAATCGCGCAACCCCAAACCCTAAACGTGAAACCCCGACAAACCCTGAACATCTAACGTGAAACCCCGAACCTCGAAATCCGCGTACCCGAAACCCCGAAACTCTAAAAACCCTAACCGCGAAACCCCAAACCTCGAAAACCCCGTACCCTAAACGCGAAACCCCGAACCTCGAAACCGTGTACCCGAAACCTCGAACCTCTAAAAACCCTAACAGGAAAACCCGGAACCCGGAACCCCGAACCTCGACCCTCGAAAACCCTGAAGCCGAAACCGCGTACCCGAAACCCCGAAACTCTAAAAACCTAACTGCGAAACCCCAAACACAAATCTGGGAACCTCGAAACTCTAAATCTCATAAACCCCGAACCCTAAACGCGAACCCCCAAACCACGAAAACCCCGAACGTCTAACGCGAAACACCGAACCTCAAAACCGTGTACCCGAAACCCTGAACCTCTAAACACCCTAAACGTGAAGCATTGAACCTCGAAACCCCGAACCCGAAACCCCGATCCGTGAAACCCGAACCTCGAAAACCCCTAAACATAAACCCTGAACCGTGAAACCCCAAACCATGAAATACCCTCACCGCGAAACCCCAAACCCAAAACCCTGAACCGTGAAAACCGAATCTCGAAAACCACGAACCTCGAAAAGCCCAAACCCTAAAAATCCCTAACGGCTAACGCGAAACCCTGACTTTGAAACCGCGTACCCGAAACCCTAAAACCCTGAACCCCGAAAGCATTGAACCCTAAACGCGAAACCCCGGACCTCGAATCGCGTACGCAAAAAACCGAACCATGAAAAAACCCTAACCGTGAAACCCCGAACCTCGAAACTCCGAACCGCGAAACCCCGAACCGCGAACCCCGAACCTCGAAACCGCGTACTTAAAACCCCGAACCTCTAAAAACCGTAACCGTGAAACCCTGAACCCGAAACCCCTAACCACGAAACCCCAAACCTCAAAACCCGGAACCCAGAAAACCCTGAACCCGAAACGCGAAACCCCGAAAACACCAAACTTCCAACGCGAAATCCCGAACCTCAAAACCGTGTACCCAAAACCCTGAACCTCAAAAAACCGTAACCACAAAACCTCGAACCCGAAACCTCAAACCGCGAAACCAGAACCTCGAAAACCCGAAACCTTAACGACACTTTATGCGAAACCATGAACCTCGAAACCGCGTACCCGAAACCCCGTACCGCAAAACCTCGAGCCCGAAACCCCAAACCTCCAAAACCCCGAAACCTTAAAGCGAAACCCCGAAAACCCCAAACTTCTAACACGAAACCCCGAACCTCAAAAACCCTAACCCCGAAAACCCTAAACTACTAACCCGAAACCCCGAAACGCGAAACCCCGAACCTCGAATACCACAAACCCTAAACGTGAAACCCTGAAATCCCCCGAACTTCTAACGCGAAACCCAGAACCTCAAAATTGCGTACCCGAAACTCTAAAAACCCTAACTGCAAAACCCCGAACCCGAATCCAGGAACTGCGAAACCCCGAACCTCGAAACCCCGAATCTCAAAAACCCTAAACGCGAACCCCCAAACCACGAAAACCCCGAACGTCTAACACGAAACAACGAACCTCAAAACCACGTACCCGAAGCCCCGAAGCTCTAAAAACCCTAACAGGGAAACCCCGAACTCGAAACCCCGAACAATGAAACCCCAAACCCAAAATGTAAAACCTTGAAATCGAAACCCCGAATCGCGCAACCCCGAACCCTAAACACGAAACCCCGACAAACCCGAACATCTAACGCGAAACCCCAAACCTCGAAACCGTGTACCCGAAACCCTGAACCTCTAAAAACCCTAACAGGGAAACCCCGAACCCGAAACCTCGAACAATGAAACCCCAAACCCAAAACATAAAACCTTGAACCCGAAACCCCGAATCGCGCAACCCTGAACCCTAAACGCGAAACCCCGACAAACCCCGAACATCTAACGCGAAACCCCGAACCTCGAAACCGCGTACCCGAAACACCGAAACTCTAAAAACCATAACCGCGAAACCCCGAACCTCGAAAACCCCGAACCCTAAACGGGAAACCCCGAACGTCTAACGAGAAACCCCAAACCTCGAAACCGCGTACATGAAACACCGAACCTCGAAAACCCCAAACCTTAAACGTAAAACCTTGAACCCGAAACCCCAAATCGCGCAACCCCAAACCCTAAACGTGAAACCCCGACAAACCCTGAACATCTAACGTGAAACCCCGAACCTCGAAATCCGCGTACCCGAAACCCCGAAACTCTAAAAACCCTAACCGCGAAACCCCAAACCTCGAAAACCCCGTACCCTAAACGCGAAACCCCGAACCTCGAAACCGTGTACCCGAAACCTCGAACCTCTAAAAACCCTAACAGGAAAACCCGGAACCCGGAACCCCGAACCTCGACCCTCGAAAACCCTGAAGCCGAAACCGCGTACCCGAAACCCCGAAACTCTAAAAACCTAACTGCGAAACCCCAAACACAAATCTGGGAACCTCGAAACTCTAAATCTCATAAACCCCGAACCCTAAACGCGAACCCCCAAACCACGAAAACCCCGAACGTCTAACGCGAAACACCGAACCTCAAAACCGTGTACCCGAAACCCTGAACCTCTAAACACCCTAAACGTGAAGCATTGAACCTCGAAACCCCGAACCCGAAACCCCGATCCGTGAAACCCGAACCTCGAAAACCCCTAAACATAAACCCTGAACCGTGAAACCCCAAACCATGAAATACCCTCACCGCGAAACCCCAAACCCAAAACCCTGAACCGTGAAAACCGAATCTCGAAAACCACGAACCTCGAAAAGCCCAAACCCTAAAAATCCCTAACGGCTAACGCGAAACCCTGACTTTGAAACCGCGTACCCGAAACCCTAAAACTCTAAAAACCCTAATCGCGAATCCCCAAACCTCGAAAGCCTGATCCGTGAAACCCGAACCTCGAAAACCCCGAACCCTAAACGCGTAACCCCGAACCACGAAATACCCTAAGCGCGAAACCCGAAACCCAGAACCCCGAAACCACAAACCTCAAAAACCACGAACCTCAAAAACCCCGTACCCGAAACCCTGAACCTCGTAAACCCCGTACCCGAAATCCTGAATGTCAAAAATTCGAACCTCCAAAATCCCTCACCACGAAACCCCGAACCCTAAACGCGAAACCCCGAACCTCGAAAC
This sequence comes from Salix purpurea, assembly GCA_027405865.1. Classification (NCBI taxonomy): domain Eukaryota; kingdom Viridiplantae; phylum Streptophyta; class Magnoliopsida; order Malpighiales; family Salicaceae; genus Salix; species Salix purpurea. The sequence continues at coordinate 13,659,041 of CM050333.1, forward strand.
CCTGAACCGTGAAATCTCAAACCTCGAAAACCCCGAACCTCGAAACCGCGTAGCCCAAACCCTGAACCTCGAAATCTGAACATCGAAAATCTGTCACTACGAAACCCTAAACACGAAACCCCGAATCGCGAAACCCCAAACATCGAAACCGCATACCCGAAACCCCGAACTGCCGAAATCCCATACCCTAACCGCGAAACCCCGAACACGAAACCCCAAATCGCGAATCCCCGAACCACGAAACCCCGAACCTGGAAAACCCAGAACCCTAAACGCGTAACCTCGAACCAGAAACCTCGAATCGCGAAACCCCGAAGCTCGAAAACCCCCAACCCTAAGCGCGAAACCCCGACAAACCCCGAACCTCGAACCTTTAAAAACCCTAACCGCGAAACCCCGAACCTGAAACCTGGAACTGCGAACCACGAAACCCTGAATCTCTAAAACCCCAAGCGCGAAACCCTGAAAACCCCGAACCCTAAACGTGAAACCCCGAACGTCGAAAACCCCGAACCCTAAACGTGAAACCCCGAAAACCGCGTACCCCGAAACCGCGTACCCGAAACCATGATTCGCGAAACCCCAAACCTCGAAACCGTGTAGCCGAAACCCTGAACCTCAAAATCTGAACCTCCAAAATCCCTCACCATGAAACCCCGAACGCGAAAACCCCGATCCCTAAAAGCGTAACCCCGAAACCCCGAACCTTGAAAACTCGTAACCGTGAAACCCCAAACCCGAAACCCCGAACCGCGAAACCTCCGAACCTCGAAATCCCCGAACGTCTAGCGCAAAACCTTGAAACAGCGTACCCGAAACCCCTCACCTCTAAAAACCCTAATCATGAAACCCCGAAACCGAAACTAAAACCCCTAACCTCGATAAACCCTAACCGCGAAACCCCAAACCTCAAAACAGCGAACGTGAAACCCTGAACCGCGAAACCCTGAACATCGACACCGCGTACTCGAAACCCCGAACCTCAAAAACCCTGAACCCTAAACGTGTAACCCCAAACCCGAAACCACGAACCTTAAAAACCCGTAATCACGAAACTCCGAACTCGAAACCCCGAACCGAGAAAACTTCGAACCACGAAAACCCCAAACCCTAAACGTGAAACCCCAAAATCCCCGATCATCTAACACGAAACCTCGAAACAGCGTACCCGAAACCCCTAACCTCTAAAAACCCTAACCGTGAACCCCCGAACCCGAAACCCGGAACCGGGAAACCCCGAACCTCAAAACGGCATGACTAACCATTCATACAACCCATGCTTAGTCTTAAATGCAGTTTTCCACTCATCACCCTCTCTCATCCTAATCTGATGGTACCCACTTTTAGATCAATCTTAGAGAAAATACATGATCCATGTAACTCATCTAGCATGTCATCAAGCCTAGGAATAGGATATCGATACTTTACCGTTATGTTATTGACGACACGACAATCAACACACATCCTCCATGTTCCATCCTTTTTAGGCACAAGTAGCACCGACACAACACAAGGACTCATACTCTCACGAATGTAACCCTTCATCATCAACTCATCTACTTGCCTTTGAAGCTCCTTTGTCTCCTCGGGGTTGCTTCTATAGGCTGGACGGTTAGGAATCGAAGCTCCGGGCACAAGGTCAATTTGATGTTCAATCCCCCTTAGTGGTGGTAATTCATTAGGGATGTCTTCAGGAAATACATCATCAAACTCCTTGGTAAATAAGCGAGTCGGATCCCCTCCTGCATAACCAAGCTTGAGCTCATCCGGCGTAGGCCTAGCGGATCACGAAGCAGAGAAGTGTAGCCAGAACGAGGCACGACGATACCAAGTTCACCTATATGAAGAAGACCAGAAAGACGATACACTTCTTCCAAAGAGGGTGCGAGCTTATTCCAATTAAAGATCACGATCAGGATCAGGATCCCAACACTCTACAGCTGCTTCTTGAAGTTCCCAGTCGAGCCTAACTTTACAGAGATCAAAAGCATAAAAGAGTCCTACCTCCTTCAAAGCTTGGATGACCTCATCAGAAATTAATAAAGTAATCTAACCATCCTGCATCAAAGAAACAGCCACACTAGGAATAGCAGAATCAAGATCGTTAGTGTTAAAATAAGCCTCCTTATACACAAGTAAGATCATTGGCTTATTAGTGAAAAATGTAGATCTGATTTGAGATCCTTTTGCATAAAAATTAGGTTGTTTCTTTAATTTTTCCACACTACTATCATCACACAAGGTTACTTTCTTCACTCCTCTGTTTTTACCTCCACTCTCAACCGGTTTAATTAATGATTTAGGTTTAGCTGAATCTGATGGTTTTCTCTCACCATTGTCCTCACGTGAATTTTCACTCTTCCCATCCTCACATTCTTTTTAATTCTTTTTTTTGGAGAAAGAGGTACAAGAGTGATGGTTTTACCATTATTTACAATAGTGAACCTATTTCTAAACCCATCATGAATCGCTTTTCGATCAAACTGCCATGGACGCCCCAAAAGTAAGTGACTAGCATGCATTGGGACTACATCACACAAAATCTCATCAGAGTACTTCCCAATAGCAAACGCAATCAGAACCTGCTTAGTATCCCTCACTTCACCACATTCATTCAACCATTGCAATCTATAAGGCCTCGTATGCTTAATACAACTCAGATTCAATTTCTTCACAAGGGTATCACTAGCAACATTAGCACAACTACCTCCATCAATTATCATGCTACATACCTTGTTTTGGATATGACATCGAGTGTGAAATATATTTTCCCGTTGCTGATCTACATCATCTTCTTTGATTTGCATGTTCAGCGCACGCCTTATAACCAAGGCCTCTCCCTCAACAGGATATGCAATCTCCTCATCACTACAATCCACCAAAGGTGGCATCTCTTCACTTTCAGATTTGTCACTTTCAGATTCAACCTCCCCATTATCTCTTGTAAGCATAACTCTTCGGTTTGGACACTGAGATGCAATGTGCCCCTTCCCTAACCACTTAAAGCATTTAATATCTCTATCACAAGTAGGTTGATATTCAGATTTACCTTTCCCATCTGTATGAGTATCCTTTTCGGCCTTAGGTGGTTCGGCCCTTGCATAAGGCTTTGGTTGGGCAGCCCCCTCTGTCTTAAAATTCGGCCTCCATATTGAGGAAGATGATGTCAATTGGTCTGAAAACGTGTACTGCCCCTTCTCTTTATTTGCCTCTCCACCTTCGTTGCCATATAGACCATGTCCTCCAATTCCACACAATGTTGTAATTCTACAACATGCGCAATGTCTCTATTCAGCCCATTTAGAAATCTAGCCATAGTAGCTTCCCGATCCTCAATCATATTGGCCCGAATCATGGCGATCTCCATCTCCTTGAAATACTCATCCACGGACCTAGAACCCTGATTCAAACCCTGCAATTTCAGATACAAATCTCTATAATAGTGGTTAGGCACAAATCTTCTCATTGACACTTTCATCTCCTCCCACGACACTACCGACCTCTCTCCACTCCTCCTTCTACTAATAACATTCTGATCCCACCAAATCAGTGCATAATCCGTGAATTCGATGACAACCAATTTCACTTTCTTTGCCCCTGAATAGTTATCGCAATCAAAAATCCAATCCTCCTTTTTCTCCCACTCCAAATATGCCTCGGGATCGTTTTTACCTTGAAAAGCAGGTATTTTTAATTTGATAGAATCCAAATCATCATCTAAATCAGCATGTCCCCCAACACTACGGAAATTTTCCCTTTGGCCGAATTGGCCCCTAGTTGTATTCCCAAAATCCCTTCGGTTTCTAGGCTGCCGAAAACCTTCCCGATGGCCTATGGCGTCATCCTCACAACCACCATCACCAATATCATCAACAGCCTCCTCAAAATCCTCATAATCAGCCCACCGTGGCCTTTCGGCCCTACTGCCATTGTTTTCTTTCGGTTCAGCCCCAAGCTTCCTCACATTTTGGGTGCTTGTACCAGCCTTGTTACCACGTTTCCCCACCCTATCAAGTCTATCACACATGTTTCCCATCACAAAATTCATCCTCTCAATCATTTGTGTCACGGGTTGCATTTGGGACGTAAGTTCTCCCTCGGGATGGGGTGGTATGTTGTTTTGATCTGACATGATAATACCTGCAAAAATTGGTCAGTGCTAAAAAAATATCCTCACGTCGCTCGTGTTTCGCTCAAACACTCTGAATGTCCTCACACCTCTCGTCTCACCTTCTTACGGTTCTTGCGAAACTGAAACCAACACCAAATAAAATCAACTTGGCAGCGCAATCCAAATATGTATATATGACTCAAGAAGCAATAAAAACCAAAAAACAAGCAAAACAAAACTGCGATGATAGTCCCGCGAGTAGCAAGCGAGTGTATCCGAAATATGAACGAAACTGAAGACTCGAATAAAAAACAGAAACAAGATATGAAAAACAATGAAACAACACCTAGATATGATGGATAAGATGAAAATAAACTGCAAGAAACGAAAACAACAAAAAGAAAGTGAATTTTAAAAGTTGACGCAAAACAGACTCGTTTACAACGAGTTAAGTCCGGATCTGGAACCTAAAGTTGATGATGTCCAATTGAGCTAAAATTTCAGATATAGTGCTCTACCAACCCAAATAGACAGAATATAAAGTTTTAGTACCTTACAATAAGGTTTGATAGACTGACGCAAAAACATTATGAATCAGACCTAATTAGACTCGAATTTGAAACCCAAAGTAAATGATATCCAATGGACCACAAAATCAATATGTGGTGCGATTAGGGTCCCAGTAATAACATAATCAAATATGAGCTCATTCTGACTTGATTTGGTCAAATTTTCCTTTGTTTAGTTTTTTTGCGGCAGAAACAAACGAATGCCTTTTTGAATGACTTTTTTTTCTCTTTTTTTCTTATGCCACTGATATATTTTGGTCAGGAACCAAACGAAATAACCTCTTTTTTTTATATGATACCAAATCAAGAGAAGAAGAAATTGGATACTAAGGAATTTTTTTTTGTGGAAACAATAAGAAACGAAAAATTTAGAAGGATATAACCTGATTAATGGAGTCAAGCTCTGATACCAAATGATACGAACCTCGTGATCACGTGGTCACGCAACCCACACGCAAAGACACCAATTCCCGGAAAGCCAAGTAAATCAGGTTTGATAGGAGTGTGACACAAAGATAACTTGTACCTAGGCACCAACACTATTGGAAACAAAAACCCCCACCCAACGAATATAGATTCGCAAACGAGAAGTATAAGGATGACGCCACGAAGTCAGTTGTTCTTTGATAAGTCATTTTCAGTTCTTTAGAGAATCAAGGAAGGGAGATTATCCCACCAACACACAAGTGCTGCAAAGAAGTTTATTGATCTAAAAATTACGTAACCTTACATGTTTGGTTATGCCTCTATATATACTGACTCTAGACTTAAAGAAACCCCAATGGACCCCCCTTAGGTGGACTTATATGAAGCCCACTTACAATTGACCCAAATAAGCAATAATAACCCAAAAACTAAGAAGAAAATAATAAAAATAATAAAAATCCGAAAATTACCATCCTAAATATGCTAGAATCAAATTTGTGTTGTTGCCCCCTTTCCTTTGATGTCCTTGATTAGCTTGGATAAATTTCTTCCTTTGTTGCTGATTTAATTACTTTCCTTCCTATGTTAGGAAAAACATTAAATAGTCCTCCCCTCTTTAGGAATAAGATATGGCCAACTTCCTTACTTAATTAGGAGAATAAATTGCTGGCTTTTTATCCTTGTAGCATTAGGAAATAAAACAAGCCTAACAAGGCTGGTATTGGGCCGGACATATCAACCCCTTGTTCCACATGAATTGGGCTCTTCTTGGACCCGAACTAGATGAATTAAAGGTTGTCCTTCATGCTCCTTAAATGTCCCAAGCCCTTCTAGGTCCATCTTGCTCCATAAGTTCTGAACAAGCCCATTCAATGCTTCTTTAAGCTTCTTTGCCCTAGCTCTTGTGATTGGCCCAATTGGCACCTCCAATGGATCGTTGGCATGATTACGTTTGGTGTTGGGCTGATCCGCATCAACCTCCATTATAATTCAAAATTGTTTTCATTCTATCTACCCATTTATTATAATCTACAAGAACAACACTTGGCTATAATGGGATATCCTTCTTCTATATGTTCAAATAAGGATGCTCATCTTGAAAAGAGATTTTTTTGCTCTTAATATCTAAGATCAAATAAAAATCTTCTTCATCCTCAAGTATTCTTATATAAATTGGACCAATACACACCCTTTTTGTTTTCTAAGTGGCACTCATAATAGACTATTTAATATGAGGAGGACAACCTACAAAGTAGTAGTAGTAGACTAGGAGGGCTGATTTTATAGCAAAATTTAAAGATATTATTTTAGTCTAACAGAAATAAAATTATAGGTTTTCTTGATTGGATCTTCATAAAAAGATCTCTAAGGCTATAGGAAAGTTTGAGATATCTATAAAAGATGAAGAATTATGAGTAATTTGATAAACTTAAACATTACACCTCAAAAGCCAAAATATGTATAGTTTCAAAATTTAAAGATTCAATGTAGTAGTTAAAATATAAACCATATTTTAAAATATGATAAGCTAATTCTAGGTGAACGTGTCATTTGCTACATTATACTTGGTTGATTTGATTGATCGATTTTAGTATAAGTGTGATGTGGTCAATATTCCTTCATTTGATAAATAATGGAATACAAGGAGTCTTGTTTACATAAAAAATAAACATACACTTATAAATCATAGAGAACAATGATTGTTCATGATAAAACTAGGGAATAAAGTTAAAATCAATCATGAATCAAAAGGATTAACTAAGCAAAAATACTCTTTAAATCAACTAGAAGTATTGAAGAAGTAGTCGACCAAACAATTAGAAGTCATGATCAGGAAAAAAATGATTGACTAATAGATTCAAAACAAGTACACATAACTAAAATATATAGTTATATTAAGAGCATGAGCCCTTAATAGAATAACTAATCAAAAGTCACATATTAGCTTAAGATTTAAGTAAACATCAATATAAGAGGAGTTTAATTTGTATTAGGATTTAATTATCCTATTTGTATAATAATATCAATATCAATACAAGATTATGATTACCTAATTAATTATTTTGCAAAATCTATAATAATATTAATTGGGTCATGCACTATTATAATTTAATTTATTTCTCATTTCTTATTTCTACAAATATTTTTTATTGCTTTCTTAATTTTTTTTGTTTATGATTTTCCTTTGTCTTTCCAATATTCAAATTCTTGCAATTTATTTCCTTCTTGTTATTTTAATATTATAAACAACAAATCAATCTTGTTTTTCTATTATCTTCGTGATAATACACCACTTAAAATCATATTAAATATACAAAAGCTTTTTGAATCACTCATAATTCATATAGTAACTTAATGACACTTTATTCACCGTCAAAACTCTGAAATGCTTAAAACTAATAAATTACCTTACTTTTATTTTCATTTCTTATTATATACTTATAGATAAAGTAATGGAGATTTTTAACGATTATTATTCTTAGAATTATCATTCTAACCATGAACAATGAAATATTGAAAAATAATTCAATTTCATGTTACTTAGTTTTTTTAAATCTTAAGGGGTATAACTTACCTAGATTCACATGAAATTATTGATATTCTAATAACTATTTATTATTACTCACTTATATAATTTAAAGTATATCTTAAAAATAAAAAATACATGTAAAATAGTTAATTAATACGTGTAAAAAAAATATTTTAGGTATTACATTAAATCAACTGATGATTTCTTTTTTGTAATCTTCCCTAATTCAACTCTAAATACCATGAACATAATCATAATATTATCAATAATAATTCTTGTGAAACATCTAACATAGACCATTTCCTTCAATAATATGAGAAATGTAAATGAAACAAAATAAGAAATACAGCAAGCATAAAAATACATAATTTTGTCAAAAACAAATCACACAATTTTAATCCAACACAATTTTATTATGTTGAAGTAGTTTGTTTTTCTAAAAAGTTTACAAATCTTTAAATAAATTCAAAAAACAACCTAAACAAACTAGAAAACCTAGAAAAAAGTATTAAAATCCTAAAAATTTAATAATAAAATTATTATGTAATTAATTTTTAACTAAAAAAAAGTTTTTCTTAAAAAAATATGTTTTGTGAAAACTTCTTTAAGCTTTTGGTCATCATAGGATTAGGGTGACTTATTATAAAGGTTCAAAATAATCACAAATACGTTTTCTTCTATAATAATAATAATAAGAACAACACACACAAACAAAATGATGATAGAAGAGTATAAATCTTAAGACCTAGGTGCAACCATAAAAAATGGTGTTCGATAAATAATTAATAATATTTTATTAATTATTTTCGAGATTCATTTTTTTATTAAAAAAAAAACACGAGTGCAAAAGAAAAAAAAAATATTTTTATAATATTTGATGAATAGCATTGTGCAATAAGATTCGATATAAGATGGGAATTACTTCTAGGCGGATAACCCAATGCCGTGGGCGCTATGGGCCCAACCGCGGAACAGTCTTTATATTATCTTTACTGCCCTTACTCTATAAAAGCAGTGATGAACAAGTGGGTGTTTGAATAAGTTAGAAACCAAATTAATGAAATTTAGCAGAGCATTTCCTCATCTTCGGGCTTAACTACACTCCATAATCTATCTCCCTAAAATCAATTTGGCATTTCGTCTCTCTAGGCTGCTCGATCTCCATGGCTACTCTTTCGCTCCTGTTTCAGTCTCATCAGGTATATAATTTCTTCTTCTTCTTCTTTCTAGTTTGTAAAGGGTTGCTTGATTGTTTATTCATATGCTGATAAAACAAAGGAAATCTTTCTTCTTTTGCTAGAAACAATTCTAACGTTAATTATTGATAGTTTTTATTTTTATTTTTTGAGAAAGATAATAATCTTGTGTGGAGTATTATTGTCTTCTAATGTTTTGAAAATCTTGATTATGAGAATTGAAGTGCTGCTATAGTATAAGAGAACAAAATTGTGGGGCTTTGCGTTTTATTTGGGTTTGGGTGTAGGTGGTGGATCTCAACTTAAGCCACGTAAACTTTGGTCAGCAAAATCCATTTCATTTGCCAAAGCACCGAGATTGCCAATTGGAAGGAAATCAAACCTGGATGGAAGCAGCCCCATGTTAGCAGTTCGTGCCAAATACAAGTATGCTGTTCTTGCTCTTGATTCCTGTCTTATCAAATCCATGTCATTTGATGTGACAAATCAAAAGCTTGAATTTCATGCCAAGAAATGGCCATGTTGTTCTCCTGTTGTTAATTTGCTATGATGGAAAGTATATTCAAATGGAGAAATTTCGTCTGCTACTTGTTTCATTGGTGTGGTGGCTTGTAGTGACAGATATACTAGCATGATTTTTGGATTTGCTTTCCATTCTTTTTATTAGTTGATATAATGTTTGTTATAGGACCATTTCATTGACGTGATATTCATCACCTAAGTGTAGATTTGCGAATCTCGCAAATTTTAAAGTGGTGATGCTTAAGGACAGTAAAAGTAATATGCTCATTTTGAACTGGTAGTTACATGTGATTGCCCACATTTCAAGGGTAAAACTTCTTATCCATAGCTAAGGCCATTTTACCTTCACTACTTGGGCATATTAAAGAGTCAATATTATAGAGTTCGTGACTCAATTGGAATACACCTCTGACATCCATTCTAACTAGGAAGAATTGAACTTTAACCGCATCCATCTCCTTTTATTATCTGAGCCTAGCCCCTAGTTGTGTTTATTGAACATTTATGAAGTCAATGCTTTTTTTTCACCTGAGGAAGCAGTTGTTTGACCCTCTACTTTTTCTGATTTAACCCATCGTCGTCGTCATCTCTTGTTTATCTCTGTTATATGCAGTGATGGTAGTAGGGGTTGTGGCAATGATTTTGTTGCTGGTTTTGTTTTAGGAGGTGCTGTATTTGGAACTTTAGCGTATATTTTTGCTCCTCAGGTGATTAGATATCTTGCCTCAATATTTTGGCTACAAAGTACTTGAATGCTTCTTTCAAAAGGAACTACCATGCTGAATATTGTTGATGTTGACTCCATAAACCAAACTTTTCAATTTACTTATTGATAACAATGTAAATATTTATAGGCTATTTATGACTATTGCAGTTTGATAGCGTTACATACCTGGCATGGTGTCCATGCAATATCCTCTAACTTGAAATTCTCAATGCTCTGCTGTTTGACATCCTTTTGTTTATCCTGCTCTCAATAATATGACTTGGGCTCTCCCATTACCTTCCTGTAGACTAATCTAATGATTAAGGCAGTACATAAGTTCATTTCATTGAAAAATAAACTATTAAGGTAACACATAGAGTGATTCTTATTCCGTTACATGTAGCTTTCAGTATACATTGCTGTTTACTTTTCTTTCATTTCTGGATGGTACATGTCTAGCTATAATGACTTATTACGACCGTAAGATATACTGAAAGCTGCAAAGACATAAATGGATTGTCTATGGCTTATCCAATATATTGTCTTTGGATTGGAAAAAAAGAAAGAAAGAAATGCTGCTCCTTGTTAATCTTATTTGAGAAATGGCTTATGGTTTATTACTCTTTTGATGCTCAGGTTTATTTATCAAGGTTTTTTTTTTTTTTTTTGTTTCAGATAAGAAGATCCCTGCTAAATGAAGATGAATATGGATTTCGGAGGGCCAAGCGACCAGTATATTATGATGAAGGTTTAGAGGTAATTACATTTTGTTCATTCATCATGCATCTTTTCTGGTTGCTGGATAATCTGTACAGAAGTTTAACATTGGATGTCCTCGCTTTTCTTGAAAAGCAGAAGACTAGGCAGACCTTGAATGCAAAAATCAGCCAACTGAATTCAGCAATTGACAAAGTATCATCTCGTCTGAGAGGTGGTAATAATTCACCCCCCGTGCCTCTTGAAACTGATCCTAATGTGGAAGCTACAATGTGAGAGAGAGATACGGTTCTGTATGTTTATAATAATCTGTGAGACCACATATTGTTTGAATGTCAGACATGCACCCTTTTTTTTGCCATTAATGTTGATCGAAGATTGCTTTTGTGATTGTTTGAATGATAATATGAACTTTGTGGCTTGCCATCTTATTGATCGAAATGTTTAGAGATTATTTTGAAAGCCTCATAAAAAAAGCCTCCTAAAGATGCTTTAGACTTTTTTTTCCTCATGTTTTTGCCCTTTCCCCACTGATCAATGTAAATACAAGTTCAAAGGTCTTGTTCATGAGATCAGATGATCTCTCTTTTTGAGCTATGATAGTGCATTGATCTCCAAATTAATCCTCAGGAATCATGTGCCTATCTGTGATAGTGATAGAAATGGGAAGTCAGAAGAGAAGACAAATTGAAAAGCCATTTCAGTTTGTTAGTAAGTTTGTTAGTAGCCAAGTGGCCAAGTCAGTTAAGAATTGTTGCAATAATCTCATGTGTTGGCTTTATTAACAGCCAGAGGAACCATTTGGCAGGGAAGTTGAATAATATACAGAAACAGATTCTAGATTTTTCCTTTGTTTTTGGTTGTAATCCTAAGGTAGAAAGATAGAGTTCTATCATTGGTATCAGAGCCATTGATCATCTAAGTTGTTCCTTTAGTGTATGACCCGTGCTCGTGTTCGTACTCACTCGACATGTCACGACCCGATTTCCGGATGACCGGCACATAGATATGGTTCCCCTCCAAGGTTCCACACCTATGCGAACCCAAACTTACACACAACTTAACATTCATATTCAGAGTTCAACGCAGTGAAAATAACAAGTAGACTTTATAACATAATTCGAATGTCTTAATACAAGAGTTGAATAATCTCATTATAATAGTGGAGCGCTAACTAGACATAAAAATAAAAATATCAATTACAACCAAAATAATAAGTTCTGAAATTCAACGATAATGATCTGCTAACGAGCTAAGCTCCTGAAAATAATAAATAATGAGGGGGTGAGTTCAACAACTCATTGAGTAGATAACATCTAATATACACATACGAGATAATACAACAAAGAGAAATATATTATCGAATCGGCTCGGGGTTCTTACAAGAAGTTTCTCAAATAGGTCATAACAAGAATGTATAGGTAAAGCTCGTCAGAAAATCAGAATGCAATGAGCATGAGGCTCCGTACTGTGGGATGATCAGTCCACACAGGTTGGTGACTCCCCCGACCAACTAGGGTTTTAGATATGATGTGCACAAAGGCTAACACTACCCTGTTAGCATGGGTATTTTGACTGGCATACCATAGGTATATCTTATAATCAAACAAACATATTCATATCTCAAGGCTCAACTCATGGTATCAATCAAATGAGGAGCTATCAATTCACAAACAGATATAGGCTCATATCAAGAACGTATATTCAACAAATGATTATGCTTTATCGTATCAAGAATATAATCAAGGTATATATTATCAAAAAGCATAATCCAATTCATACTAGCAAATTCAAATATTTATACTATTTCTCATGCATATTAAATATTATCCACTCATCTGACTCAAAAGCGATCGAAATTCAAAAGTAGAATATTGACGGAATCCTACTAACGTACCGCGGGCAGAATATCAGGATTATCTGAATATATACAAGAAATACATACTCAAAAATGACTCAAAAGAAGTAGAATACCTTTAGTAAACATATCTAAGAGTTCACTCATAATCCTATGTGTTTTGAATCAAACTATCAATTTCTCGCAAAACCTAAAAACAATGGTTTCTTTCTAAATCTAGTTCAAGATACCCAATTCGTAAAATTAATAATAACTCATCAAATAAGCTTCAATTATCCATCAAACCCATTTGAAATACTAATATTTCACTCCAGGGACTAAACTGTAATTTTCCAAAGTTCGGGGACCAAACTGTAATTTTCCACCAAAAGGACTAAAATGAATTTTCATCATCTTCAACCTAAACCCAGAATTCCAGCAAGGTATTTTCGAAATTTCTCAATATTATTTCACCATTTTTCTCAATATTTTCTTACATCAAACACATCAAAATCTTCAAAATCACTTACAATCAAACCTATTAACCATTACTCAAACCATTAAACCCTTAACATCTTAATCCATTCATCCATCAAATTCAAATAAAATCTACAACCCTAATCACCAATGCAAGCAATTAGCTTAACTATTAAACAATACTTTTACATAATAACACATACACATTACCTTAATATTTATTTCTCCTCCTTCCTTCTCCTTTCCTCTTTTCTCTTCTTCTCCTTTCTTCTCTCTTTCGGCTCACTCTAAATTTTCAGATTTGCTTCTCTTCTCTTCTTTTTCTATTTATATTTTACAAGTTACTATTGTATCCTTAATTCATTTATACCTAATCTTAAGTCATTAAGGGCATTAATGCCTTTTTTATTCAAAGTTTCAAAACCCAAAAATTCTTTTCCTATTTAGAGTTTCAAAACCCTAAAATTCTTTTCCTATTTAAAGTTTCAAAACCCTACACGACATCAATGGAAGCTCGTGTTGCTGCGCTTGAAGCCTCTAATTCTAAAACTCAACTTCTGCTGGAATCTATTCAGCGTCTCCTTGAAGATAAATTTGCATCCATCGACAAACGCCTTGATTCAATTGATTCTCGACAAGAGGGAGCTAATCAAACATTTCCACCTCCAACTGATGAAGACGACGATGAAGGCAGTCGTAGGCGAGGAGGGATGGATCAACGAGAGAGAGAGAGAGAGAAGGCTGGGGTGCTGCCATTGCTAAAACTGTGTCAGTAGATGCAGCAAAAGTTATAAATGTAACTCCTCGGTATGCTAGGCTACGAGCTGGTGCAAATGGCTCGGCCAAGGGGCAAATTATTGGTTGGGAGAATATAGAACTTATAAGTGACCGGCCTCTTGAAACAATGTTGAAAGAATTTAAGCAATTAAAAGAAGAATATCCCGATAGGATTCTCATTGCTTCAATCATGGAGGAGTATAACAAAGCTGAATGGGAGGAACTTATTGACCGAGTAGAGCAAACTGGAATTGATGCCTTAGAAATCAAGGCAGAGCAAACTGGAAGTGACCGGCCTCTTGAAACTGGAATTGATGCCTTAGAAATCAAGCCAAAAGAATCCTACTACAACTTGAAAACATGGGATTGATGGGCTGGATGGAAGAGAATAAATAAACCTTATGGGCTTCATTTAAGTTAGTTAGCTACAACCCAAGGCTTATTTGGGCTTAATTAAGATTTTATTTTCAGCTAGGATTCAAGGCTTGTTTGGATTAAGTCATGGGCTTTCTAACTTAGGGTTTTGGGTCAGTTTTGAGTGGACCTCATTTAAGTCCACATAAGGGATCCATTAGGGTTAGTTTTTAAAAGACTATTTAAACTCATGTTAGCTAAATTTCAGAGCCATTGATTAATTTTAATTCTGAACTTTTCAGTTTATGTGTGAGAGTGATTCTTTGACAGATGACGATTGATGAGCTCCTACTGCTGCTATGGTTAAGATTTCAGATCGAGAAAGGGAAATGAGGGTAACAAGCAAGACAACATTGCGTTACTATTTTTATGAGTTAATTAATGAAAAAGAGAGAGGGAAATGAGGGCATCAGTGCAGTGCCAAAGTTAATTAACTTGAATAGTTGCATATAATGCAAAATCATAAAATTAGTTCGATTTTACTGATTTTACGAGTATGACCGATTTTACCAAGTCACTCACGATTTTACTGAGTTTCAAGTTTTTAAACTGATTTTACAAGGTTTATACATTTAACTTGTAAAAATCATCAAATCACAATTTTATCAACCTTGGTTGTTGGTGTTTAAAATTGTACACATCATAGTTTACATATTGAAAGGAAATATCTAGAAATTATAATGTGTATGCTAGAGGAATTTTATTGAATTCATAAACCAATGTCATTCTAATTCAGGCTTTGAAAATGATAAATGACCTTGACACAATGGCACTAAGACACCGAAGACAATGATTATAATAATCACCCTCACTCAGTGTCCTCACCTAGAAACGAGCATAAAAGGTATAAAATCATAACAAAAATTGACTTTAAAGAGTATATAGTTCAATCAAGAACCAAGAAAGAAAAATTCTTATTGTATATATTTTTTATATGATAATAAGAAACTATTTAATTGTGAAAATTAGGTCTTACAAAAGAATATCTATACTTTTGTAAATAAATCACTAAATAACTTAATTAGCTCACTTGATCCAATTTAAAATCGGACCTAAAAAAACCCAAAATAAACCAATTAACATGAAAAAAATAAAAATAGATATTTTAAAATTAATGAGTTGTGATGCAATAAAAATAATCTATAAAAATACAAGAGAAATAAGTTTCCTGAAAGAAATCCTTCCTTGCCAAAATTACTCTTTAAAAAATCTTTTAAGAAATATTCTCATCCTAATAATCGTAGTTTGCCTCCACCTTTAGTATCCATGGCAAAGTATAATTCTTTTTTCTAGTAAATCTCCTTGATAGATTAAAATTCCTCTTCCAATTAATCTCATTAACAAATTAGAATTTTCCTTCTAATTAATATCCTTGATATATTAAAATTCTTTTTTCCAAATAATTCATGTTTTCGTAACTCAATTAAGAAACATAAAAAACTTGGTAAAACAAGTCGAATTATGTTACAATTACTTCATAGGTTATGGCTTAAGGTCCTCAGGCCCATTTTGAATATGAATGAAATTTATTAAGACTTGCTCATTTTGGATTGTTGCTTTTTTATTGTCAACCTCGGCCCCATGTGCTTGCAAGAAGCCATTAAAGCCTTCCTTGAACTTTTTTGCTATATCCCTTTTGTTGGGTTTACTTGAACATTATGGATCCTTTGGTGTTGGATAGAGCATCAAATTACAACCAGAAAAATTCATGCAACATTTTGCACAATGTCCAAGTAAGAATGAATAGCTACTGATGAATCCATGAGGTATCTGAAATTAAGATAAATTTAATTTGTTAAGTTTATATTATTAATAATTAATTTGGTTCGTTATAAGGATTTTCACAGGACTTTATTTATTCATAGGTATATTTATTCATTTTAATTGGGTCCTTCGATATGGTCCTATTTCTGTTATATAAGTTTTGATCTATTTTAATTGGGTTCTTCAATATGATTTCTTCTAATTTTATTGGTGTCATCCATCGATTTAGTTGAAGAGAGATGATCTTTTTTCCCCACTAGTTTTTTTTTAATTTCTCGATATGCTAATTAGGTTACATGACTTGTGTAGTGCTCATTAAATAGAAGAAGATTAATGGTGGTGTTGCTTTGTTTTGAAGTTGTAGGAGAGAGAAATCAAATATAAAAGTTTTAAGGGTTATTTCCTCTCTTTCTTTTTGATTGACGATGATCCCAAGGTTGTTGATTTCATTTGGTATAGAGGTTTTATGAAATTACTTTGAGATGAAGAGAATGGTGGTGGTCTCTGATATGAACTTCATTAACAATTGTGATGAAACCCAATAAGAATGATGGTTTAGAACCCTAAGATTGTGTAGACAAGATTGGTTGAGCCTTGACCCGTCACCTAACAAGATGAAAACTAAGACTACAAAAGAATAAAACGCCACACCTAGAAAACCTGAAAATCTCTCAACAATCAAGGTGGTAAGTTTGGTTGTTTGAACGCCACAAGATTAAGTTGATAAGTTCTAGGAGTTCTTTTAAGAACAAAGAGGAACACAAGACCTCACAAATATGATAATTTTCTGAAAACATAATCTATTTATTCATTTCAAAATACCCATTTATATACTTGGAACAACCCTCAAAGAATAGGAAAAGTCATAACTAAAGCTTTAAAAGAGCTCAAACAGTAACATAAACAAGTCCCCACGTTTTTTGGTCTCTTGGACTTCTAGAGGCCACAATAAATAGCTAAATGACTAAATTCAATGTATTTAACATAACCATTCAAGACCAAATTCATTCCTCTATTTAATACCCTTGGAACTCATCAAATTCATGCCCTTTGATGGTCAGATCATGCTGAAACGTTTTTGCATAATTATTACCCTCTTTAATTGCTTTGATGATGTGGACTAAGCCATGATTATTATTTAATCCCCTCTTGTTCTTTTTAGAATCAGCCCAAATCTCTTGGATTAGCCTATTTAGTGCTTCCTTGAAACGTTTGGCTCTAAGTCTTGTAATTAGACCACTTAGAAGTGACAAAGGGTCTTGTGCAAATTCAGATGCATTTCCAAGTGTATGATCAAAATGTCCAGCTCCTTGGTTTGCATCAGTCTCATAAAAAAATAGAAATCAAAGGTGAGAGAAATCAAAGAGAGAAGTTTTAGTTTTGAGAGACAAAAATAAGGCTCATGTATTTTTTATGGGAAAAAGGTACAAAAAGATTTTATAATTTATTTCTCTAAATTTTAGCTCATGCTTTAAACAAAAATAATTTTATATCTCTCTTATGGTGGCTAGGGTTTTTGGAGAGTTGTGGAGGAGAAAATTGATGAATAATCCCCTATTTTCTCTTTTTTTTCCATATCTATTTAAAATCTAACTTGTCTTTTATCATTTTCTCTCCATTATTTAGTCCTAAGCTTCAATTTTACTCTTCACCTTTATTTTCATTTTTGCACTTTAGCTTCTTATATATTCTTGATGTGAACCTTGTGATTACATGGTCACATAACCCACAATCAAGAATGAGATCTGATCCTGGAAAGCCAAAATAGGTCTAATAGGAGTGTGACACAATGGAAACCTGCCCTAAGTCACCAACACTATTAGAATGAGTAGAATGACGCCACGAAGCCAGTTAATCTTCTATAAGTCGGATTCAGTTCGTTCAAGAACTAAAGAATGCAAGAATCACTCTCACACATAAACTGAAAAGTTCAGAATTAAAATTTATCAATGGCTGCCCAAATTTAGCTAACATGAGTTTAAATAGTCTTTTAAAAACTAACCCTAATGGACCTCTTATGTGGACTTAAAAGAGGTCCATTAAAAAACTGACCCAAAATCCTATGCCCATGACTTAAACCAAGCAAGCCTTGGATCCTAGCTGAAAACAAAGTCTTAATTAAGCCCAAACAAGCCTTGGGCTGTAGCTAACTAACTTAAATAAAGCCCATAAGCTTTATTCATTCTCTTCCATCCAGCCCATCAATCCCATGTTTCCAAGTTGTAGTAGGATTCTTTTGGCTCCTTTGTTGTCCTCACTTCATGGCCCAAATAAAGTCGAGTTGGACCTACACATAGATACTTCAATGGTCCTTGTAATTATGACTTGGGTGAAACCTTCAAAACCACGAATCAAGCCCCTAAACATGTAATGGGTCCTTGCTGGTGTTTGTGGGCCGGTTCGCATCATCCCCTCTCTCTTCGAAAGGATTCGACCTCGAATCAAAATCATTATGTTGTTGATGGCTCGACATTCAACACACATCCTCCATATTCCATCCTTCTTGGGCATGAGGAGCATGGGTGCAGCACACGGTGATGCGAACCGGCCCAGAAACACCAACAAGGACTTATTACATGTTCAAGGGCTTGATTTGTGGTTTTGAAGGTGTCAAACAAGTCAAAATTGCAAGGACCATTGAAGTATCAAGAGGAGACCCTAGTACATCTTATCTAGGTGCAGGAGTGGTCCAACCCAACTTTATATGGGCCATGAAGTGAGGACAACAAAGGAAGCCAAAAGAATCTTACTACAACTTGGAAACATAGGATTAATGGGCTTGATGGAAAACTATAAAAAAAAGAGCCTTATAGGCTTTGCTTAATTTTGTTAGCTACAACCCAAGGCTTGTTTGGGCTTAATCAAGATTTTTTTTTAGCTAGGATTGGGGCTTGCCTAGATTAAGTGATGGGCTTTTCAATTTAGGATATGGGATCAGTTTTGAGTGGACCTCTTTTAAGTCCATATAAGGGGTCCATTAGGGTTAATTTTTAAAAGACTATTCAAACTCATGTTAGCTAAATTTCGGCAGCCATTGATTAATTTTAATTCTGAACTTTTCAGTTTATGTGTGAGAGTAATTCTTGCATTCTTTAGTTCTTTAACGGACTGGATCCGACTTATCAAAGATTAACTGGCTTCATGGCGTCATTCTACTCATTCCAATAGTGTTGGTTCCTTGGGTAGGTTTCCATTATGTCACACTCCTATCAGACCTATTTCGGCTTTCCAGGATCAGATCTCATTCTTGGTTGTGGGTTGCATGACCACATGATCACGAGGTTCGCATCATGTTCGACTAGGGTTTAATTCAGGCTCTTCATCATCTTGGAAGACGAATATGAAGAGAGAGGGTATTGTCCAACCAAGATCCTTTGTTCCGTCTAAAACTGAACCATTAATGGCTCAAGTTGATGTCCCTACCGGTGCCAAAGGTAAATCTGAAACTCAACCTAAACGTACCCGTGATGTTAAATGTTTCAGGTGTCAAGGGCACAAGCATTATGCTCCAGAGTATCCAAACAAGAGAATAATGATGATTAGAGATGATGGTAATAAGGAATCGGAAAGTGACAGATTTGATTGCGAAGGCATGCCACCATTGGAGGATAGTGATGGGGATGAGTTAACATTACCAGTTGCGGAGTCCTTGTTTATAAGGCGCACACTTCATGATAGGGTTAAAAATAGGTATACCATTGTAAAAGTTGGTAAAACCATCACTCTTGTACCTCTTACACCGAAACAGGTGGATGATGATCAAATAAAGCTAAAAAGTGAGCATAAGGCGATGGGGAGAGAAAATCAAGGTGAGGAACATGGGGAGAGAAAATCATCAGATTCAGCTAGAACCCAAACCTCTACAACCCATTCAGCCACCCATCCAAACATAAACAAATATTAGGCCAACACTCCAAACAAATCAGACCATTCGACCACTGCTCAAAAACACCCACATCTAACCGAGAGTGGAGGGAAGGCAAGAGGAGAGAAGAAAATCAAGAAGAGTGATGAGAATTGTTTGAAAAAACTAAAAAAACAACCTAATTTTTATACTAGAGAGGGTGAGGTCAGATTTGCATATCTCACTAACAAGCCAATGATTTTACTTGTGTACTAGGAGGCTTACTTTAATACTAATGATCTTGATCATATTGTGCCTAGTATTGCTATTTCTTTGTTGTAGGAGTTTGATGATTTGTTCCCTGACGACACTCCAAGCGGATTACCACCATTGCGAGGGATAGAGCATAAAATTGATTTTGTACGTGGAGCTTCAATTCCTAACCTACCAGATTATAGAAGCAATCCAGAGGAGACGACAAGACTTCAAAGGCAAGTTTATGAGCTAATAGATAAGGGATATATTAGCTAATAGACAAGGCTCCAAGCGGATTGCCACCATTGCGAGGGACAGAGCATCAAATTGATTTTGTACGTGGAGCTTCAATTCCTGATCGACTAGATTATAGAAGCAATCCAGAGGAGACGACAAGGCTTCAAAGGCAAGTTTATGAGTTAATAGATAAGGGATATATTCTTGAGAGTATAAGCCCGTGTGTTGTACCCGTTGATGCGAACTAACCCAGAAACACTAGCAAAAACTTATGGGCTACCTTTTCCTTTTGTTTCTAGGATTAAGGGGTTGGATGGAAGGCTATAAATAAGACTTATGGGCTTTATTTAATTTTGTTAGCTAGAGCCCAAGCCTTGTTTGGGCTTAATTAAGACTTTGTTTTCAGCTAGGATCCAAGGCTTGTTTGGATTAAGTCATGGGCTTTCCAACTTAGGGTTTTGGGTCAGTTTTGAGTGGACCTCATTTAAGTCCACATAAGGGATCCATTAAGGTTAGTTTTTAAAAGACTGTTTAAACTCATGTTAGCTAAATTTCGGTAGCCATTTGATGAAATTTAATTCCGAACTTTTCAGTTTATGTGTGAGAGTGATTCTTGCATTCTTTAGTTCTTAAATGAACTAAATTTGACTTATTAAGGATTAACTGGTTTCATGGCGTCATTCTACTCATTCCAACAGTGCTGGTGCTTTGGGATAGGTTTCCATTGTGTAACACTCCTATCAGACCTATTTCGTCTTTCTAGGATCAGATCTCATTCTTGGTTGTGGGTTGCGTGACCACGTGATTAGCATTAGTATATTTTTTCCAATGTTCTTATCCATACATCCTTAATGGAATGGGATCATGAATCGTAAGAATTGCTACCTTTTAGATATTATTTGTACCATTTTAATTGATTTTTTCATACCACTTAGATTTTGGATATAAACATTATGTATTGCTTTTATTTTATTAATCATCTACCCTCTTTAAGTTATTGATTTTGATTCTCTATATTCTTGCTTATTTCGTATTGGTACTGGGTATAACTATCTTTATATCTTTGGTTGTGTTTGTTTCTTTTACCATCCATCAAACAACTTATTTCTCTATATGTACAAGGTTGTCAATACCGTTTCGGTTGCTGTTTTGTTTTTTCTATTGGTATGAAACATTTTGGTTTCGACGCATTTCGGGGTTGTACTGTTCATAATTAATTAATTAATTAATTAATTATATATATGAAAAAACTTAATAATCAAAAAAATTAAATATAATTTTATTTTTTATAAAATCAAATTTGACAACAATTTTATTTTTTTATAATATTTTTTCTTTAATTTTTTTTAATTTTCTCATTTTCAATACATCTCATAAACAATATATATATATATATATATATATATATATATATATATATATATATATATATATATATATATATATATATATAATAGTACAGTCACAAATCATGTTAGTAGGTCACATCACTACTGACAGGTCATGTCAACTTTTGGCCAGGCAGGAGATGAGCGACGGCACGGGAAATGAATTTTTACGCGTATCTGAAACGGAACAGCCTGCGTGATTCCGGCATGTTTCGGCCAGTATTTGGCTGAAATTTCCAGTATAGACCGGAATTTAAACCAAGACAAAAACGACGTCATTTTGTCTCGTTTATTTTACTGGTACGAAACGTTTCGGTCGAAACGAAACGGTATGAAACGGTATATACGAAATGGTATATATAAAGGGTTTATGTATTATGATTTGGTTGTTAATAAACTTTATATTTCTCAAAATACGGTCTTATCTGGAAATCAATAGTTGTTTCAATGTTGTACTTCTCAAGATTTTTATTCAATTAATCTTCCTAATTTTGATAATTTATCGAGTTTCAGTGAACATTTCAAGTGTATCAATGATATGATGCCTGACTTATCCCAAACATGTCCTCGTTGTACCTTATTAATCATCTCATATTTCACGTCTTTGATATAGATATGGGTTCTCTTAAACAATTTTTCAAGCTAATCTTAATACTACTACTATACCTAATTCTAACTCTCAAGCTAAAGCATGTTCGAAGCAAGATATACAAGAAGAGCTTTAGGTTTTTCAAGACAATCACGTCTAGGACATTGTTCATTGTCTTGATGGAATCAAACTTTATAAACATATGGCCTAATGGTTCCATTGTGAGGTATACAACCCATTTAGTAGCTTTTAAAAATCAACAATGAGTATGGGCTTTTGATTATAAGTAGATGTATGCACTTATAGAAAAGATAATTGTTGTTAGTATTATTATATTTTTTACTACCTCAAAAAGTGGTCCATATAAAACATAGATGTGAAGAATAAATTTATACATAGACATCAAATAATATAGATTGATAGATAGATAAGAATCATCCACCTAGTATCTTCACTCACTTCTCTTCTAACGTTTGTTGTTTAAAGTGATTTATATATGATCGAAGTAGTCACTATTTTCCTCCACCTGATATGACTAGTCCCTTCTTTTCTAAGGTTTGTTATTTAAAGTAATCCCTATATGATTGAATTAGGCACAATTTTCCTATTTTAAGAGGTTTTGCTATACTCCTCATCATATCAATAATTGGCAAGTTGGAATTATTTGACAATTACTCGACCTAATATTATTATTTTTTATTTTGCAAGCTCCTCACCATTCTCACTTATATGATATATCTATTGTTATTTGAAGGGTACTTCTAGTCGTATGTTTTTATTATTATTATTATTATTGATACATTTTTACAGTTGAAATGCGATTGTCTCGCAACCGAGTTCAAATAGAGTTATGTCATCCATATGCTCTTAAGATTGATTGGCTTCGTGGTGTGTTAAGTGAACTAGGATTCCTTAGCTTACTTCGTTGATAACCTCGACATCGTTCAAATTGCTACCAATCTAGTCTCTCAAGAGCACACTAGGCACAATGAACTAGGTTGCCATTCTCTTCATGAGCACTTGACCAGCATGTGATTAAACATCAATTTAAAGGAGGTTGAAAAATTTAATAACTTGATTTAGAGAGATTGAATGTTATGCAATTATTTGATTTAGAGAGATTAATCAATGTACAGTTACAAAGTTACCTTCTTGGTTTTTAGGAAGATTGTTATTATGATCCAGGAGAGGAGTGTAAGGTATAATTGTGTTAATACCTGAAAAGATCCTATATTCAACACAGGCATGCAAACCATTTTTTTTTTGACAATACAACATCCCCTCTTCTTTCTTCAAGGACACCCAGGGTTTTTGATTTCATCATAAGCTTGCACATTACTACTGTGATAACATTAATAACGTCTACCTTGTGGAATAGAAGACGAATCCAGTAGCACGAGCATTAACAACGAACGGGCCAGCAATTGCTCACTTCCCTGTCGAGAGACATGTTTGGAGCGTTGGCTTCAAAATAAGTTTGGCAATCTTCAATGGCGATGGATCAAATTACAAGATGCATTCTATGAAATACACCAGGTGCTCCTCCAATCAGAATCTGCCCTGACAGCATATGATCTTTTAAAGAGAATAGAAAGAAAGGATCTACCTCATCCCTGCTGCTGCCTCTCAAGCCAGCCAGCATGCATCATACCATTTTCCTGGCAACAAACAGTTCATTATGACAGCTGAACCAATACCGGGAAGCAGAAAAGATGGCAAAAAATATCTAGCAAGTCGGAAAATCATGAGGTTGCAAATATCTCATGGCATTTTTTTAAACTGTGCCGGCTTAAAAATCTCTTTATATACAAAACAGCCGTGACTCTGCACTCCAGACACAAAAGAGCTAACATAAAAGGAGGAAAAATTATTTGTAACTCCTGTGTGGGTTTATGAACAGATGGAATTGATTTCCCTATAAAAGCCCACGGAAGACCTTCGAGTGTGATTGAACACATTAACCACATCCATGCAGGGCACTATACATATGGCGAGTCGCCATAGCTCTATGTATCTGAAAGGTCCCCAAAGAGGAGCAGTGAAGTATTCACATGACGCCTTTCTGGCACAAGCTGCTCTGTTTTTGAAACAGGTTTTACAGTCTGTTCCTTGTCTGGAAATGGGAATGAGAGGGAAAGGGAGAGGGAAGCAGACACACCATCGTCTTCTTCCTTACTCAACACCTTGTCTGAAGGCTTGTTCTGGTTATCATTTTTCTCTACCAAACCAAAAAAAGGCAGGATTCCCTTATTTGGGGATTTTGTCTCGGCCCCTAAGGCAAGCTCGAGATTTGGAGTCACATCACGAACTTTATCCTCATCATTTGATGAGTTCCAGGGCATGGAGTTACCAGGATACCAAATATCCTTGACATGATGTGAATCCAAAGGAAAGAAATACCTTTCACTAGTTCCCAGGTCCTCCAAGATAACTTTTTCAGCAGATGCTTTGTCATAGCTCTTCTCCTCAATTGAGGAGCTGGAACCCAAATCACAAGTCTGAGATGTAAGACTACCACTCAAAGAATTTCCATCTCTTGAACCACTACCCCCATATAGTCCCCTGAAACCTGTCTTCAGCTTCTTCCTACTACTCTCTCCATCTACTAATTTGTTATTATCTGCCTTGTTCCACAAAGCTTTATGAGCCGTGCTTCTCGAAGTCAGTGGTGCAGTTTCTGACAGATCAATATATGGCCGTTTCCTTGGGCTTTTCTCAGAAGAAGCCTCCTCATCCACATCCACATGCACATTATCGTCATTCAAGTCCCTTTCAACTTTAGCATTATTTATATCACAGTATGTTCTATCAACTATTTTTTCCTCGCCAAAAGTCATCCTGCCACTCGAATCTTGACTACCAGCACCAAAAATCTTGAAAGATGTCATACCTTCTCCAAAACATGAAGTACCTTCATGCATCTGTATCTCCTCCACATCAGAGCTAGAATTAGTTCCAGTTACCTCAGTACAAGATTTAAACTCCACATCCATACTGCACTCAGGAAGACCAACTTCTTCCTGGGAAAAGTACAGTCAACATTGAATGAATTATAAAGGAAGGTGAAAAGAAGTTTAAAACAAGCTCCGGTGAAACCAATATGCAGATAGAACACGAACGAAAAATAGAAGCAAGCAATTAGTAACTATTTCCAGAGACTTGGAGTTATGTTCACTTTTAGATAGCACTTTTCAGATTTTCCCCCAGCATAAATCTTTATTCTAAAATCATTCCTAAATAGAAAACTGAAAGACACGTTCACTAACTCAGTACATAGTTTTCAAACATAGAAACAAGGGCCTCGCTAGAATCATCTTCAAAATAATAAATAGCTGAGTTTAAATATAGGGGAACTAAACAAGGCCCTTCTTTCTAAAGTGGAATTTGGAGGGCAACTTTTAGTAGTGCAAAATTAAAAAGCAGGTGTTTCAAAGACAAAGGTGAATAGCAAACACGATTTCACAACATTCTGTCTTCTAGAAAATTGAAAAATACACAAGTTCGTTTTGTGAAAAAAAATTCTGGCTCCACTGTTTCCTAAACGC
The DNA here is from genome assembly GCA_027405865.1 of Salix purpurea. NCBI lineage: Eukaryota > Viridiplantae > Streptophyta > Magnoliopsida > Malpighiales > Salicaceae > Salix > Salix purpurea. The sequence continues at coordinate 13,684,945 of CM050333.1, forward strand.
AAGAATGGTGAACTTGGCAATCTTATGACATTTTTTCCCTACAATTCAGAAGAGCTTGAACCCCACTTAAGTTAATTCACAATATCTGACTTTAAGTTTTCTTTCTTCTCCTTCCTAGTGAGACAAAAGGACCTTGAAGAGCAGGAAAAGTATAAAAGTCATGCACAATAAACATAAACAAAACAAGCAAACATGAAACAAGAAATTTGACCAAGTCAGTCAAACTGCAATGAAGTCCCCTACCAGAAGCCCACATTCAAAATCTCTCATTAAACTAGCACCAAATCAAGAAGCATAAGCCCAGAAGTATTGCAAAATTCATCAGGTTCCAATAGTTTTGGAGTTGACAAATGATTTGAGCATTAATAGGTCCTTATGATTCATTGCAAACACAGACTAAAAAGACAATGTTGAGATTTCAATAAAAACATATTAGAGTCTTGGAGTACTTTGGGGAGAGCAAATAGCACGGTAAGACTGTACAAGGTCGTGGGGAGCTGTTTTCAGGAGCACAAAATATTTGGTCCTTGGCCAAAATAAACACATTCCATAACAAAATCATTTATATGCACGCACGCTATCAGGAAAAATTATTCAAACTAACATGACATTTACCTTTTGTACAAAATAACTAGGCATCAGCAAAATGATCTATACCAACCCATCCTGATTTTAAATATCTAAGGTCACGAAAAAGGCTTTTAAAAAGAAAATATGTACTTCAAAACTCCAATGTTATTAGATTCAAGAAAAGGCATAGTTTAAAATAGAAAATAAAAGGTAATTTAGAACAAAATTCCATATAGTACTACAACAAATCACAAATCCCAAAGTCACATTCAAGTCATGCATGCCACCTTTCTGAAGTAGCATGCATACAAAATGTTCTGATTGGATCATGGTGATAAAAGAAACAAGAATGCTGTGGCCACTTATATTTGAATGTATGGCAAAGTCACAAGACAAGAAAAACTTGAGAGATTCATGTGATTCCTAAATTGCTGTGGCTAATGTCAAGTAAAAAAGTTATAGAAAATTCAAAAATTAATCTCTCTCACACACACTCTCTCTTTGGAGAATAGAGGAGGTCAGGGTTGACACATCATATGTTTATTGGTGGGATTATAGTGTGTTAGCCACTAGACATAGTAGTCATCAGTCCACCCAAACTCCAACATTAATAAAGCCAAGATGTAATATCAACCAGATAAGTGTTTTCTTGTATGTCGTGTGTGAGGCAAGAAAAAATACCATGGAGGAACTGCTACGTCTAACTTCTGGGCACCATGGAGTAGGCATGGATTTGGAGTCATATTTCCCATCTTGCTTCTCTTGGATCATTTGTGAATTAAATACTTTGTTATAGGAAATGCCGTTTAAGGGCACACATGGCTTTTCAGGAGCATTTGATGTTAGAGGCACATCACAAGAACTGTCACATGCTGAAGTTTCTTTAGCATTACATTCAGATGAGCGGAGATTCTCAAGTGAAGACAACACTGCAGCAGGAATGTCTTTGTCCCTGGGCACCACATTCAAACTGGGAATAACTAACTTCTTGAATGAATTTGAATCAGATCTCCTTCCCCTGAACACTCCCCACAAGAAATACAGCATATTCCAACCTGCAAATAATAATCACACTAAATTATTTTAATTCCATAACCTCTAAGCATACATGCGAGCTCCTTGCATATTCCTACCAGAAAAGAAGTTGAACATGTTAACTAGGAATCAGCACAACCAATAGTTGTGGTCACACAAGAAAGGAGTGATTTAAAGTAATAAACAAAAAAGAAAAAATGACCAGGAAGATCATACCAGGCAACTACAAAAGAGAGAAGGGAAGTAGAGTTATATAGCCAAGTCAGAACCAGCCTTTATTATGTACAGAGAATTAGCAATGTTTTTTGCTGCAAGCTAAATTGCACAAATGAAAATCAGATAGTTGACAGGGATAGGATGTTTCATCAACATCCACAGAGTAATATTTTATGGTGTAGTCTCACAATGATCTCATTCCAGCAGAAATTCACCATGAATAAACCTCAAGGTCTAAAACACATCCTATCACAAAATGATTATGGTGCAACAGAATCAGTGTTTAGGAAGCAATTTCCCAATATTCTTACGCTGGGAGTTCTCTGGAAGCTGAGTGGATGGGAATATGAACAATTCAACACCATCAAATGATCCCTTCAGGGCCAGATCCTTTTTAATCATGATGTCCAACAATCCCTTGTAGTTCTCATAGCTGTAATATGATCAGTTTAAAAACCAAATAAATACATAGACAGATAAATGCATAAAAGTCCACTCTCAATAAGAAAAGACATGCATATATTAACCTTTCAAAATCCTTGGCAAAGAAGTAAAGAGCAATATTTTCCTCTTTAGCACCACTGATGTTGAATTGTCTTGGCCATGTGCTTAAGCGAGGTACTTCATCCAAGTTAATATTCTGGGGAAACTTGTTGACCATGTCATGGACTTTAGGTGATGCACAAGTCGATAGATGTGCTTGAATTCCACCATATAAGTCAATAAATTTTTCAGATCTATGCACTTCAAACGCCCCCCTGTATTTATGTAACAAAAATTTTACCTACATTGCATTTTTTAAAAACAAGTGCAGGAAAGAATGTGGAAGAATATGTAACGTCAATGCACATTAGCAAAGATAACTTACTGCCAGATATATTCATGCTCTGGGATGGCTGACATCTGCACAAGGGCAGACTGCTCCACTGAATGAGCAGGCTTTCCCATATAAGGGGCAGTGGAATCCAATTGCCCCGCCTTGGATAGACAAACAGTATCAGTGGAGTGCTCATTAAGCTGCTTCACATTATTAATATTTGCTGATTTGCAGAACTCAGAGGAAGAAACACCAAGGTTTACTTGCCCTTCAAGTGTTCCTTCATTCATCTTATTTAAAACTGAAAACCGATCTTGAATCTCGCTACCTGCATCCACATTTAACAAGGGCACTCCATCAGATTGATCACTTTCTTTTTTCTTTCTGTATATTCCAGGCCTCTTAAGCATAGCAGCCTCAATTGCAGCTTTCAATTTACTATCTTTGCTCATCCCCTCTCTCGCAGTTCTAGAAGCAGGTACATCAGTACCAGGAGTCATAGGACTAACAGCAGTGCAATTTTCTGTAGCATGGCCAACTTCCTTGCATTTTTGGCAAGTGACAATTTTCAACCCAGTGGTACCAGTAGGCCTCAAGTGACTGACAGAGCTTTCCCTAACCTTCTCACCTTGAGTTGATGATTCCCGTGATTGAGGTAAGCCATCTTGCAAGTTTTCATTAGCATTATTGTACAGTCTCTCAGCATTCCAAGAACTGGATGAGGGTTCATCTTTAGGGCTAATTTGGTTTGATTTTTGTTCCACAGAAGCACTGCTACTTCCAGGTGTAGATGAAACTCGAGCTGCATTGACAAACATTAAAATGGCTTAGCTCACTTTAGCTTACAAAAAAAAATATATGTGCATCACAAAATACAAGCAGGCACCATGAAACACCATTATGTTCTGTCACATCTGACCATCAAGAAATACCTGAAGTACCCAGGATATCTGCACTTTTACGACCTACACTACTAGCTGATCTTGATAAGGTACCCAATTTTCCATCAGACTGTGTGGACTTCAACTCTTTGTTCATGCTTGTGGATGATGCTATGGCACTTTCACCACGAGGAGTGATCCTTTGATCAAGCTTAGGTGTTGAAACAACAGCACTATTTGGCATTGAACTACCAAAAGGGCGGTCCAGCCTCAACAAGTTTTTTCTATCAACTGCATTCTGGTCTTTCACTTGTTTTATACCTCTTGCATCTTGAATGTGAGACAATTTGGATGAAACCATTTTAACTTTTGATTCGATAGTGACGGGTCGGCCTGAGTTCACAGATTTAAAAGACATAGATTTACTCATCATTCTAGCAGGCCTCTCCTTCATATCAAGAGAACTCTCTCTGGTCCCCTTGTGCTTTTGAGGAAATTCATTGACAAGTTTCACTTTTGGTTGGGAATTTGCGGTGTTGAATGAGTTGGATTTCAATAAGGTACCTGTACAAAAAAGTAATTGTCTTGATTCTTGACATAATAAAACCAAGTTTGTAAGAAACATTAGAAAGAGCAAAGCCATAGACTTCATTCAATTGTACACATCAGGTTTAGATTATGTTTGTTTTTAGGCTAATCTTGCTTGGAACATATTGAGGAAAAGAGGAGAATTAAAGGGGTTAACATTTAACCCCATAAGAGGGTCATATATTAACCAAGTGGAGGCTGAGGGAAAGGATGTAAGATGGGATTATTTTTTTATTTTACTTTTTATGCATCACCTCTCTGTTACTTGAACCCTTCACCCATTTTCCTACTCTTCCACTCACATTATTATTATGCCACACCAGTACACATTATTTACTAGTAGTTTTCAATTATTTCATTTAAATTTTGATTTGGAATCTATTGGGCCCCACAATAACATTTTTTACACCTACAGGACATCAAACACTTCTTTACACCATTAACATTTCATCACTTGACACTAACCCTCCAATCTTTAACCCCACAGCAACCATAACCCTAAATTACACAAGGTGTAAAAATATTCTCCTTTTACACTACTTGATAACTTCTTTGTGTAACCTAGTTTTTCTCCTACCACCACTCACATCCTAATTCTTGATCCATATAGATTACAAGTCAACCGGATTTCAATAGGCATTCCAATTATGTCAGCATTTATGTTCATCAAAAAAATATAAACAAATATTAAATCGAGGACCTATATTGGATAGCAAGCCTATAGCTGTCCATTGGATCTAAAATTGAAACATGGATCTACATAAATGGGAACCTAAACCTATTGTTTGTTTGGTAAAACATTAAATGTGGATTGCATCGAAAGTTGTAAGTGTACAAAAACAAATTGCCATAAACATGTAAATTAAAATTGAAACTGGCTCTATACATTGTATGGTGTAAATATGACCAAAAATGAAAATGAGTCAACAAGGCTTTGATTCTTACCCTTGGGGGTTTGAACACGTGCACCATTCAAAGAAGGGTGAGAAGTTTCCCGGATATCAATACTAAAGCGATTCCCAAAAGATGTTTGATGAGCTATCTTTACTTTGCCCTTATCTAAGCTCTTGAATGAAGTATCCCGAGATACTGCAGCTATTCTGCTAGGACTGCATGACTTGGGTGATGCCAAGCTTGATTCAGTAGCCTGCCTTTTGGGTACTGAAACCAGCTCTATAGTTCCTGCCTGTCTCTTGCCAGAGCTTTGGGTACTATTCATTCTTTTTTCCTCAGCATCTGAATATTCAATTAATATTGCAAAGATGTTAATTTGAGAAAACACAAGTGTCCAGAGCTGATTTTTTAATCACTGGAAAAAAAAAAAAAAACATTGGCCTGCTATCTCAGCTTTACCTTGCTTTTGATTACCAGTTTCCTCAGCCAACTTGCATTCTTCACATAGCCAATCACCTTCAGGAGCTTTCTGAAGCATCTCTCGCATACAATAGCTGATTAGTGGCAATAGCCATGTTAAAACTTGGGCTAGAAACAATGCAATGTAAGATTAAAAAGAAAAAGAAAAGGAAAAGGAAAAGGAAAAGGAAAGGTGAGAAATAACCAATTTGTTTTGTCAACTGAAAATGCAGATGAAAGGTTGTAAATTCTTACGTGTGTTCTGCACCATCAGTGCACCTACTACATATAGCAAGCAGATCCTCTCGACCTGCATCCCCGCAAATATCACATACTTTTACCTGTTTCAGGCAAGCAAAGCAGTTCAGAAAGGACAGGGGAACCCACAGGAAGAGTAATTAAGGAGCACATCACAGAAAATAGATACAACAGAGAGATGGGAACGCACACATGTATGAGCCCGATAAATATAAATTGAATAGGAGAAAATACTATAAAGCCCACCAGAACGCAATTGATAAGAGAATAAAAAAAAGTTCCAAAAGCAATCAAAAAGCACACCTTAAGCTGATTCATGTATAATCCTTAATAAAAAAAGTATAAGAACAATCACTCACATCATGTTCCAGAATCTCAGATTCATCACTATCGTCTAAGGATGCAGATTGCAAAGGAGGCTCCTGCATTTCTGCTAACTCATCCAAACCATTCAACTTCTCCTCTAGTCCAACTTGCTCAGAACCTTTAAAACCCTCATCTGATTGGTCCCCACTATCCTTGTCAGCCTCCGGTTCTAATTTTGAATAGATTTTACATGAAATCTTGGAACTCTCAGCATTAATGGTACTTTTACCATTTGCATGGTTATCTACGTTGTCGTGTGCAGCCAAGTTGCCGCCACAATCAATATTACATGCTGCTTCTTTTGACAATGACAGGTTAACTTGTTCCACTGGGCATTCAAATGGTTTTCCAGGGTCATGTAATGATGGATGTTCATTGAAACATTTACCATTTGCATTCAAGGAAAGGCACTTAATCTGGACCTTTGGTGAGCTACTACCAGCATCAACATCATTTGAAGGAGTCTCCAATGAGCCTGAATTGTGAGAAAATAGTGCCTTTCCAGATCCTTCCACTTCTAAATCTGAACTGCACAATAAATTATTCCTGTCTAAATTCTTCTTAGGATAATGAACCACTTTCCTTGCATCACTAGCTCTACTAACACATGATACGGTATCATCATGGCCCTCTTCAGATTTAGAAACCCCGTGCTTCTTTGAGAGAGTTTTCTGGTCTGAAAGACACTGTGGTTTTGGAGAAATATGATCCTCAGCAACAGCTCTACCAGAGGACAATTTCGGAAGCATCTGAGACTCAGCTGAGGCATCAGCATCAGATGCCCTTATGTTTGCTTTACTTTCCGCATTTTCAGACAGAGAGTCATGGCTTGAACTGACACTGAGCAAGTTGCTTGCTTCACTAGTGGTATGCTGTAAGCTGTGAAGTGCTCTACTTTTAAAAGGGACTATACCATCGCCATCATCATCATTATTAGAATACTGACTTGATGCGGTTACACGACAGGTTTCATCAGAAAACTCATCACCCTTTGATCCCATACAGGCTAGCTTAAGATGCATACAAGATGAACAAGGAGCAGAGCACACGTTACAAGTCCCAGACTCAGCTCTCATACGAACCTTCTGTCTCATCGAAGGCTTGCCTAATCCTTTTTCAGCCTGTGATGGTTCCTAATAAAAATTAAAAGCATATAAGAAATCAGATAGGAACAAAATCAGGGGTGTAACGCTTGCCTTCTTAGTAAAGAAAACCAAAAAGGCACTCTAGCTATTCCTTAAATGGTAAATTTGCATGCACATGATATATTTAAAACAAGCCAAGACTATTTAAGGTTTGCATTTAAGCAATAAGCACTTTTATTGGGGTTTTCTTATCATATGTAAACTGGTAACTAATTTACTTGCATGCTGCCCATGGCTGATAGCCCTGTAACAATCATCTTACTGATATAATAAAACCAATTGGATTATGACAATGCTACTTGAGGCATAAAATTATTTTATATTTGTCAGTACCAAGCATTTGTGTTATTAGGATAATCTTTTAATAATGACTTCTTTGTATAACAACGCCTTATCCAAAGTCCATTTCCAAAATCCTTTTTATTAACAGAAGGTCTTATTGCTTCATCCTCCTCGGGAAACATTTCAAACACCTATGTTCCATTGGATACAATAGAAGAGTAGTTTTTCCACATGTTAATAATACCTCAAAAATCATAAATGCCCAATCCTTGTTTTGTATTAACACAAGCCAAGAGAAAAGAGAAAATGGCAAGCAAAAAAGTGATTGCAAGAAGCAACCATTCCAAGAATGATTATTTCTTTGACTTTCCGCTCAGTGTCTCCTTAATCAAACTAGAAGGCTTCTCCCATTAGTCTCTAAAAGAGTCCAGAATTGTGAACTTCAAGCATATTGAGGACATTTATTCAAATAGACAAAATAAGGGAGTGCATTCAATTATCCAAGTCTAAAATAGCCAAGGAGCCTCAACCATCACTGTCTTAGTTTGAAAAAGGTGGTTTATATGCCATACGAAATAACTTCACAAGATTTCTTAAGCCAACATTGTACCTAATTAAAACTAAGACAAAGACTTGCCCATTTGAAAGGAATATCTCCTTTCATGACAGCTTCATTTTTACACCCTTGTGATGTAACAAAAGAAAGCAAGTTCCTATCAAATGCCAAGTGCTCTTTTACACGGAGAGCCGATGTAGCATACACAGGCCAAATGTGTGCACTGAATATCAAAACATTCTCTCTCTCACCCACACCACACACACATGCAATATATATATAATAAGCAGCTGATCATTACTCCTTTTAGAAACCCACTTCCTATCAATGCTAAGAATGGTAAGATGAATTGATGTGACGGGAAAAAATGAATAAGAAAATAGATCAAGCAGCATTTAACTACTAACCTCAGAAGGTTATAAAAGGAATCAACAAGTAAACACATTTTCATGCAGACATGAATTAGAATATGGAAGTAAGATGTCAGAATAAAACAAAAAAAAAAAAAAAATGTAAGGCTAGTACCATAAAGTCAATGCACCCAAAGTAATATTAGTACAAGTCTTCCCTCCTAAACCTCAAGCCTTAGTTTTGCAGCAGTGGTCGGTCGTCATCTGACCAAGTTCATTGGCAAGTTTATGGTTTATGAGTAATATATGACAATCTTATAGGACTTGAGAGTACCAGCAATATATGGCAATTTTACAGGACTTGGGAATAATGGCTGAGTTCAAACTTGATTCAGCATTTGATAGATTAGCTATACTCCATAAGTTTATAGTGCTGTTAGTCCACAGTAAAGATATTGAAAAAAAACATGGTAGCATACAATTGGGTCTAGAGCGTTTATTTGACAACTCCAGTCTCAGCAAAACATATGGACAGCATCTATACAGCTCTTCGTGCTACCAAACACTCCATTGCATCAACTTCCATGAAAGAAAGAGTCAATAGAGCTTAAATGCTACCAACCCAAGATGACAAACCCGATAGCGATATTCAATTTCATTGATTTATGCAGGTATTCATTCAATTGAAAGTGTTCACTTTTAAAAAAAATAGTAAACAAACAGAAAGTAAATTACCCTTTCTCCTCACCGTATACTTCTTCTGAGTTTTGTCTAATGACCCTTGCATACGATGACTACCCCTCAACACTGACGTGATCTAAAAAACACCGTCAAAACCACAATTTAAACAAGGAAAAAATCCCAAACACATCGCAAATACACAAATTTAATACAGAACCAATCAACTAACAGAACAAAACACCTAAGAAAAACCCAATCCAATGACTAACCCAAAAGGCAGACTTATCAAACAATTCAAAATCAAAAATAACCAAACAAAAAATAAGTAAAAAAACGAAACCCTAAAAAAAAACAGAGAGAGAGAGCATGCCTCTGGTACCCCAATTATCTCTGTCGCGTTATACAACTCTTGGACGTTCCTTCCTCTTCGCTTGGCTGCCATCCCCTTCTCCACCGACACAATCCACCACAACCCAGCACCATCAATCCCTCAATTATTTTTCTCCAAATTCACAAAAATTCTTATCTAATCTGCCCTTTCTCTCTTCTCAGCTTATCAATCACACAGAAGTAAACTACAGCAATCAGATTATATTTCTAATCATACAACAGGATCTAATTAATACACTTATTTATCTATAATTATTATTATTATGGAAAGAAAATATTGAAATGGTCGGTTTGAATAAATTCTAATAAAATCCTTAATCAACTTCTTCGTGCTCTCTCTCTCTCTCTCTCTCTAAGCTTTTGATTGCTTCTCTATCTCTCTGTCTGTGTCTGTTCTATTTATCTTCACCCTCCCACACACAAGAGGACTGAAGTTTTTTCTTTTCTTTTCTTTTTCTTTTTTTTTTTTCTCTCTCTCTAGATTTCCTCCGTTTCTTTTTCTCCCTCCACGTAAAAAATAAGTTTCGTTTTAATTTCTGGATTTTTAAAGCTATTATGATGTAGTCCCCTTTATAATAAATTAAAAAAAAAAAAAACTTATTCAGTTCCTTAATTTGTAATTGTCGTTCTCTTAGTTTTTTCCTTAATCTAAAACCAAAATGTATCCTTCACTTTGTTTCAAAAAATATGTTTGACTTTTATGCCAATTAAAAAAGTTGTTAATTAAAATGTCATTTTTTGATCCATTTAGTTCAATTATAAGTAACTTACAAAATGGGCTTCGTACTGTATGACAGCAACCAACAATAGTTGAGGGACTAAATTATAGGTTTTCAAATATAAAGTATCACAATACAGCTTTGATCAAACTTAAGGGACTAAAAAGAATATTCTTTTTGTAGATTTTGCTTTTCTTTTTTCCTTTTTGATTCAAGTCATGAGTTCCAATTTTAAGAGATTGTTTGTATTTAGCTTATGTTGTTTCCTATATTTTTCCAAAATGAAAAGGAAAGGAAAACAACAACAAAGTGGAAGTCGAGATACATGAATTATAAAATGAAGAAATTTGGGATTTAACAAAACTATTTTTTTTAATGAATCCCTAGGAATTGATAATTTGATTCGTTGAAATGAAAAAGAAAATTATGGAGAAAATCACTTATTCAATACACAAGAATGCCATACTCTCGACAATTTTCTTGGAATCTCATCATTCATGTATTTCTTTGGGTTAAACTTGAAAATCTCAAATTAATTTTATATTCTTAAGAATATTTTTTATTTAATAATACAATAAAAAATAAATATTCATAAAATCAATTATCAATTTAATATCAAGATGTCTGCAATAAATGTTTCTTAAAACAATATATTATGGTCTTGAAACCAAATTTGAAATGAAACATTCAAATAAAGTCTAAGTATTTTATATATGACAGTATAAACAATATTGATAAATGTGATACAATTATATAAAAAAATATTTTATAATTGTTTAGCAAACATAAATTTTATTTTAATTAAATATTCATGATTTTTTTTTCATACTAGACATACAATAATTAGAAATATAATGTTAAGAACCTATAATATTATATGAGAAATATAACAAGATTGAGTAATATATGTTTTATAGTGCATTCAATTATTATAAATCTAAAACAAAATGAGAATAAACAAAACAATAAGATCTTTATTTGAGTTGAGATCTAAAAAACCCTATAAAAAATAAATTGAAATAAAATATGAAAAGCAATTCAAAATCAATTAAGTATTAAATGATAAAATTGAAAAGAAAAATAAATAATAAAATTCATTAAAAATTAATATTAAGGATAAAATTGAAGAAATAACAAATAAAAAAATTAAATGACAAGAAAAAAAATCAATCCATGTGCATGGCCTTTTGTTTAGTAATTATAAATTGTGTTTTATTAGTGAATTGTATGGTAACATAATATTCCCGAAACTCTTAAAAACTAAAACAAATAAAAAGGAAATTTTAAAGTGAGCCAAAGTATCATTTAACAAATTTAGAATTATATGAAACTTTTTGCACTCTTAACTTAAATTGAAAAGGAATAAAAAGAGATAGGGGTTCACATTTACCAAAAAAAAGAACTATATAAGTGAAAAACATAAAGTTTACCAAAATCTAAAAAGAATGAGCGATGTAGAAGAAAAAATGAACAAACAACAACACTAAGAGTAACTTTTATTAGTAAATTTTTTAGTAAAATAATATTCCTAAACACTTAGATATTGTAAAAAGCTTTTTGGTTCAAGTCATGAGTTGAACTTTTATCAAACTACAATTTCATAAGAGTTAAACTATATAAATAACAAGATTTTCACTCTTGTATTTTCATAAAGTAAGCTTGATAAGGATGAATATAGAATTAAGGAAAGGCTTTTTTTTTCTCATCTTACACATTCATCAAACTAAAATCTATAATAGGACTTGAAAAATAATTAAAATAATAATTATATATTGAAACAAGAGCTATAAGTGATAAGGAAATCATTGTGTAAACAATCACCTTTTACAATTTTACTCTAGATTTGCATAATAAAATTATATTTTTGTTCTCTATGGTGAAAATCATGCAACTTGCTTCCAAGGCAATCTCGTATTTTTTATGAAATCCATTTATCACAACTAGATTGAATGGGGTATAACAATTTTTTAACATTTTTTGCACAATAAGATGTCTAAAATGTCCTTAGCCTAGTAAATGAACCAACTAGAACCTTCAATTGATCATTTGATGGTTGGATTGCATCACTAAGGTAGCTTTAGAAGTAAACAATATATAGCTTACAAAAAGGGGGGTTTAATCTTTTTATTATGGATTTTGTTTTGTTAATATCATATCATAAAGGGTTATCAGCATTTAGGTCTTTTGATAAATTATATATAAAAGAGAGAAAAATGCATATGTCAGCATGTAGGAGGCATCCACTCCCTTTAGGTCCAAAAATTACATTTCTTAATAGCTAAAAATAGCCATTTGCTATCTTTATCGATGAATCACATGCAAACATATTTAATGGGATAACATGTATAAGATGTTTCATAATAGTCAAGTGGTATTTGAGTTTTTTTCTCCTTCTGCTTCTCTCTTTTTCCTTTGAAAAATGTGTCAACCCAAGCAAAATTAAATGTTGTCCTTTATTTTCTTTTTCTTTTTCTTTTAATTATGGCTCTTATTCTTTTAATTGTTCTTTATTTGTTTTTAATCATTATTTGATTATTATTTTTTTATCAAATCCTTTAGCATTTTATCATATTTAGTACTTTTATCAAATTTAATACTCAAGTTCAAATTTTGAAACTATTGGATACAAAAGTCATTTATCCCATTATGATTAGTTAGTGGGTAACACCAATTCTTATGGTGTCTTAAAAGATAGGAATTATGATAGAATTGAACAAAGATGATGGACTCATTTCTACTCATATATCAAGTGGTTGGAAAATGTGTGTTGATTATCAAGTGGCTGGACCTAATGCTTAAATGTCTAACAAATTTCTACTAATGCTTTATCGTATTTAATTTGTTGTGATGTCCAATCATACAAATTAATTATTCTAGCTTATACAAACAAGATAATATAGAGCAAGGAAGAAGTTGAAACCACAAAAAATATATAGTCTAGGTCTTTACTAAATTATCTAAAATTGGGGGGTTAACTTTGATCTCACGAAACAAAAAAAAAATAATTAACATATTAAATAAAAACTAAAACTTATAAAGAGAAAAACTTTGATCTCAAGTAAGCATCCACCTACAAAAATAAAAAATGATCATTATTATGATACATCAATTTATATTCTGAATATCTATGTTTTTGTAATATTAGTCAATCAATCGATCCCTAGTATAACTAACCCTAACTATTAAACAACCAAAAAATTATGCTAACAATTTAATTTAATGGTGGCCTTAAGAATGAGATAGGTTGATAAATCTAGACAACATAATTATTTATAAGTTATGTTGATTTATTTGAATGGTTTCTTTAAAATTAACAATATGGATCCTCTATAATTATTGAACTTCTCCTTTTCACAAGTTTAATATCAGAACTTTGGTTTTAATAGCAAACTAGCATTATATTGATCAGAGTAGTATTAGAGTTCATCATTCACAATAAAACTAAACAATAATAAGAAATAAGCATATAAAACATTCATATTCATTATATAAACTAGAATAAAAAAGATTGAATAAATCTCACAATTCTTGAATTTTGTTGTACTTTTTCAAACAAAAAAAATAGTTTAGCCTTGCATGAAATTAATGAAGTACACTAAAGAGTTAAAGAGGAAGGAATCAGAGAAGAGAGAGAAAGAGAGTTGGAAATCTAATTTGCCTTTTGTTTTACATGTTTTCCTTTTTTCTATTTTGACGCCTACAAAATAGCCTAAAAGTTTTCTTTAAACAAGAAATATTTATCCATTTAAAGCATTAGAACTATTAAGATTTAACCTTATAAGATAAAGACTTTCTTACAAAGAGATATTTTTCTTGAATGTTATGTGATACCAGTGGATAGAAACATGACTTAGCTTAGTAATCAATCAACAATATAACTTATTTTAGATAGGGTGTATCAAGGGTGATTCTTCTTTTCCTTGCACAACTAATTTTCTTATCATAACACACCATATGTTTTTTAATGATCATGATAATAGGTGGTGACTCCTAATAATAAATTTATAATTAAACTCATAAATCCTTTTAATTTCAGGAGGTCGTACTGTCATTCAATTTCATGCATGTCATAATATGATGACGACTCCACTAAGGACTTTTCTGGTAAGATTAACCTTTTTTTGTTTGATTGTTTTCTTTTTTATTTTCTTTAGTCTATATAATTTAATTTTATAATGTATTTTTATAGAGTAATTCCTTCATGCATTTTAATTTTTAAATAAACCAAATTCTAGGTTAAGTTGAGGAGTAACGATCTACCTTATTACTTTCTATTGAAGTTCAAATTCATTAAACATCCAATTATAAGTTGAGCATTTACTTTGAAATAATAATCATACTATGCCCTAACCATTCTTTTAAATCCTTATATTACCTTTATAAAAAGGTGATCACTAGGCAGATCATAAACCTTTTAAGACCGGATGGTAAGTTTACCCTTCATATAATGACTTAGAACTTGCTCTTTTGATATAGACATCCAAATAATTCATTTAGCATTAAAAAAGACCTTATTATTAATCATAAGATTTGTAAGGTTTGTTAAGACCATGAGTTATTTTATAAGTAAAAGTTTTAGATGATATGACTAATAAAGATCTTCATGGATTCATCAAACAATTTTTTTTCTTGTACTCTAAGAAGTCATGGAATAACTCTTTGAATATGTTAATAAATATTTGATATATTTGTATATACATTTACATTCATAAAACATGAATATGTTTTAATGTTATATGCACATAAATAGGTTGAAATATATGTCCCTAAAAAAGTCTCAATCCACAAAGTTTAAAATACCTAGAGTAGTTAAGATTGTGCTTACTCTGATGTCCACTTTCAAAAAGAGATATTTCCCCTAAAAGTTAACGAGGCTCGCATCGCTAGCTCGCTTGCGCAAACATCTCTTTGGTGAAGGTTTGTTTAATTGACATGTGATTTTTGCAATAATTTTTCCCAAAGAAAGAATATATGGACAAATTTAAGAATCTCAATATAAAATAACATTTGTATAATTATCAATACCTACATCGCTCTTAGTAGTTATGAATACATTCACCAATGAGTCCCATAAGACAATTCTTTGAGGATATTGATCATTCTATACTAGCAGCGTTTAAAGCTAGAATAAAGGATATGAACTTGTGTTTAACCCTAAATATGGTTGTACCAAAGAATTTATGTATGCTCGAGTTTATAAAGTATCTCAGATTTCAGTGTCCTATCACTCACCTCAAGTCTTATTGCATGAAAAAGGCAGTGCAAAATGAGGAATTTCTGATGCATTACTCTTAGGATAGTTTGAGTGGGGAAATATTAGGTTGATATACAAGATTGAACAACATAAAAATTCAAAAGTGAAAAGACCTCATAGATGCTTTCATCAAGGTATGAAAATAGGTAACGGGGAATTGATTCGAGAATACACCCAAAGGTGGTTAGGTGTAATTATTTAGTTGGATCTTCTGGTTTTAGAGAAAAAGATAACCAACTTATTTAAGATTTTTTTACTTTGAATTCCTAATTAGAAATGCAAACCGACACTTTACTAACCTAATGCTGGTGGCTAAAAGGATTGAACAAGCTATGGAATTAGAAATTGTAAACTTGAGTCCAAGTTGGGGAATAGTTTTTAGATTAGGAATCTGATTTGATTGGATCTCATTGTATGCATAATAAAATTATATATGGTTTTATACGGCACGAGCGTGCATTAGGTGAATGAAATTTTAAGAGAATATTGAAAACGATGTGTCAACATGTTTATAATGAACACATAACTTTGTTAAACCTATATAATGATTTAAAAACATAATATGAGTTAGAACATTCAAGAAGATTTTAGGGTCATGGACAACCAACAAATCAGGAAGACAAGAAGATGTATTTATTCGTACATACTCATCACTGTATAATGTGGTTGAATGTTCTTTTGGAGTATGAAAATAAAGTTGGAGAATTTTACAAAACATATTTGTTTATCCATACAAACCGCAAATTCAAATTGCAATATCATCAATGACAATACATAATTATATTAGATGAAATTTGCATGATGACATAACATTTGCAGGATTTGATCGTAAACTCAATTTGTTGATGGTGATTTTCTAGTTGATGTTATTGCATGCTCAAAAATCATAGAAACCATAGGCGTTTTCAAATGGATTTTATACATTATGGAACTACATATAGTTCAAAAGGATAATAAAAAGAATCTTTTCATAAACTACTATTTATTTCATAATGTAATAGTAATTAAATATACAATATTTTAATTAAAAACAATCAATATTAATAAATTTTATTTTTAGTCATTTTATTTATCATCAAATCTCAATTTAAAAGACATTTTAACCAAACACATTAAACTATTTTTTGTTCAACCTGAATTCCAATAACAATCACATACTTTATCAAACTAAATGTGTTTTTTTGTATAAAAATATTTTTTCATAAACCACAACAATAAAATTTATCACAATGTCAAACACATTCTAAATGCTTGTTTGGAAGTGTGACAAAATTATATTTCAAAATATTTTTTGCTCAAATACATCGAAATAATATATTTTTTATTTTTAATATTAACTCATTAAAATAATTCAAAAACACTAATTTTTTATAAAAAATATTTAACAAACAATATAGTAAAGACGCCTTGCCGGAGGCATGTAAGTTGCCGGAGAGAGGAGAGAAGGGAGAAGGAAATAAGAAGCACGTGCACATCACTGAAAGAGGAAGGAAGCACATAAGAAGCAGTTTCACTTGATTTGACGCGTTCTTCCTTCTGTGGTCAAAAATGAAAAAAAGAAACAGAGAGAGAGAGAGCAACTGAGAGCAAATTACAAAGGCAGTGAAACATGAAAAACAAAACGTTAAAAATAAAAATATAAAAATATAAAACCAACAACCTTTCCCTTCCCTTCCCTGCTCTCCTTTCCTTTTTCCTTTTTTTATTAATTAATTAATAACATCGATGGATGGATGGATGCCACCATTAAAATTCCTCAAAACAATCCCTATCTATTTTTGTAGTGAGAGAAACATCAAAGAATAATACCCCCCCAATTCTTTTTCATGTTTTACCATCATAAAAATAAAGAAAACCATGGATAAATAGAAGATAGAGAAAGGTATAGAGTGTTTACTTCATAGAGGAAAAAAAACTGAAGATTTGAGCATTTCAGTGAGAGAAACTGCTGCTTCTTTACACTGATCGGCTGCAGTTTTATCTGTGGAATAGAGAATTCAGCTGTTTAAGGTGAGACCCACAAACAAATAAAGTCTTTTTTTTCTTTATTGAAATTTGTTTTGGTTTGATTTGATGGGATAATTGAATTTTGGTTTGATTTGATGGGATAATTGAATTTTGGTTATGGTTAAAGATTGATGCTTTTGACTTCGTTGCTTGATTCGATCTGTATCCCTTATGGTTTTTTCTTGCCTTTGCTTCTCGATTTATCGCATGTTACATTTGATGTTTTTTTTTTTTTGTCAAGTCCGATTTGCTGTGACTTGTTAGGATTTAAAGTTGTTGTTTTTAGTTAGTTGCAGTTTATGCTAGTCAACAGCTTGTTTTTGACATTTTTTTTATTTGCTTTAATTGATTGATGTGGCAGAAGGAAAACCAACCCAGTTTTTGTTTTTTTAAAAAATGGTTTTTAGAGATGTTATCAAGGAACCAAAAGTGAAGGTGGAGAGGCCAGGCTGTGATTCATCGGTTATGGTTGGCTTGCAAAATTGTGTTATTTCGCAGCCTCCTGTCAACTTAGAGCAAGACTTGGAGTTTTTTGAGAAGAGTTTGCATATACTGGCTTATGCTTTATCAGGGAGAAATAATACGAATTCAGAATATGTTGGAAGTGGTTTGTTTGAGAGGGAGATTTTGAATGTTGATTATGAACCTATGGATACGGGAGAGAATCATGACGGGCAAGCATCGGAAGACAGTCTCTTGCCTGGTCTTTATGATGATGCTGCAATGTATATTTTGGCTTGGATCTGCAGATCAGATTACCCCAATTTGGCTTGTCTAAATAAGAAATTCAAAGCATTGATTGAAAGCGGGTATTTATACAAAGTGAGGTGGCAGCTTGGTGTTATTGAACACTGGATTTATTTAGCTTGTATTTTGATGCCTTGGGAAGCTTTTGATCCTGCAAGGCAGAGATGGATGCGGTTACCAAGGATGCCTTGCGATGAATGCTTCACTTACGCAGATAAGGAGTCTCTTGCAGTAGGGACTCAGCTACTTGTTTTCGGGCGTGAGTTGTCAGGGCTTGCTGTTTGGATATATAACTTGCTAACCCATGATTGGTCCAGATGCCCTCCAATGAACCTACCCCGATGTTTGTTTGGTTCGAGCAGCCTTGGTGAAATTGCTATCGTTGCTGGAGGAAGTGACAAAATTGGATGCATTATGAGATCTGCTGAGCTTTATAACTCTGAAGTCGGTACTTGGCTAACATTGCCAGATATGAACTTGCCCCGTAAGCTGTGTTCAGGCTTTTTTATGGATGGAAAGTTCTACGTCATTGGGGGCATGTCAAGCCAAACAGACTGCTTAAGTTGTGGTGAAGAGTATAACCTTGAGACAAGGACATGGAGGAGGATAGAGAACATGTACCCTCTTTCCATTGCAGGTCATCCTGCAATGCGATCTCCTCCACTGGTCGCTGTTGTAAATAATCAACTTTATTCTGCTGATCAAGCAACCAACGAGGTCAAGAAATACAACAAAACAAATAATTCATGGAGTGTTGTGAAGAGGTTGCCAGTTAGGGCCGACTCTTCTAATGGCTGGGGATTAGCATTCAAAGCATGTGGTAGCAGCTTATTAGTAATTGGAGGGCATAGAGGTCCTCAAGGTGAAGTTATTGTGCTACATACGTGGGATCCTCAGGACAGAAGCACGGACAGATCAGAATGGAATGTTCTTGCTGTCAAGGAGCGAGCAGGTGCTTTTGTGGCGAACTGTGCTGTAATGGGATGTTAATGCTCTGTTTCATTCCTATCTTTGGTGCAAGCCTTTGACTTACAGACAAAACCATATGTTAAATTGATTGGGAAGGTGACACCTGTTTTGTCATTATCATTTTTATCGAGAATTTTACAATGTTAACTTGTACTTTATTTTTATTTTGATGCTTCTTGATTTCAAGGAACATAAAAGATGGGTTGTTACCCCCGATGTGATTCCATCGAAGCAGGATCTTGAGAGGAAGAATTTGAAGGCACCCTTATACGAGGTGGCTGCTCTCAAGACATAAACTTGGACACATGTGATACCATGTGATTGTAAGCCCATAATTATCTATTTGTAACATTCTGTATTCGAGTTGTAAAAGGTATTCAGATGATCATAACTGACCGCAAATTAGCATTGAAAATCTTTATGATTTGGTCTACATCTCATTATGCTCAGTTCTGTGGATTTCTTTGTTTTTTTTTGGTTTCGTTGTTGAATAGTATTTTTTTTAATCCATTAATAATGTAGTGTAAACCTCAATATCTGGTTACTCATCTCATTATGCTCAGTTCTGTATTTTTTTGTTTTATCTGGATTCCAATTAAGTCAGAGTGTAGTGTAAACCTCAATATCTGGTTACTTGATTGTTTGCTTAGATGAAAGAAAGGTGTGACTGTTTAATTATAACTAAAATGTTCCATGGGGGCATGGTTCAACTGCTTTAACACATTGATAGGTCGTAGGTTATATGATGTAACTATTTCTCTTAGGGTAAGAAATGAACCATAATTTAGTTGAATAATCTTTGCCTTCATTCATCAATTCTGGTTGCTTTAAATAAGCAAAACCCACGTACAAACATGCAGAATATATAGGCTATCAACTGAAATACATAACACGAAAAGAATAACATGCAAGAAAAGAAATAACATGCACACATAAAGCTTCCACTACATTCAACCCCGTTGGTTGTGCGATCTTCTCGCCCACCTTCTACTCACGTCTATAGAGGTTGTATGTCATGTCCATTATGCCTCCACTATGCCACGACTGCATATTTGGGATTTAGCCTTATACCACTTGTTGAACGACTTGGTCTCGTAATAATACTCCCCCCCCCCCCTTTCAGTGGACGCTTGTCCCCAAGGTCCACACCAGGAAACTGGTCAAGCAGAGTCTTGGTAGCCTCCCAAGTGGCGTCTTCAAGAGGCGAACATTTCCACTAAACTAAGCATTCCTCCTAGAAAGTATTGCCTTGCTTGACCCAACGGGTGTCTAATATCAGATGGGGTTCCAAAATAACCGAGTCATCATCGCTCACTGGTGGTAAGTCCTGCGAAGGCACCATAGTGTTGCCCACATATTTTTTTAACAAAGACACATGAAACACGAGGTGAATACGAGCCTCGTCAGGCAGTTGAAGTTTGTAAGCAACTGCCCCGATTTTCTCCAGTATAGCGTAAGGACCATAGAATCAGCTAGCAAGTTTCTGGTGAGTTCTACAGAAAAGTGAAAGCTGCCGATAGGGGTGTAACTTGAGGAAAACCATATCACCAACTTCAAATGTCACATCACGACGCTTAAGATCTGCTGCCTGTTTCATCTGATTGCGAGAGGTCTCCAAATTGGCCTTGAGGTGGCACAACAATTCGTCATGAGACAAGAGGCTTTAATCAACCTCATGCACCGACGCAAACCCAGCTAGGTAAAGGGTCAGGGGTGGAGGCAGACGACCATACAATGCTTGTATTGGGGACATTCCCATTGAGGCATGGAAAGAAGTGTTGCACCAAAGTTCTGCCTAGGGAATATATGAGCTCCATTTGCGTGGCCACTGGTGAACAAAGCAGTGTAGATACTGCTCAACACAGCAATTGACTACCTCAGTTTGGCCGTCGGTTTGTGGATGGTAGGCTGAGCTAAACTGTAGTTTAGTGCCTAACATGTTAAAAAATTCACGCCAAAATGGCTAATAAAGACAATAAACCGACTGCTAATGATCGATTTGGGAAGACCATGTAATTTGACAACTCCTTTAATAACTTTGTCAGCCACAACCTTAGTAGTAAACAGATGAAATAATAGCAAGAAATATGTGAATTTGCTTAACCTGGCGACAACAACTAAAATGGTGTCCTTGTCGTAGGATGTAGGCATTCCTTCAATGAAATCGAGAGTGATGTCATCCCATACTTGACAAGGAATGGGTAATGGTTGCAGTAGACTCGCGGTGACAGTGTTTCATGCTTCATTTTTTGGCAAACTACACAACGAGAGACATGATCTTGGACAACGCGATACATCTTAGGCCAATAGAATTGTTGTGTTAACCTTTTAAATGTCTGCAACACCCCTGAATACCCCCCAATTTTAGTGTCATGAGCCTCTTGGATAAGTTTTGTACGCAACACTTCCTGGGATGGAATCACTACTCTGCCTTTGAATATTAGTAATCCCTGTCGGGTGGAGTAGTTACGTGTTTATTGTGCTTTGGACTTCTGCTCTACTAATTGGATATAAGGGTCTCCCTTGTAAGAAATCGTAATCTAATTCCACAAGGTGACAACAGGAGTATGCAATTGTTGCGGGGTGAGGCATTGAGGCAGACCGCTGTGAGGCATGCATGACAGTGCGTCTACTGCTGAATTTTCCTTGCCCGGGCGATAAGTGATTTCATAGTCGTAGCCCATTAATTTGGATACCCACTGTTGTTGCTCAGGAGTTGACACCCGTTGCTCCAGAAAATACTTCAAGCTGCGCTGATTTGTTAGGATGAAAAACTTTCTACCCAGTACATATGATCGCCATAAGCGTATGGCCTCTATAGTTGCAAGCATTTCCTTGGCATAGGTTGACCATGTCTTTTTCATAACACCTACAACTCGACTCATGAACGCAAAAGGTTTGTTTTGTTGCTATAAAATTGCACCAATACCTTCTCTGGATGCATCTGTTTCAATGGTGAAGGAATAATTGAAATTAGGCATAACAAGAGTGGGAGTGGTGGTCATTGCTTGCTTAAGGGTCGAGAATGTTGTTTTGGCATCGTCATTCCACTCGAAGTTACCCTTGCTTGCTTAAGAGCCGAGAATGCTGTTTCGGCATCGTCATTCCACCCAAAGTTACCCTTTCTGAGTAAGAGGGTAAGAGGCCGTGCAATAATGCCATGGTTCCAAACGAACTTCATGTAATAACTTGTTAAGCCTAAGAAGCCACGCTATTCAAAAATATTAGTAGGACGAGGCCATGTGAGCATGGCTGCAATTTTATTGTCATCCACTTTAACCCCTTGAGGCGTAATGATATACCCCAAATACTCCAATTCTTGTTTCCCAAAAACACACTTGCTAACCTTGGCAAAAAAATGATGTTGTCGCAGGATCTCCAAGGTTTTCCCCACATGAACCAAATGGTCATCCCAAGTAGTACTAAATATGAGAATATCATCGAAGAAAACCAAGGTGAATTTTTGTAGATGTCTGAAAATAGAATCATAATAGCCTAGAAAGTATAGGGTGCATTACAAAGGCCAAAAGGCATTACGAGATATTCGTAATGACCATATGAGTGCGAAAAGTAGTCTTTGATATATCAACAGAATTAACTCTTACTTGATGATATTCGGCCCGTAGATCCAATTTGGTGAAATAGGAGGCCCTATATAATTCATCGAGCATGTCGTCCACCGTTGGAATAGGGAAACAGTTTTTGACAGTGACCATATTAAGTACACGGTAGTCTGTGCAAAATCGCCAACTCCCATTTTTTTCGTTACTAATAAAATTGGTGATGAAAATGGACTGGTGCTAGGAAGAATGAGCCCGCCATTCAACATCTCATGAACTTGCTTCTCTATTTCTTCCTTTTAAAAATGGGCATATCGGTAGGGACAAACATTAATTGGTTTTGTTCCTTCTTTGAGTGTAATACAATGGTCTACCTCACGTGTAGGTGGTAAACACGAAGGTTCCCGGAACACGTCCTCAAATTGATGAATGACCTGCATCAACTCTTCCTGTTTTTCTCCCTCAGTTACCTTATGTTCTATACCATCCATGGTTGAGACAAAACTTACCGCAAACATTGCTTGATCCCTTCTGTAGTCTTTAGAAATTTCTTGTAAGGTTAACTCCTGAATGGTTTGCTCCTTTATCCCTTGCAGCTTTCAAAATTGATTATTCTAGATGAATTTCATGGTTGACAACTTCCAATTACAAATAATCGATCCTAGCATTTCGAGCCATTGAATGCCCAACACAAGATCCAAACCCGATAGTGGGAGTGAAAATAGGGTGAGATGAAACTCAGTTCCTTGTAAATTCACCAGTAAGTCATCAAATCAACCATGACACTTCAGTTGCTCACCATTTGCAACCCGAATAGTAAAAGCTTCTGTTGGTACCACTCATAGATGCGAGTTGATGTCTGATGAAATTATGTGTTGATCCACTATCAATCAATACCACAATTTTGAGTGAAACCATTACTGTTATCATACGCATTGTTCTAGGGGCAGTCCACCCCATCAACACATGTAGTGTGATTGCGGGTTGAAATTCCTCTGCTAGCACTTCTTGTTGTGAAATTCTATGGTCTCTGTGATCAATTTCGAGTAACTGCAGTTCACTGTTATCTGCACCTCACATGTCCCCCATATGCCCCTCAAGTAGTAGTAATTGTGGTCTTTGACATCTATGGCCTACGATAAATCGTTCATTGCAGTTGAAACAGAGACCTTGTGCTCTCCTCTTCCGCATTTCGTCCCATGACAGATGCTTGATTGATCTTGGAGTAGCAGGAGCTACACGATTGGTTGGTGGAAGAGCTAATGGAACACTTGCAGATTGAAGCCTCAAAAACCTCTTCTGTCTTGTGAGTTGATCATCTCTCATCTTTGCCAAGTTAATGACCTCCTTAAGGGACAATGGTTTAGTCCAGACTCTAATTGCTCAATTCGCTCCTTGTTCGTTCCCATGTAATTAGGCTTTGATACCAATGATAGGTCCCAAATTATATGAAGTAACTATTTCTCTTAGGGTGAGAAATGAACCACATTTTAATTGAATATTCTCTGCCTTCATTCATCAGTTCTGGTTTGATGCGAACCAGCCCAAAAACACCAGCAAGGACCCATTACATGTTCCAAATGGTCCAATGACGCGGTCTAGGACAAAGGCATTGAAAGAGGCAATGAATGCATTGGTTTGGAAGGTTTCAACCCAGTCAGAATTGCAAGGACCATTGGAGTATCAAGAGGAGACCTTAATACATCTTATCCATGTTCAGGAGGGGTCCAATACAACCTTATTTGGCCATGAAGTTAGGACAACAAAAAGAGCCAAAAAAATCCTACCACAACATGGAAACATGGGATTGATGGGCTGGATGGAAGAGAATAAATAAACCTTATGGGCTTTATTTAAGTTAGTTAGCTACATCCCAAGGCTTGTTTGGGCTTAATTAAGACCTTGTTTTCAGCTAGGATCCAAGGCTTGCTTGGATTAAGTCATGGGCTTTTCAATTTAGGATTTTGGGTCAGTTTTCAGTGGACCTCTTTTAAGTCCACATAAGAGGTCTATTAAGGTTACTTTTTAAGAATTATTTAAACTCATGTAACCCTAATTTCGGCGGCCATTGATTAATTTTAATTCTGAACTTTTCAGTTTATGTGTGAGAGTGATTCTTGCATTCTTTAGTTCTTGAAAGAACTGAATCTGACTTATCGAAGATTAACTGGCTTCGTGGCGTCATTCTACTCATTCCAATAGTGTTGGTGCCTTGGGGCAGGTTTCCATTGTGTCACACTCCTATCAGACCTATTTCGGCTTTCCGGGATCAGATCTCATTCTTGGTTGTGGGTTGCGTGACCACGTGACCATGAGGTTCGCATCAGGTGGTATCAGAGCTAGGCTCCGAAACAAGGTCATATCATTCTGTTATTTTTGTGTTTTTTTAGTGTTCCTTGAAGTTTTCCAGTGTTTGTGTTCATCTCCTTGTTCTTCATGTCAACGTCATCTAATAAAACAAAGGTTATATTTCATCGTTTTCTGTCTCTTCATTTTAGTATATTAAAAAAAACAGAAAAGAAAAGAAAAGAAAGAGAGATAGAGGCATTAGTTGAAATTTGAAGAATTTTGCCGCAGAAAACACTACTCTGGGGAAACATAAGCAAACCACATCGGAATCAGTTGAAATTTCATATTCTATTTATTGGGGTTAAGATAGTATGATTTGTCAAATTTGGGCTTATTCTGATATTGATTTCTTGAGGGGTTATTTCGATATTCATTTCTGCCGCAGAAACACTACCTTAGTGAACCCATATAAAAACACTTTACAATCAATTGAAACCTTACATTCTGTGTCTTGGGATTGATATCGCATGATATATTAAATTGGGGCTTATTTCGATATCGTATACGAGGTTTCAATTGGAGGTTCATTTCTACCGCAAATGATCACATAAGGGTTTGTGTACCTAGAAGTACGGGAAAGACCTATAAATTGAGTGTTATTTTTTTATTTAATATTAAAATACTAAATATTGATTTTGAGGTCGTTTCAAAGTCGGTTGGTCTTGGTTTCAATTCTGTTATGTAAAAATTGCGTAAGAGGTTAGATTCTGCTCAAGTCTCAAAACGTGATCCTTACTGTTTAGTTTTGTCCAATTCTTTGTTTTTGTTCTATTTTGAGTTATCTAGGAGTCAAGTAATTGTTTTCTCTAGTATTTGCTTCTGTTTTATTTCGTGTCTTCGTATTGTCCACAATTCGTACGACTTTGCATTGCTACTCTCGAAATCGTAATCGTAGTTTTGTTTTTGCTTTGTTTTCAGTATTTTTGTTGCTTCTTGAGTCTGCAATTCATAATTAGAGTGCGCTGCGAAGGCTACTAACTTTGATTTGTTGATTTTAGTTCTGAAAGAACCAAAAGAAAGCAAGTTGTGAGGTAAAAGGCGTAGTGAGCTTATTAGAGTGAAAAGCCTTTAATTTTTTGTGTGATACACGAGAGTTGTGAGGATATTTTTTTTGCTACTAACCAAATTTTGCAAATTCAAAGGATGTCTGAAAACAACGAATCAGCGACACAAAACGCTGACGTAGCGTTCCAATGACGAGCCATGGGTCAGCAACTTGAGTTGTTGTCCAAGACATACAAAGATCTGAAAGATGAGGTGAATTCGATAAAGCAACAAAATAGTGGGGCTGATCACCGAGAAAATACGGTCCGTACTGCTGTACGGAATAATAGATCTGATTTCGAAGAGTATGTTGATGAAAACGCAGATGTGAATGAAGATGACTATGATTTTACATCTGTTGCCCAAGGAATCAGGTGTGGACCGAACAGAGCTAGGAGGAATGTGACTTTCCATGGCATGCAGAATTATGAAGATATGGATGGGGATACCAGTAAACTGAAAATTCCAAACTTTCAAGGTAAAAATGATCCTGAGGCTTGCTTGGAGTGGGAGAAAAAGGTAGATTGGATTTTTGATTGTCATAACTATTCTGAAAAAAAAAGTGAAGTTGGTGATGATTGAGTTTACAGAGTATGCAATGATTTGGTGGGATCAAATTGTAATCAGTAGGAGGAGGAATGGGGAGCGACCCGTTCAGACTTGGGGTGAGATGAAAGTCTTAATGAGGAGACGATTTGTGCCAAACCACTATTATAGAGACTTATACCTGAAGCTCAAAGGTCTGAATCAAGGCTATAAGACAGTAGATGAATATCACAAAGAGATGGAGATAGCAATGATTCGGGCCAATGTTGTTGAGGATAGAGAAGCCACCATGACTAAATTTCTTAATGGGTTGAATCGGGAGATTGCCAATGTGGTGGAGCTACAACACTATATAGAGCTAGAAGACATGGTTCACATGGCTACGAAGGTGGAGAGACGACTTAGGAAACGACATGTTCGGCCAGGGTTTAATTCGGGTTCTTCATCATCTTGGAAGACGAATCTGAAGAGAGAGGGTACTGTCCAGCCACGATCCTTTGTTCCTTCTAAAACTGAACCATCAATGACTAAAGTTTCAGGTGCCAAAGGTAAATCTAAAACTCAGCTTAAACATACTCGTGATGTTAAATGTTTCAGGTGCACGGACATTATGCTTCGGAATGTCCAAAGAAGAGAATAATGATGATTAGAGATGATGGTGATATGGAATCGGAAAGTGACAGATCTGATTGCGAAGGCATGCCACCATTAGAGGATAATGATGAGGATGACTTAGCATTACCGGTTGCGGAGTCCTTGGTTATAAGGCGCACACTTCAGGTTCAGGTCAAGGAAGATGAATATAATAAGCAAAGAGAGAATATCTTCCATACGCGCTATTACGTACAAAACAAGGTGTGTCGTTTAATTATTGATACTGGAAGTTGTGTTAATGTTTGCAGTACCACCATTGTTAGTAAACTAAATTTGAGTATTGTTACGCATGCGAAACCATATAGATTGTAATGGCTGAATGATAGTGGTGAAGTGAGAGTGACTAAGCAGGTTGTGGTCCCATTTTTGATTGGGAAATATGTTGATGAAGTTCTATGCGATGTGGTATCAATACAAGCAAGTCACATCTTGTTGGGGAGACCATGGCAATATGATAGGAAGGCAGTTCATGATGGGGTTAAGAATATGTATACCATTGTAAAAGATGGTAAAACTATTACTCTTGTACCTCTTACACCCAAACAGGTGTATGATGATTAAATAAAGCTAAAAAGAGCATGAGGCGATGGGGAGAGAAAATCAAGGTGAGGAACATGGGGAGAGAAAACCATCAGATTCGGCCAGAACATAAACTTCTACAACCCATTCATCCACCCATCCAAACACAAACAAATATTTGGCCAACACTTCTAACAAATAAGACCATTCGACCACTCCTCAAAAACACCCAAATCTGGCCGAGAGTGGAGGTAAGACAAGAGGAGAGAAGAAAATCAGGAAGAGTGATGAGAATTGTGTGAAAAAACTAGAGAAACAACCTAATTTTTATGCTAGAGAGGGTGAGGTCAGATCTGCATATTTCACTAACAAGCCAATGATTTTACTTGTGTACAAGGAAGCTTACTTTAATACTAATGATCTTGATCATATTGTGCCTAGTACTGCTATTTCTTGCAGTAGTTTGATGATGTGTTCCTCGACGATACTCCAAGTGGATTACCACCATTGTGAGGGATAGAGCATCAGATTGATTTCGTACCCGGAGCTTCAATTCCTAACCAACCAGCATATAGAAGCAATCCCGAGGAGATGAAAGAGCTTCAAAGGCAAGTTGATGAGCTGATGGAAAAGGGTTACATTCATGAGAGTATGAGCCTCTGTGCCGTACCGTGCTACTTGTGCCTAAAAAGGATGGAACATGGAGGATGTGTGTTGATTGCCAAGCCATCAACAACATAACAGTAAAGTATAGACACCCTATTCCTAGGCTTGATGACATGTTAGATGAGTTACATGGATCTTGCATTTTCTCTAAAATTGACTTGTAAAGTGGGTACCATCAGATTAGGATGAAAGAGGGTGATGAGTGGAAAACTGCATTTAAGACTAAGTATGGTTTATATGAATGGTTAGTTATGTCGTTTGGACTTACAAATGCACCAAGTATGTTTATACGTTTAATGAATCACGTGTTGCGTGCATTCATAGGTAAGTTTTTGGTTGTGTATTTTGATGACATTTTGATCTATAGCAAGAGCTTAACCGAGCATTTTGATCATTTGCGTAATGTACTTAGTGTGTTGCGTGGTGAGAAACTGTATGCTAATCTTAAAAAGTGTGCCTTCTGCATGGAAAAAATTGTGTTTCTTGGCTATGTCGTAACTGCACAGGGTATCGAGATGGACAAGGAGAAAGTTAAGGCCATCCGGGAGTGGCCTACACCCAAATCGGTAAGTGAGGTAAGGAGTTTTCATGGGTTAACTAGTTTTTACAGGTGTTTTGTGAAAGATTTCAGTACAATAGCTGCACCCTTGAATGAAGTTGTTAAAAAATCAGTTGGGTTTAAATGGGGGGAGGAACAAGAATTGGCTTTTGTTCTTTTGAAAGGCAAATTATGTTCTGCACCTGTTTTGTCTTTACCTGACTTTACAAAAGCATTTGAAATAGAGTGTGATGCGTCTGGAATGGGAATAGGTGCTGTTTTGATACAAGATCAAAGACCTATTGTGTATTTTAGTGAGAAGTTAAGTGGAGCGACCTTGAACTATCCCACTTACGACAAAGAACTCTATGCCTTGGTAAGAGCACTTGAAACATGGTAGCATTACTTGTGGCCAAAAGAGTTCGTCATCCATTCAGATCATGAGTCCTTGAAACATCTGAAAGGACAAGGTAAGTTGAATATGAGACATGCAAAATGGGCTGAATTCATTGAAACTTTTCCTTACGTGATCAAGTATAAGCAAGGCAAAGAGAACATCGTAGCCGATGCACTTTCGCGCAGGTATGTTCTTTTACACACCATGAATACTAGATTGCTAGGCTTTGAATATGTGAAGGAATTGTATGGATTAATTCTGACTTTGCTGAGATTTATAATGCATGTGGAAATTTGGCTTTCGGTAAGTTTTATTTGATGGATGGTTATTTGTTCAAAGAGAATAGAATGTGTGTTCCTGCTAGTTCTTTGCGTGAATTACTTGTTCGTGAAGCACATGGGGGTGGTTTAATGGGTCACTTTGGGGTTGCGAAAACCTTGGATGTATTGCATGAGCATTTCTATTGGCCAAAGATGAAAAGAGATGTGCAACGAATTTGTGAACAGTGCATCGCTTGTCGAAAGGCAAAATCTAGAGTACAACCACATGGTCTCTATACACCATTACCTGTGCCTACTGAACCTTGGGTAGATATCTCTATGGACTTTGTTTTAGGTTTACCTAGGTCAAAGAAAGGTAGAGACTCTATTTTTGTTGTGGTTGATAGGTTTTCTAAAATGGCGCATTTCATTGCATGCCATAAAACAGATGATGCATGTCATATTGCAGACTTGTTCTTTAGGGAGATTGTATGTTTGCATGGCATTCCTAAGAGTATTATGTCAGATCATGATGTTAAATTCCTTAGTTACTTTTGGAAGATCTTATGGGAAAAGTTGGGAACCAAACTTTTATTTTCGACAACATGTCATCCTCAAACAGATGGGCAAACTGAGGTAGTCAATAGAACATTATCTCAACTTTTGCGTGTTGTAATACAAAAGAATTTGAAAAGTTGGGAAGACTGTTTGCCTTTTGTTGAGTTTGCTTATAATAGAACTGTGCATTCGATCACTGGTTTTTCTCCTTTTGAAATTGCTTATGGTTTTAATCCACTAACTCCTATGGACTTAATGCCTTTACCTTGTGAAGAAAGGGTAAGTTTAGATGGTGAACAAAAGGCAAAGATGGTGAGACAACTCCATGAAGGAGTTCGACTGCAAATAGAGAAAAAGAACAGACTTTACGCTTCTAAAGCAAATAAGGGACGTAAACTGGTTGTTTTCCAACCCGGTGATTGGGTTTGGGTGCACATGCGGAAGGAACAATTTCCTAACCAAAGGAAATCAAAATTACAGCCTCGTGGTGATGGTCCATTTCAGGTTTTAGAGAGAATAAATGATAACGCATGCAAAATTGATCTTCCAGGTGAGTATAGTGTTAGTGCTACCTTTAATGTTGCTGATCTTACATTGTTTGACACAAATATTGATTCGAGGTCGAATCCTTTCGAGGAGAGAGGGGATGATGCGGACCAGCCCAAAAACACCAGCAAGGACCCATTACATGTTCCAAATGGTCCAATGACGCGGTCTAGGACAAAGGCATTGAAAGAGGCAATGAATGCATTGGTTTTGAAGGTTTCAACCCAGTCAGAATTGCAAGGACCATTGGAGTATCAAGAGGAGACCTTAGTACATCTTATCCATGTGCAGGAGGGGTCCAATACAACCTTATTTGGCCATGAAGTTAGGACAACAAAAGGAGCCAAAAGAATCCTACCACAACATGGAAACATGGGATTGATGGGCTGGATGGAAGAGAATAAATAAACCTTATGGGCTTTATTTAAGTTAGTTAGCTACAACCCAAAGCTTGTTTGGGCTTAATTAAGACTTTGTTTTCAACTAGGATCCAAGGCTTGCTTGGATTAAGTCATGGGCTTTTCAATTTAGGATTTTGGGTCAGTTTTCAGTGGACCTCTTTTAACTCCACATAAGAAGTCTATTAGGGTTACTTTCTAAGAACTATTTAAACTCATGTAACCCTAATTTCGGCGGCCATTGATTAATTTTAATTCTGAACTTTTCAGTTTATGTGTGAGAGTGGTTCTTGCATTCTTTAGTTCTTGAAAGAACTAAATCCGACTTATCGAAGATTAACTGGCTTCTTGGTGTCATTCTACTCATTCCAATAGTGCTGGTGCCTTGGGGCAGGTTTCCATTGTGTCACACTCCTATCAGACCTATTTCGGTTTTTCGAGATCAGATCTCATTCTTTGTTGTGGGTTGCGTGACCATGTGATCACGAGGTTCGCATCATGGTTGCTTTAAATAAGCAAAACCCATGTACAAACATGCAAAATATTTAGGCTATCAACTGAAATACATAACAAGGAAAAAATAACATGCAAGAAAAGAAATAACATGCACACGTTAAGCTTCCACTACATTCAACCCCATCAGTTGTGCGATCTTCTCACCTACCCTCTACTCATGTTTGTAGAGGTTGTATGTCACGTCCATTATGCCTCCACTATGCCACGACTGCATATTTGAGATTTGGCCTTATACCCCTTGTTGAATGACGTGGTCTCGTAACACACATATACTCAAATTACAGTAAGTGATTCTTTCCATTTTAGATGGAAGTCAGTTCACTTTTATCAGAGGGAATGAAGAGAATGATGGCTATTGGAGGAAAACTTTGGCGTATAAGTGAGCTGGAGATTGCACTGATTTTGTTAAGTTTGATTTCATTGAAGAAGCTTGTAAAGTTTTCGTAAGTGGTTGATGGAGCATGTTTCTTATTGTAGATGAAGCTTGTGCTTTGAAAAATGTTTGGTATGAAGTTAATGTGGTTAGACTATAAACTTTATGTTTAAATTGAGGTATCTAAGAATTTTGAAAGCCATGTCTTCACTCGAGTTGTGTTCATGGTAGCCTCAAGGCATGGATGACAATGAACTGCAACACATTTTTGATGTCCCAATCCCTAACTAAGAAGTCGTTTGGTATTGCGGTTGAAACACTGATTCAACCAAAAGCAGGCTCATAGGCGTTTGGTAACAACAAAAATCAACTTAATTTGTTGTGGGATCCACCATAACAATTGACCAAAACAACTTTTATGAAGAAGTAGAAAAATGTTACTTTTAATGCTTCTCAAACTGCTTCTCACCATTAAGCATTAGCAAAAACACCATAAATAAACTAATTCCAACAACAATATTCCAACAACTAATTCTCAAATAAACCTTCAAATCGATCATCTTTTTGCTTCAAAAATCGATCATCTCTCTCTCTCTCTCTCTGGGGTCTCGCGGTTATTCTGGAGATGGAGAAGTTGAGAGAGGTGGTTTTGAGAGAGGGCTGGGAGGGGCGGGGCGGGGCTGGGAAGTTTTGAGGGAGGGGTTGGGAAGTTTTGAGAAATTTTGAGAGAAAGGAGGGTGAATTATTTATTTATTATATTTTTAATATTAAAATAATATCAAAATCTAAAAAATTAATTAAAATATAAATAAATATATTAAAAGGATATCACAATATAATTTGACTCGCAATCTTAATTTTGTTTCAAAAGATATTTTACTATATGTTGTTCCGAGATCACAGAGATCTTCACGTATGAATTTATAGTTCGTGATGAAATTACATTTTATTTTGATGGGAGAATAAAAATAAGTGTCTAATTTACTTGAATTATTAATTATATTTTATTATTATAATTATTAAATATTTAAAAAATAATATATATATACACACACACACACACACACACACATTTTAAAATAATTTCACAAGTTGAAAGCAATATGAAAAGTTTGGTAACCAAACACTTGAAACTATTTTTTTCAACCTCAAATTCAACTACAGTTTTAACCAAACACTTCAAAATTTATTTTGAACCGCAACTAAAGTGCTTTTTATGAAACTGTTTTTTTAAAACCTCAACCACAAAGCAAAAACAATACCAAACACATCCTAAACCAAACTGACAATGACAAAAATGGAATGAATATGGCAGAACTGCTTGTAATGAGAAATTACACTTGACATGATTATTTGAGACTGTTTTAAGAAATTACAGATTTGTAAGAAAATCGACAAACTCGATATAAATAAGGCCCTTCACTTTTTCCATGTTCATTCAAAATAAATAAATTTGACAGTGTCTAAATATAAAAATAATATGACATGATTATTTGAAACTGTTTATAGTGCTGTTCAAATACAATTACTGCTCCTGGAAATTAATCAATAAAGAAGAAGTTGTCTTTCCTTCAAATATTCGCACCTTCTACTTCAGAAGATAATGATGAGGCTCTCCTCTACACCACGTACACGTCCTGACAGAGTGTGCAAGAGACGTCCCTTCAGAAGATAATGATTGGGGTGGGTGCCTCTGCGTAAATTTCACTCCCAATTCTGATGGGCGGGGACAGTTTTTGATGCTCTTTTTTTCTTTATTATTATTATTATTATTATTATTATTATATTTTGCTTTTTCAAAGTAGGAATCAGATGCCAACACGGCGGCAGCTCATTTATTAATTTCATTTGTGCAACAAACGTCGATCAGGCATGCTAGCATGACCTGTCTGTGGCAAGAAGCTGAGTGTGCTCCAGCCATTTTTACAGCTGAAGATGTAACCAGTGGCAACTGGCAAGGCTCAACATCGGCGGCGGTCACCGCTCCCATGTTGAAATTTCAATCAAATAAATAAATAAATAAATAAACAAATAGACCGGACTTTGAATGAACACCATCATTGACTAAAGCTGAAAAGGTTAACAACGTGTCTCCAGATTTGCAGTGACCCCTATCGGTTAGCCACAAAGTGTCCCTTTCATTTGTGGAATAATAATCAGACATTTTTTTCACCGGATCAAAGCATGTATCAAAACGCAAACACCATCATTCATGAAGTTGACCACAACCTTAGTTTCCATTACACGTGTCTCATATGCACGACAAATGGAACACCGAAATCCTACGGTGGCACAGCACAGAGCAGCTGCTGCTGCAGCTGACCTTGGAAACAAAATCTGTCTCGAGCCTGCAATAAGCTGTCAACAATTACACTCCTCGTCTCTCCTTGGATAGGAAAACAATATGAAAGTCTTTAACGAGGCAAGTAGCTGTGACCCTAGGAAGGATGGTCAAACATTCCAAGAGATCCACTGGACTTTAAAGTAATCTAAGCATTCATCTTTAAGGTTTTGGAATGCAAGGCAATTTCACTACAACTTGAACATCTTTGCAGCCATCCCAGAAATATTAATTTGAGAGAGCATTGGACACTACTAATTACGAAGAAACCAAAATAGGAGAATGATAGAAATACCGTCACTCTTATCCTATTGCCATTTTCTTTTGCTGCATGCATACGCACATTTTCTATTTCTAACGAGTCAAGTTGTAGTACACAGCTATGCAGAATCCAAGAAACATCCTTGGCTGGGGTGATCTGCACGCCTTCATCTCTTTTTCCAGTCACAATTTATGCCCTTCAGCAATACAGCATTAAAGTGGAATCTGCCAGAGCAACCCGCTACCCATAGAATATCTAGTAGCCGGTATCATCTTGCGATGCCAGAATACATGTGTATTCTTGCATGCTAGCCACTATTCCATCAGTTTGCTTTGATATTATCATTGAAGATAGAACATCAGAAACTTTTAGAGCCCCTTCATGCAAAACTGCTGCAGTCTAGACGTCAAGATCATCCCACCAA
Source organism: Salix purpurea (assembly GCA_027405865.1). Taxonomy (NCBI): domain Eukaryota; kingdom Viridiplantae; phylum Streptophyta; class Magnoliopsida; order Malpighiales; family Salicaceae; genus Salix; species Salix purpurea. The sequence continues at coordinate 13,720,080 of CM050333.1, forward strand.
GGACTCTTCGTTTCTGACACTAACTCTGTCAGAAACTGATATCTTCCAAAAACAATTGAAGCACAGTTTTGGCTGGTCTTGCATTTGTGATATTGAATAACCAATGGCATGACTAAATGACCCATGCATGATGATAAAAATGGCAACACAGTGCAATTAGTGTATGAATTCAGTTCGACTCATTTCACCACTAATCTATCCAAATTCATTCACTAATTCAAGCACAGCTCACATGACCATACAGTTGAAATGAATTGCAAAACAGAACTCAACTCAGTTCTTCAAATTTGTTTTAGCTTTATTTCAATTTGTAATCCTCGGGAATATATTGGACATGGAATGCTAGTGTGCTCATGATAAAGCTGGAGTGTATCCTAATCTTGCAGTCAGCTAGCAGCAATATGTTATTCATAAACAACTTTTTATCAGAACAGTATAACCAAAGTTGGTACAGTTTAGTTTAAGGTGATGAAATGGAAATCCAGTGAGTGGGAGTCTGAAGCAGCGGGTACCTAGTTTTGGATTGTAGTCATCATCTTACAAGTATGCTTCCTGCATGAGACATATAGTAGCTAAATATGTAGTCTGCTTATGGAGTACTTGGCATGATAACTCTACAATAATGATGAGGTTACTGTATATGCAAGAAACACTGGAGGGTTTCAACTAACACAAGTGCTTTCAGGAGATGCTAGCTAAGGGCCGGTGCTGGGGAAGGAAGACAGTCAACTCTCTCTTCCTTTAAACATGCAATGGCAGAAAACAATTTGATTTGTCTCATGCATTTTTCCATTTTTCAACCTTTTCTCATAGCAAGTAGAAAACATAAACCCAGGGCATAAAAAATGGATTCTTTCAATTGATTATGACATACTTAAAAATCTCTAGCTTCATAAATGTCTACTGTCAAATTTGTAGTTTCTTAAGAACTGGTCATCCAACAGTACATATTTGGGATGAGATGTTTAATGTGGGACAAAAAATGATTCATTTAGCACATACTTACACAATGAATGCATCAATCAATTGGGTGTTTGTCAGCCTGGCGAGACGTGTAATGTGCAGAAAGCAGAAGTAGAGAAAGGAAAGCACTTGCTACAAAGATCGCATCAAACCACCGGTGATAGAAGTCAAACTGAATTTCTCCACCCAAGACAGCTGTTATGGTTATCCTACCAATAGACACCAGTTCAAACAAAATCAATAATGCTTTGAAAGCAGTCAACTAAGCAAAAAATAACTAGCAAGGAGCACAAACTAATTTGTATTTGTGTAAGCATTTGCATAGTCGCTTTTATTTAAGAAAAAGATCAGGCGGGGGAGATTTTCAGAAACTAAAAGGTTTCAATAATCTGATTCCAAGCAAGGTCATAGATCATGTGTGGTTACATGCAGAGCATAAACAGTTCACGGTACAAAATTTGTAGTAGACTGAAAACAGGCAAATCTATGAGCCATCAAGAATACCTTGGGGATTTTATGATTACATACTTTGGCAATGCAAGACCATTTAAGCAACCGCATTTAAGACTATTTGAGATGTACTAAGGAAATTTCAGTATAAAGGAAATTGGGTCCTCAGCTTGATATCCAAAAGATGTTCAGCATTTTTCTTTCACAGATATGCAAAAGAAGGGGAAAATGCTAAAGGCAAGCTATTGCTAAGGAACTGATCATGCGCTGCATATATTCTTCAAATTGCAGGGAAATTGTGACACAGCTGCAATTTTGCCAACTTTCCCACACTGAGAAAGTAATTGTTTCATTATGACAATAGGGAATAGGAAAATTTTCTAGTTTTAGTGCCAAGGTATCCACTAGAAAGCCAAAATTAATAGCATGTTTAAATCAATCACAGAAACGTGGATAGACAATCACAAATAGACCGTTAACAAAATATAATATCCAGATCAGTTATTTGACCTTCAATCAACAACTAGCATACCTGTACTCAGTTGCTAAGCTTTTTCGTATCAAAAGTATAGAGGAGACAAAGTACATTCCCATAATTTCAGACAGAAAAAGTACAACGTTACTCGAAGATCCACTCCCAACTCTGGAAACAGCAAAGAAGAACTGCATATGGCCAAACAATTTATGTTACTAAGATAAGCTACTTCTTACTTGCCATCTACAAAACCATCAGCTTCAACAGATTTGCGCCATGAGTTAGTTGATAACAACTTAAGCATGCATCTGTAGCAGTCATGTCAAAAAAACTCCACTACTTTAGGCTTGTGCATTGATTTGATCTGGTGAGGACAACAAGTCTAGTTGCTAATCATTATCATTACAGACTCATGGAGTTTGGAGAGTATCTTGTAATATGAATTCAGCATTCACCTGGACTAATTAAAGCCATTCATAGTTTAAGTAATCCATAAGGTTTGGACTCAAATTTGTCCCTCCAGAATTCTTTGCCTTCCATTATTTATTCACTTTTCCGATAATAAAACAAAGGAAAGAAAAAAAATACAAAAGCCTTGTAGATTTCTCTCTTCAAAGAGTTCATGTCCTAATAAGGCAAGATAAACCTCCAGTACACAAATTAACAAAGCAGGAAATGGTACTCAAAATTACCTTCATGAGATTTGTTAAAAATCCTCGAACTGATATGACGACCAAGATGCCAATGAATAGCAGGGAAATGTACTGTACACCATAAAAATATGAAAGAAAACAGCTTCAACATGCAATACTTAATACAACTCTTTTCACAAATATACCATTCAGAAGAAACTAAGACTGCATGCAAAAATACAATTTTTTAACACTTGAATACTGGTAACAACATCACCCCTTTCTTATACACCATAAAAATATGAAGACAACAGCTTCAGCCATGTAATGCTTGATACAATCCTTTTCAAAAAAATATCTTTCAGAAAAAACACTAAAGACTGCATGCAAAAATACAATTTTTAACACTTGAATACTGGTAACAGTACCTCTCCTTGCTCATAAATAGAGTAAAAAATCAACAGAGTGATTTTACAAATGCAAGTAATCACATAACTAAATTAGGGGGTCAAGCAATATTCGTATCACGTGAATATAGCTTTCTAAAATAATTTAAACCATCCACCATGAGCAAACAGTTAATTATGTGGAAGGCAAGAATCATCTTTGGATTTTCTAAGAATGTACAATCATGAAGCAATAAAACCAATTCTCATCATTCTAAAACCAAGCAAGTTACTTATGACTGCCCGGTACTGCCACACTTTGTCAACATCATGTAAGGTTCACTTACCATTCTCACTTCAGTTAGCTCCAGCAAAAAAGACATGTTTTAAACTGCCTAAATCCTACCATAAAACTGAGACCTTTTTGGCAATGCATCACAGCCACAACTGACCCAACTGTTGATAGATAACTTTGTGGCTCTATCTTACTGGAATTTTACTGTCACTTTATTTATTAAGTTAGAGATCCTAAATATAACAAAATGCAATGATAACCTTTTACCATTACAAAAGGTTGCAGGTCACGAACAGCACATGCTGGGAGCTTGAATAGTGAAGATTAACATGCATGTGATAGCATGTTTACTATTACAAGCAGAATTTATAACCAACCTGTGATAATAATGCAGCATTAATTCCTATGTCAAAGAACTGCAAAAATATGCTAATAGTCCTTGTCACAGGATCAACTGAGCCAGCCTGTAAAAAGAGTATACTGTATAAGCATTGCATAAAAAAGTTGGCGTTAAATGATTTAGGGATTTGAAATAACACATTGAATTACAAAGTTGAAGATGTCAACAGAAGGAATCATTTAGAGGCAGGATTTTACCTCCTTGAAAATAACACTTTGCAAAGACTGCACCAAGCAAATAGAGTAATCAGTCACCTCACTTTATTCATGCATTGAATTGAAATTAGAAAAGGAAAAGCATATTAATGATCAGCTAAAAAGTTATTTACATTGCCAAAGGCAAAAATTATTGCATTACATTCAACAGAATTTTGAAATTGAAAACAGTAAAAGAAATTTTAGAGAAAATTATTGTGTTCACTAAAATGGCAGGTTGTAATTTAATGACAGGTCAATTGTTTTCTTTGGTTATAGGAGGTAAGACTTAGTTTTTTGAAAAGTCTATTAATGAACAGCTAAAAAAGTTCTTTACATCGCCAAGGAAAAAAATATAGCATCAAATTCAACAGAATTTTGAAATTGAAAACAGTAAGAGAAATTTTAGAGAAAATTATTGTGTTCCCTAAAATGACAGGTTGTAATTTAATGACAGATCAATTGTTTTCTTAGGTTATAGGTGGTAAACCTTAGTTTTTTCACATTAAGTGAACTTCCACTAAACTCTCATTCATATTACAGAAAACATAATCATCTCACGTTAGAAAACTAAGAACATCAAGAAAAGCAACTCCCTAAATCTGATGCTACTTGACCATAATCTGAATTCAATGACATCATTGCAGGATTTTGATTAGTACTAATCCATAAATTTAGTAAATCATTATGGACTTGGAACATCAAACCCATTACTGGAATTCATTCAACTCACACAGTTGAAGAGCAATTCAAATTCAGATCTTCAAAAGGCACTTGTACATCGTGTCCATAAAGTAAAAAAAAATTGGGTGGACAATATCCTTTATTAAATGGGTACAAGATTTGATGAATAATTCAGAACAATAACTAATAATTTCAAAAAAATAAAAATTTGATTTCAAAAGTATATAAAAATGATAACTCCAACTAATCACAACCAAAGGAAGAATTAAATTTTTTTCTTAAAAAAAAACATAATTCATAGATTTGAGGCATAGCTATTGGTTGATGTTTGCCTTCTGAAATTGGAAGAAGTGGAAACAAAATTGGCAATAAAGAATACTTGTTATGTCAATATTACAAGAAGTTTGCAATGAGCAAAATTTCATCTGAATTTTGCTTTCAAATATGAAATTCAGTTTTATACACTCACACGGGCTTTTTCTGAAGGAAGACAAATCTTAGATGTCAAATGTCCAAATACAAATCTTACAAGTATCGGAAACTTGTTTATGGGTTGAAAAAGAAAAAGAAACCCCAATTGGTGACGCACTTTTGGGTTTAGTTCAAGCACTAAGGGGTGGCGAGGGATTTGCTAAGGTCCCAGGGCAAATCTTACCACTCAAAATTTATCTACTTTTCTCACAAACCTATCCTTTCTAGGAAATCAACCCATTAAAAATTCAAACCCAGGAATCAAAACACTTATCTGAAATAATTTTAATGGACCTTAAGGTGACATTTGTCTTCGTCCCCCCAGCACACGCACATAGCCCTAACAAACATTAGTATTAACAAGCAGCGAGGGCTTTTTTTTTACTATGTATTTTGATTTTATTCCAAGAGAAACACAATAGAAACTGAATATCACATGAGATAAATAGTATTGCCACACTGGCGTGCATAAATCAGTGTGCTCACAAAAGGCATCCAGAAGACCTCATTCTGCCATCAAAGAATGTTTTAACCATACCTTAATCATTTTGTACACACAATAGACAGAACATGCATAGCCAAGTAAATTCTGCATGTGACCCCTCCAAGTTCGAGAAAAAGCAGCTGCCTCCTGCAAAGTTAAGGAAGCACAGATAAAAAATTGGTTGTTCAGAAGTAAGAAAAAAACATTATAGAGAAATGCATAGATTACAGAAAACATGTGCATTATTATTATTGTCATTGTTGTTGTTGTTGTTACAAAAAAAATGGAGATAAACACATCCTCCTAGTCATATAAGTACCCCTGTATCAAGATACACATACCCTCTCTTCAAGCAACCAAACTCCTTTCTCTGAACATGACTGTACTATTTTCCCTATCTCCAAATTCAGACCAAAATAAATCAAAGATTCAGAACACCCGAATTTCAGCTGTGAAATGGCAAATTTTCATTACTTTTAAAGTTTGGCAAGTCTAACATGTCTAAATCAAGATATCTAAAAGTCACTGTTTGACCAGTTAGACATCAGTGTCATTTAATATACTCTCAAGAAGGGTCATGACCTTCTGAAACTCCATCTCATAACGCTCCCACTTTAAATAACAATATTTCATCCATGAGCTAGAGAGAAATTGAGAATGATCTAGATTTGCTAGAGTCAAAGAAAATATACTAGAAATGAACCTTAGCTTGGCGAAGCTCATATATTTCCAAAAATAGCTGCTTTGAAAGCTCTTCTAACGCTTCAACCTCTGCTTCCATAGTCTTGATATCTGAAAAGGGCAAAAAAAAGCACTCTGTAACTATGAATTATAAGGAGCTTGGGGACACTAAAAGGTAAATGATTATATAATGGATGCTACAACAAAACCCATTACTATACTAAAAAATCTAAGGCTCTATTTTAACTGGAATGAAAAACAGGGAGTAGAGATCAAAAAAGGGAAACAGACACAGGAACAGGGAGATGGAATGGGGATTGATGAATGGTCATCACTGTGTTTGATATATAACTGGGATTGCAGTGGTGTTGACAGTATGGTGATATAGGGGGTTGGTGGTGGAAGTCATGCTGGTTGTCGGATTTGAAAGGGGGTGTTCTAGATTGGAAGTGCTGGTGTGTCAGGAGATGTGCTCAAGTTAATATCATTGTATTTAAAACCACAACCCGTGGTTATTGATAAAAAGGCTAAATTCTCATTCTCTTTCTTTAATTTTTATTCTGAGCTTCATTTTGATATATTCCCCTTCCTAGGCTCCAACTCCAAGATATAACTAGAACTTAAGAGTATGACTTACAACAATGACAAAACTCATGTTCCAAAAGCTATATTGGGGAGTAAACAATGTGTACACAACTATACATAAGCAGAAGAGGTATGGAAGTTTTTAAGACAAGAATTACTCAGTAACTTCAGCCACTTTGCTGATCAAAATATTCACCACCAATTCACTAAAATTACATTACTTACAATTGTAACAACTTGTACATGATATCTAGATAATAACTGCAACTAATTACATAATTAAAAGAAATATCATGAGATTACAAATAGCTACAAATCTAATAGCCACTGAAAGTAAATACAAACAAAGTAGCAAGGAAAACAAAACCCCTCAAACTCTTAGCCTGTGAAAAACCACGTCTTTTCATTTAGATATTTACTTAAGAAAAACATATCAAACAATATTATCATGGCCAGGAAAGGTAAAGCAACAGTGACCTTGCTCCTTTTGATCATCTTGCACGGATCGTACAACTGTGCCGACAATCCGTTTGAAGAAAGATCTAGCATTTGACTTCTGCGATGTACAACCATGAGTGAGAATGTTTATGTACTAGGAATTCTAATGATTGATAGTGATAAAATCCATAATGTGTAAAGTATAAGGTCTAAAATATTTGAGGGGGGAAGATATTTGTCAAATAAAACATGGTGGCAGTCGTATCCCCATAAATATATATACATATGTTTATTCATGTGCAAGAGCAGGTGCATTTACTTGCAAACTTGCCAACACGTGTGAGCAAATGGGATGGTGAGCCAAGTGATGTCATAAAAATGTGAGACAATCAGCAAGCTCAGTTTGGCATCTAGTCTGGGCCTAAACCAAATACCTTATCTGTCTTCTGATCATTAATTCTAAGCAGAATTCCTACAACTGCTTTTTCCCAAAGTCAGAACTTCAGGGAAAAGAGGTTGCAGCAGAATTTACACTTTTTCCTCAAACCTGGAGGAACATAAATGTCTAGACCAACCTCATTATCTCTAGTCTAGAAATGACCTTTTTGTCTAAGGAGATGCATTATTAAGGTATTTGATAGGTGGTAAGATAACGGGATGACACAAAATTAGTTCAAGTTATCTCTTAGATGTTCCCTAAAATACATATTACATCCACTAGAACTCCTTTAGGGCAATAACAGAATTTCCTAGTTTGTAGATTGATACTGAATAACGATTCTAAGGTTTAACAACTTGAGGAAAGGAGCACAATTTTTTTAGGTCATTTAAACAATGCTGTACATTTTTCTCAACAACCACCTAGTGTAGTGACAACTTTCCACTTCTGCCCCTAGCATTACATAATTGTTTGATAAACATGTCAAATTAGATTTTCTCTTTTCTGTTCATGTATTATAATGTCTTTTTTACACACAGTCAGTCACTACACTCTCCCTAATAACATATTTGTTTCTGATGCACATGGATTAACATTCTGCCCATGTTTCTAGTTTTCTCTCTTTTAAATGTGTTTTATCCAGCCTAACTTTAGAACTGTATATAGAAAGTAAATTTTGAACACAATTATTTGTGCAGTGTCTTGGTTGCTCCAGTACAAACCTCTCACAATGAGATACTTTTTCGGCATTTTCTCTACAGATTTACTTCACTAATAAAAAGCAGCATTGTATTGTACGCAATAGATGCTTTGATAATTTTAAGAGAAAGAGCTTGTAAATTGGAAATTGCATTTGATTAAAAAAATGAAAATAAAATCTCATCTAAAGCATATTATTTTTTTAAAGACCTGATCTCCACCATTTGCTGGAAACAGAAACACTGCAATGACAATGCACAAGAAGGAACATAAGAAGAAAAATAGCAAGATAAGAAACCTCTTCCGATCCCTGAATTCGTTCCATCTCCATTTGAGAAAGGACAATCTTCTTTTTCTTCGCAACACAAGTCTCAATGGATTGCATTAATTGTCTTTCCAAGGCTTTGATCTCTGAATCCCCAATTTCTCTACCATGTTCAACATATACAGTCATTAGAAACAAAAACCAGCAATTACATTATTGAATAAACAACAGACAAAGTGAATCTGAATGATTTTAGTTCCATATATCTATTCAATAATATAGCCAAGTCAAGCACCAAAGTACATGGCAATGCTTGTAGACAAAGCCATGAAATATCTAATTTCTAGTTTGGTACAGAGAAAGCAAACATCTTGGTTATTAAAACCCTTTACATGTCACACAATAATATGCTGTGAATATCTAATTTCTAGTTTGGTACAGAGAAAGCAAATAATTTGGTTAAAACACTTTTTATGTCACACAATAGTGAATATCTAATTTCTAGTTTGGTACACAGAAAGCAAACAACTTGGTTAAAAAACCTTTTATATTTCTCACAACAATATGTAGTGAATATCTAAAAGATATTGTCTGTACATAATGCAGCAAACTCAAGTGTAATTTTGACACTTCTGAAATACTAGCTAGCATGGGAAAGCAAATCTGGAATCAGTACATTCTGAAAACCATTTGCATAATGTAGGTGCGGTAGATACTTTGCTCAAATCCAGCGAAATTTGCTTCCACCACTTATGATTTACCAAAGTGTAATGAATTCCCATCTACCCGCTCTTACCAATAATGAACCTTAAATTTGACGATGCATGAAAAAACTAAGGCACAATCCCATCCACAGGAAGTGAGGAAGCTTTAAAATAATACTACAGGCAACCCAATGAACCTATTCTCCAAAGAAAAATTTACACCGAGACACATCCTCTTTTTCCATTTCTGATCTTCATCCATATTTTGACCAGATGAGATTATATGTTGACAATGTTACATCAATGTTCAATTCACTCTTTGGTCTGTCTCTCACCTGCAGTATATCTGACAATGCTGATGTGACATCCTATAGGTGAAGGGTTCAGCTATTCTGGCACACTGATTAATTTGCAAATCATAAACATGTTCACTTGCTTTGTCAACACAGATGACTCTATATTGATATTAAAAGAAAAATTGTTAAATAACCCGGCACCTTAACATTCTCTAACCAAGCTACATATTACATTTATACTTCCTCCGCTATTGCCTATCCAAAGATAGTTGTAATGTCATAAAAATGTTGGTTATAGAAAAATGGAAGGGCTACCAAGCAAAAGAATTTGAGCCAAAGCAACTCTTTCCACAAGCAACTGGGCAGTTAATCCGCAAATTGTTTAGAAAAATGTACATAGTATACACCTAGTTTAAGATAAAAAGTAGTGCCATCACACAGACACACAAATGGTAGAAAAGTATTGTGGAAAGAAACATTGACCAGCATTCTTTTATTTGATTACCTAATGAAGAGAGATAAATAGCTGTAGGGTAAATTCACAGCTCCAAAACCAGACAAAACAGCCATAACAGTGACACCAATAACCCCAATTCTGCTGACTAGCTGAGGCATTGTGAAGAAACCTGGAAATGAAAAATTAAGAAGCGTAAAAGCAGCCAAAAATGCAGGTAAGCTTCCGAACCACCAAATCAATAAGTAAATTCTTAGAGTAACAACAAGGTAAAGGTGAAAGAAGTAACAAAGACATAGGGAAATAAGCATGAACTCGGGGAAAAGTAGATTCACTCCCATCTTTGGTGAAATCAGAGAATGGAAATATGGAACCAAAAGAAAACTTGCATTCTCATTTGCTATACAAGAACCTTTATCAGGCGAAGGCATGGGAAAGTGAACGCCCATGCGCCAAAAAGCATAGAGAAAGGCAAACAAGAATATGATGGCTCCGAGAGCAGCCCTTTCCCTCCTCACACCTGAAAATATATATCATGTCTATATCATACCAAATTCATCATTGCGATGGCACAAAGAAACACACATACATACCGTTGTTGCAAAGCATCAAGTAGCAGTGATAATACGGCAACATGAAGACAAGTAACAATATTAAACAAAACAGATCCACCTTCCAATTTATCCATCTTGCCCTTCATTTTACCCCAAAAAACAAAACCCAATTATTAATTTCTGTAAATAGAAACAATAAAGAATTGAAGATTAGTTAGTGTCACAGACTGTTTGGAGAGGAGAGGGATGATTTCAAAGAGGACAAGTTGAAGGAGATTGCAAGAGAAAGCAAAGACGACACTGAAAATGATCTGAACTAATGCTCTTTTCTCTTCGTATTCTTTGTAGAGTCTTCTGTTCAAGAACCAAAGACCTGCCCATCCTAATAGACACAGTGATCCTACCACCACTATTCCTTCAAATATGCTCCCCAATCCCCAACCCATTTCGGATCTACTCTTCTTCTGCTACTACTACTACTATACTCACAAATCTACACTGCCCATCATTTTCTCTCTGAATCTTGTTTTTGCTTTATCCGTCTTTGTTTCTGTTTTCATGGAAAATAAAGTGAAACGTTTCTTTCTTCACCTCTTTCTGTCAAGGTTATTGATCCCGTCCCGGGTACCGTTCCGGTTTTTTGTTTGGAACGGAACGTTCCGGTTTCGGTGCATTCCGGCGTTCCGTTCCGGTTTTGTACTGTTCATATTTATTTAATTATATATATGAAAAAAATAAAATATTAAGGTTCATGCATGATTCAAAATAATTGAAAAATACATTACAAAACAATTATGTCCATAGAATTTCATTAGATAAAAATTAACAAACTAAAAATAAATATTTTGTTGATGTGAAATATAAATTAATTAATGTTATTTATTATCTTAAATTAATAGGATTTTTAAAAAATATTTTTTATGCTAACTATTTTTTATGCTAATTATTATTATTATTATTATTATTATTATTATAAACCCCCATATTATTATTATTATTATTATTATTACCCCTCCCCCATATAAACCTACTTTATTATTATTATTATTATTATTATTATTAATAATTTATATAACCCCTTACCCCGTATAAACTTTTAGCTAGAATGAGCTAATATGTGCTCCCGTGTATATTAATAAAATCATGGACCTAACAGTTTTAAATTATAAACCTACCTTCTTCTTCTTTTTTTTTTTTTTTTTATATTATTATTATTATAATATAAAAGCCCCTAACAACTAACATAACCCTAACCTACCTTCTTCCTTCTCCACGCCGCCGCTTTCTCTCCTCCAAAGGATGTAACAAAAGAAAAAAGAGAAGAAGGCAAAAAGCGCCCGAATGGATTGATAAAAGAGACGATCGAGAACTGCCCACCCTCATCTCCTCTTCTCCATTTTCTTTTCTTCCTCCTCATCCTCTTCTCCTTTACTCTCTTCCTTCTCATCCTCTTCTCCTTTTTTTTTTCTTGGTTCCGTTTGAATTGCGTGCAGTTCTTGTTACAAGACAAAACGACGTCGTTTTGCCTTGAACCGGAACGGAACGCCCGGTACGGAACCGGGGCGTTCCGGCCGGAATTCGCCCGGATTTTCCGGGACAGGCCGGGATTCTAGCCGGGACAAAAACGTCGCCGTTTTGTCCCGGATTTGGCATTGGGACGGGGCGTTCCGCCCGTTCCGGCCGGAACGGGACGGGATCAATAACCTTGCTTTCTGTTCCTCTCTCGACCCCCACGTACCAAGGACCAAGTTATAACTTCGTCACTGTAATTTAATTTTTTTTTAAATAAAACTAATTAATAAAGAGTCTTATTTGTATCAAAAATTATGTGTATTTATTCTCTATATTTTCTTAATTCATTTATAATGTGCTATTTTACATTCCTTTTTATTTTAAAAAATAAAAAATAATAAGATGAAGAGATTGATTAAAAAATATATTTAAAAAAAATGATTAAATTAATAATGTTCAACAAGAATAAAAGCACTTTTTATAAATAACATGTTGACTCCAGATTTAAATAACCCGAGATCTAAATTATGATAAGTTTTAACAAAAAAAAAATAAAGAATTTACATGAAATAATATGGTCAAAAACTTGAGTTAGTTCATAACCTAGTAAACTTAAAAAAATCAATTAAACATGTTATTTTTTTTTTCAAATGATACCGTGTTTGTTTATTTTTTATAAAAATAAAAAATTAGATGAACCTAACTCATGACTAGAGACTTGCTTTGAATCTACCCCAAGCTGGTTTAAAAAACTATTAGTCAAATGGTTCACACTCTGTTGCAGTCACATCAATATTTTAAAATGTAATTTTTTTTGGTTAAGATCATGAATTTTTTTTTAAAATATGTTATTAAACATGATAAAAACAAATCAATTTGTAAATCTCATAACTTAACTCTTTACCTAGTTCAAACTAAGTTGTATAAGGGTTATCTTGATTTAAATCAATTGATTTCATGGGTCAAAATACAATCTCGATGACTTATAACATCATGACTTGACTTTTAAAAAAACTTCAAGACGACAATTGTTTTAAAAACAAATTAAGATGATGACAGATTGGAACGATCTCAGTTCCCTAACGATTTATGTCACAAACTTCATTGAGTTTAATAAAAAAAATTATATATTTTTTAAATTATATGATAAAAATATAGTCATAAAATTGAGCACCAACGTAAAAATAAACACTCATAGAGACAATGATAGCCCTATAGAAAGGAAACAAAAATAAGTCATGCATTTTTTACCGACCAATCAAATATTGAAGGATAAAATCAACACAAAAAAATTAAAGAATTAAGGAAAAAAACATATTAAGTAGTGGATGAGCTCGTTAAACCTATGAATGGGATAACTCGTGCCAGAATAACAAATTTGTGAATCGAGTTATGGACTTTAATGGTTTTATATTTTTTTTTCAAAATTATTTTTTGTTTAACTATATGATAATAAAAATAGATGATCTTAAGATTAAATACCAACTCAATATTGAGATGCTAAAAAACAATTAAAAAAGAAAACAAAAGTTAAATATGCCAAACATATCCATGGACTTTATAAAGTTTAATAATAACACTTTTCTTTGAAACTATTTTTTCTAATTTATGAGAAAAAAGTAGATGAAAAAATAGTCAAGTTTAATTAAAAAAAAAAGAGAGAAAAAAACACCCTTTAAAAACTGTAAATCGAGTTTGGGTTCAAAATAGTTTTTTTAAACAAAAAAAAAATAATATAGATTAAGACATTTAATATTGCAATATGAGCTATTTTATTTGGTTGTGTTTAATAAATTTATTTCTTAAAATCAATTTAAATAGAAATTGACACACACATAAGATTTATTAAATGAAATAAAAACAAAAATATACTATACATTGCTAGACATGACAAAATATGATAAAAATAAATACTTTTCCATATAAAACAAATTGAATATATAAAAAAAATATTAAAAAAAATATAAATGAAATAAATTAATGTCTTTAGAAATTAAACACATCCAATATAATTAATGCATGATCACTATATAAAAATGATAAATAAGATAACAAAAATCATAAAGAACTAAAATATAAATTTAAAATTTATTTAAAAAAATATAAATATACTTCTAAATTAAAAAAAAAAAGAAATAAAGTCAGACCTATTTTTTGGTCATGAGTAAAGTGCTCACATATGGTCCATATTTTTGTATATATAAATCAATAGGGTAGATGACATATCATCAATACTAATTTAATTTTAAGAAAACAAATGACGTGTCATATGTAATCCTTAGTTTTTGGTCACTATAATTAATTGCCAAAAAATTGGAGTGATTTTCTCTCTCTAAAAAATTCATCTTCAACCTAAAACATCTAGAGAAATACCCTAATAAATCTATTAAACCAATCTAAATCTATTAAATCAATCTATAACCTCTGAAAATGCAAAAAGTGCTTCAAAACCTAAGACATTCTTGAGCTTAGATATGTTTTTTTGACACTTTCAAGTAAAAAAAAAAAAACACCTAATTTCACTTCATTCATCGTAAAAATCCATTTGAAACAAAAATCTATTGTTTTATGGCTAAATTTATAGTAACAAAACTTTTTCTCTATAGACAAGAATCTAGTGATCCTCTCTCTCTACTTTCATCCAAAAAGAACTGAAAATATTGTAAATGAAGTTTGGTCCCAAAATTTATTTTTCTAAAATTAGAGGGATCAATCACCTTATATCTAAAAAAAATAATAGACTTAAATGTACTTTTCAAATAAAGCACCATCTTATTTAGTTGTGTGTCTCATTATACTCTAACTTTCAATTCAGCAATTTAAAAAAAAATACAATTGAGTGCTAATTTGAGCTAAAAAAGGCTCAATTGTGCAAAATAAAAATTTAAACAAACATTGTTATGTGAGATGATGAAATCTAATTTTTTGAGCATTGAAAAAGCCACACATTTTAGCTTTATACTTGATATTCAAAAGACTATTTTATTATTTCTAATATTATCATGATTAATTGGTTCTTTAGCTCCACCAACATCCTATAAGTCAAAATTGGTAAAAAAAAAAGGAGGGATTTATTGAGACAAAAATTAAATAAATGAGTTTCAAGCTTAGAAAGAAAATGGTTTTTTACCCATGTTTCACCACGTGTAGAGAAAATATTTTCTATACTAAAAAAAAAAGTTAGAGTAAGAAAATGTCTTGTTCATTGGCTCAAGTGATTATATATATAATAACAAAAAACACAACAATAATTAATAAATGATAAAAAGAAATAACAAAAAAAGTCAAAAGAATAACCCTAAGCCTATTTGGATTTTTAAAAAACCTAATGTTAATATAATTAATAGAAGGAAAATTGAAAGAATAATAAGAAAGCAAAACTAAAAAAAACACAAGTTTAAGCAAAAAAGAAAAGGAAACAACTCAACTTACATGAAACTCCTAAATCTAGTCTAATCATTAAAACTTGCAACTTGTTAAATTGTAGATGACTTTAATCAAGAAGATTAACTCTCAACCAATTTATTTTTTAATGATAAAATCAAATAAAATATTAATAAAAAACTTACAAAAACATTAAAAAAACATAACAAAAAAAAATGAGACTTTAAGAGAAAAAACATAAGGATAATTTTTTTTTTTAAAAAAATAAAGAAATAATTCAAAATAAAATAAATAACAATTACAAGAATGAGGAAAAAAATTGAAAGACTAAAAATTCATAGGGGGTAAACTTGAAAAACATTTATAATTTAATAGATTATTTATAGATTAAAACAATGATATGGGTAAATTAGAAAAAAAAAACAAATAGAGGATTAACCCAATAAAATCAAATCACAAAAAAAGAAAAAAAAACAAGATAAAAAATATATTATCTTAAAAAATAAAAAATAAATCAATTAAGCTTGGACAAAGTTTCTAAAACTAGTATAATCTCTAAAACCTACAACTTGTGAAATCCCGAACCTACGCTCAATCAAGAAGCTTAACTCTCAACAAATTTAATCCTAGAGAATAAAATCGTGAAAAAACATTGAATAAAAAAACTTACAAAAGAAAAGAGCAACAAAAAAAATTGGGATAAAGTTGATAGAAATTTGTAAAAACAAATTAAAAAATAATCTCAAACAAAATAAATAGAAACTAAAAGAATGAGGGTGTAATTTCAAAGATAAAACATTTGTATTTTGATATGTTATTTATATATTAAACAATAGCAAGGGTGAAATTAACAAATACTTGTAATTGATAGATATGTATATATTTTAAAATAGTAGAAGATGAGATTAAAAAATATTTGTAATTTGATAGCTTATCTATATATTTAAAAATGGTATTGGTGAGATTTAGATTTTTTTTTGTAATTTGATATTTCATTTATAAATTGAAAAATTATAGGGGGAAATTGAAAAACATTTGCAATTTTATTTATTCAAAAATAAAAAATAGTAGAAAAAAGGATAAAAACCAAATATGACAGAAAAAAGAACTGGAAGGGGTTGCTTAGAAATTTTGCATGAGTTGTGCAAATTTCCAAGTGGGGTGAGAAAGCAAGAAGGAAAAAAAAAGATATCAAGTCTCAAACCAATAATGCTTCTGATAAATCCATGCACCAACATGTAGAAGGCATTAAGATGTTACAAATTTTGTAAGGCTGTATTTGGTGTTTAGACAACCTTTTATGTGTTGTTTGAATAACACGGGGGTCACTCATACATTATAATGTGTGCTTCACTCGCTAACATTTTTTTTAAAATAATATTTAATATTTGACAATTACAATAATATACTTGAGAAACCTTAAAATTTATAACAAAACCAATAAAAAATAATCAAATACCCTTATAAGATAGTTATATTGTTTTTGTCTCAAATGACATCAAAATAACTTAATTGTTCTAAAATACAAAAGGACAAAAACACCATAAGAAAAGATCATTAAAGTTTAGTTATTCCAATGTCAAAGTATTATTTAATATCAATTTAATCTTTATTCTTTTGATTGTTTATTTTTGTTCCTTTTAGTACATTAATTTCTCTTTATAATTTTATATTTCAATGCATTGAATATGAATGGTAAAAATGTTGCCATAGAATCCATGAATTTATTTACAAATTTAAATGTGAATATGATCTTATGTGGTTAATTTTTGTTTTTTCTTAAGAAATTATAACATTAACATTTAAAAAATAAAGACAATATTTTATATATATCTCCATGTCTAAATTGTAATCTTTCTAGTACTTTATTATTCTTTTTTAAGATGGGATTTGAGGTTGTTGACTTGAGTAGACTATTTCATTTATGATAAATAACAAGTTTACTAAATTTCAAAACTATCTAGCACTTGATTTTGTTCTTCATTAAGTATAAAATTGCTTGCTATATACACATATACACTGGTATATCTCAAAAAAAATCAAATTTTATGTATTAGTAGAAAAGATAGTAAGAATGTAGAAAACATCAATAAAATCACGTAAACCATAAAAATCACTATAACTAGTTTAATGGGATGATAAAACTAGTTTATGTTTAGGGACATGTATAAATAATAAGAATGCTTAGATTCTTAGTTGGACCAACTTTGTAATTAGTTTATTTATTATATGAACTAGGACCTTAATATTATCTTCCAATATCGTTGATGTATCAACAATAATATACTTATGCAATTTAAAGTTGTGAAATAGATTTAAAGTTATTAATAACAATTTTAAACCAAATACCTTTTATTTGTTTTTTTTATTCAATAATAATTTCAACTGTAGTTTTATAAAATACATATTTTAATCAAACTAGCAGCAGTTGAAAGTGTTTTTTTAAAATATTTTTTTAAAAAAATTGCGATCACAAAAGCTACATCAATTTCAAACATAGTATGTCCTAGAACGAAAAAGACTATTACGTACGATTGATATTTATTTTTGTGATGGCAAAACGCTTTTGCAAAAGTTAGTTTAAATTTTCGTTGCTTAAATTTATTTTTTTGTGTATTTTTAGATTATTTTGATACGTTGATATCATGAATAAGTTATAAAAATAAGAAAATATATATTATTTCAATACATATTTAAGAAAAAAACACTTTGAAAAGTAATTACTACCACATTGTAAAGCAAACTCTAAGTATTGTAGTGAAGGGTGCTTTTCAAAATGCATATTCGCTTGTAAATAGTATTCTTTATCTCATGACTTAAGGTACAAGTTTATCCAAATTAACTTGAGTCATTTTTATTTTATTAAAAAAAATATCATTCAATCTTAGGTTGATTGAGAATAAATTTTATAATTTATTTTGATTTTGTTTCTATTGTGTTATCTCAATCTCATGACCATGTCACAAATCTAATTGTTAAACTTAAGTTTACTTGAGTAATTTTTTTAGCTCTTTGTTTGATATTTTTTTTTGTTAATTTCATCATTTAATATTATGTTGATTGAGAGTTCATGGTCTCATTAATTGAGAGGTAGATTTGATAGGTTAATCTGTGTTGACCTAAATTGGCTCAACATCTTATTTCAGTTTGTTTTAAAATTTGTCATTTGTATTTTATTTTTTTTATTCAAACTATATTTTTATAAATCATTTGAGTTGTCATTATACCCAATAAGTTGATTAGGTCACATTGTGTCAACCCAACGTTGTCAATTTTTTTTTTAACTAAAAATCACATCAGAAACGTCTTTTTATGTTAAAAGATTGATTTGACTTGTAGTGAAGCGCTATATCATTATCTAATTTAAAATTATAATTACAATAATGCTAAAAATCTAGCAATCATTATATTATTAAAGATATAGTTACATTATTTTATAATCTAAATGAGAGGTGATGTGAATCCTAGCGGAATTGAATGGAATTAACGAATCCAAGATCTATTTAATCCAAGTTTGATAAAGATAAGATGAACTTATCACAATAGATGACCTGCTTCAAGGCAACAAGATTATAAATCAACTCAATCATAACGCCTACACCTAGAGACGGGCAAAGGGCTATAAACTCACAACAAATATTAATCAATTCTTTCAAGAGTTGAAAGCTCAATGAAGAAATAATATGAGCAACCAAGTTAGGAAAAAATAAAAATATTATTAGTGAGAGAAATTGCCAAAAAAATTATTCTCAAGAGTATTATATCCCAAGATAAAAAAAACTCTAGTTTTCTTAATGGTCATTTATAAATCCAATTTAAATAATAATAAACCCAAGATAAAAATAGAAAAAACTAATTAAAATAAACATGTTTGAAACACAAATAAGTGTTTCCTCGCAAAATAAAAAAAGTTCAATAACCCATCTAATTTAATAAGAGAAGTTCAGTTATTTCCGTATTCTGCTTGGTAGAAGCAAAACCCAACATCAAATAGATGGTTCTATCTCAGCATAGGAAATTAGAAGGTATTCCATATACCAATGGAAAAGGTATAGAAGTCTAGGTTTCATCCCAACTTGAATCAACTCAAAATGTGACATGTAGCTCCAGTTATGATAAAAAAGGTAGTGAAAGGTCAAACTGACAACATCTAGCGTTCTTCTCCTAATCTTTGTGTAATGGTCTTGGTTCTACTAACAATCTCCCTCTTAAACATGAATCATATTAATATTGGTTTGCTCCTCATTATTTAATATCCTTTTGATGTTTACCTGATGTGGATCAGCCTAGAAACACCATCAAGGACACATTACATGTTCCAAATGGTCCAATGACCCGATCTAAGACAAAAACATTGAAAAAGACATTGAATGCATTGGTTTTAAGGGTTTCAATGAAGTCAAAATTGCAAGGACCATTGGAGTATCAAGAGGAGACCCTAATATATCTTATCCATGTGCAAGAGGGGTCCAATGCAACCTTATTTGGGCCATTAAGTGAGGATAAACAAATGACACAAAAGAATCCTACTACAACTTGGAAACAACATGGGTGGCTCTACCTTTTCCTTTTGTTTATAGGATTAAAGGGCTGGATGGAAGGCTATAAATAATCCTTGAATGAGCTCTATAATACTTCTCTTATTCTCATGACAGTTAATGGATTTAATATTATGAGTTTTATTTAATTTTGTAAGCTACAACCCAAGGCTTGTTTAGACTTAATTAATACTTTGTTTTCAACTAGGATCCAAGACTTTTTCGGATTAAGTCATGGACTTTCCAATTTAGGATTTTGGGTTAGTTTTGAGTGGACCTCATTAAAGTCCACAAAAGGGGTCCATTAGGGTTTATTTTCAAGAACTATATAATCTCATAAGCTAAATTCAGCCATTGATGAATATTACTTCTGAATTTTTTCAGTTTTATGTGTGAGAGTGATTCTTGTATTCTTTAGTTCTTGAATGAATTGAATCTGACTTATCAAAGATTAGTTAGTTTGTGGCGTCATTCTACTCATTCCAATAGTCTTGGTGCCCTGGGGCAGGTTTTCATTGTGTCACACTCCTATTAGACCTATTTCAGCTTTCTGAGATCATATCTCATTCTTGGTTATGGGTTGCGTGACCACGTGATCACGAGGTTCACATCACTACCTTAGCCCATATATCTTGAAGAAGTCTATTGAAAGCCTCTTTGAACCTCTTAGCTCTAAGTCTTGTGACCTGACCAACTGGAACCTCCAATGGATCTTTTGGTGTTTAGATCGCATCATCCTCTCTCTCCCTAAATGGATTCGACCTCGAATCACCACATGCATCAAACAAAGAAAGATCAACAACATTGAATGTATTACTAACACCATACTCACCTGGTATATCTACTTTGTAGGCATTAACATTAATCCTTTCCATGATTTGAAAATGAATATTTCCTCAAGGCATCAACTTTACACTTCTTTGTTCAAGAAACCTTTCTTCCATCATATGCACCCATACCCAATCATTGGGTTCAAACCTCATAAATTTCCATCCTCTATTTGCATAATGTGTATATTGTTCATTTTTTTCTTTATTTGTTGCCGAATCTTTACATATAAATCCTTCACCACTTGTGTTTTCTTAGTACCATCAAGACTAACCCTTTCATAAAAAAATAGATGAATCAAATCTAATGGTATCAAAGTATTTAAACCACAAACAATCTCAAATGGTGTATAATTAGTAGTAGAATGCACACTATGATTATATGCAAATTCAATAAATAACAAACATTCTTCCTAATTTTTAAGATTATTTTGAATGAATGATAACCCTTAACAATTTAGTTAATGTTTGGTTAACAACTTGGTTTTAGCCATCTATTTGTGGATGAGAAGTAGTAGAAACTTAGTCCCTATCTTACCCCACAAAACCCTCCAAAAATAACTTAAAGCTTAACATCTCAATTAGACATAATGCTCGGTGGAATACCATAAAATTGAATGACCTCTATGATGAACAAGTCAGTTATATTTGTTGCCTCATTAGTCTTATGACAAACAATGAAATATGTCATCTTAGAAAATCTACCTATAACAACAAATATAGTCTCTTCCTTTCCTAGACCTAGGTAGACCCAAAATAGAATTTATAAAAGCATCAACCCAAGGTTCCTTAGGATTAGGTAAAGAGGTGTACAATCCATGAGATATTACTTTAGACTTAGCTTATCTACATGTTATGCACCTATCATAAATTTTTTGCACATCTCTTTTCATGGTCGACCAATAAAATTGATCATATAAAATGTACAAAGTCTTAGCAATTCCAAAATGCCTTATCAATCCAGTCCATGAGTTTCCCTTACAAACAATTCATGTATAGAACACTTAGACACATAATTTATTTTTCTTAAACAAAAATCCATCATGACTAAAAAACCTATCCTTGGTCGAAACTTTGCACTGATCATATATAGAAAAAAAATCATATCATCAAGTTACAATTCTTTAATATACTCAAATCCTATTAATTTAGTATTCATAGTATTAAGAAGAACATACCTTCGTGATAAAGCATGTGCAATCACATTGTCCTGACCTTGCTTATACTTAATCAAAAATGGGAAAATTCTAATAAACTGAATCCACTTGGAATGTCTCCTATTTTACTTATGTTGACCCTTCAAATGTTGTAATGACTAGTGATCGATATGTAAAACAAAGGGTTGTAGATAACGTTGCCAAGTCTCTAATTCTCTCACTACTACAGACAACTCTTTGTCATAAGTGGGATAATTAAGGGTTACACCATTTAATTTCTCACTAAAATAAGCAATGAGTTATTTCTTTTGCACCAGAACAATTAATACATATTCCTAAAGAATATCATTCAATCTAAAAAACTTTATTAAAATCAGGTAAAGATGATAATGATATTGAAATTAACTTTGATTTTAAGAAGCTAAATACACTTTCTTGTTCTTCATCCCACTTGACCCCTATGGATTTCTTAATGGTTTTAGTCAATATAGAGGCTGTCAGACTAAAGTCTTTAACAAACCTCCTATAGAAACTTGCGTGAAAACTTCTAATTTTTGTTATTGATTTTGGTGTAGGCCATTCTTGAATAACCTTAACTTTAACCTCATTCATCTCTATACTTTTTGCATTAACATCATATCCAAGAAAAATAATCCTATGCATGCTAAAGTAACATTTTTTCAGATTAACAAGTAAAGACTCTTTTCTAAGCACATCAATAATTTGTCTCAAATTATCTATATGCTAATCAAACTCCTTACTATAAATCAAAATATCATCAAAGTAGGCAACTATAAACTTACCAATAAAAGTACGTAAACATGGTTTATCAATCTCACAAAAGTAATAGGTGCATTAGTAAGTCTAAAAGGTATAACCAATCAATCATACAAACCATATTTAGTTTTTAAGGTAGTTTTTTTTAAATCAATTCTTAAGAACATTTTAGAACTATGTAATTCATCCAACATGTTATCTAATATAGGAATATAATGTCAATACTTTACAGTGATGTTATTGGTATCCCTGCAATCAACACACATTCGCCAAATCCTGTCTTTTTTGGTACATGAAGGATGAGAACTACACAAGGACCCATGCTCTCACAAATATATCCTTTCAACATCAACTCCTCCACTTGTCATTGAAGTTCCTTAGATTCTTTGGGATTGCTCCTATATGCTGGCCTATTCTATATAGATGCTCCTAGAACAAAGTTGATTTGATGTTTTATTCCTCTAATTGGCGGCAAGCCAATACTAACCTCTTCTAGAAAAACATATTCAAATTCCTGTAAGAAAAACTTTAACATCACTAATAACACAAGAATCCAAATTATCAAAGGTAAAGTATGCCTCCTTATACACAAGTAAGATCATAGGCAATTTAGAAAAATAAACATGTTTAGGATCGTTAGATTTTGCAAAGAAATTAAGGTTTCCCTCACTTTTCCTACACTTTTTTTCTTTTTTCACCCATTCTTTATTTTCTCCATTTTTGGCCTCCGTTTTGTTTTTTGTTTTTTTTTTTGTTTTTGGTCATAACCCTCCTCTAATTTCATAAGGGCCAAAAATTTGTCCCCTTTTGTTTTGAACTCATGACTAACTTTATTTTTATTCTTCCTTACATTCTCACCATGTTGTTCAGCTTGGTCTTCCACTTTGGTCGAATCTAAGTGCTCATTCTTGTAACTTTTCTTCAACTGAATTGATCTTTATACACTTGTTTTGGTGTTAGTGGGGCAAATGTATAAATTCTACCATCCTTCTCCAATCAATACCTATTCTTAAACCCATTATGCTTAGCTTTTCTATCAAATTATCAATGCTTCCCTAATAACAAATGAGTTGTATACATTGGCACAATATCACATCACACTTCTTCCTTATACTTGCCTACTGAAAAAGAAATAATCACTTGTCTACTTACCCTAACAACACCACACTAATTCAACCATTAAAGCTGGTAAGGCCTCTTGTGCCTTATGATATTCAATCTCAACTTTCTAACCCTAGTAACACTAGCAATATTAGTACAACTATCACTATCAATGATCATATTACATATCTTATCATTGATGAGACCTTTAGCATGAAAGATGTTATCTCTTTGTTGCTCCACATCATTCTCTTTAGCACTAAAATGTTATCACCAACAACATACTCTGAATCGCTATCATCCTTAAGTGGTGGCATGTCACCACAATCAGACTCTTCATTAGTGGATACAATCTCTTCATCATCCTTTAGAATCACAACTCGATGATTTCCATGCTCTAATGTATAATGTCCTAATCCCTAACACTTGCAACATTTTATATCATGATCACGCTTTGGTTGGACTTCTCCCTTAACATTTTGATCATTGACCGAAACTTGCCTCTTTATAGAGGTAGGTTCGACAACTTTAGAAGTCACCAATAGCTTCAAATGCGCATTACCCTTTCTCTTATAATTCAACTTCCAACCCAAAAAAGACCTTGAATAAGCTTCAGATTGTGTACTACCTTTCTTTTTCAATTATCCTTCAACCTTAATGGCCAAATCCACCCTCTTCCAAATCAATATAAGATTGAAACTCCACAACATTAGCCATGTCACTATCAAGCCATTCAAAAACCTATACATAGTAACTTTCTGATCTTCATTAACACTAGCTCTCCTCCATCTTAGTTTCTCTACCCTTTTTACTAAGTCCTTCATCTAACCTAGTCTCCAATTTTTCAATCCTAGTCATCAGCTCACCAAACATAAATTCCCTCTGTTTTTGTATTCTCAAAAGCCCATCTTTTGGGATTTCACCCTTATTCTGTGTAACCCTATTAGAAGATATTTTTCCCTTATATAAACATGCATGAAAATCATTAGCAAAAGGTGAAATCTATTTTTTTCTTCAAATATTTGTTTTTTCAATTGATATCTTTTTAATATTTTTTTCTTATATATTTTTTAAATTTATGTCTCAATTAATATTTCCTTCTTAGTGATTTTCAACCTTTTTTGGATATATTTTTTTTAAATGGTGCTATGTGTATCTAGTTTTTGAAAAGATTATTCTTACTCATACATATTTTTTTTAATATTGTATATAAATTAACTTTATTTTTGAAAATAAAAAAAACACTTTTTTAAAAATAATATTTTTAATATGTGCAACATTGCATAATGTTTCTTTCTTTTTTATTTTATTTAATCAATTTAATGCGTGTGTCTATTTATATTATTATTTGATTTGATAAAAAAACTAAATTGAATAAACAAACTAAACAAGCACAATAGAGTAAATATCTCATATTGGGAGATTAAATATCTTGATCTATATCTGCCTCTTGATTATTTAAATTTTATTTTGGGTTTTGCTAATGATTTCCCCCCTCTTTATTAACAAATATAGTTCTCGATTTATTTGATTATATGTATGGATGAATATTTTAATTAATATGATTTTTATTTATAAAAAATGCAATGAAAAAGTCAAGATATATAATTTGTTTTGTAGGAAGAAAAATATTTGGCTTGTGTTGGAGCATATGTAAAATAACTAATATAAACTAAAAGAGGTGGTCTTTTTAATAAGATCCACCTCACAAAAATCTATTCATTTCAATAGTTTTTTCTTGTAAATATAAATTTCTTTCCCTAAGTTTGTACTTCAATAATTAGTTTATTGGAGGTTATGCTTCATAATGTGATTTGCTTTATACATGGTTAGCTCAGAATAATAACTTTTGTCACGGGTTTAGAGGGTTGACTCAATTTTTGTTTTGTCTTTTTTAATCGATTGTTTTTCTCAATTTTATCCTTCAATATTGGATTAATTTAGAATTAGACTTCATGATTTCTTGGTTTGTTTTGTATGAGGTTATCTCAGTCTTACAACTCGAGTCGTAGATTTGGCAAGTTACTCCAGTTGCTTAAGTCTTTTTTTGGTCTTTATTTTATCTTTTTGTATTAGATTGATTATGAATTAGTCTTCATGATTTATTTTAATTTGCTTTCTATGAGGTTATCTTGATGTTATAACTCGGGTCACATGTTTTGTGGGCCAACCGAGGTAGACTCATGTCAATTTATTATGTCTTGTCTAACAATGATTTTATTTAAAATTAGGCTTTATAATTTATTTTGAATTGAATTTTATAAGTTTATCATAGTCTCATAACCTTTTTAGTGAGTTTGACAAATTAATTCGAGTTAACTTAGGTCAATTGCTTTTTTTTAATGTCTATAAGGTTATCCCGATTTCATGAGTTAGATAACGAGTTTGACAAGTTAATTCATATCATTTTTCTATTTCATTAACTTCTTCAACTCTATTTTTCAACATGGAGTTAATTATGAGATTATCATGGTCTCCTAACTGTTTTTTATTTTCTTTATATGAGATTATCATGGTCTCATAATCCAGATAATAAATTTGGTAGGTTAACTCAAGTTGATCTGAATTGATCCAATATGTTGTCATTTCAATGCTATTTTAAAAAAAAGATGTCTTGAATTTTTGTGAATCAAACTATGTTCTTACAAATTGTCCAAGTTGTCTTTTATTCCATCAAGTTGATCATGTCACATCAGATTAACTTCCAAATAATTTAATTGTTTTTACTAGAAAATACTAGTAGTTCTTGAATGTTTTTTTTTCTATCTATTTTTAAATTTGAGATGTGACGTAGAGTTGTTAAACCATCTAGTAAAATACTAATCTTCAATGCATTGAATCCCTAAAAGTACACTTTCATCTTATAAAGGCATGTCACCTACAAAAACAATTAGAAGTAGAAATAATAATTTATTTTCTTGCATTTACATATCAACAATGAGATGTTTCGGGATTAAAAACAATAATTAAGCATTAAAGTATGTTAATATATATTATATCTATATATCAACTTTTAAGCGAGGTTGTTTCGGGATTCATACTAGCAACATTAGATAAATTCAAGAAAAAAGAATAAATTGTTGCTCAAACTTCTTTTACTTGCGTCAATGTTTTAAATGTTATCCATTAAGTGTTTTTCTTTTCTTTTCTTGAAAAATCAAGTCATATTTATAAAGCTATATATTTAAAATATACAATATACTCAATAAAAAGTTAAAATAAATAAATAAGAACAATGAAGAATAAGGGAATAAAGAAAGCACTCTAATTTTATATGACTTTATAATAATATATGCGTGTGTTCTCTCTTCTCTACACCATGCACCAATTTATAGGCACCTGTCATAAATACTTGTAAGATCAAATGTTATAATAAGATATAGATTCAAACAAACTAGAGAGAATCAAATAAACTTGAGAATGATGAATGAACATAAGAAGAGAAAAATTGAGAAGATATCTAGAGATCCTTTTATACAGTGTATAATTTTATAATACTTATTGGTACTCATTTTTAGACCCCATATATTGGAAATGTCGTACACCCATTGGGAACCAAATGCAAGAGTTTAGCACATGGTTATTGGACGATGGACAAAGTAGAGAATAAAAATGTTTTTCGAACCTTGTCTTTTTTGCTTTCTGTTTTTCTTATCCTCCTACTTTGTTATCGAAATCGTCAGGATTCTTAGACCATTTAACCATTTAGTGTTCTTTCTTTATCTAGGTTTAAGATTGGATAAATCCCTCAAAATGTGCACTAAAAAAATGATTTTGCTGCTAACGTGAAAATCCTTTTCTTCAAAAATGTTTTGACCAAGCAGATTACAGGTAGATTTTGTCCATCAAAATGATTTTTTCTCACTTTAAATCCTTCATGAAAGCGGTACTCCCACATGTGTAGATAAATTTGGGATTTTGAATTGCTTGATTTGGATATCAGAATCTCAAGATATTCACATTTGAATGTCTAGTATAAAAGAAGAAAATCATGCCACGTGTATGATTCTAACCCGAGATTTGCAGGTTTTATTCAAGAAACCCAATTTAGGTTTAAAGTTGGATAAATAGCTCAGAATTTGCACTAAAAAAATGATTTTTCCGCTGCCGTGAAAATCGTTTTTCTTGAAAACAGTTTTGACCAAGTAGATTGCAAGTAGATGTTATTCATCAAAAGTTTTTTTCTCACTTCAGGTACTTCATGAAAGTTGTAATCCTGAACTTGTAGATGAATTTAGGTTTTTGAATTGCCTGATTTGGATATATTAATTGCAAGATATTCCCATTAGAATATCTCGTATAATAGTAGAAAATCCTTTTCTTCGAAACAGTTTTGACCAAGCAGATTGCGGGCCGTTTTTATCCATCAAAAATATTTTATCTCACTTTGTTTTCTTCATGAAAGTTGCAGTACTACATGATTAGATGAATTTGAAGTTTTGAATTGCTTGATTTGGATATCATAATCACAAGATATATCCACTTTAATGTCCAGTGTAAGAACAGAAAATCTTATCGCGATAGTTATTGTTCACATCACTTTGAAATAGCCCCTACCTGCAACTTCTTTCCTTTTCACCGCAACTTCCCATTTGGTTTCCATGATTTTCTCACTTAATCTTTGAGCTACAAATCATGTTTTATTCTGCATCAAAATCATAGGATATCAACCAAAATATTTGTTTTCCTATTTTGTTTATCTAATTGCAGAAAAAAACATAATCTTGCATCCTAGATTAAATGCACAAAATCTTCCCTAAATAAGAGCTATGTCTAGGCTATATATACCCCTTCCTTGCTGACCATAACATATAAAAGGAAAAAGGAGAGAAAAACAGAATGAGAAAAAGGAGAAGAAAGAAAAGAGAGAAAGAAGAGAAGGAACAGTAAGAGTAGGCGACCAAGAAGTAAAAACCAGTAGTCAACCATATCCCCTTAATCTCAGCTTCTTTGTTAGCCAACAAACTACTAGCAACAACCCTGGTCAAACCTCTCCTGTCAACCACCACCAGTTTTGTATCCCTAGAAGCGGTGGTCACTGGTTGCGCAGGAGTTCTAATAGCATCGCCTTTGCCTGTCGGTAAGTCCACATGCATTCTTCTTCACTTTGCATTTTTATTTTCACTGTGCTAACTTTTTTCTTATAGTTCAAGTGAATTATAATTCACTTGAACAGTAACTAAGGATGCCTCTTATTGTTGCCAAGTCACTGGTTTGACCAAGTGCCCCGACATTTTTTTTCTTTTGTTTTTTTTCTCTAAAAATATTAAGAAATTTATGGTTTTCTGGCATATTTAGTTTAAGGTATGTATTTGCTTTATATTTTTGAAAAATATCAATCTTGTATTGAGAATACTCGGTTTTCTACGCGATGCGGCAAATATACATATATACCAAAAATAAATGTTTTCATGCATAAGGCCAATACGCTAACATATCTTGAACATTCTATTTATAAAAAAAAAATTATATATTATAATTTTAAAAGAAAATGTGTTTTAGCATGGATTTTGTAAACATAAAAAAATTGTTTTCTTGCATTTGTGGATTTTACAACATGTTTGTAAATTGCAAAGGGTATTTTGGCTAATATTCCAAAAAATACAAAAATCTTTTTTTTTTGGGATTCATATTATTTATTGTTAATATTTGGGTAAAGAAATCTCAAATAGGTTAATATCCAAAATATTAATGGGGATAATTCGTTATTATTCACCGTTAATATTTGGGTAAAGAAACCTTAAAGTGGTAAATATCCAAAATATTTTTCCAAGGAATAATAAGTCATTATTATTTAATCAACACATCTTTGAAAGAAGCCTTGATTATAATAAGGGACATTTAAAGTTTTGACTCCACGGTTTACAAGCCGTAAAAACATGAAATATTAAGGAAAAAATTGGATTTTAAAGCTCTCCATATATCCTTAGATTTCTATTTTTTTCCTTTTCCTTACGATTTACGAGTTGTGAACACTTGAAATATTTAAGGGAAAAATGAGCTTTCAAGCCCATTGAATCTACTCAGATTCTTATTCTAGCTGTGTTTGAATGTATAAGTTGTAAATTTATCATCAAAATTTTTGTTCATTTTCCTTGTGAACGTATCCTATGAAAATTGATTAGATAACACCAACACCATAGCAATCATAAGGCAAACCAAAATACCAAGCAACTTACCTTTGGTAGAGTGTACTAGGGGAGCTGATACTTTCCCTTTACGTAACCAGCCCATTGCCTTAGAATCTCTAAGAGACCAGTTTAGGTTTCTAGTAACCATAATACTAGATGGCGAATCCTTTTTTCACAAAACAAAAAAACCCGGACATGAATTCCCCGTTCACGAGGAGGGTCGTCGCGACACCGTGCTCTCGTGGAGGGTGCGACAATAATTTCTCTTGCATTTATTGTACAACCTTATATATTGAAAACTGCCTCATTAAAAACTTTACTAAGAAAACCCAATGAGAACAAAACCTTGGTTTAAGGAAAAAAGTGTTGTGTATTAATTCCCCCCCATGAATGTATCAACTTAAATCCTTAAGCTATCATATTCCAATAGTATTTTCCAATCCTTCAAATGTTATAGTTGGTAATGATTTAGTGAGCAAATCTACTAGATTATCTTTTAAGTGAATTTGTTGAACATCAATATCACCATACTTATCAAATTCATGTATGGAAAAGAATTTCGATTTGAAGAGATTTGTTTATCTTCTTTGATATATCCTTTTTTAGTTTGAGCTATTCTTGCAACATTGTTTTCATATAAAATGATTGGAGTTTCTTAATACTATCTTCATACATAATGGTTAGAGCTTCTTTGCTAGAGGATCAACTACATGTTTCATGAATATATTGAGTCATGGATCTCAACTATATATATTCTCGATTTGCTTTATAAATTGAAAGTATTTCAACATGATTAGATGCATAACATTTTTTATTTATAGAAAACCCTAAAAAAACTTATAAATAACAAAATATCAATTTTAAAAGATATATTAAATAATATTACATGTATTATTTTAGGATAATTTTATAAATTTATTTAATCAAGTTCTTGGTTTTTCTAGGTATAAAATTATAATCCCCTCTATTAATTACAATATAGTCCTTAATTGTTTAAAATTTATTTATAATCAAGTCATATTTGATTAATCATCTCATTTTAGTTTTGACTAATGATTTTTATTTGTGTGACTCATTAGGTTCCCTAATTAGTTATCCCAAATATAAATGATAATCATAAGTAAAATAAGATTAAATATATTAATTAAATTAATTTATTATCAATTTAATAATTGATTGATTTATACATGAAGATCGAGCAAAATATATATCAACATGTTATGATCCCTAAAATATCAAAAAAATCAAAATGGTTGGACTTAATCTTGTAATGATAAGTTTTTCAATGTAATTATTGTCTCTTAATAAAAAATGTTATGATTTATACATTATGTCTCGACGCCTAACTTTCTTTCTCCTTTACATGCTGCAATCCTCGGAGACGCGGGGAGGTGCACGGAAAAATTATAATTATTATTTTCAAGAGTCACCGCCTAGTATTAAGGTCACTAGAAAATCTAATGGTCTATGAGAGTTTGGGTAAGGGACTTGTTGTACAAGGAGAAGACTTATCACCCCCAGTGCACCCTACTTGAGGTAAGTTGCATTATTGTTTGATTGGTTTTTTCTCAGGTCAGATTTTTATTTGTTGGTCTTTTCTAAGTCTTGAAGTAGATTTCTCTTCGTGAGAGCAAAGCCTAATTGTCTAAGGTCCAAATTTTAACACTACATTTATTGTACTTTAATATCTATGAGTGTACTTTACAATGTAATTTTACACCCCTCTAATTAAAGTTTACAACTAAAAAAATGAAAAAAAAATGATTGTTGCTACCCAATTTTTGACCCACTTATTTTTAGGTTTCGGAAGAAAAACAAAAAAAAAAGTCAAAAAAACACAAAAATCCAAAAGATCTTGGTACATGGGCAAAATTGAATAAATTAAGAGTTTAACATTCAATTAAGGGTCAAATCACACAAATAAAAAACCAAGGACCAAATAGGAAAAGATGCGCAAGCTGGAGGCTGCTTTTGAAATTTTGCTTATGACAAACTCTATAAATAGAGTTGCTCATCAACAAGATGAGAGGACAAAAAAAAAACTCACACTCAAAAACCCCAAATCACAAAGAAATAACCCTAACATGCTGCAACCCTTCCTCTCTATTTCCCTCACCTTTTCCTTTCACTCTCCCCTTCACTTTCCTTCCCCATCAGCCCCTTTCCCAGCAGACTAGCCTCCCCTTTCCCTCTCTTCCTCTAAGCCACCCACAGCAGCTCCACAGTCTCCCTCTCTTCTTCTTTCTTCAACCAGCTGCACCCCCAACCTCCATCTCTTCTGCTCACCGGCCAGAGCCGTCAGCCTTCACTCAACTTGCCTCCAGCCACCAGCCAACTAAAGAGAAGGGAGAACAGATATGAGATTTTGAGAAGAAGAGCAGATTGTCGAGAACAGAGCCAAGATTTGAAGGAAAGAACATATTGATTTTTTTCTTGTGTTTGTGTGACTGTTTTTATTTACAGGTCATTGTGGAACACCCTCGCCGATGAGAAAAAGAAGAGGAAAGCAGAAGAAGAAGAAGAAGAAGAAGAAGAAGAAGAAGAACGGACCAAGAGGAGAAAAACAACCTAGCTGCCTTGTTTGTTGTTTGTTTGTGTGTTTTCTGTGTTTGCAAGTCACCGAGAATGCTACCACCGGCGAAAGAGAGAAGGGAAGAGGCAGATCTGCTCCCCCTGTCTTGCCGCACCTTCATCGGAGGGGGTGCGTGGGTTGACGCGCCGCTAGCTCTCCAACTGTTGCCACCGCTATCCAGAACTATTCCCGAGGTCTTTTTGTAATTTTGTTTATTTTTATGTGTTTATTTGAATTTTTATTGTTGTTTAATTATTATTTGTGAAATGTAATGAAAAAGAAATGAAAAAAGAATGTGGGTGTGTTGTATTTTATTTGTAGAAATGTAATGAAAAAGAAAGGAAAAAAATGTGTGTGTGTGTTCTGTTGTGTTTTATTTATTCAATTATTTATGTTGTTTTGTTAAGAAAAAAGGAATACAAAATGAAATAAAAATGTGTTTTAATTGATTATGGTCAAAGCTTTATCCGAAAAATTACATTAGATTTAATAACAAGTTTGTTAAATCTTGAGAATTGGCCTAATATTAAAACAAATCGCGAAATTAATTCATGAGAGTTAATAGTTAAATTCAGATAGTAAATGCCGGATTTACACGTAGGCTAACATTTGTATATCTAGAAACGATAAAAAACTTCTCAGGATTATTCTGAGCGGTGATCGATTTTCTTGAATCGACCAACATTAAAAGAAATCGTGAAATTAATTGATTAGAATTAATGGTTTTAATTCCAGGTAGAAAATGCTTGATCTTTACGTAGGCTAACATTTACATATCCAGAAATAACCAACAAAATTCTCAGGATTATTTTGAGCGGCGACCGATTTTTTTGAATCGATAAATTGTGAAATTAATTCATGAGGATTAATGGTTTTAATTTCAGATAGCAAATGATGAACCTACAAGTAGGCTAGCATTTACATATCTAGAAATAATGAATAAAATTCGTAGGATTATTCTGAACAATGATTGATTCCCTTTTTAATCGGAACATTTTTTACGTGGCATAAAATTACGAAAAACTCATCCACGATAGATGATCCGTTTAAGGCATGTACATGGATGTTTTTCCTGATATTTTATTTGGGTTCACGAACTCATAATAAAATCTCAAAAGCTAGATTTATTCACATGAATAAATACGG
Organism: Salix purpurea; assembly: GCA_027405865.1. Classification (NCBI taxonomy): domain Eukaryota; kingdom Viridiplantae; phylum Streptophyta; class Magnoliopsida; order Malpighiales; family Salicaceae; genus Salix; species Salix purpurea. Next base: position 13,753,774 of record CM050333.1, read on the forward strand.
TCCGTTGAAGCGTTCAAAATCACATCAAGATAGATAATGCAGCTTACCTCAGGTAAGGCGTACTAGGGGTGCTAATACCTTCCCTTTACGCAACCAGTCCCCTACCTTTGAAATCTCTGACAGACTAGTGCAACCTGGTTTTCCTAGCGACCCTCAATAGCCAGGTGGCGACTTCTCAACAACTCCATTGTGAGAGACAAAAACCCCTCCCGTGACGTCGCGTGGGGACATGCGACAGAATGGCGAATCCACTAGGGGCGGTATTTTTCTAAAAAAATATTGGACTGAGTTTTGAATATTTTGATGTGATTTATTTGTTTTGATGTGCTTGAATTTTTTGTGTGTTTATTTTTAGTAAGTTTTTCTCATTTTTTATTTTTTGCGTATGTACATATATCCATGCAATGTTAATTTATTTGAGTTACATCTTTGTTGTTTGCAACTGTAAGTTAAGTGGGGGACCAACATCTTACCTATGACTTGAGTCAAGGTTTAAGTTTATGTAAACCCCAACTCTTCGCTGAGTGCTTAGACTAGTAGTGATTGATATACGTACCATCCCATTACCTGCTAAGCCCCCATATTGCCTTCATGAAAGTGATCACTAGGACAGCAAGAGACCCTGATGAGAGACCAAAGTAGCAAACTCACCATTTGTTGCCCAAAGATTAGAACCAATCATTAAGTTGTTTTGCATTAAGGCAAACCCTTCTTGAAGCATCTTGAATTCAAAACTCATGGGCGACATAGTGGTTGTTACTTAAGAAATTTTCATTGTAGAGTTTAGGCAAAAATTAAAATTTTTGTTTATCATGCAATTGTTATGACTATGTGTCACTCCTTGAAGGGCGAGTTTGTAAAAAAAAACAAAAAAACATGCATATACATTTCAACATGCATTCTCAGAGTTTTGAAATAGGGGTCCCTCAATTTGTCATCCTCCGAAGGGTCAAGAGTCGTTGACATTTGACATTGCCAAAAAGAACTCACACCGATACAGAGACATCATTTGTGTTTTTCTGCAAGCTAGCAACAAAGTTCTTTGCTTTACAATGAAATCAGTTTGGACATATTCTCATATGTCATTTGCAAAGTGTTAATGTATTCATCAATGGAGATTGTGAAAAATTCAGGCTTCCTTTTAAGGAGTACGTATAGTTCATATACGAATCTATTTTCAAAAAGCAAGCATCAGTCAAAGAAGTTGTCAATCCATTTACGTATCATTTGATTTCTCTACTGATCATGTGGAGCTGTTGCGACACTGTCAAATCGAGTTTTATGCCAACATGCACAATAAACAGTATTATTTTGCGCACAATTCTATCTTTTAAAGCAAAGATACATATCTCAAGTGTGAAAACACCTTATGGTATTGTAGAATATGATCTAGTGTCTAAGAGATCAAAGCATGTGCTCTACAAGATTACATTGATCGAAAAAGAATCTTTTCATCGTATGATGAAATTGTTCATGATTTGCGCACTTTGGTGGTTTCTCAAGAGTGATTCCAAGCTCGATTCATTTTTTATGTCCAATGAGGAGCGCGGTGGAGCAAAACATGGAAAATTTGATCACAGAGTTGACTCAACTTTTGTTAAATGACATGGTAACTAATACCAGGTGACCAAACAATTTTTTGAGCCCATACACCGAGTTTTGAACCACAACATAGAACTAAGCTTTATCGTTATGCATATTGACATGTAATGGATTTGGTAGTTATGGACCCACGGATCATGACTCTTGCTCGTCCAAATCATTACACTGGATGAGGTCAAAATTTATCAGTTAAAACCAACTTTGCTTGAATTGACAAAAGGCCATCTTTGTTTATTTCCTTCACTATTCTTGAAATATGTATCCCCTGTTATTCCCAATTTGAGCCTGATATTATATTTCTTTGAAAAAAAATCCGACAGGATCACACCCTCACACTAGGGGCAAATAAGAGATTTGTAGTTTGAGGATACAGTGACAACATTAGAATCAACAGAAGGGGCGATGTTTAAGAACGAAGACCCAACATTGGAGAACAATCAAATTGAGATAGGACATGACAAAAACCAAGAGTCGATGCTAAGGAAAAATTCATAAAAAAAGAAAAAAATTGAAAAAAAATAAAAAAACAAAACAAAACAAAAGAATATTGAACTATACCATGTCCGTTGGTATCTGTGGTCAAACCTCATGTGGGAAGAACTGTTATTAAGATTATCGAGTCTTCAAGATAAGTTATCCATCAAATGAAGATCTTACAGAATTGTTTTGTTAGACTATATTGAGTGCAACAAAATATGAAATAACATTAGATGACAAATGATGGTTTGAGTTTTAGTATTTCCCTCTAAGTTTGAAATTGTCAGTGAAAGGAATGGCATGGTTATGGAGCTTCTTAGAGCATTGGTTGATTGATAAAAAAATCACATGAAGATAATTTATGTATTTTTATGTCATTTCTTCTACAAACACAACAAGAGAAAGAGAACTAACGACTAGATAATGGTGATCCTTGGTCTTTGAAACCCTTAAATACCTTTTTGAGCCTATGAATGTCCTTTTCTTTTATAGCCATAAACCATAGCCTCATTACATGCTTTTAAAAGTCATTTCTTGATCAAGCAAGCAATTTTAACTGATAAGTAGCGCTCTCAATATTGTTAGGGTTTTTCCATAAGGTTTATAATTTCATGAAGCAAGTTACAAGTTGTTATGCATATTGATAAAGTACTGAAAAATGAGACAAATTTTCAACCGGGTCTTTACTCGAAGCTCTAATTGTTTGAAAACCACAAATTATCACTTCATCATGTACCATCAAATGACATACCCCAAAATCAGATATTAGAATTGAAACACAAAAAACCCATAAAAGACGATTTCAATCTCACAATAGGTCAATTACTGTTTGCAAAATACAAGATAATTACAGGTTTGCATGCATTGAGTATCATGTGTTAGGTATTTGACCAAATGAATTTGATTTTCAACCAATGACATCTCTTTGATTTTATTTCAAGGATTAGACTTTAGACGCACATGATCTTTGAAATTGGTGACGTAATTTTAGAACAAGAAAGATTTACAAATAAAGAAAATATTGACCAAATTTGCAGAATCCTTGACATTAACAGTTCTTGATTATCATTGAAAAGCCTAACAGCCAGAGATCACAATATGGATCTTGATAGGAATGCAAATAATTTCACATCAGCTTGGAGGCAGGGAAACACAAGCAGATAATGATTCAATGAAATTCATCATATTTATAGCGACAACAAATATGTTTTGGTGATAAACAGATGAACGAGCATCAACAGATCCACTCAAGGCAGAATTGCTTAGTAGAGAATGATGGTTTAACAAGATCCAACAATGGTTGAGACTAACATCGCATTTGAAGGGCACCTTCAGATTTCTGAAATATCGGCTCACTCGTGGATTTGGTTGTCTCCAAAAAGATGTTATTGAATGAGTGCATTTTGATAAATTTTGAAGAGTGTGCAAGCCACCAAGATTGACTGAGGAATAATTTGTTTTGAAGCCCATCAACTCAAGTTTCAGTTCACCGCATGAATATGGGAGACAAAGAAAAAAATCCTCGTTAATGACAACATTATAATTCTTTGCATGGACTAAGAAGAATTTGTTCAGAAGAAATTGAGTCTACAACGAAGAGTTTCAGATTGCATGACCAAACAATTGCATCTATTCAAGGCACAACTCATCGAGTCTCATGAGCTAAGAGGAATTTACTGTGGATAACATTGAGCATGCAATGATGAGTTTTGGATGCATTTCTGGATGACTTGACAATTCCATGAAGGTTGATGATGACATATGGTAGATGAAATATGATTCAATTGATGAAAAACTCCCTGACTGATTGGCAATCTAAGATGAGGACAACATTAGCAAGTCTTGCAATGATTGTTAGCAGAACGCACACAAATCAAAGAACTGTTATTGAAAGAATCAAAGAAACTAGATGACTTGTTACACTCCTTCACGATGAATCAAGCAACACCACACTTGGGGGCAAGGTCAGACTTGATACATAATGAAAGCAAAGATCATTGCAGATAGCACATAATAGGCAATGCGCTTAAGTTGGGTGGATGAATGACAACAAAGCTTTGGAGATTAAGCAAAGACATCCTATGATAATGGAGCATCAGAGAAAGGGGACTTATATTTCTCAGGTAAGTATACATGCATCATCATGCATTGCATCCCCATCTTCACCATTCTTTCATCCGGGTAGGTCACCCAATATAATAGACCCTCTTCCTTCATCTTCCATCCGGGTAGGTCACCTGTTATAATGAGACCCTCACCTCCATCTTTGATCCGGGTAGGTCACCTGTTATAATAAGACCCTCACCTTCATCTTTCATCCAGGTAGGTCACCCACTATAATGAGACCCTCTTCCTCCATCTTCCATCCGGGTAGGTCACCTGTTATAATGAGACCCTCACCTTCATCTTTCATCCGAGTAGGTCACCCAATATAATGAGACCCTCTTCCATCATCTTCCATCCGAGTAGGTCACCCATTATAATGAGACCCTTATCATCAATTCCATCTGGGTAGGTCACCTAGTATAATGAGACCTTCTTCCTTCATCTTCCATCTGGGTAGGTCATCCAGTATAATGAGATCCTTTTCATCTTTATCTTTAACCCAAGTAGGTCACCCAGAACAATGAAACTCTTTTAACTATTTTAACCCGGGTAGGTCACCCACAATAATGAGACCCTCCTATTCTAACCCGGGTAGGTCACCCACAACAATGAGACCCTCCTAACTATTCTAACCCAGGTAGGTCACCCAGAATGAGACCCTCATCACCAATTCCATTTGGGTAGGTCACCTATCATAATGAGACCCCATCTTCCATCCGAGTATATCATAATGAGACCCCTTCTTCCATCCGGGTACCGTCACCCGTTATAATGAAACCCTTTTCACCATCTTCCACCCGGGTAGGTCACCCGCCATAATAAGACCATCTTCACCATCTTCCATTTGGGTAGGTCACCCATTATAATGAGACCATCTCCACCATTATATTTTTCTTTATAACACTTACTATTTAAAGTCTTTTACAAGACTTTAGTTGTAAGCATTGTAAAGAGAGGGCATATGTTGCTACCCAATTTTTGACCCACTTATTTTTAGGTTTCGGAAGAAAACAAAAAATATCAAAAAAAGACAAAAATCCAAAAGATCTTGGTACAGGGGCAAAATTGAACAAATTGAGAGTTTAACGGTCAATTAAGGGTCAAATTGCACAAATCAAAAACCAAGGACCAAATAGGAAAAGATGCACAAGATAAAGGTTGCTTTTGAAATTTTTCCTATGACAAAATCTATATATAGAGTTGCTCATCAAAAAGATGAGAGGACAAAAAACAAAACTCACACTCAAAAACCCTAAAACACAAAGAAATAACCCTAATATGCTGCAACCTTTCCTCTCTACTTCCCTCACCTTTTCCTTTCACTCTCCCCTTCACTTTCATTCCCAGTCAGCCCCTTTCCCAGCAGACCAGCCTCCCCTTTCCCTCTCTTCCTCCAAACCACCCACTACAGCCCCACAGTCTCCCTCTTTTCTTCCTTCTTCAACCAGCTGCACCCCTAGCCACCATCTCTTCTTCTTATCGGCCAGAGCCGTCAGCCTTCACTTAACTTGCCTCCAGCCAACTGAAGAGAAGGGAAAACAAATCTGAGATGTTGAGAAGAAGAATAGATCGCCGAGACTAAAGCCAAGATTTGAAGGAAAGAACCGATTGATTTTTTTCTTGTGTTTGTGTGGCTATTTTTGTTTGCAGGTCATTGTGGAACACCCTCGCCGGCGAGAAAAAGAAGAGGAAAGAAGAAGAAGAAGAAGAAGAAGAAGAAGAAGAAGAAGAAGAAGAAGAAGAAGAAGAACAAAACGAGAGGAGAAGAACAACCTAGCTGCCTTGTTTGTTGTTTGTTTGTGTTTTCTATGTTTGCAGGTCACCAGGAATGCTACCACTAGCGAAAGAGAGAAGGGAAGAGGCAAATCTTCTCCCACTGTCTTGCCGCACCTTCACCGGCGGTGGCGCGTGGCTCCACGTGCCGCCAGTTCTCCAACTACTGCCACCGCTGTCCAAAACGGTTCCCAAGGTCTTTTTGTAATTTTGTTTATGTTTATGTGTTTATTTGAATTTTATTGTTGTTTAATTATTATATGTGAAATGTAATGAAAAAGAAATGAAAAAAAGAATGTGGGTGTGTTGTTGTATTTTATTTGTACAAATATAATGAAAAAGAAATGAAAAATATGTGTGTTGTGTTGTGTTTTATTTATTCAATTATTTATGTTGTTTTTTTAAGAAAAAAGGAATACAAAATGAAATAAAAAATGTGTTTTAATTGATTACGGTTAAAGCTTTATCCAGAAATGTTGGATCTATACGTAGACTAACATTTACATATCCAGAATTAACCAACAAAATTCTCAGGATTATTCTTAGTGGTGATAGATTTTTTTGAATCGATAAACTATGAAATTAATGCATAAGGATTAATGGTTTTAATTTAATATAGAAAATGACAAACCTACAAGTAAGCTAGCATTCACATATCTAGAAATAACCAATAAAAATTGTTAGATTATTCTGAGCGGTGATCGATTCCCTTTTTAATCGGAATATTTTTTACGAGGCATAAAATTGCAAAAAACTCATCCACGATAGATGATCCTTTTAAGGCATCTACATGGATGTTTTTCCTGATATTTTATTTAGGTTCATGAACTTATAATAAAATCTCAAAAGCTAGATTTATTCACATGAATAGATACGGTCCGTTGAAGCATTCAAAATCACATCAAAATAAACAATGCAGCTTACCTCAGGTAAGGCGTACTAGGAGCACTAATACCTTCCCTTTACGCAACCAATCCCCTACCTTTGAAATCTCTGACCAGACCAGTGCAACCGGGTTTTCCTAGCGACCCTCAATAGCCAGGTGGAGACTCCTCAACAACTCCATTGCGAGAGACAAAAACCCCTCTCGGGACGTCGCGCGGGGACGAACGACAATAATTGTTGAAAGATTTTTGATACTTTAATTGAACCCTAACGGATAATTATAAACTTGTTATGATATCTCATTTTTCATTTTAAAAACATGAGAAATGATGTGACTTTCTTTGTGAAAAATATGCTTAGAAAATTTTTAGAGTTTGGTCAAATGCGTGAAAATAAAACATTTTTTTTTGTTTTTTCTTCTTTATGCAACTTTTTATTGAAAATTATTTAGATGAGTCCTATCCCAACTAAATGGGTCGGTCGATCCATGTTAGGCCATTTCAACCCAACAACCTTCTCGGATAGGGCTGGATACAACATCCAACCCTACCTACTATTCATATCGAAGTGGAAAGTAACGACCAGTGACACAAGTGGTGGGGCAATGAGAATGGTGGTCAGCGGTGTCTGCAGGAGGAGGAGGAAGGAGATGTTGCGGCTGTCACTAGGGAAGTGCAGCTACTGTGCCTGGAGAGAGGAAAAAGTGCAATTGCTGCTATCATCGAAGAAGAAGAGGAAGATGTTGTCACTGCTGTTGTCGAAAGATGAAGTGCAGCTATTGTTGCTACCAGAAGGGAGGAAGAAGTTGTCGATGGAGAAGTGCAATTTTTGTTGGTGGTTACTGCTAGAAGACAAGAGGTTGCTGTTAGTGGCTGTTGTTGTTGCTACTTTCAGAGGTGAAGAAGTTGTCGTCTATAGTTGGAGTAGAAAAAGTTGTTATTCGAGGATGGTGAGCTAGAGGTTTCTATTGCCAATGGTAGAGAGGCAGAAGCCACAATTTTTTTTGTTTTCAATATTTGCATTGCATGTATTCTTTGTTGTATCCCCTGTGTCTTGTGTTATGTTTTGCCTTCTTTTTATCTTTGTGTTTTTTCCTCCCCTCTACCTTTGTTCATTGATCATCGTATTTATAGGAACGACGATGACTCTTCAGCTAACCATTGCGTGCAATGATGGTGTTTGCGGGTTGACTCTTCCACTTCTACAATGATGAAGATGACAATGGCGTGCCTGCAATGTTTAGACCACAGAACAATGCAATCACGCTTGCAAATTTTGCTGAATGGCATAAGTATAGTTTTGTCCCTTGATATATAATTGTTCAAAATATGCTTGTAATTGGCTTTAAATTTTTAATTTTATGCAATGTTATCCTTGCCAAAATTCAATAGCAGCTTCATATTTACACATTTTTTTTACTTTAGTCCCTAATCTTGGATTGATGAAATTTGACCCTCATTGGACCATTAAACTTTCAATTTTCTTTGATTTTGCTCCCTCATTTAACCCAATTATCTTGGAAAAAATTCAACTAGTCTATGCAAATTTCAATCTTCTCAATTAACCCGAATTAAACTCTAAATTTATTTTTTCACCAATTAAGTCCTTAATAAAATTAATTTGATCAATTTAAAGTATAATTAAGTTCTTTCACTTAATTAAATCTTTCAAATGGACCCTAAATTAATTCCTAAACATAATTAAACCTTAATTTGGCCCATGATTTAATCAAATTGACTTATTAAAATGTAATTATTCATTTCAACCTAAGTTTTACATAGATTTATCTAATAATCAGTTATTTTAGTCTTGAATCTGTGTTTTTCTTCATTTTTAAGCACAATAAAGGTATGACCGGGCTTTCGAATTTGTTCAAAATTTTCAACTTGATTTTTTACACAACATTAGTTTTTTTTGTTATTTTTTATTTTTTAGGGAATATCCTAGAAATGGGTTATAACACATTATAAAATTAAATATGCATGCATTCTCAAATCATGTTAGTTCTCAACATTTAAGAAATTGATTTTTTTTATTAAAAGAAATTTAAAACTCATTCCATTCCATCCCAACAAAGGATTTCACAATTAATACTATTTGAGAATAGATAAAATATTTTTTTAATTCACCTAAGGTGATGACTCCTATCTTAAGTACTTAAATACACCTTCATATAGTTTATGTTATACCTAATATTTATTCACTTGTTACCCTTGATTAGAACAACATATGGTTAGGATCAAAACATAGTACTCTCTATATAAAATGATTTAGTGATCTCAAGTTTAAGGATCACTTGCACCATTAATATAAGAGCCTTTTCATAAACATAAGTAATTTTTCCATATATATTCTTTTGAGAGTGAGTTTGGTGTATATTTCTCTTTTTATTGGATGTGAGGAAGCTCCCCCTCCCGAAATGCTTACTTTGTGGGCCCATGTGAACGAGTTAAACCCTAACAGTCCCAGTTTGGTTTATATTTCATCTAACAAGTATATTAGTTTCAAGTATCCCTTACAACTCAATTTGTGAGAGCATCTCATGCTTTTCATAAGAATAAAAACATAATATGCATCAGTCTCAACAACTCTAATTAATATTCAATCTTAATATAACATAAATAAAAAATATTCAAGATCAATGACTTGATATAATAGAAAACTCATAATTGTAACAAGTTTATAATATTCTTTGCAAATCAATTTTATCTCTTGAACTTTATCATTACTCTGGATTTAATTATTAAATATTAGATTAATTAATGAAATATAAATAAATATTAAAGATAAAGAAAGCCTTTGTTAATAATAAAAATATTTTTAATGAATAAAATCAATATTACTTGTAATTAACTGATTGACAACAAGGCATATTCAATAACACCTTCATCCTTATGCACCTCATGTGACTAATGAATCTCGAGTTTAACGTTGATGACATTTCATTCTTTTCTTTTCCTCTTCTTTTCTCCTAAATTTTTATGTAAAGCTTGACAAATTTTCAAACATCCTCTCAATTTGTTTTTTTTTTTTAGATTTGATCCCTGAATTTTTATTACTATTTATTTTATTTTATGTAATTCATATTAATGAAAATTTCTTTCAATTTCATTATCTTTTGATTTTTTATCTATCAAATTTGTTCCTTGTTTTTCTTATTATATTTTTTTTGTTTTTATTCATTTTTTTATTGAAGCTTTTTTTAATTACATCCCTTAATAGTTTATCTTATTTTATTTCTGTCAAATTTAGTTCTTATTATTTTAATATTATATTGTTTTGTTTTAGATTTTTTTATTAAAGTTTTCCTTTTCATTTTAATCTCCTTGCATTTTTCAAGTAATAATTTATTAATTGAGAATTTAGTTTCATAATTGTCTTTCAGGTTTATCTTTTAAAGGATAATTTTGACCTCAAAACTCGGGTCAATGGTTTGAAAGGTTAGTTCAGGTTGTCTTGGGTCTTTTCTTATGTACTTTTTTACAATTTATTTTTTTAATTTCATTCTTGTATGAGATTATATAGATCTCATGTGTTCGGTCACAAGTTTTATAGATTAACTCAAGTTAAATTGTTCCATTTGTATTTTGTTTGATTTATCTATTGTTGTGGTAAGGCTTAGTCAACTAATGTAGTTATGTTAATTAAGAAACAAAATTTGTTGAAAGACCAGATTGAATAACAAAATAAATGAAATAAAATGATGAGGGACAAATTGAAAAAAAAGTAAAATAAAAAAAACATTAAAAGCAAATAAAAAATAACAATTAAAAGAATGAGTATCAAATTTGATATAAATACAAATTGATAAGATAGTTTTATATTTTAAAAAGTCTTCCATAAAATCCAAGGTGATGTGAGAGAGAAACAAAAAAAAATCCATAAGAACCCTGTAATTAGGAAAAGGATAACATGAGGCTTTTAAAGTTATCCTAGAAAGTAGTGTTTGACTGTTGGGAGGTGCCACATGCGTCACCCAAAAAACACGAGGGCCTTACACTAGCTGGCATATGTGTACTTTTATTTTATGTAATTATATTTGTATTTATCAAAAAAATGAATTGCCCTATTCAAACTAATAATAACTAAAAACCATGATGACACACTAAGAATATAAAGAGTTGTGTAATAATATCAAATAAAACTTATAGAAAATACCAGTTTATCCCAAAAATTAGTTCAATGATTTCAGAAAAAAACATTTTACCATTTAAATACATATTGGCAAATGTCTTGATGTAGAATTTTAGTTTTTATATATTTAATTAATTGGTAATGTTATCATTATTATTGAAAATGAAATTGAAGTAGTGTGATGATATAGCATTTATATTTATACGAGGATGAATAATTTATCTTGCAAAGGTATTAGGTGGAGGCTGGCTTATCTTGCTGCCTCGTGATCTCTTTGTCCAAGCTCAAAAGCAAGTGGAAAAAGTCTTACTGTACCACTCACTTCTTTTCAAAGTTATTAAATCCGTTCCGTTCCGGCTAGAACGGACGGAAAATTCCGTTCCGTTCATAAAACCGGAACAAAACAGTGTCGTTTTTGCCCCGGTTTTAATTCCGGTTTGTTCCGGAAATTCCGGCCGAAACGTCTCAAATCTGTTTTGGGCGTTCTGTTCCGGGGCCCTTAGATCGACATTAATCCAACTTAAACGGACATCACCGATCTTGACCATTCACCCAATCCAAATATTTTATTTATACACAAAATCTTTAGACTTCTAGGCTATTTACCCGATGTGGGATAAATCAACTTAGATAAAATTTGAGCCTTGCCCGATGGACTAGAAATACACGCTGAAGGGAAGAGTATTAAAGGGAACAAAACTGGGTGTAAAGTCTATCTGTCCGATGTGGGACAATTGCTGAAGGGAAGAGTATTAAAGGGAATAAAACTGGGTGTAAAGTCTATATGTTCGATGTGGGACAATTGCTTTGTCCCACATCGGACAAGTCCACTCGAAAAAACTATGACTCACAATTGTATTCGACGTGTAGTTCATAACTTCATAGTGGAATAACAATATGAAAATATGAAAAAATCTATGATATTATCTTCATGTCCACGAAAATTAAAAATCTACCATATTTTATGAGAAAAATCATAATTGAATTTATCCATAACTCCAGCACATACAAATTTTATAACTACAGGATAGATGGATGGAAGAGGAAATAATAATATATTAAGAAAGATTTCCTCCTTTTTTTTAATATGTGTTTGGATTGTGGTATAAAGTATTTTTAAAAATTTTAATTTTAGAAATGTATAAATATATGTTTTTTTATATTCATATATTAAAATTATAAAAAAATACTAAAAAATTATTAATTTAATGTTTTTGAGCACCATTGGCATTGCGCCCCAACCTTGTTTTTTTGAACATATGATTTTCAGTACTATTCTCTTTGTAATTATCTTACTATGTTATTTACTATTTTTTTGGGATGCATAATAAGAAATTCTAATATTTTTATATTAATGATGTAGAAGATGTTTGATTTATATTTCTTTTATTTTAGAACATTTTACTTTCATAATATATTGGAATTTTAGAGATGTTTCTAATTTTGAGATTATGTTTTTTTGACTTTGTGTTTGTATTGTATAATTTAAAGTTAATTTATCTTGAATTTTAATTATACTTATTAAATTACTATTTTATTTTTTTCATATATATATATATATATAATTAATTAATTAATTATATTGGAACAGTACGATACCGAAACGGAACGCCGGAACGCTCCGAAACCGGAACGTTCCGTTCCAATCGAAAAACCGGAACGACGACCGGAACAGTATTGACAACTTTGCTTCTTTCCCTTTGCAAATGCCAGCCAATTTAACATTAGAGGTTAAAATTTAAAGTCAAGTACAGTTGCAAGTGGTGGTAAATAAAGAAGTATAGTGAATTTATTTTGTTTTATATTATTTTTTAAGAAAAAAACGATAGAAATCATCCAAAATGGAGTGCTATTGCACTGTTTGGTATTATATTTTAAAAATCTTTTTTGAAAAAAATTAAATTATTTTTAGATTAATTTTTTTTTATATTTTAGATATTTTCATTTAATAATATCAAAAATATTTTTTTAAAAATAAAAAAACATTATTTTAATATATTTTTAAATATATATTTTTTAAATAAACTTCAATTATCATGCTTATGTATTAATTAGAATAAAATAATTTTAAAAATACTCTCTCATGTGATTTAATTAGTGGATATTTGGGGTCGCGATTCAACCTGGATTTACGTTGAACTGCGGCTCCATCAACATTAACTACCAAATAGAACCCCAGCGTTTGGTTGTCTGTCTCACTGAGAAAATGAAAAACACGCCGCGACTGCAAAAGCAACTGCAGCTTGAATGACAGTACACAGAAATCACGTGGAATCCACAACGGGCAAAATGCAGCTGCCGCTTGAATGACAATACACAGAAATCACGTGGAATCCACAACGGGCAAAATTGCAGATCATCCGTCTCCCTCCTCTCTGCCTCTCGTCTCCCTCTCTGCCTCTCGTCTCCCACACACACAGGCAAGTCTTCTCCCTTACCACACACACAAGCATCGTCTTCTCCCTCACCTCCCACGCTCCCTCACAGATCTCTCCCTCACAGATCAACGCCTGCACGGAGTCCACCCTTCTCCCTCAGATCCACGTTGACGACGAAAGGGAGGCACCGATTACTGCACATCGAAGGTGTGTGTATTTTGTTTTGATTCGAAGTTTTCTCCTTCTATAAATTGAATTGTAGATATGGCCGAATTAAGTTTTCTCCTTACTGCACATCAGTAGCTAGCTCCAATTTACGCATTGTTGCACCGCCACCGCGCCATTGAAGTAGATAGAGAGTGTCATTGACCAAACACCAGGTGCTCTCTCTGTTGTAGATTTTTTCCCCTTTATTCGTTTGTATCTACTTGATTTTCCCCCCAAAATATCATTGTGTTTTTGTTGCTTGCTCTATGTGTGCTACCAGCCCTCGCAAGAGCTGCTCGCCCAGGGAGAAACCCATTTGTGGTTCAAGGAAGCGTCTATTGTGACACTTGCCTTGCTGGTTTTGAAACTTCCAAAACCACTTACATTGCAGGTAATCTTAACAACCGTCTCTCTTCTTATGTTTCGTTCCGATGTATCCACGACTTCAGATTTCTACATCTTAGTGAATGTCTTAGACTTCATTTAATGCATGTTTGGTTGATTTATCCTCTTTTTTTTATTGAAAAAAGGAGAAATAGAGTGCTAGATTTACATGATGGTTAGTTAATGTTTGACTGATGTTTGAATTTTGATCTGGCCCTTAGGGACACGGAGGGTGTTTAGGGTGGTTTGATTGTATAAAAGATAAGATCGTGCTCCAATATTGTAGCTGTAATTTCCATGTTAGAAAGTTCGATTAGATTGATCAAATACCAATACAAGTGCTGGGCATATTTAGTTACTTGAACCTCGTCTTCTGGGGTTTGAGTAGTCGTAATCACACCAATGACCGGTAGCAATCTTTGTTGTATAATGGGTTTGTTGATATAAAAGCTATCCTGGTAGAAAAATAATGGTGTGTATAATGGGTTGTTGATATAAAGTCGATAACCACTCAATGGATCCTTAATATGTTGTTGTGTTTTTCTTTTTCTCATAATAGGTGCCAAGGTTAGAGTGGAATGCAGGGATAGAGAGACACAAGATCTTGTGTACAGCAAGGAAGGAACAACAGACTCAACTGGAAAATACAGCATGACTGTTGATGAGGACCATAAGGATCAGATTTGCGATTGCATGCTGGTTAGCAGCCCCCGGAAGGACTTCCAATCACCATCTGCTGGCCGTGATCGTGCCCGTGTTATCTTGACCAATAACAATGGACATGTGTCAGCTACCCGCTATGCCAATTCTATGGGTTTCATGGCGGCACAGCCCATGTCTGGCTGCACTGAACTTCTCAGGTTATACCAGGAGTACGAAGATTAGAGTTTCATTTCGAGTTGCTCTAATGAATGTGTCTAGTTAGTTGATTGATCTCTTTATCATCCTATTATTATCTATTATGATTGTTTTGTTTCTTGATGTCCACAAGCCTGATAAATTATCTGTGGTAGTGGACTCGGTTGGAATTTATTGTTATAACATTACAATTACAAAGGAAGCTCTTTGTTCTGTTTTAGTGCGGTTTGTTTTTGTACTTTTCAAAACATTGAAATTGTTTTTTATTATTATTATTGTTAGATATTTTGATTTGCATTTGATAGTTTTGTTCCTCACATTTTCTATTTTTCACGAGTAATAAAATTATATTTTTTTTAAAATTCAAGTATCAATCCAATGTCAAGATATTTTGCTTGTGAGTTCCATGTTTTTTTTTGTTTCATTGATGGTTATTTTTAATGTAATAAAATAATGTTATTTAAAATAAAAAAAATAAACATCAATAGTAATTGTGAATTGAAAATTTGAACATCGCCCTTTTAATAAAATTTATCAATAGTAATTGTATATGATGATAAATATTAAAAAGAGTTTTTAACAATAACATTATCAACATCAAAAGATGAAATAAATTTTGCCGAATATGATTGTAATTTTAATTTTATTTTTCTGAAGATATTATTTCTCGATCAAATAGTTAGGGATTATAGATGTATCCACGTATTAATTTAGTAGTTTGATGGAAAAATAAAAACAAGTGTCTAATTTACTTGAATTATTTTAAACATTTTGTTATTATAATTATTACATCTTTGAATTTAAAAAAACAATATATTTATATATATGTATGTATGTGTGTACATGTATCCTTTAAAGTTATTTCACAAGTTGACAGTAATATGAAAAGCAGGATAACCAAACACACAACTACTTTTTATTAAACTCAACCTCAACCACAGTTTTAACCAAACACTTAAATTTCAGTTTCGAACCGCAACTAAAAGCGCTTTTCATGAAACTGTTTTTTTTCAACCTCAACCACAACAGCAACAGCTGTGCCAAACAGACCCTTAATATATTCAGAAAAATATTGAGTTTTGAATAAATAACTTTGACTATTACATCAAATAGGTTTTTGTTTGTTTGTTTGTTTGTTGAAGTTTGCAGTTAAGGGTGCGAACAGTAAAAAGCAAGAAATGGAGAGAGAGGGAGGGTGACCCGACCACGTGAGTGATAATTAGATACCCCAAATACCTAACTGTCTTTGGTTGTGGGTCCCTTCTCTCTTCATTCCTGACGTTGGAGTCACTTCTCTCCCTTTTCCCAATGAGCACGCTCGCCCACTTTTTTTTTTTTTTTACTTTCTTTATCGAAATTAAATCAAATCATCTGATGCTGAAATATTGTTTCACATATAGATACTGACGAGCGTTGAGTTAGACTTCTTTGCGCTGAACCCTTTTTTTATGTAAAAAAATAATTAATTTTGTATGTGTTGTTTTGTTATTTTCATATTTAATTAGTAAAATTATAATTGATAGAATCTGTTAGAAACATGATTTTCTCTCTGCCTAAAAGTGATTAAATGTTGCTACTGTTAAAACTGTTTTGATTATTATTTCATAGGTAGATTGTACAATTGGAGTCGAAAAATTTTGTGATTGTTGTGTATATTTTATTTCATTAGCAAATAGTAAAATTACAATCATTGAATTGTAGCATAGATGAGTGATTTATTTTATATATCAAATAATTTGATTGATGATTTTTTTTAACTACTTTGGTAATAATTTAATTGGTAGATAACAAAACCGCAATTGATCAAATGGACTAAAGATATATTATCTATTGCCTGCAACATACTAATTATTTGTTGGGCATGTTTTAACTATTTACCGAATAAGTTATTTGACAAATAACAAATATGCAAATATTTTAACTAAAATTTATCAAAGCTGATTTTTTTCTTCATATTATTATATTAAAAAAAATTAGAACACAAAGCTTTTTTCATATTAATGTGAGATTTTTAAAGAAAAGTCAGTTCAATTTTTTATATATATTTTAAGACATTAATATGAAAAAAATATCACAATATATAATTAGTTTCTCCTAGTTTTTTAAGGAATATATATATAAGACCATTAACAATTTTGTTACATGTTAAAAAAATTGGTGTCGACTGTGGTAAAATGCTGGTCAATTTTTTAATTTATTATTGTAGATAATTTGGCACAATTTTTCTATCTGTCTTGTCCATGTGTGGTTTCATATATTTTTTTCATGATATGAGATCTGATTATACATAAAAAAACAAGGAAGTTATATTTCACAAAAATAACATTAACCAATGAATTTTTATCACAATTATTATAACTTTCATTATAAATATTATTATATATAATTAATATTATAATTATTATTGGTTATATTATCGATGACACCATCAATGTTGCTTAAATTTTTTTTATTTGTTAAGATTTATTTCTTGTATTATTATATTAAAAATATTTTAGAATAATGATAGTAAATTATCATTTGTTCAAAATAATAAATAGATCATTTATATATATATATATGGGGATAATTTGTATTTAGCTATTTAAAAAAATATTTGCAATAACCTTAATGCCCCCGACAGTTCCTGTGAATTTTTGACCTCATGGCTATCTTACTATGCAAAAATATGGAAAAAAACAAAACTACCCCAAACAATCTAGTAATGCCAACCGGTCCCGTGAAAAATTCAAAAATACTCTTGATTTGAAGGCAAAGGTTGAGGTGTACTAAGGGACAAAATCGTTAATACACTGTTATAATCCATAGTGTTTTGTGAGTGTGTGCACAGTGTTTGAGCGAGTTGTTTTATTTTTTTTCTTAATAATAATAGTCGTGGTGCGCGTAAGCTGACTCGAACACCCTCATTATAAAAAAATTATATAAGTGGAAAAAAAAGCAGAAACAAATGTATAAAAAAGTGGGTCCTGGGATTATTCGTGGTGCGTGTAAGCTGGCTCGGACACCCCGATTATTAAAAAAATGTATACGTGGGAAAAAAAATTATGGTGCGTGTAAGCTGCCGGAACATCCCGGTTATAAAAAAAAACCAAAACAAATGTATAAGCGGCAAAAAAAAAAGGAAAAAAGTATAAAAAAAAGTGGCTACAAAAAAATGCAAGGGGAAAGCACCTTTTCTAACACTAATGAGAAAAAAAATCGCGGTGCGCATAAACTAACTCGGACACGCTAGTCATAAATAAAAAACACATATAAGTGAAAAAAAATAGGAAAAAATATGTTAATAAAAATCGGTCCAGAGATTAGTCGTGGTGCATGTAAACTGTCACGGATACCCCGGTTATAAAAAAACAAATAAAAGAAGTCTCGTTATAAAAAATAAAAAGCACGAAAAGCCCCTTCTGTAACAGAAATGAACAGTGAAATCAATGTTCATTGCTGTTCAAATGGGCGACCTATTCAAAATTATTTTTGTCGATTGTGAGATTCAAACTCTCGCCTTCGTTAGCACCCACACGCCTTAACCATTTGGCCAAGCAACCTCGTTATTTTGTCCTGGTATACAAATAATACTTATATTATTATGTAATTTCATTATTCAAGTCCACAGTGCTTCTGATTGTAGATGAAAAGTGTAAAACATTGTTTAAAACCGTGAGCTCTTTTAGCTTTTTAGATAATTCCTTTAGCTTTTCGTTCAAAAATGCATGAAAATTATATTTTTTTTCTATTTTTTTAAATTATTTTTTACATCAACACATCAAAATTATCTAGAAACAACAAATTATTTTAATTTAAAATAAAAAATGAAAATAAAAATAAAAATAAATTTTTTTTCAAACACACTTTCCAAATGCATTCCCAAACACCCTACCATCTCCCATCAAAATCACAGTTCAATTCACCTTTTCAAATTGTAATGAACAGCGTAAATCACTGTTGAAATCATTGTTTATTACTATTTGAAATTGTGATCTCCTTTAGCTATTCTATAAAATAATAGTCGTAGTGCGCGTAAGCTGACCTGGATACCCCGATTATAAAAAAAATATAAGTGGGAAAAAGAAACAAAAAAAATGTTAAAAAATGGGTTTGGGGATTATTCTTGGTGCGTGTAAGTTTCCCTGAACACCCCTGTTATTAAAAACAAAAAAAATGTATACGTGGAAAAAAATCGTGGTGTACGTAAGCTGGCCCGAACACTTAAAATATACAAAAAATACCAAATAAAATGTATATGTTGAAAAAAAAAGAGGAAACAAAATGTTAAAAAAAAGTGGATCTAGAGATTAATCATGGTGTGCGTAAGCTGGCTCGGACACACAGGTTATAAAAAAAACCTGAACAAAAGGTGCTTTTTTGAACGATAATGAACACTGTTTTCCTGTTCATTACTGTTCAAAAATCAATTTGTGGCCTAAGAGATTTGAACTCTCGCATGCGGGGAAATGATGCATGCCTTAACCACTCGGCCAAAGGACTTGGTTGTGCTATTGTAGTATAAAAATAATACTTATATTATTAAGTTTTTTAACAACAAATCCAAAATTGTTTTGTTGCTTGAGAGATTCGAACTCTCATTGCGGGGAAACATTAGGCCCATGTCTTAACCACTCGGCCAGATGACTTCGTTATGTTGTTGTAGTATAAAAATAATACTTATATTATTAAGTAATCTCACTATCCAAGTCCCCAATGCTTATGAGTCTAGATGAGCAGTGCTTGAATGAATAGTAAATCCGCGAGCTGATTTAGCTGTATAGATAATGGCAGCTATAGTTTAATAAGTTTTTTTGAGAGGGGGGGGGGGGGGATTACCACAAAAACATTCATCAAGTAAAACCAAACTTTGTTTGAAATACCTGAAAAGACATCCACTCTATTGTTTTTGGATACGAGTAAACTACACTTTCTGGCAAGCATATTTTGTGGACCCAGATAAACAAGTAAAATCTCAATTATCCCAATATCTTACAAGTGATACACATTTTAACTCAAACTCGAGAGCTACTCCACAGATCGCAAGCTCTCTGTCATTACGTCACGTCTCCTGGAAACGACATCCCCTCCACATCCTTAATTATGATGCAATTGTTGAGATAATAAGGTTATTTAGTTTTATTATTTATTAAGGGTAGATTAATTTCTTTGCATTAGCCTATATAGTATCTTTTTTTTAAAGTGACCGTATAATTTGTTTGGTTTCTACAATTTGGTATTTCATCTTCTCTTAAGTTTTTGCAAATTGGTATTTCATTTTTCTTGGTGTGCATTTTATTCTTTCTTTGATTTGTTCATTATGATTGCTGAAAAAGATTATTCCTTTTTAGTTTGTGATGAGGTTGAATGGAAAGAATTATTCATACTGAAGTTATATGATGAGAATTTTTTTTAATGGTAAAACGATATGGGGATATATTAATGGAATTTTTGTAAGAACCTAGGAATATTGATGGGGGTTATGCTTCTTTTATAGATGCATGAGAAGCAAAAATGCAAAAATTATCACTTAGATTAATAATTCTATTGATTATTCCATAGTTACACAACTATTAAAGTATGAGGCTGCAAATAAAGCTTGGGATCATTTGCAAAGGTTTTCCACTCGATCACACTTTGCAAAGCAGTATCAATTGGAGAACGAAATGAGTATTCAAGAGTTTTAATCTGTCAATGACTGATCTTTATGATCAATTAGCGCTTACAAAATCAATGAAATTAAAAGCATATGATGCTTATATTGATCATAGAGAGCAACAACGATTAATACAGTTTTTAATGGCACTTCGTAATGATTTTGAAGTACTTAAAGGTTCAATTTTGCATTGTTCTCCACTTCCCTTTGTTGATTCAATTGTTAGTGAGTTATTGGCTGAAGAAATGTCTTTATTCTTCTTCTGAAAAGGAAATTCCTTCAATGCTAGAAACATCTTCCAGACCATTTTCCAGTAATTAGAATAAGCCTTACATAAGAGTTGCCTTTGATGAATGCAATTTTTGTAAGTAGAAGGGTCATTGGAAGGCTAAATATCCTAAGTTAAGACAATGAATCAAGCCTGGGAAGACAATCAATCACAATCTAATTCTCATAGACCACATCAGGGTTATAAACAACCACACTATAATAATACAATAATAGTTTCATCTGGTTTTTTAATTGATACTATTATTTTGGTTGAATAGTTTCAAAAACATTTCTCCTCATAACCATAAGTTATGTTTGTTTCTTCTTTTATAGGTTAGTTACATCATAGTTCTTCAGGTATTTCATATTTTGAATGGGTCTTGAATTATGGCACTTCGCATCATATGTCTCCAGATTCCTCATCTTTTGTGTTTATATCTCCTTTATTATTTATTCATGTCATGATTACTGATGACACTCATATGCTCTTAATAGGTGTTGGTCTTGTTATCACACCTCATGTGTCTCTCCCTAATATCTATCTATTTGAACATCACATTGAATCTTATTTTTTGGTCAAATATGTGATTATGATGATTATTTAGTCATATTTTCCTTTTTTTTTGTTATGTGTAGGATCTACAGTCTTGGAAGTTGATTGGGACAGGTCGTAGGGAGAAAGGACTATATTTTGGATGATTTGAAAGTGTCAGTTATTGCTAGTGTTGTTGTTACTAGTGTTGATTTGTTTTTTAGTTTGAGTCTTTCCTCTTCTAGTTTTTATTTTTAACATTCTTGTCTAGAACATGTTTTGTCTTCTTGTTTGAGATTTTTGGCATCCATAGGAGTCTTAAAGAATATAGACTTGTGATATTTCTTATTGTAGTGGATGTAAATTGATAAAATTTTCTGGTTTACCTTTTAATTGAAGTATTTATGTTTCTCTTCTCCATTTGATTTGATTCATTCTAATATGTTGAGACCTTCTCTTGTTGTCACAAAAGGAGGGGCTCAATATTATGTTTCTATTATTAATGACAATACTTGTTATTGTTGGGTTTATTTAATGAAATATCATTCTGAATTCTTTGACATATATGAGCTCTTGCCAAAACTTAACATTCTATTGTTATTAAATGTTTTAGGAGTGATCTAGGTGAGAAATACATCTCTAATAAATTATGAGTTGCTTACCTTAGATGAAATTATTCACCAAACTTCATGTACAGATACTTTTGAGTCAAATGGAGTTGCTAAAGGAAAGATAGACACATTGTTGAAACTACATTGTTGGAACTGCTAATTCTTTCTTGTTGTCTGCTTCAGTTCCTAGTGAGTTCTGGGGTGAAGTTCCTCTTACTATTATAAGTTTGATTAAAACAATTTTGTCCTCTCATATTTCAAGTTCATCTCCCTTTGAAATGTTGTATGGGCATGCCCTTGATTATTCTTTGCTAAGAGATTTTGGTTGTACTTGTTTTGTTCTTGTTCCTTATGTATAACGCAACAAGTTATCTCTCGATTTGTTATTTGTGTATTTCTTGATTATGGTGAAGGTAAGAGGTATTGTTGTTTTGATCCCATAACTTCAAAATTTTATGTTTCTCATCATATTATCTTTCTCGAGCATCTACCTTTCTTTTCTATTTCATCCACTTTTAGCTTGACTGGATTTGATATTATTCAAATACATCCTTTTTCTTTTGATTCTAATAGTTTATAATCTAAAGTTCCTAGAACCTCAAATACCCTTCCTTCCTCGTGTTCAACCCATTTATATTGATTATTATGTAGGTAATGACACTTTACTTTTTGGGACACTTGAAGCATCATTCTTCTCTACGATCCTTTTTGCTTATCAGAGATTGTGGATTCACTTCTACGTTAATCCATATTATTTGTAAGTTCACGCAATTACCAGACTTTATTTATTCTTATTATTCTTCATCATTTACTTCTTTTAAAGTTTTTATTCATTGTCTCTCTTCCTATAAAAGGCATTTATTTACCCTCTTTGGCAGCAAATTATGGATGAGGAAATTTCTGCTTTGTATAAAACAAATACTTGGGATTTGGTTCCTCTACCTCTTAGTAAGAGTGTTTTTGGTTGTCGTTGGGTGTATAAGATCAAAACTAATTATGATGGATCTATTAAGTGATACAAACTAGGTTGGTTGCAAAAGGATATTCTCAATAATATGATATGGATTATGAGGAGAGATTTGCTCTAATTGCTAAAATGACTACAATTCATATTCTTAATGTAGTAGTTTCAGTTCGTCAATGACATATCTCTCAACTTGATGTTAAAAAAGTCTTCTTGAATGAAGATCTTTAGGAATAAGTTTGTATGACTCCTGTCTTTGATGTTTCACGTGATTCGAGGTATGTTTGCAAGCTCAAAAAACATTATATGGTCTTAAATAAATGGTCTTAAATAAGCGGTTTGAGAAATTATACATTGTGATCACTAATGATCCAATTTGTCACATGACGAGCTTGAGCGAAAATATTAAAACTATTTTGTTTTATATATCTAAGATATAATAGTATCTTTGCGTTAATCTATACATAATCTCGTCGTATATAACTCGCTCTTATTTATTTTATTTTATCTTTTAGTCTGTTTTAATCATTTAACAGTAACATTGCCGTTAAAACTGAAATTCTATTTGCCAGTCTCCACCCTAGGAATTCAAGGATAGAGGTAGACAATGGAGGTTGCGATATCAGGATTGCAAAAGCTAGTGGTTGTTAGTGCATGAATGGAGCAACTTTATTCAGTGTAGCAAGGAGAACGTCTATCAAAGCCAAGCTGAAAAAACTGTTGCCCTTGCTTCACTGCAACCACCCACAAAGCTTCCCTGTTTCTCAAATCACCTGTCTGAGTTTGTTTTAATTCCACAATAATTTATAATTTAGAGCTTCCAAAAGCAGCAGACGTTGCACAACACATCTGTGCGGAAAACCCACAACAATTTAGGACGCGTATGTGTTGATCTTTGGCCAGGACCACCTTTGGCTTTGCTTTGTGAATTCCTAGTTTCCTCTCAGTTATCTGCAGCAAAATATCCAGGCAGGGAATTAGATAAAGATGGACATTACATTGAATTATATATGATATCTATCTCCTAAATACCATGTTTAAAGAAATTGTTTTTTAAAGTGATTTTTGCTTGGAAATACATTAAAATAATAATTTATTTTTTATATCAGCATATCATAACAATCCAAAGCCACACACAAAATAATTTTAAGTTGAAAATTTCCAAAAGCATAGCTGAACCACAATGCCAAACACCACTGCATAAAAGACCCACCTTGTGGAGAACGACAACTCGTGGAGAAGTCAGATGAGGCCATTGGAATGGATATTGACAGCTGCGTCGTTGAGAATGAGGTATGGCTGGAACTATCATCTTCGAGGCCAGACCAAGTCTCCCGGTTCTTAGGCCACTCATCAAAGAAGGGTCGAAGAGAATGCCCATCCTGTTTAGCAGTGAAATCACTACTGAAAATCGAAAGCTGTGGTTGGCTATTTTGCAGCATTGAGTTTTCAATTGTTTTCTCTGTGGGGAATGATGAGACTCTGGACTGCATCAAAGACCAGGCATTGTCCAGCTGTGTGTCCATCTGAACACCCTTGTTGTTTCCTGAAGCTTCAGACAAGAAGCTATGCTCCCCACCTTCAGGCTTAAGTCCTTGAAGATACCTATTTTGGCATTAATATTACAAACTTAATAGAAATCTTCTTTTAACATCCAATTCCGAACCTAGAAAACAATTTCCTGAGAGGAAATAAATCACGAAGAGGGCCGGAATTGCGGTAGAAGAGATGTCAGCAGTGACTTTAGTGGTCTAGCTACAAGGCATTCAACATCTCACAAAAAAAAAAACAATCATATGTTCTTAATACGGATAATAATAGAATTGCAACTGTGATCCTGTTTCTTTAGCGACGTCTTGCATCTTCATCTAACTTCAGTGTGAGGTTTAGATGATTGATTTGTTTTCAAGGGGCATTCACCAGACCCCTAATTAACATGACCCATTAAAATGAAAGGAGACCTTCCATACCCATGTCAGGAATCAACTAAGGGACGGTTCAGAAGGCTGAAAAGGGGGTAAAATTAGATGGAAAACAACAGGAATTAGGAGCTAAACAGATTTTGGGATCTAAATAAGATGTCATGAATTCATCTAAATTTCAGGTATGCTCATATCTAGCAGCCAGACAATTTCAACAGCTACAAGTATTTACTCCATGACATTGTGAGACCCACTTTTGTAGCTTGACTAGCACAAAAGCTATAAGTGCGTAAATTATGGTCAACAAGGAGAAAAGCATGGGAGAAGCTTCATGCTGAAGTATAGAATTGTGTTGTACTGAAGACATTCATATGTCAATCACTTTCAGGTTGAAAAATGAAGTGGCTCGAACAAAGGCTTCAATATACAGATTGACATTTGACAGTAATATTATTATTTTTTTTTTAAAATAATTATTCAGATCAAAAGGAAAAATAGAGTAACAGAGAAAAAAAGAAGAGAGACAGCACCTAGACATAAAAAAAGGTTATCACAAGGTGGTAACATGTTATTGGCAGATAGTAAGAGAGTACATTCACAGATGTCTTCAAGAATACATATCCAGGATAATATTGTAAAGTGCCCACCCCACTTTTTCTCAGAAGATCCCAGGTTAATATTAATTTCTGCAGAGCCCATAAGACACCCTTCTATCTTTTATCCTTTTTAAAGAAACTTGAGAGGGTAAATAAGATGGCAAAAATTTGCAAGCTCAAGACAATTCAGAGTGCTTGTCAGAATTCCACAACAAAATTAACAGCAAACACAGAAAGCCAAGAAACAGACCTAAAGCAAAGACTCTTAACACTCTGTAAAGAGCAGATTTTGACGGCTATTCTTACAGACATCAGGGCCCAGAAGTCTGCACCTAGCTAAACTGAAAAGCTTACGCAGCACATCCATTACCTAGATCACAAGTCTTCCATGCAATTCCTACCACGCAATTTATCAATGGGCCCAACATACATTTCTGTAAACAGTTCAACAGATAAAGCTTTCCTAATTTCACAGGGAAACATGTCTGAATACGAAAAAAGAACAGAAAGCATCTAACAATGAAATCCACACGTATTGCATACTTACACACAGGATTGAATTACATGCTTCAATCATTAAGCAGAAAGTCTGTTATTTTGCATGAAGAGGCTAAATGTTTTTTTTTTAAAAAAACCAAGTAAAGAATGAGCCCTGTAGAACATCTTAGAACAACCAAAATTTAGGTAGAAACTGACAACTTCTCTGTACTCTAAAAATCTCAAGCAATCCTTGGAACATAAAATATCTGCCAAATTACATAGAAAACTTTTTGTCTCTCAGACATCTTTTCATCTAGAGAGTGAAATTTATATATGCTGAAGACAATTTCTAATGGCTGTCAAAGCTGTTGGGTTATTTTTTAGAGAAACAGAATGTAAAGTATCTGACCAAAGGAGGAGCAGGACTGACAGACAAAAATACATTCCTTTCTGACACACATATTTCCTCTCCATCCCAGTGGACAACAGGATCCAGAAGTCGGACCCCAACAGAAATATGACATGTTTTTGAAACATTTCACCAACCAGATTACCATAATCCACAATCTACCTTCTAACATGAAATGCGGTACGCATAATAAGGAAAATCTATATAGTAAAGCATACATTTGGATTAAATTCTTTTCATTTTCTAAATACCTATTACTATAACAGCATGAAAAACATGACCTTAGTACTTGAATAAGCCAGTAAATCATTTTTGTTATCTCATCTCAGAGTCTCCTATTCAATTTCCTGGTATAAAAGTATCCAAAAGGGGCACAATCCATAAATAAAAGGTCAATAATACCTGTAATCTTTGGTTGGGATTCCGTAGGGAATGGAGTTCATATGATAATGGGATTGATTAGTTCCAGAACCGGTGCCCTGGGGATTGCTATATGAGTGCAATGGAAGGTTCTGGAAGCTTCCAGTTCCACTGCTGCTTCCTGTAGCAGTCAGTGGTGTCACGGTGGACGATGACTGTGTCATGGTTTGTGATTCCACAGGCTTTCTTGAACGGTTGCGGCCACGGTGCATGTGGCGCTCACAGTACTTGGAGTCAGGGTAGGCATCTTTGGAGCACCTCCACTTCTTGCCGTCGGTCCTCCTGCATCGACCTGGCTCCGGATCCACCTTCTTGCCATAGAATGTGCAATAGCTCACTACAGAATCATACTGAAAATGTTATCCAAATCCAAAACAAACAACTTCATAACAGCAATAAGACAAGTATGAGATACACACGATGCTACATGTAATATCATATTGAACACTGTGAACAATGAGAACATGATAGTTCATTATATTAAGAATGGTACAACCTTTACCATCAACAGTGTCAGAAATTGGTATAAAAAAGTGATATGGCATTTCATAATTAATACATTAACCATATCACACGACTAAAGAAATACTGAAGAGAGAATCAACTCAATTGAAAACATCTTCTGATGTCAACAATTAGAAAAATAATGGTGTCAAATGCCTTGAATATATAAAGTATAAAATCCTTGGAGAACGTAACGGGGTCATGGCAAGAAAAGTTTATAATAATACATTGTACAAAACCAGTGGATAAATTGCATTAAAATTCTTATTTCTATAAGAAATTCTGCAGAAGTTGAGAAATGACAAATCTTTTTCTCTTGAAAGCTGATATGTTGATCAAATAAGTTGAACCCACAAACCCCACCTTCGATTCAAAAATAAATATATTTCAGGTGCAAAAAGGGTGGTTTATGCTTTTTGGGAAGATTGAAAACAAGTAGTAAGAAGAAAAAAAACAGATGTTCAGTCACAGATTTAAAATCAATTAAAAAGAATAGCCAATCTTTGAAATTTTCTCAATCCATATCTACCAGATCACTAGGAGAATACAAAAAGAAATTTATATTTATCAAAATAATACTTGATAATAAAGGAAATGCTTCTCCATGATAATCTGTGTAAACTTGAAAGTGTTTATCCAAAAAAGAAAGAAAATGTATAAAATTGAAAAAAGAATGACAAAAATAAATGGAAAAGGAAAAGAGCTCTAAACTCAACACGATCCCCTCATCAAAGCAAGAAAAATCCAATGAAGACACTAACCAGTAAACAATAAAAAGAAGTGGAGTACACACAGATAAATGAATACATGTGCGTGTAAGAATCTACAAAGCTGGCTTACTGGTGGGATGGTGGAAGAATCTATGAGAAATGGACTCATAACTTCTCTGAATAGGGAGCACAAGATCAGGTGGAACAGGTAGGCCTGCCACCATGTACTTATAGATCAAAGCTTGATGTTCAAGTTCTTGCCACTGTGATACTGTAAATGGTGACCTCATTGTCATTGCTCCTGTCCCCATTCCCCCAGCTGTCATCCCCGATGCTCCACAACCCCCACCTTCAACCCCAACCCCTCCTGCACCACCACTATTCATATCCTCCACCACCACTTCAAATTTCTACAGCCACCGGTACTGGCTACGAACAATATTACTACTACTTGAGTACTGACTACTGATCGCTGAGTTTAGCAAAAACCAAAAAGAAACATGGGCAGTGGGTGACAGGGATGAGGGGAAACATGGGACACGGATCAAGCTGTGTCTGAAGCATTTAGTATACAATAAGTGACTGTGAGTGTGTACGTGCGCTACTGTATGAGTGAGTGTGGGTTGCTGTGTTGGGAAAGGGGAGCAGTGTCTTCGAGGAGGGGAGCCTCAAGGCCAACTTTGGTCTGATTTTTATTGGGGATAGGTAAGGGTGGGGGTGGGGGGGGGGGGGGGGGGGGGGGGCATAGGCCATTAATTGTAAAGTTAACTACTGTACTGGCTAATTATTAGGAGGTGATTTTGTCATAAGATGATGCCGTTACATTTTCAAGCAAGCCGATGTCTTATTTACTGTTTACTTGTAGGGGGGCATGGAGTTCTTGTAACCTTGCAAGTTGCAAGTGGGTGTCTTTTTGTCTTGTAATTTTCTCTTCTTCTGAAAGTGATTGCCAACTTGCTAGTTGTAGTGGAAGTATGAAACCCTGTCTGCTGTTTTGGGCAACTCCAGGCTATCATTTTCCCTGCTTTTTTATTTATTTATTTTTGGAGAAGTGATTTCTACTACTTCTCTTTTCCAGCCAGAACGTGGGTTTTAATGGCTTTCGGACCCACAATAAGTTCAACTGGCTGGCGAGACCTCCTGTTTTTTTTATTGATTATATTAGTTAATGTGCGCTTCGATTAATTTAAGACTTCATGTTTCTTTATTGATTGTATCAGTTTATGTGTATCTCGATTAATTTAATAAATTTTAAAATTAATTACCATATAAATTTTCAATAATCATTATATTAGTAATCACATGATTCAAACATGATACTACAGCGCAGAGAAGTGATGGTTAAAACCTGGGATGGTATTTTGGGTGAACATGCATCGCCCAAGTGGAGAGATGCTTACTCCTCTATCAGTTTTTCATCAACAGAACCAGCATAACTATTTTACGTTTGGTCATTTCTCACCATATCAAAAAGCAAACCAATATTATAAAGTAGATATATTATGCTTTTATTTAATAAATTAATTCGTTTTATTTTAAAAAACAAAAATTATCAAAGAAAGCACATATAAAAAGACCAAAGATAATGTGAGTTATTTTTAAAATTAACAAAAATCTTATAGGAAAAAAAAAACAAAGTTCAATCTCTAATTAAATCAAATGAAAAAAAAAAAACATGATCGTTAAAAAAAATAAACTTGGATGAATCTATCTCCTAAACTTGCAACTCGCTAAATTTGATTAAATAAAATATCATGAAATAAATATACCATGTTTATATTTAAGCAACTACTTTAATTTAATTAAAAATCAAATTTTAACTTTAACAAAACAAAAACCCTTATATAGCTAGATTTATTTTTAAAATTAATGAAAATCATAGAAAAAAAATATAGCAGCGTTAATATCTAATTAAATCAAATATTTAAGGATGAAACTGGAAAAACAATTAAAAATAAAATAAATGAACTTAGGCGAGTCTACTAAATTTGGATTAATCTTCTAAATTTTCAATCCATTAAACTCAAAAACAAACTAAATAAAATATCATAAGGAGAGTATATCATGTTTATATTAAAGCAAATAATTAAATATAACTAAAGGATAAAGTTTAACAAATTACGGTAAATTAGAAGACCCGAAGTAACCCAAGTTATGTTTAAAATTAGTGAAATTGTAAAGAAACAAATTAAAAATAACAAAGATCAATCTTTAATTAAAAAAAAAATGAAGTATGAAAAAAAAAAAACTTGAACTTCAAATAAGAGAAAAAGAAGCAAATGCCTAGCCGAAAACTATATTAATCTTACAAATTCATAATTTATTAAATCCTATATATGAGCTTAATTCAATCAGATAAAATAAAAAGAATAAAAATCAATCCAAAAACATTGTCAAAGTCAAAATAATAGTAATAAAAGATAAAGAGGGTAGAATTAAAAAATAAATTTTAAAAATACTCTCAAATAAAATTAATAATAATAAAAAAATATGGATCACATCTAAAATATTAGAAAAAATTTAAAAAGAAATTCCACAAAACACACTATCAAGAAAGGTAGACCTCGCTAGTAGGGTCTTGGTTGTTCCTGCCAGCTACCGAGTTCGAATTCTGCTTTGCATGTTTGTTGTTCTTACAGTACCTTATATGTTTATAGGACTTGCAGGATGTTCAATGGATCTATGAATTAGTTGTGGTATACACAAGCTGGTCCGGATATTCTTATTATAAAAAAGAAAAAAGGCAGACCTCGTCATGATGAATAAGAAACACCAAGGAATGTTGTTTCTGATGGCCCCTAAAAACGACAAGATAACATACACTTTTTTTTTTTGGATATCCATATAGGATCGGGAGAACCACATGACCCGGAAAAGCGCACTTTGTGGGCCCAGGGCATGCGTAAACCTCCGGCTGTCCCAGGCTCTTACAAGGGACCTAACGGTTGGTTGTTGAAGCTCGAACCCTGGTCTCTCGCCGTTGGGCGAAACAACCAAGGCCTTTGCCGCTAGACCAAGCCCCTGGGGACAAAGATAACATACACACTAGCATGTTAAATGCAAGGTAAATAAATTTTGGATTTAATGGGAATAATTATTTTTGTGTTGTTAAAAGTGAATTTTCAAAAACAAAACCCCATAAACCCAAGTTAAATATTATTTTTAAATAATAATAATAATAATTGCTCCAGTAAATTTTATAATGTTTAATGAATTTTATGAAACGACAATTATAACCACCAATACAAAATCTTTGGATTTTCTTCCTCAGGGAAAACTATATTTTATTATTTCAATCTACAATAAATCACACTTTGTGCGCAATACTTTCCCCCATATGTTTTAGATTTTGTTTTTAATTTTCCTAAGCAGTATTAAGATGGTGTTTGTTTCCGCGGTTGTACCAGAGTTTTGAAATAAGTTATAATAAGTTGTGGTTTTAAGTGTTTAGTTAGGGGTGATAAGTTGAATTTTTTTTTCCAACTCAAAAGTACACCCCACCGGCGTTTCAAGAAAAGCATGAAAATGTCGCTTTTCTTGCATCTGCTGTGCAATATGAGAGAAAAAGGGGTGGGGACGGGGCCTGGTGGGTTGGTACGGGGATGATTATTATTTTGTTATTAATTATATCTGTTATAAGTTTATTATTAATTATATAAATAATGTTAAAAATATAATTTTAATATTAAAATAATCTAAAAATGAATTAAAATATAAATAATGTTTACATAATATATGTTTATTAATATATAAAATATAATTTTAATATTAACATAATCTAAAAATTAATTAAAATATAAATAATTTTTTATATAATATATGTTTATTAATATATAAAAATATTTTTAATATTAAAATAATCTAAAAAGTAATTAAAATATAAATAATTTTTACATAATATATGTTTATTAATATAAAAATAAATTTTAATCAAACTGAATTAATTTTTATTTTAAGATTTTTAATCAAAATACTAAACAAAAGTAATCAATTAAATTTAAGTTTTATATTTATTAAAACCGTACAAGTCTTGTTTCAATTAATAAAAGTTTGATTTAATAAACTTGAGTTGTTTTTATTTGATTCATTCAATTTAGTTCCTTATTTTCAGTTTCTAAAATTTAAAACCGAAACCAAACCAAACAAAATTTATTTTTATTTTTAGTTCTAGTTCTAGTTCTAGTTTTCTAACCGAAATTATAAAAAAAATAGAAAACAATTTGATTCGGTTAATTTCAAAACGGGATTAATGAATATTCTTGATTAAATGACATTAAAAACGAAAAAAAGTGGGATCTTAAATAGTTGCTAAAATCAATATTACAAAACTGCTAAAAATTAATACTTAGACTTTAAAAAAAAATTGGTTTCTTGATTAGTTGGCATTAAAAATTGAAAATTAAAGGAATATGACTTGTAATGTTGAATAATTGATAAAAACAAAAAAAGAAGAAGATTGACATGTAGTGTTGAATAATTTGAAGTGAAAAAAAAATGATAATTGGAATTTTGAATGATTGATAAAAAGAAAAAAAAAGATTTGACATGAAGTTTCATTATATTGATAAAAATAATTTGGTGAGAGAATAAAAAAAAATATCAAATTTACTTGAAATATTAATTACATTATATTATTATAATTATTAAATTTACAATATTTAAAAAAATTATTTATATATATTCCCTTTAAAGTAATTTCACAAGTTAAAAGCAATATGAAAAAGCTTGGTAACCAAACACATGAAACTGCTTTTCATTAATCTCAAACTCAACCAAACACTTCAAAACTTATTTTGAACCGCAACTAAAGTGCTTTTTATGAAACTGTTTTTTTAAAACATCAACCACAAAAGCAAAAGTTGTGCCAAACACACCCTAAGTATGAAGTATGAGCCTCTCTTCTATAATAACAACAACAACAACAACAACAATATATATATATATATATATATATATATATATATATATGTTTAAGATCTCCTCAGCCTTTTTTTATTATGTTAGTTAATTGGTTTTATTGATTTATGTATCGTCTTTGAGGAGCGTAGTATGGTGACAAAAAAATTGAGATCTACATTACAAGTCTTGGGTTCAAGTTAAGACGAGTTTACCTTGTAAAAATCTAAAATAATCAATGTCTTACTCGATTAACCCGGACTTACAAAGAATGTCTAAAGAAGAATGAAATTTCCACGAATCAAAAAAAAACTTTTATTCATCTAGGTATAAATGATTAAGTATGGTCTTACGAGATCAATAATCTAGTGCAAGAGTTCCATTAATTATTGAAATTAAGAATTCAACTTTAAATATAGTACTGGTCCAAGGTTCATTTGTTGGACCAATGTTTCACTGTGATCTTCCATTTATAATAGCCCATTTTCTTCTTCTTCTTCTTCTTCTTCTTCTTCTTCTTCTTATCAATATCAAAATCTATGCCATTGCAAACATAAATTTTTTACTAACTCTTTCATTTCTTTCTAGTTATATTATTTAATAATGCTTTTGTGATGTGTGGGATGGGCTAATTTTGGTGGTATAATTATTAATAAATATTTTTTTTTACTATAGTAATAGTTTGTATGAAGATATTACCCAAGCATCAAGCTAATTATACAGTTATCATTATTTATATTATTATTATCATTGTACTAATGCTGGAATAATTTAAATCCCATACAAGCGAGAAAATGTTTAAAACTTAAAAAAAAATATTTAAGTTTTATGATTATACTCGAGATACTTATTATAATCACCTTTTTGCTTTTAATTTTCTTTGAAGTATCATATCATTTTTTTTTTTGAAATAACATCATCCATTCATTTAGAAAATAAATAAATTTGTCTCTCTTTTTTGTAGTTTAGAACGTGACAAAATATGATTGTTGTTAGGATTATTACTTCTGAAATGTACTTAATTTCAATATGAATCTACTTTAAAACCCAAATTCCAAATTTTTTTGAAAAATCATTAGTGTATTTTATATAATAAGTTATCTTTTTTAATTTATTTTTATATTTATTAATTGGTGCATTTTATTAATTATAGATGGATGACTATGACACTTAATTATACATAATAAAGTATGATAGGAGAGAAAATGTTCACATTAATAGTTTAATGCAGGTGGTTGCCATCTCAAAAGCCCATATTTGATCGCATAAATATCACAATTTTTTATTGTAAAATTTATTTAATTATGAAGAATTCTTATAATTTATAATTACCTTTATTGATTTAGACAGGTGTTTACTTAGAGAATTAATTAGCAACTTTTGAATTAAGGTTTTATTCTAATTAATTAGCAACTCTAGGATTTTTTGTTGCTGAACATATTCCAAAAAAACCTCCATGGGATGATGTCTTTGCAATGGAATTGTTTAATATTTATCTTGCTTAATTTTTTTTATTGTTGATAGTAAGAACAAGCAGGTGAGAAAGAACCTCCATAGGATGATGTCTTTTCAATTTTGCATGAGAGTACGAATGAGACCAACACATTCGTAGATAACAAGTCTAAAATAGTGGTGGTATGTACTTTTATATATTTTTTTAATGTCATTTAATATTCAAGTTAATTTATTTTTACATGTATCTGTTTGTTTGCAGGAAAATTTTAAAAATGAGATGATTGCAAAGTATGGCACTGATCTGGAAATTCAACCTTCTTTTGATGGAACTCTTGGTGTATGACTTCAGGAGGGTTATGAAGGGTAGAGTATATGGTACACCTCGTATGCCAAAATCTACAGTTAATACAAGTTCTTCATCACATTCCTACTTAGTGGAGTCATCATATCTGAGTTCATCTTGTCGGGTGTTGAAGAAAAAAGATGATCTTATTTTTAAATTGAAAAAGGAGATAACTTCCATAAAATATTATCTTATGAAAATCATGAAAGTTATGGTAGGACATTAAATATGGATCAAGGTATGTCAACACCTATGGCCCCGTCGATGTAATCATATACAATGGCATCTATGGGCATGTATCGACCTCGACCTCGACTACCATATAATGGTCTATCTTCCTCTCATCCACAGTATTGTAGATTGTTTCCACCTTAAACACTTTAAATATGTATCTTTTTATTGCAAGTTGATTTACTTAGACATGTAAGTTTAATTGAATTCTCAGTTGTTTTATGGATTTTAATTTGCTAAATTTTTATTTGAAACATATTTATTTACTTTTAAATAATAATGATATTTCAATATGTATGTTCTACTTAGTTTTAAAATATTCATTCATAATAAATTATAAAATTAATAAATTAGTAAAATTAATATTGATTAAAAAAATAATTATGATCACTAATGGAAATTAACAACCAAAATTCTGTTGCTGAGTAATAGCTAGCAACGAAAAAATTAGCAACGGAAATTTCATTGCTAATTCTTACTCTCCGTTGCATCGGAATTTCTGAACGGATTTGCAACGGAATATCCTTTGCAATCCATCGCTAATTCATCTGCAATGGATGAATTTGCAACCACGGATTTGTATCGAATAGTTTTGGTTGCAAATTCCATTGATAATATTTATTAGCAAAGGATTCTTTCATAAACAGCAATGAATGAATTTATAGTGTTAAAACATGCAAGATTGTTAAAGAAGCACGCAGCTGGTTAAGATCAGAATAAGGGAATGGAATCATGTTCATGATAGCAAAAGGAGAAGTTAGATAAAAACAAATGCCACTGTTGAAGTTAAATTGAAGAAAATCCCAAAGATTCTTACTGCTTTTGAAAAGAATTTTTGAGATTTTGGACGTAGATGTCCATGAAAAGAAATAGGATATATATATATATATATATATATATAAAAGGTAAAAGGAGAGAATTAGGAGCATCTGCATGGCCACATAGCCCAAAGCTAGGGTTAAGGAATCTTGTGAAAACAAGATAGGCACATCACCACGTCCAATTCTATTTTGAATGTGCTGCTGATCTTCAAGTCGAAAGGTCATTTGGGTTTCCCACATGTTAACGAGAAACATCATCTGGATCACTTTTCAAAGATCAATGAGAAAAATATCGTTGATTTTATTCCACTTGAGGGCCGGGGGGATTTCAACTAAAAGAACTTCTTGGATTTGGAACCACATTCTCACGAGACACCTAACATGAGAAGAAAATTTACATTATGCATGGTTGTACTTCAAATATTTATTTTTATGACATGGAAAAGGCAATTTCAATTCTTTTTTATTCAATAGTATTAGGGTTTATTAGCTTTCTATTTTAATAAAATAATTATGATATATTTTTTATCTTTTTTTATGAAAACACTACGCAGAGTATTTAAACCTCCCACCCAAATTTTTATTGACTGATGCACACTTTTAAAATTTTAAATACATTAACCCTTGTGTTTACAATGAGATTACATCTATAATTCTTCACTACTAGAAAATCAGCTAATTCATATGGAACTACAAATATAATTTTTATTTCAGCATTTCGCTGATACTATTACCGATGGAATGTTACCGTCATCATTTCCGTCAATATCTATTGACGTCTTTACTGGCAAAAGAGTTCTATTAGGAATTGTTGATGGTAAACACCAAGGAAATTACAGTGAGATTCAAAAACTTATGATGTACGATAATATGATAATGTTTGACAAAAATATCAATGGCATTACCAATGATACTATTATGTTCATAAATACTGAAGGCATGGCGACAAAATTGTTTTGTTGGTAATTGTCGATGGTAAACACCAAAGGAATTGCAGTAGGATGCAAAAACTTATGATATACAATGACATGACATCGTTTTTGATAGAAATATCGATGCAGTTACCAACAGATTGGCAGGCAAAATTACAATGAGATTCAAAAATATATGAAGTATGTCGACATGACACATACAGACAAAACTATCTATGAGTTTACCAACAAAAATATTATATTGGTAAAACCATTATTGATAGTTTAATTTATGACCTGACCCTTTCTCTTATTTCTTCTTTTTCCTTTTATATTTTTTCCTTTGCAACCCCAATCACCCTCTCCCCCTAATTTCATTACAACTCAACCTCTCACTCACAACGAATCAAGCAATCACAACACGAAGTTTATGAGCATCTGTGTTCTTATTCGATATTTTTAGGATTTGTCAATTTAAGCAAGCAAATTACCATATTGTTTTGAAATTTATTTTTAATATGTTAATTAATTTTGCATATTTTTGAAGTATATTAATTTTGTTTGTGTGTTTGTTGTTTTTTTACAATTTTCATCATATAAATTTACTGTATGGATTTATGATGTGTAAATGTTAGGGTTTGTTTTAGATTATGTAAAAATATATTTGTTAAGTTAATGCATTTAATTAATACATGATTAATGTATATAGGTTTGATATAAGTAATGAAGGATCATTCATGGATGTATCATGAATACCCCAAGGGTTAAGTAGGATGGATTATTACAATGAAGTTAACGGTTTTATTAATTACACAATATCTAATCCGAGAAACATTAGTGGAGATGATATTAGATGTCCATATAAAGGTTGAAAAATAGATAGTTTATTGATCTAGATGTTGTAACGATCATCTTTTACAAAAAAATATTTATGGAGGAATATCTGTATTGGTATGCACATAAAGAGAAATTTGTTCCTTTAGAGATCATGGTAGGAAAGATGGTTGGTTCAACTTCTAGCTCTAACAATGTGCATGGAGTTGTAGATGCCAATAATAATTCTTGTTTATGGATGCGATGAGAATGAATCATAGTATTGCTGGTGAATGCCTAATCGTAGATGAAGAACCCATTATAGACGCGACTAAATTTTTTTATCTTCTAAAAGACTTTGATGAACCACTATATGGTTGCACAAATCATAGTTATCAGCTGTGACACAAGCGTTCACCATCAAGTCAAATTATGAGTTAATTGAGGTTGATTATGATATAATTGTTGAATGGACAAGAAGTATTTTACCCGAAAGGAATAAGCTGAAATAGAACTTTTATGTTGCTTGTTGCTACCCAATTTTTGACTCATTTTGTTTCAAAAAAAAAAGTATAAAATATATATATATATATATATATATATATATACAAGGGCAAAATTGAACAAATTGAGAGTTTAATGGTTGATTGAGGGTTAAATCGCGAACATCAGGAACCAAGGACCGAAATAAAAAGATCGTGCAAAGCTAAGTTTGAGATTGAATTTTGGATGGGATATAATTGCATAAAATCACAAGTTTAAATCCAATTGGGTGCAATTAAAGAAATTATAAAGGACCAAATCATATTTTTACCTTCTAAAAAATTTTGAAATCTGCATTAAATAAGCATGCACTGTTCCGGCATGCATTTGCATTGAATTTTCAGGCGCGAGATCACAGCAAAACAAATCAAATTTTCTTCCTAATCAATCGCGATCTTCTTCCTGATTTATCTCCATCAGTATCGTCTTCCTGATTCTCCTCCCTGATTCTCCTCTGATTATACTTTCCTCAAATGCATTAACGACAGTCTTCTCTGCTATAAATAGCAGCGCACACGGTGAAGAAGGGAAGGGAAAAAAAAAGGAGGAAGAAAAATGAAAAAAGAACAAGAGGGCTGAGGAGACAAGGAATTTTACGTGAAAATTTTAGAATATCTTTCCATCGTATCCGCCCTCTTTGGCTCTCCCTCTGTTTCGTTTTGCTCTACTCTCTCGCTAAAAAAACACAGACCCCTGTTTTCTTTCTCACTCTCGGTCCAACCGTTCCGGCCACCAGCCTCGGTCATCCCATTCCATAACTTCGCCGCCACCATCTTCCCTTCAACCACCGCGGCTCAGTCATCTTCTCCGGGGAGCAGCAGCAGCTCAGGCAAAGGCGACGAAGAACAGCCCCGTCGCAGCCACACAGACCGTTACCTTCCGACGCCGTTTCCGGCCACCTCAGGCCACCATTTCCTACACCACCACGACCAGAACAACCACCTCGACGTCCTCTACACAACGGTATTATCAGTTACTCCATTCTTCATACTCGAAAAAACTTCCTTTTACTGTTCATCATCACTGCAATTGCATGCGGGGAGTGAATTAATTCACTCCCCTGCATGGGCTTGTTGGGTCGGGCCTGGTGTCCGGCCTGGCCCCTGAAGACGGGCTTCTGGCCCATCTGGCCCGAGAGCCCAGTCTAAGCCCGAGATTAGTGGGCCTATAGCCCGACGTGAGAATTATGGGGCCGAAAGCCTAGTAGAAGATAAGGTTGGCTCAGCCCAGCCTGTGGTGGGCTCAGCCCAACCCTGTGGTGGGGCTATTGGCCTAGTGAGTGGGCTGACAACCCATCTCAGCGAGCGGGCTGCCAGCCTGGCCCGTCAGGGCAGGGCAGCCAGCCCACCCATAATAAAAAATAATAATAAAATATAAAAAAAATACAAAATTTGCAAAAAATATCTTTATCAAAAAAGATAAAAAAAATGTGTTGTTTTCTTGCATACGACCAATACACTAGCATATTTTAAAAATTATTTCTTTCAAAAAATATATTATCTTGGAGTTTTGAAGAAAATGTATTTTAGCATGGATTTCGCAAAGTAAAATTATTTTCTCGCATTTTTTTGGATTTTACAACATATTTGTAAAATCCAAAGGGTATTGACCAATATTCCAAAAATATTAAAATCTTATTATTTATTTATTTATTATTCATTATCGATGTTTGGATAAATAAATCCTAAGAGGTCCATATCCAAAATATTCGTTGGGGATAATATGTTGTTATTCACTGTTGGTATTTGGATGAATAAATCCTAAGAGGTCAACATCCAAAATATTCGGCGGGGATAATATGCTATTATTCACTATCGGTATTTGGATAAATAAATCTTAAGGGGTTAATATCCAAAATATTCGGCAGGGATAATACACCATAATAATTTAACCAATATATTTCTGAAAAATCAATAACATAGCAATCACAAGACAAACAAAAACACCAAGCAGCTTACCTTAGGTAGGGCGTACTATGGGTGCTAAAAACTTCCCTTTACCCTAGAAATCTCTGAAAGACCAGTTTTAGGTTCCTAGTAACCATAATACTAGGTGGGGACTCCCTTTTTCACAAAAATAAAGATAATCCCCCCGACACACGATATTCCCCCGCACACGGGGAAGAGTCGTCACGACGCAGCGCTCATTTTTTGAGGGGTGCGACAGGATGACGACTCCACTGGGGACTTGGACTAGGCTTGATAATTTTGTTTGGTTATGATATGTTATTGTTTTTCATATTGCTCTGAATGGTTTATATTTTTTTAGAAGCTTTAGCATGCATCTTTACATCCTGTCATCATAATATGTCTTGTCATGCATCACTTTTATTATTTTGAGAGCACACGCTAAACTTTAAGTTAAGTGGGGGACTACCAGCTTACCTATGACTTGAGTCAAGGTTGAAGTTTGTGTAAACCCCAACTTTGCTGAGTGTTTAGACTAGTAGTGATTGGTATACGTGTCATCCCACTATCTGCTAAACCCCCATATCGCCTTTACGAGGGTGATCACTGGGACAACAAGAGACCCTCTTTAGAGACCAAGTAGTAAACTTACCCTATGTCTCACGTAAAGGAACTAGAACCTATCGTTAGGATGTATGCTCCATAATATCTTTTGCATAAAAAGAAAAACCCTAAAAAAGCATTTTTGCCTAACAGGTCTTGTGAATGAAATGGCCACCACTACTAAACTTTCCATCATGGAATATGGGAGAAGTTCTGAATTGTCACAATTGATTGAAGGACACTGCCTTAAAAGCGATGCTATGAGGCTATCACCAATCAGGAATCTGGATTGTATTATAAATGAGGTGAACAAGTTAACGACCCATTTTCAGGATGTGGATAAGGACATATTTTTTAGAAAATATGGACGTATGATGGAGATTGCGAAGGTAGAAGTTTTAAGCCCAGCGGTGCGAGCTCTAGTTCATTTTTGGGATCCTAACTACCGTTGTTTTTCTTTTGGGAGCATAGACCTATGTCCTACTATAGAGGAATATGGAATGTTGACTGAATTTCCAAATGATCTATACAGAATTTATTTCCCTTTGAGATATGACAAAATCATCCCTAAACTGTCGAAGCAGGATCCCCAATTTGGAAAGGTTTTTAGAGAAGAAGGCTGCTGGTCTGAAATGGAAGACACTGGAATTTGAACTAGAGCAGAGGTCCGGATCAGAGAAAGAGAGTTTGATTGCCTTAGGTATATTTGGCCTTGTGTTGTTCCCAAGTCGGACATGTATAATAAGATTGGAAGCTGCTGCTGCCTATGTGGAATATGAGAATACACAAATCAACCCAGTGGCCTCTATTTTGGCTGAAACCATCATAACACTTAACCATTGTGGAAGAGCTGGGAAAGGAGCAATGAGATGTTGCACGCAGTTGCTATATATTTGGATGGTTAGCCATATTGAAACAAAAAAGCCTGTTTTTAATAATTTTTGGTGGTTCAACCAAAAACCATTGAGGATAGTAGAGGAAGAAGAATGGGGAGATCTAGACAACCAAGGTTGGGTAGAAAAGCTAAAAGTTTTACCCAGTAACGGTTTCAAATGGAGAGCTCCTTGGGTCAAAGCAGTGGATGTCCTAATGAGTTGCGGGCAAAGATGCTGGGTTCCATGGTAGGGATTACCGGCTACGTGAGTTATGCTCCCACCCTTGTGGTAAGGCAACATGGGGGCATGCAATTTGTTCCGAGGACCGTGGGAATTGCTCAGTTCTTTGGTTGGTTTAAGGATCCCGTTTCACGAGAGGTCTTGCAGATCATTAGACAAGATTGGAGGCATCTCGTCTTGGTGGAAATAAAAGGTATGGGAGATCCAAGTGCAAGTGAAGAGTATGCAAGATGGAGAGACTTAGCTGCTTCAACCGTGATTAATAAAGAAGCCAAGCCCTCTCAAATTGAAGAAAAACCTATTAAGAGAAAAAGGGTTGGCAATAAAGAGGAATTGAGAAGACAGATAGAAAAACTCCAGATAGAATTAAGCAAAAGCAGAAAAGACAAGGCAACATTAGAAGAAATGGTGTTGGAGGGCGATAAGAGGAGAGCATTTTTAGATGAGCAAATACAGTCTAAAGATGTGAGAATAACCAAGCTCGAGTTAAAGTTGGGTGAGGAGAAGAATGTTAGGTTGAGAATGGAGAAAGAATTAACGGAGATGAGCTTGAAGTGGATGTAAAGTTGCTCCGAGCTCGGCGCATTGAAGACTGAACATAATGAATGCCAAGAGAGCATAGAATATTACCAAGAGAAATTTGCAGAAGTTCAGTGTGAGTTGATGGATAGAATTGAAAAGTATGAAGATTTTTATAAGAAGTATGTAATGTCGGAAAGTTGTTCGACGGGGTCCGAGAAAGATGAAGCCATTGAAGCAGAGTTAGCATTTAAGGGAGAGGAGATAAAAACTCTAAGAACAAAGCTCGGTAAGGAGAGAGAAAAGGTGAAACATCTGGATGAGAAACTAGCAGTAATGGAAAAACACAAGGATCAAATCGATACCAACAATACTTCGTTAAACAGAACTAATATGTTGCTCATTGAGAAGATGACCAAGATGGATGAACAAATGGATAAAGCTATTGGGCATGCTCGGGTCATTAGAATCAATGCACGAAATGTTGGAAGAGATATCATCCGCTACCGCCAAAGTCTAGCTGAGACCAACACCTTCTTGGAGAAAATTGAGAATCGCGGTTTTGCCTTCCTACCTTTGGTCGAAGAGAAGTAGATTAATTTTTTTCTCCATGTTTTCAAAAATGTAGTAACTTATCAAGCATTAATGAAAAGGGCGTTGACCCATCTCTTTTACAAAATCTGCCTCTTGGTGAATATTACTCAAGCATCGACTCGAAAGGTAGTACTCATAGCAAAGCAATGTGACCAGAAACCCTATGTTCATGAGGTGGTGGCTATCAATCGTTCACAAGGGAAATGCATACATACCCATTATATAAAGCATTTTTATCATAATCATACATTATATTATGCACTTTTTCATGTATTTGTGAACGCATCGTCGACCGAGAAACATTTGGGACCCACGACACCTGGAAGAAAGGATGAAGAACTACCGCAATTAACCATCTATGCTCTGGAAGAAGTTACTGCCCGTACATGTATTTGGAAGCTAGCCGAGGGAGAGAAGTTCCAGAATTGAAAGATCCAGGATGCTCCATTGGTTTTCAAAATAAACCCTGAAAACAGAACTTCCACAATAACAACTGCACTTCACACTGAGAATTAATGACCAAATTTTAAAGAATATATAATAGTTGTAGAAGAGGAAGAAAGGGATGAAAACAACATTTAAGGAATTCACAAAATTAATAGAACAACATGGACAGGTGTGGAAACCCGCTAAGGAGGAACTTTAAACCATAAATATGGGTAATGAAGAAAGCCAGAAAGAGCTCAGATAAGAACTCTGATCACACAGAAAGAAAAGACTCGACTACACTACTTAGAGATTACATAGATGTTTTTGCTCGGATTCATGAGGATATGCATGGATTGGGTATCATAGTATACAAGGTACCGCTAAAAAAAAAGAGAGGATGCAAGCCGATTAAGCAAAAAGTAAGAAGAACTCATCCAGAAGTTTGATCAAAGTAAAAGATGCAGGCCGATTTAAGCAAAATTAGAGTTTGTGTGGATTTTAGGGATTTAAATTGTGCTAGAGATAATTTTCCGCTACCACATACAGACATGTTAGTCAATAATGCAGCTCATAGCTTCATGTATTCCCTTTATGGATGGGTTAACATGATATAATCAAATAAAAACAGCACAAGAAAATGAGGAGAAGACAACCTTTGTGACACCATGAGGAACCTTCTGTTACAAAGTCATGCCATTTGGGTTAAAGTATGTTGAGGCCACTTACCAAAGGGCTATGGTGACTTTATTTCATGATATGATGCACAAAGAGATTGAAGTATATGTGGATGACAAGATTGCTAAATCTGGAGAAGAAGAGAATCACATCCAAATATTGAAGAAATTGTTTGAAAGGTTAAGTTTG
The DNA here is from genome assembly GCA_027405865.1 of Salix purpurea. NCBI lineage: Eukaryota > Viridiplantae > Streptophyta > Magnoliopsida > Malpighiales > Salicaceae > Salix > Salix purpurea. Next base: position 13,797,675 of record CM050333.1, read on the forward strand.
AGGTTTGACCCCGTAAAATGTTCATTCGGGTTGAAATCTGGGAAGTTGTTAGGATTTGTGGTGAGTGACAAGGGGATAGAAGAGGATCCTAAAAAGTAAAGGCTATTCAAGCCATGCCAATTCCAAAAAAAAAAAAAGAATCCTGGGATTTGGAATGCAGAGTGTGAAGAGGCTTTTGAGAAAATCAAGCAGTACTTATTAAATCCACCCCTACTTGTCCAACCAAATTGCAAGATGACAAGTTCTACTAGCCGAGTACGACATTCTATAGAAGATTATGAGTCATTAGACTTTGATCTTCCTGATGAAGATGTACTTTCAGGCGAAGAAGGGAAACTAGAATGGTGGACTATGTACTTGGATGTTGTTGTAAACGTATGCGGTAATGGAGCAGGTGCAGTGATAATCTCTCCTGATAAGAAACAATATCCGTTTCCACATAAGTTATAATTCAGGCACACTAACAACACTACTGAGTATGAGCCTGTATTCTTGGTTTAGAAGCTGCATTAGGGTTGAACATAAAAAAATAGATGTGTATGGAGACTTAATGCTAATTATTTGTCAAGAAAAAGGAGAATGACAAACCAAAGAAAAGAAATACCTTACTAAGAAATCCTGTCTAAGCTAGCTGGAGAATTTGAGGAAATAGAGTTCACCCATCTAGGAAGGGAAGGAAATCAGTTTGTCGATGCTTTGGCCACACTAGCTTCTATGGCTAGAGTAGACTTAGGACAAAACTTACAGCCGATACACATTGATATCAGAAAATAAACCAGCTCATTGCTGCTCAGTTGAAGGAGAAATAGATGGAAACCCTTGGTACTAAGATATCAAGAATTTCATCCAAAACCAAGCTTATCCTCTGGGGGCATCCAAAAAGAGAAGAAAACCTTGAGGAGGTTAATGATGTATTTTTACCTCGATGGGAAGGTTTTGTATAAGAAATCATCTGATGGGACTTTGCTAAGATGCCCAGATAAGCTGCAGCCAAAAATGCACTTCGGGAAGTCCATGAAGGGATCCGCTCAACCCATACTAATAGGCATATGATGGCTAGAAAAATGCAAAGAACTGGTTATATCTGGAGGACATTAGAGAAGGATTGCATCGACTATGTCCACAAGTGTCATAAGTGTCAAGTCCGTGGTGACAAAATCAATGCCCCTCTGGCTCCTATGTTTAACTTGATATCTCCATGGCCTTTTGGCACTGTGGGGAATTGATGGGATTGGGTCTATCAACCAAAAGCCAGCAATGGTCATAGGTTTATTCTCGTGGCTATCGACTACTTCACAAGATGGGTAGAAGCTGGGTCATTTGCTCATGTAACGCAAAAGGTGTTGAAAAATTTGTTGAAAGAGATTTGATATGTCGATACAGACCACCAGAAAAGATCATAACTGATAATGCTCAGAACTTCAATGGAAGAATAATAATAGAACTCTATGCTAAATGGAAAATCAAGCAACCCCACACTTGGGGGCATGGTCAGATTTTGATAAAAGTAAAGATCATCGCAGATAGCCCATAATAAGCAACGCGCTTGCGTTGAGTGGATGAATGACTTATGACAAACTTCAATGAGCCATCCAATCAGAGAAGCCTGCAAAGCTTTGGAGATTAGGCAAAGGCATCCTGTGATAATGGAGCATCAGAGAAAGGGGACCTATGTTTCCGAAAGAGGTAATAAAAACATGCATATCATTATCATAACACTAACCTAACTAGAAAGGTGTGGCAAAAGACTGATGTAATTTCGAGTTTTGGAAAATACGAAGAAACAGAATCTCAGGTCAACAAAATCGCGGAAGATGAATTGAAGATCGGTGCTGCTTCGTTCCTCGAGATGGGTGGGTCACCCAGAAAAATGAGACCACGCTAGCCGGGTAGGTCACCCAGAAAAATGAGACCATGCTATACGGGTAGGTCACCCAGAAAAATGAGACCACGCTAGTTGGGTAGGTCACATAGAAAAATAAGACCCACATCTAACCGGGTAGGTCACCCAGAAAAATGAGACCCGCATCTAACTTGGTTAGGTCACCCAGAAAAATGAGACTCTCACCCAGAAAAATGAGACCCACATCTAACTTTGGTAGGTCACCCAGAAAAATGAGACCCACATCTAACTTGGGTAGGTCACCCAGAAAAATGAGACCCTTCTAACTTCTAGCTTGGGTAGGTCACCCAGAAAAATAAGACCCTTCTAACTTCTAATTTGGGTAGGTCACCCAGAACAAGGAGACCCATATCCACCATTCTATTTTTTTTTTCTTTACAACACTTACTATTTAAAGTCTTTTACAAGACATTAGTTGTAAGCATTGTAAAGAGGGGGCATCTGTTGCTACCCAATTTTTGACTCATTTTGTTTCGAATATATATATATATATATATATATATATATATATATATTGATACAAGGGCAAAATTGAACAAATTGAGAGTTTAATGGTCGATTGATGGTTAAATCGTGAACATCAGGAACCAAGGACCGGAATAAAAAGATCACGCAAAGCTAAGTTTGAGATTGAATTTTGGATGGGATATAATTGCATAAAATCACAAGTTTAAATCCAATTGGGTGCAATTAAAGATATTATAAAGGATCAAATCATATTTTTACCTTCTAAAATTTTTTGAAATCTGCATTAAATAAGCATGCACTGTTCTGACATGCATTTGCATTGAATTTTCAGGCGCGAGATCACAGCAAAACAGATCAAATTTTCTTCCTAATCAATCGCGATCTTCTTCCTGATTTATCTCCATCAGTATCGTCTTCCTGATTCTCCTCTGATTATACTTTCCTCAAATGCATTAACGACAGTCTTCTCTGCTATAAATAGCAGCGCACACGATGAAGAAGGGAAGGGAAAAAAAAAGGGAGGAAGAAAAACGAAAAAAGAACAAGAGGGCTGAGGAGACAAGGAATTTTACGTGAAAATTTTTGAATATCTTTCCATCGTATCCGCTCTCTTTCGCTCTCCCTCTGTTTCGTTTTGCTCTGCTCTCTCTCTAAAAAAACACAGACCCCTATTTTCTTTCTCACTCTCGGTCCAACCGTTCCGGCCACCAGCCTTGGTCATCCCATTCCATAACTTCGCCGCCACCATCTTCCCTTCAACCACCGCGGCTCGGCCATCTTCTCCGGGGAGCAGCAGGAGCTCAGGCGAAGGCGACGAAGAACAGCCCCGTCGCAGCCACACAGACCGTTACCTTCTGACGCCGTTTCCGGCCACCTCAGGCCACCATTTCCTACACCACCACGACCAGAACAACCACCTTGACGTCCTCTACACAACGGTATTATCAGTTACTCCATTCTTCATACTCGAAAAAACTTCCTTTTACTGTTCATCATCACTGCAATTGCATGCGGGGAGTGAATTAATTCACTCCCCCGCATGGGCTTGTCAGGTCGGGCCTGGTGTCCGGCCTGGCCCCTAAAGACGGGCTTCTGGCCCATCTGGCCCGAGAGCCCAGTCTAAGCCCGAGATTAGTGGGCCTATAGCCCGACGTGAGAATTATGGGGCCGAAAGCCTAGTAGAAGATAAGGTGGGCTAAGCCCAGTCTGTGGGGGGCTCAGCCCAACCCTGTGGTGGGGCTACTGGCCTAGTAAGTGGGCTGACAGCCCATCTCAGCGAGCGGGTTGCCAGCCTGGCCCGTCAGGGCAGGGCAGCCAGCCCACCCATAATAAAAAATAATAATAAAAAATAAAAAAAAATACAAAATTTGCAAAAAATATCTTTATCAAAAAAGATAAAAAAAATGTGTTGTTTTCTTGCATACGACCAATACACTAGCATATTTTAAAAATTATTTCTTTCAAAAAATATATTATCTTGGAGTTTTGAAGAAAATGTATTTTAGCATGGATTTCGCAAAGTAAAATTATTTTCTCGCATTGTTTTGGATATTACAACATATTTGTAAAATCCAAAGGGTATTAGCCAATATTCCAAAAATATTAAAATCTTATTTTTTTTTATTTATTATTCATCATCGATGTTTGGATAAATAAATCCTAAGAGGTCCATATTCAAAATATTCATTGGGGATAATATGTTGTTATTCACTGTCGGTATTTGGATGAATAAATCCTAAGGGGTCAACATCCAAAATATTCGGCGGGGATAATATGTTATTATTCACTATCAGTATTTGGATAAATAAATCTTAAGGGGTCAATATCCAAAATATTCGGCGGGGATAATACACCATAATAATTTAACCAATATATTTCTGAATAATCAATAACATAGCAATCACAAGACAAACAAAAACACCAAGCAGCTTACCTTAGATAGGGCGTACTAGGGGTGCTGAAACCTTCCCTTTACGCAACCAGTCCCTTACCCTAGAATCTTTGAAAGACCAGTTTTAGGTTCCTAGTAACCATAATACTAGGTGGCGACTCCCTTTTTTACAAAAAAAAAGATAATCCCCCCAACACACGATATTCCCCCGCACACGGGGAAGAGTCGTCACGACGCAGAGCTCATTTTTTAGGGTGCGACACTGCTAAATCCATGATGAAATCTCTTGGGCTAGGATACCAGAAAATTGTCATGTTTCCAAACCTCTGCATGTTGTACTACCTAGAAAATATAGAGTTGATCAAGTGCAAAACATGCGGGCATCCTCATTATAAACACAAAACTAACAAGGAACAAACTCTTGTCTCACACAAAAAGTTTAGATACTTTTCAGTCACACCTAGACTGTAAAGGTTATTCATGTCACCAAAGACTACTAAGCACATGATATGACACTATTCATATGACATGACATTGTTCACATGATGCAGTTGATGGAGTGATGACACACCCTTTTAATGGTGAAGCTTCTAATGGTGAAGCTAGAAGCATTCTAACCATGAGCATCCTCAAATTATAGTACAAGCAAGGAAAGCGTGTCATGGTTTATGTATAAATAGATTCAATTCATTCAGGTTATTTGTCGCTTTTTATTCTTGTTGGTTAGGGATATTCATTATATACAACTTGTCATCGTGGATGTCTATGAGGTCGGAGTTCATGTTTTTATCACTGATCATACCTGATCCTTATAATCTAGGTCATGATATTGATATTTGTCTTCGACCATTAATTGATGAGTTGAATCAGTTGTGGTCACCCAATGTTTTGATTTTGATGTGTAGAGGAAACACAAATATTAGATAAAGATAACTTTGATGTGGATAATCAATGCTTTTCCATTTTATGAAATGCTTTTTAGGTGGAACATGCATGAAAAACTAGTATGTTTATACTGTATGGAAAACAACAAAGCATTCATATTGATGAATGGTGGCAAAACATCTTTTTTTTATTATCATCAATGGTTCTTGCCAACGGATCACAAGTACAGAAAGAACAAAAAAACTTTTTTTTGTTGGAAGAGTAAGAGGGATATTGCACCGTTGTTACCGTCAGGTAAAGAGTTGCATCACATGGTGTTAAATTACTGTGACATTATGTATATTTTTCAATCTGGTAAGCAAAAGTTTCCTTATTTTGATTTGACCCGCAATTAGGTAATGCGAAGTATTTTCTAGGAGCTTTCTTATTGAAAAACCAGTATTCTCGGCCATAATCTTAATATCATGCACAAAGAGAAAAACAATTTTGAAAAATATTTTTAATACAGTTATAAATGTGAAAGGGAAGACAAAGGACAATATCAGGTTAGAATGGATATATTTGTCACCATAAAAATATAAAGTTGGTTTATGATGTGTCATAGATTATGAAGCCCAAAGCCAGTTTTGTCCTAGATAATAATTCACAACTACTGATGTACAAATGGCTTAAAAGTCTATGTTTTCCTGTTGGACATATCTCAAACATATCAAGTTTGGTGAATTTTGTCTTATACATTCTTTTAAGAGAAAAGATAAAAACAAATGGATTAATTCAATCAATATTTTCCATTATATACGAGAATTGTTCCCCTATCAATTGCAAATGCTTACTGGAAACATTGCACACGATATTGCTGACAGATTAATTTTGTTGATATTTTCCAATAGACACGATAATTGCTCTTATTCTCTATTGCAGCTATTGATTTCACACATCATACACGGTAAGACTGATGAAGGTTTTTATTGATATACTGTTATTGTTATAGACGATATTATGAATGAAATGTAATCGGTAATATTTGGAGGGTTTTTTCGTATTTTTGTTAAAGTGAGAGTTTTTAATTTAAATCATTGACAAAATCATTGATGGACTAATTTAAAATATTAATATTATATTATTCATCGATGATTCCATTGGTAAATGCAGTATAAAAGACCATAACCAAAACACATTAGCATTTCAAATCTTTTTCTTCATCTTTCCTTTTCTTTCTCTTTCTCTCTCTAACACACACACACCCCTTCAAATCTTTAAGTATTCTTCTTGTTTAATCTTTTTTCTCTTACATTTGTGCAAGGTATGTCTTTCTTTCTATTCTCATTTTGTTTTCTCTTTTTGTATTATTTTTACATATATTATTTTTTGCTATTAATGGTTTCTTGTGTTAATGAATTACTAATTGATATTTTGAAGTTATTTAATTTTTCTTGTGTTAATTCATTATTAAGTAATGAATTAACACAAGAAAAAATAATGATTTTTATGTTATTAGTGTATTATTTTTTTCTATTATTTGCATTGTTTTTTAATTTAATTTTTTGTTATTGTATGTTATGGCATTATTTGAATTATTTTTGCTAATATTATTAATTGCTAATGTTTTGTTCAATTAATGATTATATAGAGAAATCAAGGTTTCTAATTAAATTATTATTGTCATTATTTTTTAATTTTTTTTAGGTTTTGTAATTTTAGATTAAATTATCCAAGTTTAAGATTAATTTAAACAATATTATTGCATAAAAATAAAAATATTCTATTAAATTGAATTACAACAATTTGACTAAAGAAAATGAATAAAATCAATTGATTTATCACATATGATGTGTATTTACAGATTTGTAAATTTTAGATGGTCTCTTATATAGGGGAGGTGCTGCCAAAAAAATTAAATTGAGGAACCATGTAATATTGAATATCCATTAATTTATGTACATGACTAGGGAAAAATTCATTGTGCGATGTTAGGACATAATCATTCTAATTCTCCTAGTAGTGATTCTAAGGACCACAAGTTTTTAGGTGCTAATGACTAACATGTATCTGGATCACAGGCATTAACTCATGAAGTGGGGTCGTAGGTGCGATGCCACAAGGTTGAGAGGGTGTCCCTTATAGTAGGATCCAATTACCAGTAAGTACTTGGCCAATGGAAGGATGACCTTTCAATGTAGGTATTTTTTTGTTTTCATTATTAAATTTTTTTAAAATGTTTTTAAATAAAATTTTCATTTAGAGAATAAAATCTCAGGTTTATAAATATTGAAGTCATGAAAACAATAATGACAACCTTTAAATCATCGATGAAGATTTCATTTTTTCAATGGAGGTAGATCTCTTAAAATCCTTAATAGGTACCATGGATCGATGCATGGGTTTAAGATTATAATGAAGTTTTTTTTTTTATTTTAATTTGTTTACTTTATCCAATTAATCAAATTAATCTTTTCTAATTTTTTATGCTAAGGGTAATTGGAAGGATGTTAATGATGATGGTGCAAAAAGGGTGTGAGAGAATCACGTTGCAACTAGGTAATTTTGGCAATTATAATTTTCATTTTTTTACAAATACCATAATTTTATAATTTATTTACTAATAAATAATTCATTTAAACCATATAGGTTGCGTGATTTCTGGTACAAGACGTAGAAAAAAGCAAAAATATATGCGTGAGTAAGAGTTTCCAAACTAAAAGAACATGGCAGTCTAAAAAGAATTCAGGTTGTCTACATTTCAGAGGCAATATAGATGAATTACATTGAGCATGTGATGTCTGAGTGTCTTACGCAAAGCTAACATTCTAGTTCGTAGAACCATAACCGACTTTTTCTAGGTTTTGTTATCACACGCATCGGTGGCTCAGTGCGATTTGTTTTATATATGAAATGGATGGTAATGTTTTACTAATTATTAAAAATAATTTTTTGTATATAATTGTTTTCTTAATATTTGTAATTTGTAAGTGACAATGTTTTTTTTCTTACAAGTTATGAGTCTTAGACACTTCCATTACTGATGGAGCTTTTTTTAAGACGCATGTGTGGAGTAATGACTGCCAACAAGGAGTGCAACCATAGTTTGTGGAAAGTCACGTTCATAAATTCATGGTATAGTGGCATGTTAGAATATTTCATAGGTATTTTACAAAGAGCTTGACAAAAATTACTCAAAATATCACTATTACCGTTGCCTATACTGACGAAATATACTGATGGAATCGCCAATGAAATGTTAATGATGGAGTCATCGATGGTATATTCTGAAGACTTACTAATAGAGTACATCGATGGAATTACAGTCAATGTTTTCATGGTATAATTACAATTAGTGTTTTTGTCAGCGAGGACATTGTCAACAAAATCATCGAAGGAAACTAAATTATTGATGACTATTTTGCCAATGGATGTTTCTCATCCGTGTATTTGTGAGGTAAACAATTATCGATGGAAATTCATTATAATATCGATGGAAATTTAGATCAGTAAAACAATTAATTTTGATACTAATAATAATCTAATAAATTTTTTATCTAACTAGTTAAACAATGATTCAAATGAGCTGGTACTAACACAAGTATGTTTTTATTAATGATTTATAATTACACTAGGATTTTAATGAATATCTAGCATTCTCTCTTATAAATTAAGTTCTTAAACACAATTTAGCAATAAAAGACTTATTTAAACATGATTTTCTATAGTAAAACAACCAAATAGTTTTCAGAGATTTATAAATGAATCTATTTGTTCTTGTAGATCTCCATGTAGAAAAGTTGACTTCAAATTAGACTGGAAGATAAACAATGAATTTTGAGCTACTAGGGCAATAATCAACCTTATCGTGTCATATGTTGCAATCAGAGTAAATATTTCTTTGTAATCAACATCATACTTTTGCTTATAACATTTATCTACCAAGTATGCTTTATATTTGTCAACTTCATCATTCTCCTTTAATTTTATCTTTTACGTCCATTTTACACCAATAATCTCTTGTGTTTTTGGAAGCTCAATCAGCTCCCATATATTGTTTTTCTCAATGGCATTCATTTCATAATATATAGTCTTTTGCCACTTTCTTTCTTTAATGACATATTCAAAAAACATAGGACCATAATTTGAAAATATAGAAAAATAAATAAGTGGGTCATCAAATTGATCAATTTCACTCACTTCACGATCACTCATTCATGTAGGTCTTTTTCTAGCATGTTGTGAGTTTTGACTATTAGGTGTGCTTTGATCATTTATTAGGTATGATGCTTCCTTTATAGGTTTTCTCCATTCTTGCATCATTATCATCATCAAAATTAACTAGAATATCTTGTTTAACACCATCATTGCTTTATTTGTAAAATTCAGGATTTTCAAAACTAACATCTTAACTAATAATAGTTTTCTTTGTGTTAGGAATACTCACTAATACCAAGAAAAATGTATTTTTCTCCTTTGTTATCAATGTTTTTCTCTCTCTTTTGGTATGGAATATGGCATAAGCAATACACCTAATATCTTTTAGATGATCAACCACAAATTTTCATCCACCCCAAACTTCTTATAGTGTCTTATCTTGAATAAAAGTGTGGGATTTTTATTCAAAATATGAATGCTCTAATTTATTGCTTCATACCAAAAAGTATTTGGTAGGTTACTCCTTGTCAAAATATCCATACTTGTATGATTCTTCCTTTTACAAACTTTATTTTGTTAAGTTATAGTATATTCTCTCTTTATTTCATGTATATCATAAAAACAAATACAAATTCATATGAGTTATACCCTTTACCACTATCCTTTTGAAGAAATCTTATTGGATTGTTAGATTCATTTTCAGTAAATGCTTATTAGTTTTTTAAAGGCTTCAAAAGATTTCAATGTTTCTTATAAATAATAAACCCAATTTTTAGCTTTTAAAAGCTTCAAATTTTTCTTACACAAAATAAACTTGATTTTTCTAACTATAATAATTAATAAAGGTTATTGTATATATATTACCTCCATTAGAGATTGAGTTATTAACTCACAAATATCAGGATAGGCAAGCTCCATTATCCTTCTTGCTCTCCATGGTTTTCCTCATGGAAATTGACTTTGATGTTGTTTGTTAACAACACATTCTTCATAAACTTAAGAAAGAGTTGTAATTCAAGGAAGACCTACCATCATATATTTTGATGTAGAGTTTTCAATCTTTCCAAATTAAGATATCCATAGTAAAAAGGCTATTACCATGTTTCCTTCTTCAATCTAGTTGAAAGAACATGAATAAGGAATATTTTGAATATATAGTAAAAATGATTGATTTGTTGTTATATTAACTTTAGCAATTAAATCCTATTTGTCATCTTCAATTCAACATTCTTTGTTTTTTTTTTTTATATAAACTTCGCACTCCTTTTCTTAAAGTTGACCAATACTAAACAAATTTATTTTTAGTTATTGAACAAAGAAAAAAAATCAAAGATGATATGAACAACATTCTTCTTAGTTTAGATTTATAGCATTTTTTTTCATAACATGAACTTTAGACCCATCACCAAACTTCACAAAATATTGATAAGATTCATCTAAATTAAAGAAGACTAATTTATCTGCACTCATGTGATTGCTACACCAAGTTCTTAAATATCACTAATTTTGGTGATTTTTCTCATTCATATGACAAGTCATTAATAAAATTGTTCCAACCTTGGTTTGTCCATCGACTTTAACTTCTAAAAAGTTGAATGACTTTTGTCAAATTATTTTCCTTTTCTTTGAGGATTGCAATTAAATTTTATCTCTAAATATTTGATATGAAAATCTACCATTATTGTTGTTTGTACTCATTGTTCTTCCTCATCCACCTCTTTGTAAGGTAGAAAAATAAAATTTATCTTTAAATATTTGATATGAAAGTTAATTTTTTGCCTTAAATATTTCAATAGTTGAGCTTCTATCTCGTGTTTTGCACATTTATTATTGTTGATCTTGATGGTGGTTCATTTATTTCTTGAGAAGAAATTTGCCATTATTGAATGGATTTAAAAATATTCTCCATGAACATGTTTCAATGATCATAATATCCAGCAAAACATGGAATGGTCAGTTGAACCAAGTTATGAGAAGCCATGTTTAATTTATTAGGTTGACATTACTATTTTTTTTGTTGAAATTCTGCAAAAAAAACCTTTATCCTGTCGATGCTAAGAGTTTTTCTTGCTTCTTTGGTCTCTTAACCAACTTAAGCTCTAATATCAATGGTTGAAAACAATACATACATGTATTTTTACCACTTTAGTTTTTATTGATTGATTCACACTTAATATTCTAAATATATTTATAAGAAGATTAAATCTCTAACTATCATAATCTAATAAAACAATATAACCTATTATAAAACAAGGATTTAAATTAACTAGTCTAACATTTTTTTTTATTAAAGATCTCTACTTCTATTAGGATTTTAATCAATATCTAATACTTTTACAGCAATAAGATTGAGAAAGAAAAAGAGTTTTATTGATTTTCTTGTAGCTTTGCTGTGTTTTTTTGTTTTTAATATTTTTGAATATAAACAAGCTTTATCTCAACGTGACATTATAGAATTTATATTGTTGCTAGTGTATATTGTACAATTAACTTATTACAAAATCAGATAAAATAATGGAGTATTTGTGTAGGGTAATGTCAGCACACTAAATTGTTTTATTAATTATTAAGTATTCAAATTGCATTATTTTTATTGTTATTTATGACTTTATATCACTAATTGCATTAAATTCTTCTACAAAAGTATTCAATTACCATTAGATATACCCGAATTTTATCATTGTTCTTTTGGGTATACAATTAAATAGTTTTTTTAACAACTTTTTTAAATTTATCATATCAAATCTACTTTTTGGCATTGTTTGACATTGTGTTTCAAAAATATTTTTGAAAAAAATTGATTTTTTTTTATTTTTTATATTAAATTATATATTTTAGTGTTTTTAGATCATTTTCATGTGCTGCTGATGTTAAAAATTATTTTTTAAAAAAAACTCATTTTAATATATTTATAAATAAAAAACACTTTAAAAAATAATTTCAACCATATTTTTTAAACGGGTGCTTTATATTGAAGTGTAAAGTAGTCCCTGTTCTCTCTTTTTTAGATAAAATTTGTTTGCGGGATATCGTTCCTTTCTTCCATCATCTCATATTTTCAAGCTCTCGACTTTATTCTTTATAATGAAAAACAAATCGTTAAATAAACAAAAAAATCATGTGAATTATACATGAAGCAAGAAGCATCGTTTATGTAACATAATAATAATACTAGTAGTAGTAGTAGTGATAGCAATATCTCCTATGTTTTTCATAAAAAAGGAAATCGATAAGAGGAAATAAAACGTTTGAAATAAAAAAATATAATCATTAACAAAAATAATTAAGGGGTTGCGCTAAAACACCATGTAAATCACTTTGCACACGGACATAAAAGATTATTAAGTGACAGTTAAATTATGCTTGTCCTTTTCAAAAAACAAAATCTCTCGGTTTTTTCCAATGAATCATTGGTCATGGGTTGTTGGGACTTTTTTAGAAAATTATTTTTCTCAATTTGATCTTTATTATTTTTATTTTTTATTTTTTTCATGGCTCTTTTGTTATTTTTTTATTTTTAATTTCGAACTTCAATTTAAATTTATATATTTTTAATTGTTTTCAATATAATTCTCATTTTTTTGTTACAGGTTTTTTCATGTTAATTAACCCTCTATTTAATTTTTTTATGGCTTCTAATTTTTTTCACCCTAATTTTCTTAATAACAATGTTTTTGTGATTGATTTTTTTTCCTGATTTTATCTTTCGATATTTGATATTTGATTTGTTGGGGGATTGACTTTCATGATTTTTCCATTTGTCATGTTTCTAATCTAATGACATGGGTTATAAGTTTTAAAAGTTGATGTGGTTAAAGATTGTTTTTTCTCATTTTCTTAATGATCTTATTATTCTGCATTTTTTAATAAAATATTGATTATGTGGTTATATTTATTTGTTTTTTATTAGTTTATCAAAGTCTCATGACATACTGCATGAGTTTCGCAAGCCTATTTTAATGTTTTATATTTATTTTTTTATTTTACACAGATAAGTTTTGTTTTATAAATATTTTAAATAAGAATTTTGATATGTCCAAGCTTACATAATACATTTTTTCCTTTTATTTATTCACACAATTTATATGTGTTTCTATTTTTCTATTTTTATTGATTTTAAAAATAATTTTTATATGTCCAAGCCTGCATAATACATTGTTTCCTTTTATTTATTCACTCAATTTAGATGTGTTTCTATTTTTTATTGGTTTTAATAAATAGATTTAGTAAACATTGATGTGTAAATATCTCATTTTACGAGATCAAATAATTTAATTTACATTTATCTCTTAACTATTTTAGTTATTGTTAATTTTTTTTTATTTACATAAATGATTATTAATTTATTTAATTAGATGTTTGGATATGTTTTTTGTATTTATACTTTGATATATATATATATATATATATATATATATATATATATATATATATATATATATATATAATAAATCCCCAACAGAACATGAATCAAATAACTAGCAATAATAAACAAGGGGGTAAAAAAGAGCTTCCACAAAATCCTTTTTAATCTATCCCCTTTAGCTGACAGTAACCTCACTTGATGGGCTGATTGGGATGGGTCTACGGGGCCTAAAATGATAAAGACAATTTGGCAACTCAGAAAACCTTTAATAGCCGGTAAACCACCCAGAATCCATCAGATGTTTGCCGTAAAGCAGGTGACATTCGATAGAGGGGCCCATTGAACATCAGCAAATAAAAACCCATAATATTGTGGGGTACATAATCTTTTTCTACTATTTGGGGTTTTGTACAATGTTGTAAAATCCGTTCCGGTTTTTTGTTTGAAACGGAACGTTCCGGTTTCGGTACCGTTCCGGGTACCGGTTACTGTTCATATTTATTTAATTATATATATGAAAAAAATAAAATATTAATTTAACAAGTATAATTTAAATTCAAGATAAATGAAATTTAAATTATACAATACAAACATAATCTCAAAATTAGAAACATCTTTGAAATTCCAAAATATTATGAAAGTAAAATGTTCTAAAATAAAAAAAAAATACATCAAACATCCTCTACATCATTAATATAAAAGTAAGGATCTTGATCTGGTTGTGGAACATAAGGAAAGTCGTCAACAAGACATTCCAATAGCTGGTCATCTCCACCAAGCTCATTCTCCTCATTTACACATGTCTCTTCATCATCTAAATTTAAAGTAGCGAAAGGTGCTTCGATACTCTCCCAACTTATGTCATCTCCATCAAGAAGACCGGGTTCTTCACAAATCCATTCATTCAATAGATCAATGTTGTCAAGGCTAATGGGATCTAAAGCATCTCTTGTTCTGCTCATATTCCTACAAAGAATAAACACGAAAGAAATTAAAAAATTAATAGCAATGTAATAGAAAATAATTACTAATATAATAATATTGATATTTTACTTACCTCTGTTTAATCTTTAGATTATAGCGAACAAATACTAAATCGTTTAATATCTTGTGCTCAAGCCTATTTCGCTTTTTTGAATGAATGAATTCAAATACACTCCAATTTCTTTCGCACCCAGTTGCACTACAGCATTGACTAAGAACTCGAATTGCAAACTTTTGAAGTTCTGGAGTATCAATGCCGAATTGCTCCCACCATGAAACTAGATAACAAATTTTGAATAAATCAAATATTATAGATAAAAAAAAGACATTATATTGTAAAAAATAAAAGTTATTACCTGGATTTAACTTTTCTCTTTGACGAATAGCCATGGTTACACCAAAAATACCAGTTGCTCTCTTATACTCCTCAATTTGGGCACTGATGTTATCTTGAGTATCACAATCAGGAACCAATCTTATAATTGTGGTAAGCAAACCTCGAGTTACCTCCCTTTGTTTTGAAAAACAAGGCCTAAAAAATATTCCAGGATTAAGAAAACATCCTGCTGCATGTAATGGACTATGAAGTTGCTTATCCCATCTAGCATCAATTACCCGAATATATGGTCCATATTGAGACATTCTATTTTTCAGCCTTGTTTTGATGGCTTCTTTTGCTTTATCCATTGCCTCATATAAATATCCCATTGATGGTTTTTCTTCACTGTCTGCTAACCTTAGAACTCGTACTAAAGGCTCGCTGACGTTGACTATATGTGCACATCTCGGCCAAAAGTCTTTATCTTGTAAAACTATATCAGCAATTTCCTTTCCAACCCGACTTTTGCCATGACTTGATTCAACCCATTTTGTGCAAGTAAACATCTGTCGAAGCTCCTTCTTAAACTTCAGTAAACATTGGAGGCTTAAGAAATGGGTTGCAAACCTTGTTATGCCAGGACGACATAAATCATGTCCATTTGTGAATTCTTTCCTCATCAAAGCTAGAACCCATGCATGATTATATATAAACTTGGTTATATTTCTTGCTTGTTTAATGGTTTCATCAATCATTGGAAAATATCTCGGATCACAAATATTTTCAAGCATTAAATCAATGCAATGGGCAGCACAAGGAGACCAAAAAAAGGTGCCATACCTTTGCTGCAAAGCTTTCCCAGCAGCCTTAAATGAAGCCTCATTATCACTAACAAATTGGACAATATTCTCTTGTCCAACTTCTTTGACAACTTCATCAAACATGTCCAGCAATGTCTCTTTATCTTTTCGAAGTCCTGAAGTGTCAACAGACTTCAAGAATACGGTGCCTCTAGGAGAATAGGCAAGGAAATTCACAATTGGTGCATTCCTCCTATTTGACCACCCGTCAGCCATAATTGAACATCCATAAACTCTCCACTCAGCCTTGATACTTAAAATGTATTCATGGACATCATGAACTACATCTTTCAAAAGTGATCCTCTTAAATCATGATATGATGGGCCTTTAAACCCAGGTCCTATGGATGTTACGGCATCTAGCATTGGCTGATAATAATACGAATTAGCACTGTTAAACGGTATATTAGCATCATACCACCATGTTGCTACGACTTTTCTTGCATTGTGTTCCATCTCTTTAGTAGCCATTGCACTTCTAATACTAGGCTGGGAACCCGGGGTAGTTCGTGGAGGAAATAAAGGAATCCTTCTTCCAGATGTACTTGTTCCTTGCACTGTCATTCTTCTACTTGTTTGTGAATGTATATCACCCGAACGAGGATTTGCAGCATCACCCTCTTCTATTTCTTCATCATTGGAAGCTGATTGAGAATTTCCAATATCAGTTCTAATTCTTTTTCTTCTCTCTTTCTCCATTGTCATTTCATCTACCAGTTGTTTCATTTGTCACTTAACCTCCGGAGGGACCTTTTTACAAGGTTCAACTTGACCTTTAATACCAGCAAGGTGGCACTTCAACCGAGTAACACCACCACCATTGATCCGTTTATTACAATAAATGCATATACTTGCATTCTTTACACCAGGAACCACCTGTCCATGAGCCCATGCTGGATCATCTGATCTTGCTGGAGCTGAATACATGGAACTCCCACCACTAGATGAGTTTTCAGCCATGTAATTTAATCTGTTGTAAAAAAGATAACACAAGTTAGGCATGTATCATTCTTTACTCTAAAAATATTGCTCTAAAATAAGATATATATTTTGATATTAGCAAGTTAGAGCTAATTCCCAATATTTCATCAAATCTTCATAAACCCTTCCATTAGTCACTCAATAACTAATCATAAAATGGCAAGTAAATCATCAAACTTGTACCCATTTTGATTTCCAAACAGAATTAAGGATAGCAAATCAACATCGTACTTTTCTTCTCCTCTCTATGGTCTTAGCTATCAAACCATCAAGTTTGAAATTGTTGTTGTATATAACATCAGAACTGTATGAAAGTCATTCAATTTGAGAAAGCATCTCCTAGCATTTCAAGGGCACTTCATCATAGAATTTGAAACAGAACTTCAAAAGAAATCATTTTGAGAATTTGTACTAAGAATATTTTCTTTCTTTCTTTCTTAATCAATCAAATTATAATACAGTATCATACTTGATTCAGCTAGCTCAGCAAACAAACGAACATAATACAGCTCCTGTAAACAGTTCAAGAAGAACAATTTTTTTATAAATAAAAAATCTGCTAACTATTTCCCAAACAACTTCGGCTCAAAAACATTGAAACTAAAGAAAAAACTCAGCAACAAACATAGCCAAGTCACACTTTTATCATCAACAACAATCTCCTACTAAAGAAAAAAGCAAAAAATTCTTCTTTGATTCACCTCATAAATAGAGTAACACGATCATATATTGCAACAACGAACAAATTAAATTCACATTTATGCATTTTTAGAGCAAAATAGAAAATTTATTTCTCCATTCACATTCATGCATTTTCAACAGTTTCAATTTTTCAATAAATTAAAGCATTTGGTTCCTCAAATGTGTACCTTTAACTGGAGATATGGGGAAGAAGAACTACTGCAGATTTTGTGCCGCCGTGTGGAAGAAATTGCGCCGCCGTGTGGAAGAAATTATGCCGCCGTGATTTTGATTTTTGATTTAGGGTTTCAGAAATTGAGCTGATTTAGGGGTTGAGGATTACAAATTGAGCTTTTCAAGTAAGGGATTTCGGGATTATGAATCGAAAACAAGGGATTTCTGGATTAATTTGAGATCAGAGAATCGGGAATAGATTGGGGGAAATTGGGGGAAATCAGTCGTCTGGGTTTGGGAGAGTGGGAGTGGGAAGAAGAAAGGGAAAGGAGTGTATTGTTTGCCCGTGTATTGGCCAAACGATGTCGTTTGTTACAAGACAAAACAATGTCGTTTTGCCTTAAAGCGGAACGGAACCCCCGGTACGGAACCGGGGCGTTCCGGCCGGAATTCGGCCGGAATTACCAGTACCGACCGGAATTTTTACCGGAACAAAAACGTCGCTGTTTTGTTCCGGATTTGCTTCTGGAACGGGGCGTTCCGGCCGTTCCGGCCGGAACGGAACGGAACTTATAACATTGGTTTTGTATCACTGTTTGTATCGGTGGCATTATTCAGCTAAACCTATTCATGAACCAAGGACCAC
The DNA here is from genome assembly GCA_027405865.1 of Salix purpurea. Lineage (NCBI taxonomy): Eukaryota > Viridiplantae > Streptophyta > Magnoliopsida > Malpighiales > Salicaceae > Salix > Salix purpurea. The sequence continues at coordinate 13,815,970 of CM050333.1, forward strand.
TCATGTCTTGATTTTAGTTTTTCTTTTTCTTTTTATTATTAAATATATATTCAAATTAGTTCTTACGAACATTAACTAAGTTTTTTTAAAATTAATTTAACTTGTTTTATTTTTGGCTAAAAAGTTTCAAATATATTTGGCTGTAAATAACTTTTGATTTAAACAAATTTATTATAAAATATAGTCAAAATTTTAATTTCATCAAAAATTAAGAAAAAAAAATTAACTCATAACTTATGAATTACAACTAGTACGACTTTCATTCTAAAAAAATAATTTAAAGTAATTTTAGTACATATATTTTTAAGTTAAAATTCTTTCAACTCATTGTTATCAAATCAAAAATAATTTAAAAATCATGCTAAACAAACTTGTCATCTAATCTAATAAAAAATAAATGATGAATACATGGAAACTTTACTTTTGAAACCTAACAACTAATTTATCACATGCTATCAACCATTACAATAGCCTTATAGACAATTTCAGGAGTGTTTTGATAATTTATCACCGTTAAAAAAGTTTTAAATAAAATAATACAAACATAAAAATATTTAGGGATCTAGCATAATTGAGAGAGTCAAGAATATTAATTGTGACTCACGTATCATGGATACAATTTGCGACTCCTCTAACAAATTCATTCGAGGCTTTTATTTCATTAACTCTGTGTCTAAAAAATTAATAGTTTGCACAATTCAAATAACCAATTTTCCAGAATCAAAACATAATTTACATAATATATACAATCATAAATAACAAATTCAGACCAATGATTAACATAACATAAAATTTTATTAAAAGTAAACTAATGTATATATATATATTTATAATTCTTATAACATATAATAACATGTAACCATATCTAATTATCACTTTAGCTTGTAAAAAAACTTGGAGCACTTGCGGATAAGCCTAAAGCACTCGAGAACAAGTTTGGAGCATCACCTAACTCTCCCAACTTGAGGATGAGGATGTAATATCCATATAGGTTTGAGAAAGACAAATATCATCCCAACTCGTGGATGAAACTGAGTCTCTTGTGGATAGGACTAGGATGCCCTTAGACGGGTTTGGAATGTTTGTGAATGGATAACAGTCCAGCGATAAGCAATCTCATCTTTCGTTAATGCTACTCCAAGATGTCCAACCTTTTCAATCTGTTAAAGTCCACCATGATATAAATTGAGTGTAGTGTTGGTCATAACACATCTTATCTCATCGACATCTTCATGGATAGTCATTGCTTCTTTTTAAACTTCTCGTACCAAGTGATAGATATATATACATACATTAAAAAATAATTAGCAGTCATCATCTACAATAAAATTAAATTCATATTTAATAAATATTGTATGTAAAATAATATTGCATACCGATTGATTTTTTCTTGGATATTGGGGGGAATAATTCAATGAATTACGTGGACGTCTCGAGAAACTTGACCTGATATGAATAGTAAAACAATGTGTAATGAACAAATACATTATTTAACTAAATATTAATACCTTTTTTATTTTCGATTTATCTAAATAACATGTTGATTATAATCAATTGTATTTTATTATTACGTAGAGCCAATAGAGAGTTGCCTTCAAGTTACAATGTCAAACATATTATTACCATAACTCTTTGTATGCCTGATATATATATTCTTTCATGACCAAATCTATTTAAATCAATATTGAAAATTATAAGTTAGAATTCATTAATTTTAATAATTAAATAATTTGAAATACATGTACCTCAAGAAATAGTAGACCCTTACAATTTGCCTTTTCTTTTCTCGACATGCTTTAAATAGTTGTTGATATAAGCATCAATCCTCTTAGTTGTAATAAGAAATGGAAGATAAATCATCAAGTAGTGTAAAAAAAGACAATAATATTGCAATACCAATATTTGACGCCGACCTCACGCACGGACTGTTGTTTCTGTAATTTCAAAATCTCTGCTTCTGCCTATTCAAAATCTCCAAACAGAGGCTCACGCTGCATGAAGTGTACTGTCAAACGAAAAAAATATTAAAACTGCGCTATTTGCAATTTAAGGCAGTGCACTGCCATTTTAAATCTCCACATTTCACGCTGCACATTCAAAAGACAAAAAAAATATTAAAGCTGCATTATGTTTTAATTTAGGACACTCCACTGCCATTTTGAATCTTCGCATTTGACGCCCAGTTCCACTGTGGACTGGGGTGCGTGATCTGCTGTTAACCAATGTATGCAATTGGGATTGTGACAATAGAAGAATGGTTGAGGCTGCCGTGTCGATCGCAATTCCACCAGACCATGTATTTTATTGTGGTTGTGAGAGTACAGGGATGGTTGACGCTGCTGCGTGGAAATTACACCGCGTAGTAGGCTGCTGTTTTCAATGACTTTAACGCTGCATGAATTACACTGTAGAGCGAGAAATAATTTAACGCTGCGTGATTTGTAATTTAAGGCAGTGCGCTGCCTTTTCTAATTTTCACATTTCGTGCGGGCATCGTGCGTGCACTTCTATTTCTGCACATTCGAAACCTCAAACAAAGAGTCTCACGTTGCGTGAAGTGCACTGCCAAACAAAGCAAAAATTAAAGCTGCGTGATTTTCAATTTGAGACAGTGCACTGCATTATTAAATTTTTGCGTTTGACGCCGACCTGACGCACGGACTGCTGTTTCTGCAATTTCAAAACCTCTGCTTCTGCCAATTCAAAATCTCCAAACAGAGTCTCACGCTGCGTGAAGTGCACTGCCAAACAAAAAATATTAAAACTGCGCTAGTTGCAATTTAAGGCAGTGCACTGCCATTTTAAATCTCCACATTTCACGCTGCAAATTCAAAAGACGAAAAAAATATTAAAGCTGCATTATGTTTTAATTTAGGACACTCCACTGCCATTTTGAATCTTCGCATTTGACGCCCAGTTCCACTGTGGACTGGGGTGCGTGATCTGCTGTTAACCAATGTATGCAATTGGGATTGTGACAATAGAAGAATGGTTGAGGCTGCCATGTCGATCGCAATTCCACCAGACCATGTATTTTATTGTGGTTGTGAGAGTACAGGGATGGTTGACGCTGCTGCGTGGAAATTACACCGCGGAGTAGGCTGCTGTTTTCAATGACTTTAACGCTGCATGAATTACACTGTAGAGCGAGAAACAATTTAACGCTGCGTGATTTGTAATTTAAGGCAGTGCGCTGCCTTTTCTAATTTCCACATTTCGTGCAGGTATCGTGCGTGCACTGCTGTTTTTGCACATTCGGAACCTCAAACAAAGAGTCTCACGCTGCGTGAAGTGCACTGCCAAACAAAGCAAAAATTAAAGCTGCGTGATTTCCAATTTGAGACAGTGCACTGCATTATTAAATTTTCGCGTTTGACGCCGACCTGACGCACGGACTGCTGTTTCTGCAATTTCAAACCCTCTGCGTCTGCCAATTCAAAATCTCCAAATAGAGGCTCACGCTGCGTGAAGTGCACTATCAAACGAAAAAAATAACAAAATTGCGCTATTTCCAATTTAAGGCAGTGCACTGCCCTTTTAAATCTCCACATTTCACGCTGCAAATTCAAAAGATGAAAAAAATATTAAATCTGCGTTACGTTTTAATTTAGGACACTGCACTGCCATTTTGAATCTCTGCATTTAACGCACAGTTCCACTTTGGACCGGGGTGCGTGATGTGCTGTTAACCAATGTATAAAACTGGGATTGTGAGAATAGAAGAATGGTTGAGGTTGCCGTGTCGATTGCAATTGCAGCAGGCCATGTATTTTATTGTGGATGTGAGAGTAGAGGGATGGTTGACGCTGCTGCGTGGAAATTACACGGCGGAGTAGGCTGCTGTTTTCAACGACTATAATGCTGCGTGAATTACACTGTAGAGCGAGAAACAATTTAACGCTGCGTGATTTGTAATTTAAGGCAGTGCGCTGCCTTTTCTAATTTCCACATTTCGTGCTGGCTTCGTGCGTGCACTGCTGCTTTTACACAATCGAAACCTCAAACAAAGTGTCTCACGCTACGTGAAGTGCAATGCCAAACAAAGCAAAAATTAAAACTGCGTGATTTCCAATTTGAGACAGTGCACTGCCTTATTAAATTTTCACTTTTGACGCCGACCTGACGCACGGACTGCTGCTTCTGCAATTTCAAAATCTCCAAATAGAGGCTCACGCTGCGTGAAGTGCACTGTCAAACGAAAAAATATTAAAATTGCGCTACTTGCAATTTAAGGCAGTGCACTGCCATTTTCAATCTCCACATTTCACGCTGCAAATTCAAAAGACGAAAAAAATATTGAAGCTGCGTTATGTTTTAATTTAGTTCACTGCACTGCCATTTTAAATCTCCGCATTTGACGTCTAGTTCCACTGTGGAACGGGGTGCGCGATCTGCTGTTAAACAATGTATGCAATTGGGATTGTGAGAATAGAAAAATGGTTGAGGCTGTTGCGTCGATTGCTATTGCAGCAGACCATGTATTTCATTGTGGTTGTGAGAGTAGAGGGATGGTTGACGCTGCTGCGTGGAATTTACACCGCGGAATAGGTTGTTGTTTTCAACGACTTTAACGCTGCGTGAATTACACTATAGAGCGAGAAATAATTTAACGCTAGGTGATTTGTAATTTAAGGCAATGCGCTGCCTTTTATAATTTCCACATTCCACGCTGGCATCGTGCGTGCACTGCTGTTCCTACACATTAGGAACCTGAAACAAAGAGTCTCACGCTGCGTGAAGTGCACTGCCAAACAAAGCAAAAATTAAAGCTGCGTGATTTCCAATTTGAGACAGTGCACTGCCTTATTAATTTTTCCCTTTTGACGCCGACCTTATGCACGGACTGCTGTTTCTGCAATTTCAAAACCTCTGCTTCTGCCAATTCAAAATTTCAAAATAGAGGCTCACGCTGCGTGAAGTGCACTGTCAAACGAAAAAAAATATTAAAACTGCGCTATTGCTAATTTAAGGCAGTGCTCTGCCATTTTAAATCTCCACATTTCACGCTGCAAATTCAAAAGAAAAAAAATATTAAAGCTGTGTTATGTTTTAATTTAGGACACTGCACTGCCATTTTGAATCTCCGCATTTGACGCCCAGTTCCACTGTGGATCGGGGTGCGTTATCTGCTGTTAACCATCGTATGCAATTGGGATCGTGAGAATAGAAGAATGGTTGAGGCTGCCGCGTCGATTGCAATTGCAGCAGACCATGCATTTTATTGTGGCTGTGAGAGTAGAGGGATGGTTGACGCTGCTGCGTGGAAATTACACCGTGGAGTAGGCAGCTGTTTTCAACGACTGTAACGCTGCGTTAATTACACTGTAGAGCGAGAAACAATTTAACGCTGCATGATTTGTAATTTATGGCAGTGCGCTGCCTTTTCTAATTTCCATATTTCACGCAGGCATCGTGCGTGCACTGCTGTTTCTACACATTCGAAACCTCAAACAAAGAGTCTCACGCTACGTGAAGTGCACTGCCAAACAAAGGAAAAATTAAAGATGCGTGATTTCCAATTTGAGACAGTGCACTGCCTTATTAAATTTTTACTTTTGACGCCGACCTGACGCACGGACTGCTGTTTCTGCAATCTCAAAACTTCTGCTTCTGCCAATTCAAAATTTCAAAACAGAGGCTCACGCTGCGTGAAGTGCACTGTCAAACGAAAAAAATATTGAAACTGCGCTATTGCTAATTTAAGGCAGTACACTGCCATTTTAAATCTCCACATTTCACGTTGCAAATTCAAAAGACAAAAAAAATATTAAAGCTGCGTTATGTTTTAATTTAGGACACTGCACTGCCATTTTAAATCTCCGCATTTGACGCCCAGTTCCACTGTGGACCGGGGTGCGTGATCTGCTGTTAACCAACGTATGCAATTGGGATTGTGAGAAAAGAAGAATGGTTGAGGCTGCGACGTCTATTGTAATTGCAGCAGACCATGTATTTTACTGTGGTTGTGAGAGTAGAGGGATGGTTGACGCTGCTGCGTGGAAATTACACCGCGGAATAGGTTGTTGTTTTCAACGACTTTAACGCTACGTGAATTACACTGTAGAGCGAGAAACAATTTAACGCTGCATGATTTGTAATTTATGGTAGTGCGCTGCCTTTTCTAATTTCCATATTTCACGCAGGCATCGTGCGTGCACTGCTGTTTCTACACATGCGAAACCTCAAACAAAGAGTCTCACGCTGCGTGAAGTGCACTGCCAAACAAAGCAAAAATTAAAGATGCGTGATTTCCAATTTGAGACAATGCAGTGCCTTATTAAATTTTCATGTTTGACGCCGACCTGACGCACGGACTGCTGTTTCTGCAATTTCAAAACCTCTGCTTCTGCCAATTCCAAATCTCCAAACAGAGGCTCACGCTGCGTGAAGTGCACTGTCAAACAAAAAAAATATTAAAACTGCGCTATTTGCAATTTAAGGCAGTGCACTGCCCTTTTAAATCTCCACATTTCACGTTGCACATTCAAAAGACGAAAAATTTTTAAAGTTGCGTTATGGTTTAATTTCGGACACTGCACTGCCATTTTAAATCTCCGCATTTGACGCCCAGTTCCACAGTGGATGGCGTGCGTGATCTGCTGTTAACCAACATATGCAATTGGGATTGTGAGAAGAGAAGAATGGTTGAGGCTGCAGCGTCTATTGCAATTGCAGCAGACCTTGTATTTTATTGTGGTTGTGAGAGTAGAGGGATGGTTGACGCTGCTGCGTGGAAATTACACCGCGGAGTAGGCTGCTATTTTTAACGACTTTAACGCTGCATGAATTACACAGTAGAGCGAGAAACAATTTAACACTGCGTGATTTATAATTTAAGGCAGTGCGCTGCCTTTTCTAATTTCCACATTTCGTGCTAGCATTGTGCGTGCATTACTGTTCCTGCATATTCAAAACCTCAAACAAAGAGTCTCACGCTGCGTGAAGTGCACTGCCAAACAAATAAAACATTAAAGCTGCGTGATTTCCAATTTGAGACAGTGCACTACCTTATGAAAATTTCACGTTTGACGCCGACCTAACGCACAGACTCACGCTGCGTGAAGTGCAATGTCAAACGAAAAAAATATTAAAACTGTGCTAGTTGTAATTTAAGGCAGTGCACTGCCATTTTAAATCTCCACATTTCACGCTGCAAATTCAAAAGACAAAAAATATATTAAAGCTGCGTTAGGTTTTAATTTTGGACACTGCACTGCCATTTTGAATCTCCGCATTTGACGCCAAGTTCCATTGTGGACCGGGGAGCGTGATCTGCTGTTAACGAACGTATGCAATTGGGATTGTGAGAAAAGAAGAATGGTTGAGGCTGCGGCATTTATTGCAATTGCAGCAGACCATGTATTATATTTAGGTTGTGAGAGTAGAGGGATGGTTGGCGCTGCTGCGTGGAAATTATACTGCGTAGTAGGCTGCTGTTTTCAACGACTTTAGCGCTGCGTGAATTACATTCTAAAGTGAGAAACAATTTAATGCTGCGTGATTTGTAATTTAAGGTAGTGCGCTGCATTTTCTAATTTCCACATTTCGCGCGGGCATCGTGCGTGCACTGTTGTTCCTGCGCATTCGAAACCTGAAACAAAGAGTCTCACGCTGCGTGAAGTGCACTTCCAAACAAAGCAAAAATTAAAGCTGCGTGATGTCCAATTTGAGACACTGAAGTGCCTTATTAAATTTTCGCGTTTGACGCCGACCTGACGCACGGACTGCTGTTTTTGCAATTTCAAAACCTCTGCTTCTGCCAATTCAAAATCTCCAAACAGAGGCTCACACTGCGTGAAGTGCACTGTCAAACGAAAAAAATATTAAAATTGTGCTATTTGCAATTTAAGGCAGTGCACTGCCCTTTTAAATCTCCACATTTCAGGTTACACATTCAAAAGACGAAAAAAAATATTAAAGGTGCGTTATGTTTTAATTTCGGACACTGCACTTCCATTTTAAATCTACGCATTTGACGCCGAGTTCCACTGTGGAACGGGGTGCGTGATCTGCTGTTAACCAACGTATGCAATTGGGATTGTGAGAAAAGAAGAATGGTTGAGGCTGCGGCGTCTATTGCAATTGCATCAGACCATGTATTTTATTGTGGCTGTGAGAGTAGAGGGATAGTGGACGCTGCTGCGTGGAAATTACACCGCGGAGTAGGCTGCTGTTTTCAACAACTTTAACGCTGCGTGAATTACACTATAGAGCGAGAAAAAATTTAACGCTGCGTGATTTGTAATATAAGGCAGTGCGCTGCCTTTTCTAATTTCCACATTTCACACTAGCATTGTGCGTGCACTGCTGTTCCTGCACATTCGGAACCTCAAACAAAGAGTCTCATGCTGCGTGAAGTGCATTGCCAAACAAAGCAAAAATTAAAGCTGCGTGATTTCCATTTTGAGACAGTGCACTGCCTTATTAAATTTTCACGTTTGACGCCGGCCTGACACACGGAATGCTGTTTCTGCAATTTCAAAATCTCCAAACAGAGGCTCACGCTGCGTGAAGTGCACTGTCAAACGAAAAAAAATATTAAAACTGTGCTAGTTGTAATTTAAGGCAGTGCACTGCCATTTTAAATCTCCACATTTCACGCTGCAAATTCAAAAGACAAAAAATATATTAAAGCTGCGTTATGTTTTAATTTAGGACACTGCACTGCCATTTTGAATCTCCGCCTTTGACGCCCAGTTCCGCTGTGGACCGGGGTGCGTGATCTGATGTTATGCAATGTATGCAATGGGATTGAAACAATAAAAGAATGGTTGAGGCTTCTGCGTCGATTGCAATTGCAGCAGACCATGTATTTTATTGTGGTTGTGAGAGTAGAGTGATGGTTGGCGCTGCTGCGTGGAAATTACACCGCGGTGTAGGCTGCTGGTTTCAATGACTTTAACGTTGCGTAAATTACACTGTAGAGCGAGAAACAATTTAACGCTACGTGATTTGTAATTTAAGGCAGTGCGCTGCATTTTCTAATTTTCACATTTCGCGCGGGCATCGTGCGTGCACAGTTGTTCCTGCGCATTCGAAACCTGAAACAAAGAGTCTCACGCTGCGTGAAGTGCACTTCCAAACAAAGCAAAAATTAAAGCTGCGTGATGTCCAATTTGAGACAGTGCAGTGCCTTATTAAATTTTCGCGTTAGACGCCGACCTGACGCACGGACTGTTGTTTTTGCAATTTCAAAACCTCTGCTTCTGCCAATTCAAAATCTCCAAACAGAGGCTCACACTGCGTGAAGTGCACTGTCAAACGAAAAAAATATTAAAACTGTGTTATTTGCAATTTAAGGCAGTGCACTGCCATTTTAAATCTCCACATTTCAGGTTGCACATTCAAAAGATTAAAAAATATTAAAGGTGCGTTATGTTTTAATTTCGGACACTGCACTTCCATTTTAAATCTACGCATTTGACGCCGAGTTCCACTGTGGACCGGGGTGCGTGATCTGCTGTTAACCAACGTATGCAATTGGGATTGTGAGAAAAGAAGAATGGTTGAGGCTGCGGCGTCTATTGCAATTGCAGTAGACCATGAATTTTATTGTGGCTGTGAGAGTAGAGGGATAGTGGACGCTGCTGCGTGGAAATTACACCGCGGAGTAGGCTGCTGTTTTCAATGACTGTAACGCTGCGTGAATTACACTGTAGAGTGAGAAACAATCTAACGCTGCGTGATTTGTAATTTAAGGCAGTGCACTGCCTTTTCTAATTTCCACATTTCGCGCGGGCATCGTGCGTGCACTGCTGTTCCTGCACATTCGTAACCTGAAACAAAGAGTCTCACGCTGCGCGAAGTGCACTGCCAAACAAAGCAAAAATTAAAGCTGCATAATTTCCATTTTAAGACAGTGCACTGCCTTATTAAATTATCGCGTTTGACACCGACCTGACACACGGATTGCTGTTTCTCCAATATCGAAATCTCCAAAAAGAGGCTCACGTTGTGTGAATTGCACTGTCAAACGAAAAAAATATTAAAACTGCGATAGTTGCAATTTAAGGTTGTGCACTGTATCCACATTTCACGCTGCAAATTCAAAAGATGAAAAAAATATTAAAGTTGCGTTATGTTTTAATTTAGGAAACTGCACTGCCATTTTGAATCTCCGCATTTGACGCCCAGTTCCACTGTGGACCGGGGTGTGTGATCTGATGTTAACCAATGTATGCAATGGGATTGTGACAATAGAAGAATGGTTGAGGTTGCCGCGTCGATTGCAATTGCAGCAGACCTTGTATTTTATTGTGGTTGTGAGAGTAGAGGGATGGTTGGCGCTGCTGCGTGGAAATTATACCGCGGAGTAGGCTACTGTTTTCAACAACTTTAATGCTGCGTGAATTACACTTTAGAGCGAGAAATAATTTAACGCTGCGTGATTTGTAATTTAAGGCAGTGCGCTGCCTTTTCTAATTTCCACATTTCGCGCTGGCATCGTGCGTGCACTGCTGTTCCTGCATATTCGGAACCTCAAACAAAGAGTCTCACACTGCGTGAAGTGCGCTGCCAAACAAAGCAAAAATTAAAGCTGCGTGATTTCCAATTTGAGACAGTGCAGTGCCTTATTAAATTTTCACGTTTGACGCCGACCTGACGCACGGATTACTGTTTTTGCAATTTCAAAACCTCTGCTTCTGCCAATTCAAAATCTCCAAACACAGGCTCACACTGCGTGAAGTGCATTGTCAAACGAAAAAAATATTAAAACTGCGCTATTTGCAATTTAAGGCAGTGTACTGCCATTTTAAATCTCCACATTTCACGCTACACATTCAAAAGACGAAAAAAATATTAATGCTGCGTTATGTTTTAATTTAGGACACTGTACTGTCATTTTCAATATCCGTGTTGCGATGTCGCAGTCGCACAAATTAATTACCCTAGCTTAAAACACCCAAGATAGTATAAAGTAAGCAAGGAGTCGATCCCACGAGGAAGTTTCAAGTCAGATTTTTATGTTGCACGTTATGTGATTGGGGGGATTTGGTTTGTGATTATCTAAACTATGGCAGCAATTAAACTAGCAAACAAAATCAATTAAAATCGAAACTTATCAAGAAAACAAACCTTGGTCACAAGCATACATCCACCTACGGAAATTAGAACCGATCCTTGAAACAAAAAATGCAATTTATGTTATGAAATTTTATCTTTTCTTAACGTGATTAATTAACGGATCCGCCGTATAACTATTCCAAACCAACAAACAATCAAAGTGTCCGCACTAATGATTCAATTTAATGGTAGCTTTAAGAACTAGATAATTTCATCAAGATTAACATACAAGTTGTCCGCAACTTGTGTCAATTTATTCAAATGTTCTCCCTAAGTTCAATAATGTAGTTCCGCCACAATTATCAAGCTTAGATGCTTCACAAGTTCATATATCACAACTCCGGTTTTGATATTAAACTTAGCAATAGATTGTTCACAACAATAACTTAGAGTCCACTCTAGCAATCATCAACAACAATCATTGAAAATATATATAGGAAAACAATCATACTCATTCATAACATAAACTGAAAATAGAAGGAAGAATAAATCTCACGGTTCTTGAAATCCGAAGGTTTTTGTGTCCTTGCAACCAAGAAAAGAGCTTAGCCTTGCATGTTTGTTGAACAACTAAATAAAAAGATGAAAGAACACATGATTTAGGGTTTGGAGGAGGAATATTTTGTGTTTTCTTTTGTGCTGGCCGCCACTTCCTTGCCCCTCTTCTCCTTTATATATGCTTAGAAACCCTAGTGTCTATTTTACAAAATAGTCCTTCCTTAAGTTGGCAGAATTTAATTGTCCCTTGTAAAATTCATATCTACTTCATATCACATCGTTGTGAGCTAAAATTTGGAGCGTGTATAGGCCTTTGAGTCCGGAATCCATTAAAATTGAGTTTGCATCAATTGGACTTCTGTAGCTCCAGATATTAAATTTTGAATGGCCAAAGGTCAACACTGGCAGAATGCGAGATTTGACTTTGCAGGATGCGATTTCCATGATCTTTCTCCTTTTATTTTTCTTGCAATACATTTCCAGAAAGGTATGGATGTTAGCTTTTCAGTTCCACTGGAATCACTACATTTCGATCTCTAGAACTCACGCTCTGCACAAAACATCGACTGAACGTCAAATCTGCCAATTACCTCCAATTTACTCCTTTCTGCATCTTTCATCCAAAAATGCCTTCAAAACATAAAACAAAGAATATCAAGGCATTTTATACACAAAACATATGCAAAAAACTACGTAAATATGGATGAAAGTATCAAATAATATGGTCGCATCAAATACCCCCACACTTAGCTCTTGCTCGTCCTCGAGAAAGGATAGGTAAATTTTTTTTTAATTAAAAATAACCATGACCAATCCCTTAATCTCCCATCAATATCCAAGAATTCAAGCATTATAAATAAGAATACAATCGAGAAGGATAAAGAACATAAATCTTCATGAATTTGTTTACATGCAAACTTCAAAACTCAATTACTCTTCGGGATTTAAAAGAAATCTATGCCATGCCAAAGTGATAGGTCCTCTCATTGATACACACTCCAACATTCATGTGTTTAGGGCTTATGTGTTTAAATCTATCAAATTCAATCAATGAAGATGTTCTACCATAAGCTTGCTCTTCAATCTCATCTCCATTACTAAAATATTACAAACAATGCACGAATCAAAAGGTCTTATTTTCCGGTTGTAATGGGGCTAAGGTTAAGGTGAGGTAAAAGAGAGTAGAAGAAAAGGTTCAAACCAAAGAAAGTAGAGCATTCTGCAAAAAATAATTCAACCAAGATATTCCATCAAAACACATCAATTTTCAATCTTTAAGCACCAATGCTCAGCTACTTTCGATTTCAAGCTCGTTTCTATTCTTTTTTTTTCTCTTTTTTTTTCTTTTCTTCTTTTTTTTTCTTTTGTTCTTCACTTTTTTTTTTCTTTGGCAACTTTGCCCATCTTTTCATCAAGCATCACTTCTTCTTTCTTTTCACATAATTTCCAACCATAATTCCATGAGATATCACAAGTATATGCTCTACTAATCCTTGGCCAGGGGAAAAGAGGAAAACATATAAAAAGTTTAAGGCTTATACATGGATAAAGCAAAGAAAGGATAAACAAGCTCAAAAGGGGCTCACTAAAGATAATATGCTTAGGTTGGCTTTTTGGCTCAAGCGGTTAAAATTCCTAATGCCTTTATCATCTTCATGCATCTATGTAATGTGAATGTAATCTCAACAAGATATGAAGCAAGTTGTAGAGATACATATCATTGAAAGAACGCACAATCAAAGAATATAATGTTGAAGGCTCAAAAGCTTACATTGGTATAACACTATAAAGTCAACATGGCATATTTTCAGAGTCAATCCCTAAACCAATTAAACATTAAAACTTGCATGCACACTCATTCATTTGATTTATATATTCATCTATCTCACTTAATTCTCATACATAATACTCATATTCTCAAAAACCAATGGGAGTTAAAAAGACCAAACAAATTTTTTTTTTAGAACAAAGAAAACTAAAATTCTCCCAATACCCCCACACTTAAAACACAACATTGTCCTCAATGTTGAAATAAAAGAAAAAGGAACATAAGAGAATGACAAAAAATAAATTAAAATGCTAAAAAATAAAAGATAAGGAAAAAGAAAGCAAATCTGATTTTTTTTTTGTGTTGGGTTGCCTCCCAGTAAGCGCTTTTGTTTTATGTCATTGGCTTGACATGTGGCATGCTCATTCTTCATAGATTGGTTCAGCTAACTCTATAGAAGCGGTGAGTTCTGTCGTCCAACCTTCATAGAAAGGTTTCAAACGATGCCCATTGACCTTGAGTACTTTGTTGGTTTCTAAACTTGTAATTTCAACTGCACCATAAGGAAAAACATTAGAAACAACAAAGGGTCCAATCCAACGAGAGCGCAATTTTCCAGGAAAAAGTTTCAAACGCGAATGATAATGAAGGACTTTGTCTCCAACATGAAACTCCTTTCTTGTAAGCATTCGGTCATGAAGATTCTTAGACTTTTCTTTGTAAATCCTTGCATTCTCGTAAGCATCATTTTGAATTTCTTCCAACTCTTGTAGCTGCAGTTTTCTTGCAATCCCAACAACATCGTAATCCATGTTACATTGTTTAATGGCCCAAAAAGCTTTGTGTTCAAGCTCCACCGGTAGATGACATGCTTTCCCATAAATCATTCTATATGGTGACATTCCTATAGGTGATTTATAAGCAGTCCGATAAGCCCAAAGTGCATCTCCAAGACGTAGACTCCAATCTCGTCGATTAGGTTGCACTGTTTTCTCCAAAAATGGATTTGATTTCTCGATTTGAAATTTCAGCTTGGCCATTCATTTGAGGATGATATGCTGTGGAAGTTTGATGAGTCACATGATATTTGCGTAGCAATGCTTCCATGGAATGATTACAGAAATGAGTGCCACGATCGCTAATGATAGCTTTAGGGATTCCAAACCTGTCAAATATGTGAGTCCTGACAAAATCTAAAAAAAACTTAGCATCGTTAGTTCGTGTGGCTTTCGCCTCAATCCATTTAGACACATAATCAACAGCAAGAAGAATATAAAGATTGCCAAAAGAAGAAGGAAATGGACCCATAAAGTCAATACCCCAAACATAAAAAATTTCACTTACAAGAATATTCGTTAAAGGCATTTGATTCTTATGAGTGATATTACCTGTTCTTTGGCATTTTTCACATGATTTGCAGAAGTGATATGCATCTTTAAAAATAGAAGGCCAATAGAAACCACTTTCAAGTACCTTGTGGGCTGTTCTTTTTGCTCCAAAATGCCCACCACAAGAATGGGAATGACAAAAAGTGAGAATGGAATGAAATTCATCTTGTGGTACACACCTCCTAACTACTTGATCCGCACACAATTTCCAAAGGTAAGGATCGTCCCAAAAATAATATTTAGCATCAGCTCGTAACTTATCTTTTTGGGGTTTAGACAAACCTGGAGGGAATTCTTTGGTGACTAAATAGTTTACCAAATCAGCATACCATGGTCTTGTAGAGGACTGCAACATATACAACTGCTCATCAGGGAATGTCTCTCTTATTGTTTCGATCTGTATATCCTCAGTCCTCAGTCGGCTCAAGTGATCAGCCACATGGTTTTCAACACCTTTTTTGTCTTTGATCTCAAGATCGAATTCTTGTAAAAGCAAGATCCACCTAATCAGTCTTGGTTTGGACTCCTTCTTCTTTAAAAGATACCTGAGAGCTGCATGGTTAGTAAAAACAATGACTTTTATACCAAGTAGATATGACCTGAATTTTTCAAGAGCAAACACCACTGCAAATAGTTCCTTTTCAGTTGTATGGTAATTGCATTGTGCTCCATCCAACATACGAGAAGCATAGGCGATAACATGCAAATTATTTCCACTTCTTTGCCCAAGCACAGCTCCTACTGCATAGTCACTCGCATCACACATTATCTCAAAAGGTTCATCCCAATTTGGTGGTTGGATGATAGGGGAAGATGTGACACGTCTCTTAAGCTCATCATGGGCATCTTTACATGCTTGATCAAACACAAAATCCACTTATTTGGCTAATAGTTTGCACAAGGGTGCCGTAATCTTCGAGAAATCTTTGATAAAGCGTCGATAGAAACCTGCATGGCCTAGAAAAGAACGAACTTCCCTCACGCATGAGGGGTAAGGCAATGATGAAATAACATCTATTTTAGCTTTATCAACCTCTAATCCACGTGAAGACACAACATGCCCAAGAACTATTCCTTGTTCTACCATAAAATAACACTTTTCATAGTTCAAGACAAGGTTAGTTTCAATGCACTTTTTCAAGATCAAAGATAAATTTTCTAGACATCTATCAAAAGAATCACCATACACCGTGAAATCATCCATAAAAACCTCGATTATTCTTTCAACATAGTCAGAAAAAATACTCATCATGCATCTTTGAAAAGTTGCAGGAGCATTATAGAGACCAAAAGGCATTCTCCTATATGCATATGTACCAAATGGACATGTAAACGTAGTCTTTTCTTGATCCTCAGGATTAATAATAATCTGATTGTATCCACTATATCCATCAAGAAAGCAATAAAAAGACTTACCTGCTAGGCGTTCAAGCATTTGATCCATGAATGGTAATGGGAAATGATCTTTGCATGTAGAAAGATTGAGCTTTCTGTAATCAACACACATTCTCCATCCACTCGAGATACGAGTAGGAATGAGCTCATCATTTTTGTTTTTCACCAACGTGATTCCGGTCTTTTTGGGCACCACATGGATTGGCGCGACCCATTTACTATCAGTGATGGGGTAAATGACTCCTGCATCTAACAGTTTCAAAATTTCAGCTTTCACTACCTCCATCATAGGCGGGTTCAACCTCCTTTGCATTTCCCTTGTTGGTTTTGTGTTGTCCTCTAATAGTATGTTATGCATACATATTGAGGGACTAATGCCCTTGATGTCGGCTAAAGTCCATCCAATGGCCGTCTTGTGATCGCACAACAACTTCACAAGTTTTTCGTCTTGCATACTTGGCAAACCTTTTGCTATGATAACGGGAAGTGTATTGTTGTCGCCAATGAATACATACTTCAAATTATCGGGCAAAGGTTTTAATTCTAACTCGGGAGCCTATAAAATAGATGGCAAAAGCTTTTTATGTGAGAGTACTAAATCAACAAAGACATTACCATGGGGAACGGTTTGCAAAGCTTGTAAGGCCAATATTGATTCGTGCACGTTTTGGGGAACACACACGTGCCTCTCCATCTCTTCTATCTTGGTGAAATCATAGCCATAGCTTAAAGCTATGCTTAATCCGTCTTCGCAATCAAAATCACAAACTTGCTGCACACACTTATCAATTTGATCATAGCATGTGATAGAATAAACATTGCTATAAGGATATTTCATTGCATCATGAAAATTGAATTCAATTTTTTCATCTCCTACCTCCATAGACAAGGTATCCTTACCACAATCAATCTTTGTGTTGGCGGTTTTCAAGAATGGTCTCCCAAACAATATAGAAGAGTGCTAGTTGATGAATCACAAGAATCATGTTCCATATCAAGAATATAAAAATCACATGGAATAACCAAACTATCAATCTTGACTAGGACATCTTCTATCACACCAAGTGGGTAAACAAAACTACGATCCGCAAGTTGTATTACAATGCTAGTTTTATTCAAAGGCTCAAGACTAAGAGAATCATAAACATGTTTGGGCATAACACTAATGGATGCACCTAAATCGCATAAAGCTCTTTTAAAACTAGCATTACCAATAACACATGGGATAGTAAACGCACCTGGGTCTTTTTGTTTCAAAGGCAGATTCTTTTGAACAACGACAGATACAACTTCACCCATACTTACCGTTTCATGACCTTTCAGTTTGAAAGCTCTCTTGGTAGTACACAACTCCTTCAAGAATTTTGCATATTTGGGAATTTGCTTGATAGCATCAAGCAAAGGAATGTTCAGTTCCACTTTCTTGAAAACCTCTAAGATCTCTTTTTCTTTGTCTTCTTTCTTTGACCTAGAAGAACTCACAGGAAAGGGTGGATTTGTTTTAAAACTAGAATTAATTGAGTGAAAAGTTACCTTTGGAGTGTTTGTCTTTGTTTCTTTTTGTGGAGGAGGATGTTCTTTCTTTGTACTCAATTCAGTTTCTATCTCTTCTTCCTCCTCCATCTCAATTTGTTTCAACTTTTTCTCTTCAAGTTCTTTCCCAGTTCGCAGCATGATAGCATTAACATTCTCTTTTGGATTCAATGCTTGGGAGGGCAACTTTCCATTTATTTGTGCTTCCAATTTCCCTACAGTTGAAGCTACTTGCCCCATTTGCTTTTCCAAGTTGTGAATACTTGACCTTGTTTCCTGTTGAAAAGACATGACATTTTGTTGCAAGGTAACAGTATTAGAAGCCAAAGTTTTCATCATCTCACGAAGATCATCATTGGATGATGACCCCATAGCATTGGAGTTTGTGAATGGAGCAGGTTGTCTTGCTTGATAATTTTGTTGGGGCTGAAATCCATGTGGATGAAACTGTCGGCCTGGATTGCCTTGTTGGGATGGGTTGCTGTAGCGTAAGTTGGGATGATCTATCCATCCAGGATTGTACGTGTTGGAAAAGGGATCATATTTACGCTGGGGCTGTCTGTTGAATGCTCCATCAATTGCATGAGCTTGTTCAATGTAATCTTCTTGCATTGTTGGGCACATATCCGAAGCATGTCCTTGTAAGGAGCATATGTTACAAACTTTCACCTGCTGCACATTTCCACAAGCCAAAGAACGCACAAGAGAAGTAAGATCATTAACTTTATTTTCAAGGTTAGAAATACTTACCTCATTTACTCGTTTGTTGGAGAGGTCTCCACGAGTGCCAAACTGTTTTGAGTTGGCTGCCATGTTTGAGATCAATTGGCGTGCAGCCTCGGGTGTCTTATCCACCAATGCGCCTCCACTTGCAGCATCAATGATACTACGGTCAGTAGGCATCAATCCTTCATAGAAATATTGAATGAGCAGCTGATCGGGTATTTGATGATGAGGGCATTGAATACATAGTTGCTCAAATCTTTCCCAATACTCGGAAAGTGTCTCTCCATGAGATTGTTGAATCCCACATATTTCTTTCCTTATATTGGCAACTCGAGATGCTGGAAAATATTTTTCCAGGAAAATCTTCTTCATAGCATTCCAAGTTCCAACAGATCCTGGGAGAATAGAGAAAAGCCATGCCTTTGCTGCCCCCTTCAAAGAGAAAGGGAAAACTTTCAACTTAACTTGTTCTTCATCAACTCCATTTGGTTTCATGCCAACACAAACCATATGGAACTCCTTGAGATGAGTATGAGGATCTTCTCCTGCAAAACCATTAAATGTTGGTAACAAATGTATAAAACCAGATTTGAGCTCAAGGTTTACATTATTGTCAATGTTTATGCACAATGGTTGATTTTCCACGTTAGGAGCAGCAAGCTCCTTGAGAGTTTGTTGTCGTGCAATAGCCATGGTGTTGAGACGAGCTTCCATTCTCAACCTGCGTAAAGTGCTTTCTATTTCAAGATCAATCTGCACTTGAATTTGATTAGTAGAACGGGTCACAGGCATAAATTCTTAAGAAAACTCAAAAGAAAGTACCCATACAAGAGATCGAACACAATGCAAATTGTACGAAAATTTTACGGTAAAAACCTAAAACTGCCTAAAAACACTAGAAAACAGAGGAATTTGGCCTCAATAAGGTGGGGCTAGTGATTTATCACTAGTTATGTTCAGAACGTCCTTTTCCTGCAGCAAACAAAAGATCGATACCTAATTCCACAAAAAACTCTGTTTTGAACAGTACCGTTGCCGCAAGTGAACAGTACCGTCGCAAGCAAAAATTCTGTTTCTTTTTTTTTTCTTGAATCAAAGAAAATAAAAATAACAGTACAAGCACAACAATCAACTAAAATTACCTCCCCGGCAACGGCGCCAAAATTTGTTGCGATGTCGCAGTTGCACAAATTAATTACCCTAGCTTAAAACACACAAGATAATATAAAGCAAGCAAGGAGTCGATCCCACGAGGAAGTTTCAAGTCAGATTTTTATGTTGCATGTTATGTGATTGGGGGGATTTGGTTTGTGATTATCTAAACTATGGCAGCAATTAAACTAGCAAACAAAATCAATTAAAATCGAAACTTATCAAGAAAACAAACCTTGGTCACAAGCATACATCCACCTACGGAAATTAGAACCGATCCTTGAAACAAAAAATGCAATTTATGTTATGAAATTTTATCTTTTCTTAACGTGATTAATTAACGGATCCGCCGTATAACTATTCCAAACCAACAAACAATCAAAGTGTCCGCACTAATGATTCAAT
Organism: Salix purpurea; assembly: GCA_027405865.1. Lineage (NCBI taxonomy): Eukaryota > Viridiplantae > Streptophyta > Magnoliopsida > Malpighiales > Salicaceae > Salix > Salix purpurea. The sequence continues at coordinate 13,835,899 of CM050333.1, forward strand.
TTAATGGTAGCTTTAAGAACTAGATAATTTCATCAAGATTAACATACTAGTTGTCCGCAACTTATGTCAATTTATTCAAATGTTCTCCCTAAGTTCAATAATGTAGTTCCGCCACAATTATCAAGCTTAGATGCTTCACAAGTTCATATATCACAACTCCGGTTTTGATATTAAACTTAGCAATAGATTGTTCACAACAATAACTTAGAGTTCGCTCTAGCAATCATCAACAACAATCATAGAAAATATTTATAGGAAAACAATCATACGCATTCATAACATAAACTGAAAATAGAAGGAAGAATAAATCTCACGGTTCTTGAAATCCGAAGGTTTTTGTGTCCTTGCAACCAAGGAAAGAGCTTAGCCTTGCATGTTTGTTGAACAACTAAATAAAAAAATGAAAGAACACATGATTTAGGGTTTGGAGGAGGAAGATTTTGTGTTTTCTTTTGTGCTGGCCGCCACTTCCTTGCCCCTCTTCTCCTTTATATATGCTTAGAAACCCTAGTGTCTATTTTACAAAATAGTCCTTCCTTAAGTTGGCAGAATTTAGTTGTCCCTTGTAAAATTCATATCTACTTCATATCACATCGTTGTGAGCTGAAATTTGGAGCGTGTATAGGCCTTTGAGTCCGGAATCCATTAAAATTGAGTTTGCATCAATTGGACTTCTGTAGCTCCAGATATTAAATTTTGAATGGCCAAAGGTCAACACTGGCAGAATGCGAGATTTGACTTTGCAGGATGCGATTTCCATGATCTTTCTCCTTTTATTTTTCTTGCAATACATTTCCAGAAAGGTATGGATGTTAGCTTTTCAGTTCCACTGGAATCACTACATTTCGATCTCTAGAACTCACGCTCTGCACAAAACATCGACTGAACGTCAAATCTGCCAATTACCTCCAATTTACTCCTTTCTGCATCTTTCATCCAAAAATGCCTTCAAAACATAAAACAAAGAATATCAAGGCATTTTATACACAAAACATATGCAAAACACTACGTAAATATGGATGTAATTATCAAATAATATGGTCGCATCAATCCGCATTTGACGCCCAATTCCACTGTGGACTAGGGTGCGTGATCTGCTATTAACCAATGTATGCAAATGGGATTGTCAGAATAAAAGAATGGTAGAGGCTACCGCGTCAATTGCAGCAGACCATGTATTTTATTGTAGTTGTGAGAGTAGAGGGATGGTTGACGCTGCTACGTGAAAATTACACCGCGTAGTAGGCTGCTGTTTTCAACGACTTTAACGCTGCATGAATTACACTGTAGAGCGAGGAACAATTTAACACTGCGTGATTTGTAATTTAAGGCAGTGCCCTGCCTTTTCTAATTTCCACATTTCGCGCTGGCATCGTGTGTGCACTGCTGTTCCTGCACATTCGGAACCTCAAACAAAGAGTCTCACGCTGCGTGAAGTGCACTGCCAAACAAAGCAACAATAAAAGCTACGTGATTTCCATTTTGAGACAGTGCAGTGCCTTATTAAATTTTCGCGTTTGACGCCGACCTGACGCACGGACTGCTGTTTCTGCAATTTCAAAACCTCTGCTTCTGCCAATTCAAAATCTCCAAACAGAGGCTCACGCTACGTGAAGTGCACTGTCAAATGAAAAAAATATTAAAATTGTGCTAGTTGTAATTTAAGGCAGTGCACTGCCATTTTAAATCTCCACATTTCACACAGCAAAATCAAAAGATGAAAAATATATTAAAGTTGCGTTATGTTTTAATTTAGGACACTGCACTGCCATTTTGAATATCCGCATTTGACGCCCAGTTCCACTGTGGACCGGGGTGCGTGATCTGATGTTAACCAATGTATGCAATGGGATTGTGACAATAGAAGAGTGGTTGAGGCTTCCGTGTCGATTGCAATTGCAGCAGACCATGTATTTTATTGTGGTTGTGAGAGTAGAGGGATGGTTGGCGCTGCTGCGTGGAAATTACACCGCGGAGTAGGCTCCTGTTTTCAACGACTTTAACGCTGCGTGAAGTACACTATAGAGCGAGAAACAATTTAACGCTGCGTGATTTGTAATTTAATGTAGTGCGCTGCACTTTCTAATTTCCACATTTCGCGCTGGCATCGTGCGTGCACTGCTGTTCCTGCACATTCGGAACCTGAAACAAAGAGTCTCACGCTGCGTGAAGTGCACTGCCAAACAAAGCAAAAATAAAAGCTGCGTGATTTCAAATTTGAGACAACGCACTGCCTTATTAAATTTTCGCGTTTGACACCGACCTGACGCACGGACTGCTGTTTCTGCAATTTCAAAACCTCTACTTCTGCCAATTCAAAATCTCCAAACACAGGCTCACACATGACGTGCACTGTTTAAAAGAAAAAAATATTAATACTGTGCTAGTTGTAATTTAAGGTAGTGCACTACCATTTTAAATCTCCACATTTCACGCTGCAAATTCAAAAGACGAAAAAAATATTGAAGCTGCGTTATGTTCTAATTTAGGACACTGCACTTCCATTTTGAATCTCCGCATTTGACGCCCAGTTCCACGTTGGACCGGGGTGCGTGATCTGCTGTTAACCAATGTATGCAAATGGGATTGTGAGAATAGAAGAATGGTTGAGGCTGGTGCGTCGATTGCAATTGCAGCAGACCATGCATTTTATTGTGGTTGTGAGAGTACAGGGATGGTTGACGCTGCTGCGTGGAAATTACACCGCGGAGTAGCCTGCTGTTTTCAACGACTTTAACGCTGCGTGAATTACACTGTAGAGCGAGAAACAATTTAATGCTGCGTGATATGTAATTTAAGGCAGTGCGCTGCCTTTTCTAATTTCAACATTTCGCGCGGGCATCGTGCCTGCACTGCTGTTTCTGCACATTCGGAACCTCAAACAAAGAGTCCCACGTTGCGTGAGCTGCACTGCCAAACAAAGCAAAAAATAAAGCTGCCTGATTTCCAATTTTAGACATTGCACTGCCTTATTAAATTTTCGCGTTTGACGCCGACCTGACGCACGGACTGCTGCTTCTGGCAATTCAAAATATCCAAACAGAGGCTCACGCTGCATGACGTGCACTGTCAAACGAAAAAAATATTAATACTGCGCTAGTTGCAATTTAAGGCAGTGCACTACCATTTTAAATCTCTACATTTCAAGCTGCAAATTCAAAAGATGAAAAAAATATTAAAGTTGTGTTATGTTTTAATTTAGGACACTGCACTGCCAATTTAAATCTCCGCATTTGACGCCTAGTGCCACTATGGACCGAGGTGCGTGATCTGCTGTTAACCAATGTATGCAATTGGGATTGTGAGAATAGAAGAATGGTTGAGGCTGCTGCTTCGATTGCAATTGCAGCACCATGCACTTTATTGTGGTTGTGAGAGTAGAGGGATGGTTGACGCTGCTGCGTGGAAATTACACCGCGGAGTAAGCTGCTGTTTTCAACGACTTTAACGCTGCGTGAATTACACTGTAGAGCCAAAAACAATTTAACGCTGCGTGATTTGTAATTTAAGGCAGTGCGCTGCCTTTTCTAATTTCCACATTTCACGCAGGCATCGTGCATGCACTACTGTTTCTGCACATTCGGAACCTCAAACAAAGAGTCCCACGCTATGTGAAGTGCACTGCCAAACAAAGCAAAAAATAAAGTTGCGTGATTTCCAATTTGAGACAGTGCATTGCCTTATTAAATTTTCGAGTTTGACGTCGACCTGACGAACGGACTGCTATTTCTGCAATTTCAAAACCTCTGCTTCTACCAATTCAAAATCTCCAAACAGAGACTCACGCTGCGTGACGTGAACTATCAAACGAAAAAAATATTAATACTGCGCTAGTAGGCATTTAAGGTAGTGCACTGCCATTTTAAATCTCCACATTTCACGCTGCAAATTCAAAAGATGAAAAAAATATTAAAGTTGCGTTATGTTTTTACTTAGGACACTGCACTGCACTGTGGACCGGGGTGCGTGATCTGCTATTATCCAATGTATGCAATTGGGATTATGAGAATAGAAGAACGGTTGAGGCTGCTGCGTCGATTGCAATTGCAGCAGACCATGCATTTTATTGTGGTTGTGAGAGTAGAGGGATGGTTGACACTGCTGCGTGGAAATTACACCGCGAAGTAGGCTGCTGTTTTCAGTGACTTCAACGCTGCGTGACTAAAACACTGTAGAGCGAGAAACAATTTAACGCTGCGTGATTTGTAATTTAAGGCAGTGCGCTGCCTTTTCTAATTTCCACATTCGGCGCGGGCATCGTGCATGCACTGCTGTTTCTGCACATTCGGAACTTCAAACAAAGAGTCCCACACTACGTGAAGTGCACTGCCAAACAAAGCAAAAAATAAAGCTGCGTGATTTCCAATTTGAGACAGTGCACTGCCTTCTGAAATTTTTGCGTTTGACGCCGACCTGACCCACGGACTGCTGTTTCTGCAATTTCAAAACCTCTGCTTCTGCCAATTCCAAATCTCCAAACAGAGGCTCACGCTGCGTGAAGTGCAATGTCAGATGAAAAAAATATTAAAACTGCGCTTTTTGCAGTTTAAGGCAGTGCACTGCCATTTTAAATCTCCACATTTCACGCTGCAAATTCAAAAGATGAAAAAAATATTAAAGTTACGTTATGTTTTAACTTAGGACACTGCACTGCCATTTTAAATCTCTGCATGTGACGCATAGTTCCACTGTGGACCGGGGTTCGTGATCTGCTGTTAACCAATGTATGCAATTGGGATTGTGAGAATAGAAGAATGGTTGAGCCTGATGCGTCGATTGCAATTGCAGCAGACCATGCATTTTATTGTGGTTGTGAGAGTAGAGGGATGGTTGACGCTGCTGCGTGGAAATTACACCGCGAAGTAGGCTACTGTTTTCAACGACTTTAACGCTGAGTGAATTACACTGTAGAGCGAGAAACAATTTAACGCTGCGTGATTTGTAATTTAATGCAGTGCGCTGCCTTTTCTAATTTCCACATTTCGCGCTGGCATCGTGCTTGCACTGCTGTTCCTGCACATTGGAAACCTGAAATAAAGAGTCTCACGCTGCGTCAAGTGCACTGCCACACAAAGCAAAAATTAAAGTTGCGTGATTTCAAATTTGAGACAGTGCACTGCCTTATTAAATTTTCGCGTTTGACGCTGACCTGACGCACGGACTGCTGTTTCTGCAATTTCAAAACCTCTGCTTCTGCCAATTCAAAATCTCCAAACAGAGGCTCACGCTGCATGACGTGCACTGTTTAAAAGAAAAAAATATTAATACTGCGCTAGTTGTAATTTAAGGCAGTGCACTGCCATTTTAAATAATAAAGCTGCGTTATGTTCTAATTTAGGACACTGCACTGCCATTTTGAATCTCCGCATTTGACGCCCAGTTCAACCTTGGACCGGGGTGCGTGATCTGCTGTTAACCAATGTATGCAAATGGGATTGTGAGAATAGATGAATGGTTTAGGCTACCGCGTCAATTGCAATTACAGCAGACCATGCATTTTATTGTGGTTGTGAGAGTAGAGAGATGGTTGTCGCTGCTGCGTGGAAATTACACCGCGGAGTAGGCTGCTGTTTTCAAGGACTTTAACTCTGCGTGAATTACACTGTAGAGCGAGAAACAATTTAACGCTGCATGATTTGTAATTTAAGGCAGTGCGCTGCCTTTTCTAATTTCCACATTTCAAGCGGGCATCGTGCCTGCACTGCTGTTTCTGCATATTCGGAACTTCAAACAAGGAGTCCCATGCTGCGTGAGGTGAACTGCCAAACAAAGCAAAAAATAAAGCTGCTTGATTTCCAATTTTAGACAGTGCAGTGCCTTATTAAATTTTCACGTTTGACGCAGACCTGACGCACGGACTGCTGTTTCTGCAATTTCAAAACCGCTGGTTCTGGCACCTCAAAATCTCCAAACAGAGGCTCACGCTGCGTGAAGTGCACTGTTGGAAGAAAAAATATTAAAACTGCGCTATTTGTAATTTAAGGCAGTGCACTGCCATTTTAAATCTCCACATTTCTAGCTGCAAATTGAAAACACGAAAAAAATATTAAAGCTGCGTTATGTTTTAACTTAGGACACTGCACTGCCATTTTAAATCTCCGCATTTGACGCCCAGTTCAACCTTGGACCGGGGTGCGTGATCTGTTATTAACCAATGTATGCAAATGGGATTGTGAGAATAGATGAATGGTTTAGGCTACCGCGTCAATTGCAATTACAGCACACCATGTATTTTATTGTGGTTCTGAGAGTAGAGGGATGGTGGACGCTGCTGCGTGGAAATTACACCGCGGAGTAGGCTGCTATTTTCAACGACTTTAACGCTGCGTGAATTACACTGTAGAGCGAGAAACAATTTAACGCTGCGTGATTTGTTATTTAAGGCAGTGCACTGCCTTTTCTAATTTCCACATTTCGCGCGGGCATCGTGCCTGCACTGCTGTTTCTGCACATTCGGAACCTCAAACAAAGAGTCCCACGTTGCGTGAGGTGCACTGCCAAACAAAGCAAAAAATAAAGCTGCCTGATTTCTAATTTTTGACAGTGCACTGCCTTATTAACTTTTCGCGTTTGACGCCGATCTGACGCACGGACTGCTGTTTCTGCAATTTCAAAACCGCTGCTTCTGGCAATTCAAAATCTCCAAACAGAGGCTCACGCTGCATGACGTGCACTGTCAAACGAAAAAAATATTAATATTGCGCTAGTTGCAATTTAAGGCAGTGCACTGCCATTTTAAATCTCCACATTTCAAGCTGCAAATTCAAAAGATGAAAAAAATATTAAAGCTGCGTTATGTTTTAATTTAGGACACTACACTGCCATTTTAAATCTCCGCATTTGACGCCCAGTTCAACCTTGGACCGGGGTGCGTGATCTGCTGTTAACCAATGTATGCAAATGGGATTGTGAGAATAGATGAATGGTTTAGGCTACCGCGTCAATTGCAATTACAGCAGACCATGCATTTTATTGTGGTTGTGAGAGTAGAGAGATGGTTGTCGTTGCTGCGTGGAAATTACACCGCGGAGTAGGCTGCTGTTTTCAACGACTTTAACGCTGCGTGAATTACACTATAGAGCGAGAAACAATTTAACGATGCGTGATTTGTAATTTAAGGCAGTGCGCTGCCTTTTCTAATTTCCACATTTCGCGCGGGCATCGTGCCTGCACTGTTGTTTCTGCACATTCGGAACCTCAAACAACGAGTCCCACGTTGCGTGAGGTGCACTGCCAAACAAAGCAAAAAATAAAGCTGCTTGATTTCCAATTTTAGACAGTGCACTGCCTTATTAAATTTTCGCATTTGATGCCGACCTGACGCACGGACTGCTGTTTCTGCAATTTCAAAACCGCTGCTACTGGCAATTCAAAATCTCCAAACAGAGGCTCACGCTGCATGACGTGCACTGTCAAATGAAAAAATTATTAATACTGCGCTAGTTGCAATTTAAGGCAGTGCACTGCCATTTTAAATCTTCACATTTCAAGGGGCAAATTCAAAAGACGAAAAAAATATTAAAGCTGCGTTATGTTTTAATTTAGGACACTGCACTGCCATTTTAAATCTCCGCATTTGACGCCCAGATCCACTGTGGACCGGGGTGCGTGATATGCTGTTAACCAATGTATGCAATTGGGATTGTGAGAATAGAAGAATGGTTGAGGCTGCTGCGTCGATTGCAATTGCAGCAGACCATGCATTTTATTGTGGTTGTGAGAGTAGGAGGATGGTTGACGCTGCTGCGTGGAAATTACATCGCGGAGTAGGCTGCTGTTTTCAACGACATTAACGCTGCGTCAATTACACTGTAGAACGAGAAACAATTTAACGCTGCGTGATTTGTAGTTTAAGGCAGTGCGCTGCCTTTTCTAATTTCCACATTTCGCTTGGGCATCGTTCATGCATTGCTGTTTCTGCACATTCGGAACCTCAAACAAAGAGTCCGACGCTGCGTGAAGTGCACTGCCAAACAAAGCAAAAAATAAAGCTGCCTGATTTCCAATTTTAGACAGTGCACTGCCTTATTAAATTTTCGCGTTTGACGCCGACCTAACGCACGGAATGCTGTTTCTACAATTTCATAACCTCTGCTCCTGCCAATTCCAAATCTCTAAACAGAGGCTCACGCTACGTGAAGTGCATTGTCAGATGAAAAAAATATTAAAACTGCGTTTTTTGCAATTTAAGGCAGTGCACTGCCATTTTAAATCTCCACATTTCAAGCTACAAATTCAAAAGACGAAAAAAATATTAAAGCTATGTTATGTTTTAATTTAGGACACTGCACTGCCATTTTAAATCTCCGCATTTGACGCCCAGTTCCACTATGGACCGGGGTGCGTGATCTGCTGTTAACCAATGTATGCAATTGGGATTGTGAGAATAGAAGAATGGTTGAGGCTGCTGCGTCGATTGCAATTGCAGCACCATGCACTTTATTGGGGTTATGAGAGTAGAGGGATGGTTGACGCTGCTGCGTGGAAATTACACCGCGGAGTAGGCTGCTGTTTTCAACGACTTTAACGCTGCGTGAATTACACTGTAGAGCGAGAAACAATTTAACGCTGCGTGATTTGTAATTTAAGGCAGTGCGCTGCCTTTCCTAATTTCCACTTTTCACGCGGGCATCGTGCATGCACTACTGTTTCTGCACATTCGGAACCTCAAACAAAGAGTCCCACGCTGCGTGAAGTGCACTGCCAAACAAAGTAAAAAATAAAGCTGCGTGATTTCCAATTTGAGACAGTGCATTGCCTTATTAAATTTTTGAGTTTGACGCCGACCTGACAAACGGACTGCTATTTCTGCAATTTCAAAACCTCTGCTTCTACCAATTCAAAATCTCCAAACAGAGACTCACGCTACGTGACGTGAACTATCAAACAAAAAAAATATTAATACTGCGCTAGTTGGCATTTAAGGCAGTGCACTGCCATTTTAAATCTCCACATTTCACGCTGCAAATTTAAAAGACGAAAAAAATATTAAAGCTGCGTTATGTTCTAATTTAGGACACTGCACTACCATTTTGAATCTCCGCATTTGACGCCCAGTTCCACCTTGGACCGGGGTGCGTGATCTGCTGTTAACCAATGTATGCAAATGGGATTGTGAGAATAGAAGAATGGTTGAGGCTACCGCGTCAATTGCAATTACAGCACACCATGTATTTTATTGTGGCTGTGAGAGTAGAGGGATGGTGGACGCTGCTGCGTGGAAATTACACCGCGTAGTAGACTGCTGTTTTCAACGACTTTAACGCTGCGTATTTACACTGTAGAGCGAAAAACAATTTAACGCTGCGTGATTTATAATTTAAGGCAGTGCGCTGCCTTTTCTAATTTCCACATTTCGCGCGGGCATCGTGCATGCAAGGCTGTTTCTGCACATTCGGAACCTCAAACAAAGAGTCCCACGCTGCGTGAGGTGCACTACCAAACAAAGAAAAAAATAAAGCTGCCTGATTTCCAATTTTAGACAGTGCACTGCCATATTAAATTTTCGCGTTTGACGCCGACCTGACGCACGGACTGCTGTTTCTGCAATTTCAAAACCGCTGCTTCTGGCAATTCAAAATCTCAAAACAGAGGCTCACGCTGCATGACGTGCACTGTCAAACGAAAAAAATATTAATACTGCGCTAGTTGGCATTTAAGGCAGTGCACTGCCATTTTAAATCTCCACATTTCACGCTGCAAATTTAAAAGATGAAAAAATTATTAAAGCTGCGTTATGTTCTAATTTAGGACACTGCACTGCCATTTTGAATCTCCGCATTTGACGCCCAGTTCCACTGTGGACCGGGGTGCGTGATCTGCTGTTATCCAATGTATGTAATTGGGATTGTGAGAATAGAAGAACGGTTGAGGCTGCTGCGTCGATTCCAATTGCAGCAGACCATGCATTTTATTGTGGTTGTGAGAGTAGAGGGATGGTTGACGCTGCTGCGTGGAAGTTCACCGCGGAGTAGGCTGCTGTTTTCAACGACTTTAACGTTGCGTGAATTACACTGTAGAGCGAGAAACAATTTAACGCTGCGTGATTTGTAATTTAAGGCAGTGCGCTGCCTTTTCTAATTTCCACATTTCGCACGGGCATCGTGCATGCACTGCTGTTTCTGCACATTCAAAACCTCAAACAAAGAGTCCCACGCTGCGTGAAGTGCACTGCCAAACAAAGCAAAAAATAAAGCTGCGTGATTTCCAATATGAGACATTGCACCGCCTAATTAAATTTTCGCGTTTGACGCCGACCTGACGCACGGACTGCTGTTTCTGCAATTTCAAAACCTTTGCTTTTGCCAATTCCAAATCTCCAAACAGAGGCTCACGCTGCGTGAAGTGTACTGTCAGACAAAAAAATATTAAAACTGCGCTTTTTGCAATTTAAGGGAGTGCACTGCCATTTTAAATCTCCACATTTCACGCTGCAAATTCAAAAGACGAAAATAATATTAAAGTTGTGTTATGTTTTAACTTAGGACACTGCACTGCCATTTTAAATCTCCGCATTTGACGCCCAGTTCCACTATGGACCGGGGTACGTGATCTGCTGTCAACCAATGTATGCAATTGGGATTGTGAGAATAGAAGAATGGTTGAGGCTGCTCCGTCGATTGCAATTGTAGCAGACCATGCATTTTATTGTGGTTGTGAGAGTAGAGGGATGTTGACGCTGCTGCATGGAAATTACACCGCGGAGTAGGCTGCTGTTTTCAACGACTTTAACGTTGCGTGAATTAAACTGTAGAGCGAGAAACAATTTAACGCTCCGTGATTTGTAATTTAAGGCAGTGCGCTGCCTTTTCTAATTTCCACATTTCGCACGGGCATCGTGCTTGCACTGCTGTTTCTGCACATTAAGAACCTCAAACAAAGAGTCCCACGCTGCGTGAAGTGCACTGCTAAACAAAGCAAAAAATAAAGTTCCGTGATTTCCAATTTGAGACAGTGCACTGCCTTATTAAATTTTCGTGTTTGACGCCGACCTGACGCACAGACTGTTGTTTCTGCAATTTCAAAACCTGTGCTTCTGTAAATTCCAAATCTCCAAACAGAGGCTCACGCTGCGTGAAGTGCACTGCCGACGAAAAAATATTAAAACTGTGTTTTTTGAAATTTAAGGCAGTGCACTGCCATTTTAAATCTCCACATTTCACTCTGCAAATTCAAAAGACAAAAAAATATTAAAGCTGCGTTATGTTTTAAACTAGGACACTGCACTGCCATTTAAAATCTCCGCATTTGACGCCCAGTTCCACTGTGGACCGGGGTGCGTGATCTGCTGTTAACCAATGTATGCAATTGGGATTGTGAGAATAGAAGAATGGTTGAGGCTGTTGCTTCGATTGCAATTGTAGCAGACCATGCATTTTATTGTGGTTGTGAGAGTAGAGGGATGGTTGACGCTGCTGCGTGGAAATTAATTCGCAGAGTAGGCTGCTGTTTTCAACGACTTTAACGCTACGTCAATTACACTGTAGAGCGAGAAACAATTTAACGCTCCGTGATTTGTAATTTAAGGCATTGCGCTGCCTTTTCTAATTTCCACATTTCGCACGGGCATCGTGCATGCATTGCTGTTTCTGCACATTCAGAACCTTAAACCAATAGTCTCACGCTGCGTGAAGTGCACTGCCAAACAAAGCAAAAAATAAAGTTGCGTGATTTCCAATTTGAGACAGTGCACTCCCTTATTAAATTTTCGCGTTTGACGCCGACCTTACGCACGGACTGCTGTTTTTGCAATTTCAAAACCTGTGCTTCTGCCAATTCCAAATCTCCAAACAGAGGCTCACGCTGCGTGAAGTGCAATGTCGATGAAAAAATATTAAAATTGCGCTTATTGCAATTTAAGGCAGTGCACTACCATTTTAAATCTCCACATTTCACGCTGCAAATTCAAAAGAAAAAAAAATATTAAAGCTGCGTTATGTTTTAATTTAGGACACTGCACTGCCATTTTAAATCTCCGCATTTGACGCCCAGTTCCACTCTGGACCGGGGTGCGTGATCTGCTTTTAACCAATGTATGAAATTGGGATTGTGAGAATAGAAGCATGGTTGAGGCTGCTGCGTCGATTGCAATTGCAGCAGACCATGCATTTTATTGTGGTTGTGAGAGTAGAGGGATGGTTGACGCTGCTGCGTGGAAATTACACCTCGGAGTAGGCTGCTGTTTTCAACGACTTTAACGCTGCGTGAATTACACTGTAGAGCGAGAAACAATTTAACGCTGCGTGATTTGTAATTTAAGGCAGTGCACTGCCTTTTCTAATTTCCACATTTCGCGCGGGCATCGTGCATGCACTCCTGTTTCTGCACATTCGGAACCTCAAACAAAGAGTCCCACACTGCGTGAAGTGCACTACCAAAAAAAGCAAAAAATAAAGCTTCGTGAATATGAATTTGAGACAGTGCACTACCTTATTAAATTTTCGCGTTTGACGCCGACCTGACGCACGGACTGCTGTTTCTGCAATTTCAAAACCTGTGCTTCTGCAAATTCCAAATCTCCAAACAGAGGCTCACGCTGCGTGAAGTGCACTGTCGATGAAAAAATATTAAAACTGCCTTTTTCAAAATTTAAGGCAGTGCACTGCCATTTTAAATCTCCACATTTCACGCTGCAAATTCAAAAGACAAAAAAATATTAAAGCTGCGTTATGTTTTAAATTAGGACACTGCACTGCCATTTTAAATCTCCGCATTTGACGCCCAGTTCCACTATGGACCGGGGTGCGTGATCTGCTTTTAACCAATGTATGAAATTGGGATTGTGAGAATAGAAGCATGGTTGAGGCTGCTGCGTCGATTGCAATTGCAGCAGACCATTCATTTTATTGTGGTTGTGAGAGTAGAGGGATGGTTGACGCTGCTGCGTGGAAATTACACCTCGGAGTAGGCTGTTGTTTTTAACGACTTTAACGCTGCATCAATTACACTGTAGAGCGAGAAACAATTTAACGCTGCGTTATTTGTAATTTAGGGAATTGCGCTGCCTTTTCTAATTTCCACATTTCGCGCGAGCATCGTGCACGCACTGCTGTTTCTGCACATTCGGAACCTCAAACCAATAGTCTCACGCTGCGTGAAGTGCACTGCCAAACAAAGCAAAAAATAAAGCTGCGTGATTTCCAATTTGAGACAGTGCACTGCCTTATTAAATTTTCACGTTTGACGCCGACCTGGCGCACGGACTGCTGTTTCTGCAATTTCAAAACCTGTGCTTCTGCAAATTCCAAATCTCCAAACAGAGGCTCACGCTGCGTGAAGTGCAATGTCGATGAAAAAATATTAAAACTGCGTTTTTTGAAATTTAAGCAGTGCACTGCCATTTTAAATCTCCACATTTCACGCTGCAAATTCAAAAGACAAAAAAATATTAAAGCTGCGTTATGTTTTAATTTAGGACACTGCACTGCCATTTTAAAGCTCCGCATTTGACGCCCAGTTCCACTGTGGACCGGGGTGCGTGATCTGTTGTTAACCAATGTATGCAATTGGGGTTGTGAGAATAGAAGACTGGTTGAGGCTGTTGCTTCGATTGCAATTGTAGCAGACCATGCATTTTATTGTGGTTGTGAGAGTAGAGGGATGGTTGACGCTGCTGCGTGGAAATTACACCGTGGAGGAGGTTGCTGTTTTCTACGACTTTAACGCTTCGTGAATTACACTGTAGAGCGAGAAACAATTTAACGCTGCGTGATTTGTAATTTAAGGCAGTGCGCTGCCTTTTCTAATTTCCACATTTCGCGCGGGCATTTTAAATCTCCGCATTTGACGCCCAGTTCTACTGTGGACCGGGGTGCGTGATCTGCTGTTAACCAATGTATGCAATTGGGATTGTGAGAATAGAAGAATGGTTGAGGTTGTTGCTTCGATTGCAATTGCAGCAGACCATGCATTTTATTGTGGTTGTGAGAGTAGAGGGATGGTTGACGTTGCTGCGTGGAAATTACACCGCGGAGTAGGCTGCTGTTTTCAACGACTTTAACGCTGCGTGAATTACACTGTAGAGCGAGAAACAATTTAACGCTGCGTGATTTGTAATTTAAGGCAGTGCGCTGCCTTTTCTAATTTCCACATTTCGCGCGGGCATCGTGCAAGCACTGCTGTTTCTGCACATTTGGAACCTCAAACAAAGAGTCCCACGTTGCATGAGGTGCACTGCCAAACAAAGCAAAAAATAAAGCTGCGTGATTTCCAATTTGAGACAGTGCACTGCCTTATTAAATTTTCGCGTTTGACGCCGACGTGGCGCACGGACTGCTGTTTCTGCAATTTCAAAACCTGTACTTCTGCAAATTCCAAATCTCCAAACAGAGGCTCACGCTGCGTGAAGTGCACTGTCGATGAAAAAATATTAAAACTGTGTTTTTTGAAATTTAAGGCAGTGCACTGCCATTTTAAATCTCCACATTTCACTCTGCAAATTCAAAAGACAAAAAAATATTAAAGCTGCGTTATGTTTTAATTTAGGACACTGCACTCTCATTTTAAATCTCCGCATTTGACGCCCAGTTCCACTCTGGACCGGGGTGCGTGATCTGCTTTTAACCAATGTATGAAATTGGGATTGTGAGAATAGAAGCATGGTTGAGGCTGCTGCGTCGATTGCAATTGCAGCAGACCATGCATTTTACTGTGGTTGTGAGAGTAGAGGGATGGTTGACGCTGCTGCGTGGAAATTACACCTCGGAGTAGGCTGCTGTTTTTAACGACTTTAACGCTGCGTCAATTACACTGTAGAGCGAGAAACAATTTAACGCTGCGTTATTTGTAATTTAAGGCAGTGCGCTGCCTTTTCTAATTTCCATATTTCGCGCGGGCATCGTGCATGCACTGCTGTTTCTGCACATTTGGAACCTCAAACAAAGAGTCCCACGCTGCGTGAAGTGCACTGCCAAACAAAGCAACAAATAAAGCTTCGTGAATATGAATTTGAGACAGTGCACTGCCTTATTAAATTTTCACGTTTGACGCCGACCTGGCGCACGGACTGCTGTTTCTGCAATTTCAAAACCTGTGCTTCTGCAAATTCCAAATCTCCAAACAGAGGCTCACGCTGCGTGAAGTGCAATGTCGATGAAAAAATATTAAAACTGCGTTTTTTGAAATTTAAGGCACTGCACTACCATTTTAAATCTCCACATTTCACGCTGCAAATTCAAAAGACAAAAAAATATTAAAGCTGCGTTATGTTTTAATTTAGGACACTGCACTGCCATTTTAAATCTCCGCATTTGACGCCCAGTTCCACTCTGGACCGGGGTGCGTGATCTGCTTTTAACCAATGTATGAAATTGGGATTGTGAGAATAGAAGCATGGTTGAGGCTGCTGCGTCGATTGCAATTGCAGCAGACCATGCATTTTATTGTGGTTGTGAGAGTAGAGGGATGGTTGACGCTGCTGCGTGGAAAGTACACCTCGGAGTAGGCTGCTGTTTTTAACGACTTTAACGCTGCGTCAATTACACTGTAGAGCGAGAAACAATTTAACGCTGCGTGATTTGTAATTTAAGGCAGTGCGCTGCCTTTTCTAATTTCCATATTTCACGCGGGCATCGTGCATGCACTGCTGTTTCTGCACATTTGGAACCTCAAACAAAGAGTCCCACGCTGCGTGAAGTGCACTGCCAAACAAAGCAAAAAATAAAGCTGCGTGATTTCCAATTTGAGACAGTGCACTACCTTATTAAATTTTCACGTTTGATGCCGACCTGGCGCACGGACTGCTGTTTCTGCAATTTCAAAACCTGTGCTTCTGCAAATTCCAAATCTCCAAACAGAGGCTCACGCTGCGTGAAGTGCAATGTCGATGAAAAAATATTAAAACTCCGTTTTTTGAAATTTAAGGCAGTGCACTGCCATTTTAAATCTCCACATTTCACGCTGCAAATTCAAAAGACAAAAAATATTAAAGCTGCGTTATGTTTTAAATTAGGACACTGCACTGCCATTTTAAATCTCCGCATTTGACGCCCAGTTCCACTGTGGACCGGGGTGTGTGATCTGCTTTTAACCAATGTATGAAATTGGGATTGTGAGAATAGAATCATGGTTGAGGCTGCTGCATCGATTGCAATTGCAGCAAACCATGCATTTTATTGTGGTTGTGAGAGTAGAGGGATGGTTGACGCTGCTGCATGGAAATTACACCTCGGAGTAGGCTGCTGTTTTTAACGACTTTAACGCTGCGTCAATTACACTGTAGAGCGAGAAACAATTTAACGCTGCGTTATTTGTAATTTAAGGCAGTGCGCTGCCTTTTCTAATTTCCATATTTCGCGCGGGCATCGTGCATGCACTCCTGTTTCTGCACATTCGGAACCTCAAACAAAGAGTCCCACACTGCGTGAAGTGCACTACCAAACAAAGCAAAAAATAAAGCTTCGTGAATATGAATTTGAGACAGTGCACTACCTTATTAAATTTTCGCGTTTGACGCCGACCTGACGCACGGACTGCTGTTTCTGCAATTTCAAAGCCTGTGCTTCTGCAAATTCCAAATCTCCAAACAGAGGCTCACGCTGCGTGAAGTGCACTATCGATGAAAAAATATTAAAACTGCTTTTTTTGAAATTTAAGGCAGTGCACTGCCATTTTAAATCTCCACATTTCACTCTGCAAATTCAAAAGACAAAAAAATATTAAAGCTGCGTTATGTTTTAATTTAGGACACTGCACTGCCATTTTAAATCTCCACATTTGACGCCCAGTTCCACTCTGGACCGGGGTGCGTGATCTGCTTTTAACCAATGTATGAAATTGGGATTGTGAGAATAGAAGCATGGTTGAGGCTGCTGCGTCGATTGCAATTGCAGCAGACCATGCATTTTATTGTGGTTGTGAGAGTAGAGGGATGGTTGACGCTGCTGCGTGGAAATTACACCTCGGAGTAGGCTGCTGTTTTTAACGACTTTAACGCTGCGTCAATTACACTGTAGAGCGAGAAACAATTTAACGCTGCGTTATTTGTAATTTAAGGCAGTGCACTGCCTTTTCTAATTTCCATATTTCGCGCGGGCATCGTGCATGCACTGCTGTTTCTGCACATTTGGAACCTCAAACAAAGAGTCCCACGCTGCGTGAAGTGCACTGCCAAACAAAGCAACAAATAAAGCTTCGTGAATATGAATTTGAGACAGTGCACTGCCTTATTAAATTTTCACGTTTGACGCCGACCTGTCGCACGGACTGCTGTTTCTGCAATTTCAAAACCTGTGCTTCTGCAAATTCCAAATCTCCAAACAGAGGCTCACGCTGCGTGAAGTGCAATGTCGATGAAAAAATATTAAAACTGCGTTTTTTGAAATTTAAGGCACTGCACTGCCATTTTAAATCTCCACATTTCACGCTGCAAATTCAAAAGACAAAAAAATATTAAAGCTGCGTTATGTTTTAATTTAGGACACTGCACTGCCATTTTAAATCTCCGCATTTGACGCCCAGTTCCACTGTGGACCAGGGTGCGTGATCTGCTGTTAACCAATGTATGAAATTGGGATTGTGAGAATAGAAGAATGGTTGAGGCTGCTGCGTCGATTGCAATTGCAGCAGACCATGCATTTTATTGTGGTTGTGAGAGTAGAGGGATGGTTGACGCTGCTGCGTGGAAATTACACCTCGGAGTAGGCTGCTGTTTTTAACGACTTTAACGCTGCGTCAATTACACTGTAGAGCAAGAAACAATTTAACGCTGCGTTATTTGTAATTTAAGGCAGTGCGCTGCCTTTTCTAATTTCCACATTTCGCGCGAGCATCATGCACGCACTGCTGTTTCTGCACATTCGGAACCTCAAACCAATAGTCTCACGCTGCGTGAAGTGCACTGCCAAACAAAGCAAAAAATAAAGTTGCGTGATTTCCAATTTGAGACAGTGCACTCCCTTATTAAATTTTCGCGTTTGACGCCGACCTGACGCACGGACTACTGTTTTTGCAATTTCAAAACCTGTGCTTCTGCCAATTCCAAATCTCCAAACAGAGGCTCACGCTGCGTGAAGTGCACTGTCATAAGAAAAAATATTAAAACTGCGCTTATTGCAATTTAAGGCAGTGCGCTGCCATTTTAAATCTCCACATTTCACGCTGCAAATTCAAAAGACGAAAAAAATTATTTAAGTTGCGTTATGTTTTAATTTAGGACACTGCACTGCCATTTTAAATCTCCGCATTTGACACCCTGTTCCACTGTGGACCAGGGTGCGTGATCTGCTGTTAACCAATGTATGAAATTGGGATTGTGAGAATAGAAGCATGGTTGAGGCTGCTGCGTCGATTGCAATTGCAGCAGACCATGCATTTTATTGTGGTTGTGAGAGTAGAGAGATGGTTCACGCTGCTGCGTGGAAATTACACCGTGGAGTAGGCTGCTGTTTTCAACGACTTTAACGCTGCGTGAATTACACTGTAGAGCGAAAAACAATTTAACGTGTGTGATTTGTAATTTAAGGCAGTGCGCTGCCTTTTCTAATTTCCACATTTCGCGCGGGCATCGTGCATGCACTGCTGTTTCTGCACATTTGGAACCTCAAACAAAGAGTCCAACGCTGCGTGAAGTGCACTGCCAAACAAAGCAAAAACTAAAGCTGTGTGATTTCCAATTTGAGACAGTGCACTGCCTTATTAAATTTTCGCGTTTGACGCCGACCTGGCGCACGTACTACTGTTTCTGCAATTTCACAACCTGTGCTTCTGCAAATTCCAAATCTCCAAACAGAGGCTCACGCTGCGTGAAGTGCACTGTCGATGAAAAAATATTAAAACTGCGTTTTTTGAAATTTAAGGCAGTGCACTGCCATTTTAAATCTCCACATTTCACGTTGCAAATTCAAAACACAAAAAAATATTAAAGCTGCGTTATGTTTTAAATTAGGACAGTGCACTGCCATTTTAAATCTCCGCATTTGACGCCCAGTTCCACTGTGGACCGGGGTGCGTGATCTGCTGTTAACCAATGTATGCAATTGGGATTGTGAGAATAGAAGAATGGTTGAGGTTGTTGCTTCGATTGCAATTGTAGCAGACCATGCATTTTATTGTGGTTGTGAGAGTAGAGGGATGGTTGACGCTGCTGCGTGGAAATTACACCGCGGAGTAGGACGCTGTTTTCAATGACTTTAACGCTGCGTCAATTACACTGTAGCGCGAGAAACAATTTAACGCTGCGCCATTTGTAATTTAAGACAGTGCACTGCTGTTTCTGCACATTTGGACGCTCCAACAAAGAGTCCCACGCTGCTAGAAGTACACTGCCAAACAAAGCAAAAAATAAAGCTGCGTGATTTCCAATTTGAGACAGTGCACTGCCTTATTAAATTTTCGCGTTTGACGCCGACCTGACGCACGGACTGCTGTTTCTGCAATTCCAAAACCTCTGTGCTTCTGCCAATTCCAAATCTCCAAATAGAGGCTCACGAAGCATGAAGTGCACTGTCAGACGAAAAAATATTAAAACTGCGCTTTTTGCAATTTAAGGGAGTGCACTACCATTTTAAATCTCCACATTTCACGCTGCTAATTCAAAAGATGAAACAATTATTAAAGCTACGTTATGTTTTAATTTAGGACACTATACTGCCATTTTAAATCTCCGCATTTGACGCCCAGTTCCATTGTGGACCGGGATGCGTGATCTGCTGTTTATCAATGTGTGCAATTGGGATTGTCAGAATAGAAGAATGGTTGAGGCTGTTGCTTCGATTGCAATTGTAGTAGACCATGCATTTTATTGTGGTTGTGAGAGGAGGGGGATGATTGACGCTGCTGCGTGGAAATTACACCGCGGAGTAGGATGCTGTTTTCAACGACTTTAACGCTGCGTCAATTACACTGTAGAGCGAAAAACAATTTAACGCTGCGTCAATTACACTGTAGAGCGAGGAACAATTTAACGCTGCGTTATTTGTAATTTAAGGCAGTGTGCTGCCTTTTCTAATTTCCACATTTCGCGCGGGCATCGTGCATGCACTACTGTTTCTGCACATTCGGAACCTCAAACCAATAGTCTCACGCTGCGTGAAGTGCACTGCCAAACAAAGCAAAAAATAAAGCTTCGTGATTTCCAATTTGAGACTGTGCACTGCCTTATTAAATTTTCGCGTTTGAAGCCGACCTGACGCACGGACTGCTGTTTCTGCAATTTTAAAACCTCTGTGCTTCTGCCAATTCCAAATCTCCAAACAGAGGCTCACGCAGCGTCTAGTGCACTGTCAGACGAAAAAATATTAAAACTGCGCTTTTTGCAATTTAAGGGAGTGCACTGCCATTTAAAATCTCCACATTTCACTCTGCTAATTCAAAAGAAGAAAAAAATATTAAAGCTGCGTTATGTTTTAATTTAGGACACTCCACTGCCATTTTAAATCTCTGCATTTGACACCCAGTTCCACTGTGGACCGGGGTGCGTGATCTGCTTTTAACCAATGTATGAAATTGGGATTGTGAGAATAGAAGCATGGTTGAGGTTGCTGCGTCGATTGCAAATGAAGCAGACCATGCATTTTATTGTGGTTGTGAGAGTAGAGGGATGGTTGACGCTGCTGCGTGGAAATTACACCGTGGAGTAGGCTGCTGTTTTCAACGACTTTAACGCTGCGTGAATTACACTGTAGAGCGAGAAAGAATTTAACGCTGCGTGATTTGTAATTTAAGGCAGTGCGCTGCCTTTTCTAATTTCCACATGTCGCGCGGGCATCGTGCATGCACTGCTGTTTCTGCACATTTGGAACCTCAAACAAAGAGTCCCACGCTACGTGAAGTACACTGCCAAACAAAGCAAAAAATAAAGCTGCGTGATTTCCATTTTGAGACAGTGCACTGCCTTATTAAATTTTCGCGTTTGACGCCGACCTGATGCACGGACTGCTGTTTCTGCAATTTCAAAACCTTTGCTTTTCTGCAAATTCCAAATCTCCAAACAGAGGCTCACGCCGCGTGAAGTGCACTGGTGATTAAAAAATATTAAAACTGCGTTTTTTGAAATTTAAGGCAGTACACTGCCATTTTAAATCTCCACATTTCACGCTGCAAATTCAAAAGACAAAAAAATATTAAAGCTGCGTTATGTTTTAATTTAGGACACTGCACTGCCATTTTAAATCTCCGCATTTGACGCCCAGTTCCACTGTGGACCGGGGTGCTTGATCTGCTGTTAACCAATGTATGCAATTGGGATTGTGAGAATAGAAGAATGGTTGAGGCTGTTGCTTCGATTGCAATTGCAGCAGACCATGCATTTTATTGTGGTTGTGAGAGTAGAGGGATGGTTGACGCTGCTGCGTGGAAATTACACCGCGGAGTAGGATGCTGTTTTCAATGACTTTAACGCTGCGTCAATTACACTGTAGCGCGAGAAACAATTTAACGCTGCGCC
Organism: Salix purpurea; assembly: GCA_027405865.1. Lineage (NCBI taxonomy): Eukaryota > Viridiplantae > Streptophyta > Magnoliopsida > Malpighiales > Salicaceae > Salix > Salix purpurea. Next base: position 13,857,281 of record CM050333.1, read on the forward strand.
ATTTGTAATTTAAGACAGTGCGCTGCCTTTTCTTATTTCCACATTTCGCGCGGGCATCGTGCATGCACTGCTGTTTCTGCACATTCGGAACCTCAAACCAATACTCTCACGCTGCGTGACGTGCTCTGCCAAACAAAGCAAAAAATAAAGCTTCGTGATTTCCAATTTGAGACAGTGCACTGCCTTATTAAATTTTCGGGTTTGACGCTGACCTGACACACGGACTGCTGTTTCTGCAATTTTAAAACCTCTGTGCTTCTGCCAATTCCAAATCTCCAAACAGAGGCTCACGCCGCGTGAAGTGCACTTTCGATTAAAAAATATTAAAACTGTGTTTTTTGAAATTTAAGGCAGTGCACTGCCATTTTAAATCTCCACATTTCACGCTGCAAATTCAAAAGACAAAAAAAATATTAAAGCTGCGTTATGTTTTAATTTAGGACACTACACTACCATTTTAAATCTCCGCATTTGACGCCCAGTTCCACTGTGGACCGGGGTGCGTGATCTGCTGTTATCCAATGTATGCAATTGGGATTGTGAGAATAGAAGAATGGTTGAGGCTGCTGCGTCGATTGCAATTGCAGCAGACCATGCATTTTATTGTGGTTGTGAGAGTAGAGGGATGGTTGACGCTGCTGCGTGGAAATTACATCGTGGAGTAGGCTGCTGTTTTCAACGACTTTAACGCTGCGTGAATTACACTGTAGAGCGAGAAACAATTTAACGCTGCATCATTTGTAATTTAAGGCAGTGCGCTGCCTTTTCTAAGTTCCACATTTCGCGCGGGCATCGTGCATGCACTGCTGTTTCTACACATTTGGAACGTCAAACAAAGAGTCCCCACGCTGCGTGAAGTACACTGCCAAACAAAGCAAAAAATAAAGCTGCGTGATTTCCAATTTGAGACAGTGCACTGCCTTATTAAATTTTCGCGTTTGACCCCGACCTGACGCACGGACTGCTGTTTCTGCAATTTCAAAACCTGTGCTTTTGTGCAAATTACAAATCTCCAAACATAGGCTCACGCTGCGTGAAGTGCACTGTCGATGAAAAAATATTAAAACTGCGTTTTTTGAAATTTAAGGCAGTGCACTACCATTATAAATCTCCACATTTCACGATGTTAATTCAAAAGACGAAAAAAATATTAAAGCTGCGTTATGTTTTAATTTAGGACACTGCACTGCCATTTTAAATCTCCGCATTTGACGCCCAGTTCCACTGTGGATCGGGGTGCATCATCTGTTGTTAACCAATGTATGCAATTGGGATTGTGACAATAGAAGAATGGTTGAGGCTGCTGCGTCGATTGCAATTGCAGCAGACCATGCATTTTATTGTGGTTGTGAGAGTAGAGGGATGGTTGACGCTGCTGCGTGGAAATTACACTGCGGAGTAGGCTGCTGTTTTCAACGACTTTAACGTTGCGTGAATTACACTGTAGAGCGAGAAACAATTTAACGCTATGTGATTTGTAATTTAAGGCAGTGCGCTGCCTTTTCTAATTTCTACATTTCATGCGGGCATCGTGCATGCACTGCTGTTTCTGCAAATTCGGAACTTCAAACAAAGACTCCCACACTGCATGAAGTGCACTGCCAAACAAAGCAAAAAATAAAGCTTCGTGAATATCAATTTGAGACAGTGCACTACCTTATTAAACTTTTGCGTTAGACGCCGACCACACGCACGGACTGCTGTTTCTGCAATTTCAAAACCTGTGCTTTTCTGCAAATTACAAATCTCCAAACATAGGCTCACGCTGCGTGAAGTGCACTGTCAGACAAAAAAATATTAAAACTACGCTTATTGCAATTTAAGGCAGTGCACTGCCATTTTAAATCTCCACATTTCACGCTGCAAATTCAAAAGACGAAAAAAATATTAAAGCTGCGTTATGTTTTAACTTAGGACACTGCACTGCCATTTTCAATCTCTGCATTTGACGCCCAGTTCCACTGTGGCCCGGGGTGCGTGATCTGCTATTATCCAATGTATGCAATTGCGATTATTAGAATACAAGAACGGTTGAGGCTGCTGCGTCGATTGCAATTGCAGCAGACCATGCATTTTATTGTGGTTGTGAGAGTAGAGGGATGGTTGACGCTGCTGTGTGGAAATTACACCGCGGAGTAGGCTGCTGTTTTCAACGACTTTAACGTTGCGTGAATTACACTGTAGAGCGAGAAACAATTTAACGCTGCGTTATTTGTAATTTAAGGCAGTGCACTGCCTTTTCTAATTTCCACATTTCACGCGGGCATCGTGCATGCACTGCTGTTTCTGCACATTTGTAACCTCAAACAAAGAGTCCCACGCTGCGTGAGTGCACTGCCAAACAAAGCAAAAAATAAAGTTGCATAATTTCCAATTTGAGACAGTGCACTACCTTATTAAATTTTCGCGTTTGACGCCGACCTGACGCACGGACTGCTGTTTCTGCAATTTCAAAACCTGTGCTTCTGCAAATTCCAAATCTCCAAACAGAGGCTCACACTGCGTGAAGTGCACTGTCGATTAAAAAATATTAAAACTGCGTTTTTTGAAATTTAAGGCAGTGCACTGCCATTTTAAATCTCCACATTTCACGCTGCAAATTCAAAAGACAAAAAAAATATTAAAGCTGCGTTATGTTTTAATTTAGGACACTGCACTGCCATTTTAAATCTCCGCATTTGACGCCCAGTTCCACTGTGGACCGGGGCGCGTGATCTACTGTTAACCAATGTATGCAATTGGGATTGTGAGAATAGAAGCATGGTTGAGGCTGCTGCGTCAATTGCAATTTTAGCAGACCATGCATTTTATTGTGGTTGTGAGAGTAGAGGGATGGTTGACGCTGCTGCGTGGAAATTACACCGTGGAGTAGGCTGCTGTTTTCAACGACTTTAACGCTGCGTGAATTACACTGTAGAGCGAGAAACAATTTAACGCTGCGTGATTTGTAATTTAAGGCAGTGCACAGCATTTTCAAATTTCCACATTTCACGCGGGCATCGTGCATGCACTGCTGTTTCTGCACATTCGGAACCTCAAACCAATAGTCTCACGCTGCGTGAAGTGCACTGCCAAACAAAGCAAAAAATAAAGCTGCGTGATTTCCAATTTGAGACAGTGCACTGCCTTATTAAATTTTCGCGTTTGACGCCGACCTGACGCACGGACTGCTGTTTCTGCAATTTCAAAACCTGTGTTTCTACAAATTCCAAATCTCCAAACAGAGGCTCACGCTGCGTGAAGTGCACTGTCGATGAAAAAATATTAAAACTGCCTTTTTTGAAATTTAAGGCAGTGCACTGCCATTTTAAATCTCCACATTTCACGCTACAAATTCAAAAGACAAAAAAAATATTAAAGATGCGTTATGTTTTAATTTAGGACACTGCACTGCCATTTTAAATCTCCGCATTTGACGCCCAGTTCCACTGTGGACCGGGGTGCGTGATCTGCTTTTAACCAATGTATGAAATTGGGATTGTGAGAATAGAAGCATGGTTGAGGCTGCTGCGTCGATTGCAATTGCAGCAGACCATGCATTTTATTGTGGTTGTGAGAGTAGAGGGATGGTTGACGCTGCTGCGTGGAAATTACACCGCGGAGTAGGCTGCTGTTTTCAACGACTTTAACGCTGCGTGAATTACACTGTAGAGCGAGAAACAATTTAACGCTGCGTGATTTCTAATTTAAGGCAGTGCGCTGCCTTTTCTAATTTCCGCATTTCGCGGGGGTATCGTGCATGCACTGCTGTTTCTGCACATTCGGAACCTCAAACAAAGAGTCCCACGCTGCGTGAAGTGCACTGCCAAACAAAGCAAAAAATAAAGCTGCGTGATTTCCAATTTGAGACAGTGCACTCCCTTATGAAATTTTCGCGTTAGACGCAGACCTGACGCACGGACTGCTATTTCTGCAATTTCAAAACTTGTGTTTCTTCCAATTCCAAATCTCCAAACAGAGGCTCACACTGCGTGAAGTGCACTGTCAGACGAAAAAATATTAAAACTGCGCTTATTGCAATTTAAGGCAGTGCACTGCCATTTTAAATCTCCACATTTCACGCTGCAAATTCAAAAGATGAAAAAAATATTAAAGTTGCGTTATGTTTTAATTTAGGACACTGCACTGCCATTCTAAATCTCCGCATTTGACGCCCAATTCCACTGTGGACCGGAGTGCGTGATCTACTTTTAACCAATGTATGAAATTGGGATTGTGAGAATAGAAGCATGGTTGAGGCTGCTGCGGCGATTGCAATTGCAGCAGACCATGCATTTTATTGTGGTTGTGAGAGTAGAGGGATGGTTGACGCTGCTGCGTGGAAATTACACCGTGGAGTAGGCTGCTGTTTTCAACGACTTTAACGCTGCGTGAATTACACTGTAGAGCGAGAAACAATTTAACGCTGCGTGATTTGTAATTTAAGGCAGTGCGCTGCCTTTTCTAATTTCCACATTTCACGCGGGTATCGTGCATGCACTGCTGTTTCTGCACATTTGGAACCTCAAACAAAGAGTCCCACGCTGCGTGAAGTGCACTGCCAAACAAAGCAAAAAATAAAGTTGCGTGATTTCCAATTTGAGACAGTGCTTTGCCTTATTAAATTTTCGCGTTTGACGCCGACCTGACGCACGGACTGCTGTTTCTGCAATTTCAAAACCTGTGTTTCTGCCAATTCCAAATCTCCAAACAGAGGCTCACGCTGCGTGAAGTGCACTGTCAGACGAAAAATATTAAAACTGCGCTTTTTGCAATTTAAGGGAGTGCACTGCCATTTTAAATCTCCACATTTCACGCTGCAAATTCAAAAGACGAAAAAAATATTAAAGCTGCGTTATGTTTTAATTTATGACACTGCACTGCCATTTTAAATCTACGCATTTTACGCCCAGTTCCACTGTGGACCGGAGTGCTTGATCTGCTGTTAACCAATGTATGCAATTGGGATTGTGAGAATAGAAGTATGGTTGAGGCTGCTACGTCGATTGCAATTGCAGCAGACCATGCATTTTATTGTGGTTGTGAGAGTAGAGGGATGGTTGACGCTGCTGCGTGGAAATTACACCGCGAAGTAGGCTGCTGTTTTCAACGACTTTAACGCTGCTGCAATTACACTGTAGAGCGAGAAACAATTTAACGCTGCGTGATTTGTAATTTAAGGCAGTGCGCTGCCTTTTCTAATTTCCACATTTTGCGCGGGCATCGTGCATGCACTGCTGTTTCTGCACATTTGGAACCTCAAACAAAGAGTCCCACGCTACGTGAAGTACACTGCCAAACAAAGCAAAAAATAAAGCTGCGTGATTTCCATTTTGAGACAGTGCACTGCCTTATTAAATTTTCGCGTTTGACGCCGACCTGATGCATGGACTGCTGTTTCTGCAATTTCAAAACCTTTGCTTTTCTGCAAATTCCAAATCTCCAAACAGAGGCTCACGCCGCGTGAAGTGCACTGGTGATTAAAAAATATTAAAACTGCGTTTTTTGAAATTTAAGGCAGTGCACTGCCATTTTAAATCTCCACATTTCACGCTGCAAATTCAAAAGACAAAAAAATATTAAAGCTGCGTTATGTTTTAATTTAGGACACTGCACTGCCATTTTAAATCTCCGCATTTGACGCCCAGTTCCACTGTGGACCGGGGTGCTTGATCTGCTGTTAACCAATGTATGCAATTGGGATTGTGAGAATAGAAGAATGGTTGAGGCTGTTGCTTCGATTGCAATTGCAGCAGACCATGCATTTTATTGTGGTTGTGAGAGTAGAGGGATGGTTGACGCTGCTGCGTGGAAATTACACCGCGGAGTAGGATGCTGTTTTCAATGACTTTAACGCTGCGTCAATTACACTGTAGCGCGAGAAACAATTTAACGCTGCGCCATTTGTAATTTAAGACAGTGCGCTGCCTTTTCTTATTTCCACATTTCGCGCGGGCATCGTGCATGCACTGCTGTTTCTGCACATTCGGAACCTCAAACCAATACTCTCACGCTGCGTGACGTGCTCTGCCAAACAAAGCAAAAAATAAAGCTTCGTGATTTCCAATTTGAGACAGTGCACTGCCTTATTAAATTTTCGGGTTTGACGCTGACCTGACACACGGACTGCTGTTTCTGCAATTTTAAAACCTCTGTGCTTCTGCCAATTCCAAATCTCCAAACAGAGGCTCACGCCGCGTGAAGTGCACTGTCGATTAAAAAATATTAAAACTGTGTTTTTTGAAATTTAAGGCAGTGCACTGCCATTTTAAATCTCCACATTTCACGCTGCAAATTCAAAAGACAAAAAAAATATTAAAGCTGCGTTATGTTTTAATTTAGGACACTACACTACCATTTTAAATCTCCGCATTTGACGCCCAGTTCCACTGTGGACCGGGGTGCGTGATCTGCTGTTATCCAATGTATGCAATTGGGATTGTGAGAATAGAAGAATGGTTGAGGCTGCTGCGTCGATTGCAATTGCAGCAGACCATGCATTTTATTGTGGTTGTGAGAGTAGAGGGATGGTTGACGCTGCTGCGTGGAAATTACATCGTGGAGTAGGCTGCTGTTTTCAACGACTTTAACGCTGCGTGAATTACACTGTAGAGCGAGAAACAATTTAACGCTGCATCATTTGTAATTTAAGGCAGTGCGCTGCCTTTTCTAAGTTCCACATTTTGCGCGGGCATCGTGCATGCACTGCTGTTTCTACACATTTGGAACCTCAAACAAAGAGTCCCCACGCTGCGTGAAGTACACTGCCAAACAAAGCAAAAAATAAAGCTGCGTGATTTCCAATTTGAGACAGTGCACTGCCTTATTAAATTTTCGCGTTTGACCCCGACCTGACGCACGGACTGCTGTTTCTGCAATTTCAAAACCTGTGCTTTTCTGCAAATTACAAATCTCCAAACATAGGCTCACGCTGCGTGAAGTGCACTGTCGATGAAAAAATATTAAAACTGCGTTTTTTGAAATTTAAGGCAGTGCACTACCATTATAAATCTCCACATTTCACGATGTTAATTCAAAAGACGAAAAAAATATTAAAGCTGCGTTATGTTTTAATTTAGGACACTGCACTGCCATTTTAAATCTCCGCATTTGACGCCCAGTTCCACTGTGGATCGGGGTGCATCATCTGTTGTTAACCAATGTATGCAATTGGGATTGTGACAATAGAAGAATGGTTGAGGCTGCTGCGTCGATTGCAATTGCAGCAGACCATGCATTTTATTGTGGTTGTGAGAGTAGAGGGATGGTTGACGCTGCTGCGTGGAAATTACACTGCGGAGTAGGCTGCTGTTTTCAACGACTTTAACGTTGCGTGAATTACACTGTAGAGCGAGAAACAATTTAACGCTATGTGATTTGTAATTTAAGGCAGTGCGCTGCCTTTTCTAATTTCCACATTTCATGCGGGCATCGTGCATGCACTGCTGTTTCTGCAAATTCGGAACTTCAAACAAAGACTCCCACACTGCATGAAGTGCACTGCCAAACAAAGCAAAAAATAAAGCTTCGTGAATATCAATTTGAGACAGTGCACTACCTTATTAAACTTTTGCGTTAGACGCCGACCACACGCACGGACTGCTGTTTCTGCAATTTCAAAACCTGTGCTTTTCTGCAAATTACAAATCTCCAAACATAGGCTCACGCTGCGTGAAGTGCACTGTCAGACAAAAAAATATTAAAACTACGCTTATTGCAATTTAAGGCAGTGCACTGCCATTTTAAATCTCCACATTTCACGCTGCAAATTCAAAAGACGAAAAAAATATTAAAGTTGCGTTATGTTTTAACTTAGGACACTGCACTGCCATTTTCAATCTCTGCATTTGACGCCCAGTTCCACTGTGGCCCGGGGTGCGTGATCTGCTATTATCCAATGTATGCAATTGCGATTATTAGAATACAAGAACGGTTGAGGCTGCTGCGTCGATTGCAATTGCAGCAGACCATGCATTTTATTGTGGTTGTGAGAGTAGAGGGATGGTTGACGCTGCTGTGTGGAAATTACACCGCGGAGTAGGCTGCTGTTTTCAACGACTTTAACGTTGCGTGAATTACACTGTAGAGCGAGAAACAATTTAACGCTGCGTTATTTGTAATTTAAGGCAGTGCACTGCCTTTTCTAATTTCCACATTTCACGCGGGCATCGTGCATGCACTGCTGTTTCTGCACATTTGTAACCTCAAACAAAGAGTCCCACGCTGCGTGAGTGCACTGCCAAACAAAGCAAAAAATAAAGTTGCATAATTTCCAATTTGAGACAGTGCACTACCTTATTAAATTTTCGCGTTTGACGCCGACCTGACGCACGGACTGCTGTTTCTGCAATTTCAAAACCTGTGCTTCTGCAAATTCCAAATCTCCAAACAGAGGCTCACACTGCGTGAAGTGCACTGTCGATTAAAAAATATTAAAACTGCGTTTTTTGAAATTTAAGGCAGTGCACTGCCATTTTAAATCTCCACATTTCACGCTGCAAATTCAAAAGACAAAAAAAATATTAAAGCTGCGTTATGTTTTAATTTAGGACACTGCACTGCCATTTTAAATCTCCGCATTTGACGCCCAGTTCCACTGTGGACCGGGGCGCGTGATCTACTGTTAACCAATGTATGCAATTGGGATTGTGAGAATAGAAGCATGGTTGAGGCTGCTGCGTCAATTGCAATTTTAGCAGACCATGCATTTTATTGTGGTTGTGAGAGTAGAGGGATGGTTGACGCTGCTGCGTGGAAATTACACCGTGGAGTAGGCTGCTGTTTTCAACGACTTTAACGCTGCGTGAATTACACTGTAGAGCGAGAAACAATTTAACGCTGCGTGATTTGTAATTTAAGGCAGTGCACAGCATTTTCAAATTTCCACATTTCACGCGGGCATCGTGCATGCACTGCTGTTTCTGCACATTCGGAACCTCAAACCAATAGTCTCACGCTGCGTGAAGTGCACTGCCAAACAAAGCAAAAAATAAAGCTGCGTGATTTCCAATTTGAGACAGTGCACTGCCTTATTAAATTTTCGCGTTTGACGCCGACCTGACGCACGGACTGCTGTTTCTGCAATTTCAAAACCTGTGTTTCTACAAATTCCAAATCTCCAAACAGAGGCTCACGCTGCGTGAAGTGCACTGTCGATGAAAAAATATTAAAACTGCCTTTTTTGAAATTTAAGGCAGTGCACTGCCATTTTAAATCTCCACATTTCACGCTGCAAATTCAAAAGACAAAAAAAATATTAAAGATGCGTTATGTTTTAATTTAGGACACTGCACTGCCATTTTAAATCTCCGCATTTGACGCCCAGTTCCACTGTGGACCGGGGTGCGTGATCTGCTTTTAACCAATGTATGAAATTGGGATTGTGAGAATAGAAGCATGGTTGAGGCTGCTGCGTCGATTGCAATTGCAGCAGACCATGCATTTTATTGTGGTTGTGAGAGTAGAGGGATGGTTGACGCTGCTGCGTGGAAATTACACCGCGGAGTAGGCTGCTGTTTTCAACGACTTTAACGCTGCGTGAATTACACTGTAGAGCGAGAAACAATTTAACGCTGCGTGATTTCTAATTTAAGGCAGTGCGCTGCCTTTTCTAATTTCCGCATTTCGCGGGGGTATCGTGCATGCACTGCTGTTTCTGCACATTCGGAACCTCAAACAAAGAGTCCCACGCTGCGTGAAGTGCACTGCCAAACAAAGCAAAAAATAAAGCTGCGTGATTTCCAATTTGAGACAGTGCACTCCCTTATGAAATTTTCGCGTTAGACGCAGACCTGACGCACGGACTGCTATTTCTGCAATTTCAAAACTTGTGTTTCTTCCAATTCCAAATCTCCAAACAGAGGCTCACACTGCGTGAAGTGCACTGTCAGACGAAAAAATATTAAAACTGCGCTTATTGCAATTTAAGGCAGTGCACTGCCATTTTAAATCTCCACATTTCACGCTGCAAATTCAAAAGATGAAAAAAATATTAAAGTTGCGTTATGTTTTAATTTAGGACACTGCACTGCCATTCTAAATCTCCGCATTTGACGCCCAATTCCACTGTGGACCGGAGTGCGTGATCTACTTTTAACCAATGTATGAAATTGGGATTGTGAGAATAGAAGCATGGTTGAGGCTGCTGCGGCGATTGCAATTGCAGCAGACCATGCATTTTATTGTGGTTGTGAGAGTAGAGGGATGGTTGACGCTGCTGCGTGGAAATTACACCGTGGAGTAGGCTGCTGTTTTCAACGACTTTAACGCTGCGTGAATTACACTGTAGAGCGAGAAACAATTTAACGCTGCGTGATTTGTAATTTAAGGCAGTGCGCTGCCTTTTCTAATTTCCACATTTCACGCGGGTATCGTGCATGCACTGCTGTTTCTGCACATTTGGAACCTCAAACAAAGAGTCCCACGCTGCGTGAAGTGCACTGCCAAACAAAGCAAAAAATAAAGTTGCGTGATTTCCAATTTGAGACAGTGCTTCGCCTTATTAAATTTTCGCGTTTGACGCCGACCTGACGCACGGACTGCTGTTTCTGCAATTTCAAAACCTGTGTTTCTGCCAATTCCAAATCTCCAAACAGAGGCTCACGCTGCGTGAAGTGCACTGTCAGACGAAAAATATTAAAACTGCGCTTTTTGCAATTTAAGGGAGTGCACTGCCATTTTAAATCTCCACATTTCACGCTGCAAATTCAAAAGACGAAAAAAATATTAAAGCTGCGTTATGTTTTAATTTATGACACTGCACTGCCATTTTAAATCTACGCATTTTACGCCCAGTTCCACTGTGGACCGGAGTGCTTGATCTGCTGTTAACCAATGTATGCAATTGGGATTGTGAGAATAGAAGTATGGTTGAGGCTGCTACGTCGATTGCAATTGCAGCAGACCATGCATTTTATTGTGGTTGTGAGAGTAGAGGGATGGTTGACGCTGCTGCGTGGAAATTACACCGCGAAGTAGGCTGCTGTTTTCAACGACTTTAACGCTGCTGCAATTACACTGTAGAGCGAGAAACAATTTAACGCTGCGTGATTTGTAATTTAAGGCAGTGCGCTGCCTTTTCTAATTTCCACATTTTGCGCGGGCATCGTGCATGCACTGCTGTTTCTGCACATTTGGAACCTCAAACAAAGAGTCCCACGCTGCGTGAAGTGCATTGCCAAAAAAAGCAAAAAATAAAGCTGCGTGATTTCCAATTTTGAGACAGTGCATTGCCTTATTAAATTTTCGCTTTTGACGCTGACCTGACGCATGCACTGCTGTTTCTGTAAATTCGGAACTTCAAACAAAGAGTCCCACACTGCGGGAAGTGCACTCCCAAACAAAGCAAAAAATAAAGCTTCGTGAATATCAATTTGAGACAATGCACTGCCTTATTAAATTTTCGCGTTTGACGCCGACCTGACGCACGGACTGCTGCTTCTGCAATTTCAAAACCTGTGTTTCTGCCAATTCCAAATCTCCAAACAGAGGCTCACGCTGCGTGAAGTGCACTGTCAGACGAAAAATATTAAAACTGCGCTTTTTGTAATTTAAGGGAGTGCACTGCCATTTTAAATCTCCACATTTCACGCTGCAAATTCAAAAGACGAAAAAAATATTAAAGCTGCGTTATGTTTTAATTTATGACACTGCACTGCCATTTTAAATCTCCGCATTTGACGCCCAGTTCCACTGTGGACAGGAGTGCATGATCTGCTGTTAACCAATGTATGCAATTAGGATTGTGAGAATAGAAGAATGGTTGAGGCTGCTACGTCGATTGCAATTGCAGCAGACCATGCATTTTATTGTGGTTGTGAGAGTAGAGGGATGGTTGACGCTGCTGCGTGGAAATTACACCGCGGAGTAGGCTGCTGTTTTCAACGACTTTAACGCTGCTGCAATTACACTGTAGAGCGAGAAACAATTTAACGCTGCGTGATTTGTAATTTAAGGCAGTGCGCTGCCTTTTCTAATTTCCACCTTTCGTGCGGGTATCGTGCATGCACTGCTGTTTCTGCACATTTGGAACCTCAAACAAAGAGTCCCACGCTGCGTGAAGTGCACTGCCAAACAAAGCAAAAAATAAAGCTGCGTGATTTCCAATTTGAGACAGTGCACTTCCTTATTAAATTTTCGCGTTTGACGCCGACCAAACGCACGGACTGCTGGTTCTGCAATTTCAAAACATGTGTTTCTGCCAATTCCAAATCTCCAAACAGAGGCACAAGCTGCGTGAAGAGCACTGTCAGATGAAAAAATATTAAAACTGCGCTTATTGCAATTTAAGGCATTGCACTGCCATTTTAAATCTCCACATTTCACGCTGCTAATTCAAAAGACGAAAAAAATATTAAAGCTGTGTTATGTTTTAATTTAGGACACTGCACTGCCATTTTAAATCTCCGCATTTGACGCCCAGTTCCACTGTGGACCGGGGTGCATGATCTGCTGTTAAACAATGTATGCAATTGGGATTGTGAGAATAGAAGAATGGTTGAGGCTGTTACGTCGATTGCAATTGCAGCAGACCATGCATTTTATTTTTGTTGTGAGAGTAGAGAGATGGTTGACGCAGCTGCGTGGAAATTACACCGCGGAGTAGGCTGCTGTTTTCAACGACTTTAATATTGCGTGAATTACACTGTAGAGCGAGAAACAATTTAACGCTGTGTGATTTGTAATTTAAGGCAGTGCGCTGCCTTTTCTAATTTCCACATTTTGCGCGGGCATCGTGCATGCACTGCTGTTTCTGCACATTTGGAACCTCAAACAAAGAGTCCCACACTGCGTGAAGTGCACTGCCAAACAAAGCAAAAAATAAAGCTGCGTGATTCCCAATTTGAGACAGTGCACTGCCTTATTAAATTTTCGCTTTTGACGCTGACCTGACGCATGCACTGCTGTTTCTGTAAATTCGGAACTTCAAACAAAGAGTCCCACACTGCGTGAAGTGCACTCCCAAACAAAGCAAAAAATAAAGCTTCGTGAATATCAATTTGAGACAGTGCACTACCTTATTAAATTTTCGCGTTTGACGCCGACCTGACGCACGGACTGCTGCTTCTGCAATTTCAAAACCTGTGTTTCTGCCAATTCCAAATCTCCAAACAGAGGGTCACGCTGCGTGAAGTGCACTGTCAGACGAAAAATATTAAAACTGCGCTTTTTGTAATTTAAGGGAGTGCACTGCCATTTTAAATCTCCACATTTCACGCTGCAAATTCAAAAGACGAAAAAAATATTAAAGCTGCGTTATGTTTTAATTTATGACACTGCACTGCCATTTTAAATCTCCGCATTTGACGCCCAGTTCCACTGTGGACCGGAGTGCATGATCTGCTGTTAACCAATGTATGCAATTAGGATTGTGAGAATAGAAGAATGGTTGAGGCTGCTACGTCGATTGCAATTGCAGCAGACCATGCATTTTATTGTGGTTGTGAGAGTAGAGGGATGGTTGACGCTGCTGCGTGGAAATTACACCGCGGAGTAGGCTGCTGTTTTCAACGACTTTAACGCTGCTGCAATTACACTGTAGAGCGAGAAACAATTTAACGCTGCGTGATTTGTAATTTAAGGCAGTGCGCTGCCTTTTCTAATTTCCACCTTTCGCGCGGGTATCGTGCATGCACTGCTGTTTCTGCACATTTGGAACCTCAAACAAAGAGTCCCACGCTGCGTGAAGTGCACTGCCAAACAAAGCAAAAAATAAAGCTGCGTGATTTCCAATTTGAGACAGTGCACTTCCTTATTAAATTTTCGCGTTTGACGCCGACCAAACGCACGGACTGCTGGTTCTGCAATTTCAAAACATGTGTTTCTGCCAATTCCAAATCTCCAAACAGAGGCACAAGCTGCGTGAAGAGCACTGTCAGATGAAAAAATATTAAAACTGCGCTTATTGCAATTTAAGGCATTGCACTGCCATTTTAAATCTCCACATTTCACGCTGCTAATTCAAAAGACGAAAAAAATATTAAAGCTGTGTTATGTTTTAATTTAGGACACTGCACTGCCATTTTAAATCTCCGCATTTGACGCCCAGTTCCACTGTGGACCGGGGTGCATGATCTGCTGTTAAACAATGTATGCAATTGGGATTGTGAGAATAGAAGAATGGTTGAGGCTGTTACGTCGATTGCAATTGCAGCAGACCATGCATTTTATTTTTGTTGTGAGAGTAGAGAGATGGTTGACGCAGCTGCGTGGAAATTACACCGCGGAGTAGGCTGCTGTTTTCAACGACTTTAATATTGCGTGAATTACACTGTAGAGCGAGAAACAATTTAACGCTGTGTGATTTGTAATTTAAGGCAGTGCGCTGCCTTTTCTAATTTCCACATTTTGCGCGGGCATCGTGCATGCACTGCTGTTTCTGCACATTTGGAACCTCAAACAAAGAGTCCCACGCTGCGTGAAGTGCACTGCCAAACAAAGCAAAAAATAAAGCTGCGTGATTCCCAATTTGAGACAGTGCACTGCCTTATTAAATTTTCGCTTTTGACGCTGACCTGACGCATGCACTGCTGTTTCTGTAAATTCGGAACTTCAAACAAAGAGTCCCACACTGCGTGAAGTGCACTCCCAAACAAAGCAAAAAATAAAGCTTCGTGAATATCAATTTGAGACAGTGCACTACCTTATTAAATTTTTGCGTTTGACGCCGACCTGATGCACGGACTGCTGTTTCTGCAATTTCAAAACCTGTGTTTCTGCCAATTCCAAATCTCCAAACAGAGGCTCACGCTGCGTGAAGTGCACTGTCAGACGAAAAAATATTAAAACTACGCTTATTGCAATTTAAGGCAGTGCACTGCCATTTTAAATCTCCACATTTCACGGTGCAAATTCAAAAGACAAAAAAAATATTAAAGCTGCGTTATGTTTTAACTTAAGACACTGCACTGCCATTTTAATCTCCGCATTTGACGCCCAGTTCCACTGTGGACCGGGGTGCGTGATCTGCTATTATCCAATGTATGCAATTGGGATTATGAGAATAGAAGAACGGTTGAGGCTGCTGCGTCGATTGCAATTGCAGCAGACCATGCATTTTATTGTAGTTGTGAGAGAAGAGGGATGGTTGACGTTGCTGTGTGGAAATTACACCGCGGAGTAGGCTGCTGTTTTCAACGACTTTAACGCTGAATGAATTACACTGTAGAGCGAGAAACAATTTAAAGCTGCGTTATTTGTAATTTAAGGCAATGCGCTGCCTTTTCTAATTTCCACATTTCGCGCGGGCATCGTGCATGCACTGCTGTTTCTGCACATTTGGAACCTCAAACAAAGAGTCCCACGCTGCGTGAAGTGCACTGCCAAACAAAGCAAAAAATAAAGCTGCGTCGTTTCCAATTTGAGACAGTGCACTGCCTTATTAAATTTTCGCGTTTGACGCTGACCTGACGCACGGACTGCTGTTTCTGCAATTTCAAAACCTGTGTTTCTGCCAATTCCAAATCTCCAAACAGAGGCTCACGCTGCGTGAAGTGCACTGTCAGACGAAAAAATATTAAAACTGCGCTTATTGCAATTTAAGGCAGTGCACTGCCATTTTAAATCTCCACATTTCACGCTGCAAATTCAAAAGATGAAAAAAATATTAAAGTTGCGTTATGTTTTAATTTAGGACACTGCACTGCCATTTTAAATCTCCGCATTTGACGCCCAGTTCCACTATGGATCGGGGTGTGTGATCTGCTTTTAACCAATGTATGAAATTGGGATTGTGAGAATAGAAGCATGGTTGAGGCTGCTGCGTCGATTGCAATAGTAGCAGACCATGCATTTTATTGTGGTTGTGAGAGTAGAGGGATGGTTGACGCTGCTGCGTGGAAATTACACCGTGGAGTAGGCTGCTGTTTTCAACGACTTTAACGATGCGTGAATTACACTGTAGAGCGAGAAACAATTTAACGCTGCGTGATTTGTAATTTAAGGCAGTGCACTGCCTTTTATAATTTCCACATTTCGCGAGGGCATCGTGCATGCACTGCTGTTTCTGCACATTCGGAACCTCAAACAAAGAGTCCCACACTGCGTGCAGTGCACTGCCAAACAAAGCAAAAAATAAAGCTTCGTGAATATCAATTTGAGACAGTGCACTCCCTTATTAAATTTTCGCGTTTGACGCCGACCTGACGCACGGACTGCTGTTTCTGCAATTTCAAAACCTTTGCTTCTGCCAATTCCAAATCTCCAAACAGAGGCTCACGCTACGTGAAGTGCACTGTCAGATGAAAAATATTAAAACTGCGCTTTTTGCAATTTAAGGCACTGCACTGCCATTTTAAATCTCCACATTTCACACTGCTAATTCAAAAGACGAAAAAAATATTAAAGCTGCGTTATGTTTTAATTTAGGACACTGCACTGCCATTTTAAATCTCCGCATTTGACGCCCAGTTCCACTGTGGACCGGGGTGCCTGATCTGTTGTTAAACAATGTATGCAATTGGGATTGTTAGAATAGAAGAATGGTTGATGCTGCTACGTCGATTGCAATTGCAGCAGACCATGCATTTTATTGTGGTTGTGAGAGTAGAGGGATGGTTGACGCTGATGCGTGGAAATTACATCGTGGAGTAGGCTGCTGTTTTCAACGACTTTAACGCTGCGTGAATTACACTGTAGAGCGAGAAACAATTTAACGCTGCGTGATTTGTAATTTAAGGCAGTGCACAGCATTTTCAAATTTCCACATTTCGCGCGGGCATTGTGCATGCACTGCTGTTTCTGCACATTCGGAACCTCAAACCAATAGTCTCACGCTGCGTGAAGTGCACTGCCAAACAAAGCAAAAAATAAAGCTGCGTGATTTCCAATTTGAGACAGTGCACTGCCTTATTAAATTTTCGCGTTTGACGCCGACCTGACGCACGGACTGCTGTTTCTGCAATTTCAAAACCTGTGTTTCTGCAAATTCCAAATCTCCAAACAGAGGCACACGCTGCGTGAAGTGCACTGTCGATGAAAAAATATTAAAACTGCCTTTTTTGAAATTTAAGGCAGTGCACTGCCATTTTAAATCTCCACATTTCACGCTGCAAATTCAAAAGACAAAAAAAATATTAAAGCTACGTTATGTTTTAATTTAGGACACTGCACTGCCATTTTAAATCTCCGCATTTGACGCCCAGTTCCACTGTGGACGGGGTGCGTGATCTGCTGTTAACCAATGTATGAAATTGGGATTGTGAGAATAGAAGCATGGTTGAGGCTGCTGCGTTAATTGCAATTGTAGCAGACCATGCATTTTATTGTGGTTGTGAGAGTAGAGGGATGGTTGACGCTGCTGCGTGGAAATTACATCGTGGAGTAGGCTGCTGTTTTCAACGACTTTAACGTTGCGTGAATTACACTGTAGAGCGAGAAACAATTTAACGCTTTGTGATTTCTAATTTAAGGCAGTGCGCTGCCTTTTCTAATTTCCACATTTCGCGTGGGCATTGTGCATGCACTGCTGTTTCTGCACATTCGGAACCTCAAACCAATAGTCTCACGCTGCGTGAACTGCACTGCCAAACAAAGCAAAAAATAAAGCTGCTTGATTTCCAATTTGAGATAGTGCACTCCCTTATTAAATTTTCGCGTTTGACGCAGACCTGACGCACGGACTACTATTTCTGCAATTTCAAAACCTGTGCTTCTACCAATTCCAAATCTCCAAACAGAAGCTCACGCTGCGTGAAGTGCACTGTCAGAAGAAAAAATATTAAAACTACGCTTATTGCAATTTAAGGCAGTGCACTGCCATTTTAAATCTCCACATTTCACGGTGCAAATTCAAAAGACAAAAAAATTATTTAAGTTGCGTTTTGTTTTAATTTAGGACACTGAACTGCCATTTTAAATCTCCGCATTTGACGCCCAGTTCCACTGTGGACCGGGGTGCGTGATCTGCTTTTAACCAATGTATGAGATTGGGATTGTGAGAATAGAAGCATGGTTGAGGCTGCTGCGTCGATTGCAATTGCAGCAGACCATGCATTTTATTGTGGTTGTGAGAGTAGAGGGATGGTTGACGCTGCTGCGTGGAAATTACACCGCGGAGTAGGCTGTTGTTTTCAACGACTTTAACGCTGCGTGAATTACACTGTAGAGCGAGAAACAATTTAACGCTGCGTGATTTCTAATTTAAGGCAGTGCGCTGCCTTTTCTAATTTCCGCATTTCGCGGGGGTATCGTGCATGCACTGCTGTTTCTGCACATTCAGAACCTCAAACAAAGAGTCCCACGCTGCGTGAAGTGCACTGCCAAACAAAGCAAAAAATAAAGCTGCGTGATTTCCAATTTGAGACAGTGCACTCCCTTATGAAATTTTCGCGTTAGACGCAGACCTGACGCACGGACTGCTATTTCTGCAATTTCAAAACCTGTGTTTCTTCCAATTCCAAATCTCCAAACAGAGGCTCACGCTGCGTGAAGTGCACTGTCAGACGAAAAAATATTAAAACTGCGCTTATTGCAATTTAAGGCAGTGCACTGCCATTTTAAATCTCCACATTTCACGCTGCAAATTCAAAAGAAGAAAAAAATATTAAAGTTGCGTTATGTTTTAATTTAGGACACTGCACTGCCATTCTAAATCTCCGCATTTGACGCCCAATTCCACTGTGGACCGGGGTGCGTGATCTACTTTTAACCAATGTATGAAATTGGGATTGTGAGAATAGAAGCATGGTTGAGGCTGCTGCGGCGATTGCAATTGCAGCAGACCATGCATTTTATTGTGGTTGTGAGAGTAGAGGGATGGTTGACGCTGCTGCGTGGAAATTACACCGCGAAGTAGGCTGCTGTTTTCAACGACTTTAACGCTGCGTGAATTACACTGTAGAGCGAGAAACAATTTAACGCTGCGTGATTTGTAATTTAAGGCAGTGCGCTGCCTTTTCTAATTTCCACATTTTGCGCGGGCATCGTGGATGCACTGCTGTTTCTGCACATTTGGAACCTCAAACAAAGAGTCCCAGGCTGCGTGAAGTGCACTGCCAAAAAAAGCAAAAAATAAAGTTGCGTGATTTCCAATTTGAGACAGTGCACTGCCTTATTAAATTTTCGCTTTTGACGCTGACCTGACGCATGCACTGCTGTTTCTGTAAATTCGGAACTTCAAACAAAGAGTCCCACACTGCGTGAAGTGCACTCCCAAACAAAGCAAAAAATAAAGCTTCGTGAATATCAATTTGAGACAGTGCACTGCCTTATTAAATTTTCGCGTTTGACGCTGACCTGACGCATGGACTGCTGTTTCTGCAATTTCAAAACCTGTGTTTCTGCCAATTCCAAATCTCCAAACAGAGGCTCACGCTGCGTGAAGTGCACTGTCAGACGAAAAAATATTAAAACTGCGCTTATTGCAATTTAAGGCAGTGCACTGCCATTTTAAATCTCCACATTTCACGCTGCAAATTCAAAAGATGAAAAAAATATTAAAGTTGCGTTATGTTTTAATTTAGGACACTGCACTGCCATTTTAAATCTCCGCATTTGACGCCCAGTTCCACTATGGATCGGGGTGTGTGATCTGCTTTTAACCAATGTATGAAATTGGGATTGTGAGAATAGAAGCATGGTTGAGGCTGCTGCGTCGATTGCAATAGCAGCAGACCATGCATTTTATTGTGGTTGTGAGAGTAGAGGGATGGTTGACGCTGCTGCGTGGAAATTACACCGTGGAGTAGGCTGCTGTTTTCAACGACTTTAACGCTGCGTGAATTACACTGTAGAGCGAGAAACAATTTAACGCTGCGTGATTTGTAATTTAAGGCAGTGCACTGCCTTTTCTAATTTCCACATTTCGCGAGGGCATCGTGCATGCACTGCTGTTTCTGCACATTCGGAACCTCAAACAAAGAGTCCCACACTGCGTGAAGTGCACTGCCAAACAAAGCAAAAAATAAAGCTTCGTGAATATCAATTTGAGACAGTGCACTACCTTATTAAATTTTCACGTTTGACGCCGACCTGACGCACGGACTGCTGTTTCTGCAATTTCAAAACCTTTGCTTCTGCCAATTCCAAATCTCCAAACAGAGGCTCACGCTGCGTGAAGTGCACTGTCAGACGAAAAATATTAAAACTGCGCTTTTTGCAATTTAAGGCAGTGCACTGCCATTTTAAATCTCCACATTTCACACTGCTAATTCAAAAGACGAAAAAAATATTAAAGCTGCGTTATGTTTTAATTTAGGACACTGCACTGCCATTTTAAATCTCCGCATTTGACGTCCAGTTCCACTGTGGACCGGGGTGCCTGATCTGTTGTTAAACAATGTATGCAATTGGGATTGTTAGAATAGAAGAATGGTTGATGCTGCTACGTCGATTGCAATTGCAGCAGACCATGCATTTTATTGTGGTTGTGAGAGTAGAGGGATGGTTGACGCTGCTGCGTGGAAATTACACCGCGGAGTAGGCTACTGTTTGCAACGACTTTAACGCTGCGTGAATTACACTGTAGAGCGAGAAACAATTTAACGCTGCGTTTTTTGTAATTTAAGGCAGTGCGCTGCCTTTTCTAATTACCACATTTCACGCGGGCATCGTGCATGCACTGCTGTTTCTGCACATTTGGAACCTCAAACAAAGAGTCCCACGCTGCGTGAAGTGCACTGCCAAACAAAGCAAAAAATAAAGCTGCGTGATTTCCAATTTCAGACAGTGCACTGCCTTATTAAATTTTCACGTTTGACGCAGACCTGACGCACGGACTGCTGTTTCTGCAATTTCAAAACCTGTGTTTCTGCCAATTCCAAATCTCCAAACAGAGGCTCACGCTGCGTGAAGTGCACTGTCAGACGAAAAAATATTAAAACTGCGCTTATTGCAATTTAAGGCAGTGCACTGCCATTTTAAATCTCCACATTTCACGCTGCAAATTCAAAAGACGAAAAAAATATTCAAGTTGCGTTATGTTTTAATTTAGGACACTACACTGCCATTTTAAATCTCCGCATTTTACGCCCAGTGCCACTGTGGACCGGGGTGCGTGATCTGCTTTTAACCAATGTATGAAATTGGGATTGTGAGAATAGAAGCATGGTTTAGGCTGCTGCGTCGATTGCAATAGCAGCAGACCATGCATTTTATTGTGGTTGTGAGAGTAGAGGGATGGTTGACGCTGCTGCGTGGAAATTACACCGTGGAGTAGGCTGCTGTTTTCAACGACTTTAACGCTGCGTGAATTACACTGTAGAGCGAGAAACAATTTAACACTGCGTGATTTGTAATTTAAGACAGTGCACTACCTTTTCTAATTTCCACATTTCGCGCGGGCATCGTGCATGCACTGCTGTTTCTGCACATTCGGAACCTCAAACAAAGAGTCCCACACTGCGTGAAGTGCACTGCCAAACAAAGCAAAAAATAAAGCTTCGTGAATATCAATTTGAGACAGTGCACTACCTTATTAAATTTTCACGTTTGACCCCGACCTGACGCACGGACTGCTGTTTCTGCAATTTCAAAACCTTTGCTTCTGCCAATTTCAAATCTCCAAACAGAGGCTCACGCTGCGTGAAGTGCTATGTCAAATGAAAAATATTAAAACTGTGCTTTTTGAAATTTAAGGGAGTGCACTACCATTTTAAATCTCCACATTTCACGCTGCTAATTCAAAAGACGAAAAAAATATTAAAGTTGCGTTATGTTTTAATTTAGGACACTGCACTGCCATTTTAAATCTCCGCATTTGACGACCAGTTCCACTGTGGACCGGGGTGCCTAATCTGCTATTAACCAATGTATGCAATTGGGATTGTGAGAATAGAAGAATGGTTGAGGCTGCTACGTCGATTGCAATTGCAGCAGACCATGCATTTTATTGTGGTTGTGAGAGTAGAGGGATGGTTGACGCTGCTGCGTGGAAATTACACCGCGGAGTAGGCTGCTGTTTTCAACGACTTTAACATTGCGTGAATTACACTGTAGAGCGAGAAACAATTTAACGCTGTGTGATTTGTAATTTAAGGCAGTGCACTGCCTTTTCTAATTTCCACATTTCGCGCGGGCATCGTGCATGCACTGCTGTTTCTGCACATTCGGAACCTCAAACCAATAGTCTCACGCTGCGTGAAGTGCACTGCCAAACAAAGCAAAAAATAAAGCTGCGTGATTTCCAATTTGAGACAGTGCACTCCCTTATTAAATTTTCGCATTTGACGCCGACCTGACGCACGTACTGCTGTTTCTGCAATTTCAAAACCTGTGCTTCTACCAATTCCAAATCTCCAAACAGAGGCTCACGCTGCATGAAGTGCACTGTCAGAAGAAAAAATATTAAAACTGCGCTTATTGCAATTTAAGGCAGTGCACTACCATTTTAAATCTCCACATTTCACGCTGCAAATTCAAAAGACAAAAAAAATTATTTAAGTTGCGTTATGTTTTAATTTAGGACACTGCACTGCCATTTTAAATCTCCGCATTTGACGCCCAGTTGCACTATGGACCGGGGTGCGTGATCTGCTTTTAACCAATGTATGAAATTGGGATTGTGAGAATAGAAGCATGGTTGAGGCTGCTGCGTCGATTGCAATAGCAGCAGACCATGCATTTTATTGTGGTTGTGAGAGTAGAGGGATGGTTGACGCTGCTGCGTGGAAATTACACCGCGGAGTAGGCTGCTGTTTTCAACGACTTTAACATTGCGTGAATTACACTGTAGAGCGAGAAACAATTTAACGCTGTATGATTTGTAATTTAAGGTAGTGCGCTGCCTTTTCTAATTTCCACATTTCGCGCGGGCATCGTGCATGCACTGCTGTTTCTGCAAATTCGGAACTTCAAACAAAGAGTCCCACACAGCGTGAAGTGCACTCCCAAACAAAGCAAAAAATAAAGCTTCGTGAATATCAATTTGAGACAGTGCACTACCTTATTAAAATTTTGCGTTTGACGCCGACCTGATGCACGAACTGCTGTTTCTGAAATTTCAAAACCTGTGTTTCTGCCAATTCCAAATCTCCAAACAGAGGCTCACGATACGTGAAGTGCACTGTCAGACGAAAAAATATTAAAACTACGCTTATTGCAATTTAAGGCAGTGCACTGCCATTTTAAATCTCCACATTTCACGCTGCAAATTCAAAAGACGAAAAAAATATTAAAGCTACGTTATGTTTTAACTTAGGACACTGCACTACCATTTTCAATCTCCGCATTTGACGCCCAGTTCCACTGTGTCCCGGGGTGCGTGATCTGCTATTATCCAATGTATGCAATTGGGATTATGAGAATAGAAGAACGGTTGAGGCTGCTGCGTCGATTGCAATTGCAGCAGACCATGCATTTTATTGTAGTTGTGAGAGAAGAGGGATGGTTGACGTTGCTGTGTGGAAATTACACCGCGGAGTAGGCTGCTGTTTTCAACGACTTTAACGCTGAATGAATTACACTGTAGAGCGAGAAACAATTTAAAGCTGCGTTATTTGTAATTTAAGGCAATGCGCTGCCTTTTCTAATTTCCACATTTCGCGCGGGCATCGTGCATGCACTGCTGTTTCTGCACATTTGGAACCTCAAACAAAGAGTCCCACGCTGCGTGAAGTGCACTGCCAAACAAAGCAAAAAATAAAGCTGCGTCGTTTCCAATTTGAGACAGTGCACTGCCTTATTAAATTTTCGCGTTTGACGCTGACCTGACGCACGGACTGCTGTTTCTGCAATTTCAAAACCTGTGTTTCTGCCAATTCCAAATCTCCAAACAGAGGCTCACGCTGCGTGAAGTGCACTGTCAGACGAAAAAATATTAAAACTGCGCTTATTGCAATTTAAGGCAGTGCACTGCCATTTTAAATCTCCACATTTCACGCTGCAAATTCAAAAGATGAAAAAAATATTAAAGTTGCGTTATGTTTTAATTTAGGACACTGCACTGCCATTTTAAATCTCCGCATTTGACGCCCAGTTCCACTATGGATCGGGGTGTGTGATCTGCTTTTAACCAATGCATGAAATTGGGATTGTGAGAATAGAAGCATGGTTGAGGCTGCTGCGTCGATTCCAATAGCAGCAGACCATGCATTTTATTGTGGTTGTGAGAGTAGAGGGATGGTTGACGCTGCTGCGTGGAAATTACACCGTGGAGTAGGCTGCTGTTTTCAACGACTTTAACGCTGCGTGAATTACACTGTAGAGCGAGAAACAATTTAACGCTGCGTGATTTGTAATTTAAGGCAGTGCACTGCCTTTTATAATTTCCACATTTCGCGAGGGCATCGTGCATGCACTGCTGTTTCTGCACATTCGGAACCTCAAACAAAGAGTCCCACACTGCGTGCAGTGCACTGCCAAACAAAGCAAAAAATAAAGCTTCGTGAATATCAATTTGAGACAGTGCACTCCCTTATTAAATTTTCGCGTTTGACGCCGACCTGACGCACGGACTGCTGTTTCTGCAATTTCAAAACCTTTGCTTCTGCCAATTCCAAATCTCCAAACAGAGGCTCACGCTGCGTGAAGTGCACTGTCAGATGAAAAATATTAAAACTGCGCTTTTTGCAATTTAAGGCACTGCACTGCCATTTTAAATCTCCACATTTCACACTGCTAATTCAAAAGACGAAAAAAATATTAAAGCTGCGTTATGTTTTAATTTAGGACACTGCACTGCCATTTTAAATCTCCGCATTTGACGCCCAGTTCCACTGTGGACCGGGGTGCCTGATCTGTTGTTAAACAATGTATGCAATTGGGATTGTTAGAATAGAAGAATGGTTGATGCTGCTACGTCGATTGCAATTGCAGCAGACCATGCATTTTATTGTGGTTGTGAGAGTAGAGGGATGGTTGACGCTGCTGCGTGGAAATTACATCGTGGAGTAGGCTGCTGTTTTCAACGACTTTAACGCTGCGTGAATTACACTGTAGAGCGAGAAACAATTTAACGCTGCGTGATTTGTAATTTAAGGCAGTGCACAGCATTTTCAAATTTCCACATTTCGCGCGGGCATTGTGCATGCACTGCTGTTTCTGCACATTCGGAACCTCAAACCAATAGTCTCACGCTGCGTGAAGTGCACTGCCAAACAAAGCAAAAAATAAAGCTGCGTGATTTCCAATTTGAGACAGTGCACTGCCTTATTAAATTTTCGCGTTTGACGCCGACCTGACGCACGGACTGCTGTTTCTGCAATTTCAAAACCTGTGTTTCTGCAAATTCCAAATCTCCAAACAGAGGCACACGCTGCGTGAAGTGCACTGTCGATGAAAAAATATTAAAACTGCCTTTTTTGAAATTTAAGGCAGTGCACTGCCATTTTAAATCTCCACATTTCACGCTGCAAATTTAAAAGACAAAAAAAATATTAAAGCTACGTTATGTTTTAATTTAGGACACTGCACTGCCATTTTAAATCTCCGCATTTGACGCCCAGTTCCACTGTGGACGGGGTGCGTGATCTGCTGTTAACCAATGTATGAAATTGGGATTGTGAGAATAGAAGCATGGTTGAGGCTGCTGCGTTAATTGCAATTGTAGCAGACCATGCATTTTATTGTGGTTGTGAGAGTAGAGGGATGGTTGACGCTGCTGCGTGGAAATTACATCGTGGAGTAGGCTGCTGTTTTCAACGACTTTAACGTTGCGTGAATTACACTGTAGAGCGAGAAACAATTTAACGCTTTGTGATTTCTAATTTAAGGCAGTGCGCTGCCTTTTCTAATTTCCACATTTCGCGTGGGCATCGTGCATGCACTGCTGTTTCTGCACATTCGGAACCTCAAACCAATAGTCTCACGCTGCGTGAACTGCACTGCCAAACAAAGCAAAAAATAAAGCTGCGTGATTTCCAATTTGAGATAGTGCACTCCCTTATTAAATTTTCGCGTTTGACGCAGACCTGACGCACGGACTGCTATTTCTGCAATTTCAAAACCTGTGCTTCTACCAATTCCAAATCTCCAAACAGAAGCTCACGCTGCGTGAAGTGCACTGTCAGAAGAAAAAATATTAAAACTACGCTTATTGCAATTTAAGGCAGTGCACTGCCATTTTAAATCTCCACATTTCACGGTGCAAATTCAAAAGACAAAAAAATTATTTAAGTTGCGTTTTGTTTTAATTTAGGACACTGAACTGCCATTTTAAATCTCCGCATTTGACGCCCAGTTCCACTGTGGACCGGGGTGCGTGATCTGCTTTTAACCAATGTATGAAATTGGGATTGTGAGAATAGAAGCATGGTTGAGGCTGCTGCGTCGATTGCAATTGCAGCAGACCATGCATTTTATTGTGGTTGTGAGAGTAGAGGGATGGTTGACGCTGCTGCGTGGAAATTACACCGCGGAGTAGGCTGTTGTTTTCAACGACTTTAACGCTGCGTGAATTACACTGTAGAGCGAGAAACAATTTAACGCTGCGTGATTTCTAATTTAAGGCAGTGCGCTGCCTTTTCTAATTTCCGCATTTCGCGGGGGTATCGTGCATGCACTGCTGTTTCTGCACATTCAGAACCTCAAACAAAGAGTCCCACGCTGCGTGAAGTGCACTGCCAAACAAAGCAAAAAATAAAGCTGCGTGATTTCCAATTTGAGACAGTGCACTCCCTTATGAAATTTTCGCGTTAGACGCAGACCTGACGCACGGACTGCTATTTCTGCAATTTCAAAACCTGTGTTTCTTCCAATTCCAAATCTCCAAACAGAGGCTCACGCTGCGTGAAGTGCACTGTCAGACGAAAAAATATTAAAACTGCGCTTATTGCAATTTAAGGCAGTGCACTGCCATTTTAAATCTCCACATTTCACGCTGCAAATTCAAAAGAAGAAAAAAATATTAAAGTTGCGTTATGTTTTAATTTAGGACACTGCACTGCCATTCTAAATCTCCGCATTTGACGCCCAATTCCACTGTGGACCGGGGTGCGTGATCTACTTTTAACCAATGTATGAAATTGGGATTGTGAGAATAGAAGCATGGTTGAGGCTGCTGCGGCGATTGCAATTGCAGCAGACCATGCATTTTATTGTGGTTGTGAGAGTAGAGGGATGGTTGACGCTGCTGCGTGGAAATTACACCGCGAAGTAGGCTGCTGTTTTCAACGACTTTAACGCTGCGTGAATTACACTGTAGAGCGAGAAACAATTTAACGCTGCGTGATTTGTAATTTAAGGCAGTGCGCTGCCTTTTCTAATTTCCACATTTTGCGCGGGCATCGTGGATGCACTGCTGTTTCTGCACATTTGGAACCTCAAACAAAGAGTCCCAGGCTGCGTGAAGTGCACTGCCAAAAAAAGCAAAAAATAAAGTTGCGTGATTTCCAATTTGAGACAGTGCACTGCCTTATTAAATTTTCGCTTTTGACGCTGACCTGACGCATGCACTGCTGTTTCTGTAAATTCGGAACTTCAAACAAAGAGTCCCACACTGCGTGAAGTGCACTCCCAAACAAAGCAAAAAATAAAGCTTCGTGAATATCAATTTGAGACAGTGCACTGCCTTATTAAATTTTCGCGTTTGACGCTGACCTGACGCATGGACTGCTGTTTCTGCAATTTCAAAACCTGTGTTTCTGCCAATTCCAAATCTCCAAACAGAGGCTCACGCTGCGTGAAGTGCACTGTCAGACGAAAAAATATTAAAACTGCGCTTATTGCAATTTAAGGCAGTGCACTGCCATTTTAAATCTCCACATTTCACGCTGCAAATTCAAAAGATGAAAAAAATATTAAAGTTGCGTTATGTTTTAATTTAGGACACTGCACTGCCATTTTAAATCTCCGCATTTGACGCCCAGTTCCACTATGGATCGGGGTGTGTGATCTGCTTTTAACCAATGTATGAAATTGGGATTGTGAGAATAGAAGCATGGTTGAGGCTGCTGCGTCGATTGCAATAGCAGCAGACCATGCATTTTATTGTGGTTGTGAGAGTAGAGGGATGGTTGACGCTGCTGCGTGGAAATTACACCGTGGAGTAGGCTGCTGTTTTCAACGACTTTAACGCTGCGTGAATTACACTGTAGAGCGAGAAACAATTTAACGCTGCGTGATTTGTAATTTAAGGCAGTGCACTGCCTTTTCTAATTTCCACATTTCGCGAGGGCATCGTGCATGCACTGCTGTTTCTGCACATTCGGAACCTCAAACAAAGAGTCCCACACTGCGTGCAGTGCACTGCCAAACAAAGCAAAAAATAAAGCTTCGTGAATATCAATTTGAGACAGTGCACTACCTTATTAAATTTTCGCGTTTGACGCCGACCTGACGCACGGACTGCTGTTTCTGCAATTTCAAAACCTTTGCTTCTGCCAATTCCAAATCTCCAAACAGAGGCTCACGCTGCGTGAAGTGCACTGTCAGACGAAAAATATTAAAACTGCGCTTTTTGCAATTTAAGGCAGTGCACTGCCATTTTAAATCTCCACATTTCACACTGCTAATTCAAAAGACGAAAAAAATATTAAAGCTGCGTTATGTTTTAATTTAGGACACTGCACTGCCATTTTAAATCTTCGCATTTGACGTCCAGTTCCACTGTGGACCGGGGTGCCTGATCTGTTGTTAAACAATGTATGCAATTGGGATTGTTAGAATAGAAGAATGGTTGATGCTGCTACGTCGATTGCAATTGCAGCAGACCATGCATTTTATTGTGGTTGTGAGAGTAGAGGGATGGTTGACGCTGCTGCGTGGAAATTACACCGCGGAGTAGGCTACTGTTTGCAACGACTTTAACGCTACGTGAATTACACTGTAGAGCGAGAAACAATTTAACGCTGCGTTTTTTGTAATTTAAGGCAGTGCGCTGCCTTTTCTAATTACCACATTTCACGCGGGCATCGTGCATGCACTGCTGTTTCTGCACATTTGGAACCTCAAACAAAGAGTCCCACGCTGCGTGAAGTGCACTGCCAAACAAAGCAAAAAATAAAGCTGCGTGATTTCCAATTTCAGACAGTGCACTGCCTTATTAAATTTTCACGTTTGACGCAGACCTGACGCACGGACTGCTGTTTCTGCAATTTCAAAACCTGTGTTTCTGCCAATTCCAAATCTCCAAACAGAGGCTCACGCTGCGTGAAGTGCACTGTCAGACGAAAAAATATTAAAACTGCGCTTATTGCAATTTAAGGCAGTGCACTGCCATTTTAAATCTCCACATTTCACGCTGCAAATTCAAAAGACGAAAAAAATATTCAAGTTGCGTTATGTTTTAATTTAGGACACTACACTGCCATTTTAAATCTCCGCATTTTACGCCCAGTGCCACTGTGGACCGGGGTGCGTGATCTGCTTTTAACCAATGTATGAAATTGGGATTGTGAGAATAGAAGCATGGTTTAGGCTGCTGCGTCGATTGCAATAGCAGCAGACCATGCATTTTATTGTGGTTGTGAGAGTAGAGGGATGGTTGACGCTGCTGCGTGGAAATTACACCGTGGAGTAGGCTGCTGTTTTCAACGACTTTAACGCTGCGTGAATTACACTGTAGAGCGAGAAACAATTTAACACTGCGTGATTTGTAATTTAAGACAGTGCACTACCTTTTCTAATTTCCACATTTCGCGCGGGCATCGTGCATGCACTGCTGTTTCTGCACATTCGGAACCTCAAACAAAGAGTCCCACACTGCGTGAAGTGCACTGCCAAACAAAGCAAAAAATAAAGCTTCGTGAATATCAATTTGAGACAGTGCACTACCTTATTAAATTTTCACGTTTGACCCCGACCTGACGCACGGACTGCTGTTTCTGCAATTTCAAAACCTTTGCTTCTGCCAATTCCAAATCTCCAAACAGAGGCTCACGCTGCGTGAAGTGCACTGTCAGACGAAAAATATTAAAACTGCGCTTTTTGCAATTTAAGGGAGTGTACTGCCATTTTAAATCTCCACATTTCACGCTGAAATTCAAAAGACGAAAAAAATATTAAAGCTACGTTATGTTTTAATTTAGGACACTGCACTGCCATTTTAAATGTCCGCATTTGACGCCCAGTTCCACTATGGACCGGGGTGCGTGATCTGCTTTTAACCAATGTATGAAATTGGGATTGTGATAATAGAAGTATGGTTGAGGCTGCTACATCGATTGCAATTGCAGCAGACCATGCATTTTATTGTGGTTGTGAGAGTAGAGGGATGGTTGACGCTGTTGCGTGGAAATTTCACCTCGGAGTAGGCTGCTGTTTTCAAGGACTTTAACGTTGCGTGAATTACACTGTAGAGCGAGAAACAATTTAACGCTGCGTGATTTGTAATTTAAGGCAGTGCGCTGCCTTTTCTAATTACCACATTTAACGCGGGCATCGTGCACGCACTGCTGTTTATGCACATTTGGAACCTCAAACAAAGAGTCCCACGCTGCGTGAAGTGCAATGCCAAACAAAGCAAAAAATAAAGCTGCGTGATTTCCAATTTGAGACAGTGCACTGCCTTATTAAATTTTCGCGTTTGACGCTGACCTGACGCACGGACTGCTGTTTCTGCAATTTCAAAACCTGTGTTTCTGCCAATTCCTAATCTCCAAACAGAGGCTCACGCTGCGTGAAGTGCACTGTCAGACGAAAAAATATTAAAACTACGCTTATCGCAATTTAAGGCAGTGCACTGCCATTTTAAATCTCCACATTTCATGCTGCAAGTTCAAAAGACGAAAAAAATATTTAAGTTGCGTTATGTTTTAATTTAGGACACTGCACTGCCATTTTAAATCTCCGCATTTGACGCCCAGTTCCACTGTGTCCCAGGGTGCGTGATCTGCTATTATCCAATGTATGCAATTGGGATTATGAGAATAGAAGAACGGTTGAGGCTGCTGCGTCGATTGCAATTGCAGCAGACCATGCATTTTATTATGGTTGTGAGAGTAGAGGGATGGTTGACGCTGCTGCGTGGAAATTACACCGCGGAGTAGGCTGCTGTTTTCAACGACTTTAACATTGCGTGAATTACACTGTAGAGCGAGAAACAATTTAACGCTGTATGATTTGTAATTTAAGGTAGTGCGCTGCCTTTTCTAATTTCCACATTTCGCGCGGGCATCGTGCATGCACTGCTGTTTCTGCAAATTCGGAACTTCAAACAAAGAGTCCCACACAGCGTGAAGTGCACTCCCAAACAAAGCAAAAAATAAAGCTTCGTGAATATCAATTTGAGACAGTGCACTACCTTATTAAAATTTTGCGTTTGACGCCGACCTGATGCACGAACTGCTGTTTCTGAAATTTCAAAACCTGTGTTTCTGCCAATTCCAAATCTCCAAACAGAGGCTCACGATACGTGAAGTGCACTGTCAGACGAAAAAATATTAAAACTACGCTTATTGCAATTTAAGGCAGTGCACTGCCATTTTAAATCTCCACATTTCACGCTGCAAATTCAAAAGACGAAAAAAATATTAAAGCTACGTTATGTTTTAACTTAGGACACTGCACTGCCATTTTCAATCTCCGCATTTGACGCCCAGTTCCACTGTGTCCCGGGGTGCGTGATCTGCTATTATCCAATGTATGCAATTGGGATTATGAGAATAGAAGAACGGTTGAGGCTGCTGCGTCGATTGCAATTGCAGCAGACCATGCATTTTATTATGGTTGTGAGAGTAGAGGGATGGTTGACGCTGCTGCGTGGAAATTACACCGCGGAGTAGGCTGCTGTTTTCAACGACTTTAACAGTGCGTGAATTACACTGTAGAGCGAGAAACAATTTAACGCTGCGTGATTTGTAATTTAAGGCAGTGCACTGCCTTTTCTAATTTCCACATTTCGCGCGGGCATCGTGCATGCACTGCTGTTTCTGCACATTCGGAACCTCAAACCAATAGTCTCACGCTGCGTGAAGTGCACTGCCAAACAATGCAAAAAATAAAGCTGCGTGATTTCCAATTTGAGACAGTGCACTCCCTTATTAAATTTTCGCATTTGACGCCGACCTGACGCACGGACTGCAGTTTCTGCAATTTCAAAACCTTTGCTTCTGCCAATTCCAAATCTCCAAACAGAGGCTCACGCTGCGTGAAGTGCACTGTCAGAAGAAAAAATATTAAAACTGCGCTTATTGCAATTGAAGGCAGTGCACTACCATTTTAAATCTCCACATTTCACGCTGCAAATTCAAAAGACGAAAAAAATTATTTAAGTTGCGTTATGTTTTAATTTACGACACTGCACTGCCATTTTGAATATCCGCATTTGATGCCCAGTTGCACTATGGATCGGGGTGCGTGATCTGCTTTTAACCAATGTATGAAATTGGGATTGTGAGAATAGAAGCATGGTTGAGGCTGCTGCGTCGATTGCAATTGCAACAGACCATGCATTTTATTGTGGTTGTGAGAGTAGAGGGATGGTTGACACTACTGCGTGGAAATTATATCGTGGAGTAGGCTACTGTTTTCAACGACTTTAACGCCGCGTGAATTACACTGTAGAGCGAGAAACAATTTAACGATGCGTGATTTATAATTTAAGGCAGTCCACTGCCTTTTCTAATTTCCACATTTCGCGCGAGCATCATGCATGCACTGCTGTTTCTGCACATTCGGAACCTCAAACAAAGAGTCCCACACTGCGTGAAGTGCACTGCTAAACAAAGCAAAAAATAAAGCTTCGTGAATATCAATTTGAGACAGTGCACTACCTTATTAAATTTTCGCGTTTGACGCCGACCTGACGCAGGGACTGCAATTTCTGCATTTCCTAAACCTTTGCTTCTGCCAATTCCAAATCTCCAAACAGAGGCTCACGCTGCGTGAAGTGCACTGTCAGACGAAAAATATTAAAACTGCGCTTTTTGCAATTTAAGGGAGTGCACTGCCATTTTAAATCTCCACATTTCACGCTGCTAATTCAAAAGACGAAAAAAATATTAAAGCTGCGTTATGTTTTAATTTAGGACACTGCACTGCCATTTTAAATGTCTGCATTTGACGCCGAGTTCCACTATGGAACGGGGTGCGTGATCTGCTTTTAACCAATGTATGAAATTGGGATTGTGATAATAGAAGAATGGTTGAGGCTGCTACATCGATTGCAATTGCAGCAGACCATGCATTTTATTGTGGTTGTGAGAGTAGAGGGATGGTTGATGCTGCTGCGTGGAAATTACACCTCGGAGTAGGCTGCTGTTTTAGAGGACTTTAACGTTGCGTGAATTACACTGTAGAGCGAGAAACAATTTAACGCTGCGTGATTTGTAATTTAAGGCAGTGCGCTGCCTTTTCTAATTACCACATTTAACGCGGGCATCGTGCATGCACTGCTGTTTCTGCACATTTGGAACCTCAAACAAAGAGTCCCACGCTGCGTGAAGTGCACTGCCAAACAAAGCAAAAAATAAAGCTGCGTGATTTCCAATTTGAGACAGTGCACTGCCTTATTAAATTTTCGCGTTTGACGCTGACCTGACGCACGGACTGCTGTTTCTGCAATTTCAAAACCTGTGTTTCTGCCAATTCCTAATCTCCAAACAGAGGCTCACGCTGCGTTAAGTGCACTGTCAGACGAAAAAATATTAAAACTGCGCTTATCGCAATTTAAGGCAGTGCACTGCCATTTTAAATCTCCACATTTCACGCTGCAAGTTCAAAAGACGAAAAAAATATTTAAGTTGCGTTATGTTTTAATTTAGGACACTGCACTGCCATTTTAAATCTCCGCATTTGACGCCCAGTTCCACTGTGGACCGGGGTGCGTGATCTGCTTTTAACCAATGTATGAAATTGGGATTGTGAGAATAGAAGCATGGTTGAGGCTGCTGCGTCGATTGCAATAGCAGCAGACCATGCATTTTATTGTGGTTGTGAGAGTAGAGGGATGGTTGACGCTGCTGCTTGGAAATTACATCGTGGAGTAGGCTGCTGTTTTCAACGACTTTAACGCTACGTGAATTACACTGTAGAGCGAGAAACAATTTAACGCAGCGTGATTTGTAATTAAAGGCAGTGCACTGCCTTTTCTAATTTCCACATTTCGCGCGGGCATCGTGCATGCACTGCTGTTTCTGCAAATTCGGAACTTCAAACAAAGAGTCCCACACAGCGTGAAGTGCACTCCTAAACAAAGCAAAAAATAAAGCTTCGTGAATATCAATTTGAGACAGTGCACTACCTTATTAAATTTTCGCGTTTGACGCCGACCTGACGCAGGGACTGCTGTTTCAGCAATTTCAAAACCTTTGCTTCTGCCAATTCAAAATCTCCAAACAGAGGCTCACGCTGCGTGAAGTGCACTGTCAGACAAAAAAATATTAAAACTGCGCTTATCGCAATTTAAGGCAGTGCACTGCCATTTTAAATCTCCACATTTCACGCTGCAAGTTCAAAAGACGAAAAAAATATTAAAGCTGCGTTATGTTTTAACTTAGGACACTGCACTGCCATTTTCAATCTCCGCATTTGACGCCCAGTTCCACTGTGTCCCGGGGTGCGTGATCTGCTATTATCCAATGTATGCAATTGGGATTATGAGAATAGAAGAACGGTTGAGGCTGCTGCGTCGATTGCAATTGCAGCAGACCATGCATTTTATTGTGGTTGTGAGAGTAGAGGGATGGTTGACTCTACTGCGTGGAAATTACACCGCGGAGTAGGCTGCTGTTTTCAACGACTTTAACGTTGCGTGAATTACACTGTAGAGCGAGAAACAATTTAACGCTGTGTGATTTGTAATTTAAGGCGGTGCGCTGCCTTTTCTAATTTCCACATTTCACGCGGGCATCATGCATGCACTGCTGTTTTTGCACATTTGTAACCTCAAACAAAGAGTCCCACGCTGCGTGAGTGCACTGCCAAACAAAGCAAAAAATAAAGCTGCGTGATTTCCAATTTGAGACAGTGCACTGCATTATTAAATTTTCGCGTTTGACGCCGACCTGAACCACGGACTACTGTTTCTGCAATTTCAAAGCCTGTGCTTCTGCAAATTCCAAATCTCCAAACAGAGGCTCACGCTACGTGAAGTACACTGTCGATGAAAAAATATTAAAACTGCCTTTTTTGAAATTTAAGGCAGTGCATTGCCATTTTAAATCTCCACATTTCACGCTGCAAATTCAAAAGATAATAAAAATATTAAAGCTGTGTTATGTTTTAATTTAAGACACAGCACTGCCATTTTAAATCTCCACATTTGACGCCTAGTTCCGCTGTGGACCGGGGTGCATGATCTGCTGTTAACCAATGTATGCAATTGGGATTGTGAGAATAGAAGAATGGTTGAGGCTGTTGCTTAGATTGCAATTGTAGCAGACCATGCATTTTATTGTGGTTGTGAGAGTAGAGGGATGGTTGACGCTGCTGCGTGGAAATTACACCGCGGAGTAGGCTGCTGTTTTCAACGACTTTAACATTGCGTGAATTACACTGTAGAGCGAGAAACAATTTAACGCTGCGTGATTTGTAATTTAAGGCAGTGCGCTGCCTTTTCTAATTTCCACATTTCGCGCGGGCATCGTGCATGCCCTACTGTTTCTGCACATTCAGAACCTCAAACCAATAGTCTCACGCTGCGTGAAGTGCACTGCCAAACAAAGCAAAAAATAAAGCTGCGTGATTTCCAATTTGAGACAGTGCACTCCCTTATTAAATTTTCGCATTTGACGCCGACCTGACGCACGGACTGCAGTTTCTGCAATTTCAAAACCTTTGCTTCTGCCAATTCCAAATCTCCAAACAGAGGCTCACGCTGCGTGAAGTGCACTGTCAGAAGAAAAAATATTAAAACTGCGCTTATTGCAATTGAAGGCAGTGCACTACCATTTTAAATCTCCACATTTCACGCTGCAAATTCAAAAGACGAAAAAAATTATTTAAGTTGCGTTATGTTTTAATTTACGACACTGCACTGCCATTTTAAATCTCCGCATTTGATGCCCAGTTCCACTATGGACCGGGGTGCGTGATCTGCTTTTAACCAATGTATGAAATTGGGATTGTGAGAATAGAAGCATGGTTGAGGCTGCTGCGTCGATTGCAATTGCAGCAGACCATGCATTTTATTGTGGTTGTGAGAGTAGAGGGATGGTTGACACTGCTACATGGAAATTACATCGTGGAGTAGGCTACTGTTTTCAACGACTTTAACGCCGCGTGAATTACACTGTAGAGCGAGAAACAATTTAACGATGCGTGATTTATAATTTAAGGCAGTCCACTGCCTTTTCTAATTTCCACATTTCGCGCGAGCATCATGCATGCACTGCTGTTTCTGCACATTCGGAACCTCAAACAAAGAGTCCCACTGCGTGAAGTGCACTGCCAAACAAAGCAAAAAATAAAGCTTCGTGAATATCAATTTGAGACAGTGCACTACCTTATTAAATTTTCGCGTTTGACATCAACCTGACGCACGGACTGCTGTTTCTGCAATTTTAAAACCTGTGCTTCTGGAAATTTCAAATCTCCAAACAGAGGCTCACGCTGCGTGAAGTGCACTGTCAGACGAAAAATATTAAAATTGCGCTTTTTGCAATTTAAGGGAGTGCACTGCCATTTTAAATCTCCACATTTCACGCTGCTAATTCAAAAGATGAAAAAAATATTAAAGCTGCGTTATGTTTTAATTTAGGACACTGCACTGCCATTTTAAATCTCCGCATTTGACGCCCAGTTCCACTGTGGACCGGGGTGCGTGATCTGCTGTTAAACAATGTATGCAATTGGGATTGTGAGAATAGAAGAATGGTTGAGGCTGTTGCTTCGATTGCAATTGTAGCAGACCATGCATTTTATTTTGGTTGTGAGAATAGAGGGTTGGTTGACGCTGCTGCGTGGAAATTACACCGCGGAGTAGGCTGCTGTTTTTAACGACTTTTCTAATTTAAGGCAGTGCGCTGCCTTTTCTAATTTCCACATTTCGCGTGGGCATCGTGCATGCACTGCTGTTTCTGCACATTCGGAACCTCAAACCAATGGTCGCACGCTGCGTGAAGTGCACTGCCAAACAAAGCAAAAAATAAAGCTGCGTGATTTCCAATTTGAGAGAGTGTACTCCCTTATTAAATTTTCACGTTTGACGCCGACCTGACGCACGGACTGCTGTTTTTGCAATTTCAAAACCTGTGCTTCTACCACTTCCAAATCTCCAAACAGAGGCTCACGCTGCGTGAAGTGCACTGTCAGAAAAAAAATATTAAAACTGCGCTTATTGCAATTTAAGGCAGTGCACTACCATTTTAAATCTCCACATTTCACGCTGCAAACTCAAAAGACGAAAAAAATTATTTAAGGTGCGTTATGTTTTAATTTAGGACACTGCACTGCCATTTTAATTCTCCGCATTTGACGCCCAGTTCCACTGTGGACCGGGGTGCGTGATCTGCTTTTAACCAATGTATGAAATTAGGATTGTGAGAATAGAAGCATGGTTGAGGCTGCTGCGTCGATTACAATTGCAGAAGACCATGCATTTTATTGTGGTTGTGAGAGTAGAGGGATGGTGGACGCTGCTGCGTGGAAATTACATCGTGGAGTAGGCTGCTGTTTTCAACGACTTTAACGCTGCGTGAATTACACTGTAGAGCGAGAAACAATTTAACGCTGCGTGATTTGTAATTTAAGGCAGTGCGCTGCCTTTTCTAATTTCCACATTTCGCGCGGGTATCGTGCATGCACTTTTGTTTCTGCACATTTGGAACCTCAAACAAAGAGTCCCACGCTGCGTGAAGTGCACTGCCAAACAAAGCAAAAAATAAAGCTGCGTGATTTCCAATTTGAGACAGTGCACTGCCTTATTAAATTTTCGCGTTTCACGCCGACCTGACGCACGAACCGCTGTTTCTACAATTTTAAAACCTGTGCTTCTGCAAATTCCAGATCTCCAAACAGAGGTTCACGCTGCGTGAAGTGCACTGTCGATGAAAAATATTAAAACTGTGTTTTTTGAAATTTAAGGCAGTGCACTGCCATTTTAAATCTCCACATTTCACGCTGCAAATTCAAAAGACAAAAAAATATTAAAGTTGCGTTATGTTTTAATTTAGGACACTGCACTGCCATTTTAAATCTCCGCATTTGACGCCCAGTTCCACTGTGGACCGGGGTGCGTGATCTGCTTTTAACCAATGTATGAAATTAGGATTGTGAGAATAGAAGAATGGTTGAGGCTGCTGCGTCGATTACAATTGCAGAAGACCATGCATTTTATTGTGGTTGTGAGAGTAGAGGGATGGTTGACGCTGCTGCGTGGAAATTACATCGTGGAGTAGGCTGCTGTTTTCAACGACTTTAACGCTGCGTGAATTACACTGTAGAGCGAGAAACAATTTAACGATGCGTGATTTGTAATTTAAGGCAGTGCACTGCCTTTTCTAATTTCCACATTTCGCGCGGGCATCGTGCATGCACTGCTGTTTCTGCACATTCGGAACCTCAAACAAAGAGTCCCATACTGCGTGAAGTGCACTGCCAAACAAAGCAAAAAATAAAGCTTCGTGAATATCAATTTGAGACAGTGCACTACCTTATTAAATTTTCGCGTTTGACGCCGACCTGACGCACGGACTACTGTTTCTGCAATTTCAAAACCTGTGCTGCAAATTCGAAATCTCCAAACAGAGGCTCACGCTGCGTGAAGTGCATTGTCGATGAAAAAAATATTAAAGTTGCGTTATGTTTTAATTTAGGACACTGCACTGCCATTTTAAATCTCCGCATTTGACGCCCAGTTCCACTGTGGACCGGGGTGCGTGATCTGCTGTTAACCAATGTATGCAATTGGGATTGTGAGAATAGAAGAATGGTTGAGGTTGTTGCTTCGATTGCAATTGTAGCAGACCGTGCATTTTATTGTGGTTGTGAGAGTAGAGGGATGGTTGACGCTGCTGCGTGGAAATTACACCGCGGAGTAGGCTGCTGTTTTTAACGACTTTAACGCTGCGTCAATTACACTGTAGAGCGAGAAACAATTTAACGCTGCGTGATTTGTAATTTAAGGCAGTGCGCTGCCTTTTCTAATTTCCACATTTCGTGCGGGCATCGTGCATGCACTGCTGTTTCTGCGCATTCGGAACCTCAAACCAATAGTCTCACGCTGCGTGAAGTGCACTGCCAAACAAAGCAAAAAATAAAGTTGCGTGATTTCCAATTTGAGAGAGTGCACTCCCTTATTAAATTTTCGCGTTTGACGCCGACCTGACGCACGGACTGCTGTTTCTGCAATTTCAAAACCTGTGCTTCTACCAGTTCCAAATCTCCAAACAAAGGCTCATGCTGCGTGAAGTGCACTGTCAGAAGAAAAAATATTAAAACTGCGCTTATTGCAATTTAAGGCAGTGCACTGCCATTTTAAATCTACACATTTCACGCTGCAAATTCAAAAGACAAAAAAAATTATTTAAGTTGCGTTATGTTTTAATTTAGGACACTGCACTGCCATTTTAAATCTCCGCATTTGACGCCCAGTTCCACTGTGGACCGGGGTGCGTGATCTGCTGTTAACCAATGTATGCAATTGGGATTGTGAGAATAGAAGAATGGTTGAGGCTGTTGCTTCGATTGCAATTGTAGCAGACCATGCATTTTATTGTGGTTGTGAGAGTAGAGGGATGGTTGACGCTGCTGCGTGGAAATTACACCGCGGAGTAGGCTGCTGTTTTTAATGACTCTAATGCCTCGTCAATTATACTGTAGAGCGAGAAACAATTTAACGCTGCGTGATTTGTAATTTAAGGCAGTGCGCTGCCTTTTCTAATTTCCACATTTCGCGCGGGTATCGTGCATGCACTGTTGTTTCTGCACATTTGGAAACTCAAACAAAGAGTCCCACGCTGCGTGAAGTGCACTGCCAAACAAAGCAAAAAATAAAGCTGCGTGATTTCCAATTTGAGACAGTGCACTGCCTTATTAAATTTTCACGTTTCACGCCGACCTGACGCACGAACTGCTGTTTCTACAATTTCAAAACCTGTGCTTCTGCAAATTCCAAATCTCCAAACAGAGGTTCACGCTGCGTGAAGTGCACTGTCGATGAAAAATATTAAAACTGTGTTTTTTGAAATTTAAGGCAGTGTACTGCCATTTTAAATCTCCACATTTCACGCTGCAAATTCAAAAGACAAAAAATATTAAAGCTGCGTTATGTTTTAATTTAGGACACTGCACTGCCATTTTAAATCTCCGCTTTTGACGCCCAGTTCCACTGTGGACCGGGGTGCGTGATCTGCTTTTAACCAATGTATGAAATTAGGATTGTGAGAATAGAAGCATGGTTGAGGCTGCTGCGTCGATTACAATTGCAGAAGACCATGCATTTTATTGTGGTTGTGAGAGTAGAGGGATGGTTGACGCTGCTGCGTGGAAATTACATCGTGGAGTAGGCTGCTGTTTTCAACGACTTTAACGCTGCGTGAATTACACTGTAGAGCGAGAAACAATTTAACGCTGCGTGATTTGTAATTTAAGGCAGTGCACTGCCTTTTCTAATTTCCACATTTCGCGCGGGCATCGTGCATGCACTGCTGTTTCTGCACATTCGGAACCTCAAACAAAGAGTCCCATACTGCGTGAAGTGCACTGCCAA
This sequence comes from Salix purpurea, assembly GCA_027405865.1. Classification (NCBI taxonomy): domain Eukaryota; kingdom Viridiplantae; phylum Streptophyta; class Magnoliopsida; order Malpighiales; family Salicaceae; genus Salix; species Salix purpurea. The sequence goes on from CM050333.1 coordinate 13,897,722, forward strand.
ACAAAGCAAAAAATAAAGCTTCGTGAATATCAATTTGAGACAGTGCACTACCTTATTAAATTTTCGCGTTTGACGCCGACCTGACGCACGGACTACTGTTTCTGCAATTTCAAAACCTGTGCTGCAAATTCGAAATCTCCAAACAGAGGCTCACGCTGCGTGAAGTGCACTGTCGATGAAAAAAATATTAAAGTTGCGTTATGTTTTAATTTAGGACACTGCACTGCCATTTTAAATCTCCGCATTTGACGCCCAGTTCCACTGTGGACCGGGGTGCGTGATCTGCTGTTAACCAATGTATGCAATTGGGATTGTGAGAATAGAAGAATGGTTGAGGTTGTTGCTTCGATTGCAATTGTAGCAGACCGTGCATTTTATTGTGGTTGTGAGAGTAGAGGGATGGTTGACGCTGCTGCGTGGAAATTACACCGCGGAGTAGGCTGCTGTTTTTAACGACTTTAACGCTGCGTCAATTACACTGTAGAGCGAGAAACAATTTAACGCTGCGTGATTTGTAATTTAAGGCAGTGCGCTGCCTTTTCTAATTTCCACATTTCGTGCGGGCATCGTGCATGCACTGCTGTTTCTGCGCATTCGGAACCTCAAACCAATAGTCTCACGCTGCGTGAAGTGCACTGCCAAACAAAGCAAAAAATAAAGTTGCGTGATTTCCAATTTGAGAGAGTGCACTCCCTTATTAAATTTTCGCGTTTGACGCCGACCTGACGCACGGACTGCTGTTTCTGCAATTTCAAAACCTGTGCTTCTACCAGTTCCAAATCTCCAAACAAAGGCTCATGCTGCGTGAAGTGCACTGTCAGAAGAAAAAATATTAAAACTGCGCTTATTGCAATTTAAGGCAGTGCACTGCCATTTTAAATCTACACATTTCACGCTGCAAATTCAAAAGACAAAAAAAATTATTTAAGTTGCGTTATGTTTTAATTTAGGACACTGCACTGCCATTTTAAATCTCCGCATTTGACGCCCAGTTCCACTGTGGACCGGGGTGCGTGATCTGCTGTTAACCAATGTATGCAATTGGGATTGTGAGAATAGAAGAATGGTTGAGGCTGTTGCTTCGATTGCAATTGTAGCAGACCATGCATTTTATTGTGGTTGTGAGAGTAGAGGGATGGTTGACGCTGCTGCGTGGAAATTACATCGTGGAGTAGGCTGCTGTTTTCAACGACTTTAACGCTGCGTGAATTACACTGTAGAGCGAGAAACAATTTAACGCTGCGTGATTTGTAATTTAAGGCAGTGCACTGCCTTTTCTAATTTCCACATTTCGCGCGGGCATCGTGCATGCACTGCTGTTTCTGCACATTCGGAACCTCAAACAAAGAGTCCCATACTGCGTGAAGTGCACTGCCAAACAAAGCAAAAAATAAAGCTTCGTGAATATCAATTTGAGACAGTGCACTACCTTATTAAATTTTCGCGTTTGACGCCGACCTGACGCACGGACTACTGTTTCTGCAATTTCAAAACCTGTGCTGCAAATTCGAAATCTCCAAACAGAGGCTCACGCTGCGTGAAGTGCACTGTCGATGAAAAAAATATTAAAGTTGCGTTATGTTTTAATTTAGGACACTGCACTGCCATTTTAAATCTCCGCATTTGACGCCCAGTTCCACTGTGGACCGGGGTGCGTGATCTGCTGTTAACCAATGTATGCAATTGGGATTGTGAGAATAGAAGAATGGTTGAGGTTGTTGCTTCGATTGCAATTGTAGCAGACCGTGCATTTTATTGTGGTTGTGAGAGTAGAGGGATGGTTGACGCTGCTGCGTGGAAATTACACCGCGGAGTAGGCTGCTGTTTTTAACGACTTTAACGCTGCGTCAATTACACTGTAGAGCGAGAAACAATTTAACGCTGCGTGATTTGTAATTTAAGGCAGTGCGCTGCCTTTTCTAATTTCCACATTTCGTGCGGGCATCGTGCATGCACTGCTGTTTCTGCGCATTCGGAACCTCAAACCAATAGTCTCACGCTGCGTGAAGTGCACTGCCAAACAAAGCAAAAAATAAAGTTGCGTGATTTCCAATTTGAGAGAGTGCACTCCCTTATTAAATTTTCGCGTTTGACGCCGACCTGACGCACGGACTGCTGTTTCTGCAATTTCAAAACCTGTGCTTCTACCAGTTCCAAATCTCCAAACAAAGGCTCATGCTGCGTGAAGTGCACTGTCAGAAGAAAAAATATTAAAACTGCGCTTATTGCAATTTAAGGCAGTGCACTGCCATTTTAAATCTACACATTTCACGCTGCAAATTCAAAAGACAAAAAAAATTATTTAAGTTGCGTTATGTTTTAATTTAGGACACTGCACTGCCATTTTAAATCTCCGCATTTGACGCCCAGTTCCACTGTGGACCGGGGTGCGTGATCTGCTGTTAACCAATGTATGCAATTGGGATTGTGAGAATAGAAGAATGGTTGAGGCTGTTGCTTCGATTGCAATTGTAGCAGACCATGCATTTTATTGTGGTTGTGAGAGTAGAGGGATGGTTGACGCTGCTGCGTGGAAATTACACCGCGGAGTAGGCTGCTGTTTTTAATGACTCTAATGCTTCGTCAATTATACTGTAGAGCGAGAAACAATTTAACGCTGCGTGATTTGTAATTTAAGGCAGTGCGCTGCCTTTTCTAATTTCCACATTTCGCGCGGGTATCGTGCATGCACTGTTGTTTCTGCACATTTGGAAACTCAAACAAAGAGTCCCACGCTGCGTGAAGTGCACTGCCAAACAAAGCAAAAAATAAAGCTGCGTGATTTCCAATTTGAGACAGTGCACTGCCTTATTAAATTTTCACGTTTCACGCCGACCTGACGCACGAACTGCTGTTTCTACAATTTCAAAACCTGTGCTTCTGCAAATTCCAAATCTCCAAACAGAGGTTCACGCTGCGTGAAGTGCACTGTCGATGAAAAATATTAAAACTGTGTTTTTTGAAATTTAAGGCAGTGTACTGCCATTTTAAATCTCCACATTTCACGCTGCAAATTCAAAAGACAAAAAATATTAAAGCTGCGTTATGTTTTAATTTAGGACACTGCACTGCCATTTTAAATCTCCGCTTTTGACGCCCAGTTCCACTGTGGACCGGGGTGCGTGATCTGCTTTTAACCAATGTATGAAATTAGGATTGTGAGAATAGAAGCATGGTTGAGGCTGCTGCGTCGATTACAATTGCAGAAGACCATGCATTTTATTGTGGTTGTGAGAGTAGAGGGATGGTTGACGCTGCTGCGTGGAAATTACATCGTGGAGTAGGCTGCTGTTTTCAACGACTTTAACGCTGCGTGAATTACACTGTAGAGCGAGAAACAATTTAACGCTGCGTGATTTGTAATTTAAGGCAGTGCACTGCCTTTTCTAATTTCCACATTTCGCGCGGGCATCGTGCATGCACTACTGTTTCTGCACATTCGGAACCTCAAACAAAGAGTCCCATACTGCGTGAAGTGCACTGCCAAACAAAGCAAAAAATAAAGCTTCGTGAATATCAATTTGAGACAGTGCACTACCTTATTAAATTTTCGCGTTTGACGCCGACCTGACGCACGGACTGCTGTTTCTGCAATTTCAAAACCTGTGCTGCAAATTCGAAATCTCCAAACAGAGGCTCACGCTGCGTGAAGTGCACTGTCGATGAAAAAAATATTAAAGTTGCGTTATGTTTTAATTTAGGACACTGCACTGCCATTTTAAATCTCCGCATTTGACGCCCAGTTCCACTGTGGACCGGGGTGCGTGATCTGCTTTTAACCAATGTATGAAATTAGGATTGTGAGAATAGAAGCATGGTGGAGGCTGCTGCGTCGATTACAATTGCAGAAGACCATGCATTTTATTGTGGTTGTGAGAGTAGAGGGATGGTTGACGCTGCTGCGTGGAAATTACATCGTGGAGTAGGCTGCTGTTTTCAACGACTTTAACGCTGCGTGAATTACACTGTAGAGTGAGAAACAATTTAATGCTGCGTGATTTGTAATTTAAGGCAGTGCACTGCCTTTTCTAATTTCCACATTTTGCGCGGGCATCGTGCATGCACTGCTGTTTCTGCACATTCGGAACCTCAAACAAAGAGTCCCATACTGCGTGAAGTGCACTGCCAAACAAAGCAAAAAATAAAGCTTCGTGAATATCAATTTGAGACAGTGCACTACCTTATTAAATTTTTGCGTTTGACGCCGACCTGACGCACGGACTGCTGTTTCTGCAATTTCAAAACCTGTGCTTCTACAAATTCGAAATCTCCAAACAAAGGCTCACGCTGCGTGAAGTGCACTGTCGATGAAAAAAATATTAAAGCTGCGTTATGTTTTAATTTAGGACACTGCACTGCCATTTTAAATCTCCGCATTTGACGCCCAGTTCCACTGTGGACTGGGGTGCGTGATCTGCTGTTAACCAATGTATGCAATTGGGATTGTGAGAATAGAAGAATGGTTGAGGCTGCCACGTCGATTGCAATTGTAGCAGACCATGCATTTTATTGTGGTTGTGAGAGTAGAGGGATGGTTGACGCTGCTGCGTGGAAATTACACCGTGGAGTAGGCTGCTGTTTTTAACGACTTTAACGCTGCGTCAATTACACTGTAGAGCGAGAAACAATTTAACGCTGCGTGATTTGTAATTTAAGGCAGTGCGCTGCCTTTTCTAATTTCCACATTTCGAGCGGGCATCGTGCATGCACTGCTGTTTCTGCACATTCGGAACCTCAAACCAATAGTCTCACGCTGCGTGAAGTGCACTGCCAAACAAAGCAAAAAATAAAGCTGCGTGATTTCCAATTTGAGAGAGTGCACTCCCTTATTAAATTTTTGCTTTTGACGCCGACCTGACGCACGGACTGCTGTTTCTGCAATTTCAAAACCAGTGCTTCTACCACTTCCAAATCTCCAAACAGAGGCTCACGCTGCGTGAAGTGCACTGTCAGAAGAAAAAATATTAAAACTGCTCTTATTGCAATTTAAGGCAGTGCACTGCCATTTTAAATCTCCACATTTCACGCTGCAAACTCAAAAGACGAAAAAAATTATTTAAGTTGCGTTATGTTTTAATTTAGGACACTGCACTGCCATTTTAAATCTCCGCATTTGACGCCCAGTTCCACTATGTACCGGGGTGCGTGATCTGCTTTTAACCAATGTATGAAATTGGGATTGTGAGAATAGAAGCATGGTTGAGGCTGCTGCGTCGATTGCAATTGCAGCAGACCATGCATTTTATTGTGGTTGTGAGAGTAGAGGGATGGTTGACGCTGCTTCGTGGAAATTACACTGTGGAGTAGGCTGCTGTTTTCAACAACTTTAACGCTGCGTGAATTACACTGTAGAGCAAGAAACAATTTAACGCTGCATGATTTGTAATTTATGGCAGTGCGCTGCCTTTTCTAATTTCCACATTTCGCGCAGGCATCGTGCATGCACTGCTTTTTCTGCACATTCGGAACCTCAAACCAATAATCTCACGCTGCGTGAAGTGCACTGCCAAACAAAGCAAAAAATAAAGCCTCGTGATTTCCAATTTGAGACAGTGCACTACCTTATGAAATTTTCGCGTTTGACGTCAACCTGACGCACGGACTGCTGTTTCTGCAATTTCAAAACCTGTGCTTCTGCAAATTCCAAATCTCCAAACAGAGGCTCACGATGCGTGAAGTGCACTGTCAGATGAAAAAATATTAAAACTGCGCTTATTGCAATTTATGGCAGTGCACTGCCATTTTAAATCTCCACATTTCACGCTGCAAATTCAAAAGACAAAAAAATATTAAAGCTGCGTTATGTTTTAATTTAGGACACTGCACTGCCATTTTAAATCTCCGCATTTGACGCCCAGTTCCACTGTGGACCGGGGTGCATGATCTGCTTTTAACCAATGTATGAAATTGGGATTGTGAGAATACAAGCATGGTTGAGGCTGCTGCATCGATTGCAATTGCAGCAGACCATGCATTTTATTGTGGTTGTGAGAGTAGAGGGATGGTTGACGATGCTGCGTGGAAATTACACCGGGGAGTAGGCTGCTGTTTTCAACGACTTTAACGCTGCGTGAATTAGACTGTAGAGCAAGAAACAATTTAACGCTGCGTGATTTGTAATTTATGGCAGTGCGCTGCCTTTTCTAATTTCCACATTTCACGCGGGCATCGTGCATGCACTGCTGTTTCTGCACATTTGTAACCTCAAACAAAGAGTCCCGCGCTGCGTTAAGTGCACTGCCAAACAAAGCAAAAAATAAAGTTGCGTGATTTCCAATTTGAGACAGTGCACTACCTTATTAAATTTTCGCGTTTGACGCCGACCTGACGCACGGACTGCTGTTTCTGCAATTTCAAACCTATGTTTCTCCCAATTCCAAATCTCCAAACAGAGGCTCACGCTGCATGAAGTGCACTGTCAGACGAAAAAATATTAAAACTGCACTTATTGCAATTTAAGGCAGTGCACTGCCATTTTAAATCTCCACATTTCACCCTGCAAATTCAAAAGACGAAAAAAATATTAAAGCTGCGTTATGTTTTAATTTAGGACACTGCACTGCCATTTTAAATCTTCGCATTTGACGCCCAGCTCCACTGTGGACTGGGGTGCGTGATCTGCTGTTATCCAATGTATGCAATTGGGATTATGAGAATAGAAGAATGGTTGAGGCTGCTGCGTCGATTGCAATTGCAGCAGACCATGCATTTTATTGTGGTTGTGAGAGTAGAGGGATGGTTGATGCTGCTGCGTGGAAATTACACCTCGGAGTAGGCTGCTGTTTTCAACGACTTTAACGCTGCGTGAATTACACTGTAGAGCGAGAAACAATTTAACGCTGCGTTATTTGTAATTTAAGGCAGTGCGCTGCCTTTTCTAATTTCCACATTTCGTGCGGGCATCGTGCATGTACTGCTGTTTCTGCACATTCGGAACCTCAAACCAATAGTTTGAAAACAGTGTTAAAGTTGTAGAGCGAGAAACAATTTAACACTCCGTGATTTGTAATTTAAAGCAGTGCACTGCCTTTTCTAATTTCCACATTTTGCGCAGGCATCGTGCATGCAATGCTGTTTCTGCACATTCAGAACCTCAAACAAAGAGTCCCACGCTGCGTGAAGTGCACTACCAAACAAAGCAAAAAATAAAGTTGCGTGATTTCCAATTTGAGACAGTGCACTGCATTATTAAATTTTCGCGCTTGACGCCGACCTGACGCACGGACTGCTATTTCTGCAATTTCAAAACCTCTGCTTCTGCCAATTCCAAATCTCCAAACACAGGCTCACGCTGCGTGAAGTGCACTGTCAGACGAAAAAATATTAAAACTGCGCTTATTGCAATTTAAGGCAGTGCACTGCCATTTTAAATCTCCACATTTCACACTGCAAATTCAAAAGATGAAAAAAATATTAAAGTTGCGTTATGTTTTAACTCAGCACACTGCACTGCCATTTTAAATCTCCGCATTTGAAGCCCATTTCCACTGTGGACCGGGGTGCGTGATCTGCTGTTAACCAATGTATGCAATTGGGATTGTGAGAATAGAAGAATGGTTGAGGCTGCTGCGTCGATTGCAATTGCAGCAGACCATGCATTTTATTGTGGTTGTTAGAGTAGAGGGATGGTTGACGCTGCTGCATGGAAATTACACCGAGGAGTAGGCTGAGTTTTAAACGGCTTTAACGCTACGTGACTTACACTGTAGCGCGAGAAACAATTTAACGCTGCGTGATTTGTAATTTAAGGCAGTGCGCTGCCGTTTCTAATTTCCACATTTCGCGCGAGCATCGTGCATGCACTGCTGTTTCTGCACATTCGAAACTTCAAACAAAGAGTCGCACACTGCGCGAAGTGCACTGCCAAACAAAGCAAAAATTAAAGCTGCGTGATTTCCAATTTGAGATAGTGCACTGCCTTTTCTAATTTCCACATTTCGTGCGGGCATCGTGCATGTACTGCTGTTTCTGCACATTCGGAACCTCAAACCAATAGTTTGAAAACAGTGTTAAAGTTGTAGAGCGAGAAACAATTTAACACTCCGTGATTTGTAATTTAAAGCAGTGCACTGCCTTTTCTAATTTCCACATTTTGCGCAGGCATCGTGCATGCACTGCTGTTTCTGCACATTCAGAACCTCAAACAAAGAGTCCCACGCTGCGTGAAGTGCACTACCAAACAAAGCAAAAAATAAAGTTGCGTGATTTCCAATTTGAGACAGTGCACTGCATTATTAAATTTTCGTGTTTGACGCCGACCTGACGCACGGACTGCTATTTCTGCAATTTCAAAACCTCTGCTTCTGCCAATTCCAAATCTCCAAACACAGGCTCATGCTGCGTGAACTGCACTGTCAGACGAAAAAATATTAATACTGCGCTTATTGCAATTTAAGGCAGTGCACTGCCATTTTAAATCTCCACATTTCACACTGCAAATTCAAAAGACGAAAAAAATATTAAAGTTGCGTTATGTTTTAACTCAGGACACTGCACTGCCATTTTAAATCTCCGCATTTGAAGCCCATTTCCACTGTGGACCGGGGTGCGTGATCTGCTGTTAACCAATGTATGCAATTGGGATTGTGAGAATAGAAGAATGGTTGAGGCTGCTGCGTCGATTGCAATTGCAGCAGACCATGCATTTTATTGTGGTTGTTAGTGTAGAGGGATGGTTGACGCTGCTGCATGGAAATTACACCGAGGAGTAGGCTGAGTTTTAAACGGCTTTAACGCTACGTGACTTACACTGTAGAGCGAGAAACAATTTAACGCTGCGTGATTTGTAATTTAAGGCAGTGCGCTGCCGTTTCTAATTTCCACATTTCGCGCGAGCATCGTGCATGCACTGCTGTTTCTGCACATTCGAAACTTCAAACAAAGAGTCGCACGCTGCGCGAAGTGCACTGCCAAACAAAGCAAAAATTAAAGCAGCGTGATTTCCAATTTGAGACAGTGCACTGCCTTTTCTAATTTCCACATTTCGTGCGGGCATCGTGCATGTACTGCTGTTTCTGCACATTCGGAACCTCAAACCAATAGTTTGAAAACAGTGTTAAAGTTGTAGAGCGAGAAACAATTTAACACTACGTGATTTGTAATTTAAAGCAGTGCACTGCCTTTTCTAATTTCCACATTTTGCGCAGGCATCGTGCATGCACTGCTGTTTCTGCACATTCAGAACCTCAAACCAAGAGTCCCACGCTGCGTGAAGTGCACTACCAAACAAAGCAAAAAATAAAGTTGCGTGATTTCCAATTTGAGACAGTGCACTGCATTATTAAATTTTCGCGTTTGACGCCGACCTGACGCACGGACTGCTATTTCTGCAATTTCAAAACCTCTGCTTCTGCCAATTCCAAATCTCCAAACACAGGCTCACGCTGCGTGAAGTGCACTGTCAGACGAAAAAATATTAAAACTGCGCTTATTGCAATTTAAGGCAGTGCACTGCCATTTTAAATCTCCACATTTCACAGTGCAAATTCAAAAGACGAAAAAAATATTAAAGTTGCGTTATGTTTTAACTCAGCACACTGCACTGCCATTTTAAATCTCCGCATTTGAAGCCCATTTCCACTGTGGACCGGGGTGCGTGATCTGCTGTTAACCAATGTATGCAATTGGGATTGTGAGAATAGAAGAATGGTTGAGGCTGCTGCGTCGATTGCAATTGCAGCAGACCATGCATTTTATTGTGGCTGTTAGAGTAGAGGGATGGTTGACGCTGCTGCATGGAAATTACACTGAGGAGTAGGCTGAGTTTTAAACGGCTTTAACGCTACGTGACTTACACTGTAGAGCGAGAAACAATTTAACGCTGCGTGATTTGTAATTTAAGGCAGTGCGCTGCCGTTTCTAATTTCCACATTTCGCGCGAGCATCGTGCATGCACTGCTGTTTCTGCACATTCGAAACTTCAAACAAAGAGTCGCACGCTGCGTGAAGTGCACTGCCAAACAAAGCAACAATTAAAGCTGCGTGATTTCCAATTTGAGACAGTGCACTTCCTTATTCAATTTTCGCGTTTGACGCCGACCTGACGCATGGACTGCTGTTTCTGCAATTTCAAAACCTCTGCTTCTGCCAATTCCAAATCTCCAAACAGAGGCTCACGCTGCGTGAAGTGCACTGTCAAACGAAAAAATATTAAAACTGCCCTATGTGCAATTCAAGGCAGTGCACTGCCATTTTAAATCTCCAAATTTCACGCTGCAAATTTCAAAGACGAAAAAAATATTAAAGCTGCGTTATGTTTTAATTTAGGACACTGCACTGCCATTTTAAATCTCCGCATTTGACGCCCAGTTCCACTGTGGACCGGGGTGCGTCCTCTGCTGTTAACCAATGTATGCAATTGGGATTGTGAGAATAGAAGAATGGTAGAGGTTGCCGCGTCGATTGCAATTGCAGCAGACCATGCATTTTATTGTGGTTGTGAGAGTAGAGGGATGGTTGATGCTGCTGTGTGGAAATTACACTGCGGAGTAGGCTGCTGTTTTCAACGACTTTAACGTTGAGTGAATTACACTGTAGAGCGAGAAACAATTTAACGCTGCGTGATTTGTAATTTAATGCAGTGCACTGCCTTTTCTAATTTCCACATTTTGCGCGGGCATCATGCATGCACTGCTGTTTCTGCACATTCGAAACCTCAAACAAAGAGTCTCATGCTGCGTGAAGTGCACTGCCAAACAAAGCAAAAATTAAAGCTGCGCGATTTCCAATTTGAGACATTGCACTGCATTATTAAATTTTCACGTTTGACGCCGACCTGACGCACGGACTGGTGTTTCTGCAATTTCAAAACCTCTACTTGTGCTAATTCTAAATCTCCAAACAGAGGCTCACGCTGCGTGAAGTGCACTGTCAAACTAAAAAATATCAAAACTGCCCTATGTGCAATTCAAGGCAGTGCACTGCCATTTTAAATCTCCAAATTTCACGCTGCAAATTTAAAAGACGAAAAAAATATTAAAGCTGCGTTATGTTTTAATTTAGGACACTGCACTGCCATTTTAAATCTCCGCATTTGACGCCCAGTTCCACTGTGGACCGGGGTGCGTAATCTGCTGTTAACCAATGTATTCTGCAATTGCGATTGTGAGAATAGAAGAATGGTAGAGCTTGCCGCGTCGATTGCAATTGCAGCAGACCATGCATTTTATTGTGGTTGGGAGAGTAGAGGGATGGTTGACGCTGCTGCGTGGAAATTACACCGAGGAGTAGGCTGAGTTTTAAACGGCTTTAACGCTACGTGAATTACACTGTAGAGCGAGAAACAATTTAACGCTGCGTGATTTGTAATTTAAGGCAGTGCGCTGCCGTTTCTAATTTCCACATTTCGCGCGAGCATCGTGCATGCACTGCTGTTTCTGCACATTCGAAACTTCAAACAAAGAGTCGCACGCTGCGTGAAGTGCACTGCCAAACAAAGCAACAATTAAAGCTGCGTGATTTCCAATTTGAGACAGTGCACTTCCTTATTCAATTTTCGCGTTTGACGCCGACCTGACGCATGGACTGCTGTTTCTGCAATTTCAAAACCTCTGCTTCTGCCAATTCCAAATCTCCAAACAGAGGCTCACGCTGCGTGAAGTGCACTGTCAAACGAAAAAATATTAAAACTGCCCTATGTGCAATTCAAGGCAGTGCACTGCCATTTTAAATCTCCAAATTTCACGCTGCAAATTTCAAAGACGAAAAAAATATTAAAGCTGCGTTATGTTTTAATTTAGGACACTGCACTGCCATTTTAAATCTCCGCATTTGACGCCCAGTTCCACTGTGGACCGGGGTGCGTCCTCTGCTGTTAACCAATGTATGCAATTGGGATTGTGAGAATAGAAGAATGGTAGAGGTTGCCGCGTCGATTGCAATTGCAGCAGACCATGCATTTTATTGTGGTTGTGAGAGTAGAGGGATGGTTGATGCTGCTGCGTGGAAATTACACTGCGGAGTAGGCTGCTGTTTTCAACGACTTTAACGTTGAGTGAATTACACTGTAGAGCGAGAAACAATTTAACGCTGCGTGATTTGTAATTTAATGCAGTGCACTGCCTTTTCTAATTTCCACATTTTGCGCGGGCATCGTGCATGCACTGCTGTTTCTGCACATTCGAAACCTCAAACAAAGAGTCTCACGCTGCGTGAAGTGCACTGCCAAACAAAGCAAAAATTAAAGCTGCGCGATTTCCAATTTGAGACATTGCACTGCATTATTAAATTTTCACGTTTGACGCCGACCTGACGCACGGACTGGTGTTTCTGCAATTTCAAAACCTCTACTTGTGCTAATTCTAAATCTCCAAACAGAGGCTCACGCTGCGTGAAGTGCACTGTCAAACTAAAAAATATCAAAACTGCCCTATGTGCAATTCAAGGCAGTGCACTGCCATTTTAAATCTCCAAATTTCACGCTGCAAATTTAAAAGACGAAAAAAATATTAAAGCTGCGTTATGTTTTAATTTAGGACACTGCACTGCCATTTTAAATCTCCGCATTTGACGCCCAGTTCCACTGTGGACCGGGGTGCGTAATCTGCTGTTAACCAATGTATGCAATTGCGATTGTGAGAATAGAAGAATGGTAGAGCTTGCCGCGTCGATTGCAATTGCAGCAGACCATGCATTTTATTGTGGTTGGGAGAGTAGAGGGATGGTTGACGCTGCTGCGTGGAAATTACACCGAGGAGTAGGCTGAGTTTTAAACGGCTTTAACGCTACGTGAATTACACTGTAGAGCGAGAAACAATTTAACGCTGCGTGATTTGTAATTTAAGGCAGTGCGCTGCCGTTTCTAATTTCCACATTTCGCGCGAGCATCGTGCATGCACTGCTGTTTCTGCACATTCGAAACTTCAAACAAAGAGTCGCACGCTGCGCGAAGTGCACTGCCAAACAAAGCAAAAATTAAAGCTGCGTGATTTCCAATTTGAGACAGTGCACTGCCTTATTCAATTTTCGCGTTTGACGCCGACCTGACGCACGGACTGCTGTTTCTGCAATTTCAAAACTTCTGCTTCTGCCAATTCCAAATCTGCAAACAGAGGCTCACGCTGCGTGAAGTGCACTATCAAACAAAAAAATATCAAAATTGCGCTATGTGCAATTCAAGGCAGTGCAGTGCCATTTTAAAACTCCACATTTCACGCTGCAAATTTAAAAGACGAAAAAAATATTAAAGCTGCGTTATGTTTTAATTTAGGACACAGCACTGCCATTTTAAATCTCTGCATTGGACGCCCAGTTCCACTGTGTACCGTGGTGCGTGATCTGCTGTTAACCAATGTATGCAGTTGGGATTGTGAGAATAGAGGAATGGTTGACGCTGCCGCGTCGATTGCAGTTGCAGCAGACCATGCATTTTATTGTGGTTGTGAGAGTAGAGGGATGGTTGACGCTGCTGCATGGAAATTACACCGCGAAGTAGGCTGCTGTTTTCAACGGCTTTAACGCTGCGTGACTTACACTGTAGAGCGAGAAACAATTTAACGCTGCGTGATTTGTAATTTAAGGCAGTGCGCTGCCGTTTCTAATTTCCACATTTTGCGCGGGCATCGTGCATGCACTGCTGTTTCTGCACATTTGAAACGTCAAACAAAGAGTCTCACGCTGCGTGAAGTGCACTGCCAAACAAAGCAACAATAAAAGCTGCGTGATTTCCAATTTGAGACAGTGCACTGCCTTATTCAATTTTCGCGTTTGACGCCGACCTGACGCACGGACTGCTGTTTCTGCAATTTCAAAACCTCTGCTTCTGCCAATTCCAAATCTCCAAACAGAGGCTCACGCTGCGTGAAGTGCACTGTCAAACAAAAAAAATATTAAAACTGCGTTATGTGCAATTCAAGGCAGTGCAGTGCCATTTTAAAACTCCAAATTTCACGCTGCAAATTTAAAAGACGAAAAAAATATTAAAGCTGTGTTATGTTTTAATTTAGGACACTGCACTGCCATTTTAAATCTCCGCATTGGACGCCCGGTTCCACTGTGTAGGATCTGCTGTTAACCAATGTATGCAGTTGGGATTGTGAGAATAGAAGAATGGTAGAGGCTGCCGCGTCGATTGCAGTTGCAGCAGACCATGCATTTTATTGTGGTTGTGAGAGTAGAGGGATGGTTGACGCTGCTGCGTGGAAATTACACCGCGAAATAGGCTGCTATTTTCAACGGCTTTAACGCTGCGTGACTTACACTGTAGAGCGAGAAACAATTTAACGCTGCGTGATTTGTAATATAAGGCAGTGCGCTGCCGTTTCTAATTTCCACATTTTGCGCAGGCATCGTGCATGCACTGCTGTTTCTGCACATTTGAAACGTCAAACAAAGAGTCTCACGCTGCGTGAAGTGCACTGCCAAACAAAGCAACAATTAAAGCTGCGTGATTTCCAATTTGAGACAGTGCACTGCCTTATTCAATTTTCGCGTTTGACGCCGACCTGACGCATGGACTGCTGTTTCTGCAATTTCAAAACCTCTGCTTCTGCCAATTCCAAATCTCCAAACAGAGGCTCACGCTGCGTGAAGTGCACTGTCAAACAAAAAAATATCAAAACTGCGCTATGTGCAATTCAAGGCAGTGCAGTGCCATTTTAAAACTCCACATTTCACGCTGCAAATTTAAAAGACGAAAAAAATATTAAAGCTGCGTTATGTTTTAATTTAGGACACTGCACTGCCATTTTAAATCTCCGCATTGGACGCCCAGTTCCACTGTGGACCGTGGTGCGTGATCTGCTGTTAACCAATGTATGCAGTTGGGATTGTGAGAATAGAAGAATGGTTGAAGCTGCCGCGTCGATTGCAGTTGCAGCAGACCATGCATTTTATTGTGGTTGTGAGAGTAGAGGGATGGTTGACGCTGCTGCATGGAAATTACACCGCGAAATAGGCTGCTGTTTTCAACGGCTTTAACGCTGCGTGACTTACACTGTAGAGCGAGAAACAATTTAACGCTGCGTGATTTGTAATATAAGGCAGTGCGCTGCCGTTTCTAATTTCCACATTTTGCGCGGGCATCGTGCATGCAATGCTATTTCTGCACATTTGAAACGTCAAACAAAGAGTCTCACGCTGCGTGAAGTGCACTGCCAAACAAAGCAAAAATTAAAGCTGCGTGATTTCCAATTTGAGACAGTGCACTTCCTTATTCAATTTTCGCGTTTGACGCCGACCTGACGCATGGACTGCTGTTTCTGCAATTTCAAAACCTCTGCTTCTGCCAATTCCAAATCTCCAAACAGAGGCTCATGTTGCGTGAAGTGCACTGTCAAACGAAAAAATATTAAAACTGCCCTATGTGCAATTCAAGGCAGTGCACTGCCATTTTAAATCTCCAAATTTCACGCTGCAAATTTCAAAGACGAAAAAAATATTAAAGCTGCGTTATGTTTTAATTTAGGACACTGCACTGCCATTTTAAATCTCCGCATTTGACGCCCAGTTCCACTGTGGACCGGGGTGTGTCATCTGCTGTTAACCAATGTATGCAATTGCGATTGTGAGAATAGAAGAATGGTAGAGGGTGTCGCGTTGATTGCAATAGCAGCAGACCATGCATTTTATTGTGGTTGTGAGAGTAGAGGGATGGTTGACGCTACTGCGTGGAAATTACACCGCGAAATAGGCTGCTGTTTTCAACGGCTTTAACGCTGCGTGACTTACACTGTAGAGCGAGAAACAATTTAACGCTGCGTGATTTGTAATATAAGGCAGTGCGCTGCCGTTTCTAATTTCCACATTTTGCGCGGGCATCGTGCATGCAATGCTATTTCTGCACATTTGAAACGTCAAACAAAGAGTCTCACGCTGCGTGAAGTGCACTGCCAAACAAAGCAAAAATTAAAGCTGCGTGATTTCCAATTTGAGACAGTGCACTTCCTTATTCAATTTTCGCGTTTGACGCCGACCTGACGCATGGACTGCTGTTTCTGCAATTTCAAAACCTCTGCTTCTGCCAATTCCAAATCTCCAAACAGAGGCTCATGCTGCGTGAAGTGCACTGTCAAACGAAAAAATATTAAAACTGCCCTATGTGCAATTCAAGGCAGTGCACTGCCATTTTAAATCTCCAAATTTCACGCTGCAAATTTCAAAGACGAAAAAAATATTAAAGCTGCGTTATGTTTTAATTTAGGACACTGCACTGCCATTTTAAATCTCCACATTTGACGCCCAGTTCCACTGTGGACCGGGGTGTGTCATCTGCTGTTAACCAATGTATGCAATTGCGATTGTGAGAATAGAAGAATGGTAGAGGGTGTCGCGTTGATTGCAATAGCAGCAGACCATGCATTTTATTGTGGTTGTGAGAGTAGAGGGATGGTTGACGCTACTGCGTGGAAATTACACCGCGAAATAGGCTGCTGTTTTCAACGGCTTTAACGCTGCGTGACTTACACTGTAGAGCGAGAAACAATTTAACGCTGCGTGATTTGTAATATAAGGCAGTGCGCTGCCGTTTCTAATTTCCACATTTTGCGCGGGCATCGTGCATGCACTGCTGTTTCTGCACATTTGAAACGTCAAACAAAGAGTCTCACGCTGCGTGAAGTGCACTGCCAAACAAAGCAACAATTAAAGCTGCGTGATATCCAATTTGAGACAGTGCACTGCCTTATTCAATTTTCGCGTTTGACGCCGACCTGACGCATGAACTGCTGTTTCTGCAATTTCAAAACCTCTGCTTCTGCCAATTCCAAATCTCCAAACAGAGGCTCACGCTGCGTGAAGTGCACTGTCAAACGAAAAAATATTAAAACTGCCCTATGTGCAATTCAAGGCAGTGCACTGCCATTTTACATCTCCAAATTTCACGCTGCAAATTTCAAAGACGAAAAAAATATTAAAGCTGCGTTATGTTTTAATTTAGGACACTGCACTGCCATTTTAAATCTCCGCATTTGACGCCCAGTTCCACTGTGGACCGGGGTGTGTCATCTGCTGTTAACCAATGTATGCATTTGGGATTGTGAGAATAGAAGAATGGTAGAGGGTGTCGCGTTGATTGCAATAGCAGCAGACCATGCATTTTATTGTGGTTGTGAGAGTAGAGGGATGGTTGACGCTGCTGCGTGGAAATTACACCGAGAAATAGGCTGCTGTTTTCAACGGCTTTAACGCTGCGTGACTTACACTGTAGAGCGAGAAACAATTTAACGCTGCGTGATTTGTAATATAAGGCAGTGCGCTGCAGTTTCTAATTTCCACATTTTGCGCGGGCATCGTGCATGCACTGCTGTTTCTGCACATTTGAAACGTCAAACAAAGAGTCTCACGCTGCGTGAAGTGCACTGCCAAACAAAGCAACAATTAAAGCTGCGTGATTTCCAATTTGAGACAGTGCACTGCCTTATTCAATTTTCGCGTTTGACGCCGACCTGACGCATGGACTGCTGTTTCTGCAATTTCAAAACCTCTGCTTCTGCCAATTCCAAATCTCCAAACAGAGGCTCACGCTGCGTGAAGTGCACTGTCAAACAAAAAAATATCAAAACTGCGCTATGTGCAATTCAAGGCAGTGCAATGCCATTTTAAAACTCCACATTTCACGCTGCAAATTTAAAAGACGAAAAAAATATTAAAGCTGCGTTATGTTTTAATTTAGGACACTGCACTGCCATTTTAAATCTCCGCATTGGACGCCCAGTTCCACTGTGAACCGTGGTGCGTGATCTGCTGTTAACCAATGTATGCAGTTGGGATTGTGAGAATAGAAGAATGGTTGAAGCTGCCGCGTCGATTGCAGTTACAGCAGACCATGCATTTTATTGTGGTTGTGAGAGTAGAGGGATGGTTGACGCTGCTGCATGGAAATTACACCGCGAAATAGGCTGCTGTTTTCAACGGCTTTAACGCTGCGTGACTTACACTATATAGCGAGAAACAATTTAACGCTGCGTGATTTGTAATATAAGGCAGTGCGCAAACAATGTGATTTGCGCGGGCATCGTGCATGCACTGCTGTTTCTGCACATTTGAAACGTCAAACAAAGAGTCTCACGCTGCGTGAAGTGCACTGCCAAACAAAGCAAAAATTAAAGCTGCGTGATTTCCAATTTGAGACAGTGCACTTCCGTATTCAATTTTCGCGTTTGACGCAGACCTGACGC
Source organism: Salix purpurea (assembly GCA_027405865.1). NCBI lineage: Eukaryota > Viridiplantae > Streptophyta > Magnoliopsida > Malpighiales > Salicaceae > Salix > Salix purpurea. The sequence continues at coordinate 13,915,835 of CM050333.1, forward strand.
ATGGACTGCTATTTCTGCAATTTCAAAACCTCTGCTTCTGCCAATTCCAAATCTCCAAACAGAGGCTCACGTTGCGTGAAGTGCACTGTCAAACGAAAAAATATTAAAACTGCCCTATGTGCAATTCAAGGTAGTGCACTACCATTTTAAATCTCCAAATTTCACGCTGCAAATTTCAAAGACGAAAAAAATATTAAAGCTGCTTTATGTTTTAATTTAGGACACTGCACTGCCATTTTAAATCTCCGCATTTGACGCCCAGTTCCACTGTGGACCGGGGTGCGTCATCTGCTGTTAACCAATGTATGCAATTGGGATTGTGAGAATAGAAGAATGGTAGAGGTTGCCGCGTCGATTGCAATAGCAGCAGACCATGCATTTTATTGTGGTTGTGAGAGTAGAGGGATGGTTGACGCTGCTGCGTGGAAATTACACCGAGGAGTAGGCTGAATTTTAAACGGCTTTAACGCTGCATGACTTACACTGTAGAGCGAGCAACAATTTAACGCTGCGTGATTTGTAATTTAAGGCAGTGCGCTGCCTTTTCTAATTTCCACATTTCGCGCGAGCATCGTGCATTCACTGCTGTTTCTGCACATTCGAAACTTCAAACAAAGAGTCTCACGCTGCTTGAAGTGCACTGCCAAACAAAGCAAAAATTAAAGCTACGTGATTTCCAATTTGAGGCAGTGCACTGCCTTATTAAATTTTCATGTTTGAAGCCGACCTGACGCACGAACTGCTGTTTCTGCCATTTCAAAACCTCTGCTTCTGCCAATTCCAAATCTCCAAACAGAGGCTCACGCTGCGTGAAGTGCACTGTCAAACGAAAAAAATATTAAAACTGCACTATGTGCAATTCAAGGCAGTGCACTGCCATTTTAAATCTCCACATTTCACGCTGCAAATTTGAAAGACAAAAAAAATATTAAAGGTGCCTTATGTTTTAATTTAGGACACTGCACTGCGATTTTAAATCTCCGCATTTGACGCCCAGTTCCACTGTGGACCGGGGTGCGTCATCTGCTGTTAACCAATGTATGCAATTGGGATTGTGAGAATAGAAGAATGGTAGAGGTTGCCGCGTCGATTGCAATTGCAGCAGACCATGCATTTTATTGTGGTTGTGAGAGTAGAGGGATGGTTGACGCTGCTGCATGGAAATTACACCGCGAAATAGGCTGCTGTTTTCAACGGCTTTAACGCTGCGTGACTTACACTGTAGAGCGAGAAACAATTTAACGCTGCGTGATTTGTAATATAAGGCAGTGCGCTGCCGTTTCTAATTTCCACATTTTGCGCGGGCATCGTGCATGCACTGCTATTTCTGCACATTTGAAACGTCAAACAAAGAGTCTCACGCTGCGTGAAGTGCACTGCCAAACAAAGCAAAAATTAAAGCTGCGTGATTTCCAATTTGAGACAGTGCACTTCCTTATTCAATTTTCGCGTTTGACGCCGACCTGACGCATGGACTGCTGTTTCTGCAATTTCAAAACCTCTGCTTCTGCCAATTCCAAATCTCCAAACAGAGGCTCACGCTGCGTGAAGTGCACTGTCAAACGAAAAAATATTAAAACTGCCCTATGTGCAATTCAAGGCAGTGCACTGCCATTTTAAATCTCCAAATTTCACGCTGCAAATTTCAAAGACGAAAAAAATATTAAAGCTGCGTTATGTTTTAATTTAGGACACTGCACTGCCATTTTAAATCTCCGCATTTGACGCCCAGTTCCACTGTGGACCGGGGTGTGTCATCTCCTGTTAACCAATGTATGCAATTGGGATTGTGAGAATAGAAGAATGGTAGAGGGTGTCGCGTTGATTGCAATAGCAGCAGACCATGCATTTTATTGTGGTTGTGAGAGTAGGGGATGGTTGACGCTGCTGCGTGGAAATTACACCGCGAAATAGGCTGCTGTTTTCAACGGCTTTAACGCTGCGTGACTTACACTGTAGAGCGAGAAACAATTTAACGCTGCGTGATTTGTAATATAAGGCAGTGCGCTGCCGTTTCTAATTTCCACATTTTGCGCGGGCATCGTGCATGCACTGCTGTTTCTGCACATTTGAAACGTCAAACAAAGAGTCTCACGCTGCGTGAAGTGCATTGCCAAACAAAGCAACAATTAAAGCTGCGTGATTTCCAATTTGAGACAGTGCACTGCCTTATTCAATTTTCGCGTTTGACGCCGACCTGACGCATGGACTGCTGTTTCTGCAATTTCAAAACCTCTGCTTCTGCCAATTCCAAATCTCCAAACAGAGGCTCACGCTGCGTGAAGTGCACTGTCAAACAAAAAAATATCAAAACTGCGCTATGTGCAATTCAAGGCAGTGCAATGCCATTTTAAAACTCCACATTTCACGCTGCAAATTTAAAAGACAAAAAAAATATTAAAGCTGCGTTATGTTTTAATTTAGGACACTGCACTGCCATTTTAAATCTCCGCATTGGACGCCCAGTTCCACTGTGAACCGTGGTGCGTGATCTGCTGTTAACCAATGTATGCAGTTGGGATTGTGAGAATAGAAGAATAGTTGAAGCTGCCGCGTCGATTGCAGTTGCAGCAGACCATGCATTTTATTGTGGTTGTGAGAGTAGAGGGATGGTTGACGCTGCTGCATGGAAATTACACCGCGAAATAGGCTGCTGTTTTCAACGGCTTTAACGCTGCGTGACTTACACTATATAGCGAGAAGCAATTTAACGCTGCGTGATTTGTAATATAAGGCAGTGCGCAAACAATGTGATTTGCGCGGGCATCGTGCATGCACTGCTGTTTCTGCACATTTGAAACGTCAAACAAAGAGTCTCACGCTGCGTGAAGTGCACTGCCAAACAAAGCAAAAATTAAAGCTGCGTGATTTCCAATTTGAGACAGTGCACTTCCGTATTCAATTTTCGCGTTTGACGCAGACCTGACGCATGGACTGCTGTTTCTGCAATTTCAAAACCTCTGCTTCTGCCAATTCCAAATCTCCAAACAGAGGCTCACGTTGCGTGAAGTGCACTGTCAAACGAAAAAATATTAAAAAATGCCCTATGTGCAATTCAAGGTAGTGCACTACCATTTTAAATCTCCAAATTTCACGCTGCAAATTTCAAAGACGAAAAAAATATTAAAGTTGCGTTATGTTTTAATTTAGGACACTGCACTGCCATTTTAAATCTCCGCATTTGACGCCCAGTTCCACTGTGGACCGGGGTGCGTCATCTGCTGTTAACCAATGTATGCAATTGGGATTGTGAGAATAGAAGAATGGTAGAGGTTGCCGCGTCGATTGCAATAGCAGCAGACCATGCATTTTATTGTGGTTGTGAGAGTAGAGGGATGGTTGACGCTGCTGCGTGGAAATTACACCGCGAAATAGGCTGCTGTTTTCAACGGCTTTAACGCTGCGTGACTTACACTGTAGAGCGAGAAACAATTTAACGCTGCGTGATTTGTAATATAAGGAAGTGCGCTGCCGTTTCTAATTTCCACATTTTAAGCGGGCATCGTGCATGCACTGCTGTTTCTGCACATTTGAAACGTCAAACAAAGAGTCTCACGCTGCGTGAAGTGCACTGCCAAACAAAGCAACAATTAAAGCTGCGTGATTTCCAATTTGAGACAGTGCACTGCCTTATTCAATTTTCGCGTTTGACGCCGACCTGACGCATGGACTGCTGTTTCTGCAATTTCAAAACCTCTGCTTCTGCCAATTCCAAATCTCCAAACAGAGGCTCACGCTGCGTGAAGTGCACTGTCAAACAAAAAAATATCAAAACTGCGCTATGTGCAATTCAAGGCAGTGCAATGCCATTTTAAAACTCCACATTTCACGCTGCAAATTTAAAAGACGAAAAAAATATTAAAGTTGCGTTATGTTTTAATTTAGGACACTGCACTGCCATTTTAAATCTCCGCATTGGACGCCCAGTTCCACTGTGAACCGTGGTGCGTGATCTGCTGTTAACCAATGTATGCAGTTGGGATTGTGAGAATAGAAGAATGGTTGAAGCTGCCGCGTCGATTGCAGTTGCAGCAGACCATGCATTTTATTGTGGTTGTGAGAGTAGAGGGATGGTTGACGCTGCTGCATGGAAATTACACCGCGAAATAGGCTGCTGTTTTCAACGGCTTTAACGCTGCGTGACTTACAATATAGAGCGAGAAACAATTTAACGCTGCGTGATTTGTAATATAAGGCAGTGCGCTGCCGTTTATAATTTCCACATTTTGCGCGGGCATCGTGCATGCACTGCTGTTTCTGCACATTTGAAACGTCAAACAAAGAGTCTCACGCTGCGTGAAGTGCACTGCCAAACAAAGCAAAAATTAAAGCTGCGTGATTTCCAATTTGAGACAGTGCACTTCCGTATTCAATTTTCGCGTTTGACGCCGACCTGACGCATGGACTGCTGTTTCTGCAATTTCAAAACCTCTGCTTCTGCCAATTCCAAATCTCCAAACAGAGGCTCACGCTGCGTGAAGTGCACTGTCAAACGAAAAAATATTAAAACTGCCCTATGTGCAATTCAAGGCAGTGCACTGCCATTTTAAATCTCATAATTTCACGCTGCAAATTTCAAAGATGAAAAAAATATTAAAGCTACGTTATGTTTTAATTTAGGACACTGCACTGCCATTTTAAATCTCCGCATTTGACGCCCAGTTCCACTGTGGACCGGGGTGCGTCATCTGCTGTTAACCAATGTATGCAATTGGGATTGTGAGAATAGAAGAATGGTAGAGGTTGCCGCGTCGATTGCAATAGCAGCAGACCATGCATTTTATTGTGGTTGTGAGAGTAGAGGGATGGTTGACGCTGCTACATGGAAATTACACCGCGAAATAGGCTGCTGTTTTCAACGGCTTTAACGCTGCGTGACTTACACTATAGAGCGAGAAACAATTTAACGCTGCGTGATTTGTAATATAAGGCAGTGCGCTGCCGTTTCTAATTTCCACATTTTGCGCGGGCATCGTGCATGCACTGCTGTTTCTGCACATTTGAAACGTCAAACAAAGAGTCTCACGCTGCGTGAAGTGCACTGCCAAACAAAGCAAAAATTAAAGCTGCGTGATTTCCAATTTGAGACAGTGCACTTCCGTATTCAATTTTCGCGTTTGACGCCGACCTGACGCATGGACTGCTGTTTCTGCAATTTCAAAACCTCTGCTTCTGCCAATTCCAAATCTCCAAACAGAGGCTCACGCTGCGTGAAGTGCACTGTCAAACGAAAAAATATTAAAACTGCCCTATGTGCAATTCAAGGCAGTGCACTGCCATTTTAAATCTCATAATTTCACGCTGCAAATTTCAAAGATGAAAAAAATATTAAAGCTGCGTTATGTTTTAATTTAGGACACTGCACTGCCATTTTAAATCTCCGCATTTGACGCCCAGTTCCACTGTGGACCGGGGTGCGTCATCTGCTGTTAACCAATGTATGCAATTGGGATTGTGAGAATAGAAGAATGGTAGAGGTTGCCGCGTCGATTGCAATAGCAGCAGACCATGCATTTTATTGTGGTTGTGAGAGTAGAGGGATGGTTGACGCTGCTGCGTGGAAATTACACCGCGAAATAGGCTGCTGTTTTCAACGGCTTTAACGCTGCGTGACTTACACTGTAGAGCGAGAAACAATTTAACGCTGCGTGATTTGTAATATAAGGCAGTGCGCTGCCGTTTCTAATTTCCACATTTTAAGCGGGCATCGTGCATGCACTGCTGTTTCTGCACATTTGAAACGTCAAACAAAGAGTCTCACGCTGTGTGAAGTGCACTGCCAAACAAAGCAACAATTAAAGCTGCGTGATTTCCAATTTGAGACAGTGCACTGCCTTATTCAATTTTCGCGTTTGACGCCGACCTGACGCATGGACTGTTGTTTCTGCAATTTCAAAACCTCTGCTTCTGCCAATTCCAAATCTCCAAACAGAGGCTCACGCTGCGTGAAGTGCACTGTCAAACAAAAAAATATCAAAACTGCGCTATGTGCAATTCAAGGCAGTGCAATGCCATTTTAAAACTCCACATTTCACGCTGCAAATTTAAAAGACGAAAAAAATATTAAAGTTGCGTTATGTTTTAATTTAGGACACTGCACTGCCATTTTAAATCTCCGCATTGGACGCCCAGTTCCACTGTGAACCGTGGTGCGTGATCTGCTGTTAACCAATGTATGCAGTTGGGATTGTGAGAATAGAAGAATGGTTGAAGCTGCCGCGTCGATTGCAGTTGCAGCAGACCATGCATTTTATTGTGGTTGTGAGAGTAGAGGGATGGTTGACGCTGCTGCATGGAAATTACACCGCGAAATAGGCTGCTGTTTTCAACGGCTTTAACGCTGCGTGACTTACACTATAGAGCGAGAAACAATTTAACGCTGCGTGATTTGTAATATAAGGCAGTGTGCTGCCGTTTCTAATTTCCACATTTTGCGCGGGCATCGTGCATGCAGTGCTGTTTCTTTACATTTGAAACGTCAAACAAAGAGTCTCACGCTGCGTGAAGTGCACTGCCAAACAAAGCAAAAATTAAAGCTGCGTGATTTCCAATTTGAGACAGTGCACTTCCTTATTCAATTTTCGCGTTTGACGCCGACCTGACGCATGGACTACTGTTTCTGCAATTTCAAAACCTCTGCTTCTGCCAATTCCAAATCTCCAAACAGAGGCTCACGCTGCGTGAAGTGCACTGTCAAACGAAAAAATATTAAAACTGCCCTATGTGCAATTCAAGGCAGTGCACTGCCATTTTAAATCTCCAAATTTCACGCTGCAAATTTCAAAGACGAAAAAATTATTAAAGCTGCGTTATGTTTTAATTTAGGACACTGCACTGCCATTTTAAATCTCCGCATTGGACGCCCAGTTCCACTGTGAACCGTGGTGCGTGATCTGCTGTTAACCAATGTATGCAGTTGGGATTGTGAGAATAGAAGAATGGTTGAAGCTGCCGCGTCGATTGCAGTTGCAGCAGACCATGCATTTTATTGTGGTTGTGAGAGTAGAGGGATGGTTGACGCTGCTGCATGGAAATTACACCGCGAAATAGGCTGCTGTTTTCAACGGCTTTAACGCTGCGTGACTTACACTATAGAGCGAGAAACAATTTAACGCTGCGTGATTTGTAATATAAGGCAGTGCGCTGCCGTTTCTAATTTCCACATTTTGCGCGGGCATCGTGCATGCACTGCTGTTTCTGCACTTTTGAAACGTCAAACAAAGAGTCTCACGCTGCGTGAAGTGCACTGCCAAACAAAGCAAAAATTAAAGCTGCGTGATTTCCAATTTGAGACAGTGCACTTCCTTATTCAATTTTCGCGTTTGACGCCGACCTAACGCATGGACTGCTGTTTCTGCAATTTCAAAACCTCTGCTTCTGCCAATTCCAAATCTCCAAACAGAGGCTCACGCTGCGTGAAGTGCACTGTCAAACGAAAAAATATTAAAACTGCCCTATGTGCAATTCAAGGCAGTGCACTGCCATTTTAAATCTCCAAATTTCACGCTGCAAATTTCAAAGACGAAAAAAATATTAAAGCTGCGTTATGTTTTAATTTAGGACACTGCACTGCCATTTTAAATCTCCGCATTTGACGCCCAGTTCCACTGTGGACCGGGGTGTGTCATCTGCTGTTAACCAATGTATGCAATTGGGATTGTGAGAATAGAAGAATGGTAGAGGGTGTCGCGTTGATTGCAATAGCAGCAGACCATGCATTTTATTGTGGTTGTGAGAGTAGAGGGATGGTTGACGCTGCTGCATGGAAATTACACCGCGAAATAGGCTGCCGTTTTCAACGGCTTTAACGCTGCGTGACTTACACTGTAGAGCGAGAAACAATTTAACGCTGCGTGATTTGTAATATAAGGCAGTGCGCTGCCGTTTCTAATTTCCACATTTTGCGCGGGCATCGTGCATGCACTGCTGTTTCTGCACATTTGAAACGTCAAACAAAGAGTCTCACGCTGCGTGAAGTGCACTGCCAAACAAAGCAACAATTAAAGCTGCGTGATTTCCAATTTGAGACAGTGCACTGCCTTATTCAATTTTCGCGTTTGACGCCGACCTGACGCATGGACTGCTGTTTCTGCAATTTCAAAACCTCTGCTTCTGCCAATTCCAAATCTCCAAACAGAGGCTCACGCTGCGTGAAGTGCACTGTCAAACAAAAAAATATCAAAACTGCGCTATGTGCAATTCAAGGCAGTGCAATGCCATTTTAAAACTCCACATTTCACGCTGCAAATTTAAAAGACAAAAAAAATATTAAAGCTGCGTTATGTTTTAATTTAGGACACTGCACTGCCATTTTAAATCTCCGCATTGGACGCCCAGTTCCACTATGAACCGTGGTGCGTGATCTGCTGTTAACCAATGTATGCAGTTGGGATTGTGAGAATAGAAGAATGGTTGAAGCTGCCGCGTCGATTGCAGTTGCAGCAGACCATGCATTTTATTGTGGTTGTGAGAGTAGAGGGATGGTTGACGCTGCTGCATGGAAATTACACCGTGAAATAGGCTGCTGTTTTCAACGGCTTTAACGCTGCGTGACTTACACTTTAGAGCGAGAAACAATTTAACGCTGCGTGATTTGTAATATAAGGCAGTGCGCTGCCGTTTCTAATTTCCACATTTTGCGCGGGCATCGTGCATGCACTGCTGTTTCTGCACATTTGTAACCTCAAACAAAGAGTGCCACGCTGCGTGAGTGCACTGCCAAACAAAGCAAAAATTAAAGCTGCGTGATTTCCAATTTGAGACAGTGCACTTCCTTATTCAATTTTCACGTTTGACGCCAACCTGACGCATGGACTGCTGTTTCTGCAATTTCAAAACCTCTGCTTCTGCCAATTCCAAATCTCCAAACAGAGGCTCACGCTGCGTGAAGTGCACTGTCAAACGAAAAAATATTAAAACTGCCCTATGTGCAATTCAAGGCAGTGCACTGCCATTTTAAATCTCATAATTTCACGCTGCAAATTTCAAAGACGAAAAAAATATTAAAGCTGCGTTATGTTTTAATTTAGGACACTGCACTGCCATTTTAAATCTCCGCATTTGACGCCCAGTTCCACTGTGGACCGGGGTGCGTCATCTCCTGTTAACCAATGTATGCAATTGGGATTGTGAGAATAGAAGAATGGTAGAGGTTGCCGCGTCGATTGCAATAGCAGCAGACCATGCATTTTATTGTGGTTGTGAGAGTAGAGGGATGGTTGACGCTGCTGCGTGGAAATTACACCGCGAAATAGGCTGCTGTTTTCAACGGCTTTAACGCTGCGTGACTTACACTGTAGAGCGAGAAACAATTTAACGCTGCGTGATTTGTAATATAAGGCAGTGCGCTGCCGTTTCTAATTTCCACATTTTAAGCGGGCATCGTGCATGCACTGCTGTTTCTGCACATTTGAAACGTCAAACAAAGAGTCTCACGCTGCGTGAAGTGCACTGCCAAACAAAGCAACAATTAAAGCTGCGTGATTTCCAATTTGAGACAGTGCACTGCCTTATTCAATTTTCGCGTTTGACGCCGACCTGACGCATGGACTGCTGTTTCTGCAATTTCAAAACCTCTGCTTCTGCCAATTCCAAATCTCCAAACAGAGGCTCACGCTGCGTGAAGTGCACTGTCAAACAAAAAAATATCAAAACTGCGCTATGTGCAATTCAAGGCAGTGCAATGCCATTTTAAAACTCCACATTTCACGCTGCAAATTTAAAAGACAAAAAAAATATTAAAGCTGCGTTATGATTTAATTTAGGACACTGCACTGCCATTTTAAATCTCCGCATTGGACGCCCAGTTCCACTATGAACCGTGGTGCGTGATCTGCTGTTAACCAATGTATGCAGTTGGGATTGTGAGAATAGAAGAATGGTTGAAGCTGCCGCGTCGATTGCAGTTGCAGCAGACCATGCATTTTATTGTGGTTGTGAGAGTAGAGGGATGGTTGACGCTGCTGCATGGAAATTACACCGTGAAATAGGCTGCTGTTTTCAACGGCTTTAACGCTGCGTGACTTACACTTTAGAGCGAGAAACAATTTAACGCTGCGTGATTTGTAATATAAGGCAGTGCGCTGCCGTTTCTAATTTCCACATTTTGCGCGGGCATCGTGCATGCACTGCTGTTTCTGCACATTTGTAACCTCAAACAAAGAGTGCCACGCTGCGTGAGTGCACTGCCAAACAAAGCAAAAATTAAACCTGCGTGATTTCCAATTTGAGACAGTGCACTTCCTTATTCAATTTTCACGTTTGACGCCAACCTGACGCATGGACTGCTGTTTCTGCAATTTCAAAACCTCTGCTTCTGCCAATTCCAAATCTCCAAACAGAGGCTCACGCTGCGTGAAGTGCACTGTCAAACGAAAAAATATTAAAACTGCCCTATGTGCAATTCAAGGCAGTGCACTGCCATTTTAAATCTCATAATTTCACGCTGCAAATTTCAAAGACGAAAAAAATATTAAAGCTGCGTTATGTTTTAATTTAGGACACTGCACTGCCATTTTAAATCTCCGCATTTGACGCCCAGTTCCACTGTGGACCGGGGTGCGTCATCTGCTGTTAACCAATGTATGCAATTGGGATTGTGAGAATAGAAGAATGGTAGAGGTTGCCGCGTCGATTGCAATAGCAGCAGACCATGCATTTTATTGTGGTTGTGAGAGTAGAGGGATGGTTGACGCTGCTGCATGGAAATTACACCGCGAAATAGGCTGCTGTTTTCAACGGCTTTAACGCTGCGTGACTTACACTATAGAGCGAGAAACAATTTAACGCTGCGTGATTTGTAATATAAGGCAGTGCGCTGCCGTTTCTAATTTCCACATTTTGCGCGGGCATCGTGCATGCACTGCTGTTTCAGCACATTTGAAACGTCAAACAAAGAGTCTCACGCTGCGTGAAGTGCACTGCCAAACAAAGCAAAAATTAAAGCTGCGTGATTTCCAATTTGAGACAGTGCACTTCCGTATTCAATTTTCGCGTTTGACGCCGACCTGACGCATGGACTGCTGTTTCTGCAATTTCAAAACCTCTGCTTCTGCCAATTCCAAATCTCCAACAGAGGCTCACGCTGCGTGAAGTGCACTGTCAAACGAAAAAATATTAAAACTGCCCTATGTGCAATTCAAGGCAGTGCACTGCCATTTTAAATCTCATAATTTCACGCTGCAAATTTCAAAGACGAAAAAAATATTAAAGCTGCGTTATGTTTTAATTTAGGACACTGCACTGCCATTTTAAATCTCCGCATTGGACGCCCAGTTCCACTGTGAACCGTGGTGCGTGATCTGCTGTTAACCAATGTATGCAGTTGGGATTGTGAGAATAGAAGAATGGTTGAAGCTGCCGCGTCGATTGCAGTTGCAGCAGACCATGCATTTTATTGTGGTTGTGAGAGTAGAGGGATGGTTGACGCTGCTGCATGGAAATTACACCGCGAAATAGGCTGCTGTTTTCAACGGCTTTAACGCTGCGTGACTTACACTATAGAGCGAGAAACAATTTAACGCTGCGTGATTTGTAATATAAGGCAGTGCGCTGCCGTTTCTAATTTCCACATTTTGCGCGGGCATCGTGCATGCACTGCTGTTTCTGCACATTTGAAACGTCAAACAAAGAGTCTCACGCTGCGTGAAGTGCACTGCCAAACAAAGCAAAAATTAAAGCTGCGTGATTTCCAATTTGAGACAGTGCACTTCCTTATTCAATTTTCGCGTTTGACGCCGACCTGACGCATGGACTGCTGTTTCTGCAATTTCAAAACCTCTGCTTCTGCCAATTCCAAATCTCCAAACAGAGGCTCACGCTGCGTGAAGTGCACTGTCAAACGAAAAAATATTAAAACTGCCCTATGTGCAATTCAAGGCAGTGCACTGCCATTTTAAATCTCCAAATTTCACGCTGCAAATTTCAAAGACGAAAAAAATATTAAAGCTGCGTTATGTTTTAATTTAGGACACTGCACTGCCATTTTAAATCTCCGCATTTGACGCCCAGTTCCACTGTGGACCGGGGTGTGTCATCTGCTGTTAACCAATGTATGCAGTTGGGATTGTGAGAATAGAAGAATGGTAGAGGGTGTCGCGTTGATTGCAATAGCAGCAGACCATGCATTTTATTGTGGTTGTGAGAGTAGAGGTATGGTTGACGCTGCTGCATGGAAATTACACCGCGAAATAGGCTGCCGTTTTCAACGGCTTTAACGCTGCGTGACTTACACTGTAGAGCGAGAAACAATTTAACGCTGCGTGATTTGTAATATAAGGCAGTGCGCTGCCGTTTCTAATTTCCACATTTTGCGCGGGCAGCGTGCATGCACTGTTGTTTCTGCACATTTGTAACCTCAAACAAAGAGTCCCACGCTGCGTGAGTGCACTGCCAAACAAAGCAAAAATTAAAGCTGCGTGATTTCCAATTTGAGACAGTGCACTTCCTTATTCAATTTTCACGTTTGACGCCAACCTGACGCATGGACTGCTGTTTCTGCAATTTCAAAACCTCTGCTTCTGCCAATTCCAAATCTCCAAACAGAGGCTCACGCTGCGTGAAGTGCACTGTCAAACGAAAAAATATTAAAACTGCCCTATGTGCAATTCAAGGCAGTGCACTGCCATTTTAAATCTCATAATTTCACGCTGCAAATTTCAAAGACGAAAAAAATATTAAAGCTGCGTTATGTTTTAATTTAGGACACTGCACTGCCATTTTAAATCTCCGCATTTGACGCCCAGTTCCACTGTGGACCGGGGTGTGTCATCTGCTGTTAACCAATGTATGCAGTTGGGATTGTGAGAATAGAAGAATGGTAGAGGGTGTCGCGTTGATTGCAATAGCAGCAGACCATGCATTTTATTGTGGTTGTGAGAGTAGAGGTATGGTTGACGCTGCTGCATGGAAATTACACCGCGAAATAGGCTGCCGTTTTCAACGGCTTTAACGCTGCGTGACTTACACTGTAGAGCGAGAAACAATTTAACGCTGCGTGATTTGTAATATAAGGCAGTGCGCTGCCGTTTCTAATTTCCACATTTTGCGCGGGCAGCGTGCATGCACTGTTGTTTCTGCACATTTGTAACCTCAAACAAAGAGTGCCACGCTGCGTGAGTGCACTGCCAAACAAAGCAAAAATTAAAGCTGCGTGATTTCCAATTTGAGACAGTGCACTTCCTTATTCAATTTTCACGTTTGACGCCAACCTGACGCATGGACTGCTGTTTCTGCAATTTCAAAACCTCTGCTTCTGCCAATTCCAAATCTCCAAACAGAGGCTCACGCTGCGTGAAGTGCACTGTCAAACGAAAAAATATTAAAACTGCCCTATGTGCAATTCAAGGCAGTGCACTGCCATTTTAAATCTCATAATTTCATGCTGCAAATTTCAAAGACGAAAAAAATATTAAAGCTGCGTTATGTTTTAATTTAGGACACTGCACTGCCATTTTAAATCTCCGCATTTGACGCCCAGTTCCACTGTGGACCGGGGTGCGTCATCTGCTGTTAACCAATGTATGCAATTGGGATTGTGAGAATAGAAGAATGGTAGAGGTTGCCGCGTCGATTGCAATAGCAGCAGACCATGCATTTTATTGTGGTTGTGAGAGTAGAGGGATGGTTGACGCTGCTGCATGGAAATTACACCGCGAAATAGGCTGCTGTTTTCAACGGCTTTAACGCTGCGTGACTTACACTATAGAGCGAGAAACAATTTAACGCTGCGTGATTTGTAATATAAGGCAGTGCGCTGCCGTTTCTAATTTCCACATTTTGCGCGGGCATCGTGCATGCACTGCTGTTTCAGCACATTTGAAACGTCAAACAAAGAGTCTCACGCTGCGTGAAGTGCACTGCCAAACAAAGCAAAAATTAAAGCTGCGTGATTTCCAATTTGAGACAGTGCACTTCCGTATTCAATTTTCGCGTTTGACGCCGACCTGACGCATGGACTGCTGTTTCTGCAATTTCAAAACCTCTGCTTCTGCCAATTCCAAATCTCCAACAGAGGCTCACGCTGCGTGAAGTGCACTGTCAAACGAAAAAATATTAAAACTGCCCTATGTGCAATTCAAGGCAGTGCACTGCCATTTTAAATCTCATAATTTCACGCTGCAAATTTCAAAGACGAAAAAAATATTAAAGCTGCGTTATGTTTTAATTTAGGACACTGCACTGCCATTTTAAATCTCCGCATTGGACGCCCAGTTCCACTGTGAACCGTGGTGCGTGATCTGCTGTTAACCAATGTATGCAGTTGGGATTGTGAGAATAGAAGAATGGTTGAAGCTGCCGCGTCGATTGCAGTTGCAGCAGACCATGCATTTTATTGTGGTTGTGAGAGTAGAGGGATGGTTGACGCTGCTGCATGGAAATTACACCGCGAAATAGGCTGCTGTTTTCAACGGCTTTAACGCTGCGTGACTTACACTATAGAGCGAGAAACAATTTAACGCTGCGTGATTTGTAATATAAGGCAGTGCGCTGCCGTTTCTAATTTCCACATTTTGCGCGGGCATCGTGCATGCACTGCTGTTTCTGCACATTTGAAACGTCAAACAAAGAGTCTCACGCTGCGTGAAGTGCACTGCCAAACAAAGCAAAAATTAAAGCTGCGTGATTTCCAATTTGAGACAGTGCACTTCCTTATTCAATTTTCGCGTTTGACGCCGACCTGACGCATGGACTGCTGTTTCTGCAATTTCAAAACCTCTGCTTCTGCCAATTCCAAATCTCCAAACAGAGGCTCACGCTGCGTGAAGTGCACTGTCAAACGAAAAAATATTAAAACTGCCCTATGTGCAATTCAAGGCAGTGCACTGCCATTTTAAATCTCCAAATTTCACGCTGCAAATTTCAAAGACGAAAAAAATATTAAAGCTGCGTTATGTTTTAATTTAGGACACTGCACTGCCATTTTAAATCTCCGCATTTGACGCCCAGTTCCACTGTGGACCGGGGTGTGTCATCTGCTGTTAACCAATGTATGCAATTGGGATTGTGAGAATAGAAGAATGGTAGAGGGTGTCGCGTTGATTGCAATAGCAGCAGACCATGCATTTTATTGTGGTTGTGAGAGTAGAGGTATGGTTGACGCTGCTGCATGGAAATTACACCGCGAAATAGGCTGCCGTTTTCAACGGCTTTAACGCTGCGTGACTTACACTGTAGAGCGAGAAACAATTTAACGCTGCGTGATTTGTAATATAAGGCAGTGCGCTGCCGTTTCTAATTTCCACATTTTGCGCGGGCAGCGTGCATGCACTGTTGTTTCTGCACATTTGTAACCTCAAACAAAGAGTCCCACGCTGCGTGAGTGCACTGCCAAACAAAGCAAAAATTAAAGCTGCGTGATTTCCAATTTGAGACAGTGCACTTCCTTATTCAATTTTCACGTTTGACGCCAACCTGACGCATGGACTGCTGTTTCTGCAATTTCAAAACCTCTGCTTCTGCCAATTCCAAATCTCCAAACAGAGGCTCACGCTGCGTGAAGTGCACTGTCAAACGAAAAAATATTAAAACTGCCCTATGTGCAATTCAAGGCAGTGCACTGCCATTTTAAATCTCATAATTTCACGCTGCAAATTTCAAAGACGAAAAAAATATTAAAGCTGCGTTATGTTTTAATTTAGGACACTGCACTGCCATTTTAAATCTCCGCATTTGACGCCCAGTTCCACTGTGGACCGGGGTGTGTCATCTGCTGTTAACCAATGTATGCAGTTGGGATTGTGAGAATAGAAGAATGGTAGAGGGTGTCGCGTTGATTGCAATAGCAGCAGACCATGCATTTTATTGTGGTTGTGAGAGTAGAGGTATGGTTGACGCTGCTGCATGGAAATTACACCGCGAAATAGGCTGCCGTTTTCAACGGCTTTAACGCTGCGTGACTTACACTGTAGAGCGAGAAACAATTTAACGCTGCGTGATTTGTAATATAAGGCAGTGCGCTGCCGTTTCTAATTTCCACATTTTGCGCGGGCAGCGTGCATGCACTGTTGTTTCTGCACATTTGTAACCTCAAACAAAGAGTCCCACGCTGCGTGAGTGCACTGCCAAACAAAGCAAAAATTAAAGCTGCGTGATTTCCAATTTGAGACAGTGCACTTCCTTATTCAATTTTCACGTTTGACGCCAACCTGACGCATGGACTGCTGTTTCTGCAATTTCAAAACCTCTGCTTCTGCCAATTCCAAATCTCCAAACAGAGGCTCACGCTGCGTGAAGTGCACTGTCAAACGAAAAAATATTAAAACTGCCCTATGTGCAATTCAAGGCAGTGCACTGCCATTTTAAATCTCCAAATTTCACGCTGCAAATTTCAAAGACGAAAAAAATATTAAAGCTGCGTTATGTTTTAATTTAGGACACTGCACTGCCATTTTAAATCTCCGCATTTGACGCCCAGTTCCACTGTGGACCGGGGTGTGTCATCTGCTGTTAACCAATGTATGCAGTTGGGATTGTGAGAATAGAAGAATGGTAGAGGGTGTCGCGTTGATTGCAATAGCAGCAGACCATGCATTTTATTGTGGTTGTGAGAGTAGAGGTATGGTTGACGCTGCTGCATGGAAATTACACCGCGAAATAGGCTGCCGTTTTCAACGGCTTTAACGCTGCGTGACTTACACTGTAGAGCGAGAAACAATTTAACGCTGCGTGATTTGTAATATAAGGCAGTGCGCTGCCGTTTCTAATTTCCACATTTTGCGCGGGCATCGTGCATGCACTGCTGTTTCTGCACATTTGAAACGTCAAACAAAGAGTCTCACGCTGCGTGAAGTGCATTGCCAAACAAATCAACAATTAAAGCTACGTGATTTCCAATTTGAGACAGTGCACTGCCTTATTCAATTTTCGCGTTTGACGCCGACCTGACGCATGGACTGCTGTTTCTGCAATTTCAAAACCTCTGCTTCTGCCAATTCCAAATCTCCAAACAGAGGCTCACGCTGCGTGAAGTGCACTGTCAAACGAAAAAATATTAAAACTGCCCTATGTGCAATTCAAGGCAGTGCACTGCCATTTTAAATCTCCAAATTTCACGCTGCAAATTTCAAAGACGAAAAAAATATTAAAGCTGCGTTATGTTTTAATTTAGGACACTGCACTGCCATTTTAAATCTCCGCATTTGACGCCCAGTTCCACTGTGGACCGGGGTGTGTCATCTGCTGTTAACCAATGTATGCAATTGGGATTGTGAGAATAGAAGAATGGTAGAGGGTGTCGCGTTGATTGCAATAGCAGCAGACCATGCATTTTATTGTGGTTGTGAGAGTAGAGGGATGGTTGACGCTGCTGCATGGAAATTACACCGCGAAATAGGCTGCCGTTTTCAACGGCTTTAACGCTGCGTGACTTACACTGTAGAGCGAGAAACAATTTAACGCTGCGTGATTTGTAATATAAGGCAGTGCGCTGCCGTTTCTAATTTCCACATTTTGCGCGGGCATCGTGCATGCACTGCTGTTTCTGCACATTTGAAACGTCAAACAAAGAGTCTCACGCTGCGTGAAGTGCATTGCCAAACAAATCAACAATTAAAGCTACGTGATTTCCAATTTGAGACAGTGCACTGCCTTATTCAATTTTCGCGTTTGACGCCGACCTGACGCATGGACTGCTGTTTCTGCAATTTCAAAACCTCTGCTTCTGCCAATTCCAAATCTCCAAACAGAGGCTCACGCTGCGTGAAGTGCACTGTGAAACAAAAAAATATCAAAACTGCGCTATGTGCAATTCAAGGCAGTGCAATGCCATTTTAAAACTCCACATTTCACGCTGCAAATTTAAAAGACAAAAAAAATATTAAAGCTGCGTTATGTTTTAATTTAGGACACTGCACTGCCATTTTAAATCTCCGCATTGGACGCCCAGTTCCACTATGAACCTTGGTGCGTGATCTGCTGTTAACCAATGTATGCAGTTGGGATTGTGAGAATAGAAGAATGGTAGAGGGTGTCGCGTTGATTGCAATAGCAGCAGACCATGCATTTTATTGTGGTTGTGAGAGTAGAGGGATGGTTGACGCTGCTGCATGGAAATTACACCGCGAAATAGGCTGCCGTTTTCAACGGCTTTAACGCTGCGTGACTTACACTGTAGAGCGAGAAACAATTTAACGCTGCGTGATTTGTAATATAAGGCAGTGCGCTGCCGTTTCTAATTTCCACATTTTGCGCGGGCATCGTGCATGCACTGCTGTTTCTGCACATTTGAAACGTCAAACAAAGAGTCTCACGCTGCGTGAAGTGCATTGCCAAACAAATCAACAATTAAAGCTACGTGATTTCCAATTTGAGACAGTGCACTGCCTTATTCAATTTTCGCGTTTGACGCCGACCTGACGCATGGACTGCTGTTTCTGCAATTTCAAAACCTCTGCTTCTGCCAATTCCAAATCTCCAAACAGAGGCTCACGCTGCGTGAAGTGCACTGTCAAACGAAAAAATATTAAAACTGCCCTATGTGCAATTCAAGGCAGTGCACTGCCATTTTAAATCTCATAATTTCACGCTGCAAATTTCAAAGACGAAAAAAATATTAAAGCTGCGTTATGTTTTAATTTAGGACACTGCACTGCCATTTTAAATCTCCGCATTGGACGCCCAGTTCCACTGTGGACCGGGGTGCGTCATCTGCTGTTAACCAATGTATGCAGTTGGGATTGTGAGAATAGAAGAATGGTTGAAGCTGCCGCGTCGATTGCAGTTGCAGCAGACCATGCATTTTATTGTGGTTGTGAGAGTAGAGGGATGGTTGACGCTGCTGCGTGGAAATTACACCGCGAAATAGGCTGCTGTTTTCAACGGCTTTAACGCTGCGTGACTTACACTGTAGAGCGAGAAACAATTTAACGCTGCGTGATTTGTAATATAAGGCAGTGCGCTGCCGTTTCTAATTTCCACATTTTAAGCGGGCATCGTGCATGCACTGCTGTTTCTGCACATTTGAAACGTCAAACAAAGAGTCTCACGCTGCGTGAAGTGCACTGCCAAACAAAGCAACAATTAAAGCTGCGTGATTTCCAATTTGAGACAGTGCACTTCCTTATTCAATTTTCACGTTTGACGCCAACCTGACGCATGGACTGCTGTTTCTGCAATTTCAAAACCTCTGCTTCTGCCAATTCCAAATCTCCAAACAGAGGCTCACGCTGCGTGAAGTGCACTGTCAAACGAAAAAATATTAAAACTGCCCTATGTGCAATTCAAGGCAGTGCACTGCCATTTTAAATCTCATAATTTCACGCTGCAAATTTCAAAGACGAAAAAAATATTAAAGCTGCGTTATGTTTTAATTTAGGACACTGCACTGCCATTTTAAATCTCCGCATTGGACGCCCAGTTCCACTGTGGACCGGGGTGCGTCATCTGCTGTTAACCAATGTATGCAGTTGGGATTGTGAGAATAGAAGAATGGTTGAAGCTGCCGCGTCGATTGCAGTTGCAGCAGACCATGCATTTTATTGTGGTTGTGAGAGTAGAGGGATGGTTGACGCTGCTGCGTGGAAATTACACCGCGAAATAGGCTGCTGTTTTCAACGGCTTTAACGCTGCGTGACTTACACTGTAGAGCGAGAAACAATTTAACGCTGCGTGATTTGTAATATAAGGCAGTGCGCTGCCGTTTCTAATTTCCACATTTTAAGCGGGCATCGTGCATGCACTGCTGTTTCTGCACATTTGAAACGTCAAACAAAGAGTCTCACGCTGCGTGAAGTGCACTGCCAAACAAAGCAACAATTAAAGCTGTGTGATTTCCAATTTGAGACAGTGCACTGCCTTATTCAATTTTCGCCTTTGACGCCGACCTGACGCATGGACTGCTGTTTCTGCAATTTCAAAACCTCTGCTTCTGCCAATTCCAAATCTCCAAACAGAGGCTCACGCTGCGTGAAGTGCACTGTCAAACAAAAAAATATCAAAACTGCGCTATGTGCAATTCAAGGCAGTGCAATGCAATTTCAAAATCTCATAATTTCACGCTGCAAATTTCAAAGACGAAAAAAATATTAAAGCTGCGTTATGTTTTAATTTAGGACACTGCACTGCCATTTTAAATCTCCGCATTGGACGCCCAGTTCCACTGTGGACCGGGGTGCGTCATCTGCTGTTAACCAATGTATGCAGTTGGGATTGTGAGAATAGAAGAATGGTTGAAGCTGCCGCGTCGATTGCAGTTGCAGCAGACCATGCATTTTATTGTGGTTGTGAGAGTAGAGGGATGGTTGACGCTGCTGCGTGGAAATTACACCGCGAAATAGGCTGCTGTTTTCAACGGCTTTAACGCTGCGTGACTTACACTGTAGAGCGAGAAACAATTTAACGCTGCGTGATTTGTAATATAAGGCAGTGCGCTGCCGTTTCTAATTTCCACATTTTAAGCGGGCATCGTGCATGCACTGCTGTTTCTGCACATTTGAAACGTCAAACAAAGAGTCTCACGCTGCGTGAAGTGCACTGCCAAACAAAGCAACAATTAAAGCTGTGTGATTTCCAATTTGAGACAGTGCACTGCCTTATTCAATTTTCGCCTTTGACGCCGACCTGACGCATGGACTGCTGTTTCTGCAATTTCAAAACCTCTGCTTCTGCCAATTCCAAATCTCCAAACAGAGGCTCACGCTGCGTGAAGTGCACTGTCAAACAAAAAAATATCAAAACTGCGCTATGTGCAATTCAAGGCAGTGCAATGCCATTTTAAAACTCAACATTTCACGCTGCAAATTTAAAAGACGAAAAAAATATTAAAGCTGCGTTATGTTTTAATTTAGGACACTGCACTGCCATTTTAAATCTCCGCATTGGACGCCCAGTTCCACTGTGAACCGTGGTGCGTGATCTGCTGTTAACCAATGTATGCAGTTGGGATTGTGAGAATAGAAGAATGGTTGAAGCTGCCGCGTCGATTGCAGTTGCAGCAGACCATGCATTTTATTGTGGTTGTGAGAGTAGAGGGATGGTTGACGCTGCTGCATGGAAATTACACCGCGAAATAGGCTGCTGTTTTCAACGGCTTTAACGCTGCGTGACTTACACTATAGAGCGAGAAACAATTTAACGCTGCGTGATTTGTAATATAAGGCAGTGCGCTGCCGTTTCTAATTTCCACATTTTGCGCGGGCATCGTGCATGCACTGCTGTTTCTGCACATTTGAAACGTCAAACAAAGAGTCTCACGCTGCGTGAAGTGCACTGCCAAACAAAGCAAAAATTAAAGCTGCGTGATTTCCAATTTGAGACAGTGCACTTCCTTATTCAATTTTCGCGTTTGACGCCGACCTGACGCATGGACTGCTGTTTCTGCAATTTCAAAACCTCTGCTTCTGCCAATTCCAAATCTCCAAACAGAGGCTCACGCTGCGTGAAGTGCACTGTCAAACGAAAAAATATTAAAACTGCCCTATGTGCAATTCAAGGCAGTGCACTGCCATTTTAAATCTCCAAATTTCACGCTGCAAATTTCAAAGACGAAAAAAATATTAAAGCTGCGTTATGTTTTAATTTAGGACACTGCACTGCCATTTTAAATCTCCGCATTTGACGCCCAGTTCCACTGTGGACCGGGGTGTGTCATCTGCTGTTAACCAATGTATGCAATTGGGATTGTGAGAATAGAAGAATGGTAGAGGGTGTCGCGTTGATTGCAATATCAGCAGACCATGCATTTTATTGTGGTTGTGAGAGTAGAGGGATGGTTGACGCTGCTGCGTGGAAATTACACCGCGAAATAGGCTGCTGTTTTCAACGGCTTTAACGTTGCGTGACTTACACTGTAGAGCGAGAAACAATTTAACGCTGCGTGATTTGTAATATAAGGCAGTGCGCTGCCGTTTCTAATTTCCACATTTTAAGCGGGCATCGTGCATGCACTGCTGTTTCTGCACATTTGAAACGTCAAACAAAGAGTCTCACGCTGCGTGAAGTGCACTGCCAAACAAAGCAACAATTAAAGCTGCGTGATTTCCAATTTGAGACAGTGCACTGCCTTATTCAATTTTCGCGTATGACGCCGACCTGACGCATGGACTGCTGTTTCTGCAATTTCAAAACCTCTGCTTCTGCCAATTCCAAATCTCCAAACAGAGGCTCACGCTGCGTGAAGTGCACTGTCAAACAAAAAAATATCAAAACTGCGCTATGTGCAATTCAAGGCAGTGCAATGCCATTTTAAAACTCCACATTTCACGCTGCAAATTTAAAAGACAAAAAAAATATTAAAGCTGCGTTATGTTTTAATTTAGGACACTGCACTGCCATTTTAAATCTCCGCATTGGACGCCCAGTTCCACTATGAACCTTGGTGCGTGATCTGCTGTTAACCAATGTATGCAGTTGGGATTGTGAGAATAGAAGAATGGTTGAAGCTGCCGCGTCGATTGCAGTTGCAGCAGACCATGCATTTTATTGTGGTTGTGAGAGTAGAGGGATGGTTGACGCTGCTGCATGGAAATTACACCGCGAAATAGGCTGCTGTTTTCAACGGCTTTAACGCTGCGTGACTTACACTTTAGAGCGAGAAACAATTTAACGCTGCGTGATTTGTAATATAAGGCAGTGCGCTGCCGTTTCTAATTTCCACATTTTGCGCGGGCATCGTGCATGCACTGCTGTTTCTGCACATTTGTAACCTCAAACAAAGAGTCCCACGCTGCGTGAGTGCACTGCCAAACAAAGCAAAAATTAAAGCTGCGTGATTTCCAATTTGAGACAGTGCACTGCCTTATTCAATTTTCGCCTTTGACGCCGACCTGACGCATGGACTGCTGTTTCTGCAATTTCAAAACCTCTGCTTCTGCCAATTCCAAATCTCCAAACAGAGGCTCACGCTGCGTGAAGTGCACTGTCAAACGAAAAAATATCAAAACTGCGCTATGTGCAATTCAAGGCAGTGCAATGCCATTTTAAATCTCATAATTTCACGCTGCAAATTTCAAAGACGAAAAAAATATTAAAGCTGCGTTATGTTTTAATTTAGGACACTGCACTGCCATTTTAAATCTCCGCATTGGACGCCCAGTTCCACTGTGGACCGGGGTGCGTCATCTGCTGTTAACCAATGTATGCAGTTGGGATTGTGAGAATAGAAGAATGGTTGAAGCTGCCGCGTCGATTGCAGTTGCAGCAGACCATGCATTTTATTGTGGTTGTGAGAGTAGAGGGATGGTTGACGCTGCTGCGTGGAAATTACACCGCGAAATAGGCTGCTGTTTTCAACGGCTTTAACGCTGCGTGACTTACACTGTAGAGCGAGAAACAATTTAACGCTGCGTGATTTGTAATATAAGGCAGTGCGCTGCCGTTTCTAATTTCCACATTTTAAGCGGGCATCGTGCATGCACTGCTGTTTCTGCACATTTGAAACGTCAAACAAAGAGTCTCACGCTGCGTGAAGTGCACTGCCAAACAAAGCAACAATTAAAGCTGTGTGATTTCCAATTTGAGACAGTGCACTGCCTTATTCAATTTTCGCCTTTGACGCCGACCTGACGCATGGACTGCTGTTTCTGCAATTTCAAAACCTCTGCTTCTGCCAATTCCAAATCTCCAAACAGAGGCTCACGCTGCGTGAAGTGCACTGTCAAACAAAAAAATATCAAAACTGCGCTATGTGCAATTCAAGGCAGTGCAATGCCATTTTAAAACTCAACATTTCACGCTGCAAATTTAAAAGACGAAAAAAATATTAAAGCTGCGTTATGTTTTAATTTAGGACACTGCACTGCCATTTTAAATCTCCGCATTGGACGCCCAGTTCCACTGTGAACCGTGGTGCGTGATCTGCTGTTAACCAATGTATGCAGTTGGGATTGTGAGAATAGAAGAATGGTTGAAGCTGCCGCGTCGATTGCAGTTGCAGCAGACCATGCATTTTATTGTGGTTGTGAGAGTAGAGGGATGGTTGACGCTGCTGCGTGGAAATTACACCGCGAAATAGGCTGCTGTTTTCAACGGCTTTAACGCTGCGTGACTTACACTGTAGAGCGAGAAACAATTTAACGCTGCGTGATTTGTAATATAAGGCAGTGCGCTGCCGTTTCTAATTTCCACATTTTAAGCGGGCATCGTGCATGCACTGCTGTTTCTGCACATTTGAAACGTCAAACAAAGAGTCTCACGCTGCGTGAAGTGCACTGCCAAACAAAGCAACAATTAAAGCTGTGTGATTTCCAATTTGAGACAGTGCACTGCCTTATTCAATTTTCGCCTTTGACGCCGACCTGACGCATGGACTGCTGTTTCTGCAATTTCAAAACCTCTGCTTCTGCCAATTCCAAATCTCCAAACAGAGGCTCACGCTGCGTGAAGTGCACTGTCAAACAAAAAAATATCAAAACTGCGCTATGTGCAATTCAAGGCAGTGCAATGCCATTTTAAAACTCAACATTTCACGCTGCAAATTTAAAAGACGAAAAAAATATTAAAGCTGCGTTATGTTTTAATTTAGGACACTGCACTGCCATTTTAAATCTCCGCATTGGACGCCCAGTTCCACTGTGAACCGTGGTGCGTGATCTGCTGTTAACCAATGTATGCAGTTGGGATTGTGAGAATAGAAGAATGGTTGAAGCTGCCGCGTCGATTGCAGTTGCAGCAGACCATGCATTTTATTGTGGTTGTGAGAGTAGAGGGATGGTTGACGCTGCTGCGTGGAAATTACACCGCGAAATAGGCTGCTGTTTTCAACGGCTTTAACGCTGCGTGACTTACACTGTAGAGCGAGAAACAATTTAACGCTGCGTGATTTGTAATATAAGGCAGTGCGCTGCCGTTTCTAATTTCCACATTTTAAGTGGGCATCGTGCATGCACTGCTGTTTCTGCACATTTGAAACGTCAAACAAAGAGTCTCACGCTGCGTGAAGTGCACTGCCAAACAAAGCAACAATTAAAGCTGTGTGATTTCCAATTTGAGACAGTGCACTGCCTTATTCAATTTTCGCCTTTGACGCCGACCTGACGCATGGACTGCTGTTTCTGCAATTTCAAAACCTCTGCTTCTGCCAATTCCAAATCTCCAAACAGAGGCTCACGCTGCGTGAAGTGCACTGTCAAACAAAAAAATATCAAAACTGCGCTATGTGCAATTCAAGGCAGTGCAATGCCATTTTAAAACTCAACATTTCACGCTGCAAATTTAAAAGACGAAAAAAATATTAAAGCTGCGTTATGTTTTAATTTAGGACACTGCACTGCCATTTTAAATCTCCGCATTGGACGCCCAGTTCCACTGTGAACCGGGGTGCGTGATCTGCTGTTAACCAATGTATGCAGTTGGGATTGTGAGAATAGAAGAATGGTTGAAGCTGCCGCGTCGATTGCAGTTGCAGCAGACCATGCATTTTATTGTGGTTGTGAGAGTAGAGGGATGGTTGACGCTGCTGCATGGAAATTACACCGCGAAATAGGCTGCTGTTTTCAACGGCTTTAACGCTGCGTGACTTACACTATAGAGCGAGAAACAATTTAACGCTGCGTGATTTGTAATATAAGGCAGTGCGCTGCCGTTTCTAATTTCCACATTTTGCGCGGGCATCGTGCATGCACTGCTGTTTCTGCACATTTGAAACGTCAAACAAAGAGTCTCACGCTGCGTGAAGTGCACTGCCAAACAAAGCAAAAATTAAAGCTGCGTGATTTCCAATTTGAGACAGTGCACTTCCTTATTCAATTTTCGCGTTTGACGCCGACCTGACGCATGGACTGCTGTTTCTGCAATTTCAAAACCTCTGCTTCTGCCAATTCCAAATCTCCAAACAGAGGCTCACGCTGCATGAAGTGCACTGTCAAACGAAAAAATATTAAAACTGCCCTATGTGCAATTCAAGGCAGTGCACTGCCATTTTAAATCTCCAAATTTCACGCTGCAAATTTCAAAGACGAAAAAAATATTAAAGCTGCGTTATGTTTTAATTTAGGACACTGCACTGCCATTTTAAATCTCCGCATTTGACGCCCAGTTCCACTGTGGACCGGGGTGTGTCATCTGCTGTTAACCAATGTATGCAATTGGGATTGTGAGAATAGAAGAATGGTAGAGGGTGTCGCGTTGATTGCAATATCAGCAGACCATGCATTTTATTGTGGTTGTGAGACTAGAGGGATGGTTGACGCTGCTGCGTGGAAATTACACCGCGAAATAGGCTGCTGTTTTCAACGGCTTTAACGTTGCGTGACTTACACTGTAGAGCGAGAAACAATTTAACGCTGCGTGATTTGTAATATAAGGCAGTGCGCTGCCGTTTCTAATTTCCACATTTTAAGCGGGCATCGTGCATGCACTGCTGTTTCTGCACATTTGAAACGTCAAACAAAGAGTCTCACGCTGCGTGAAGTGCACTGCCAAACAAAGCAACAATTAAAGCTGCGTGATTTCCAATTTGAGACAGTGCACTTCCTTATTCAATTTTCGCGTTTGACGCCGACCTGACGCATGGACTGCTGTTTCTGCAATTTCAAAACCTCTGCTTCTGCCAATTCCAAATCTCCAAACAGAGGCTCACGCTGCGTGAAGTGCACTGTCAAACAAAAAAATATCAAAACTGCGCTATGTGCAATTCAAGGCAGTGCAATGCCATTTTAAAACTCCACATTTCACGCTGCAAATTTAAAAGACAAAAAAAATATTAAAGCTGCGTTATGTTTTAATTTAGGACACTGCACTGCCATTTTAAATCTCCGCATTGGACGCCCAGTTCCACTATGAACCGTGGTGCGTGATCTGCTGTTAACCAATGTATGCAGTTGGGATTGTGAGAATAGAAGAATGGTTGAAGCTGCCGCGTCGATTGCAGTTGCAGCAGACCATGCATTTTATTGTGGTTGTGAGAGTAGAGGGATGGTTGACGCTGCTGCATGGAAATTACACCGCGAAATAGGCTGCTGTTTTCAACGGCTTTAACGCTGCGTGACTTACACTTTAGAGCGAGAAACAATTTAACGCTGCGTGATTTGTAATATAAGGCAGTGCGCTGCCGTTTCTAATTTCCACATTTTGCGCGGGCATCGTGCATGCACTGCTGTTTCTGCACATTTGTAACCTCAAACAAAGAGTCCCACGCTGCGTGAGTGCACTGCCAAACAAAGCAAAAATTAAAGCTGCGTGATTTCCAATTTGAGACAGTGCACTTCCTTATTCAATTTTCACGTTTGACGCCAACCTGACGCATGGACTGCTGTTTCTGCAATTTCAAAACCTCTGCTTCTGCCAATTCCAAATCTCCAAACAGAGGCTCACGCTGCGTGAAGTGCACTGTCAAACAAAAAAATATCAAAACTGCGCTATGTGCAATTCAAGGCAGTGCAATGCCATTTTAAAACTCCACATTTCACGCTGCAAATTTAAAAGACAAAAAAAATATTAAAGCTGCGTTATGTTTTAATTTAGGACACTGCACTGCCATTTTAAATCTCCGCATTGGACGCCCAGTTCCACTATGAACCGTGGTGCGTGATCTGCTGTTAACCAATGTATGCAGTTGGGATTGTGAGAATAGAAGAATGGTTGAAGCTGCCGCGTCGATTGCAGTTGCAGCAGACCATGCATTTTATTGTGGTTGTGAGAGTAGAGGGATGGTTGACGCTGCTGCATGGAAATTACACCGCGAAATAGGCTGCTGTTTTCAACGGCTTTAACGCTGCGTGACTTACACTTTAGAGCGAGAAACAATTTAACGCTGCGTGATTTGTAATATAAGGCAGTGCGCTGCCGTTTCTAATTTCCACATTTTGCGCGGGCATCGTGCATGCACTGCTGTTTCTGCACATTTGTAACCTCAAACAAAGAGTCCCACGCTGCGTGAGTGCACTGCCAAACAAAGCAAAAATTAAAGCTGCGTGATTTCCAATTTGAGACAGTGCACTTCCTTATTCAATTTTCACGTTTGACGCCAACCTGACGCATGGACTGCTGTTTCTGCAATTTCAAAACCTCTGCTTCTGCCAATTCCAAATCTCCAAACAGAGGCTCACGCTGCGTGAAGTGCACTGTCAAACGAAAAAATATCAAAACTGCCCTATGTGCAATTCAAGGCAGTGCATTGCCATTTTAAATCTCATAATAACACGCTGCAAATTTCAAAGAAGAAAAAAATATTAAAGCTGCCTTATGTTTTAATTTAGGACACTGCACTGCGATTTTAAATCTCCGCATTTGACGCCCAGTTCCACTGTGGACCGGGGTGCGTCATCTGCTGTTAACCAATGTATGCAATTGGGATTGTGAGAATAGAAGAATGGTAGAGGTTGCCGCGTCGATTGCAATTGCAGCAGACCATGCATTTTATTGTGGTTGTGAGAGTAGAGGGATGGTTGACGCTGCTGCATGGAAATTACACCGCGA
The DNA here is from genome assembly GCA_027405865.1 of Salix purpurea. Lineage (NCBI taxonomy): Eukaryota > Viridiplantae > Streptophyta > Magnoliopsida > Malpighiales > Salicaceae > Salix > Salix purpurea. Next base: position 13,944,185 of record CM050333.1, read on the forward strand.
AATAGGCTGCTGTTTTCAACGGCTTTAACACTGCGTGACTTACACTGTAGAGCGAGAAACAATTTAACGCTGCGTGATTTGTAATATAAGGCAGTGCGCTGCCGTTTCTAATTTCCACATTTTGCGCGGGCATCGTGCATGCACTGCTATTTCTGCACATTTGAAACGTCAAACAAAGAGTCTCACGCTGCGTGAAGTGCACTGCCAAACAAAGCAAAAATTAAAGCTGCGTGATTTCCAATTTGAGACAGTGCACTTCCTTATTCAATTTTCGCGTTTGACGCCGACCTGACGCATGGACTGCTGTTTCTGCAATTTCAAAACCTCTGCTTCTGCCAATTCCAAATCTCCAAACAGAGGCTCACGCTGCGTGAAGTGCACTGTCAAACGAAAAAATATTAAAACTGCCCTATGTGCAATTCAAGGCAGTGCACTGCCATTTTAAATCTCCAAATTTCACGCTGCAAATTTCAAAGACGAAAAAAATATTAAAGCTACGTTATGTTTTAATTTAGGACACTGCACTGCCATTTTAAATCTCCGCATTTGACGCCCAGTTCCACTGTGGACCGGGGTGTGTCATCTGCTGTTAACCAATGTATGCAATTGGGATTGTGAGAATAGAAGAATGGTAGAGGGTGTCGCGTTGATTGCAATATCAGCAGACCATGCATTTTATTGTGGTTGTGAGAGTAGAGGGATGGTTGACGCTGCTGCGTGGAAATTACACCGCGAAATAGGCTGCTGTTTTCAACGGCTTTAACGCTGCGTGACTTACACTGTAGAGCGAGAAACAATTTAACGCTGCGTGATTTGTAATATAAGGCAGTGCGCTGCCGTTTCTAATTTCCACATTTTAAGCGGGCATCGTGCATGCACTGCTGTTTCTGCACATTTGAAACGTCAAACAAAGAGTCTCACGCTGCGTGAAGTGCACTGCCAAACAAAGCAACAATTAAAGCTGTGTGATTTCCAATTTGAGACAGTGCACTGCCTTATTCAATTTTCGCCTTTGACGCCGACCTGACGCATGGACTGCTGTTTCTGCAATTTCAAAACCTCTGCTTCTGCCAATTCCAAATCTCCAAACAGAGGCTCACGCTGCGTGAAGTGCACTGTCAAACAAAAAAATATCAAAACTGCGCTATGTGCAATTCAAGGCAGTGCAATGCCATTTTAAAACTCAACATTTCACGCTGCAAATTTAAAAGACGAAAAAAATATTAAAGCTGCGTTATGTTTTAATTTAGGACACTGCACTGCCATTTTAAATCTCCGCATTGGACGCCCAGTTCCACTGTGAACCGTGGTGCGTGATCTGCTGTTAACCAATGTATGCAGTTGGGATTGTGAGAATAGAAGAATGGTTGAAGCTGCCGCGTCGATTGCAGTTGCAGCAGACCATGCATTTTATTGTGGTTGTGAGAGTAGAGGGATGGTTGACGCTGCTGCATGGAAATTACACCGCGAAATAGGCTGCTGTTTTCAACGGCTTTAACGCTGCGTGACTTACACTATAGAGCGAGAAACAATTTAACGCTGCGTGATTTGTAATATAAGGCAGTGCGCTGCCGTTTCTAATTTCCACATTTTGCGCGGGCATCGTGCATGCACTGCTGTTTCTGCACATTTGAAACGTCAAACAAAGAGTCTCACGCTGCGTGAAGTGCACTGCCAAACAAAGCAAAAATTAAAGCTGCGTGATTTCCAATTTGAGACAGTGCACTTCCTTATTCAATTTTCGCGTTTGACGCCGACCTGACGCATGGACTGCTGTTTCTGCAATTTCAAAACCTCTGCTTCTGCCAATTCCAAATCTCCAAACAGAGGCTCACGCTGCGTGAAGTGCACTGTCAAACGAAAAAATATTAAAACTGCCCTATGTGCAATTCAAGGCAGTGCACTGCCATTTTAAATCTCCAAATTTCACGCTGCAAATTTCAAAGACGAAAAAAATATTAAAGCTGCGTTATGTTTTAATTTAGGACACTGCACTGCCATTTTAAATCTCCGCATTTGACGCCCAGTTCCACTGTGGACCGGGGTGTGTCATCTGCTGTTAACCAATGTATGCAATTGGGATTGTGAGAATAGAAGAATGGTAGAGGGTGTCGCGTTGATTGCAATATCAGCAGACCATGCATTTTATTGTGGTTGTGAGACTAGAGGGATGGTTGACGCTGCTGCGTGGAAATTACACCGCGAAATAGGCTGCTGTTTTCAACGGCTTTAACGTTGCGTGACTTACACTGTAGAGCGAGAAACAATTTAACGCTGCGTGATTTGTAATATAAGGCAGTGCGCTGCCGTTTCTAATTTCCACATTTTAAGCGGGCATCGTGCATGCACTGCTGTTTCTGCACATTTGAAACGTCAAACAAAGAGTCTCACGCTGCGTGAAGTGCACTGCCAAACAAAGCAACAATTAAAGCTGCGTGATTTCCAATTTGAGACAGTGCACTTCCTTATTCAATTTTCGCGTTTGACGCCGACCTGACGCATGGACTGCTGTTTCTGCAATTTCAAAACCTCTGCTTCTGCCAATTCCAAATCTCCAAACAGAGGCTCACGCTGCGTGAAGTGCACTGTCAAACAAAAAAATATCAAAACTGCGCTATGTGCAATTCAAGGCAGTGCAATGCCATTTTAAAACTCCACATTTCACGCTGCAAATTTAAAAGGCAAAAAAAATATTAAAGCTGCGTTATGTTTTAATTTAGGACACTGCACTGCCATTTTAAATCTCCGCATTGGACGCCCAGTTCCACTATGAACCGTGGTGCGTGATCTGCTGTTAACCAATGTATGCAGTTGGGATTGTGAGAATAGAAGAATGGTTGAAGCTGCCGCGTCGATTGCAGTTGCAGCAGACCATGCATTTTATTGTGGTTGTGAGAGTAGAGGGATGGTTGACGCTGCTGCATGGAAATTACACCGCGAAATAGGCTGCTGTTTTCAACGGCTTTAACGCTGCGTGACTTACACTTTAGAGCGAGAAACAATTTAACGCTGCGTGATTTGTAATATAAGGCAGTGCGCTGCCGTTTCTAATTTCCACATTTTGCGCGGGCATCGTGCATGCACTGCTGTTTCTGCACATTTGTAACCTCAAACAAAGAGTCCCACGCTGCGTGAGTGCACTGCCAAACAAAGCAAAAATTAAAGCTGCGTGATTTCCAATTTGAGACAGTGCACTTCCTTATTCAATTTTCACGTTTGACGCCAACCTGACGCATGGACTGCTGTTTCTGCAATTTCAAAACCTCTGCTTCTGCCAATTCCAAATCTCCAAACAGAGGCTCACGCTGCGTGAAGTGCACTGTCAAACAAAAAAATATCAAAACTGCGCTATGTGCAATTCAAGGCAGTGCAATGCCATTTTAAAACTCCACATTTCACGCTGCAAATTTAAAAGACAAAAAAAATATTAAAGCTGCGTTATGTTTTAATTTAGGACACTGCACTGCCATTTTAAATCTCCGCATTGGACGCCCAGTTCCACTATGAACCGTGGTGCGTGATCTGCTGTTAACCAATGTATGCAGTTGGGATTGTGAGAATAGAAGAATGGTTGAAGCTGCCGCGTCGATTGCAGTTGCAGCAGACCATGCATTTTATTGTGGTTGTGAGAGTAGAGGGATGGTTGACGCTGCTGCATGGAAATTACACCGCGAAATAGGCTGTTGTTTTCAACGGCTTTAACGCTGCGTGACTTACACTTTAGAGCGAGAAACAATTTAACGTTGCGTGATTTGTAATATAAGGCAGTGCGCTGCCGTTTCTAATTTCCACATTTTGCGCGGGCATCGTGCATGCACTGCTGTTTCTGCACATTTGTAACCTCAAACAAAGAGTCCCACGCTGCGTGAGTGCACTGCCAAACAAAGCAAAAATTAAAGCTGCGTGATTTCCAATTTGAGACAGTGCACTTCCTTATTCAATTTTCACGTTTGACGCCAACCTGACGCATGGACTGCTGTTTCTGCAATTTCAAAACCTCTGCTTCTGCCAATTCCAAATCTCCAAACAGAGGCTCACGCTGCGTGAAGTGCACTGTCAAACAAAAAAATATCAAAACTGCGCTATGTGCAATTCAAGGCAGTGCAATGCCATTTTAAAACTCCACATTTCACGCTGCAAATTTAAAAGACAAAAAAAATATTAAAGCTGCGTTATGTTTTAATTTAGGACACTGCACTGCCATTTTAAATCTCCGCATTGGACGCCCAGTTCCACTATGAACCGTGGTGCGTGATCTGCTGTTAACCAATGTATGCAGTTGGGATTGTGAGAATAGAAGAATGGTTGAAGCTGCCGCGTCGATTGCAGTTGCAGCAGACCATGCATTTTATTGTGGTTGTGAGAGTAGAGGGATGGTTGACGCTGCTGCATGGAAATTACACCGCGAAATAGGCTGCTGTTTTCAACGGCTTTAACGCTGCGTGACTTACACTTTAGAGCGAGAAACAATTTAACGCTGCGTGATTTGTAATATAAGGCAGTGCGCTGCCGTTTCTAATTTCCACATTTTGCGCGGGCATCGTGCATGCACTGCTGTTTCTGCACATTTGTAACCTCAAACAAAGAGTCCCACGCTGCGTGAGTGCACTGCCAAACAAAGCAAAAATTAAAGCTGCGTGATTTCCAATTTGAGACAGTGCACTTCCTTATTCAATTTTCACGTTTGACGCCAACCTGACGCATGGACTGCTGTTTCTGCAATTTCAAAACCTCTGCTTCTGCCAATTCCAAATCTCCAAACAGAGGCTCACGCTGCGTGAAGTGCACTGTCAAACGAAAAAATATCAAAACTGCCCTATGTGCAATTCAAGGCAGTGCATTGCCATTTTAAATCCCATAATAACACGCTGCAAATTTCAAAGAAGAAAAAAATATTAAAGCTGCCTTATGTTTTAATTTAGGACACTGCACTGCGATTTTAAATCTCCGCATTTGACGCCCAGTTCCACTGTGGACCGGGGTGCGTCATCTGCTGTTAACCAATGTATGCAATTGGGATTGTGAGAATAGAAGAATGGTAGAGGTTGCCGCGTCGATTGCAATTGCAGCAGACCATGCATTTTATTGTGGTTGTGAGAGTAGAGGGATGGTTGACGCTGCTGCATGGAAATTACACCGCGAAATAGGCTGCTGTTTTCAACGGCTTTAACGCTGCGTGACTTACACTGTAGAGCGAGAAACAATTTAACGCTGCGTGATTTGTAATATAAGGCAGTGCGCTGCCGTTTCTAATTTCCACATTTTGCGCGGGCATCGTGCATGCACTGCTATTTCTGCACATTTGAAACGTCAAACAAAGAGTCTCACGCTGCGTGAAGTGCACTGCCAAACAAAGCAAAAATTAAAGCTGCGTGATTTCCAATTTGAGACAGTGCACTTCCTTATTCAATTTTCGCGTTTGACGCCGACCTGACGCATGGACTGCTGTTTCTGCAATTTCAAAACCTCTGCTTCTGCCAATTCCAAATCTCCAAACAGAGGCTCACGCTGCGTGAAGTGCACTGTCAAACGAAAAAATATTAAAACTGCCCTATGTGCAATTCAAGGCAGTGCACTGCCATTTTAAATCTCCAAATTTCACGCTGCAAATTTCAAAGACGAAAAAAATATTAAAGCTACGTTATGTTTTAATTTAGGACACTGCACTGCCATTTTAAATCTCCGCATTTGACGCCCAGTTCCACTGTGGACCGGGGTGTGTCATCTGCTGTTAACCAATGTATGCAATTGGGATTGTGAGAATAGAAGAATGGTAGAGGGTGTCGCGTTGATTGCAATATCAGCAGACCATGCATTTTATTGTGGTTGTGAGACTAGAGGGATGGTTGACGCTGCTGCGTGGAAATTACACCGCGAAATAGGCTGCTGTTTTCAACGGCTTTAACGTTGCGTGACTTACACTGTAGAGCGAGAAACAATTTAACGCTGCGTGATTTGTAATATAAGGCAGTGCGCTGCCGTTTCTAATTTCCACATTTTAAGCGGGCATCGTGCATGCACTGCTGTTTCTGCACATTTGAAACGTCAAACAAAGAGTCTCACGCTGCGTGAAGTGCACTGCCAAACAAAGCAACAATTAAAGCTGCGTGATTTCCAATTTGAGACAGTGCACTTCCTTATTCAATTTTCGCGTTTGACGCCGACCTGACGCATGGACTGCTGTTTCTGCAATTTCAAAACCTCTGCTTCTGCCAATTCCAAATCTCCAAACAGAGGCTCACGCTGCGTGAAGTGCACTGTCAAACAAAAAAATATCAAAACTGCGCTATGTGCAATTCAAGGCAGTGCAATGCCATTTTAAAACTCCACATTTCACGCTGCAAATTTAAAAGGCAAAAAAAATATTAAAGCTGCGTTATGTTTTAATTTAGGACACTGCACTGCCATTTTAAATCTCCGCATTGGACGCCCAGTTCCACTATGAACCGTGGTGCGTGATCTGCTGTTAACCAATGTATGCAGTTGGGATTGTGAGAATAGAAGAATGGTTGAAGCTGCCGCGTCGATTGCAGTTGCAGCAGACCATGCATTTTATTGTGGTTGTGAGAGTAGAGGGATGGTTGACGCTGCTGCATGGAAATTACACCGCGAAATAGGCTGCTGTTTTCAACGGCTTTAACGCTGCGTGACTTACACTTTAGAGCGAGAAACAATTTAACGCTGCGTGATTTGTAATATAAGGCAGTGCACTGCCGTTTCTAATTTCCACATTTTGCGCGGGCATCGTGCATGCACTGCTGTTTCTGCACATTTGTAACCTCAAACAAAGAGTCCCACGCTGCGTGAGTGCACTGCCAAACAAAGCAAAAATTAAAGCTGCGTGATTTCCAATTTGAGACAGTGCACTTCCTTATTCAATTTTCACGTTTGACGCCAACCTGACGCATGGACTGCTGTTTCTGCAATTTCAAAACCTCTGCTTCTGCCAATTCCAAATCTCCAAACAGAGGCTCACGCTGCGTGAAGTGCACTGTCAAACAAAAAAATATCAAAACTGCGCTATGTGCAATTCAAGGCAGTGCAATGCCATTTTAAAACTCCACATTTCACGCTGCAAATTTAAAAGACAAAAAAAATATTAAAGCTGCGTTATGTTTTAATTTAGGACACTGCACTGCCATTTTAAATCTCCGCATTGGACGCCCAGTTCCACTATGAACCGTGGTGCGTGATCTGCTGTTAACCAATGTATGCAGTTGGGATTGTGAGAATAGAAGAATGGTTGAAGCTGCCGCGTCGATTGCAGTTGCAGCAGACCATGCATTTTATTGTGGTTGTGAGAGTAGAGGGATGGTTGACGCTGCTGCATGGAAATTACACCGCGAAATAGGCTGCTGTTTTCAACGGCTTTAACGCTGCGTGACTTACACTTTAGAGCGAGAAACAATTTAACGCTGCGTGATTTGTAATATAAGGCAGTGCGCTGCCGTTTCTAATTTCCACATTTTGCGCGGGCATCGTGCATGCACTGCTGTTTCTGCACATTTGTAACCTCAAACAAAGAGTCCCACGCTGCGTGAGTGCACTGCCAAACAAAGCAAAAATTAAAGCTGCGTGATTTCCAATTTGAGACAGTGCACTTCCTTATTCAATTTTCACGTTTGACGCCAACCTGACGCATGGACTGCTGTTTCTGCAATTTCAAAACCTCTGCTTCTGCCAATTCCAAATCTCCAAACAGAGGCTCACGCTGCGTGAAGTGCACTGTCAAACGAAAAAATATCAAAACTGCCCTATGTGCAATTCAAGGCAGTGCATTGCCATTTTAAATCTCATAATAACACGCTGCAAATTTCAAAGAAGAAAAAAATATTAAAGCTGCGTTATGTTTTAATTTAGGACACTGCACTGCCATTTTAAATCTCCGCATTTGACGCCCAGTTCCACTGTGGACCGTGGTGCGTGATCTGCTGTTAACCAATGTATGCAGTTGGGATTGTGAGAATAGAAGAATGGTTGAAGCTGCCGCGTCGATTGCAGTTGCAGCAGACCATGCATTTTATTGTGGTTGTGAGAGTAGAGGGATGGTTGACGCTGCTGCATGGAAATTACACCGCGAAATAGGCTGCTGTTTTCAACGGCTTTAACACTGCGTGACTTACACTATAGAGCGAGAAACAATTTAACGCTGCGTGATTTGTAATATGAAGCAGTGCGCTGCCGTTTCTAATTTCCACATTTTGCGCGGGCAGCGTGCATGCACTGCTGTTTCTGCACATTTGAAACGTCAAACAAAGAGTCTCACGCTGCGTGAAGTGCACTGCCAAACAAAGCAAAAATTAAAGCTGCGTGATTTCCAATTTGAGACAGTGCACTTCCTTATTCAATTTTCACGTTTGACGCCGACCTGACGCATGGACTGCTGTTTCTGCAATTTCAAAACCTCTGCTTCTGCCAATTCCAAATCTCCAAACAGAGGCTCACGCTGCGTGAAGTGCACTGTCAAACGAAAAAATATTAAAACTGCCCTATGTGCAATTCAAGGCAGTGCACTGCCATTTTACATCTCCAAATTTCACGCTGCAAATTTCAAAGACGAAAAAAATATTAAAGCTGCGTTATGTTTTAATTTAGGACACTGCACTGCCATTTTAAATCTCCGCATTTGACGCCCAGTTCCACTGTGGACCGGGGTGTGTCATCTGCTGTTAACCAATGTATGCATTTGGGATTGTGAGAATAGAAGAATGGTAGAGGGTGTCGCGTTGATTGCAATAGCAGCAGACCATGCATTTTATTGTGGTTGTGAGAGTAGAGGGATGGTTGACGCTGCTGCGTGGAAATTACACCGCGAAATAGGCTGCTGTTTTCAACGGCTTTAACGCTGCGTGACTTACACTGTAGAGCGAGAAACAATTTAACGCTGCATGATTTGTAATATAAGGCAGTGCGCTGCCGTTTCTAATTTCCACATTTTGCGCGGGCATCGTGCATGCACTGCTGTTTCTGCACATTTGAAACGTCAAACAAAGAGTCTCACGCTGCGTGAAGTGCACTGCCAAACAAAGCAACAATTAAAGCTGCGTGATTTCCAATTTGAGACAGTGCACTGCCTTATTCAATTTTCGCGTTTGACGCCGACCTGACGCATGGACTGCTGTTTCTGCAATTTCAAAACCTCTGCTTCTGCCAATTCCAAATCTCCAAACAGAGGCTCACGCTGCGTGAAGTGCACTGTCAAACAAAAAAATATCAAAACTGCGCTATGTGCAATTCAAGGCAGTGCAATGCCATTTTAAAACTCCACATTTCACGCTGCAAATTTAAAAGACGAAAAAAATATTAAAGCTGCGTTATGTTTTAATTTAGGACACTGCACTGCCAATTTAAATCTCCGCATTGGACGCCCAGTTCCACTGTGAACCGTGGTGCGTGATCTGCTGTTAACCAATGTATGCAGTTGGGATTGTGAGAATAGAAGAATGGTTGAAGCTGCCGCGTCGATTGCAGTTGCAGCAGACCATGCATTTTATTGTGGTTGTGAGAGTAGAGGGATGGTTGACGCTGCTGCATGGAAATTACACCGCGAAATAGGCTGCTGTTTTCAACGGCTTTAACGCTGCGTGACTTACACTATATAGCGAGAAACAATTTAACGCTGCGTGATTTGTAATATAAGGCAGTGCGCAAACAATGTGATTTGCGCGGGCATCGTGCATGCACTGCTGTTTCTGCACATTTGAAACGTCAAACAAAGAGTCTCACGCTGCGTGAAGTGAACTGCCAAACAAAGCAAAAATTAAAGCTGCGTGATTTCCAATTTGAGACAGTGCACTTCCGTATTCAATTTTCGCGTTTGACGCCGACCTGACGCATGGACTGCTGTTTCTGCAATTTCAAAACCTCTGCTTCTGCCAATTCCAAATCTCCAAACAGAGGCTCACGTTGCGTGAAGTGCACTGTCAAACGAAAAAATATTAAAACTGCCCTATGTGCAATTCAAGGTAGTGCACTACCATTTTAAATCTCCAAATTTCACGCTGCAAATTTCAAAGACGAAAAAAATATTAAAGCTGCGTTATGTTTTAATTTAGGACACTGCACTGCCATTTTAAATCTCCGCATTTGACAACCAGTTCCACTGTGGACCGGGGTGTGTCATCTGCTGTTAACCAATGTATGCAATTGGGATTGTGAGAATAGAAGAACGGTAGAGGGTGTCGCGTTGATTGCAATAGCAGCAGACCATGCATTTTATTGTAGTTGTGAGAGTAGAGGGATGGTTGATGCTGCTGCATGGAAATTACACCGCGAAATAGGCTGCCGTTTTCAACGGCTTTAACGCTGCGTCACTTACACTGTAGAGCGAGAAACAATTTAACGCTGCGTGATTTGTAATATAAGGCAGTGCGCTGCCGTTTCTAATTTCCACATTTTGCGCGGGCATCGTGCATGCACTGCTGTTTCTGCACATTTGAAACGTCAAACAAAGAGTCTCACGCTGCGTGAAGTGCACTGCCAAACAAAGCAAAAATTAAAGCTGCGTGATTTCCAATATGAGACAGTGCACTTCCTTATTCAATTTTCGCGTTTGACGCCGACCTGACGCATGGACTGCTGTTTCTGCAATTTCAAAACCTCTGCTTCTGCCAATTCCAAATCTCCAAACAGAGGCTCACGCTGCGTGAAGTGCACTGTCAAACAAAAAAATATCAAAACTGCGCTATGTGCAATTCAAGGCAGTGCAATGCCATTTTAAAACTCCACATTTCACGCTGCAAATTTAAAAGACAAAAAAAATATTAAAGCTGCGTTATGTTTTAATTTAGGACACTGCACTGCCATTTTAAATCTCCGCATTGGACGCCCAGTTCCACTATGAACCGTGGTGCGTGATCTGCTGTTAACCAATGTATGCAGTTGGGATTGTGAGAATAGAAGAATGGTTGAAGCTGCCGCGTCGATTGCAGTTGCAGCAGACCATGCATTTTATTGTGGTTGTGAGAGTAGAGGGATGGTTGACGCTGCTGCATGGAAATTACACCGCGAAATAGGCTGCTGTTTTCAACGGCTTTAACGCTGCGTGACTTACACTTTAGAGCGAGAAACAATTTAACGCTGCGTGATTTGTAATATAAGGCAGTGCGCTGCCGTTTCTAATTTCCACATTTTGCGCGGGCATCGTGCATGCACTGCTGTTTCTGCACATTTGTAACCTCAAACAAAGAGTCCCACGCTGCGTGAGTGCACTGCCAAACAAAGCAAAAATTAAAGCTGCGTGATTTCCAATTTGAGACAGTGCACTTCCTTATTCAATTTTCACGTTTGACGCCAACCTGACGCATGGACTGCTGTTTCTGCAATTTCAAAACCTCTGCTTCTGCCAATTCCAAATCTCCAAACAGAGGCTCACGCTGCGTGAAGTGCACTGTCAAACGAAAAAATATCAAAACTGCCCTATGTGCAATTCAAGGCAGTGCATTGCCATTTTAAATCTCATAATAACACGCTGCAAATTTCAAAGAAGAAAAAAATATTAAAGCTGCGTTATGTTTTAATTTAGGACACTGCACTGCCATTTTAAATCTCCGCATTTGACGCCCAGTTCCACTGTGGACCGTGGTGCGTGATCTGCTGTTAACCAATGTATGCAGTTGGGATTGTGAGAATAGAAGAATGGTTGAAGCTGCCGCGTCGATTGCAGTTGCAGCAGACCATGCATTTTATTGTGGTTGTGAGAGTAGAGGGATGGTTGACGCTGCTGCATGGAAATTACACCGCGAAATAGGCTGCTGTTTTCAACGGCTTTAACACTGCGTGACTTACACTATAGAGCGAGAAACAATTTAACGCTGCGTGATTTGTAATATGAAGCAGTGCGCTGCCGTTTCTAATTTCCACATTTTGCGCGGGCAGCGTGCATGCACTGCTGTTTCTGCACATTTGAAACGTCAAACAAAGAGTCTCACGCTGCGTGAAGTGCACTGCCAAACAAAGCAAAAATTAAAGCTGCGTGATTTCCAATTTGAGACAGTGCACTTCCTTATTCAATTTTCACGTTTGACGCCGACCTGACGCATGGACTGCTGTTTCTGCAATTTCAAAACCTCTGCTTCTGCCAATTCCAAATCTCCAAACAGAGGCTCACGCTGCGTGAAGTGCACTGTCAAACGAAAAAATATTAAAACTGCCCTATGTGCAATTCAAGGCAGTGCACTGCCATTTTACATCTCCAAATTTCACGCTGCAAATTTCAAAGACGAAAAAAATATTAAAGCTGCGTTATGTTTTAATTTAGGACACTGCACTGCCATTTTAAATCTCCGCATTTGACGCCCAGTTCCACTGTGGACCGGGGTGTGTCATCTGCTGTTAACCAATGTATGCATTTGGGATTGTGAGAATAGAAGAATGGTAGAGGGTGTCGCGTTGATTGCAATAGCAGCAGACCATGCATTTTATTGTGGTTGTGAGAGTAGAGGGATGGTTGACGCTGCTGCGTGGAAATTACACCGCGAAATAGGCTGCTGTTTTCAACGGCTTTAACGCTGCGTGACTTACACTGTAGAGCGAGAAACAATTTAACGCTGCATGATTTGTAATATAAGGCAGTGCGCTGCCGTTTCTAATTTCCACATTTTGCGCGGGCATCGTGCATGCACTGCTGTTTCTGCACATTTGAAACGTCAAACAAAGAGTCTCACGCTGCGTGAAGTGCACTGCCAAACAAAGCAACAATTAAAGCTGCGTGATTTCCAATTTGAGACAGTGCACTGCCTTATTCAATTTTCGCGTTTGACGCCGACCTGACGCATGGACTGCTGTTTCTGCAATTTCAAAACCTCTGCTTCTGCCAATTCCAAATCTCCAAACAGAGGCTCACGCTGCGTGAAGTGCACTGTCAAACAAAAAAATATCAAAACTGCGCTATGTGCAATTCAAGGCAGTGCAATGCCATTTTAAAACTCCACATTTCACGCTGCAAATTTAAAAGACGAAAAAAATATTAAAGCTGCGTTATGTTTTAATTTAGGACACTGCACTGCCAATTTAAATCTCCGCATTGGACGCCCAGTTCCACTGTGAACCGTGGTGCGTGATCTGCTGTTAACCAATGTATGCAGTTGGGATTGTGAGAATAGAAGAATGGTTGAAGCTGCCGCGTCGATTGCAGTTGCAGCAGACCATGCATTTTATTGTGGTTGTGAGAGTAGAGGGATGGTTGACGCTGCTGCATGGAAATTACACCGCGAAATAGGCTGCTGTTTTCAACGGCTTTAACGCTGCGTGACTTACACTATATAGCGAGAAACAATTTAACGCTGCGTGATTTGTAATATAAGGCAGTGCGCAAACAATGTGATTTGCGCGGGCATCGTGCATGCACTGCTGTTTCTGCACATTTGAAACGTCAAACAAAGAGTCTCACGCTGCGTGAAGTGAACTGCCAAACAAAGCAAAAATTAAAGCTGCGTGATTTCCAATTTGAGACAGTGCACTTCCGTATTCAATTTTCGCGTTTGACGCCGACCTGACGCATGGACTGCTGTTTCTGCAATTTCAAAACCTCTGCTTCTGCCAATTCCAAATCTCCAAACAGAGGCTCACGTTGCGTGAAGTGCACTGTCAAACGAAAAAATATTAAAACTGCCCTATGTGCAATTCAAGGTAGTGCACTACCATTTTAAATCTCCAAATTTCACGCTGCAAATTTCAAAGACGAAAAAAATATTAAAGCTGCGTTATGTTTTAATTTAGGACACTGCACTGCCATTTTAAATCTCCGCATTTGACGCCCAGTTCCACTGTGGACCGGGGTGCGTCATCTGCTATTAACCAATGTATGCAATTGGGATTGTGAGAATAGAAGAATGGTAGAGGTTGCCGCGTCGATTGCAATAGCAGCAGACCATGCATTTTATTGTGGTTGTGAGAGTAGAGGGATGGTTGACGCTGCTGCGTGGAAATTACACCGAGGAGTAGGCTGAATTTTAAACGGCTTTAACGCTGCGTGATTTGTAATTTAAGGCAGTGCGCTGCCTTTTCTAATTTCCACATTTCGCGCGAGCATCGTGCATTCACTGCTGTTTCTGCACATTCGAAACTTCAAACAAAGAGTCTCACGCTGCTTGAAGTGCACTGCCAAACAAAGCAAAAATTAAAGCTACGTGATTTCCAATTTGAGGCAGTGCACTGCCTTATTAAATTTTCATGTTTGAAGCCGACCTGACGCACGAACTGCTGTTTCTGCCATTTCAAAACCTCTGTTTCTGCCAATTCCAAATCTCCAAACAGAGGCTCACGCTGCGTGAAGTGCACTGTCAAACGAAAAAAATATTAAAACTGCACTATGTGCAATTCAAGGCAGTGCACTGCCATTTTAAATCTCCACATTTCACGCTGCAAATTTGAAAGACAAAAAAAATATTAAAGGTGCCTTATGTTTTAATTTAGGACACTGCACTGCGATTTTAAATCTCCGCATTTGACGCCCAGTTCCACTGTGGACCGGGGTGCGTCATCTGCTGTTAACCAATGTATGCAATTGGGATTGTGAGAATAGAAGAATGGTAGAGGTTGCCGCGTCGATTGCAATTGCAGCAGACCATGCATTTTATTGTGGTTGTGAGAGTAGAGGGATGGTTGACGCTGCTGCATGGAAATTACACCGCGAAATAGGCTGATGTTTTCAACGGCTTTAACGCTGCGTGACTTACACTGTAGAGCGAGAAACAATTTAACGCTGCGTGATTTGTAATATAAGGCAGTGCGCTGCCGTTTCTAATTTCCACATTTTGCGCGGGCATCGTGCATGCACTGCTATTTCTGCACATTTGAAACGTCAAACAAAGAGTCTCACGCTGCGTGAAGTGCACTGCCAAACAAAGCAAAAATTAAAGCTGCGTGATTTCCAATTTGAGACAGTGCACTTCCTTATTCAATTTTCACGTTTGACGCCAACCTGACGCATGGACTGCTGTTTCTGCAATTTCAAAACCTCTGCTTCTGCCAATTCCAAATCTCCAAACAGAGGCTCACGCTGCGTGAAGTGCACTGTCAAACAAAAAAATATCAAAACTGCGCTATGTGCAATTCAAGGCAGTGCAATGCCATTTTAAAACTCCACATTTCACGCTGCAAATTTAAAAGACAAAAAAAATATTAAAGCTGCGTTATGTTTTAATTTAGGACACTGCACTGCCATTTTAAATCTCCGCATTGGACGCCCAGTTCCACTATGAACCGTGGTGCGTGATCTGCTGTTAACCAATGTATGCAGTTGGGATTGTGAGAATAGAAGAATGGTTGAAGCTGCCGCGTCGATTGCAGTTGCAGCAGACCATGCATTTTATTGTGGTTGTGAGAGTAGAGGGATGGTTGACGCTGCTGCATGGAAATTACACCGCGAAATAGGCTGCTGTTTTCAACGGCTTTAACGCTGCGTGACTTACACTTTAGAGCGAGAAACAATTTAACGCTGCGTGATTTGTAATATAAGGCAGTGCGCTGCCGTTTCTAATTTCCACATTTTGCGCGGGCATCGTGCATGCACTGCTGTTTCTGCACATTTGTAACCTCAAACAAAGAGTCCCACGCTGCGTGAGTGCACTGCCAAACAAAGCAAAAATTAAAGCTGCGTGATTTCCAATTTGAGACAGTGCACTTCCTTATTCAATTTTCACGTTTGACGCCAACCTGACGCATGGACTGCTGTTTCTGCAATTTCAAAACCTCTGCTTCTGCCAATTCCAAATCTCCAAACAGAGGCTCACGCTGCGTGAAGTGCACTGTCAAACAAAAAAATATCAAAACTGCGCTATGTGCAATTCAAGGCAGTGCAATGCCATTTTAAAACTCCACATTTCACGCTGCAAATTTAAAAGACAAAAAAAATATTAAAGCTGCGTTATGTTTTAATTTAGGACACTGCACTGCCATTTTAAATCTCCGCATTGGACGCCCAGTTCCACTATGAACCGTGGTGCGTGATCTGCTGTTAACCAATGTATGCAGTTGGGATTGTGAGAATAGAAGAATGGTTGAAGCTGCCGCGTCGATTGCAGTTGCAGCAGACCATGCATTTTATTGTGGTTGTGAGAGTAGAGGGATGGTTGACGCTGCTGCATGGAAATTACACCGCGAAATAGGCTGCTGTTTTCAACGGCTTTAACGCTGCGTGACTTACACTTTAGAGCGAGAAACAATTTAACGCTGCGTGATTTGTAATATAAGGCAGTGCGCTGCCGTTTCTAATTTCCACATTTTGCGCGGGCATCGTGCATGCACTGCTGTTTCTGCACATTTGTAACCTCAAACAAAGAGTCCCACGCTGCGTGAGTGCACTGCCAAACAAAGCAAAAATTAAAGCTGCGTGATTTCCAATTTGAGACAGTGCACTTCCTTATTCAATTTTCACGTTTGACGCCAACCTGACGCATGGACTGCTGTTTCTGCAATTTCAAAACCTCTGCTTCTGCCAATTCCAAATCTCCAAACAGAGGCTCACGCTGCGTGAAGTGCACTGTCAAACGAAAAAATATCAAAACTGCCCTATGTGCAATTCAAGGCAGTGCACTGCCATTTTACATCTCCAAATTTCACGCTGCAAATTTCAAAGACGAAAAAAATATTAAAGCTGCGTTATGTTTTAATTTAGGACACTGCACTGCCATTTTAAATCTCCGCATTTGACGCCCAGTTCCACTGTGGACCGGGGTGTGTCATCTGCTGTTAACCAATGTATGCATTTGGGATTGTGAGAATAGAAGAATGGTAGAGGGTGTCGCGTTGATTGCAATAGCAGCAGACCATGCATTTTATTGTGGTTGTGAGAGTAGAGGGATGGTTGACGCTGCTGCGTGGAAATTACACCGCGAAATAGGCTGCTGTTTTCAACGGCTTTAACGCTGCGTGACTTACACTGTAGAGCGAGAAACAATTTAACGCTGCGTGATTTGTAATATAAGGCAGTGCGCTGCCGTTTCTAATTTCCACATTTTGCGCGGGCATCGTGCATGCACTGCTGTTTCTGCACATTTGAAACGTCAAACAAAGAGTCTCACGCTGCGTGAAGTGCACTGCCAAACAAAGCAACAATTAAAGCTGCGTGATTTCCAATTTGAGACAGTGCACTGCCTTATTCAATTTTCGCGTTTGACGCCGACCTGACGCATGGACTGCTGTTTCTGCAATTTCAAAACCTCTGCTTCTGCCAATTCCAAATCTCCAAACAGAGGCTCACGCTGCGTGAAGTGCACTGTCAAACAAAAAAATATCAAAACTGCGCTATGTGCAATTCAAGGCAGTGCAATGCCATTTTAAAACTCCACATTTCACGCTGCAAATTTAAAAGACGAAAAAAATATTAAAGCTGCGTTATGTTTTAATTTAGGACACTGCACTGCCAATTTAAATCTCCGCATTGGACGCCCAGTTCCACTGTGAACCGTGGTGCGTGATCTGCTGTTAACCAATGTATGCAGTTGGGATTGTGAGAATAGAAGAATGGTTGAAGCTGCCGCGTCGATTGCAGTTGCAGCAGACCATGCATTTTATTGTGGTTGTGAGAGTAGAGGGATGGTTGACGCTGCTGCATGGAAATTACACCGCGAAATAGGCTGCTGTTTTCAACGGCTTTAACGCTGCGTGACTTACACTATATAGCGAGAAACAATTTAACGCTGCGTGATTTGTAATATAAGGCAGTGCGCAAACAATGTGATTTGCGCGGGCATCGTGCATGCACTGCTGTTTCTGCACATTTGAAACGTCAAACAAAGAGTCTCACGCTGCGTGAAGTGAACTGCCAAACAAAGCAAAAATTAAAGCTGCGTGATTTCCAATTTGAGACAGTGCACTTCCGTATTCAATTTTCGCGTTTGACGCCGACCTGACGCATGGACTGCTGTTTCTGCAATTTCAAAACCTCTGCTTCTGCCAATTCCAAATCTCCAAACAGAGGCTCACGTTGCGTGAAGTGCACTGTCAAACGAAAAAATATTAAAACTGCCCTATGTGCAATTCAAGGTAGTGCACTACCATTTTAAATCTCCAAATTTCACGCTGCAAATTTCAAAGACGAAAAAAATATTAAAGCTGCGTTATGTTTTAATTTAGGACACTGCACTGCCATTTTAAATCTCCGCATTTGACGCCCAGTTCCACTGTGGACCGGGGTGCGTCATCTGCTATTAACCAATGTATGCAATTGGGATTGTGAGAATAGAAGAATGGTAGAGGTTGCCGCGTCGATTGCAATAGCAGCAGACCATGCATTTTATTGTGGTTGTGAGAGTAGAGGGATGGTTGACGCTGCTGCGTGGAAATTACACCGAGGAGTAGGCTGAATTTTAAACGGCTTTAACGCTGCGTGATTTGTAATTTAAGGCAGTGCGCTGCCTTTTCTAATTTCCACATTTCGCGCGAGCATCGTGCATTCACTGCTGTTTCTGCACATTCGAAACTTCAAACAAAGAGTCTCACGCTGCTTGAAGTGCACTGCCAAACAAAGCAAAAATTAAAGCTACGTGATTTCCAATTTGAGGCAGTGCACTGCCTTATTAAATTTTCATGTTTGAAGCCGACCTGACGCACGAACTGCTGTTTCTGCCATTTCAAAACCTCTGCTTCTGCCAATTCCAAATCTCCAAACAGAGGCTCACGCTGCGTGAAGTGCACTGTCAAACGAAAAAAATATTAAAACTGCACTATGTGCAATTCAAGGCAGTGCACTGCCATTTTAAATCTCCACATTTCACGCTGCAAATTTGAAAGACAAAAAAAATATTAAAGGTGCCTTATGTTTTAATTTAGGACACTGCACTGCGATTTTAAATCTCCGCATTTGACGCCCAGTTCCACTGTGGACCGGGGTGCGTCATCTGCTGTTAACCAATGTATGCAATTGGGATTGTGAGAATAGAAGAATGGTAGAGGTTGCCGCGTCGATTGCAATTGCAGCAGACCATGCATTTTATTGTGGTTGTGAGAGTAGAGGGATGGTTGACGCTGCTGCATGGAAATTACACCGCGAAATAGGCTGATGTTTTCAACGGCTTTAACGCTGCGTGACTTACACTGTAGAGCGAGAAACAATTTAACGCTGCGTGATTTGTAATATAAGGCAGTGCGCTGCCGTTTCTAATTTCCACATTTTGCGCGGGCATCGTGCATGCACTGCTATTTCTGCACATTTGAAACGTCAAACAAAGAGTCTCACGCTGCGTGAAGTGCACTGCCAAACAAAGCAAAAATTAAAGCTGCGTGATTTCCAATTTGAGACAGTGCACTTCCTTATTCAATTTTCGCGTTTGACGCCGACCTGACGCATGGACTGCTGTTTCTGCAATTTCAAAACCTCTGCTTCTGCCAATTCCAAATCTCCAAACAGAGGCTCACGCTGCGTGAAGTGCACTGTCAAACGAAAAAATATTAAAACTGCCCTATGTGCAATTCAAGGCAGTGCACTGCCATTTTAAATCTCCAAATTTCACGCTGCAAATTTCAAAGACGAAAAAAATATTAAAGCTGCGTTATGTTTTAATTTAGGACACTGCACTGCCATTTTAAATCTCCGCATTTGACGCCCAGTTCCACTGTGGACCGGGGTGTGTCATCTCCTGTTAACCAATGTATGCAATTGGGATTGTGAGAATAGAAGAATGGTAGAGGGTGTCGCGTTGATTGCAATAGCAGCAGACCATGCATTTTATTGTGGTTGTGAGAGTAGGGGATGGTTGACGCTGCTGCGTGGAAATTACACCGCGAAATAGGCTGCTGTTTTCAACGGCTTTAACGCTGCGTGACTTACACTGTAGAGCGAGAAACAATTTAACGCTGCGTGATTTGTAATATAAGGCAGTGCGCTGCCGTTTCTAATTTCCACATTTTGCGCGGGCATCGTGCATGCACTGCTGTTTTTGCACATTTGAAACGTCAAACAAAGAGTCTCACGCTGCGTGAAGTGCACTGCCAAACAAAGCAACAATTAAAGCTGCGTGATTTCCAATTTGAGACAGTGCACTGCCTTATTCAATTTTCGCGTTTGACGCCGACCTGACGCATGGACTGCTGTTTCTGCAATTTCAAAACCTCTGCTTCTGCCAATTCCAAATCTCCAAACAGAGGCTCACGCTGCGTGAAGTGCACTGTCAAACAAAAAAATATCAAAACTGCGCTATGTGCAATTCAAGGCAGTGCAATGCCATTTTAAAACTCCACATTTCACGCTGCAAATTTAAAAGACAAAAAAAATATTAAAGCTGCGTTATGTTTTAATTTAGGACACTGCACTGCCATTTTAAATCTCCGCATTGGACGCCCAGTTCCACTGTGAACCATGGTGCGTGATCTGCTGTTAACCAATGTATGCAGTTGGGATTGTGAGAATAGAAGAATGGTTGAAGCTGCCGCGTCGATTGCAGTTGCAGCAGACCATGCATTTTATTGTGGTTGTGAGAGTAGAGGGATGGTTGACGCTGCTGCATGGAAATTACACCGCGAAATAGGCTGCTGTTTTCAACGGCTTTAACGCTGCGTGACTTACAATATAGAGCGAGAAACAATTTAACGCTGCGTGATTTGTAATATAAGGCAGTGCGCTGCCGTTTCTAATTTCCACATTTTGCGCGGGCATCGTGCATGCACTGCTGTTTCTGCACATTTGAAACGTCAAACAAAGAGTCTCACGCTGCGTGAAGTGCACTGCCAAACAAAGCAAAAATTAAAGCTGCGTGATTTCCAATTTGAGACAGTGCACTTCCGTATTCAATTTTCGCGTTTGACGCCGACCTGACGCATGGACTGCTGTTTCTGCAATTTCAAAACCTCTGCTTCTGCCAATTCCAAATCTCCAAACAGAGGCTCACGCTGCGTGAAGTGCACTGTCAAACGAAAAAATATTAAAACTGCCCTATGTGCAATTCAAGGCAGTGCACTGCCATTTTAAATCTCATAATTTCACGCTGCAAATTTCAAAGATGAAAAAAATATTAAAGCTGCGTTATGTTTTAATTTAGGACACTGCACTGCCATTTTAAATCTCCGCATTTGACGCCCAGTTCCACTGTGGACCGGGGTGCGTCATCTGCTGTTAACCAATGTATGCAATTGGGATTGTGAGAATAGAAGAATGGTAGAGGTTGCCGCGTCGATTGCAATAGCAGCAGACCATGCATTTTATTGTGGTTGTGAGAGTAGAGGGATGGTTGACGCTGCTGCATGGAAATTACACCGCGAAATAGGCTGCTGTTTTCAACGGCTTTAACGCTGCGTGACTTACACTATAGAGCGAGAAACAATTTAACGCTGCGTGATTTGTAATATAAGGCAGTGCGCTGCCGTTTCTAATTTCCACATTTTGCGCGGGCATCGTGCATGCACTGCTGTTTCTGCACATTTGAAACGTCAAACAAAGAGTCTCACGCTGCGTGAAGTGCACTGCCAAACAAAGCAAAAATTAAAGCTGCGTGATTTCCAATTTGAGACATTGCACTTCCGTATTCAATTTTCGCGTTTGACGCCGACCTGACGCATGGACTGCTTTTTCTGCAATTTCAAAACCTCTGCTTCTGCCAATTCCAAATCTCCAAACAGAGGCTCACGCTGCGTGAAGTGCACTGTCAAACGAAAAAAATATTAAAACTGCCCTATGTGCAATTCAAGGCAGTGCACTGCCATTTTAAATCTCATAATTTCACGCTGCAAATTTCAAAGATGAAAAAAATATTAAAGCTGCGTTATGTTTTAATTTAGGACACTGCACTGCCATTTTAAATCTCCGCATTTGACGCCCAGTTCCACTGTGGACCGGGGTGCGTCATCTGCTGTTAACCAATGTATGCAATTGGGATTGTGAGAATAGAAGAATGGTAGAGGTTGCCGCGTCGATTGCAATAGCAGCAGACCATGCATTTTATTGTGGTTGTGAGAGTAGAGGGATGGTTGACGCTGCTGCGTGGAAATTACACCGCGAAATAGGCTGCTGTTTTCAACGGCTTTAACGCTGCGTGACTTACACTGTAGAGCGAGAAACAATTTAACGCTGCGTGATTTGTAATATAAGGCAGTGCGCTGCCGTTTCTAATTTCCACATTTTAAGCAGGCATCGTGCATGCACTGCTGTTTCTGCACATTTGAAACGTCAAACAAAGAGTCTCACGCTGCGTGAAGTGCACTGCCAAACAAAGCAACAATTAAAGCTGCGTGATTTCCAATTTGAGACAGTGCACTGCCTTATTCAATTTTCGCGTTTGACGCCGACCTGACGCATGGACTGCTGTTTCTGCAATTTCAAAACCTCTGCTTCTGCCAATTCCAAATCTCCAAACAGAGGCTCACGCTGCGTGAAGTGCACTGTCAAACAAAAAAATATCAAAACTGCGCTATGTGCAATTCAAGGCAGTGCAATGCCATTTTAAAACTCCACATTTCACGCTGCAAATTTAAAAGACGAAAAAAATATTAAAGTTGCGTTATGTTTTAATTTAGGACACTGCACTGCCATTTTAAATCTCCGCATTGGACGCCCAGTTCCACTGTGAACCGTGGTGCGTGATCTGCTGTTAACCAATGTATGCAGTTGGGATTGTGAGAATAGAAGAATGGTTGAAGCTGCCGCGTCGATTGCAGTTGCAGCAGACCATGCATTTTATTGTGGTTGTGAGAGTAGAGGGATGGTTGACGCTGCTGCATGGAAATTACACCGCGAAATAGGCTGCTGTTTTCAACGGCTTTAACGCTGCGTGACTTACACTATAGAGCGAGAAACAATTTAACGCTGCGTGATTTGTAATATAAGGCAGTGCGCTGCCGTTTCTAATTTCCACATTTTAAGCGGGCATCGTGCATGCACTGCTGTTTCTGCACATTTGAAACGTCAAACAAAGAGTCTCACGCTGCGTGAAGTGCACTGCCAAACAAAGCAACAATTAAAGCTGCGTGATTTCCAATTTGAGACAGTGCACTGCCTTATTCAATTTTCGCGTTTGACGCCGACCTGACGCATGGACTGCTGTTTCTGCAATTTCAAAACCTCTGCTTCTGCCAATTCCAAATCTCCAAACAGAGGCTCACGCTGCGTGAAGTGCACTGTCAAACAAAAAAATATCAAAACTGCGCTATGTGCAATTCAAGGCAGTGCAATGCCATTTTAAAACTCCACATTTCACGCTGCAAATTTAAAAGACGAAAAAAATATTAAAGTTGCGTTATGTTTTAATTTAGGACACTGCACTGCCATTTTAAATCTCCGCATTGGACGCCCAGTTCCACTGTGAACCGTGGTGCGTGATCTGCTGTTAACCAATGTATGCAGTTGTGATTGTGAGAATAGAAGAATGGTTGAAGCTGCCGCGTCGATTGCAGTTGCAGCAGACCATGCATTTTATTGTGGTTGTGAGAGTAGAGGGATGGTTGACGCTGCTGCATGGAAATTACACCGCGAAATAGGCTGCTGTTTTCAACGGCTTTAACGCTGCGTGACTTACACTATAGAGCGAGAAACAATTTAACGCTGCGTGATTTGTAATATAAGGCAGTGCGCTGCCGTTTCTAATTACCACATTTTGCGCGGGCATCGTGCATGCAGTGCTGTTTCTTTACATTTGAAACGTCAAACAAAGAGTCTCACGCTGCGTGAAGTGCACTGCCAAACAAAGCAAAAATTAAAGCTGCGTGATTTCCAATTTGAGACAGTGCACTTCCTTATTCAATTTTCGCGTTTGACGCCGACCTGACGCATGGACTGCTGTTTCTGCAATTTCAAAACCTCTGCTTCTGCCAATTCCAAATCTCCAAACAGAGGCTCACGCTGCGTGAAGTGCACTGTCAAACGAAAAAATATTAAAACTGCCCTATGTGCAATTCAAGGCAGTGCACTGCCATTTTAAATCTCCAAATTTCACGCTGCAAATTTCAAAGACGAAAAAATTATTAAAGCTGCGTTATGTTTTAATTTAGGACACTGCACTGCCATTTTAAATCTCCGCATTTGACGCCCAGTTCCACTGTGGACCGGGGTGTGTCATCTGCTGTTAACCAATGTATGCAATTGGGATTGTGAGAATAGAAGAATGGTAGAGGGTGTCGCGTTGATTGCAATAGCAGCAGACCATGCATTTTATTGTGGTTGTGAGAGTAGAGGGATGGTTGACGCTGCTGCGTGGAAATTACACCGCGAAATAGGCTGCCGTTTTCAACGGCTTTAACGCTGCGTGACTTACACTGTAGAGCGAGAAACAATTTAACGCTGCGTGATTTGTAATATAAGGCAGTGCGCTGCCGTTTCTAATTTCCACATTTTGCGCGGGCATCGTGCATGCACTGCTGTTTCTGCACATTTGAAACGTCAAAAAAAGAGTCTCACGCTGCGTGAAGTGCATTGCCAAACAAAGCAACAATTAAAGCTGCGTGATTTCCAATTTGAGACAGTGCACTGCCTTATTCAATTTTCGCGTTTGACGCCGACCTGACGCATGGACTGCTGTTTCTGCAATTTCAAAACCTCTGCTTCTGCCAATTCCAAATCTCCAAACAGAGGCTCACGCTGCGTGAAGTGCACTGTCAAACAAAAAAATATCAAAACTGCGCTATGTGCAATTCAAGGCAGTGCAATGCCATTTTAAAACTCCACATTTCACGCTGCAAATTTAAAAGACAAAAAAAATATTAAAGCTGCGTTATGTTTTAATTTAGGACACTGCACTGCCATTTTAAATCTCCGCATTGGACGCCCAGTTCCACTATGAACCGTGGTGCGTGATCTGCTGTTAACAAATGTATGCAGTTGGGATTGTGAGAATAGAAGAATGGTTGAAGCTGCCGCGTCGATTGCAGTTGCAGCAGACCATGCATTTTATTGTGGTTGTGAGAGTAGAGGGATGGTTGACGCTGCTGCATGGAAATTACACCGTGAAATAGGCTGCTGTTTTCAACGGCTTTAACGCTGCGTGACTTACACTTTAGAGCGAGAAACAATTTAACGCTGCGTGATTTGTAATATAAGGCAGTGCGCTGCCGTTTCTAATTTCCACATTTTGCGCGGGCATCGTGCATGCACTGCTGTTTCTGCACATTTGTAACCTCAAACAAAGAGTGCCACGCTGCGTGAGTGCACTGCCAAACAAAGCAAAAATTAAAGCTGCGTGATTTCCAATTTGAGACAGTGCACTTCCTTATTCAATTTTCACGTTTGACGCCAACCTGACGCATGGACTGCTGTTTCTGCAATTTCAAAACCTCTGCTTCTGCCAATTCCAAATCTCCAAACAGAGGCTCACGCTGCGTGAAGTGCACTGTCAAACGAAAAAATATTAAAACTGCCCTATGTGCAATTCAAGGCAGTGCACTGCCATTTTAAATCTCATAATTTCACGCTGCAAATTTCAAAGACGAAAAAAATATTAAAGCTGCGTTATGTTTTAATTTAGGACACTGCACTGCCATTTTAAATCTCCGCATTTGACGCCCAGTTCCACTGTGGACCGGGGTGCGTCATCTCCTGTTAACCAATGTATGCAATTGGGATTGTGAGAATAGAAGAATGGTAGAGGTTGCCGCGTCGATTGCAATAGCAGCAGACCATGCATTTTATTGTGGTTGTGAGAGTAGAGGGATGGTTGACGCTGCTGCGTGGAAATTACACCGCAAAATAGGCTGCTGTTTTCAACGGCTTTAACGCTGCGTGACTTACACTGTAGAGCGAGAAACAATTTAACGCTGCGTGATTTGTAATATAAGGCAGTGCGCTGCCGTTTCTAATTTCCACATTTTAAGCGGGCATCGTGCATGCACTGCTGTTTCTGCACATTTGAAACGTCAAACAAAGAGTCTCACGCTGCGTGAAGTGCACTGCCAAACAAAGCAACAATTAAAGCTGCGTGATTTCCAATTTGAGACAGTGCACTGCCTTATTCAATTTTCGCCTTTGACGCCGACCTGACGCATGGACTGCTGTTTCTGCAATTTCAAAACCTCTGCTTCTGCCAATTCCAAATCTCCAAACAGAGGCTCACTCTGCGTGAAGTGCACTGTCAAACAAAAAAATATCAAAACTGCGCTATGTGCAATTCAAGGCAGTGCAATGCCATTTTAAAACTCAACATTTCACGCTGCAAATTTAAAAGACGAAAAAAATATTAAAGCTGCGTTATGTTTTAATTTAGGACACTGCACTGCCATTTTAAATCTCCGCATTGGACGCCCAGTTCCACTGTGAACCGTGGTGCGTGATCTGCTGTTAACCAATGTATGCAGTTGGGATTGTGAGAATAGAAGAATGGTTGAAGCTGCCGCGTCGATTGCAGTTGCAGCAGACCATGCATTTTATTGTGGTTGTGAGAGTAGAGGGATGGTTGACGCTGCTGCATGGAAATTACACCGCGAAATAGGCTGCTGTTTTCAACGGCTTTAACGCTGCGTGACTTACACTATAGAGCGAGAAACAATTTAACGCTGCGTGATTTGTAATATAAGGCAGTGCGCTGCCGTTTCTAATTTCCACATTTTGCGCGGGCATCGTGCATGCACTGCTGTTTCTGCACATTTGAAACGTCAAACAAAGAGTCTCACGCTGCGTGAAGTGCACTGCCAAACAAAGCAAAAATTAAAGCTGCGTGATTTCCAATTTGAGACAGTGCACTTCCTTATTCAATTTTCGCGTTTGACGCCGACCTGACGCATGGACTGCTGTTTCTGCAATTTCAAAACCTCTGCTTCTGCCAATTCCAAATCTCCAAACAGAGGCTCACGCTGCGTGAAGTGCACTGTCAAACGAAAAAATATTAAAACTGCCCTATGTGCAATTCAAGGCAGTGCACTGCCATTTTAAATCTCCAAATTTCACGCTGCAAATTTCAAAGACGAAAAAAATATTAAAGCTGCGTTATGTTTTAATTTAGGACACTGCACTGCCATTTTAAATCTCCGCATTTGACGCCCAGTTCCACTGTGGACCGGGGTGTGTCATCTGCTGTTAACCAATGTATGCAATTGGGATTGTGAGAATAGAAGAATGGTAGAGGGTGTCGCGTTGATTGCAATAGCAGCAGACCATGCATTTTATTGTGGTTGTGAGAGTAGAGGTATGGTTGACGCTGCTGCATGGAAATTACATCGCGAAATAGGCTGCCGTTTTCAACGGCTTTAACGCTGCGTGACTTACACTGTAGAGCGAGAAACAATTTAACGCTGCGTGATTTGTAATATAAGGCAGTGCGCTGCCGTTTCTAATTTCCACATTTTGCGCGGGCATCATGCATGCACTGCTGTTTCTGCACATTTGAAACGTCAAACAAAGAGTCTCACGCTGCGTGAAGTGCATTGCCAAACAAATCAACAATTAAAGCTACGTGATTTCCAATTTGAGACAGTGCACTGCCTTATTCAATTTTCGCGTTTGACGCCGACCTGACGCATGGACTGCTGTTTCTGCAATTTCAAAACCTCTGCTTCTGCCAATTCCAAATCTCCAAACAGAGGCTCACGCTGCGTGAAGTGCACTGTCAAACGAAAAAAATATTAAAACTGCCCTATGTGCAATTCAAGGCAGTGCACTGCCATTTTAAATCTCATAATTTCACGCTGCAAATTTCAAAGATGAAAAAAATATTAAAGCTGCGTTATGTTTTAATTTAGGACACTGCACTGCCATTTTAAATCTCCGCATTTGACGCCCAGTTCCACTGTGAACCATTGTGCGTGATCTGCTGTTAACCAATGTATGCAGTTGGGATTGTGAGAATAGAAGAATGGTTGAAGCTGCCGCGTCGATTGCAGTTGCAGCAGACCATGCATTTTATTGTGGTTGTGAGAGTAGAGGGATGGTTGACGCTGCTGCATGGAAATTACACCGCGAAATAGGCTGCTGTTTTCAACGGCTTTAACGCTGCGTGACTTACACTATAGAGCGAGAAACAATTTAACGCTGCGTGATTTGTAATATAAGGCAGTGCGCTGCCGTTTCTAATTTCCACATTTTGCGCGGGCATCGTGCATGCACTGCTGTTTCTGCACATTTGAAACGTCAAACAAAGAGTCCCACGCTGCGTGAATTGCACTGCCAAACAAAGCAAAAATTAAAGCTGCGTGATTTCCAATTTGAGACAGTGCACTTCCGTATTCAATTTTCGCGTTTGACGCCGACCTGACGCATGGACTGCTGTTTCTGCAATTTCAAAACCTCTGCTTCTGCCAATTCCAAATCTCCAAACAGAGGCTCACGCTGCGTGAAGTGCACTGTCAAACGAAAAAATATTAAAACTGCCCTATGTGCAATTCAAGGCAGTGCACTGCCATTTTAAATCTCATAATTTCACGCTGCAAATTTCAAAGATGAAAAAAATATTAAAGCTGCGTTATGTTTTAATTTAGGACACTGCACTGCCATTTTAAATCTCCGCATTTGACGCCCAGTTCCACTGTGGACCGGGGTGCGTCATCTGCTGTTAACCAATGTATGCAATTGGGATTGTGAGAATAGAAGAATGGTAGAGGTTGCCGCGTCGATTGCAATAGCAGCAGACCATGCATTTTATTGTGGTTGTGAGAGTAGAGGGATGGTTGACGCTGCTGCGTGGAAATTACACCGCGAAATAGGCTGCTGTTTTCAACGGCTTTAACGCTGCGTGACTTACACTGTAGAGCGAGAAACAATTTAACGCAGCGTGATTTGTAATATAAGGCAGTGCGCTGCCGTTTCTAATTTCCACATTTTAAGCGGGCATCGTGCATGCACTGCTGTTTCTGCACATTTGAAACGTCAAACAAAGAGTCTCACGCTGCGTGAAGTGCACTGCCAAACAAAGCAACAATTAAAGCTGCGTGATTTCCAATTTGAGACAGTGCACTGCCTTATTCAATTTTCGCGTTTGACGCCGACCTGACGCATGGACTGCTGTTTCTGCAATTTCAAAACCTCTGCTTCTGCCAATTCCAAATCTCCAAACAGAGGCTCACGCTGCGTGAAGTGCACTGTCAAACGAAAAAATATGAAAACTGCCCTATGTGCAATTCAAGGCAGTGCACTGCCATTTTAAATCTCCAAATTTCACGCTGCAAATTTCAAAGACGAAAAAAATATTAAAGCTGCGTTATGTTTTAATTTAGGACACTGCACTGCCATTTTAAATCTCCGCATTTGACGCCCAGTTCCACTGTGGACCGGGGTGTGTCATCTGCTGTTAACCAATGTATGCAATTGGGATTGTGAGAATAGAAGAATGGTTGAAGCTGCCGCGTCGATTGCAGTTGCAGCAGACCATGCATTTTATTGTGGTTGTGAGAGTAGAGGGATGGTTGACGCTGCTGCGTGGAAATTACACCGCGAAATAGGCTGCCGTTTTCAACGGCTTTAACGCTGCGTGACTTACACTGTAGAACGAGAAACAATTTAACGCTGCGTGATTTGTAATATAAGGCAGTGCGCTGCCGTTTCTAATTTCCACATTTTGCGCGGGCATCGTGCATGCACTGCTGTTTCTGCACATTTGAAACGTCAAACAAAGAGTCTCACGCTGCGTGAAGTGCACTGCCAAACAAAGCAAAAATTAAAGCTGCGTGATTTCCAATTTGAGACAGTGCACTTCCTTATTCAATTTTCGCGTTTGACGCCGACCTGACGCATGGACTGCTGTTTCTGCAATTTCAAAACCTCTGCTTCTGCCAATTCCAAATCTCCAAACAGAGGCTCACGCTGCGTGAAGTGCACTGTCAAACGAAAAAATATTAAAACTGCCCTATGTGCAATTCAAGGCAGTGCACTGCCATTTTAAATCTCCAAATTTCACGCTGCAAATTTCAAAGACGAAAAAAATATTAAAGCTGCGTTATGTTTTAATTTAGGACACTGCACTGCCATTTTAAATCTCCGCATTTGACAACCAGTTCCACTGTGGACCGGGGTGTGTCATCTGCTGTTAACCAATGTATGC
This sequence comes from Salix purpurea, assembly GCA_027405865.1. Taxonomy (NCBI): domain Eukaryota; kingdom Viridiplantae; phylum Streptophyta; class Magnoliopsida; order Malpighiales; family Salicaceae; genus Salix; species Salix purpurea. The sequence continues at coordinate 13,974,073 of CM050333.1, forward strand.
AATTGGGATTGTGAGAATAGAAGAACGGTAGAGGGTGTCGCGTTGATTGCAATAGCAGCAGACCATGCATTTTATTGTAGTTGTGAGAGTAGAGGGATGGTTGATGCTGCTGCATGGAAATTACACCGCGAAATAGGCTGCCGTTTTCAACGGCTTTAACGCTGCGTCACTTACACTGTAGAGCGAGAAACAATTTAACGCTGCGTGATTTGTAATATAAGGCAGTGCGCTGCCGTTTCTAATTTCCACATTTTGCGCGGGCATCGTGCATGCACTGCTGTTTCTGCACATTTGAAACGTCAAACAAAGAGTCTCACGCTGCGTGAAGTGCACTGCCAAACAAAGCAAAAATTAAAGCTGCGTGATTTCCAATATGAGACAGTGCACTTCCTTATTCAATTTTCGCGTTTGACGCCGACCTGACGCATGGACTGCTGTTTCTGCAATTTCAAAACCTCTGCTTCTGCCAATTCCAAATCTCCAAACAGAGGCTCACGCTGCGTGAAGTGCACTGTCAAACAAAAAAATATCAAAACTGCGCTATGTGCAATTCAAGGCAGTGCAATGCCATTTTAAAACTCCACATTTCACGCTGCAAATTTAAAAGACAAAAAAAATATTAAAGCTGCGTTATGTTTTAATTTAGGACACTGCACTGCCATTTTAAATCTCCGCATTGGACGCCCAGTTCCACTATGAACCGTGGTGCGTGATCTGCTGTTAACCAATGTATGCAGTTGGGATTGTGAGAATAGAAGAATGGTTGAAGCTGCCGCGTCGATTGCAGTTGCAGCAGACCATGCATTTTATTGTGGTTGTGAGAGTAGAGGGATGGTTGACGCTGCTGCATGGAAATTACACCGCGAAATAGGCTGCTGTTTTCAACGGCTTTAACGCTGCGTGACTTACACTTTAGAGCGAGAAACAATTTAACGCTGCGTGATTTGTAATATAAGGCAGTGCGCTGCCGTTTCTAATTTCCACATTTTGCGCGGGCATCGTGCATGCACTGCTGTTTCTGCACATTTGTAACCTCAAACAAAGAGTCCCACGCTGCGTGAGTGCACTGCCAAACAAAGCAAAAATTAAAGCTGCGTGATTTCCAATTTGAGACAGTGCATTTCCGTATTCAATTTTCGCGTTTGACGCCGACCTGACGCATGGACTGCTGTTTCTGCAATTTCAAAACCTCTACTTCTGCCAATTCCAAATCTCCAAACAGAGGCTCACGCTGCGTGAAGTGCACTGTCAAACGAAAAAATATTAAAACTGCCCTATGTGCAATTCAAGGCAGTGCACTGCCATTTTAAATCTCATAATTTCACGCTGCAAATTTCAAAGACGAAAAAAATATTAAAGCTGCGTTATGTTTTAATTTAGGACACTGCACTGCCATTTTAAATCTCCGCATTTGACGCCCAGTTCCACTGTGGACCGGGGTGCGTCATCTGCTGTTAACCAATGTATGCAATTGGGATTGTGAGAATAGAAGAATGGTAGAGGTTGCCGCGTCGATTGCAATAGCAGCAGACCATGCATTTTATTGTGGTTGTGAGAGTAGAGGGATGGTTGACGCTGCTGCGTGGAAATTACACCGCGAAATAGGCTGCTGTTTTCAACGGCTTTAACGCTGCGTGACTTACACTGTAGAGCGAGAAACAATTTAACGCTGCGTGATTTGTAATATAAGGCAGTGCGCTGCCGTTTCTAATTTCCACATTTTAAGTGGGCATCGTGCATGCACTGCTGTTTCTGCACATTTGAAACGTCAAACAAAGAGTCTCACGCTGCGTGAAGTGCACTGCCAAACAAAGCAACAATTAAAGCTGCGTGATTTCCAATTTGAGACAGTGCACTGCCTTATTCAATTTTCGCGTTTGACGCCGACCTGACGCATGGACTGCTGTTTCTGCAATTTCAAAACCTCTGCTTCTGCCAATTCCAAATCTCCAAACAGAGGCTCACGCTGCGTGAAGTGCACTGTCAAACAAAAAAATATCAAAACTGCGCTATGTGCAATTCAAGGCAGTGCAATGCCATTTTAAAACTCAACATTTCACGCTGCAAATTTAAAAGACCAAAAAAATATTAAAGCTGCGTTATGTTTTAATTTAGGACACTGCACTGCCATTTTAAATCTCCGCATTGGACGCCCAGTTCCACTGTGAACCGTGGTGCGTGATCTGCTGTTAACCAATGTATGCAGTTGGGATTGTGAGAATAGAAGAATGGTTGAAGCTGCCGCGTCGATTGCAGTTGCAGCAGACCATGCATTTTATTGTGGTTGTGAGAGTAGAGGGATGGTTGACGCTGCTGCATGGAAATTACAACGCGAAATAGGCTGCTGTTTTCAACGGCTTTAACGTTGCGTGACTTACACTTTAGAGCGAGAAACAATTTAACGCTGCGTGATTTGTAATATAAGGCAGTGTGCTGCCGTTTCTAATTTCCACATTTTGCGCGGGCATCGTGCATGCACTGCTGTTTCTGCACTTTTGAAACGTCAAACAAAGAGTCTCACGCTGCGTGAAGTGCACTGCCAAACAAAGCAAAAATTAAAGCTGCGTGATTTCCAATTTGAGACAGTGCACTTCCTTATTCAATTTTCGCGTTTGACGCCGACCTGACGCATGGACTGCTGTTTCTGCAATTTCAAAACCTCTGCTTCTGCCAATTCCAAATCTCCAAACAGAGGCTCACGCTGCGTGAAGTGCACTGTCAAACGAAAAAATATTAAAACTGCCCTATGTGCAATTCAAGGCAGTGCACTGCCATTTTAAATCTCCAAATTTCACGCTGCAAATTTCAAAGACGAAAAAAATATTAAAGCTGCGTTATGTTTTAATTTAGGACACTGCACTGCCATTTTAAATCTCCGCATTTGACAACCAGTTCCACTGTGGACCGGGGTGTGTCATCTGCTGTTAACCAATGTATGCAATTGGGATTGTGAGAATAGAAGAACGGTAGAGGGTGTCGCGTTGATTGCAATAGCAGCAGACCATGCATTTTATTGTGGTTGTGAGAGTAGAGGGATGGTTGACGCTGCTGCATGGAAATTACACCGCGAAATAGGCTGCCGTTTTCAACGGCTTTAACGCTGCGTCACTTACACTGTAGAGCGAGAAACAATTTAACGCTGCGTGATTTGTAATATAAGGCAGTGCGCTGCCGTTTCTAATTTCCACATTTTGCGCGGGCATCGTGCATGCACTGCTGTTTCTGCACATTTGAAACGTCAAACAAAGAGTCTCACGCTGCGTGAAGTGCACTGCCAAACAAAGCAAAAATTAAAGCTGCGTGATTTCCAATATGAGACAGTGCACTTCCTTATTCAATTTTCGCGTTTGACGCCGACCTGACGCATGGACTGCTGTTTCTGCAATTTCAAAACCTCTGCTTCTGCCAATTCCAAATCTCCAAACAGAGGCTCACGCTGCGTGAAGTGCACTGTCAAACAAAAAAATATCAAAACTGCGCTATGTGCAATTCAAGGCAGTGCAATGCCATTTTAAAACTCCACATTTCACGCTGCAAATTTAAAAGACAAAAAAAATATTAAAGCTGCGTTATGTTTTAATTTAGGACACTGCACTGCCATTTTAAATCTCCGCATTGGACGCCCAGTTCCACTATGAACCGTGGTGCGTGATCTGCTGTTAACCAATGTATGCAGTTGGGATTGTGAGAATAGAAGAATGGTTGAAGCTGCCGCGTCGATTGCAGTTGCAGCAGACCATGCATTTTATTGTGGTTGTGAGAGTAGAGGGATGGTTGACGCTGCTGCATGGAAATTACACCGCGAAATAGGCTGCTGTTTTCAACGGCTTTAACGCTGCGTGACTTACACTTTAGAGCGAGAAACAATTTAACGCTGCGTGATTTGTAATATAAGGCAGTGCGCTGCCGTTTCTAATTTCCACATTTTGCGCGGGCATCGTGCATGCACTGCTGTTTCTGCACATTTGTAACCTCAAACAAAGAGTCCCACGCTGCGTGAGCGCACTGCCAAACAAAGCAAAAATTAAAGCTGCGTGATTTCCAATTTGAGACAGTGCATTTCCGTATTCAATTTTCGCGTTTGACGCCGACCTGACGCATGGACTGCTGTTTCTGCAATTTCAAAACCTCTGCTTCTGCCAATTCCAAATCTCCAAACAGAGGCTCACGCTGCGTGAAGTGCACTGTCAAACGAAAAAATATTAAAACTGCCCTATGTGCAATTCAAGGCAGTGCACTGCCATTTTAAATCTCATAATTTCACGCTGCAAATTTCAAAGACGAAAAAAATATTAAAGCTGCGTTATGTTTTAATTTAGGACATTGCACTGCCATTTTAAATCTCCGCATTTGACGCCCAGTTCCACTGTGGACCGGGGTGCGTCATCTGCTGTTAACCAATGTATGCAATTGGGATTATGAGAATAGAAGAATGGTAGAGGTTGCCGCGTCGATTGCAATAGCAGCAGACCATGCATTTTATTGTGGTTGTGAGAGTAGAGGGATGGTTGACGCTGCTGCGTGGAAATTACACCGCGAAATAGGCTGCTGTTTTCAACGGCTTTAACGCTGCGTGACTTACACTGTAGAGCGAGAAACAATTTAACGCTGCGTGATTTGTAATATAAGGCAGTGCGCTGCCGTTTCTAATTTCCACATTTTAAGCGGGCATCGTGCATGCACTGCTGTTTCTGCACATTTGAAACGTCAAACAAAGAGTCTCACGCTGCGTGAAGTGCACTGCCAAACAAAGCAACAATTAAAGCTGCGTGATTTCCAATTTGAGACAGTGCACTGCCTTATTCAATTTTCGCGTTTGACGCCGACCTGACGCATGGACTGCTGTTTCTGCAATTTCAAAACCTCTGCTTCTGCCAATTCCAAATCTCCAAACAGAGGCTCACGCTGCGTGAAGTGCACTGTCAAACAAAAAAATATCAAAACTGCGCTATGTGCAATTCAAGGCAGTGCAATGCCATTTTAAAACTCAACATTTCACGCTGCAAATTTAAAAGACCAAAAAAATATTAAAGCTGCGTTATGTTTTAATTTAGGACACTGCACTGCCATTTTAAATCTCCGCATTGGACGCCCAGTTCCACTGTGAACCGTGGTGCGTGATCTGCTGTTAACCAATGTATGCAGTTGGGATTGTGAGAATAGAAGAATGGTTGAAGCTGCCGCGTCGATTGCAGTTGCAGCAGACCATGCATTTTATTGTGGTTGTGAGAGTAGAGGGATGGTTGACGCTGCTGCATGGAAATTACAACGCGAAATAGGCTGCTGTTTTCAACGGCTTTAACGTTGCGTGACTTACACTTTAGAGCGAGAAACAATTTAACGCTGCGTGATTTGTAATATAAGGCAGTGTGCTGCCGTTTCTAATTTCCACATTTTGCGCGGGCATCGTGCATGCACTGCTGTTTCTGCACTTTTGAAACGTCAAACAAAGAGTCTCACGCTGCGTGAAGTGCACTGCCAAACAAAGCAAAAATTAAAGCTGCGTGATTTCCAATTTGAGACAGTGCACTTCCTTATTCAATTTTCGCGTTTGACGCCGACCTGACGCATGGACTGCTGTTTCTGCAATTTCAAAACCTCTGCTTCTGCCAATTCCAAATCTCCAAACAGAGGCTCACGCTGCGTGAAGTGCACTGTCAAACGAAAAAATATTAAAACTGCCCTATGTGCAATTCAAGGCAGTGCACTGCCATTTTAAATCTCCAAATTTCACGCTGCAAATTTCAAAGACGAAAAAAATATTAAAGCTGCGTTATGTTTTAATTTAGGACACTGCACTGCCATTTTAAATCTCCGCATTTGACAACCAGTTCCACTGTGGACCGGGGTGTGTCATCTGCTGTTAACCAATGTATGCAATTGGGATTGTGAGAATAGAAGAACGGTAGAGGGTGTCGCGTTGATTGCAATAGCAGCAGACCATGCATTTTATTGTGGTTGTGAGAGTAGAGGGATGGTTGACGCTGCTGCATGGAAATTACACCGCGAAATAGGCTGCCGTTTTCAACGGCTTTAACGCTGCGTCACTTACACTGTAGAGCGAGAAACAATTTAACGCTGCGTGATTTGTAATATAAGGCAGTGCGCTGCCGTTTCTAATTTCCACATTTTGCGCGGGCATCGTGCATGCACTGCTGTTTCTGCACATTTGAAACGTCAAACAAAGAGTCTCACGCTGCGTGAAGTGCACTGCCAAACAAAGCAAAAATTAAAGCTGCGTGATTTCCAATATGAGACAGTGCACTTCCTTATTCAATTTTCGCGTTTGACGCCGACCTGACGCATGGACTGCTGTTTCTGCAATTTCAAAACCTCTGCTTCTGCCAATTCCAAATCTCCAAACAGAGGCTCACGCTGCGTGAAGTGCACTGTCAAACAAAAAAATATCAAAACTGCGCTATGTGCAATTCAAGGCAGTGCAATGCCATTTTAAAACTCCACATTTCACGCTGCAAATTTAAAAGACAAAAAAAATATTAAAGCTGCGTTATGTTTTAATTTAGGACACTGCACTGCCATTTTAAATCTCCGCATTGGACGCCCAGTTCCACTATGAACCGTGGTGCGTGATCTGCTGTTAACCAATGTATGCAGTTGGGATTGTGAGAATAGAAGAATGGTTGAAGCTGCCGCGTCGATTGCAGTTGCAGCAGACCATGCATTTTATTGTGGTTGTGAGAGTAGAGGGATGGTTGACGCTGCTGCATGGAAATTACACCGCGAAATAGGCTGCTGTTTTCAACGGCTTTAACGCTGCGTGACTTACACTTTAGAGCGAGAAACAATTTAACGCTGCGTGATTTGTAATATAAGGCAGTGCGCTGCCGTTTCTAATTTCCACATTTTGCGCGGGCATCGTGCATGCACTGCTGTTTCTGCACATTTGTAACCTCAAACAAAGAGTCCCACGCTGCGTGAGCGCACTGCCAAACAAAGCAAAAATTAAAGCTGCGTGATTTCCAATTTGAGACAGTGCATTTCCGTATTCAATTTTCGCGTTTGACGCCGACCTGACGCATGGACTGCTGTTTCTGCAATTTCAAAACCTCTGCTTCTGCCAATTCCAAATCTCCAAACAGAGGCTCACGCTGCGTGAAGTGCACTGTCAAACGAAAAAATATTAAAACTGCCCTATGTGCAATTCAAGGCAGTGCACTGCCATTTTAAATCTCATAATTTCACGCTGCAAATTTCAAAGACGAAAAAAATATTAAAGCTGCGTTATGTTTTAATTTAGGACATTGCACTGCCATTTTAAATCTCCGCATTTGACGCCCAGTTCCACTGTGGACCGGGGTGCGTCATCTGCTGTTAACCAATGTATGCAATTGGGATTATGAGAATAGAAGAATGGTAGAGGTTGCCGCGTCGATTGCAATAGCAGCAGACCATGCATTTTATTGTGGTTGTGAGAGTAGAGGGATGGTTGACGCTGCTGCGTGGAAATTACACCGCGAAATAGGCTGCTGTTTTCAACGGCTTTAACGCTGCGTGACTTACACTGTAGAGCGAGAAACAATTTAACGCTGCGTGATTTGTAATATAAGGCAGTGCGCTGCCGTTTCTAATTTCCACATTTTAAGCGGGCATCGTGCATGCACTGCTGTTTCTGCACATTTGAAACGTCAAACAAAGAGTCTCACGCTGCGTGAAGTGCACTGCCAAACAAAGCAACAATTAAAGCTGCGTGATTTCCAATTTGAGACAGTGCACTGCCTTATTCAATTTTCGCGTTTGACGCCGACCTGACGCATGGACTGCTGTTTCTGCAATTTCAAAACCTCTGCTTCTGCCAATTCCAAATCTCCAAACAGAGGCTCACGCTGCGTGAAGTGCACTGTCAAACAAAAAAATATCAAAACTGCGCTATGTGCAATTCAAGGCAGTGCAATGCCATTTTAAAACTCAACATTTCACGCTGCAAATTTAAAAGACCAAAAAAATATTAAAGCTGCGTTATGTTTTAATTTAGGACACTGCACTGCCATTTTAAATCTCCGCATTGGATGCCCAGTTCCACTGTGAACCGTGGTGCGTGATCTGCTGTTAACCAATGTATGCAGTTGGGATTGTGAGAATAGAAGAATGGTTGAAGCTGCCGCGTCGATTGCAGTTGCAGCAGACCATGCATTTTATTGTGGTTGTGAGAGTAGAGGGATGGTTGACGCTGCTGCATGGAAATTACAACGCGAAATAGGCTGCTGTTTTCAACGGCTTTAACGCTGCGTGACTTACACTATAGAGCGAGAAACAATTTAACGCTGCGTGATTTGTAATATAAGGCAGTGCGCTGCCGTTTCTAATTTCCACATTTTGCGCGGGCATCGTGCATGCACTGTTGTTTCTGCACATTTGAAACGTCAAACAAAGAGTCTCACGCTGCGTGAAGTGCACTGCCAAACAAAGCAAAAATTAAAGCTGCGTGATTTCCAATTTGAGACAGTGCACTTCCTTATTCAATTTTCGCGTTTGACGCCGACCTGACGCATGGACTGCTGTTTCTGCAATTTCAAAACCTCTGCTTCTGCCAATTCCAAATCTCCAAACAGAGGCTCACGCTGCGTGAAGTGCACTGTCAAACGAAAAAATATTAAAACTGCCCTATGTGCAATTCAAGGCAGTGCACTGCCATTTTAAATCTCCAAATTTCACGCTGCAAATTTCAAAGATGAAAAAAATATTAAAGCTGCGTTATGTTTTAATTTAGGACACTGCACTGCCATTTTAAATCTCCGCATTTGACAACCAGTTCCACTGTGGACCGGGGTGTGTCATCTGCTGTTAACCAATGTATGCAATTGGGATTGTGAGAATAGAAGAACGGTAGAGGGTGTCGCGTTGATTGCAATAGCAGCAGACCATGCATTTTATTGTGGTTGTGAGAGTAGAGGGATGGTTGACGCTGCTGCATGGAAATTACACCGCGAAATAGGCTGCCGTTTTCAACGGCTTTAACGCTGCGTCACTTACACTGTAGAGCGAGAAACAATTTAACGCTGCGTGATTTGTAATATAAGGCAGTGCGCTGCCGTTTCTAATTTCCACATTTTGCGCGGGCATCGTGCATGCACTGCTGTTTCTGCACATTTGAAACGTCAAACAAAGAGTCTCACGCTGCGTGAAGTGCACTGCCAAACAAAGCAAAAATTAAAGCTGCGTGATTTCCAATATGAGACAGTGCACTTCCTTATTCAATTTTCGCGTTTGACGCCGACCTGACGCATGGACTGCTGTTTCTGCAATTTCAAAACCTCTGCTTCTGCCAATTCCAAATCTCCAAACAGAGGCTCACGCTGCGTGAAGTGCACTGTCAAACAAAAAAATATCAAAACTGCGCTATGTGCAATTCAAGGCAGTGCAATGCCATTTTAAAACTCCACATTTCACGCTGCAAATTTAAAAGACAAAAAAAATATTAAAGCTGCGTTATGTTTTAATTTAGGACACTGCACTACCATTTTAAATCTCCGCATTGGACGCCCAGTTCCACTATGAACCGTGGTGCGTGATCTGCTGTTAACCAATGTATGCAGTTGGGATTGTGAGAATAGGAAGAATGGTTGAAGCTGCCGCGTCGATTGTAGTTGCAGCAGACCATGCATTTTATTGTGGTTGTGAGAGTAGAGGGATGGTTGACGCTGCTGCATGGAAATTACACCGCGAAATAGGCTGCTGTTTTCAACGGCTTTAACGCTGCGTGACTTACACTTTAGAGCGAGAAACAATTTAACGCTGCGTGATTTGTAATATAAGGCAGTGCGCTGCCGTTTCTAATTTCCACATTTTGCGCGGGCATCGTGCATGCACTGCTGTTTCTGCACATTTGTAACCTCAAACAAAGAGTCCCACGCTGCGTGAGTGCACTGCCAAACAAAGCAAAAATTAAAGCTGCGTGATTTCCAATTTGAGACAGTGCATTTCCGTATTCAATTTTCGCGTTTGACGCCGACCTGACGCATGGACTGCTGTTTCTGCAATTTCAAAACCTCTGCTTCTGCCAATTCCAAATCTCCAAACAGAGGCTCACGCTGCGTGAAGTGCACTGTCAAACGAAAAAATATTAAAACTGCCCTATGTGCAATTCAAGGCAGTGCACTGCCATTTTAAATCTCATAATTTCACGCTGCAAATTTCAAAGACGAAAAAAATATTAAAGCTGCGTTATGTTTTAATTTAGGACACTGCACTGCCATTTTAAATCTCCGCATTTGACGCCCAGTTCCACTGTGGACCGGGGTGCGTCATCTGCTGTTAACCAATGTATGCAATTGGGATTGTGAGAATAGAAGAATGGTAGAGGTTGCCGCGTCGATTGCAATAGCAGCAGACCATGCATTTTATTGTGGTTGTGAGAGTAGAGGGATGGTTGACGCTGCTGCGTGGAAATTACACCGCGAAATAGGCTGCTGTTTTCAACGGCTTTAACGCTGCGTGACTTACACTGTAGAGCGAGAAACAATTTAACGCTGCGTGATTTGTAATATAAGGCAGTGCGCTGCCGTTTCTAATTTCCACATTTTAAGCGGGCATCGTGCATGCACTGCTGTTTCTGCACATTTGAAACGTCAAACAAAGAGTCTCACGCTGCGTGAAGTGCACTGCCAAACAAAGCAACAATTAAAGCTGCGTGATTTCCAATTTGAGACAGTGCACTGCCTTATTCAATTTTCGCGTTTGACGCCGACCTGACGCATGGACTGCTGTTTCTGCAATTTCAAAACCTCTGCTTCTGCCAATTCCAAATCTCCAAACAGAGGCTCACGCTGCGTGAAGTGCACTGTCAAACAAAAAAATATCAAAACTGCGCTATGTGCAATTCAAGGCAGTGCAATGCCATTTTAAAACTCAACATTTCACGCTGCAAATTTAAAAGACGAAAAAAATATTAAAGCTGCGTTATGTTTTAATTTAGGGCACTGCACTGCCATTTTAAATCTCCGCATTGGACGCCCAGTTCCACTGTGAACCGTGGTGCGTGATCTGCTGTTAACCAATGTATGCAGTTGGGATTGTGAGAATAGAAGAATGGTTGAAGCTGCCGCGTCGATTGCAGTTGCAGCAGACCATGCATTTTATTGTGGTTGTGAGAGTAGAGGGATGGTTGACGCTGCTGCATGGAAATATCACCGCGAAATAGGCTGCTGTTTTCAACGGCTTTAACGCTGCGTGACTTACACTATAGAGCGAGAAACAATTTAACGCTGCGTGATTTGTAATATAAGGCAGTGCACTGCCGTTTCTAATTTCCACATTTTGCGCGGGCATCGTGCATGCACTGCTGTTTCTGCACATTTGAAACGTCAAACAAAGAGTCTCACGCTGCGTGAAGTGCACTGCCAAACAAAGCAAAAATTAAAGCTGCGTGATTTCCAATATGAGACAGTGCACTTCCTTATTCAATTTTCGCGTTTGACACCGACCTGACGCATGGACTGCTGTTTCTGCAATTTCAAAACCTCTGCTTCTGCCAATTCCAAATCTCCAAACAGAGGCTCACGCTGCGTGAAGTGCACTGTCAAACAAAAAAATATCAAAACTGCGCTATGTGCAATTCAAGGCAGTGCAATGCCATTTTAAAACTCCACATTTCATGCTGCAAATTTAAAAGACAAAAAAAATATTAAAGCTGCGTTATGTTTTAATTTAGGACACTGCACTGCCATTTTAAATCTCCGCATTGGACGCCCAGTTCCACTATGAACCGTGGTGCGTGATCTGCTGTTAACCAATGTATGCAGTTGGGATTGTGAGAATAGAAGAATGGTTGAAGCTGCCGCGTCGATTGCAGTTGCAGCAGACCATGCATTTTATTGTGGTTGTGAGAGTAGAGGGATGGTTGACGCTGCTGCATGGAAATTACACCGCGAAATAGGCTGCTGTTTTCAACGGCTTTAACGCTGCGTGACTTACACTTTAGAGCGAGAAACAATTTAACGCTGCGTGATTTGTAATATAAGGCAGTGCGCTGCCGTTTCTAATTTCCACATTTTGCGCGGGCATCGTGCATGCACTGCTGTTTCTGCACATTTGTAACCTCAAACAAAGAGTCCCACGCTGCGTGAGTGTACTGCCAAACAAAGCAAAAATTAAAGCTGCGTGATTTCCAATTTGAGACAGTGCATTTCCGTATTCAATTTTCGCGTTTGACGCCGACCTGACGCATGGACTGCTGTTTCTGCAATTTCAAAACCTCTGCTTCTGCCAATTCCAAATCTCCAAACAGAGGCTCACGCTGCGTGAAGTGCACTGTCAAACAAAAAAATATTAAAACTGCCCTATGTGCAATTCAAGGCAGTGCACTGCCATTTTAAATCTCATAATTTCACGCTGCAAATTTCAAAGACGAAAAAAATATTAAAGCTGCGTTATGTTTTAATTTAGGACACTGCACTGCCATTTTAAATCTCCGCATTTGACGCCCAGTTCCACTGTGGACCCGGGTGCGTCATCTGCTGTTAACCAATGTATGCAATTGGGATTGTGAGAATAGAAGAATGGTAGAGGTTGCCGCGTCGATTGCAATAGCAGCAGACCATGCATTTTATTGTGGTTGTGAGAGTAGAGGGATGGTTGACGCTGCTGCGTGGAAATTACACCGCGAAATAGGCTGCTGTTTTCAACGGCTTTAACGCTGCGTAACTTACACTGTAGAGCGAGAAACAATTTAACGCTGCGTGATTTGTAATATAAGGCAGTGCGCTGCCGTTTCTAATTTCCACATTTTAAGCGGGCATCGTGCATGCACTGCTGTTTCTGCACATTTGAAACGTCAAACAAAGAGTCTCACGCTGCGTGAAGTGCACTGCCAAACAAAGCAACAATTAAAGCTGCGTGATTTCCAATTTGAGACAGTGCACTGCCTTATTCAATTTTCGCGTTTGACGCCGACCTGACGCATGGACTGCTGTTTCTGCAATTTCAAAACCTCTGCTTCTGCCAATTCCAAATCTCCAAACAGAGGCTCACGCTGCGTGAAGTGCACTGTCAAACAAAAAAATATCAAAACTGCGCTATGTGCAATTCAAGGCAGTGCAATGCCATTTTAAAACTCAACATTTCACGCTGCAAATTTAAAAGACGAAAAAAATATTAAAGCTGCGTTATGTTTTAATTTAGGGCACTGCACTGCCATTTTAAATCTCCGCATTGGACGCCCAGTTCCACTGTGAACCGTGGTGCGTGATCTGCTGTTAACCAATGTATGCAGTTGGGATTGTGAGAATAGAAGAATGGTTGAAGCTGCCGCGTCGATTGCAGTTGCAGCAGACCATGCATTTTATTGTGGTTGTGAGAGTAGAGGGATGGTTGACGCTGCTGCATGGAAATATCACCGCGAAATAGGCTGCTGTTTTCAACGGCTTTAACGCTGCGTGACTTACACTATAGAGCGAGAAACAATTTAACGCTGCGTGATTTGTAATATAAGGCAGTGCGCTGCCGTTTCTAATTTCCACATTTTGCGCGGGCATCGTGCATGCACTGCTGTTTCTGCACATTTGAAACGTCAAACAAAGAGTCTCACGCTGCGTGAAGTGCACTGCCAAACAAAGCAAAAATTAAAGCTGCGTGATTTCCAATATGAGACAGTGCACTTTCTTATTCAATTTTCGCGTTTGACGCCGACCTGACGCATGGACTGCTGTTTCTGCAATTTCAAAACCTCTGCTTCTGCCAATTCCAAATCTCCAAACAGAGGCTCACGCTGCGTGAAGTGCACTGTCAAACAAAAAAATATCAAAACTGCGCTATGTGCAATTCAAGGCAGTGCAATGCCATTTTAAAACTCCACATTTCACGCTGCAAATTTAAAAGACAAAAAAAATATTAAAGCTGCGTTATGTTTTAATTTAGGACACTGCACTGCCATTTTAAATCTCCGCATTGGACGCCCAGTTCCACTATGAACCGTGGTGCGTGATCTGCTGTTAACCAATGTATGCAGTTGGGATTGTGAGAATAGAAGAATGGTTGAAGCTGCCGCGTCGATTGCAGTTGCAGCAGACCATGCATTTTATTGTGGTTGTGAGAGTAGAGGGATGGTTGACGCTGCTGCATGGAAATTACACCGCGAAATAGGCTGCTGTTTTCAACGGCTTTAACGCTGCGTGACTTACACTTTAGAGCGAGAAACAATTTAACGCTGCGTGATTTGTAATATAAGGCAGTGCGCTGCCGTTTCTAATTTCCACATTTTGCGCGGGCATCGTGCATGCACTGCTGTTTCTGCACATTTGTAACCTCAAACAAAGAGTCCCACGCTGCGTGAGTGCACTGCCAAACAAAGCAAAAATTAAAGCTGCGTGATTTCCAATTTGAGACAGTGCATTTCCGTATTCAATTTTCGCGTTTGACGCCGACCTGACGCATGGACTGCTGTTTCTGCAATTTCAAAACCTCTGCTTCTGCCAATTCCAAATCTCCAAACAGAGGCTCACGCTGCGTGAAGTGCACTGTCAAATGAAAAAATATTAAAACTGCCCTATGTGCAATTCAAGGCAGTGCACTGCCATTTTAAATCTCATAATTTCACGCTGCAAATTTCAAAGACGAAAAAAATATTAAAGCTGTGTTATGTTTTAATTTAGGACACTGCACTGCCATTTTAAATCTCCGCATTTGACGCCCAGTTCCACTGTGGACCCGGGTGCGTCATCTGCTGTTAACCAATGTATGCAATTGGGATTGTGAGAATAGAAGAATGGTAGAGGTTGCCGCGTCGATTGCAATAGCAGCAGACCATGCATTTTATTGTGGTTGTGAGAGTAGAGGGATGGTTGACACTGCTGCGTGGAAATTACACCGCGAAATAGGCTGCTGTTTTCAACGGCTTTAACGCTGCGTGACTTACACTATAGAGCGAGAAACAATTTAACGCTGCGTGATTTGTAATATAAGGCAGTGCGCTGCCGTTTCTAATTTCCACATTTTAAGCGGGCATCGTGCATGCACTGCTGTTTCTGCACATTTGAAACGTCAAACAAAGAGTCTCACGCTGCGTGAAGTGCACTGCCAAACAAAGCACAAATTAAAGCTGCGTGATTTCCAATTTGAGACAGTGCACTGCCTTATTCAATTTTTGCGTTTGACGCCGACCTGACGCATGGACTGCTGTTTCTGCAATTTCAAAACCTCTGCTTCTGCCAATTCCAAATCTCCAAACAGAGGCTCACGCTGCGTGAAGTGCACTGTCAAACAAAAAAATATCAAAACTGCGCTATGTGCAATTCAAGGCAGTGCAATGCCATTTTAAAACTCAACATTTCACGCTGCAAATTTAAAAGACGAAAAAAATATTAAAGCTGCGTTATGTTTTAATTTAGGGCACTGCACTGCCATTTTAAATCTCCGCATTGGACGCCCAGTTCCACTGTGAACCGTGGTGCGTGATCTGCTATTAACCAATGTATGCAGTTGGGATTGTGAGAATAGAAGAATGGTTGAAGCTGCAGCGTCGATTGCAGTTGCAGCAGACCATGCATTTTATTGTGGTTGTGAGAGTAGAGGGATGGTTGACGCTGCTGCATGGAAATTACACCGCGAAATAGGCTGCTGTTTTCAACGGCTTTAACGCTGCGTGACTTACACTATAGAGCGAGAAACAATTTAACGCTGCGTGATTTGTAATATAAGGCAGTGCGCTGCCGTTTCTAATTTCCACATTTTGCGCGGGCATCGTGCATGCACTGCTGTTTCTGCACATTTGAAACGTCAAACAAAGAATCTCACGCTGCGTGAAGTGCACTGCCAAACAAAGCAAAAATTAAAGCTGCGTGATTTCCAATATGAGACAGTGCACTTCCTTATTCAATTTTCGCGTTTGACGCCGACCTGACGCATGGACTGCTGTTTCTGCAATTTCAAAACCTCTGCTTCTGCCAATTCCAAATCTCCAAACAGAGGCTCACGCTGCGTGAAATGCACTGTCAAACAAAAAAATATCAAAACTGCGCTATGTGCAATTCAAGGCAGTGCAATGCCATTTTAAAACTCCACATTTCACGCTGCAAATTTAAAAGACAAAAAAAATATTAAAGCTGCGTTATGTTTTAATTTAGGACACTGCACTGCCATTTTAAATCTCCGCATTGGACGCCCAGTTCCACTATGAACCGTGGTGCGTGATCTGCTGTTAACCAATGTATGCAGTTGGGATTGTGAGAATAGAAGAATGGTTGAAGCTGCCGCGTCGATTGCAGTTGCAGTAGACCATGCATTTTATTGTGGTTGTGAGAGTAGAGGGATGGTTGACGCTGCTGCATGGAAATTACACCGCGAAATAGGCTGCTGTTTTCAACGGCTTTAACGCTGCGTGACTTACACTTTAGAGCGAGAAACAATTTAACGCTGCGTGATTTGTAATATAAGGCAGTGCGCTGCCGTTTCTAATTTCCACATTTTGCGCGGGCATCGTGCATGCACTGTTGTTTCTGCACATTTGTAACCTCAAACAAAGAGTCCCACGCTGCGTGAGTGCACTGCCAAACAAAGCAAAAATTAAAGCTGCGTGATTTCCAATTTGAGACAGTGCACTTCCTTATTCAATTTTCACGTTTGACGCCAACCTGACGCATGGACTGCTGTTTCTGCAATTTCAAAACCTCTGCTTCTGCCAATTCCAAATCTCCAAACAGAGGCTCACGCTGCGTGAAGTGCACTGTCAAACGAAAAAATATTAAAACTGCCTTATGTGCAATTCAAGGCAGTGCACTGCCATTTTAAATCTCATAATTTCACGCTGCAAATTTCAAAGACGAAAAAAATATTAAAGCTGCGTTATGTTTTAATTTAGGACACTGCACTGCCATTTTAAATCTCCGCATTTGACGCCCAGTTCCACTGTGGACCGTGGTGCGTGATCTGCTGTTAACCAATGTATGCAGTTGGGATTGTGAGAATAGAAGAATGGTTGAAGCTGCCGCGTCGATTGCAGTTGCAGCAGACCATGCATTTTATTGTGGTTGTGAGAGTAGAGGGATGGTTGACGCTGCTGCATGGAAATTACACCGCGAAATAGGCTGCTGTTTTCAACGGCTTTAACACTGCGTGACTTACACTATAGAGCGAGAAACAATTTAACGCTGCGTGATTTGTAATATAAGGCAGTGCGCTGCCGTTTCTAATTTCCACATTTTGCGCGGGCAGCGTGCATGCACTGTTGTTTCTGCACATTTGTAACCTCAAACAAAGAGTCCCACGCTGCGTGAGTGCACTGCCAAACAAAGCAAAAATTAAAGCTGCGTGATTTCCAATTTGAGACAGTGCACTTCCTTATTCAATTTTCACGTTTGACGCCAACCTGACGCATGGACTGCTGTTTCTGCAATTTCAAAACCTCTGCTTCTGCCAATTCCAAATCTCCAAACAGAGGCTCACGCTGCGTGAAGTGCACTGTCAAACGAAAAAATATTAAAACTGCCCTATGTGCAATTCAAGGCAGTGCACTGCCATTTTAAATCTCATAATTTCACGCTGCAAATTTCAAAGACGAAAAAAATATTAAAGCTGCGTTATGTTTTAATTTAGGACACTGCACTGCCATTTTAAATCTCCGCATTTGACGCCCAGTTCCACTGTGGACCGTGGTGCGTGATCTGCTGTTAACCAATGTATGCAGTTGGGATTGTGAGAATAGAAGAATGGTTGAAGCTGCCGCGTCGATTGCAGTTGCAGCAGACCATGCATTTTATTGTGGTTGTGAGAGTAGAGGGATGGTTGACGCTGCTGCATGGAAATTACACCGCGAAATAGGCTGCTGTTTTCAACGGCTTTAACACTGCGTGACTTACACTATAGAGCGAGAAACAATTTAACGCTGCGTGATTTGTAATATAAAGCAGTGCGCTGCCGTTTCTAATTTCCACATTTTGCGCGGGCAGCGTGCATGCACTGCTGTTTCTGCACATTTGAAACGTCAAACAAAGAGTCTCACGCTGCGTGAAGTGCACTGCCAAACAAAGCAAAAATTAAAGCTGCGTGATTTCCAATTTGAGACAGTGCATTTCCGTATTCAATTTTCGCGTTTGACGCCGACCTGACGCATGGACTGCTGTTTCTGCAATTTCAAAACCTCTGCTTCTGCCAATTCCAAATCTCCAAACAGAGGCTCACGCTGCGTGAAGTGCACTGTCAAACGAAAAAATATTAAAACTGCCCTATGTGCAATACAAGGCAGTGCACTGCCATTTTAAATCTCATAATTTCACGCTGCAAATTTCAAAGACGAAAAAAATATTAAAGCTGCGTTTTGTTTTAATTTAGGACACTGCACTGCCATTTTAAATCTCCGCATTTGACGCCCAGTTCCACTGTGGACCGGGGTGCGTCATCTGCTGTTAACCAATGTATGCAATTGGGATTGTGAGAATAGAAGAATGGTAGAGGTTGCCGCGTCGATTGCAATAGCAGCAGACCATGAATTTTATTGTGGTTGTGAGAGTAGAGGGATGGTTGACGCTGCTGCGTGGAAATTACACCGAGGAGTAGGCTGAATTTTAAACGGCTTTAACGCTGCATGACTTACACTGTAGAGCGAGCAACAATTTAACGCTGCGTGATTTGTAATTTAAGGCAGTGCGCTGCCTTTTCTAATTTCCACATTTCGCGCGAGCATCGTGCATTCACTGCTGTTTCTGCACATTCGAAACTTCAAACAAAGAGTCTCACGCTGCTTGAAGTGCACTGCCAAACAAAGCAAAAATTAAAGCTACGTGATTTCCAATTTGAGGCAGTGCACTGCCTTATTAAATTTTCATGTTTGACGCCGACCTGACGCACGAACTGCTGTTTCTGCCATTTCAAAACCTCTGCTTCTGCCAATTCCAAATCTCCAAACAGAGGCTCACGCTGCGTGAAGTGCACTGTCAAACGAAAAAAATATTAAAACTGCACTATGTGCAATTCAAAGCAGTGCACTGCCATTTTAAATCTCCACATTTCACGCTGCAAATTTGAAAGACAAAAAAAATATTAAAGGTGCCTTATGTTTTAATTTAGGACACTGCACTGCGATTTTAAATCTCCGCATTTGACGCCCAGTTCCACTGTGGACCGGGGTGCGTCATCTGCTGTTAACCAATGTATGCAATTGGGATTGTGAGAATAGAAGAATGGTAGAGGTTGCCGCGTCGATTGCAATTGCAGCAGACCATGCATTTTATTGTGGTTGTGAGAGTAGAGGGATGGTTGACGCTGCTGCATGGAAATTACACCGCGAAATAGGCTGCTGTTTTTAACGGCTTTAACGCTGCGTGACTTACACTGTAGAGCGAGAAACAATTTAACGCTGCGTGATTTGTAATATAAGGCAGTGCGCTGCCGTTTCTAATTTCCACATTTTGCGCGGGCATCGTGCATGCACTGCTATTTCTGCACATTTGAAACGTCAAACAAAGAGTCTCACGCTGCGTGAAGTGCACTGCCAAACAAAGCAAAAATTAAAGCTGCGTGATTTCCAATTTGAGACAGTGCACTTCCTTATTCAATTTTCGCGTTTGACGCCGACCTGACGCATGGACTGCTGTTTCTGCAATTTCAAAACCTCTGCTTCTGCCAATTCCAAATCTCCAAACAGAGGCTCACGCTGCGTGAAGTGCACTGTCAAACGAAAAAATATTAAAACTGCCCTATGTGCAATTCAAGGCAGTGCACTGCCATTTTAAATCTCCAAATTTCACGATGCAAATTTCAAAGACGAAAAAAATATTAAAGCTGCGTTATGTTTTAATTTAGGACACTGCACTGCCATTTTAAATCTCCGCATTTGACGCCCAGTTCCACTGTGGACCGGGGTGCGTCATCTGCTGTTAACCAATGTATGCAATTGGGATTGTGAGAATAGAAGAATGGTAGAGGTTGCCGCGTCGATTGCAATAGCAGCAGACCATGCATTTTATTGTGGTTGTGAGAGTAGAGGGATGGTTGACGCTGCTGCGTGGAAATTACACCGCGAAATAGGCTGCTGTTTTCAACGGCTTTAACGCTGCGTGACTTACACTGTAGAGCGAGAAACAATTTAACGTTGCGTGATTTGTAATATAAGGCAGTGCGCTGCCGTTTCTAATTTCCACATTTTAAGCGGGCATCGTGCATGCACTGCTGTTTCTGCACATTTGAAACGTCAAACAAAGAGTCTCACGCTGCGTGAAGTGCACTGCCAAACAAAGCAACAATTAAAGCTGCGTGATTTCCAATTTGAGACAGTGCACTGCCTTATTCAATTTTCGCGTTTGACGCCGACCTGACGCATGGACTGTTGTTTCTGCAATTTCAAAACCTCTGCTTCTGCCAATTCCAAATCTCCAAACAGGGGCTCACGCTGCGTGAAGTGCACTGTCAAACAAAAAAATATCAAAACTGCGCTATGTGCAATTCAAGGCAGTGCAATGCCATTTTAAAACTCAACATTTCACGCTGCAAATTTAAAAGACGAAAAAAATATTAAAGCTGCGTTATGTTTTAATTTAGGGCACTGCACTGCCATTTTAAATCTCCGCATTGGACGCCCAGTTCCACTGTGAACCGTGGTGCGTGATCTGCTGTTAACCAATGTATGCAGTTGGGATTGTGAGAATAGAAGAATGGTTGAAGCTGCCGCGTCGATTGCAGTTGCAGCAGACCATGCATTTTATTGTGGTTGTGAGAGTAGAGGGATGGTTGACGCTGCTGCATGGAAATTACACCGCGAAATAGGCTGCTGTTTTCAACGGCTTTAACGCTGCGTGACTTACACTATAGAGCGAGAAACAATTTAACGCTGCGTGATTTGTAATATAAGGCAGTGCGCTGCCGTTTCTAATTTCCACATTTTGCGCGGGCATCGTGCATGCACTGCTGTTTCTGCACATTTAAAACGTCAAACAAAGAGTCTCACGCTGCGTGAAGTGCACTGCCAAACAAAGCAAAAATTAAAGCTGCGTGATTTCCAATATGAGACAGTGCACTTCCTTATTCAATTTTCGCGTTTGACGCCGACCTGACGCATGGACTGCTGTTTCTGCAATTTCAAAACCTCTGCTTCTGCCAATTCCAAATCTCCAAACAGAGGCTCACGCTGCGTGAAGTGCACTGTCAAACAAAAAAATATCAAAACTGCGCTATGTGCAATTCAAGGCAGTGCAATGCCATTTTAAAACTCCACATTTCACGCTGCAAATTTAAAAGACAAAAAAAATATTAAAGCTGCGTTATGTTTTAATTTAGGACACTGCACTGCCATTTTAAATCTCCGCATTGGACGCCCAGTTCCACTCTGAACCGTGGTGCGTGATCTGCTGTTAACCAATGTATGCAGTTGGGATTGTGAGAATAGAAGAATGGTTGAAGCTGCCGCGTCGATTGCAGTTGCAGCAGACCATGCATTTTATTGTGGTTGTGAGAGTAGAGGGATGGTTGACGCTGCTGCATGGAAATTACACCGCGAAATAGGCTGCTGTTTTCAACGGCTTTAACGCTGCGTGACTTACACTTTAGAGCGAGAAACAATTTAACGCTGCGTGATTTGTAATATAAGGCAGTGCGCTGCCGTTTCTAATTTCCACATTTTGCGCGGGCATCGTGCTTGCACTGCTGTTTCTGCACATTTGTAACCTCAAACAAAGAGTCCCACGCTGCGTGAGTGCACTGCCAAACAAAGCAAAAATTAAAGCTGCGTGATTTCCAATTTGAGACAGTGCACTTCCTTATTCAATTTTCACGTTTGACGCCAACCTGACGCATGGACTGCTGTTTCTGCAATTTCAAAACCTCTGCTTCTGCCAATTCCAAATCTCCAAACAGAGGCTCACGCTGCGTGAAGTGCACTGTCAAACGAAAAAATATTAAAACTGCCCTATGTGCAATTCAAGGCAGTGCACTGCCATTTTAAATCTCATAATTTCACGCTGCAAATTTCAAAGACGAAAAAAATATTAAAGCTGCGTTATGTTTTAATTTAGGACACTGCACTGCCATTTTAAATCTCCGCATTTGACGCCCAGTTCCACTGTGGACCGGGGTGCGTCATCTGCTGTTAACCAATGTATGCAGTTGGGATTGTGAGAATAGAAGAATGGTAGAGGTTGCCGCGTCGATTGCAATAGCAGCAGACCATGCATTTTATTGTGGTTGTGAGAGTAGAGGGATGGTTGACGCTGCTGCGTGGAAATTACACCGCGAAATAGGCTGCTGTTTTCAACGGCTTTAACGCTGCGTGACTTACACTGTAGAGCGAGAAACAATTTAACGCTGCGTGATTTGTAATATAAGGCAGTGCGCTGCCGTTTCTAATTTCCACATTTTAAGCGGGCATCGTGCATGCACTGCTGTTTCTGCACATTTGAAACGTCAAACAAAGAGTCTCACGCTGCGTGAAGTGCACTGCCAAACAAAGCAACAATTAAAGCTGCGTGATTTCCAATTTGAGACAGTGCACTGCCTTATTCAATTTTCGCGTTTGACGCCGACCTGACGCATGGACTGCTGTTTCTGCAATTTCAAAACCTCTGCTTCTGCCAATTCCAAATCTCCAAACAGAGGCTCACGCTGCGTGAAGTGCACTGTCAAACAAAAAAATATCAAAACTGCGCTATGTCCAATTCAAGGCAGTGCAATGCCATTTTAAAACTCAACATTTCACGCTGCAAATTTAAAAGACGAAAAAAATATTAAAGCTGCGTTATGTTTTAATTTAGGGCACTGCACTGCCATTTTAAATCTCCGCATTGGACGCCCAGTTCCACTGTGAACCGTGGTGCGTGATCTGCTGTTAACCAATGTATGCAGTTGGGATTGTGAGAATAGAAGAATGGTTGAAGCTGCCGCGTCGATTGCAGTTGCAGCAGACCATGCATTTTATTGTGGTTGTGAGAGTAGAGGGATGGTTGACGCTGCTGCGTGGAAATTACACCGCGAAATAGGCTGCCGTTTTCAACGGCTTTAACGCTGCGTGACTTACACTGTAGAACGAGAAACAATTTAACGCTGCGTGATTTGTAATATAAGGCAGTGCGCTGCCGTTTCTAATTTCCACATTTTGCGCGGGCATCGTGCATGCACTGCTGTTTCTGCACATTTGAAACGTCAAACAAAGAGTCTCACGCTGCGTGAAGTGCACTGCCAAACAAAGCAAAAATTAAAGCTGCGTGATTTCCAATATGAGACAGTGCACTTCCTTATTCAATTTTCGCGTTTGACGCCGACCTGACGCATGGACTGCTGTTTCTGCAATTTCAAAACCTCTGCTTCTGCCAATTCCAAATCTCCAAACAGAGGCTCACGCTGCGTGAAGTGCACTGTCAAACAAAAAAATATCAAAACTGCGCTATGTGCAATTCAAGGCAGTGCAATGCCATTTTAAAACTCCACATTTCACGCTGCAAATTTAAAAGACAAAAAAAATATTAAAGCTGCTTTATGTTTTAATTTAGGACACTGCACTGCCATTTTAAATCTCCGCATTGGACGCCCAGTTCCACTATGAACCGTGGTGCGTGATCTGCTGTTAACCAATGTATGCAGTTGGGATTGTCAGAATAGAAGAATGGTTGAAGCTGCCGCGTCGATTGCACTTGCAGCAGACCATGCATTTTATTGTGGTTGTGAGAGTAGAGGGATGGTTGACGCTGCTGCATGGAAATTACACCGCGAAATAGGCTGCTGTTTTCAACGGCTTTAACGCTGCGTGACTTACACTTTAGAGCGAGAAACAATTTAACGCTGCGTGATTTGTAATATAAGGCAGTGCGCTGCCGTTTCTAATTTCCACATTTTGCGCGGGCATCGTGCATGCACTGCTGTTTCTGCACATTTGTAACCTCAAACAAAGAGTCCCACGCTGCGTGAGTGCACTGCCAAACAAAGCAAAAATTAAAGCTGCGTGATTTCCAATTTGAGACAGTGCACTTCCTTATTCAATTTTCACGTTTGACGCCAACCTGACGCATGGACTGCTGTTTCTGCAATTTCAAAACCTCTGCTTCTGCCAATTCCAAATCTCCAAACAGAGGCTCACGCTGCGTGAAGTGCACTGTCAAACAAAAAAATATCAAAACTGCGCTATGTGCAATTCAAGGCAGTGCAATGCCATTTTAAAACTCCACATTTCACGCTGCAAATTTAAAAGACAAAAAAAATATTAAAGCTGCGTTATGTTTTAATTTAGGACACTGCACTGCCATTTTAAATCTCCGCATTGGACGCCCAGTTCCACTATGAACCGTGGTGCGTGATCTGCTGTTAACCAATGTATGCAGTTGGGATTGTGAGAATAGAAGAATGGTTGAAGCTGCCGCGTCGATTGCACTTGCAGCAGACCATGCATTTTATTGTGGTTGTGAGAGTAGAGGGATGGTTGACGCTGCTGCATGGAAATTACACCGCGAAATAGGCTGCTGTTTTCAACGGCTTTAACGCTGCGTTACTTACACTTTAGAGCGAGAAACAATTTAACGCTGCGTGATTTGTAATATAAGGCAGTGCGCTGCCGTTTCTAATTTCCACATTTTGCGCGGGCATCGTGCATGCACTGTTGTTTCTGCACATTTGTAACCTCAAACAAAGAGTCCCACGCTGCGTGAGTGCACTGCCAAACAAAGCAAAAATTAAAGCTGCGTGATTTCCAATTTGAGACAGTGCACTTCCTTATTCAATTTTCACGTTTGACGCCAACCTGACGCATGGACTGCTGTTTCTGCAATTTCAAAACCTCTGCTTCTGCCAATTCCAAATCTCCAAACAGAGGCTCACGCTGCGTGTAGTGCACTGTCAAACGAAAAAATATTAAAACTGCCCTATGTGCAATTCAAGGCAGTGCACTGCCATTTTAAATCTCATAATTTCACGCTGCAAATTTCAAAGACGAAAAAAATATTAAAGCTGCGTTATGTTTTAATTTAGGACACTGCACTGCCATTTTAAATCTCCGCATTTGACGCCCAGTTCCACTGTGGACCGTGGTGCGTGATCTGCTGTTAACCAATGTATGCAGTTGGGATTGTGAGAATAGAAGAATGGTTGAAGCTGCCGTGTCGATTGCAGTTGCAACAGACCATGCATTTTATTGTGGTTGTGAGAGTAGAGGGATGGTTGACGCTGCTGCATGGAAATTACACCGCGAAATAGGCTGCTGTTTTCAACGGCTTTAACACTGCGTGAATTAAACTATAGAGCGAGAAACAATTTAACGCTGCGTGATTTGTAATATAAGGCAGTGCGCTGCCGTTTCTAATTTCCACATTTTGCGCGGGCAGCGTGCATGCACTGCTGTTTCTGCACATTTGAAACGTCAAACAAAGAGTCTCACGCTGCGTGAAGTGCACTGCCAAACAAAGCAAAAATTAAAGCTGCGTGATTTCCAATTTGAGACAGTGCATTTCCGTATTCAATTTTCGCGTTTGACGCCGACCTGACGCATGGACTGCTGTTTCTGCAATTTCAAAACCTCTGCTTCTGCCAATTCCAAATCTCCAAACAGAGGCTCACGCTGCGTGAAGTGCACTGTCAAACGAAAAAATATTAAAACTGCCCTATGTGCAATTCAAGGCAGTGCACTGCCATTTTAAATCTCATAATTTCACGCTGCAAATTTCAAAGACGAAAAAAATATTAAAGCTGCGTTATGTTTTAATTTAGGACACTGCACTGCCATTTTAAATCTCTGCATTTGACGCCCAGTTCCACTGTGGACCGGGGTGCGTCATCTGCTGTTAACCAATGTATGCAATTGGGATTGTGAGAATAGAAGAATGGTAGAGGTTGCCGCGTCGATTGCAATAGCAGCAGACCATGCATTTTATTGTGGTTGTGAGAGTAGAGGGATGGTTGACGCTGCTGCGTGGAAATTACACCGAGGAGTAGGCTGAATTTTAAACGGCTTTAACGCTGCATGACTTACACTGTAGAGCGAGCAACAATTTAACGCTGCGTGATTTGTAATTTAAGGCAGTGCGCTGCCTTTTCTAATTTCCACATTTCGTGCGAGCATCGTGCATTCACAGCTGTTTCTGCACATTCGAAACTTCAAACAAAGAGTCTCACGCTGCTTGAAGTGCACTGCCAAACAAAGCAAAAATTAAAGCTACGTGATTTCCAATTTGAGGCAGTGCACTGCCTTAATAAATTTTCATGTTTGACGCCGACCTGACGCACGAACTGCTGTTTCTGCCATTTCAAAACCTCTGCTTCTGCCAATTCCAAATCTCCAAACAGAGGCTCACGCTGCGTGAAGTGCACTGTCAAACGAAAAAAATATTAAAACTGCACTATGTGCAATTTAAGGAAGTGCACTGCCATTTTAAATCTCCACATTTCACGCTGCAAATTTAAAAGACAAAAAAAATATTAAAGGTGCGTTATGTTTTAATTTAGGACACTGCACTGCGATTTTAAATCTCTGCATTTAACGCCCAGTTCCACTGTGGACTAGGGTGCTTGATCTGCTATTAACCAATGTATGCAATTGGGATTGTGAGAATAGAAGAATGGTAGAGGTTGCCGCGTCGATTTCAATTGCAGCAGACCATGCATTTTATTGTGGTTGTGAGAGTAGAGGGATGGTTGACGCTGCTGCGTGGAAATTACACCGCGGAATAGGTTGCTATTTTCAACGACTTTAACGCTGCGTGAATTACACTGTAGAGCGAGAAACAATTTAACGCTGCGTGATTTGTAATTTAAGGCAGTGCACTGCCTTTTCTAATTTCCACATTTCGCGCGGGCATCGTGCATGCACTGCTGTTTCTGCACATTCGGAACCTCAAACCAATAGTCTCACGCTGCGTGAAGTGCACTGCCAAACAAAGCAAACAATAAAGCTTCGTGATTTTCAATTTGAGACAGTGCAATGCCTTATTAAATTTTCGCGTTTGACGCCGACCTGACGCACGGTCTGCTATTTCTGCAATTTCAAAACCTGTGCTTCTGCCAATTCCTAATCTCCAAACATAGGCTCACGCTGCGTGGAGTGCACTGTCAGACGAAAAAACTATTAAAACTGCGCTTTTTGCAATTTAAGGCAATGCACTGCCATTTTAAATCTCCACATTTCACGCTACAAATTCAAAAGAAGAAAAAAATATTAAAGTTGCGTTATGTTTTAATTTGGGACACTGCACTGCCATTTTACATCTCCGCATTTGACGCCCAGTTCCACTGTGGACCGGGGTGCGTGATCTGCTGTTAACCAATGTAAGCAATTGGGATTGTGAGAATAGAAGAAGGGTTGAGGCTGGTGCGTCGATTGCAATTGCAGCAGATCATGCATTTTATTGTGGTTGTGAGAGTAGAGGGATGGTTGACGTTGCTGCGTGGAAATTACAACGCGGAGTAGGCTGCTGTTTTCAACGACTTTAACTCTGCGTCAATTACACAGTAGAGCGAGAAACAATTCAACGCTGCGTGATTTCCAATTTGAGACTGTGCACTGCCTTATTAAATTTTCACGTTTGATGCCGACCTCTTGCACGGACTGCTGTTTCTGCAATTTCAAAACCTCTGCTTCTGCCAATTACAAATCTCCAAACAGAGGCTCACGCTGCGTGGAGTGCACTGTCAGACGAAAAAACTATTAAAACTGCGCTTTTTGCAATTTAAGGCAATGCACTGCCATTTTAAATCTCCACATTTCACGCTACAAATTCAAAAGAAGAAAAAAATATTAAAGTTGCGTTATGTTTTAATTTGGGACACTGCACTGCCATTTTACATCTCCGCATTTGACGCCCAGTTCCACTGTGGACCGGGGTGCGTGATCTGCTGTTAACCAATGTAAGCAATTGGGATTGTGAGAATAGAAGAAGGGTTGAGGCTGGTGCGTCGATTGCAATTGCAGCAGATCATGCATTTTATTGTGGTTGTGAGAGTAGAGGGATGGTTGACGCTGCTGCGTGGAAATTACAACGCGGAGTAGGCTGCTGTTTTCAACGACTTTAACTCTGCGTCAATTACACAGTAGAGCGAGAAACAATTCAACGCTGCGTGATTTCCAATTTGAGACTGTGCACTGCCTTATTAAATTTTCACGTTTGATGCCGACCTCTTGCACGGACTGCTGTTTCTGCAATTTCAAAACCTCTGCTTCTGCCAATTACAAATCTCCAAACAGAGGCTCACGCTGCGTGAAGTGCACTGTCAAACGAAAAAATATCAAAACTGCGCTATGTGCAATTCAAGGTAGTGCAGTGCCATTTTAAAACTCCACATTTCACGCTGCAAATTTAAAAGACGAAAAAAATATTAAAGTTGCGTTATGTTTTAATTTAGGACACTGCACTGCCATTTTAAATCTCCGCATTTGACGCCTAGTTCCACTGTGGACCGGGGTGCTTGATCTGCTGTTAACAAATGTATGCAATTGGGATTGTGAGAATAGAAGAATGGTAGAGGTTGCCGTGTCGATTGCAATTGCAGCAGACGATGCATTTTATTGTGGTTGTGAGAGTAGAGGGATGGTTGACGCTGCTGCGTGGAAATTACACCGCGGAGTAGGCTGTTGTTTTCAACGACTTTAACGCTGAGTGAATTACAATGCAGAGCGAGAAACAATTTATCGCTGCGTGATTTGTAATTTAAGGCAGTGTGCTGCCTTTTCTAATTTCCACATTTTGCACGGGCATCGTGCATGCACTGCTGTTTCTGCACATTCAAAACCTCAAACAAAGAGTCTCACGCTGCGTGAAGTGCACTGCCAAACAAAGTAAAAATTAAAGCTGCGCGATTTCCAATTTGAGACAGTGCACTGCCTGATTAAATTTTCGCGTTTGACGCCGACCTGACGCACGGACTGCTGTTTCTGCAATTTCAAAACCTCTACTTCTGCTAATTCTAAACTCCAAACAGACGCTCACGCTGCGTGAAGTGCACTGTCAAACTAAAAAATATTAAAACTGCCGTATGTGCAATTCAAGGCAGTGCACTGCCATTTTAAATCTCCACATTTCACACTGCAAATTTAAAAGACGAAAAAAATATTAAAGCTGCGTTATGTTTTAATTTAGAAAACTGCATGCCATTTTAAATCTCCGCATTGGACGCCCAGTTCCACTGTGGACCGTGGTGCGTGATCTGCTGTTAACTAATGTATGCAGTTGGGATTGTGAGAATAGAAGAATGGTAGAGGTTGCCGCGTCGATTGCAATTGCAGCAGACCATGCATTTTATTGTGGTTGTGAGAGTAGAGGGATGGTTGACGCTGCTGCGTGGAAATTTCACCGCGGAGTAGGCTGATGTTTTCAACGGCTTTAACGCTGCGTGACTTACACTGTAGAACGAGAAACAATTTAACGCTGCGTGATTTGTAATATAACGCAGTGCGCTGCCTTTTCTAATTTCCACATTTCGCGCGGGCATCGTGTATGCACTGCTGTTTCTGCACATTCGAAACTTCAAACAAAGAGTCTCACGCTGCTTGAAGTGCACTGCCAAACAATGCAAAAATTAAAGCTGCGTGATTTCCAATTTGAGGCAGTGCACTGCCTTATTAAATTTTCACGTTTGACGCCGACCTGACGCACGGACTGCTGTTTCTGCAAGTTCAAAACCTCTGCTTCTGCCAATTCCAAATCTCCAAACAGAGGCTCACGCTGCGTGAAGTGCACTGTAAAACGAAAAAAATATTAAAACTGCACTATGTGCAATTTAAGAAAGTGCACTGCCATTTTAAATCTACCCATTTCACGCTGCAAATTTAAAAGACGAAAAAAATATTAAAGCTGCGTTATGTTTTAATTTAGGACACTGCACTGCCATTTTAAATCTCCGCATTTGACGCCTAGTTCCACTGTGGACCGGGGTGCGTGATCTGCTGTTAACCAGTATGCAGTTGGGATTGTGAGAATAGAAGAATGGTAAAGGTTGCCGCGTCGATTGCAATTGCAGCAGACCATGCATTTTATTGTGGTTGTGAGAGTAGAGGGATGGTTGACGCTGCTGCGTGGAAATTTCACCGCGGAGTAGGCTGATGTTTTCAACGGCTTTAACGCTGCCTGACTTACACTGTAGAGCGAGAAACAATTTAACGCTGCGTGATTTGTAATATAACGCAGTGCGCTGCCTTTTCTAATTTCCACATTTCGTGTGGGCATCGTGTATGCACTGCTGTTTCTGCACATTCGAAACTTCAAACAAAGAGTCTCACGCTGCTTGAAGTGCACTGCCAAACAAAGCAAAAATTAAAGCTGCGTGATTTCCAATTTGAGGCAGTGCACTGCCTTATTAAATTTTCACGTTTGACGCCGACCTGACGCACGGACTACTGTTTCTGCAATTTCAAAACCTCTGCTTCTGCCAATTCCAAATCTCCAAACAGAGGCTCACGCTGCGTGAAGTGCACTGTAAAACGAAAAAAATATTAAAACTGCACTATGTGCAATTTAAGGAAGTGCACTGCCATTTTAAATCTACCCATTTCACGCTGCAAATTTAAAAGACGAAAAAAATATTAAAGCTGCGTTATGTTTTAATTTAGGACACTGCACTGCCATTTTAAATCTCCGCATTTGACGCCCAGTTCCAGTGTGGACCGGGGTGCGTGATCTGCTGTTAACCAATGTATGCAGTTGGGATTGTGAGAATAGAAGAATGGTAGAGGTTGCCGCGTTGATTGCAATTGCAGCAGACCATGCATTTTATTGTGGTTGTGAGAGTAGAGGGATGGTTGACGCTGCTGCGTGGAAATTACACCGCTGAGTAGGCTCCTATTTTCAACGACTTTAACGCTGAGTGAATTACACTGTAGAGCGAGAAACAATTTAACGCTGCATGATTTGTAATTTAAGGCAGTGCGCTGCCTTTTTTAATTTCCACATTTTGCATGCACTGCTGTTTCTGCATATTCGAAACCTCAAACAAAGAGTCTCACACTGCGTGAAGTGCACTGCCAAACAAAGCAAAAATTAAAGCTACCCGATTTCCAATTTGAGACACTGCACTGTCTTATTAAATTTTCGCGTTTGACGCCGACCTGACGCACGGACTGCTGTTTCTGCAATTTGAAAACCTCTGCTTCTGCCAATTCAAAATCTGCAAACAGAGGCTCACGTTGCGTGAAGTGCACTGTCAAACGAAAAAATATCAAAACTGCCCTATGTGCAATTCAAGGCAGTGCACTGCCATTTTAAATCTCCAAATTTCACGCTGCAAATTTAAAATATGAAAAAAATATTAAAGCTGTGTTATGTTTTAATTTAGGACATTGCACTGCCATTTTAAATCTCCTCATTTGACGCCCAGTTCCACTGTGGACCGGGGCGCGTAATCTGGTGTTAACCAATGTATGCAATTGGGATTGTGAGAATAGAAGAATGGTAGAGGTTGCCGCGTCGATTGCAATTGCAGCAGACCATGCATTTTATTGTGGTTGGGAGAGTAGAGGGATGGTTGACGCTGCTGCGTGGAAATTACATCGAGGAGTAGGCTGAGTTTTAAACGGCTTTAAGCTACGTGACTTACACTGTAGAGCGAGAAACAATTTAACGCTGCGTGATTTGTAATTTAAGGCAGTGCGCTGCCGTTTCTAATTTCCATAGTTTGCGCTAGCATCGTTCATGCACTGCTGTTTCTGCACATTCGAAACTTCAAACAAAGAGTCTCACGCTGCTTGAAGTGCACTGCCAAACAAAGCAAAAATTAAAGCTGCGTGATTTCCAATTTGAGGCAGTGCACTGCCTTATTAAATTTTCACGTTTGACGCCGACCTGACGCACGAACTGCTGTTTCTGCCATTTCAAAACCTCTGCGTCTGCCAATTCCAAATCTCCAAACAGAGGCTCACGCTGCGTGAAGTGCACTGTCAAACGAAAAAATATCATAACTGCCCTATGTGCAATTCAGGGCAGTGCACTGCCGTTTTAAATCTCCAAATTTCACGCTGCAAATTTAAAATATGAAAAAAATATTAAAGCTGCGTTATGTTTTAATTTAGGACATTGCACTGCCATTTTAAATCTCCTCATTTCACGCCCAGTTCCACTGTGGACCGGGGTGCGTAATCTGCTGTTAACCAATGTATGCAATTGGGATTGTGAGAATAGAAGAATGGTAGAGGTTGCCGCGTCGATTGCAATTGCAGCAGACCATGCATTTTATTGTTGTTGGGAGAGTAGAGGGATGGTTGACGCTGCTGCGTGGAAATTACACCGAGGAGTAGGCTGAGTTTTAAACGGCTTTAACGCTACGTGACTTACACTGTAGAGCGAGAAACAATTTAACGCTGCGTGATTTGTAATATAAGGCAGTGCGCTGCCTTTTCTAATTTCCACATTTTGCGCGGGCATCGTGCATGCACTGCTTTTTCTACACATTTTAAACGTCAAACAAAGAGTCTCACGCTGCGTGAAGTGCACTGCCAAACAAAGCAAAAATTAAAGCTGCGTGATTTCCAATTTGAGACAGTGCACTGCCTTATTCAATTTTCGCGTTTGACGCCGACCTGACGCACGGACTGCTGTTTCTGCCATTTCAAAACCTCTGCTTCTGCCAATTCCAAATCTCCAAACAGAGGCTCACGCTGCGTGAAGTGCATTGTCAAACGAAAAAAATATTAAAACTGCACTATGTGCAATTGAAGGAAGTGCACTGCCATTTTAAATCTCCACATTTCACGCTGCAAATTTAAAAGACGAAAAAAATATTAAAGCTGCGTTATGTTTTAATTTAGGACACTGTACTGCCATTTTAAACCTCCGCATGTGACGCCTAGTTCCACTGTGGACCGGGGTGCGTAATCTGCTGTTAACCAATGTATGCAATTGGGATTCTGAGAATAGAAGAATGGTAGAGGTTGTCGCGTCGATTGCAATTGCAGCAGACCATGCATTTTATTATGGTTGGGAGAGTAGAGGGATGGTTGACGCTGCTGCGAGGAAATTACACCGCGGAGTAGGCTGCCATTTTCAACGACTTTAACGCTGAGTGAATTACAATGTAGAGCGAGAAACAATTTAACGCTGCGTGATTTGTAATTTAAGGCAGTGCGCTACCTTTTCTAATTTCCACATTTCGCGCGAGCATCGTGCATGCACTGCTGTTTCTGCACATTCGAAACTTCAAACAAAGAGTCTCACGCTTCTTGAAGTGCACTGCCAAACAAAGCAAAAATTAAAGCTGCGTGATTTCCAATTTGAGGAAGTGCACTGCGTTATTAAATTTTCACGTTTGACGCCGACCTGACACACGAACTGCTGTTTCTGCCATTTCAAAACCTCTGCTTCTGCCAATTCCAAATCTCCAAACAGAGGCTCACGCTGCGTGAAGTGCACTGTCAAACGAAAAAAATATTAAAACTGCACTATGTGCAATTTAAGGAAGTGCACTGCCATTTTAAATCTACCCATTTCACGCTGCAAATTTAAAAGACGAAAAAAATATTAAAGCTGCATTATGTTTTAATTTAGGACACTGCACTGCCATTTCAATCTCCGCATTGGACGCCCAGTTCCACTGTGGACCGTGGTGCGTGATCTGTTGTTAACCAATGTATGCAGTTGGGATTGTGAGAATAGAAGAATGGTTGAGGTTGCCGCGACGATTGCTATTGCAGCAGACCATGCATTTTATTGTGGTTGTGGGAGTAGAGGGATGGTTGACGCTGCTGCGTGGAAATTACACCGCGGAGTAGGCTGCCGTTTTCAACAACTTTAACGCTGAGTGAATTACAATGTAGAGCGAGAAACAATTTAACGCTGTGTGATTTGTAATTTTAGGCAGTGTGCTGCCTTTTCTAATTTCCACATTTTGCGCGGGCATCGTGCATGCACTGCTATTTCTGCACATTCGAAACCTTAAACAAAGAGTCTCACACTGCGTGAAGTGCACTGCCAAACAAAGCAAAAATTAAAACTGCGCGATTTCCAATTTGAGACAGTGCACTGCCTTATTAAATTTTCGCGTTTGACGCCGACCTGACGCACGGACTGCTGTTTCTGCAATTTCAAAACCTCTGCTTCTGCCAATTCCAAATCTCCAAACAGAGGCTCACGCTGCGTGAAGTGCACTGTCAAACGAAAAAATATTAAAACTGCCCTATGTGCATTTCAAGCCAGTGCACTGCCATTTTAAATCTCCACATTTCACGCTGCAAATTTAAAAGACGAAAAAAATATTAAAGTTGCGTTATGTTTTAATTTAGGACACTGCACTGCCATTTAATTCTCCGCATTGGACGCCCAGTTCCACTATGGACCGTGGTGCGTGATCTGTTGTTAACCAATGTATGCAGTTGGGATTGTGAGAATAGAAGAATGGTTGAGGTTGCCGCGACGATTGCAATTGCAGCAGACCATGCATTTTATTGTGGTTTTGGGAGTAGAGGGATGGTTGACGCTGCTGCGTGGAAATTACACCGCGGAGTAGGCTGCTGTTTTCAACGACTTTAACGCTGAGTGAATTACAATGTAGAGCGAGAAACAATTTAACTCTGCGTGATTTGTAATTTAAGGCAGTGCGCTGCCTTTTCTAATTTCCACATTTCGCGGGAGCATCGTGCATGCACTGCTGTTTCTGCACATTCGAAACTTCAAACAAAGAGTCTGACGCTGCGTGAAGTGCACTGCCAAACAAAGCAAAAAATAAAGCTGCGTGATTTCCAATTTGAGACAGTGCACTGCCTTATTAAATTTTCACATTTGACGCCAACCTGACGCACGGACTGCTGTTTCTGCAATTTCAAAACCTCTGTTTCTGCCAATTCCAAATCTCCAAACAGAGGCTCACGCTGCGTGAAGTGCACTGTCAAACGAAAAAATATTAAAACTGCCCTATGTGCAATTCAAGCCAGTGCACTGCCATTTTAAATCTCCAAATTTCACGCTGCAAATTTAAAAGACGAAAAAAATATTAAAGCTGTGTTATGTTTTAATTTAGCACACTGCACTGCCATTTTAAATCTCCCCATTTGACCCCCAGTTCCACTGTGGACTGGGGTGCGTAATCTGCTGTTAACCAATGTATGCAATTGGGATTGTGAGAATAGAAGAATGGTAGAGGTTGCCGCGTCGATTGCAATTGCAGCAGACCATGCATTTTATTGTGGTTGTGAGAGTAGAGGGTTGTTTGACGCTGCTGCGTGGAAATTATACCGCGGAGTAGGCTGCTGTTTTCAATGGCTTTAACACTGCGTGACTTACACTGTAGAGCGAGAAACAATTTAACGTTGCGTGATTTGTAATTTAAGGCAGTGTGCTGCCTTTTCTAATTTCCACATTTTGCGCGGGCATCGTGCATGCACTGCTGTTTCTGCACATTCGAAACCTCAAACAAAAAGTCTCACGCTGCGTGAAGTGCACTGCCAAACAAAGCAAAAAATAAAGCTGCGTGATTTCCAATTTGAGACAGTGCACTTCCTTATTAAATTTTCACGTTTGACGCCGACCTGACGCACGGACTGCTGTTTCTGCAATTTCAAAACCTCTGTTTCTGCCAATTCCAAATCTCCAAACAGAGGCTCACGCTGCGTGAAGTGCACTGTCAAACGAAAAAAATATTAAAACTGCACTATGTGCAATTCAAGGCAGTGCACTGCCATTTTAAATCTCCACATTTGACGCTGCAAATTTAAAAGACGAAAAAAATATTAAAGCTGCGTTATGTTTTAATTTAGGACACTGCACTGCCATTTTATATCTCCGCATTTGACCCCCAGTTCCACTGTGGACTGGGGTGCGTAATCTGCTGTTAACCAATGTATGCAATTGGGATTGTGAGAATAGAAGAATGGTAGAGGTTGCCGCGTTGATTGCAATTGCAGCAGACCATGCATTTTATTGTGGTTGTGAGAGTAGAGGGTTGGTTGACGCTGCTGCGTGGAAATTATACCGCGGAGTAGGCTGCTGTTTTCAATGGCTTTAACACTGCGTGACTTACACTGTAGAGCGAGAAACAATTTAACGCTGCGTGATTTGTAATTTAAGCCAGTGTGCTGCCTTTTCTAATTTCCACATTTTGCGCGGGCATCGTGCATGCACTACTGTTTCTGCACATTCGAAACCTCAAACAAAAAGTCTCACGCTGCGTGAAGTGCACTGCCAAACAAAGCAAAAAATAAAGCTGCGTGATTTCCAATTTGAGACAGTGCACTGCCTTATTAAATTTTCACGTTTGACGCCGACCTGACGCACGGACTGCTGTT
Organism: Salix purpurea; assembly: GCA_027405865.1. Lineage (NCBI taxonomy): Eukaryota > Viridiplantae > Streptophyta > Magnoliopsida > Malpighiales > Salicaceae > Salix > Salix purpurea. The sequence continues at coordinate 14,010,188 of CM050333.1, forward strand.
TCTGCAATTTCAAAACCTCTGTTTCTGCCAATTCCAAATCTCCAAACAGATGCTCACGCTGCGTGAAGTGCACTGTCAAACGAAAAAAATATTAAAACTGCCCTATGTGCAATTCAAGCTAGTGCACTGCCATTTTAAATCTCCAAATTTCACGCTGCAAATTTAAAAGACGAAAAAAATATTAAAGTTGTGTTATGTTTTAATTTAGGACACTGCACTGCCATTTTAAATCTCCGCATTTGACGCCCAGTTCCACTTTGGACCGGGGTGCGTAATCTGCTGTTAACCAATGTATGCAATTGGGATTGTGAGAATAGAAGAATGGTAGAGGTTGCCGCGTCGATTGCAATTGCAGCAGACCATGCATTTTATTGTTGTTGGGAGAGTAGAGGGATGGTTGACGCTGCTGCGTGGAAATTACACCGAGGAGTAGGCTGAGTTTTAAACGGCTTTAACGCTACGTGACTTACACGGTAGAGCGAGAAACAATTGAACGCTGCGTGATTTGTAATTTAAGGCAGTGCGCTGCCTTTTCTAATTTCCACATTTTGCGCGGGCATCGTGCATGCACTGCTGTTTCTGCACATTCGAAACCTCAAACAAAAAGTCTCACGCTGCGTGAAGTGCACTGCCAAACAAAGCAAAAAATAAAGCTGCGTGATTTCCAATTTGAGACGGTGCACTTCCTTATTAAATTTTTCACGTTTGACGCCGACCTGACGCACGGACTGCTGTTTCTGCAATTTCAAAACCTCTGTTTCTGCCAATTCCAAATCTCCAAACAGAGGCTCACGCTGCGTGAAGTGCACTGTCAAACGAAAAAAATATTAAAACTGCACTATGTGCAATTCAAGGCAGTGCACTGCCATTTTAAATCTCCACATTTGAGGCTGCAAATTTAAAAGACGAAAAAAATATTAAAGTTGTGTTATGTTTTAATTTAGGACACTGCACTGCCATTTTAAATCTCCGCATTTGACGCCCAGTTCCACTTTGTACCGGGGTGCGTAATCTGCTGTTAACCAATGTATGCAATTGGGATTGTGAGAATAGAAGAATGGTAGAGGTTGCCGCGTCGATTGCAATTGCAGCAGACCATGCATTTTATTGTGGTTGTGAGAGTAGAGGGATGGTTGACGCTGCTGCGTGGAAATTACACCGCGGAGTAGGCTGCTGTTTTCAACGGCTTTACCACTGCGTGACTTACACTGTAGAGCGAGAAACAATTTAACGCTGCGTGATTTGTAATTTAAGGCAGTGCGCTGCCTTTTCTAATTTCCACATTTTGCGCGGGCATCGTGCATGCGCTGCTGTTTCTGCACATTCGAAACCTCAAACAAAGAGTCTCACGCTGCGTGAAGTGCACTGCCAAACAAAGCAAAAAATAAAGCTGCGTGATTTCCAATTTGAGACAGTGCAATGCCTCATTAAATTTTCACGTTTGACGCCGACCTGACGCACGGACTGCTGTTTCTGCAATTTCAAAACCTCTGTTTCTGCCAATTCCAAATCTCCAAACATAGGCTCACGTTGCGTGAAGTGCACTGTCAAACGAAAAAATATTAAAACTGCCCTATGTGCAATTCAAGGCAGTGCACTGCCATTTTAAATCTCCACATTTCACGCTGCAAATTTAAGGCAGTGCACTCCATTTTAAATCTCCACATTTCACGCCGCAAATTCAAAAGACGGAAAAAAATATTAAAGCTGCGTTATGTTTTAATTTAGGACACTGCACTGCCATTTAAATTTCCGCATTGGACGCCCAGTTCCACTATGAACCGTGGTGCGCGATCTGTTCTTAACCAATGTATGCAGTTGGGATTGTGAGAATAAAAGAATGGTCGAGGTTGCCGCGACGATTGCAATTGCAGCAGACCATGCATTTTATTGTGGTTGTGGGAGTAGAGGGATGGTTGACGCTGCTGCGTGGAAATTACACCGCGGAGTAGGCTGCTGTTTTCAACGACTTTAACGCTGAGTGATTTACAATGTAGAGCGAGAAACAATTTAACTCTGTGTGATTTGTAATTTAAGGCAGTGCACTGCCTTTTCTAATTTCCGCATTTCGCGCGAGCATCGTGCATGCACTGCTGTTTCTGCACATTCGAAACTTCAAACAAAGAGTCTGACGCTGCGTGAAGTGCACTGCCAAACAAAGCAAAAAATAAAGCTGCGCGATTTCCAATTTGAGACAGTGCACTGCCTTATTAAATTTTCACGTTTGACACCGACCCGACGCACGGACTGCTATTTCTGCAATTTCATAACCTCTGTTTCTGCCAATTCCAAATCTCCAAACAGAGGCTCACGCTGTGTGAAGTGCACTGTCAAACGAAAAAAATATTAAAACTGCCCTATGTGCAATTCAAGCCAGTGCACTGCCATTTTAAATCTCCAAATTTCACGCTGCAAATTTAAAAGACGAAAAAAATATTAAAGCTGTGTTATGTTTTAATTTAGGACACTGCACTGCCATTTTAAATCTCCGCATTGGACGCCCAGTTCCACTGTGGACCGTGGTGCGTGATCTGCTGTTAACCAATGTATGCAATTGGGATTGTGAGAATAGAAGAATGGTAGAGGTTGCCGCGTCGATTGCAATTGCAGCAGACCATGCATTTTATTGTGGTTGTGGGAGTAGAGGGATGGTTGACGCTGCTGCGTGGAAATTACACCGCGGAGTAGGCTGCTGTTTTCAACGACTTTAACGCTGAGTGATTTACAATGTAGAGCGAGAAACAATTTAACTCTGTGTGATTTGTAATTTAAGGCAGTGCACTGCCTTTTCTAATTTCCACATTTCGCGCGAGCATCGTGCATGCACTGCTGTTTCTGCACATTCGAAACTTCAACCAAAGAGTCTGACGCTGCGTGAAGTGCACTGCCAAACAAAGCAAAAAATAAAGCTGCGCGATTTCCAATTTGAGACAGTGCACTGCCTTATTAAATTTTCACGTTTGACACCGACTCGACGCACGGACTGCTGTTTCTGCAATTTCATAACCTCTGTTTCTGCCAATTCCAAATCTCCAAACAGAGGCTCACGCTGCGTGAAGTGCACTGTCAAACGAAAAAAATATTAAAACTGCCCTATGTGCAATTCAAGCCAGTGCACTGCCATTTTAAATCTCCAAATTTCACGCTGCAAATTTAAAAGACGAAAAAAATATTAAAGCTGTGTTATGTTTTAATTTAGGACACTGCACTGCCATTTTAAATCTCCGCATTGGACGCCCAGTTCCACTGTGGACCGTGGTGCGTGATCTGCTGTTAACCAATGTATGCAATTGGGATTGTGAGAATAGAAGAATGGTAGAGGTTGCCGCGTCGATTGCAATTGCAGCAGACCATGCATTTTATTGTGGTTGTGAGAGTAGAGGGTTGGTTGACGCTGCTGCGTGGAAATTATACCGCGGAGTAGGCTGCTGTTTTCAATGGCTTTAACACTGCGTGACTTACACTGTAGAGCGAGAAACAATTTAACGTTGCGTGATTTGTAATTTAAGGCAGTGTGCTGCCTTTTCTAATTTCCACATTTTGCGCGGGCATCGTGCATGCACTGCTGTTTCTGCACATTCGAAACCTCAAGCAAAAAGTCTCACGCTGCGTGAAGTGCACTGCCAAACAAAGCAAAAAATAAAGCTGCGTGATTTCCAATTTGAGACAGTGCACTTCCTTATTAAATTTTCACGTTTGACGCCGACCTGACGCACGGACTGCTGTTTCTGCAATTTCAAAACCTCTGTTTCTGCCAATTCCAAATCTCCAAACAGAGGCTCACGCTGCGTGAAGTGCACTGTCAAACGAAAAAAATATTAAAACTGCACTATGTGCAATTCAAGGCAGTGCACTGCCATTTTAAATCTCCACATTTGACGCTGCAAATTTAAAAGACGAAAAAAATATTAAAGCTGCGTTATGTTTTAATTTAGGACACTGCACTGCCATTTTAAATCTCCGCATTTGACGCCCAGTTCCACTTTGGACCGGGGTGCGTGATCTGTTGTTAACCAATGTATGCAGTTGGGATTGTGAGAATAGAAGAATGGTAGAGGTTGCCGTGTCGATTGCAATTGCAGCAGACCATGCATTTTATTGTGGTTGTGAGAGTAGAGGGATGGTTGACGCTGCTGCGTGGAAATTACACCGCGGAGTAGGCTGCTGTTTTCAACGGCTTTAACTCTGCGTGACTTACACTGTAGAGCGAGAAACAATTTAACGCTGCGTGATTTGTAATTTAAGGCAGTGCGCTGCCTTTTCTAATTTCCACATTTTGCGCGGGCATCGTGCATGCACTGCTGTTTCTGCACATTCGAAACCTCAAACAAAGAGTCTCACGCTGCGTGAAGTGCACTGCCAAACAAAGCAAAAAATAAAGCTGCGCGATTTCCAATTTGAGACAGTGCACTGCCTTATTAAATTTTCACGTTTGACACCGACCTGACGCACGGACTGCTGTTTCTGCAATTTCAAAACCTCTGTTTCTGCCAATTCCAAATCTCCAAACAGAGGCTCACGCTGCGTGAAGTGCACTGTCAAACGAAAAAATATTAAAACTGCCCTATGTGCAATTCAAGCCAGTGCACTGCCATTTTAAATCTCCAAATTTCACGCTTCAAATTTAAAAGACGAAAAAAATATTAAAGCTGTGTTATGTTTTAATTTAGGACACTGCACTGCCATTTTAAATCTCCCCATTTGACCCCCAGTTCCACTGTGGACTGGGGTGCGTAATCTGCTGTTAACCAATGTATGCAATTGGGATTGTGAGAATAGAAGAATGGTAGAGGTTGCCGCGTCGATTGCAATTGCAGCAGACCATGCATTTTATTGTGGTTGTGGGAGTAGAGGGATGGTTGACGCTGCTGCGTGGAAATTACACCGCGGAGTAGGCTGCTGTTTTCAATGGCTTTAACACTGCGTGACTTACACTGTAGAGCGAGAAACAATTTAACGTTGCGTGATTTGTAATTTAAGGCAGTGTGCTGCCTTTTCTAATTTCCACATTTTGCGCGGGCATCGTGCATGCACTGCTGTTTCTGCACATTCGAAACCTCAAACAAAAAGTCTCACGCTGCGTGAAGTGCACTGCCAAACAAAGCAAAAAATAAAGCTGCGTGATTTCCAATTTGAGACAGTGCACTGCCTTATTAAATTTTCACGTTTGACGCCGACCTGATGCACGGACTGCTGTTTCTGCAATTTCAAAACCTCTGTTTCTGCCAATTCCAAATCTCCAAACAGATGCTCACGCTGCGTGAAGTGCACTGTCAAACGAAAAAAATATTAAAACTGCCCTATGTGCAATTCAAGCCAGTGCACTGCCATTTTAAATCTCCAAATTTCACGCTGCAAATTTAAAAGACGAAAAAAATATTAAAGTTGTGTTATGTTTTAATTTAGGACACTGCACTGCCATTTTAAATCTCCGCATTTGACGCCCAGTTCCACTTTGGACCGGGGTGCGTAATCTGCTGTTAACCAATGTATGCAATTGGGATTGTGAGAATAGAAGAATGGTAGAGGTTGCCGCGTCGATTGCAATTGCAACAGACCATGCATTTTATTGTTGTTGGGAGAGTAGAGGGATGGTTGACGCTGCTGCGTGGAAATTACACCGAGGAGTAGGCTGAGTTTTAAACGACTTTAACGCTACGTGACTTACACGGTAGAGCGAGAAACAATTGAACGCTGCGTGATTTGTAATTTAAGGCAGTGCGCTGCCTTTTTTAATTTCCACATTTTGTCCGGGCATCGTGCATGCACTGCTGTTTCTGCATATTCGAAACCTCAAACAAAGAGTCTCACACTGCGTGAAGTGCACTGCCAAACAAAGCAAAAATTAAAGCTGCCCGATTTCCAATTTGAGACACTGCACTGTCTTATTAAATTTTTGCGTTTGACGCCGATCTGACGCACGGACTGCTGTTTCTGCAATTTCAAAACCTCTGTTTCTGCCAATTCCAAATCTCCAAACAGATGCTCACGCTGCGTGAAGTGCACTGTCAAACGAAAAAAATATTAAAACTGCCCTATGTGCAATTCAAGGCAGTGCACTGCCATTTTAAATCTCCAAATTTCACGCTGCAAATTTAAAAGACGAAAAAAATATTAAAGTTGTGTTATGTTTTAATTTAGGACACTGCACTGCCATTTTAAATCTCCGCATTTGACGCCCAGTTCCACTTTGGACCGGGGTGCGTCATCTGCTGTTAACCAATGTATGCAATTGGGATTGTGAGAATAGAAGAATGGTAGAGGTTGCCGCGTCGATTGCAATTGCAGCAGACCATGCATTTTATTGTGGTTGTGAGAGTAGAGGGATGGTTGACGCTGCTGCGTGGAAATTACACCGCGGAGTAGGCTGCTGTTTTCAACGGCTTTAACTCTGCGTGACTTACACTGTAGAGCGAGAAACAATTTAACGCTGCGTGATTTGTAATTTAAGGCAGTGCGCTGCCTTTTCTAATTTCCACATTTTGCGCGGGCATCGTGCATGCACTGCTGTTTCTGCACATTCGAAACTTCAAACAAAGAGTCTCACGCTGCTTGAAGTGCACTGCCAAACAAAGCAAAAATTAAAGCTGCATGATTTCCAATTTGAGGCAGTGCACTGCATTATTAAATTTTCACGTTTGACGCCGACCTGACGCACGAACTGCTGTTTCTGCAATTTCAAAACCTCTGCTTCTGCCAATTCCAAATCTCCAAACAGAGGCTCACGCTGCGTGAAGTGCATTGTCAAACGAAAAAAATATTAAAACTGCACTATGTGCAATTGAAGGAAGTGCACTGCCATTTTAAATCTCCACATTTCAAGCTGCAAATTTAAAAGACGAAAAAAATATTAAAGCTGCGTTATGTTTTAATTTAGGACACTGCACTGCCATTTTAAACCTCCGCATGTGACGCCTAGTTCCACTGTGGACCGGGGTGCGTAATCTACTGTTAACCAATGTATGCAATTGGGATTCTGAGAATAGAAGAATGGTAGAGGTTGTCGCGTCGATTGCAATTGCAGCGGACCATGCATTTTATTATGGTTGGGAGAGTAGAGGGATGGTTGACGCTGCTGCGAGGAAATTACACCGCGGAGTAGGCTGCCGTTTTCAACGACTTTAACGCTGAGTGAATTACAATGTAGAGCGAGAAACAATTTAACGCTGCGTGATTTGTAATTTAAGGCAGTGCGCTGCCTTTTCTAATTTCCACATTTCGCGCGAGCATCGTGCATGCACTGCTGTTTCTGCACATTCGAAACTTCAAACAAAGAGTCTCACGCTTCTTGAAGTGCACTGCCAAACAAAGCAAAAATTAAAGCTGCGTGATTTCCAATTTGAGGCAGTGCACTGCCTTATTAAATTTTCACGTTTGACGCCGACCTGACACACGAACTGTTGTTTCTGCCATTTCAAAACCTCTGCTTCTGCCAATTCCAAATCTCCAAACAGAGGCTCACGCTGCGTGAAGTGCACTGTCAAACGAAAAAAATATTAAAACTGCACTATGTGCAATTTAAGGAAGTGCACTGCCATTTTAAATCTACCCATTTCACGCTGCAAATTTAAAAGACGAAAAAAATTATTAAAGTTGCGTTATGTTTTAATTTAGGACACTGCACTGCCATTTCAATCTCCGCATTGGACGCCCAGTTCCACTGTGGACCGTGGTGCGTGATCTGTTGTTAACCAATGTATGCAGTTGGGATTGTGAGAATAGAAGAATGGTTGAGGTTGCCGCGACGATTGCAATTGCAGCAGACCATGCATTTTATTGTGGTTGTGGGAGTAGAGGGATGGTTGACGCTGCTGTGTGGAAATTACACCGCGGAGTAGTCTGCTGTTTTCAACGACTTTAACGCTGAGTGTATTACAATGAAGAGCGAGAAATAATTTAACGCTGCGTGATTTGTAATTTAAGGCAGTGCGCTGCCTTTTCTAATTTCCACATTTCGCGGGAGCATCGTGCATGCACTGCTGTTTCTGCACATTCGAAACTTCAAACAAAGAGTCTGACGCTACGTGAAGTGCACTGCCAAACAAAGCAAAAAATAAAGCTGCGTGATTTCCAATTTGAGACAGTGCACTGCCTTATTAAATTTTCACGTTTGACGCCAACCTGACGCACGGACTGCTGTTTCTGCAATTTCAAAACCTCTGTTTCTGCCAATTCCAAATCTCCAAACAGAGGCTCACGCTGCGTGAAGTGCACTGTCAAACAAAAAAAATATTAAAACTGCCCTATGTGCAATTCAATGCAGTGCACTGCCATTTTAAATCTCCACATTTCACGCTGCAAATTTAAAAGACGAAAAAAATATTAAAGCTGCGTTATGTTTTAATTTAGGACACTGCACTGCCATTTAAATTTCTGCATTGGACGCCCAGTTCCACTATGGACCGTGGTGCGTGATCTGTTCTTAACCAATGTATGCAGTTGGGATTGTGAGAATAGAAGAATGGTCGAGGTTGCCGCGACGATTGCAATTGCAGCAGACCATGCATTTTATTGTGGTTGTGGGAGTAGAGGGATGGTTGACGCTGCTGCGTGGAAATTACACCGCGGAGTAGGCTGCTGTTTTCAACGACTTTAACGCTGAGTGAATTACAATGTAGAGCGAGAAACAATTTAACTCTGCGTGATTTGTAATTTAAGGCAGTGCACTGCCTTTTCTAATTTCCACATTTCGCGCGAGCATCGTGCATGCACTGCTGTTTCTGCACATTCGAAACTTCAAACAAAGAGTCTGACGTTGCGTGAAGTGCACTGCCAAACAAAGCAAAAAATAAAGCTGCGCGATTTCCAATTTGAGACAGTGCACTGCCTTATTAAATTTTCACGTTTGACACCGACCTGACGCACGGACTGCTGTTTCTGCAATTTCAAAACCTCTGTTTCTGCCAATTCCAAATCTCCAAACAGAGGCTCACGCTGCGTGAAGTGCACTGTCAAACGAAAAAATATTAAAACTGCCCTATGTGCAATTCAAGCCAGTGCACTGCCATTTTAAATCTCCAAATTTCACGCTGCAAATTTAAAAGACGAAAAAAATATTAAAGCTGCGTTATGTTTTAATTTAGGACACTGCACTGCCATTTAAATTTCCGCATTGGACACTGAAACGTGGTGCGCGATCTGTTCTTAACCAATGTATGTAGTTGGGATTGTGAGAATAGAAGAATGGTCGAGGTTGCCGCGACGATTGCAATTGCAGCAGACCATGCATTTTATTGTGGTTGTGAGAGTAGAGGGTTGGTTGACGCTGCTGCGTGGAAATTACACCGCGGAGTAGGCTGCTGTTTTCAACGACTTTAACGCTGAGTGATTTACAATGTAGAGCGAGAAACAATTTAACTCTGTGTGATTTGTAATTTAAGGCAGTGCACTGCCTTTTCTAATTTCCACATTTCGCGCGAGCATCGTGCATGCACTGCTGTTTCTGCACATTCGAAACTTCAAACAAAGAGTCTGACGCTGCGTGAAGTGCACTGCCAAACAAAGCAAAAAATAAAGCTGCGCGATTTCCAATTTGAGACAGTGCACTGCCTTATTAAATTTTCACGTTTGACACCGACCCGACGCACGGACTGCTGTTTCTGCAATTTCATAACCTCTGTTTCTGCCAATTCCAAATCTCCAAACAGAGGCTCACGCTGCGTGAAGTGCACTGTCAAACGAAAAAATATGAAAACTGCCCTATGTGCAATTCAAGCCAGTGCACTGCCATTTTAAATCTCCAAATTTCACGCTGCAAATTTAAAAGACGAAAAAAATATTAAAGCTGTGTTATGTTTTAATTTAGGACACTGCACTGCCATTTTAAATCTCCGCATTGGACGCCCAGTTCCACTGTGGACCGTGGTGCGTGATCTGTTGTTAACCAATGTATGCAATTGGGATTGTGAGAATAGAAGAATGGTAGAGGTTGCCGCGTCGATTGCAATTGCAGCAGACCATGCATTTTATTGTGGTTGTGAGAGTAGAAGGATGGTTGACGCTGCTGCGTGGAAATTACACCGCGGAGTAGGCTGCTGTTTTCAACGACTTTAACGCTGAGTGAATTACAATGTAGAGCGAGACAATTTAACGCTGCCTGATTTGTAATTTAAGGCAGTGCGCTGCCTTTTCTAATTTCCACATTTTGCGCGGGCATCGTGCATGCACTGCTGTTTCTGCACATTCGAAACCTCAAACAAAGAGTCTCACGCTACGTGAAGTGCACTGCCAAACAAAGCAAAAAATAAAGCTGCGTGATTTCCAATTTGAGACAGTGCACTGCCTTATTAAATTTTCACGTTTGACGCCGACCTGACGCACGGACTGCTGTTTCTGCAATTTCAAAACCTCTGTTTCTGCCAATTCCAAATCTCCAAACATAGGCTCACGCTGCGTGAAGTGCACTGTCAAACGAAAAAATATTAAAACTGCCCTATGTGCAATTCAAGGCAGTGCACTGCCATTTTAAATCTCCACATTTCACGCTGCAAATTTAAAAGACGAAAAAAATATTAAAGCTGCGTTATGTTTTAATTTAGGACACTGCACTGCCATTTAAATTTCCGCATTGGACGCCCAGTTCCACTATGAACCGTGGTGCGCGATCTGTTCTTAACCAATGTATGCAGTTGGGATTGTGAGAATAGAAGAATGGTCGAGGTTGCCGCGACGATTGCAATTGCAGCAGACCATGCATTTTATTGTGGTTGTGGGAGTAGAGGGATGGTTGACGCTGCTGCGTGGAAATTACACCGCGGAGTAGGCTGCTGTTTTCAACGACTTTAACGCTGAGTGATTTACAATGTAGAGCGAGAAACAATTTAACTCTGTGTGATTTGTAATTTAAGGCAGTGCACTGCCTTTTCTAATTTCCACATTTCGCGCGAGCATCGTGCATGCACAGTTGTTTCTGCACATTCGAAACTTCAAACAAAGAGTCTGACGCTGCGTGAAGTGCACTGCCAAACAAAGCAAAAAATAAAGCTGCGCGATTTCCAATTTGAGACAGTGCACTGCCTTATTAAATTTTCACGTTTGACACCGACCCGACGCACGGACTGCTGTTTCTGCAATTTCATAACCTCTGTTTCTGCCAATTCCAAATCTCCAAACAGAGGCTCACGCTGCGTGAAGTGCACTGTCAAACGAAAAAATATTAAAACTGCCCTATGTGCAATTCAAGCCAGTGCACTGCCATTTTAAATCTCCAAATTTCACGCTGCAAATTTAAAAGACGAAAAAAATATTAAAGCTGTGTTATGTTTTAATTTAGGACACTGCACTGCCATTTTAAATCTCCGCATTGGACGCCCAGTTCCACTGTGGACCGTGGTGCGTGATCTGTTGTTAACCAATGTATGCAATTGGGATTGTGAGAATAGAAGAATGGTAGAGGTTGCCGCGTCGATTGCAATTGCAGCAGACCATGCATTTTATTGTGGTTGTGAGAGTAGAAGGATGGTTGACGCTGCTGCGTGGAAATTACACCGCGGAGTAGGCTGCTGTTTTCAACGACTTTAACGCTGAGTGAATTACAATGTAGAGCGAGACAATTTAACGCTGCCTGATTTGTAATTTAAGGCAGTGCGCTGCCTTTTCTAATTTCAACATTTTGCGCGGGCATCGTGCATGCACTGCTGTTTCTACACATTCGAAACCTCAAGCAAAGAGTCTCACGCTGCGTGAAGTGCACTGCCAAACAAAGCAAAAATTAAAGCTGCGCGATTTCCAATTTGAGACAGTGCACTGCCTTATTAAATTTTCGCGTTTGACGCCGACCTGACGCACGGACTGCTGTTTCTGCAATTTCAAAACCTCTGCTTCTACCAATTCCAAATCTCCAAAAAGAGGCTCACGCTGCGTGAAGTGCACTGTCAAATGAAAAAATATTAAAACTGCCCTATGTGCAATTCAAGGCAGTGCACTGCCATTTTAAATCTCCACATTTCACGCTGTACATTTAAAAGACGAAAAAAATATTAAAGTTGCGTTATGTTTTAATTTAGGACACTGCACTGCCATTTTAAATCTCCGCATTGGACGCCCAGTTCCACTATGGACCGTGGTGCGTGATCTGTTGTTAACCAATGTATGTAGTTGGGATTGTGAGAAAAGAAGAATGGTTGAGGTTGCCGCGACGATTGCAATTGCAGCAGACCATGCATTTTATTGTGGTTGTGAGAGTAGAGGGATGGTTGACGCTGCTGCGTGGAAATTACACCGCGGAGTAGGCTGCCGTTTTCAACGACTTTAACGCTGAGTGAATTACAATGTAGAGCGAGAAACAATTTAATGCTGCGTGATTTGTAATTTAAGGCAGTGCGCTGCCTTTTCTAATTTCCACATTTCGCGCGAGCATCGTGCATGCACTACTGTTTCTGCACATTTGAAACTTCAAACAAAGAGTCTCACGCTGCGTGAAGTGCACTGCCAAACAAAGCAAAAATTAAAGCTGCGTGATTTCCAATTTGAGACAGTGCACTGCCTTATTAAATTTTCACGTTTGACGCCGACCTGACGCACGGACTACTGTTTCTGCAATTTCAAAACCTCTATTTCTGCCAATTCCAAATCTCCAAACAGAGGCTCACGCTGCGTGAAGTGCACTGTCAAACGAAAAAAATATTAAAACTGCACTATGTGCAATTCAAGGCAGTGCACTGCCATTTTAAATCTCCACATTTGACGCTGCAAATTTAAAAGACGAAAAAAATATTAAAGCTGCGTTATGTTTTAATTTAGGACACTGCACTGCCATTTTAAATCTCCGCATTTGACGCCCAGTTCCATTGTGGACCGGGGTGCGTAATCTGTTGTTAACCAATGTATGCAATTGGGATTGTGAGAATAGAAGAATGGTAGAGGTTGCCGCGTCAATTGCAATTGCAGCAGACCATGCATTTTATTGTGGTTGTGAGAGTAGAGGGATGGTTGACGCTGCTGCGTGGAAATTACACCGCGGAGTAGGCTGCTGTTTTCAACGACTTTAACGCTGAGTGAATTACACTCTAGAGCGAGAAACAATTTAACGTTGCGGAATTTGTAATTTAAGGCAGTGCGCTGCCGTTTCTAATTTCCACATTTTGCGCGGGCATCGTGCATGCACTGCTGTTTCTGCACATTCGAAACCTCAAACAAAGAGTCTCACGCTGCGTGAAGTGCACTGCCAAACAAAGCAAAAATTAAAGGTGCGCGATTTCCAATTTGAGACAGTGCACTGCCTTATTAAATTTCCGCGTTTGATGCCGACCCGACGCATGGACTGCTGTTTCTGCAATTTCAAAACCTCTACTTCTGCCAATTCTAAATCTCCAAACAGAGGCTCACGCTGCGTGAAGTGCACTGTCAAACACAAAAATATTAAAACTACCCTATGTGCAATTCAAGGCAGTGCACTGCCATTTTAAATCTCCACATTTCACGCTGCAAAATTAAAAGACGAAAAAAATATTAAAGCTGCGTTATGTTTTAATTTAGGACACTGCACTGCCATTTTAAATCTCCGCATTGGACGCCCAGTTCCACTGTGGACCGTGGTGCGTGATCTGTTGTTAACCAATGTATGCAGTTGGGATTGTGAGAATAGAAGAATGGTAGAGGTTGCCGCGTCGATTGCAATTGTAGCAGACCATGCATTTTATTGTGGTTGTGAGAGTAGAGGGATGGTTGACGCTGCTGCGTGGAAATTACACCGCGGAGTAGGCTGCTATTTTCAATGACTTTAACGCTGAGTGAATTACACTGTAGAGAGAGAAACAATTTAACGTTGTGGAATTTGTAATTTAAGGCAGTGCGCTGCCTTTTCTAATTTCCATATTTTGCGCGGACATCGTGCATGCACTGCTGTTTCTGCACATTCAAAACCTCAAACAAAGAGTCTCGCGCTGCGTGAAGTGCACTGCCAAACAAAGCAAAAATTAAAGGTGCGCGATTTCCAAGTTTAGACAGTGCACTGCCTTATTAACTTTTCGCCTTTGACGCCGACCTGACGCACGGACTGCTGTTTCTGCAATTTCAAAACCTCTCCTTCTGCCAAATCTAAATCTCCAAACAGAGGCTCACGCTGCGTGAAGTGCACTGTCAAACAAAAAAATATTAAAACTACCCTATGTGCAATTCAAGGCAGTGCACTGCCATTTTAAATCTCCACATTTCACGCTGCAAATTTAAAAGACGAAAAAAATATTAAAGCTGCGTTATGTTTTAATTTAGGACACTGCACTGCCATTTTAAATCTCCGCATTGGACGCCTAGTTCCACTGTGGACCGTGGTGCGTGATCTGTTGTTAACCAATGTATGCAGTTGGGATTGTGAGAATAGAAGAATTGTTGAGGTTGCCACGACGATTGCAATTGCAGCAGACCATGCATTTTATTGTGGTTGTGAGAGTAGAGGGATGGTTGACGCTGCTGCGTGGAAATTACACCGCGGAGTAGGCTGCCGTTTTCAACGACTTTAACGCTGAGTGAATTACAATGTAGAGCGAGACAATTTAACGCTGCGTTATTTGTAATTTAAGGCAGTGTGCTGCCTATTCTAATTTCCACATTTTGCACGGGCATCCTGCATGCACTGCTGTTTCTGCACATTCGAAACCTCAAACAAAGAGTCTCACGCTGCGTTAAGTGCACTGCCAAACAAAGCAAAAATTAAAGCTGCGCGATTTCCAATTTGAGACAGTGCACTGGCTTATTAAATTTTCGCGTTTGACGCCGACCTTACGCACGGACTGCTGTTTCTGCAATTTCAAAACCTCTGCTTCTGCCAATTCCAAATCTCCAAACAGAGGCTCACGCTACGTGAAGTGCACTGTCAAACGAAAAAATATCAAAACTGCCCTATGTGCAATTCAAGGCAGTGCACTGCCATTTTAAATCTCCACATTTCACGCTGCACATTTAAAAGACGAAAAAAATATTAAAGTTGCGTTATGTTTTAATTTAGGACACTACACTGCACTGCCATTTTAAATCTTCGCATTGGACGCCCAGTTCCACTATGGACCGGGGTGCGTAATCTGCTGTTAACCATTGTATGCAATTGGGATTGTGAGAATAGACGAATGGTAGAGTTTGCCGCGTCGATTGCAATTGTAGCAGACCATGCATTTTATTGTGGTTGTGAGAGTAGAGGGATGGTTGACGCTGCTGCGTGGAAATTACACCGCGGAGTAGGCTGCTATTTTCAACGACTTTAACGCTGAGTGAATTACACTGTAGAGCGAGAAACAATTTAACGTTGTGGAATTTGTAATTTAAGGCAGTGCGCTGCCTTTTCTAATTTCCACATTTTGCGCGGACATCGTGCATGCACTGCTGTTTCTGCACATTCAAAACCTCAAACAAAGAGTCTCGCGCTGCGTGAAGTGCACTGCCAAACAAAGCAAAAATTAAAGGTGCGCGATTTCCAAGTTTAGACAGTGCACTGCCTTATTAACTTTTCGCCTTTGACGCCGACCTGACGCACGGACTGCTGTTTCTGCAATTTCAAAACCTCTCCTTCTGCCAAATCTAAATCTCCAAACAGAGGCTCACGCTGCGTGAAGTGCACTGTCAAACAAAAAAATATTAAAACTACCCTATGTGCAATTCAAGGCAGTGCACTGCCATTTTAAATCTCCACATTTCACGCTGCAAATTTAAAAGACGAAAAAAATATTAAAGCTGCGTTATGTTTTAATTTAGGACACTGCACTGCCATTTTAAATCTCCGCATTGGACGCCCAGTTCCACTGTGGACCGTGGTGCGTGATCTGTTGTTAACCAATGTATGCAGTTGGGATTGTGAGAATAGAAGAATTGTTGAGGTTGCCACGACGATTGCAATTGCAGCAGACCATGCATTTTATTGTGGTTGTGAGAGTAGAGGGATGGTTGACGCTGCTGCGTGGAAATTACACCGCGGAGTAGGCTGCCGTTTTCAACGACTTTAACGCTGAGTGAATTACAATGTAGAGCGAGACAATTTAACGCTGCGTTATTTGTAATTTAAGGCAGTGTGCTGCCTATTCTAATTTCCACATTTTGCGCGGGCATCATGCATGCACTGCTGTTTCTGCACATTCGAAACCTCAAACAAAGAGTCTCACGCTGCGTGAAGTGCACTGCCAAACAAAGCAAAAATTAAAGCTGCGCGATTTCCAATTTGAGACAGTGCACTGGCTTATTAAATTTTCACGTTTGACGCCGACCTTACGCACGGACTGCTGTTTCTGCAATTTCAAAACCTCTGCTTCTGCCAATTCCAAATCTCCAAACAGAGGCTCACGCTACGTGAAGTGCACTGTCAAACGAAAAAATATTAAAACTGCCCTATGTGCAATTCAAGGCAGTGCACTGCCATTTTAAATCTCCACATTTCACGCTGCACATTTAAAAGATGAAAAAAATATTAAAGCTGCGTTATGTTTTAATTTAGGACACTGCACTGCCATTTTAAATCTCCGCATTGGACGCCCAGTTCCACTATGGACCGGGGTGCGTAATCTGCTGTTAACCATTGTATGCATTTGGGATTGTGAGAATAGAAGAATGGTAGAGGTTGCCGCGTCGATTGCAATTGTAGCAGACCATGCATTTTATTGTGGTTGTGAGAGTAGAGGGATGGTTGACGTTGCTGCGTGGAAATTACACCGCGGAGTAGGCTGCTATTTTCAATGACTTTAACGCTGAGTGAATTACACTGTAGAGCGAGAAACAATTTAACGTTGTGGAATTTGTAATTTAAGGCAGTGCGCTGCCTTTTCTAATTTCCACATTTTGCGCGGACATCGTGCATGCACTGCTGTTTCTGCACATTCAAAACCTCAAACAAAGAGTCTCGCGCTGCGTGAAGTGCACTGCCAAACAAAGCAAAAATTAAAGGTGCGCGATTTCCAAGTTTAGACAGTGCACTGCCTTATTAACTTTTCGCCTTTGACGCCGACCTGACGCACGGACTGCTGTTTCTGCAATTTCAAAACCTCTCCTTCTGCCAAATCTAAATCTCCAAACAGAGGCTCACGCTGCGTGAAGTGCACTGTCAAACAAAAAAATATTAAAACTACCCTATGTGCAATTCAAGGCAGTGCACTGCCATTTTAAATCTCCACATTTCACGCTGCAAATTTAAAAGACGAAAAAAATAATAAAGCTGTGTTATGTTTTAATTTAGGACACTGCACTGCCATTTTAAATCTCCGCATTGGACGCCCAGTTCCACTGTGGACCGTGGTGCGTGATCTGTTGTTAACCAATGTATGCAGTTGGGATTGTGAGAATAGAAGAATTGTTGAGGTTGCCACGACGATTGCAATTGCAGCAGACCATGCATTTTATTGTGGTTGTGAGAGTAGAGGGATGGTTGACGCTGCTGCGTGGAAATTACACCGCGGAGTAGGCTGCCGTTTTCAACAACTTTAACGCTGAGTGAATTACAATGTAGAGCGAGACAATTTAACGCTGCGTTATTTGTAATTTAAGGCAGTGTGCTGCCTATTCTAATTTCCACATTTTGCGCGGGCATCATGCATGCACTGCTGTTTCTGCACATTCGAAACCTCAAACAAAGAGTCTCACGCTGCGTTAAGTGCACTGCCAAACAAAGCAAAAATTAAAGCTGCGCGATTTCCAATTTGAGACAGTGCACTGGCTTATTAAATTTTCGCGTTTGACGCCGACCTTACGCACGGACTGCTGTTTCTGCAATTTCAAAACCTCTGCTTCTGCCAATTCCAAATCTCCAAACAGAGGCTCACCCTACGTGAAGTGCACTGTCAAACGAAAAAATATCAAAACTGCCCTATGTGCAATTCAAGGCAGTGCACTGCCATTTTAAATCTCCACATTTCACGGTTCAAATTTAAAAGATGAAAAAAATATTAAAGCTGCGTTATGTTTTAATTTAGGACACTGCACT
The DNA here is from genome assembly GCA_027405865.1 of Salix purpurea. NCBI lineage: Eukaryota > Viridiplantae > Streptophyta > Magnoliopsida > Malpighiales > Salicaceae > Salix > Salix purpurea. The sequence continues at coordinate 14,028,084 of CM050333.1, forward strand.
GCCGTTTTAAATCTCCGCATTGGACGCCCAGTTCCACTGTGGACCGTGGTGCGTGATCTGCTGTTAACCAATGTATGCAGTTGGGATTGTGAGAATAGAAGAATGGTTGAGGCTGCCGCGTCGATTGCAATTGCAGCAGACCATGCATTTTATTGTGGTTGTGAGAGTAGATGGATGGTTGACGCTGCTGCGTGGAAATTACACCGCGGAGTAGGCTGCTATTTTCAATGACTTTAACGCTGAGTGAATTACACTGTAGAGCGAGAAACAATTTAACGTTGTGGAATTTGTAATTTAAGGCAGTGCGCTGCCTTTTCTAATTTCCACATTTTGCGCGGACATCGTGCATGCACTGCTGTTTCTGCACATTCAAAACCTCAAACAAAGAGTCTCGCGCTGCGTGAAGTGCACTGCCAAACAAAGCAAAAATTAAAGGTGCCCGATTTCCAAGTTTAGACAGTGCACTGCCTTATTAACTTTTCGCCTTTGACGCCGACCTGACGCACGGACTGCTGTTTCTGCAATTTCAAAACCTCTCCTTCTGCCAAATCTAAATCTCCAAACAGAGGCTCACGCTGCGTGAAGTGCACTGTCAAACAAAAAAATATTAAAACTACCCTATGTGCAATTCAAGGCAGTGCACTGCCATTTTAAATCTCCACATTTCACGCTGCAAATTTAAAAGACGAAAAAAATATTAAAGCTGCGTTATGTTTTAATTTAGGACACTGCACTGCCATTTTAAATCTCCGCATTGGACGCCCAGTTCCACTGTGGACCGTGGTGCGTGATCTGTTGTTAACCAATGTATGCAGTTGGGATTGTGAGAATAGAAGAATTGTTGAGGTTGCCGCGTCGATTGCAATTGCAGCAGACCATGCATTTTATTGTGGTTGTGAGAGTAGAGGGATGGTTGACGCTGCCGCGTGGAAATTACACCGCGTAGTAGTCTGCCGTTTTCAACGACTTTAACGTTGAGTGAATTACAATGTAGAGCGAGACAATTTAACGCTGCGTTATTTGTAATTTAAGGCAGTGTGCTGCCTATTCTAATTTCCACATTTTGCGCGGGCATCATGCATGCACTGCTGTTTCTGCACATTCGAAACCTCAAACAAAGAGTCTCACGCTGCGTTAAGTGCACTGCCAAACAAAGCAAAAATTAAAGCTGCGCGATTTCCAATTTGAGACAGTGCACTGCCTTATTAAATTTTCGCGTTTGACGCCGACCCAACGCACGGACTGCTGTTTCTGCAATTTCAAAACCTCTACTTCTGCCAATTCCAAATCTCGAAATAGAGGATCACGCTGCGTGAAGTGCACTGTCAAACGAAAAAATATTAAAACTGCCCTATGTGTAATTCAAGGCAGTGCACTGCCATTTTAAATCTCCACATTTCACGCTGCAAATTTAAAAGACGAAAAAATATTAAAGCTGCGTTATGTTTTAATTTAGGACACTGCACTGCCGTTTTAAATCTCCGCATTGGATGCCCAGTTCCACTGTAGACCGTGGTGCGTGATCTGCTGTTAACCAATGTATGCAGCTGGGATTGTGAGAATAGAAGAATGGTTGAGGTTGCCGCGTCGATTGCAATTGCAGCAGACCATGAATTTTATTGTGGTTGTGAGAGTAGAGGGATGGTTGACGCTGCTGCGTGGAAATTACACCGCAGAGTAGGCTGCTGTTTTCAACTACTTTAACGCTGAGTGAATTACACTGTAGAGCGAGAAACAATTTAACGTTGTGGAATTTGTAATTTAAGGCAGTGCGCTGCCTTTTCTAATTTCCACATTTTGCGCGGGCATCGTGCATGCACTGCTGTTTCTGCACATTCGAAACCTCAAACAAAGAGTCTCACGCTGTGTGAAGTGCACTGCCAAACAAAGCAAAAATTAAAGCTGCGCGATTTCCAATTTTAGACAGTGCACTGCCTTATTAACTTTTCGCGTTTGACGCCGACCTGACGCACGGACTGCTGTTTCTGCAATTTCAAAAACTCTCCTTTTGCCAAATCTAAATCTCCAAACAGAGGTTCACGCTGCGTGAAGTGCACTGCCAAACGAAAAAATATTAAAACTACCCTATGTGCAATTCAAGGCAGTGCACTGCCATTTTAAATCTCCACATTTCACGCTGCAAATTTAAAAGACGAAAAATATATTAAAGCTGCGTTATGTTTTAATTTAGGACACTGCACTGCCGTTTTAAATCTCCGCATTGGACGCCCAGTTCCACTGTGGACCGTGGTGCGTGATCTGCTGTTAACCAATGTATGCAGTTGGGATTGTGAGAATAGAAGAATGGTTGAGGCTGCCGCGTCGATTGCAATTGCAGCAGACCATGCATTTTATTGTGGTTGTGAGAGTAGAGGGATGGTTGACGCTGCTGCGTGGAAATTACACCGAGGAGTAGGCTGAGTTTTAAACGGCTTTAACGCTGCGTGACTTACACTGTAGAGCGTGAAACAATTTAACGCTGCGTGATTTGTAATTTAAGGCAGTGCGATGCCTTTTCTAATTTCCACATTTCGCGCGAGCATCGTGCATGCACTGCTGTTTCTGTACATTCGAAACTTCAAACAAAGAGTCTCACGCTGCGTGAAGTGCACTGCCAAACAGAGCAAAAAATAAAGCTGCGTGATTTCCAATCTGAGACAATGCACTGCCTTATTAAATTTTCACGTTTGACGCCGACCTGACGCACGAACTGCTGTTTCTGCATTTTCAAAACCTCTGCTTCTGCCAATTCCAAATCTCCAAACAGAGGGTCACGCTGCGTGAAGTGCACTGTCAAACGAAAAAATATCATAACTGCCCTATGTGCAATTCAGGGCAGTGCACTGCCGTTTTAAATCTCCAAATTTCACGCTGCAAATTTAAAAGACGAAAAAAATATTAAAGCTGCGTTATGTTTTAATTTAGGACACTGCACTGCCATTATAAATCTCCGCATTTGACACCCAGTTCCACTGTGGACCGGGGTGCGTAATCTGCTGTTAACCAATGTATGCAATTGGGATTGTGAGAATAGAAGAATGGTAGAGGTTGCCGCGTCGATTGCAATTGCAGCAGACCATGCATTTTATTGTTGTTGGGAGAGTAGAGGGATGGTTGACGCTGCTGCGTGGAAATTACACCGAGGAGTAGGCTGAGTTTTAAACGGCTTTAACGCTACGTGACTTACACTGTAGAGCGAGAAACAATTTAACGCTGCGTGATTTGTAATATAAGGCAGTGCGCTGCCTTTTCTAATTTCCACATTTTGCGCGGGCATCGTGCATGCACTGCTTTTTCTACACATTTGAAACGTCAAACAAAGAGTCTCACGCTGCGTGAAGTGCACTGCCAAACAAAGCAAAAATTAAAGCTGCGTGATTTCCAATTTGAGACAGTGCACTGCCTTATTCAATTTTCGCGTTTGACGCCGACCTGACGCACGGACTGCTGTTTCTGCCATTTCAAAACCTCTGCTTCTGCCAATTCCAAATCTCCAAACAGAGGCTCACGCTGCGTGAAGTGCATTGTCAAACGAAAAAAATATTAAAACTGCACTATGTGCAATTGAAGGAAGTGCACTGCCATTTTAAATCTCCACATTTCACGCTGCAAATTTAAAAGACGAAAAAAATATTAAAGCTGCGTTATGTTTTAATTTAGGACACTGCACTGCCATTTTAAACCTCCGCATGTGACGCCTAGTTCCACTGTGGACCGGGGTGCGTAATCTGCTGTTAACCAATGTATGCAATTGGGATTCTGAGAATAGAAGAATGGTAGAGGTTGTCGCGTCGATTGCAATTGCAGCAGACCATGCATTTTATTATGGTTGGGAGAGTAGAGGGATGGTTGACGCTGCTGCGAGGAAATTACACCGCGGAGTAGGCTGCCGTTTTCAACGAATTTAACGCTGAGTGAATTACAATGTAGAGCGAGAAACAATTTAACGCTGCGTGATTTGTAATTTAAGGCAGTGCGCTGCCTTTTCTAATTTCCACATTTCGCGCGAGCATCGTGCATGCACTGCTGTTTCTGCACATTCGAAACTTCAAACAAAGAGTCTCACGCTTCTTGAAGTGCACTGCCAAACAAAGCAAAAATTAAAGCTGCGTGATTTCCAATTTGAGGCAGTGCACTGCCTTATTAAATTTTCACGTTTGACGCCGACCTGACACACGAACTGCTGTTTCTGCCATTTCAAAACCTCTGCTTCTGCCAATTCCAAATCTCCAAACAGAGGCTCACGCTGCGTGAAGTGCACTGTCAAACGAAAAAAATATTAAAACTGCACAATGTGCAATTTAAGGAAGTGCACTGCCATTTTAAATCTACCCATTTCACGCTGCAAATTTAAAAGATGAAAAAAATATTAAAGTTGCGTTATGTTTTAATTTAGGACACTGCACTGCCATTTCAATCTCCGCATTGGACGCCCAGTTCCACTGTGGACCGTGGTGCGTGATCTGTTGTTAACCAATGTATGCAGTTGGGATTGTGAGAATAGAAGAATGGTTGAGGTTGCCGCGACGATTGCAATTGCAGCAGACCATGCATTTTATTGTGGTTGTGGGAGTAGAGGGATGGTTGACGCTGCTGCGTGGAAATTACACCGCGGAGTAGGCTGCCGTTTTCAACAACTTTAACGCTGAGTGAATTACAATGTAGAGCGAGAAACAATTTAACGCTGTGTGATTTGTAATTTTAGGCAGTGTGCTGCCTTTTCTAATTTCCACATTTTGCGCGGGCATCGTGCATGCACTGCTATTTCTGCACATTCGAAACCTTAAACAAAGAGTCTCACACTGCGTGAAGTGCACTGCCAAACAAAGCAAAAATTAAAACTGCGCGATTTCCAATTTGAGACAGTGCACTGCCTTATTAAATTTTCGCGTTTGACGCCGACCTGACGCATGGACTGCTGTTTCTGCAATTTCAAAACCTCTGCTTCTGCCAATTCCAAATCTCCAAACAGAGGCTCACGCTGCGTGAAGTGCACTGTCAAACGAAAAAATATTAAAACTGCCCTATGTGCATTTCAAGCCAGTGCACTGCCATTTTAAATCTCCACATTTGACGCTGCAAATTTAAAAGACGAAAAAAATATTAAAGCTGCGTTATGTTTTAATTTAGGACACTGCACTGCCATTTAAATCTCCGCATTGGACGCCCAGTTCCACTATGGACCGTGGTGCGTGATCTGTTGTTAACCAATGTATGCAGTTGGGATTGTGAGAATAGAAGAATGGTTGAGGTTGCCGCGACGATTGCAATTGCAGCAGACCATGCATTTTATTGTGGTTGTGGGAGTAGAGGGATGGTTGACGCTGCTGCGTGGAAATTACACCGCGGAGTAGGCTGCTGTTTTCAACGACTTTAACGCTGAGTGAATTGCAATGTAGAGCGAGAAACAATTTAACTCTGCGTGATTTGTAATTTAAGGCAGTGTGCTGCCTTTTCTAATTTCCACATTTTGCGCGGGCATCGTGCATGCACTGCTGTTTCTGCACATTCGAAACCTCAAACAAAAAGTCTCACGCTGCGTGAAGTGCACTGCCAAACAAAGCAAAAAATAAAGCTGCGTGATTTCCAATTTGAGACAGTGCACTTCCTTATTAAATTTTCACGTTTGACGCCGACCTGACGCACGGACTGCTGTTTCTGCAATTTCAAAACCTTTGTTTCTGCCAATTCCAAATCTCCAAACAGATGCTCACGCTGCGTGAAGTGCACTGTCAAACGAAAAAAATATTAAAACTGCCCTATGTGCAATTCAAGCCAGTGCACTGCCATTTTAAATCTCCAAATTTCACGCTGCAAATTTAAAAAACGAAAAAAATATTAAAGTTGTGTTATGTTTTAATTTAGGACACTGCACTGCCATTTAAATTTCCGCATTGGACGCCCAGTTCCACTATGGACCGTGGTGCGTGATCTGTTCTTAACCAATGTATGCAGTTGGGATTGTGAGAATAGAAGAATGGTCGAGGTTGCCGCGACGATTGCAATTGCAGCAGACCATGCATTTTATTGTGGTTGTGGGAGTAGAGGGATGGTTGACGCTGCTGCGTGGAAATTACACCGCGGAGTAGGCTGAGTTTTAAACGACTTTAACGCTGAGTGAATTACAATGTAGAGCGAGAAACAATTTAACTCTGCGTGATTTGTAATTTAAGGCAGTGCACTGCCTTTTCTAATTTTCACATTTCGCGCGAGCATCGTGCATGCACTGCTGTTTCTGCACATTCGAAACTTCAAACAAAGAGTCTGACGCTGCGTGAAGTGCACTGCCAAACAAAGCAAAAAATAAAGCTGCGCGATTTCCAATTTGAGACAGTGCACTGCCTTATTAAATTTTCACGTTTGACACCGACCTGACGCACGGACTGCTGTTTCTGCAATTTCAAAACCTCTGTTTCTGCCAATTCCAAATCTCCAAACAGAGGCTCACGCTGCGTGAAGTGCACTGTCAAACGAAAAAATATTAAAACTGCCCTATGTGCAATTCAAGCCAGTGCACTGCCATTTTAAATCTCCAAATTTCACGCTGCAAATTTAAAAGACGAAAAAAATATTAAAGCTTTGTTATGTTTTAATTTAGGACACTGCACTGCCATTTTAAATCTCCCCATTTGACCCCCAGTTCCACTGTGGACTGGGGTGCGTAATCTGCTGTTAACCAATGTATGCAATTGGGATTGTGAGAATAGAAGAATGGTAGAGGTTGCCGCGTCGATTGCAATTGCAGCAGACCATGCATTTTATTGTGGTTGTGAGAGTAGAGGGTTGGTTGACGCTGCTGCGTGGAAATTATACCGCGGAGTAGGCTGCTTTTTTCAATGGCTTTAACACTGCGTGACTTACACTGTAGAGCGAGAAACAATTTAACGTTGCGTGATTTGTAATTTAAGGCAGTGTGCTGCCTTTTCTAATTTCCATATTTGGCGCGGGCATCGTGCATGCACTGCTGTTTCTGCACATTCGAAACCTCAAACAAAAAGTCTCACGCTGCGTGAAGTGCACTGCCAAACAAAGCAAAAAATAAAGCTGCGTGATTTCCAATTTGAGACAGTGCACTTCATTATTAAATTTTCACGTTTGACGCCGACCTGACGCACGGACTGCTGTTTCTGCAATTTCAAAACCTCTGTTTCTGCCAATTCCAAATCTCCAAACAGAGGCTCACGCTGCGTGAAGTGCACTGTCAAACGAAAAAAATATTAAAACTGCACTATGTGCAATTCAAGGCAGTGCACTGCCATTTTAAATCTCCACATTTGACGCTGCAAATTTAAAAGACGAAAAAAATATTAAAGCTGCGTTATGTTTTAATTTAGGACACTGCACTGCCATTTTATATCTCCGCATTTGACCCCCAGTTCCACTGTGGACTGGGGTGCGTAATCTGCTGTTAACCAATGTATGCAATTGGGATTGTGAGAATAGAAGAATGGTAGAGGTTGCCGCGTCGATTGCAATTGCAGCAGACCATGCATTTTATTGTGGTTGTGAGAGTAGAGGGTTGGTTGACGCTGATGCGTGGAAATTATACCGCGGAGTAGGCTGCTGTTTTCAATGGCTTTAACACTGCGTGACTTACACTGTAGAGCGAGAAACAATTTAACGTTGCGTGATTTGTAATTTAAGGCAGTGTGCTGCCTTTTCTAATTTCCACATTTTGCGCGGGCATCGTGCATGCACTACTGTTTCTGCACATTCGAAACCTCAAACAAAAACTCACACGCTGCGTGAAGTGCACTGCCAAACAAAGCAAAAAATAAAGCTGCGTGATTTCCAATTTGAGACTGTGCACTGCCTTATTAAATTTTCACGTTTGACGCCGACCTGACGCACGGACTGCTGTTTCTGCAATTTCAAAACCTCTGTTTCTGCAAATTCCAAATCTCCAAACAGATGCTCACGCTGCGTGAAGTGCACTGTCAAACGAAAAAATATTAAAACTGCCCTATGTGCAATTCAAGGCAGTGCACTGCCATTTTAAATCTCCACATTTCACGCTGCAAATTTAAAAGACGAAAAAAATATTAAAGTTGCGTTATGTTTTAATTTAGGACACTGTACTGCCATTTAAATTTCCGCATTGGACGCCCAGTTCCACTATGGACCGTGGTGCGTGATCTGTTCTTAACCAATGTATGCAGTTGGGATTGTGAGAATAGAAGAATGGTCGAGGTTGCCGCGACGATTGCAATTGCAGCAGACCATGCATTTTATTGTGGTTGTGGGAGTAGAGGGATGGTTGACGCTGCTGCGTGGAAATTACACCGCGGAGTAGGCTGCTGTTTTCAACGACTTTAACGCTGAGTGAATTACAATGTAGAGCGAGAAACAATTTAACTCTGCGTGATTTGTAATTTAAGGCAGTGCACTGCCTTTTCTAATTTCCACATTTCGCGCGAGCATCGTGCATGCACTGCTGTTTCTGCACATTCGAAACTTCAAACAAAGAGTCTGACGCTGCGTGAAGTGCACTGCCAAAAAAAGCAAAAAATAAAGCTGCGCGATTTCCAATTTGAGACACTGCACTGCCTTATTAAATTTTCACGTTTGACACCGACCTGACGCACGGACTGCTGTTTCTGCAATCTCAAAACCTCTGTTTCTGCCAATTCCAAATCTCCAAACAGAGGCTCACGCTGCGTGAAGTGCACTGTCAAACGAAAAAATATTAAAACTGCCCTATGTGCAATTCAAGCCAGTGCACTGCCATTTTAAATCTCCAAATTTCACGCTGCAAATTTAAAAGACGAAAAAAATATTAAAGTTGTGTTATGTTTTAATTTAGGACACTGCACTGCCATTTTAAATCTCCGCATTTGACCCCCAGTTCCACTGTGGACTGGGGTGCGTAATCTGCTGTTAACCAATGTATGCAATTGGTATTGTGAGAATAGAAGAATGGTAGAGGTTGCCGCGTCGATTGCAATTGCAGCAGACCATGCATTTTATTGTGGTTGTGAGAGTAGAGGGTTGGTTGACGCTGCTGCGTGGAAATTATACCGCGGAGTAGGCTGCTGTTTTCAATGGCTTTAACACTGCGTGACTTACACTGTAGAGCGAGAAACAATTTAACGTTGCGTGATTTGTAATTTAAGGCAGTGTGCTGCCTTTTCTAATTTCCACATTTTGCGCGGGCATCGTGCATGCACTGCTGTTTCTGCACATTCGAAACCTCAAACAAAAAGTCTCACGCTGCGTGAAGTGCATTGCCAAACAAAGCAAAAAATAAAGCTGCGTGATTTCCAATTTGAGACGGTGCACTTCCTTATTAAATTTTTCACGTTTGACGCCGACCTGACGCACGGACTGCTGTTTCTGCAATTTCAAAACCTCTGTTTCTGCCAATTCCAAATCTCCAAACAGAGGCTCACGCTGCGTGAAGTGCACTGTCAAACGAAAAAAATATTAAAACTGCACTATGTGCAATTCAAGGCAGTGCACTGCCATTTTAAATCTCCACATTTGACGCTGCAAATTTAAAAGACGAAAAAAATATTAAAGTTGTGTTATGTTTTAATTTAGGACATTGCACTGCCATTTTAAATCTCCGCATTTGACGCCCAGTTCCACTTTGGACCGGGGTGCGTAATCTGCTGTTAACCAATGTATGCAATTGGGATTGTGAGAATAGAAGAATGGTAGAGGTTGCCGCGTCGATTGCAATTGCAGCAGACCATGCATTTTATTGTGGTTGTGAGAGTAGAGGGTTGGTTGACGCTGCTGCGTGGAAATTATACCGCGGAGTAGGCTGCTGTTTTCAATGGCTTTAACACTGCGTGACTTACACTGTAGAGCGAGAAACAATTTAACGTTGCGTGATTTGTAATTTAAGGCAGTGTGCTGCCTTTTCTAATTTCCACATTTTGCGCGGGCATCGTGCATGCGCTGCTGTTTCTGCACATTCGAAACCTCAAACAAAGAGTCTCACGCTGCGTGAAGTGCACTGCCAAACAAAGCAAAAAATAAAGCTGCGTGATTTCCAATTTGAGACAGTGCACTGCCTTATTAAATTTTCACGTTTGACGCCGACCTGACGCACGGACTGTTGTTTCTGCAATTTCAAAACCTCTGTTTCTGCCAATTCCAAATCTCCAAACATAGGCTCACGCTGCGTAAAGTGCACTGTCAAACGAAAAAATATTAAAACTGCCCTATGTGCAATTCAAGGCAGTGCACTGCCATTTTAAATCTCCACATTTCACGCTGCAAATTTAAAAGACGAAAAAAATATTAAAGCTGCGTTATGTTTTAATTTAGGACACTGCACTGCCATTTAAATTTCCGCATTGGACGCCCAGTTCCACTATGAACCGTGGTGCGCGATCTGTTCTTAACCAATGTATGCAGTTGGGATTGTGAGAATAAAAGAATGGTCGAGGTTGCCGCGACGATTGCAATTGCAGCAGACCATGCATTTTATTGTGGTTGTGGGAGTAGAGGGATGGTTGACGCTGCTGCGTGGAAATTACACCGCGGAGTAGGCTGCTGTTTTCAACGACTTTAACGCTGAGTGATTTACAATGTAGAGCGAGAAACAATTTAACTCTGTGTGATTTGTAATTTAAGGCAGTGCACTGCCTTTTCTAATTTCCACATTTCGCGCGAGCATCGTGCATGCACTGCTGTTTCTGCACATTCAAAACTTCAAACAAAGAGTCTGACGCTGCGTGAAGTGCACTGCCAAACAAAGCAAAAAATAAAGTTGCGCGATTTCCAATTTGAGACAGTGCACTGCCTTATTAAATTTTCACGTTTGACACCGACCCGACGCACGGACTGCTGTTTCTGCAATTTCATAACCTCTGTTTCTGCCAATTCCAAATCTCCAAACAGAGGCTCACGCTGCGTGAAGTGCACTGTCAAACGAAAAAATATTAAAACTGCCCTATGTGCAATTCAAGGCAGTGCACTGCCATTTTAAATCTCCAAATTTCACGCTGCAAATTTAAAAGACAAAAAAAATATTAAAGCTGTGTTATGTTTTAATTTAGGACACTGCACTGCCATTTTAAATCTCCGCATTGGACGCCCAGTTCCACTTTGGACCGTGGTGCGTGATCTGCTGTTAACCAATGTATGCAATTGGGATTGTGAGAATAGAAGAATGGTAGAGGTTGCCGCGTCGATTGCAATTGCAGCAGACCATGCATTTTATTGTGGTTGTGAGAGTAGAGGGTTGGTTGACGCTGCTGCGTGGAAATTATACCGCGGAGTAGGCTGCTGTTTTCAATGGCTTTAACACTGCATGACTTACACTGTAGAGCGAGAAACAATTTAACGTTGCGTGATTTGTAATTTAAGGCAGTGTGCTGCCTTTTCTAATTTCCACATTTTGCGCGGGCATCGTGCATGCACTGCTGTTTCTGCACATTCGAAACCTCAAGCAAAAAGTCTCACGCTGCGTGAAGTGCACTGCCAAACAAAGCAAAAAATAAAGCTGCGTGATTTCCAATTTGAGACAGTGCACTGCCTTATTAAATTTTCACGTTTGACACCGACCCGACGCACGGACTGCTGTTTCTGCAATTTCATAACCTCTGTTTCTGCCAATTCCAAATCTCCAAACAGAGGCTCACGCTGCGTGAAGTGCACTGTCAAACGAAAAAATATTAAAACTGCCCTATGTGCAATTCAAGGCAGTGCACTGCCATTTTAAATCTCCAAATTTCACGCTGCAAATTTAAAAGACGAAAAAAATATTAAAGTTGTGTTATGTTTTAATTTAGGACACTGCACTGCCATTTTAAATCTCCGCATTTGACGCCCAGTTCCACTTTGGACCGGGGTGCGTAATCTGCTGTTAACCAATGTATGCAATTGGGATTGTGAGAATAGAAGAATGGTAGAGGTTGCCGCGTCGATTGCAATTGCAGCAGACCATGCATTTTATTGTGGTTGTGAGAGTAGAGGGATGGTTGACGCTGCTGCGTGGAAATTACACCGCGGAGTAGGCTGCTGTTTTCAACGGCTTTAACTCTGCGTGACTTACACTGTAGAGCGAGAAACAATTTAACGCTGCGTGATTTGTAATTTAAGGCAGTGCGCTGCCTTTTCTAATTTCCACATTTTGCGCGGGCATCGTGCATGCACTGTTGTTTCTGCACATTCGAAACCTCAAACAAAGAGTCTCACGCTGCGTGAATTGCACTGCCAAACAAAGCAAAAAATAAAGCTGCGCGATTTCCAATTTGAGACAGTGCACTGCCTTATTAAATTTTCACGTTTGACACCGACCTGACGCACGGACTGCTGTTTCTGCAATTTCAAAACCTCTGTTTCTGCCAATTCCAAATCTCCAAACAGAGGCTCACGCTGCGTGAAGTGCACTGTCAAACGAAAAAATATTAAAACTGCCCTATGTGCAATTCAAGCCAGTGCACTACCATTTTAAATCTCCAAATTTCACGCTGCAAATTTAAAAGACGAAAAAAATATTAAAGCTGTGTTATGTTTTAATTTAGGACACTGCACTGCCATTTTAAATCTCCCCATTTGACCCCAGTTCCACTGTGGACTGGGGTGCGTAATCTGCTGTTAACCAATGTATGCAATTGGGATTGTGAGAATAGAAGAATGGTAGAGGTTGCCGCGTCGATTGCAATTGCAGCAGACCATGCATTTTATTGTGGTTGTGAGAGTAGAGGGTTGGTTGACGCTGCTGCGTGGAAATTATACCGCGGAGTAGGCTGCTGTTTTCAATGGCTTTAACACTGCGTGACTTACACTGTAGAGCGAGAAACAATTTAACGTTGCGTGATTTGTAATTTAAGGCAGTGTGCTGCCTTTTCTAATTTCCACATTTTGCGCGGGCATCGTGCATGCACTGCTGTTTCTGCACATTCGAAACCTCAAACAAAAAGTCTCACGCTGCGTGAAGTGCACTGCCAAACAAAGCAAAAAATAAAGCTGCGTGATTTCCAATTTGAGACAGTGCACTGCCTTATTAAATTTTCACGTTTGACGCCGACCTGACACACGGACTGCTGTTTCTGCAATTTCAAAACCTCTGTTTCTGCCAATTCCAAATCTCCAAACAGATGCTCACGCTGCGTGAAGTGCACTGTCAAACGAAAAAAATATTAAAACTGCCCTATGTGCAATTCAAGCCAGTGCACTGCCATTTTAAATCTCCAAATTTCACGCTGCAAATTTAAAAGACGAAAAAAATATTAAAGTTGTGTTATGTTTTAATTTAGGACACTGCACTGCCATTTTAAATCTCCGCATTTGACGCCCAGTTCCACTTTGGACCGGGGTGCGTAATCTGCTGTTAACCAATGTATGCAATTGGGATTGTGAGAATAGAAGAATGGTAGAGGTTGCCGCGTCGATTGCAATTGCAGCAGACCATGCATTTTATTGTTGTTGGGAGAGTAGAGGGATGGTTGACGCTGCTGCGTGGAAATTACACCGAGGAGTAGGCTGAGTTTTAAACGGCTTTAACGCTACGTGACTTACACTGTAGAGCGAGAAACAATTGAACGCTGCGTGATTTGTAATTTAAGGCAGTGCGCTACCTTTTTTAATTTCCACATTTTGTCCGGGCATCGTGCATGCACTGTTGTTTCTGCATATTCGAAACCTCAAACAAAGAGTCTCACACTGCGTGAAGTGCACTGCCAAACAAAGCAAAAATTAAAGCTGCCCGATTTCCAATTTGAGACACTGCACTGTCTTATTAAATTTTTGCGTTTGACGCCGATCTGACGCACGGACTGCTGTTTCTGCAATTTCAAAACCTCTGTTTCTGCCAATTCCAAATCTCCAAACAGATGCTCACGCTGCGTGAAGTGCACTGTCAAACGAAAAAAATATTAAAACTGCCCTATGTGCAATTCAAGGCAGTGCACTGCCATTTTAAATCTCCAAATTTCACGCTGCAAATTTAAAAGACGAAAAAAATATTAAAGTTGTGTTATGTTTTAATTTAGGACACTGCACTGCCATTTTAAATCTCCGCATTTGACGCCCAGTTCCACTTTGGACCGGGGTGCGTAATCTGCTGTTAACCAATGTATGCAATTGGGATTGTGAGAATAGAAGAATGGTAGAGGTTGCCGCGTCGATTGCAATTGCAGCAGACCATGCATTTTATTGTGGTTGTGAGAGTAGAGGGATGGTTGACGCTGCTGCGTGGAAATTACACCGCGGAGTAGGCTGCTGTTTTCAACGGCTTTAACTCTGCGTGACTTACACTGTAGAGCGAGAAACAATTTAACGCTGCGTGATTTGTAAATTAAGGCAGTGCGCTGCCTTTTCTAATTTCCACATTTTGCGCGGGCATCGTGCATGCACTGCTGTTTCTACACATTCGAAACTTCAAACAAAGAGTCTCACGCTGCTTGAAGTGCACTGCCAAACAAAGCAAAAATTAAACTGCATGATTTCCAATTTGAGGCAGTGCACTGCCTTATTAAATTTTCACGTTTGACGCCGACCTGACGCACGAACTGCTGTTTCTGCCATTTCAAAACCTCTGCTTCTGCCAATTCCAAATCTCCAAATAGAGGCTCACGCTGCGTGAAGTGCATTGTCAAACGAAAAAAATATTAAAACTGCACTATGTGCAATTGAAGGAAGTGCACTGCCATTTTAAATCTCCACATTTCAAGCTGCAAATTTAAAAGACGAAAAAAATATTAAAGCTGCGTTATGTTTTAATTTAGGACACTGCACTGCCATTTTAAACCTCCGCATGTGACGCCTAGTTCCACTGTGGACCGGGGTGCGTAATCTACTGTTAACCAATGTATGCAATTGGGATTCTGAGAATAGAAGAATGGTAGAGGTTGTCGCGTCGATTGCAATTGCAGCAGACCATGCATTTTATTATGGTTGGGAGAGTAGAGGGATGGTTGACGCTGCTGCGAGGAAATTACACCGCGGAGTAGGCTGCCGTTTTCAACGACTTTAACGCTGAGTGAATTACAATGTAGAGCGAGAAACAATTTAACGCTGCGTGATTTGTAATTTAAGGCAGTGCGCTGCCTTTTCTAATTTCCACATTTCGCGCGAGCATCGTGCATGCACTGCTGTTTCTGCACATTCGAAACTTCAAACAAAGAGTCTCACGCTTCTTGAAGTGCACTGCCAAACAAAGCAAAAATTAAAGCTGCGTGATTTCCAATTTGAGGCAGTGCACTGCCTTATTAAATTTTCACGTTTGACGCCGACCTGACACACGAACTGCTGTTTCTGCCATTTCAAAACCTCTGCTTCTGCCAATTCCAAATCTCCAAACAGAGGCTCACGCTGCGTGAAGTGCACTGTCAAACGAAAAAAATATTAAAACTGCACTATGTGCAATTTAAGGAAGTGCACTGCCATTTTAAATCTACCCATTTCACGCTGCAAATTTAAAAGACGAAAAAAATTATTAAAGTTGCGTTATGTTTTAATTTAGGACACTGCACTACCATTTCAATCTCCGCATTGGACGCCCAGTTCCACTGTGGACCGTGGTGCGTGATCTGTTGTTAACCAATGTATGCAGTTGGGATTGTGAGAATAGAAGAATGGTTGAGGTTGCCGCGACGATTGCAATTGCAGCAGACCATGCATTTTATTGTGGTTGTGGGAGTAGAGGGATGGTTGACGCTGCTGCGTGGAAATTACACCGCGGAGTAGTCTGCTGTTTTCAACGACTTTAACGCTGAGTGAATTACAATGTAGAGCGAGAAACAATTTAACGCTGCGTGATTTGTAATTTAAGGCAGTGCGCTGCCTTTTCTAATTTCCACATTTCGCGGGAGCATCGTGCATGCACTGCTGTTTCTGCACATTCGAAACTTCAAACAAAGAGTCTGACGCTACGTGAAGTGCACTGCCAAACAAAGCAAAAAATAAAGCTGCGTGATTTCCAATTTGAGACAGTGCACTGCCTTATTAAATTTTCACGTTTGACGCCAACCTGACGCACGGACTGCTATTTCTGCAATTTCAAAACCTCTGTTTCTGCCAATTCCAAATCTCCAAACAGAGGCTCACGCTGCGTGAAGTGCACTGTCAAACAAAAAAATATTAAAACTGCCCTATGTGCAATTCAATGCAGTGCACTGCCATTTTAAATCTCCACATTTCACGCTGCAAATTTAAAAGACGAAAAAAATATTAAAGTTGCGTTATGTTTTAATTTAGGACACTGCACTGCCATTTTAATTTCCGCATTGGACGCCCAGTTCCACTATGGACCGTGGTGCATGATCTGTTCTTAACCAATGTATGCAGTTGGCATTGTGAGAATAGAAGAATGGTCGAGGTTGCCGCGACGATTGCAATTGCAGCAGACCATGCATTTTATTGTGGTTGTGGGAGTAGAGGGATGGTTGACGCTGCTGCGTGGAAATTACACCGCGGAGTAGGCTGCTGTTTTCAACGACTTTAACGCTGAGTGAATTACAATGTAGAGCGAGAAACAATTTAACTCTGCGTGATTTGTAATTTAAGGCAGTGCACTGCCTTTTCTAATTTCCACATTTCGCGCGAGCATCGTGCATGCACTGCTGTTTCTGCACATTCGAAACTTCAAACAAAGAGTCTGACGTTGCGTGAAGTGCACTGCCAAACAAAGCAAAAAATAAAGCTGCGCGATTTCCAATTTGAGACAGTGCACTGCCTTATTAAATTTTCACGTTTGACACCGACCTAACGCACGGACTGCTGTTTCTGCAATTTCAAAACCTCTGTTTCTGCCAATTCCAAATCTCCAAACAGAGGCTCACGCTGCGTGAAGTGCACTGTCAAACGAAAAAATATTAAAACTGCCCTATGTGCAATTCAAGCCAGTGCACTGCCATTTTAAATCTCCAAATTTCACGCTGCAAATTTAAAAGACGAAAAAAATATTAAAGTTGTGTTATGTTTTAATTTAGGACACTGCACTGCCATTTTAAATCTCCGCATTTGACCCCCAGTTCCACTGTGGACTGGGGTGCGTAATCTGCTGTTAACCAATGTATGCAATTGGGATTGTGAGAATAGAAGAATGGTAGAGGTTGCCGCGTCGATTGCAATTGCAGCAGACCATGCATTTTATTGTGGTTGTGAGAGTAGAGGGTTGGTTGACGCTGCTGCGTGGAAATTATACCGCGGAGTAGGCTGCTGTTTTCAATGGCTTTAACACTGCGTGACTTACACTGTAGAGCGAGAAACAATTTAACGTTGCGTGATTTGTAATTTAAGGCAGTGTGCTGCCTTTTCTAATTTCCACATTTTGCGCGGGCATCGTGCATGCACTGCTGTTTCTGCACATTCGAAACCTCAAACAAAAAGTCTCACGCTGCGTGAAGTGCACTGCCAAACAAAGCAAAAAATAAAGCTGCGTGATTTCCAATTTGAGACGGTGCACTTCCTTATTAAATTTTTCACGTTTGACGCCGACCTGACGCACGGACTGCTGTTTCTGCAATTTCAAAACCTCTGTTTCTGCCAATTCCAAATCTCCAAACAGAGGCTCACGCTGCGTGAAGTGCACTGTCAAACGAAAAAAATATTAAAACTGCACTATGTGCAATTCAAGGCAGTGCACTGCCATTTTAAATCTCCACATTTGACGCTGCAAATTTAAAAGACGAAAAAAATATTAAAGTTGTCTTATGTTTTAATTTAGGACACTGCACTGCCATTTTAAATCTCCGCATTTGACGCCCAGTTCCACTTTGGACCGGGGTGCGTAATCTGCTGTTAACCAATGTATGCAATTGGGATTGTGAGAATAGAAGAATGGTAGAGGTTGCCGCGTCGATTGCAATTGCAGCAGACCATGCATTTTATTGTGGTTGTGAGAGTACAGGGATGGTTGACGCTGCTGCGTGGAAATTACACCGCGGAGTAGGCTGCTGTTTTCAACGGCTTTAACACTGCGTGACTTACACTGTAGAGCGAGAAACAATTTAACGCTGCGTGATTTGTAATTTAAGGCAGTGCGCTGCCTTTTCTAATTTCCACATTTTGCGCGGGCATCGTGCATGCGCTGCTGTTTCTGCACATTCGAAACCTCAAACAAAGAGTCTCACGCTGCGTGAAGTGCACTGCCAAACAAAGCAAAAAATAAAGCTGCGCGATTTCCAATTTGAGACAGTGCACTGCCTTATTAAATTTTCACGTTTGACACCGACCCGACGCACGGACTGCTGTTTCTGCAATTTCATAACCTCTGTTTCTGCCAATTCCAAATCTCCAAACAGAGGCTCACGCTGCGTGAAGTGCACTGTCAAACGAAAAAATATTAAAACTGCCCTATGTGCAATTCAAGCCAGTGCACTGCCATTTTAAATCTCCAAATTTCACGCTGCAAATTTAAAAGATGAAAAAAATATTAAAGCTGTGTCATGTTTTAATTTAGGACACTCCACTGCCATTTTAAATCTCCGCATTGGACGCCCAGTTCCACTATGGACCGTGGTGCGTGATCTGTTGTTAACCAATGTATGCAGTTGGGATTGTGAGAATAGAAGAATGGTTGAGGTTGCCGCGACGATTGCAATTGCAGCAGACCATGCATTTTATTGTGGTTGTGAGAGTAGAGGGATGGTTGACGCTGCTGCGTGGAAATTACACCGCGGAGTAGGCTGCTGTTTTCAACGACTTTAACGCTGAGTGAATTACACTGTACAGCGAGAAACAATTTAACGTTGCGGAATTTGTAATTTAAGGCAGTGCGCCGCCTTTTCTAATTTCCACATTTTGCGCGGGCATCGTGAATGCACTGCTGTTTCTGCACATTCAAAACCTTAAACAAAGAGTCTCACGCTGCGTGAAGTGCACTGCCAAACAAAGCAAAAATTAAAGCTGCGTGATTTCCAATTTGAGACAGTGCACTGCCTTATTAACTTTTCGCGTTTTACGCCGACCTGACGCACGGACTGCTGTTTCTGCAATTTCAAAACCTCTACTTCTGCCAATTCTAAATCTCCAAACAGAGGCTCACGCTGCGTTAAGTGCACTGTCAAACGAAAAAATATTAAAACTACCCTATGTGCTATTCAAGGCAGTACACTGCCATCTTAAATCTCCACATTTCACGCTGCAAATTTAAAAGACAAAAAAATATTATAGCTGCGTTATGTTTTAATTTAGGACACTGCACTGCCATTTTAAATCTCCGCATTGGACGCCCAGTTCCACTGTGGACCGTGGTGCGTGATCTGCTGTTAACCAATGTATGCAATTGGGATTGTGAGAATAGAAGAATGGTAGAGGTTGCCGCGTCGATTGTAATTGCAGCAGACCATGCATTTTATTATGGTTGTGAGAGTAGAGGGATGGTTGACGCTGCTACGTGGAAATTACACCGCGGAGTAGGCTGCTGTTTTCAACGACTTTAACGCTGAGTGAATTACACTGTAGAGCGAGAAACAATTTAACGTTGCGGAATTTGTAATTTAAGGCAGTGCGCTGCCGTTTCTAATTTCCACATTTTGCGCGGGCATCGTGCATGCACTGCTGTTTCTGCACATTCGAAACCTCAAACAAAGAGTCTCACGCTGCGTGAAGTGCACTGCCAAACAAAGCAAAAATTAAAGGTGCGCGATTTCCAATTTGAGACAGTGCACTGCCTTATTAAATTTCCGCGTTTGATGCCGACCCGACGCATGGACTGCTGTTTCTGCAATTTCAAAACCTCTACGTCTGCCAATTCTAAATCTCCAAACAGAGGCTCACGCTGCGTGAAGTGCACTGTCAAACACAAAAATATTAAAACTACCCTATGTGCAATTCAAGGCAGTGCACTGCCATTTTAAATCTCCACATTTCACGCTGTAAATTTAAAAGACGAAAAAAATATTAAAGCTGCGTTATGTTTTAATTTAGGACACTGCACTGCCATTTTAAATCTCCGCATTGGACGCCCAGTTCCACTGTGGACCGTGGTGCGTGATCTGTTGTTAACCAATGTATGCAGTTGGGATTGTGAGAATAGAAGAATTGTTGAGGTTGCCACGACGATTGCAATTGCAGCAGACCATGCATTTTATTGTGGTTGTGAGAGTAGAGGGATGGTTGACGCTGCTGCGTGGAAATTACACCGCGGAGTAGGCTGCCGTTTTCAACGACTTTAACGCTGAGTGAATTACAATGTAGAGCGAGACAATTTAACGCTGCGTTATTTGTAATTTAAGGCAGTGTGCTGCCTCTTCTAATTTCCACATTTTGCGCGGGCATCCTGCATGCACTGCTGTTTCTGCACATTCGAAACCTCAAACAAAGAGTCTCACGCTGCGTTAAGTGCACTGCCAAACAAAGCAAAAATTAAAGCTGCGCGATTTCCAATTTGAGACAGTGCACTGGCTTATTAAATTTTCGCGTTTGACGCCGACCTTACGCACGGACTGTTGTTTCTGCAATTTCAAAACCTCTGCTTCTGCCAATTCCAAATCTCCAAACAGAGGCTCACGCTACGTGAAGTGCACTGTCAAACGAAAAAATATCAAAACTGCCCTATGTGCAATTCAAGGCAGTGCACTGCCATTTTAAATCTCCACATTTCACGCTGCACATTTAAAAGACGAAAAAAATATTAAAGTTGCGTTATGTTTTAATTTAGGACACTACACTGCACTGCCATTTTAAATCTTCGCATTGGACGCCCAGTTCCACTATGGACCGGGGTGCGTAATCTGCTGTTAACCATTGTATGCAATTGGGATTGTGAGAATAGAAGAATGGTAGAGTTTGCCGCGTCGATTGCAATTGTAGCAGACCATGCATTTTATTGTGGTTGTGAGAGTAGAGGGATGGTTGACGCTGCTGCGTGGAAATTACACCGCGGAGTAGGCTGCTATTTTCAACGACTTTAACGCTGAGTGAATTACACTGTAGAGCGAGAAACAATTTAACGTTGTGGAATTTGTAATTTAAGGCAGTGCGCTGCCTTTTCTAATTTCCACATTTTGCGCGGACATCGTGCATGCACTGCTGTTTCTGCACATTCAAAACCTCAAACAAAGAGTTTCGCGCTGCGTGAAGTGCACTGCCAAACAAAGCAAAAATTAAAGGTGCGCGATTTCCAAGTTTAGACAGTGCACTGCCTTATTAACTTTTCGCCTTTGACGCCGACCTGACGCACGGACTGCTGTTTCTGCAATTTCAAAACCTCTCCTTCTGCCAAATCTAAATCTCCAAACAGAGGCTCACGCTGCGTGAAGTGCACTGTCAAACAAAAAAATATTAAAACTACCCTATGTGCAATTCAAGGCAGTGCACTGCCATTTTAAATCTCCACATTTCACGCTGCAAATTTAAAAGACGAAAAAAATATTAAAGCTGCGTTATGTTTTAATTTAGGACACTGCACTGCCATTTTAAATCTCCGCATTGGACGCCCAGTTCCACTGTGGACCGTGGTGCGTGATCTGTTGTTAACCAATGTATGCAGGTGGGATTGTGAGAATAGAAGAATTGTTGAGGTTGCCACGACGATTGCAATTGCAGCAGACCATGCATTTTATTGTGGTTGTGAGAGTAGAGGGATGGTTGACGCTGATGCGTGGAAATTACACCGCGGAGTAGGCTGCCGTTTTCAACGACTTTAACGCTGAGTGAATTACAATGTAGAGCGAGACAATTTAACGCTGCGTTATTTGTAATTTAAGGCAGTGTGCTGCCTATTCTAATTTCCACATTTTGCGCGGGCATCATGCATGCATTGCTGTTTCTGCACATTCGAAACCTCAAACAAAGAGTCTCACGCTGCGTTAAGTGCACTGCCAAACAAAGCAAAAATTAAAGCTGCGCGATTTCCAATTTGAGACAGTGCACTGGCTTATTAAATTTTCGCGTTTGACGCCGACCTTACGCACGGACTGCTGTTTCTGCAATTTCAAAACCTCTGCTTCTGCCAATTCTAAATCTCCAAACAGAGGCTCACGCTACGTGAAGTGCACTGTCAAACGAAAAAATATCAAAACTGCCCTATGTGCAATTCAAGGCAGTGCACTGCCATTTTAAATCTCCACATTTCACGCTGCACATTTAAAAGACGAAAAAAATATTAAAGTTGCGTTATGTTTTAATTTAGGACACTGCACTGCCATTTTAAATCTCCGCATTGGACGCCCAGTTCCACTATGGACCGGGGTGCGTAATCTGCTGTTAACCATTGTATGCAATTGGGATTGTGAGAATAGAAGAATGGTAGAGGTTGCCGCGTCGATTGCAATTGTAGCAGACCATGCATTTTATTGTGGTTGTGAGAGTAGAGGGATGGTTGACGTTGCTGCGTGGAAATTACACCGCGGAGTAGGCTGCTATTTTCAATGACTTTAACGCTGAGTGAATTACACTGTAGAGCGAGAAACAATTTAACGTTGTGGAATTTGTAATTTAAGGCAGTGCGCTGCCTTTTCTAATTTCCACATTTTGCGCGGACATCGTGCATGCACTGCTGTTTCTGCACATTCAAAACCTCAAACAAAGAGTCTCGCGCTGCGTGAAGTGCACTGCCAAACAAAGCAAAAATTAAAGGTGCGCGATTTCCAAGTTTAGACAGTGCACTGCCTTATTAACTTTTTGCCTTTGACGCCGACCTGACGCACGGACTGCTGTTTCTGCAATTTCAAAACCTCTCCTTCTGCCAAATCTAAATCTCCAAACAGAGGCTCACGCTGCGTGAAGTGCACTGTCAAACAAAAAAATATTAAAACTACCCTATGTGCAATTCAAGGCAGTGCACTGCCATTTTAAATCTCCACATTTCACGCTGCAAATTTAAAAGACGAAAAAAATAATAAAGCTGCGTTATGTTTTAATTTAGGACACTGCACTGCCTTTTTAAATCTCCGCATTGGACGCCCAGTTCCACTGTGGACCGTGGTGCGTGATCTGTTGTTAACCAATGTATGCAGTTGGAATTGTGAGAATAGAAGAATTGTTGAGGTTGCCACGACGATTGCAATTGCAGCAGACCATGCATTTTATTGTGGTTGTGAGAGTAGAGGGATGGTTGACGCTGCTGCGTGGAAATTACACCGCGGAGTACGCTGCCATTTTCAACGACTTTAACGCTGAGTGAATTACAATGTAGAGCGAGACAATTTAACGCTGCGTTATTTGTAATTTAAGGCAGTGTGCTGCCTATTCTAATTTCCACATTTTGCGCGGGCATCCTGCATGCACTGCTGTTTCTGCACATTCGAAACCTCAAACAAAGAGTCTCACGCTGCGTGAAGTGCACTGCCAAACAAAGCAAAAATTAAAGCTGCGCGATTTCCAATTTGAGACAGTGCACTGGCTTATTAAATTTTCGCGTTTGACGCCGACCTTACGCACGGGCTGCTGTTTCTGCAATTTCAAAACCTCTGCTTCTGCCAATTCCAAATCTCCAAACAGAGGCTCACGCTACGTGAAGTGCCCTGTCAAACGAAAAAATATTAAAACTGCCCTATGTGCAATTCAAGGCAGTGCACTGCCATTTTAAATCTCCACATTTCACGGTTCAAATTTAAAAGATGAAAAAAATATTAAAGCTGCGTTATGTTTTAATTTAGGACACTGCACTGCCGTTTTAAATCTCCGCATTGGACGCCCAGTTCCACTGTGGACCGTGGTGCGTGATCTGCTGTTAACCAATGTATGCAGTTGGGATTGTGAGAATAGAAGAATGGTTGAGGCTGCCGCGTCGATTGCAATTGCAGCAGACCATGCATTTTATTGTGGTTGTGAGAGTAGATGGATGGTTGACGCTGCTGCGTGGAAATTACACCGCGGAGTAGGCTGCTATTTTCAATGACTTTAACGCTGAGTGAATTACACTGTAGAGCGAGAAACAATTTAACGTTGTGGAATTTGTAATTTAAGGCAGTGCGCTGCCTTTTCTAATTTCCACATTTTGTGCGGACATCGTGCATGCACTGCTGTTTCTGCACATTCAAAACCTCAAACAAAGAGTCTCGCGCTGCGTGAAGTGCACTGCCAAACAAAGCAAAAATTAAAGGTGCCCGAATTCCAAGTTTAGACAGTGCACTGCCTTATTAACTTTTCGCCTTTGACGCCGACCTGACGCACGGACTGCTGTTTCTGCAATTTCAAAACCTCTCCTTCTGCCAAATCTAAATCTCCAAACAGAGGCTCACGCTGCGTGAAGTGCACTGTCAAACAAAAAAATATTAAAACTACCCTATGTGCAATTCAAGGCAGTGCACTGCCATTTTAAATCTCCACATTTCACGCTGCAAATTTAAAAGACGAAAAAAATATTAAAGCTGCGTTATGTTTTAATTTAGGACACTGCACTGCCATTTTAAATCTCCGCATTGGACGCCCAGTTCCACTGTGGACCGTGGTGCGTGATCTGTTGTTAACCAATGTATGCAGTTGGGATTGTGAGAATAGAAGAATTGTTGAGGTTGCCGCGTCGATTGCAATTGCAGCAGACCATGCATTTTATTGTGGTTGTGAGAGTAGAGGGATGGTTGACGCTGCCGCGTGGAAATTACACCGCGTAGTAGGCTGCCGTTTTCAACGACTTTAACGTTGAGTGAATTACTATGAAGAGCGAGACAATTTAACGCTGCGTGATTTGTAATTTAAGGCAGTGTGCTGCCTTTTCTAATTTCCACATTTTGCGCGGGCATCGTGTATGCACTGCTGTTTCTGCACATTCGAAACCTCAAACAAAGAGTCTCACGCTGCATGAAGTTCACTGCCAAAGAAAGCAAAAATTAAAGCTGCGCGATTTCCAATTTGAGACAGTGCACTGCCTTATTAAATTTTCGCGTTTGACGCCGACCCAACGCATGGACTGCTGTTTCTGCAATTTCAAAACCTCTACTTCTGCCAATTCCAAATCTCGAAATAGAGGATCACGCTGCGTGAAGTGCACTGTCAAACGAAAAAATATTAAAACTGCCCTATGTGTAATTCAAGGCAGTGCACTGCCATTTTAAATCTCCACATTTCACGCTGCAAATTTAAAAGACGAAAAAATATTAAAGCTGCGTTATGTTTTAATTTAGGACACTGCACTGCCGTTTTAAATCTCCGCATTGGATGCCCAGTTCCACTGTAGACCGTGGTGCGTGATCTGCTGTTAACCAATGTATGCAGCTGGGATTGTGAGAATAGAAGAATGGTTGAGGTTGCCGCGTCGATTGCAATTGCAGCAGACCATGCATTTTATTGTGGTTGTGAGAGTAGAGGGATGGTTGACGCTGCTGCGTGGAAATTACACCGCAGAGTAGGCTGCTGTTTTCAACTACTTTAACGCTGAGTGAATTACACTGTAGAGCGAGAAACAATTTAACGTTGTGGAATTTGTAATTTAAGGCAGTGCGCTGCCTTTTCTAATTTCCACATTTTGCGCGGGCATCGTGCTTTAACGCTGCTGCGTGGAAATTACACCGAGGAGTAGGCTGAGTTTTAAACGGCTTTAACGCTGCGTGACTTACACTGTAGAGCGTGAAACAATTTAACGCTGCGTGATTTGTACTTTAAGGCAGTGCGCTGCCTTTTCTAATTTCCACATTTTGTGCGGGCATCGTGCATGCACTGCTGTTTCTGCACATTCGAAACTTCAAACAAAGAGTCTCACGCTGCGTGAAGTGCACTGCCAAACAAAGCAAAAAATAAACCTGCGTGATTCCCAATTTGAGACAGTGCACTGCCTTATTAAATTTTCACGTTTGACGCCGACCTGACGCACGGACTGCTGTTTCTGCAATTTCAAAACCTTTGCTTCTGCCAATTCCAAATCTCCAAACAGAGGCTCACGCTACGTGAAGTGCACTGTTAAACGAAAAAATATTAAAACTGCCCTATGTGCAATTCAAGGCAGTGCACTGCCATTTTAAATCTCCACATTTCACGCTGCAAATTCAAAAGACAAAAAAAAATATTAAAGTTGCGTTATGTTTTAATTTAGGACACTGCACTACCATTTTAAATCTCTGCATTGGACGCCCAGTTCTACTGTGGACCGTGGTGCGTGATCTGCTGTTAACCAATGTATGCAATTGGGATTGTGAGAATAGAAGAATGGTAGAGGTTGCCGCGTCGATTGCAATTGCAGCAGACCATGCATTTTATTGTGGTTGTGAGAGTAGAGGGATGGTTGACGCTGCTGCGTGGAAATTACACCGAGGAGTAGGCTGAGTTTTAAACGGCTTTAACGCTGCGTGACTTACACTGTAGAGCGTGAAACAATTTAACGCTGCGGAATTTGTAATTTAAGGCAGTGCGCTGCCTTTTCTAATTTCCACATTTTGCGCGGGCATCGTGCATGCACTGCTATTTCTGCACATTCGAAACCTCAAACAAAGAGTCTCACGCTGCGTGAAGTGCACTGCAAAACAAATCAAAAATTAAAGCTGCTCGATTTCCAATTTGAGACAGTGCACTGCCATATTAACTTTTCGCGTTTGACGCCGACCTGACGCACGGACTGCTGTTTCTGCAATTTCAAAACCTCTGCTTCTGCCAATTCCAAATATCCAAACAGAGGCTCACGCTGCGTGAAGTGCACTGTCAAACGAAAAAATATTAAAACTGCCCAATGTGCAATTCAAGGCAGTGTGCTACCTTTTCTAATTTCCACATTTTGCGCGGGCATCGTGCATGCACTGCTGTTTCTGCACAATCGAAACCTCAAACAAAGAGTCTCACGCTGCGTGAAGTGCACTGCCAAACAAAGCAAAAATTGAAGCTGTGCGATTTCCAATTTGAGACATTGCACTGCCTTATTAGCTTTTCGCGTTTGACGTCGACCTGACGCACGGACTCCTGTTTCTGCAATTTCAAAACCTTTACTTCTGCCAATTCTAAATATCCAAACAGAGGCTCACGCTGCGTGAAGTGCACTGTCAAATGAAAAAATATTAAAACTGCCTATGTGCAATTCAAGGCAGTGCACTGCCATTTTAAATCTCCACATTTCATGCTGCAAATTCAAAAGACAAAAAAAAATATTAAAGTTGCGTTATGTTTTAATTTAGGACACTACACTACCATTTTAAATCTCCGCATTGGACGCCCAGTTCCACTGTGGACCGTGGTTCGTGATCTGCTGTTAACCAATGTATGCACTTGGGATTGTGAGAATAGAAGAATGGTAGAGGTTGCCGCGTCGATTGCAATTGGAGCAGACCATGCATTTTATTGTGGTTGTGAGAGTAGAGGGATGGTTGACGCTGCTGCGTGGAAATTACACCGCGGAGTAGGCTGCTGTTTTCAACGACTTTAACGCTGAGTGAATTACACTGTAGAGCGAGAAACAACTTAACGTTGCGTGATTTGTAATTTAAGGCAGTGCGCTGCCTTTTCTAATTTCCATATTTTTCGCGGGCATCGTGCATGCACTGCTGTTTCTACACAATCGAAACCTCAAACAAAGAGTCTCACGCTGCGTGAAGTGCACTGCCAAACAAAGCAAAAATTAAAGCTGCGCGATTTCCAATTTGAGACAGTGCACTGCCTTATTAGCTTTTCGCGTTTGACGTCGACCTGACGCACAGACTACTTTTTCTGCAATTTCAAAACCTCTACATCTGCCAATTCTAAATCTCCAAACAGAGGCTCACGCTGCGTGATGTGCACTGTCAAATGAAAAAATATTAAAACTGCCTATGTGCAATTCAAGGCAGTGCACTGCCATTTTAAATCTCCACATTTCACGCTGC
Organism: Salix purpurea; assembly: GCA_027405865.1. Classification (NCBI taxonomy): domain Eukaryota; kingdom Viridiplantae; phylum Streptophyta; class Magnoliopsida; order Malpighiales; family Salicaceae; genus Salix; species Salix purpurea. Next base: position 14,055,713 of record CM050333.1, read on the forward strand.
AAATTCAAAAGACAAAAAAAAATATTAAAGTTGCGTTATGTTTTAATTTAGGACACTGCACTGCCATTTTAAATCTCCGCATTGGACGCCCAGTTCCACTGTGGACCGTGGTGCGTGATCTGCTGTTAACCAATGTATGCAATTGGGATTGTGAGAATAGAAGAATGGTAGAGGTTGCCGCGTCGATTGCAATTGCAGCAGACCATGCATTTTATTTTGGTTGTGAGAGTAGAGGGATGGTTGACGCTGCTGCGTGGAAATTACACCGCGGAGTAGGCTGCTGTTTTCAACAACTTTAATGCTGAGTGAATTACACTGTAGAGCGAGAAACAATTTAACTTTGCGGAATTTGTAATTTAACGCAGTGTGCTGCCTTTTCTAATTTCCACATATCGCGCGGGCATCATGCATGCACTACTGTTTCTGCACATTCGAAACCTTAAACAAAGAGTCTCACGCTGCGTGAAGTGCACTGCCAAACAAAGCAAAAATTAAAACTGCACGATTTCCAATTTGAGACACTGTATTGCCTTATTAAATTTTCACGTTTGACGCCGACCTGAGGCACGGACTGCTGTTTCTGCAATTTCAAAACCTCTGCTTCTGCCAATTCCAAATCTCCAAACAGAGGCTCACGCTGCGTGAAGTGCACTGTCAAACGAAAAAAAATATTAAAACTGCACTATGTGCAATTGAAAAAAGTGCACTGCCATTTTAAATCTCCACATTTCACGCTGCAAATTTAAAAGACAAAAAATATTAAAGTTGTGTTATGTTTTAATTTAGGACACTGCACTGCCATTTTAAATCTCCGCATTTGACGCCCAGTTCCACTGTGGACCAGGGTGCGTGATGTGCTGTTAACCAATGTATGCAATTGGGATTCGGAGAATAGAAGAATGGTTGAGGCTGCCGCGTCGATTGCAATTGCAGCGTACCATGCATTTTATTGTGGTTGTGAGAGTAGAAGGATGGTTGACGCTGCTGCGTGGAAATTACACCGCGGAGTAGGCTGCTGTTTTCAACGACTTTAACGCTGCGTGAATTACACTGTAGAGCGAGAAACAATTTAACGCTGCGTGATTTGTAATTTAAGGCAGTGCGCTGCCTTTTCTAATTTCCACATTTTGTGCGGGCATCGTGCATGCACTGCTGTTTCTGCACATTCAAAACCTCAAAGAAAGAGTCTCACACTCCGTGAAGTGCACTGCCAAACAAAGCAAAAATTAAAGCTGCACAATTTCCAATTTGAGACAGTGCACTGCCTTATTAAATTTTCGCGTTTAAGGCCGACCTGACACACGGACTGCTGTTTCTACAATTTCACAACCTCTGCTTCTGCCAATTCCAAATCTCCAAACAGAGGCTCACGCTGCGTGAAGTGCACTGTCAAACGAAAAAATATTAAAACTGTCTTATGTGCAATTCAAGGTAGTGCACTGCCATTTTAAATCTCCACATTTCACGCTGCTAATTTAAAAGACGAAAAAAATATTAAACCTGCGTTATGTTTTAATTTAGGACACTGCACTGCCATTTTAAATCTTCGCATTTGACGCCTAGTTCCACTGTGGACCGGGGTGCGTAATCTGCTGTTAACCAATGTATGCAATTGGTATTGTGAGAATAGAAGAATGGTAGAGGCTGCCGCGTCGATTGCAATTGCAGCAGACCATGCATTTTATTGTGGTTGTGAGAGTAGAGGGATGGTTGACGCTGCTGCGTGGATATAACACCGAGGAGTAGGCTGAGTTTTAAACGGCTTTAACGTTGCGTGACTTACACTGTAGAGCGAGAAACAATTTAACGCTGCGTGATTTGTAATTTAAGGCAGTGCGCTGCCTTTTCTAATTTCCACATTTCACGCGGGCATCGTGCATGAACTGCTATTTCTGCACATTCAGAACTTCAAACAAAGAGTCTCATGCTGCGTGAAGTGCACTGCCAAACAAAGCAAAACTTAAAGTTGCATGATTTCCAATTTGAGACAGTGCACTGCCTTATTAATTTTCACGTTTGACGCCGACCTGACGCACGGACTGCTGTTTCTGCAATTTCAAAACCTCTGCTTCTGCCAATTCCAAATCTCCAAACAGAGGGTCACGCTGCGTGAATTGCACTGTCAAAAATAAATCAAAACTGCGCTTTGTGCAATTTAAGGCAGTGCAGTGCCATTTTAAATTTCACGCTGCAAATTCAAAAAACTAAAAATATTAAAGCAGCGTTAATTTAGGACACTGCACTGCCATTTTAAATCTCAGCATTGGACGCCCAGTTTCACTGTGGACCGTTGTGCGTGATCTGCTGTTAACCAATGTATGCAGTTGGGATTGTGAGAATAGAAGAATGGTTGAGGTTGCCGCGTCGATTGTAATGGCAGCAGACCATGCATTTTATTGTGGTTGTGAGAGTAGAGGGATGGTTGACGCTGCTGCGTGGAAATTAAACCGCGGAGTAGGCTGTTGTTTTCAACGACTTTAACGCTGAGTGAATTACACTGTAGAGCGAGAAACAATTTAACGCTGCTTGATTTGTAATTTAAGGCAGTGTGCTGCCTTTTCTAATTTCCACATTTCGCGCGGGCATCGTGCATGCACTGCTGTTTCTGCACATTCGAAACCTCAAACAAAGAGTCTCACGCTGCGTGAAGTGCGCTGCCAAACAAAGCAAAAATTAAAACTGCACGATTTCCAATTTGAGACACTATATTGCCTTATTAAAATTTCGCGTTTGACGCCGACCTGACGCACGGACTGTTGTTTCTGCAATTTCAAAACCTCTGCTTCTGCCAATTCCAAATCTCCAAACAGAGGCTCACGCTGCGTGAAGTGCACTGTCAAACTAAAAAATATTAAAACTGCGCTATGTGCAATTCAAGGCAGTGCACTGCCATTTTAAATCTCCACATTTCACGTTGCAAATTCAAAAAGACAAAAAAAATATTAAAGTTGCGTTATGTTTTAATTTAGGACACTACACTGCCATTTTAAATCTCCGCATTGGACGCCCAGTTCCACTGTGGACCGTGGTGCATGATCTGCTGTTAACCAATGTATGCAGTTGGGATTGTGAGAATAGAAGAATGGTTGAGGTTGCCGCGTCGATTGCAATTGCAGCAGACCATGCATTTTATTGTGGTTGTGAGAGTAGAGGGATGGCTGACGCTGCTGCGTGGAAATTACACTGCGGAGTAGGCTGCTATTTTCAACGACTTTAACGTTGAGTGTATTACAATGAAGAGCGAGAAACAATTTAACGCTGCGTGATTTGTAATTTAAGGCAGTGCGCTGCCTTTTCTAATTTCCACATTTCGCACGGGCATCGTGCATGCACTGCTGTTTCTGCACATTCGAAACCTCAAACAAAGAGTCTCACGCTGCGTGAAGTGCACTGCCAAACAAAGCAAAAATTAAAACTGCGCGATTTCCAATTTGAGACACTGTATTGCCTTATTAAATTTTCACGTTCGACGCCGACCTGACGCACGGACTGTTGTTTCTGCAATTTCACAACCTCTGCTTCTGCCAATTCAAAATCTCCAAACAGAGGCTCACACTGTGTGAAGTGCACTGTCAAACGAAAAAATATTAAAACTGTGCTATGTGCAATTCAAGGCAGTGCACTGTCATTTTAAATCTCCACATTTCACGCTGCAAATTTAAAAGACAAAAACAATATTAAAGCTGCGTTATGTTTTAATTTAGGACACTGCACTGCCATTTTAAATCTCCGCATTTGATGCCCAGTTCCACTGTGGACCGGGGTGCGTAATCTGCTGTTAACCAATGTATGCAATTGGGATTGTGAGAATAGAAGAATGGTAGAGGTTGCCGCTTCGATTGCAATTGCAACAGACCATGCATTTATAGTGGTTGTGAGAGTAGAGGGGTGGTTGACGCTGCTGCGTGGAAATTACACTGAGGAGTAGGCTGAGTTTTAAACGGCTTTAACGCTGCGTGACTTCCACTGTAGAGCGAGAAACAATTTAACGCTGCGTGATTTGTAATTTAAGGCAGTGTGCTGCCTTTTATAATTTCCACATTTCGCGCGGGCATCGTGCATGCACTGCTGTTTCTGCATTCGAAACCTCAAACAAAGAGTCTTACGCTACGTGAAGTGCACTGCCAAACAAAGCAAAAATTAAAACTGCGCGATTTCCAATTTGAGACACTGTATTGCCTTATTAAATTTTCATGCTTGACGCCGACCTGACGCACGGACTGTTGTTTCTGCAATTACAAAACCTCTGCTTCTGCTAATTCCAAATCTCCAAACAGCGGCTCACGCTGCGTGAAGTGCACTGTCAAACGAAAAAATATTAAAACTGCGCTATGTGCCATTCAAGGCAGTGCACTGCCATTTTAAATCTCCACATTTCACGCTGCAAATTTAAAAGACAAAAAAAATTTTAAAGCTGCGTTATGTTTTAATTTAGGACACTGCACTGCCATTTTAAATCTCCGCATTTGACGTCCAGTTCCACTGTGGACCGTGGTGCGTGATCTGCTATTAACCAATGTATGTAGTTGGGATTGTGAGAATAGAAGAATGGTTGAGGTTGCCGCTTCGATTGCAATTGCAGCAGACCATGCATTTTATTGTGGTTGTGAGAGTAGAGGGATGGCTGACGCTGCTGCGTGGAAATTACACCGCGGAGTAGGCTGCTGTTTTCAACGACTTTAACGCTGAGTGTATTACAATGAAGAGCGAGAAACAATTTAACGCTGCGTGATTTGTAATTTAAGGCAGTGCGCTGCCTTTTCTAATTTCCACAGTTCGCGCGGGCATCGTGCATGCACTACTATTTCTGCACATTCAGAACTTCAAACAAAGAGTCTCATGCTGCGTGAAGTGCACTGCCAAACAAAGCAAAAATTAAAGTTGCGTGATTTCCAATTTGAGACAGTGCACTGCCTTATTAATTTTCACGTTTGACGCCGACCTGACGCACGGACTGCTGTTTCTGCAATTTCAAAACCTCTGCTTCTGCCAATTCCAAATCTCCAAACAGAGGGTCACGCTGCGTGAATTGCACTGTCAAAAAAAAATCAAAACTGCGCTTTGTGCAATTTAAGGCAGTGCAGTGCCATTTTAAATTTCACGCTGCAAATTGTAAAAACCAAAAATATTAAAGCTGCGTTAATTTAGGACACTGCACTGCCATTTTCAATCTCTGCATTGGACGCGCAGTTTCACTGTGGACCATTGTGCGTGATCTGCTGTTAACCAATGTATGCAGTTGGGATTGTGAGAATAGAAGAATGGTTGAGGTTGCCGCGTCGATTGTAATTGCAGCAGACCATGCATTTTATTGTGGTTGTGAGAGTAGAGGGATGGTTGACGCTGCTGTGTGGAAATTACAACACGGAGTAGGCTGCTGTTTTCAACGACTTTAACGCTGAGTGAATTACACTGTAGAGCGAGAAACAATTTAACGTTGCTTGATTTGTAATTTAAGGCAGTGTGCTGCCTTTTCTAATTTCCACATTTCGCGCGAGCATCGTGCTTGCACTGCTGTTTCTGCACATTCGAAACCTCAAACAAAGAGTCTCATGCTGCGTGAAGTGCACTGCCAAACAAAGCAAAAAATAAAGCTGCGTGATTTCCAATTTGAGACAGTGCACTGCCTTATTAAATTTTCGCATTTGACGCCGACCTGATGCACGGACTGTTGTTTCTGCAATTTCAAAACCTCTGCTTCTGCCAATTCCAAATCTCCAAACAGAGGCTCAAGCTGCGTGAAATGTACTGTCAAACGAAAAAATACTAAACTGCGTTATGTGCAATTCAAGGCAGTGCACTGCCATTTTAAATCTCCACATTTCACGCTGCAAATTTAAAAGACAAAAACAATATTAAAGATGCGTTATGTTTTAATTTAGGACACTGCACTGCCATTTTAAATCTCCGCATTTGACGCCCAGTTCCACTGTGGACCAGGGTGCGTGATGTGCTGTTAACCAATGTATGCAATTGGGATTCTGAGAATAGAAGAATGGTTGAGGCGGCTGCGTCGATTGCAATTGCAGCAGACCATGCATTTTATTGTGGTTGTGAGAGTAGAAGGATGGCTGACGCTGCTGCATGGAAAATACACCGCGGAGTAGGCTGTTGTTTTCAATGACTTTAACGCTGAGTGAATTAGAATGTAGAGCGAGAAACAATTTAACGCTGCGTGATTTGTAATTTAAGGCAGTGTGCTGCCTTTTCTAATTTCCACATTTCGCGAGGGCATCGTGCATGCACTGCTGTTTCTGCACATTCGAAACCTCAAACAAAGAGTCTCACGCTGCGTGAAGTGCACTGCCAAACAAAGCAAAAATTAAAACTGCGCGATTTCCAATTTGAGACACTGTATTGCCTTATTAAATTTTCACGTTCGACGCCGACCTGACGCACGGACTGTTGTTTCTGCAATTTCACAACCTCTGCTTCTGCTAATTCCAAATCTCCAAACAGAGGCTCACGCTGCGTGAAGCGCACTGTCAAACGAAAAAATATTAAAACTGCGCTATGTGCAATTCAAGGCAGTGCACTGCCATTTTAAATCTCCACATTTCACGCTGCAAATTCAAAAGACAAAAAAAAATATTAAAGTTGCGTTAGGTTTTAATTTAGGACACTGCACTGCCATTTTAAATCTCCACATTGGACGCCCAGTTCCACTGTGGACCGTGGTGCGTGATGTGCTGTTAACCAATGTATGCAGTTGGGATTGTGAGAATAGAAGAATGGTTTAGGTTGCCGCGTCGATTGCAATTGCAGCAGACCATGCATTTTATTGTGGTTGTGGGAGTAGAGGGATGGTTGACGCTGCTGCGTGGAAATTACACCGCGGAGTAGTCTGCTGTTTTCAACGACTTGAACGCTGAGTGTATTACAATGTAGAGCGAGAAACAATTTAACGCTGCGTGATTTGTAATTTAAGGCAGTGTGTTGCCTTTTCTAATTTCCACATTTCGCGCGGGCATCGTGCATGCACTGCTGTTTCTGCACATTCAGAACTTCAAACAAAGAGTCTCACGCTGCGTGAAGTGCACTGCCAAACAAAGCAAAAATTAAAACTGCGCGATTTCCAATTTGAGACACTGTATTGCCTTATTAAATTTTCACGTTCGACGCCGACCTGACGCACGGACTGTTGTTTCTGCAATTTCACAACCTCTGCTTCTGCCAATTCAAAATCTCCAAACAGAGGCTCACACTGTGTGAAGTGCACTGTCAAACGAAAAAATATTAAAACTGTGCTATGTGCAATTCAAGGCAGTGCACTGTCATTTTAAATCTCCACATTTCACGCTGCAAATTTAAAAGACAAAAACAATATTAAAGCTGCGTTATGTTTTAATTTAGGACACTGCACTGCCATTTTAAATCTCCGCATTTGATGCCCAGTTCCACTGTGGACCGGGGTGCGTAATCTGCTGTTAACCAATGTATGCAATTGGGATTGTGAGAATAGAAGAATGGTAGAGGTTGCCGCTTCGATTGCAATTGCAACAGACCATGCATTTATAGTGGTTGTGAGAGTAGAGGGGTGGTTGACGCTGCTGCGTGGAAATTACACTGAGGAGTAGGCTGAGTTTTAAACGGCTTTAACGCTGCGTGACTTCCACTGTAGAGCGAGAAACAATTTAACGCTGCGTGATTTGTAATTTAAGGCAGTGTGCTGCCTTTTATAATTTCCACATTTCGCGCGGGCATCGTGCATGCACTGCTGTTTCTGCATTCGAAACCTCAAACAAAGAGTCTTACGCTACGTGAAGTGCACTGCCAAACAAAGCAAAAATTAAAACTGCGCGATTTCCAATTTGAGACACTGTATTGCCTTATTAAATTTTCATGCTTGACGCCGACCTGACGCACGGACTGTTGTTTCTGCAATTACAAAACCTCTGCTTCTGCTAATTCCAAATCTCCAAACAGCGGCTCACGCTGCGTGAAGTGCACTGTCAAACGAAAAAATATTAAAACTGCGCTATGTGCCATTCAAGGCAGTGCACTGCCATTTTAAATCTCCACATTTCACGCTGCAAATTTAAAAGACAAAAAAAATTTTAAAGCTGCGTTATGTTTTAATTTAGGACACTGCACTGCCATTTTAAATCTCCGCATTTGACGTCCAGTTCCACTGTGGACCGTGGTGCGTGATCTGCTGTTAACCAATGTATGTAGTTGGGATTGTGAGAATAGAAGAATGGTTGAGGTTGCCGCTTCGATTGCAATTGCAGCAGACCATGCATTTTATTGTGGTTGTGAGAGTAGAGGGATGGCTGACGCTGCTGCGTGGAAATTACACCGCGGAGTAGGCTGCTGTTTTCAACGACTTTAACGCTGAGTGTATTACAATGAAGAGCGAGAAACAATTTAACGCTGCGTGATTTGTAATTTAAGGCAGTGCGCTGCCTTTTCTAATTTCCACAGTTCGCGCGGGCATCGTGCATGCACTACTATTTCTGCACATTCAGAACTTCAAACAAAGAGTCTCATGCTGCGTGAAGTGCACTGCCAAACAAAGCAAAAATTAAAGTTGCGTGATTTCCAATTTGAGACAGTGCACTGCCTTATTAATTTTCACGTTTGACGCCGACCTGACGCACGGACTGCTGTTTCTGCAATTTCAAAACCTCTGCTTCTGCCAATTCCAAATCTCCAAACAGAGGGTCACGCTGCGTGAATTGCACTGTCAAAAAAAAATCAAAACTGCGCTTTGTGCAATTTAAGGCAGTGCAGTGCCATTTTAAATTTCACGCTGCAAATTGTAAAAACCAAAAATATTAAAGCTGCGTTAATTTAGGACACTGCACTGCCATTTTCAATCTCTGCATTGGACGCGCAGTTTCACTGTGGACCATTGTGCGTGATCTGCTGTTAACCAATGTATGCAGTTGGGATTGTGAGAATAGAAGAATGGTTGAGGTTGCCGCGTCGATTGTAATTGCAGCAGACCATGCATTTTATTGTGGTTGTGAGAGTAGAGGGATGGTTGACGCTGCTGTGTGGAAATTACAACACGGAGTAGGCTGCTGTTTTCAACGACTTTAACGCTGAGTGAATTACACTGTAGAGCGAGAAACAATTTAACGTTGCTTGATTTGTAATTTAAGGCAGTGTGCTGCCTTTTCTAATTTCCACATTTCGCGCGAGCATCGTGCTTGCACTGCTGTTTCTGCACATTCGAAACCTCAAACAAAGAGTCTCATGCTGCGTGAAGTGCACTGCCAAACAAAGCAAAAAATAAAGCTGCGTGATTTCCAATTTGAGACAGTGCACTGCCTTATTAAATTTTCGCATTTGACACCGACCTGATGCACGGACTGTTGTTTCTGCAATTTCAAAACCTCTGCTTCTGCCAATTCCAAATCTCCAAACAGAGGCTCAAGCTACGTGAAATGTACTGTCAAACGAAAAAATACTAAACTGCGTTATGTGCAATTCAAGGCAGTGCACTGCCATTTTAAATCTCCACATTTCACGCTGCAAATTTAAAAGACAAAAACAATATTAAAGATGCGTTATGTTTTAATTTAGGACACTGCACTGCCATTTTAAATCTCCGCATTTGACGCCCAGTTCCACTGTGGACCAGGGTGCGTGATGTGCTGTTAACCAATGTATGCAATTGGGATTCTGAGAATAGAAGAATGGTTGAGGCGGCTGCGTCGATTGCAATTGCAGCAGACCATGCATTTTATTGTGGTTGTGAGAGTAGAAGGATGGCTGACGCTGCTGCATGGAAAATACACCGCGGAGTAGGCTGCTGTTTTCAATGACTTTAACGCTGAGTGAATTAGAATGTAGAGCGAGAAACAATTTAACGCTGCGTGATTTGTAATTTAAGGCAGTGTGCTGCCTTTTCTAATTTCCACATTTCGCGAGGGCATCGTGCATGCACTGCTGTTTCTGCACATTCGAAACCTCAAACAAAGAGTCTCACGCTGCGTGAAGTGCACTGCCAAACAAAGCAAAAATTAAAACTGCGCGATTTCCAATTTGAGACACTGTATTGCCTTATTAAATTTTCACGTTCGACGCCGACCTGACGCACGGACTGTTGTTTCTACAATTTCACAACCTCTGCTTCTGCTAATTCCAAATCTCCAAACAGAGGCTCACGCTGCGTGAAGCGCACTGTCAAACGAAAAAAATATTAAAACTGCGCTATGTGCAATTCAAGGCAGTGCACTGCCATTTTAAATCTCCACATTTCACGCTGCAAATTCAAAAGACAAAAAAAAATATTAAAGTTGCGTTAGGTTTTAATTTAGGACACTGCACTGCCATTTTAAATCTCCACATTGGACGCCCAGTTCCACTGTGGACCGTGGTGCGTGATGTGCTGTTAACCAATGTATGCAGTTGGGATTGTGAGAATAGAAGAATGGTTTAGGTTGCCGCGTCGATTGCAATTGCAGCAGACCATGCATTTTATTGTGGTTGTGGGAGTAGAGGGATGGTTGACGCTGCTGCGTGGAAATTACACCGCGGAGTAGTCTGCTGTTTTCAACGACTTGAACGCTGAGTGTATTACAATGTAGAGCGAGAAACAATTTAACGCTGCGTGATTTGTAATTTAAGGCAGTGTGTTGCCTTTTCTAATTTCCACATTTCGCGCGGGCATCGTGCATGCACTGCTGTTTCTGCACATTCAGAACTTCAAACAAAGAGTCTCACGCTGCGTGAAGTGCACTGCCAAACAAAGCAAAAATTAAAACTGCGCGATTTCCAATTTGAGACACTGTATTGCCTTATTAAATTTTCACGTTCGACGCCGACCTGACGCACGGACTGTTGTTTCTGCAATTTCACAACCTCTGCTTCTGCCAATTCAAAATCTCCAAACAGAGGCTCACACTGTGTGAAGTGCACTGTCAAACGAAAAAATATTAAAACTGTGCTATGTGCAATTCAAGGCAGTGCACTGTCATTTTAAATCTCCACATTTCACGCTGCAAATTTAAAAGACAAAAACAATATTAAAGCTGCGTTATGTTTTAATTTAGGACACTGCACTGCCATTTTAAATCTCCGCATTTGATGCCCAGTTCCACTGTGGACCGGGGTGCGTAATCTGCTGTTAACCAATGTATGCAATTGGGATTGTGAGAATAGAAGAATGGTAGAGGTTGCCGCTTCGATTGCAATTGCAACAGACCATGCATTTATAGTGGTTGTGAGAGTAGAGGGGTGGTTGACGCTGCTGCGTGGAAATTACACTGAGGAGTAGGCTGAGTTTTAAACGGCTTTAACGCTGCGTGACTTCCACTGTAGAGCGAGAAACAATTTAACGCTGCGTGATTTGTAATTTAAGGCAGTGTGCTGCCTTTTATAATTTCCACATTTCGCGCGGGCATCGTGCATGCACTGCTGTTTCTGCATTCGAAACCTCAAACAAAGAGTCTTACGCTACGTGAAGTGCACTGCCAAACAAAGCAAAAATTAAAACTGCGCGATTTCCAATTTGAGACACTGTATTGCCTTATTAAATTTTCATGCTTGACGCCGACCTGACGCACGGACTGTTGTTTCTGCAATTACAAAACCTCTGCTTCTGCTAATTCCAAATCTCCAAACAGCGGCTCACGCTGCGTGAAGCGCACTGTCAAACGAAAAAATATTAAAACTGCGCTATGTGCAATTCAAGGCAGTGCACTGCCATTTTAAATCTCCACATTTCACGCTGCAAATTCAAAAGACAAAAAAAAATATTAAAGTTGCGTTAGGTTTTAATTTAGGACACTGCACTGCCATTTTAAATCTCCACATTGGACGCCCAGTTCCACTGTGGACAGTGGTGCGTGATCTGCTGTTAACCAATGTATGCAGTTGGGATTGTGAGAATAGAAGAATGGTTTAGGTTGCCGCGTCGATTGCAATTGCAGCAGACCATGCATTTTATTGTGGTTGTGGGAGTAGAGGGATGGTTGACGCTGTTGCGTGGAAATTACACCGCGGAGTAGTCTGCTGTTTTCAACGACTTTAACGCTGAGTGTATTACAATGTAGAGCGAGAAACAATTTAACGCTGCGTGATTTGTAATTTAAGGCAGTGTGTTGCCTTTTCTAATTTCCACATTTCGCGCGGGCATCGTGCATGCACTGCTGTTTCTGCACATTCAGAACTTCAAACAAAGAGTCTCACGCTGCGTGAAGTGCACTGCTAAACAAAGCAAAAATTAAAGCTGCGTGATTTCCAATTTGAGACAGTGCACTGCCTTATTAAATTTTCACGTTTGACGCCGACCTGACGCACGGACTGCTGTTTCTACAATTTCAAAATCTCTGCTTCTGCCAATTCCAAATTTCCAAACAGAGGCTCACGCTGCGTGAAGTGTACTGTCAAACGAAAAAATATTAAAACTGCGCTATGTGCAATTCAAGGCAGTGCACTGCCATTTTAAATCTCCACATTTCACGCTGCAAATTTAAAAGACAAAAACAATATTAAAGCTGCGTTCTGTTTTAATTTAGGACACTGCACTGCCATTTTAAATCTCCGCAATTGACGCCCAGTTCCACTGTGGACCAGGGTGCGTGATGTGCTGTTAACCAATGTATGCAATTGGGATTCTGAGAATAGAAGAATGGTTGAGGCTGCCGCGTCGATTGCAATTGCAGCAGACCATGCATTTTATTGTGGTTGTGAGAGTAGAAGGATGGTTGACGCTGCTGCGTGGAAATTACACCGCGGAGTAGGCTGCTGTTTTCAACGACTTTAATGTTGCGTGAATTACAATGTAGAGCGAGAAACAATTTAACGTTGCCTGATTTGTAATTTAAGGCAGTGTGCTGCCTTTTCTAATTTCCACATTTTGCGCGGGCATCGTGCATGCACTGCTGTTTCTGCACATTCGAAACTTCAAACAAAGATTTTCACGCTGCGTGAAGTGCACCGCAAAACAAAGCAAAAATTAAAGCTGTGTGATTTCCAATTTGAGACAGTGCACTGCCTTATTAAATTTTCACGTTTCACGTCGACCTGACGCAGGGACTGCTGTTTCTGCAATTTCAAAACCTCTACTTCTGCCAATTCCAAATCTCCAAACAGAGGCTCACACTGCGTGAAGTGCACTGTCAAACGTAAAAATATTAAAATTGCCCTATGTGCAATTCAACGCAGTGCACTTCCATTTTAAATCTCCACATTTCACGCTGCAAATTTAAAAGATGAAAATAATATTAAAGCTGCGTTATGTTTTAACTTAGGACACTGCACTCCCATTTTAGATCTCCGCATTTGACGCCCAGTTCCACTGTGGACTGGGGTGCGTAATCTGCTGTTAACCAATGTATGCAATTGGGATTGTGAGAATAGAAGAATGGTAGAGGTTGTCGCGTCGATTGCAATTGCAACAGACCATGCATTTTATAGTGGTTATGAGAGTAGAGGGGTGGTTGACGCTGCTGCGTGGAAATTACACTGAGGAGTAGGCTGAGTTTTAAACGGCTTTAACGCTGCGTGACTTCCACTGTAGAGCGAGAAACAATTTAACGTTGCGTGATTTGTAATTTAAGGCAGTGTGCTGCCTTTTCTAATTTCCACATTTCGCGCGGGCATCGTGCATGCACTGCTGTTTCTGCACATTCGAAACCTCAAACAAAGACTCTCACGCTGCGTGAAGTGCACTGCCAAACAAAGCAAAAATTAAAACTGCCCGATTTCCAATTTGAGACACTGTATTGCCTTATTAAATTTTCACGTTTGACGCCGACCTGACGCACGGACTGTTGTTTCTGCAATTTCAAAACCTCTGCTTCTGCTAATTCCAAATCTCCAAACAGAGGCTCACGCTGCGTGAAGTGCACTGTCAAACAAAAAAATATTAAAACTGCGTTATGTGTAATTCAAGGCAGTGCACTGCCATTTTAAATCTCCACATTTCACGCTGCAAATTTAAAAGACAAAAAAAATTTTAAAGGTGCGTTATGTTTTAATTTAGGACACTGCACTGCCATTTTAAATCTCCACATTTGACGTCCAGTTCCACTGTGGACCAGGGTGCGTGATCTGCTGTGAACCAATGTATGCAATTGGGATTGTGCGAATAGAAGAATGGTTTAGGTTGCCGCGTCGATTGCAATTGCAGCAGACCATGCATTTTATTGTGGTTGTGAGAGTAGAGGGATGGTTGACGCTGCTGTGTGGAAATTACACCGCGGAGTAGTCTGCTGTTTTCAACGACTTTAACGCTTAGTGTATTACAATGTAGAGCGAGAAACAATTTAACGCTGCGTGATTTGTAATTTAAGGCAGTGTGCTGCCTTTTCTAATTTCCACATTTCGCGCGAGCATCGTGCTTGCACTGCTGTTTCTGCACATTCGAAACCTCAAACAAAGAGTCTCATGCTGCGTGAAGTGCACTGCCAAACAAAGCAAAAAATAAAGCTGCGTGATTTCCAATTTGAGACAGTGCACTGCCTTATTAAATTTTCGCATTTGACGCCGACCTGATGCACAGACTGTTGTTTCTGCAATTTCAAAACCTCTGCTTCTGCCAATTCCAAATCTCCAAACAGAGTCTCACGCTGCGTGAAATGTACTGTCAAACGAAAAAATACTAAACTGCGTTATGTGCAATTCAAGGCAGTGCACTGCCATTTTAAATCTCCACATTTCACGCTGTAAATTTAAAAGACAAAAACAATATTAAAGATGCGTTATGTTTTAATTTAGGACACTGCACTGCCATTTTAAATCTCCGCATTTGACGCCCAGTTCCACTGTGGACCAGGGTGCGTGATGTGCTGTTAACCAATGTATGCAATTGGGATTCTGAGAATAGAAGAATGGTTGAGGCGGCTGCGTCGATTGCAATTGCAGCAGACCATGCATTTTATTGTGGTTGTGAGAGTAGAAGGATGGCTGACGCTGCTGCGTGGAAAATACACCGCGGAGTAGGCTGCTGTTTTCAATGACTTTAACGCTGAGTGAATTAGAATGTAGAGCGAGAAACAATTTAACGCTGCGTGATTTGTAATTTAAGGCAGTGTGCTGCCTTTTCTAATTTCCACATTTCGCGAGGGCATCGTGCATGCACTGCTGTTTCTGCACATTCGAAACCTCAAACAAAGAGTCTCACGCTGCGTGAAGTGCACTGCCAAACAAAGCAAAAATTAAAACTGCGCGATTTCAAATTTGAGACACTGTATTGCCTTATTAAATTTTCACGTTCGACGCCGACCTGACGCACGGACTGTTGTTTCTGCAATTTCACAACCTCTGCTTCTGCTAATTCCAAATCTCCAAACAGAGGCTCACGCTGCGTGAAGCGCACTGTCAAACGAAAAAATATTAAAACTGCGCTATGTGCAATTCAAGGCAGTGCACTGCCATTTTAAATCTCCACATTTCACGCTGCAAATTCAAAAGACAAAAAAAAATATTAAAGTTGCGTTAGGTTTTAATTTAGGACACTGCACTGCCATTTTAAATCTCCACATTGGACGCCCAGTTCCACTGTGGACGGTGGTGCGTGATGTGCTGTTAACCAATGTATGCAGTTGGGATTGTGAGAATAGAAGAATGGTTTAGGTTGCCGCGTCGATTGCAATTGCAGCAGACCATGCATTTTATTGTGGTTGTGGGAGTAGAGGGATGGTTGACGCTGCTGCGTGGAAATTACACCGCGGAGTAGTCTGCTGTTTTCAACGACTTTAACGCTGAGTGTATTACAATGTAGAGCGAGAAACAATTTAACGCTGCGTGATTTGTAATTTAAGGCAGTGTGTTGCCTTTTCTAATTTCCACATTTCGCGCGGGCATCGTGCATGCACTGCTGTTTCTGCACATTCAGAACTTCAAACAAAGAGTCTCACGCTGCGTGAAGTGCACTGCTAAACAAAGCAAAAATTAAAGCTGCGTGATTTCCAATTTGAGACAGTGCACTGC
The DNA here is from genome assembly GCA_027405865.1 of Salix purpurea. Classification (NCBI taxonomy): domain Eukaryota; kingdom Viridiplantae; phylum Streptophyta; class Magnoliopsida; order Malpighiales; family Salicaceae; genus Salix; species Salix purpurea. The sequence goes on from CM050333.1 coordinate 14,071,601, forward strand.
CTTATTAAATTTTCACGTTTGACGCCGACCTGACGCACGGACTGCTGTTTCTACAATTTCAAAATCTCTGCTTCTGCCAATTCCAAATTTCCAAACAGAGGCTCACGCTGCGTGAAGTGTACTGTCAAACGAAAAAATATTAAAACTGCGCTATGTGCAATTCAAGGCAGTGCACTGCCATTTTAAATCTCCACATTTCGCGCTGCAAATTTAAAAGACAAAAACAATATTAAAGCTGCGTTCTGTTTTAATTTAGGACACTGCACTGCCATTTTAAATCTCCGCAATTGACGCCCAGTTCCACTGTGGACCAGGGTGCGTGATGTGCTGTTAACCAATGTATGCAATTGGGATTCTGAGAATAGAAGAATGGTTGAGGCTGCCGCGTCGATTGCAATTGCAGCAGACCATGCATTTTATTGTGGTTGTGAGAGTAGAAGGATGGTTGACGCTGCTGCGTGGAAATTACACCGCGGAGTAGGCTGCTGTTTTCAACGACTTTAATGTTGCGTGAATTACAATGTAGAGCGAGAAACAATTTAACGTTGCCTGATTTGTAATTTAAGGCAGTGTGCTGCCTTTTCTAATTTCCACATTTTGCGCGGGCATCGTGCATGCACTGCTGTTTCTGCACATTCGAAACTTCAAACAAAGATTTTCACGCTGCGTGAAGTGCACCGCAAAACAAAGCAAAAATTAAAGCTGTGTGATTTCCAATTTGAGACAGTGCACTGCCTTATTAAATTTTCACGTTTCACGTCGACCTGACGCACGGACTGCTGTTTCTGCAATTTCAAAACCTCTACTTCTGCCAATTCCAAATCTCCAAACAGAGGCTCACACTGCGTGAAGTGCACTGTCAAACGTAAAAATATTAAAATTGCCCTATGTGCAATTCAACGCAGTGCACTTCCATTTTAAATCTCCACATTTCACGCTGCAAATTTAAAAGATGAAAATAATATTAAAGCTGCGTTATGTTTTAACTTAGGACACTGCACTCCCATTTTAGATCTCCGCATTTGACGCCCAGTTCCACTGTGGACTGGGGTGCGTAATCTGCTGTTAACCAATGTATGCAATTGGGATTGTGAGAATAGAAGAATGGTAGAGGTTGTCGCGTCGATTGCAATTGCAACAGACCATGCATTTTATAGTGGTTATGAGAGTAGAGGGGTGGTTGACGCTGCTGCGTGGAAATTACACTGAGGAGTAGGCTGAGTTTTAAACGGCTTTAACGCTGCGTGACTTCCACTGTAGAGCGAGAAACAATTTAACGTTGCGTGATTTGTAATTTAAGGCAGTGTGCTGCCTTTTCTAATTTCCACATTTCGCGCGGGCATCGTGCATGCACTGCTGTTTCTGCACATTCGAAACCTCAAACAAAGACTCTCACGCTGCGTGAAGTGCACTGCCAAACAAAGCAAAAATTAAAACTGCGCGATTTCCAATTTGAGACACTGTATTGCCTTATTAAATTTTCACGTTTGACGCCGACCTGACGCACGGACTGTTGTTTCTGCAATTTCAAAACCTCTGCTTCTGCTAATTCCAAATCTCCAAACAGAGGCTCACGCTGCGTGAAGTGCACTGTCAAACAAAAAAATATTAAAACTGCGTTATGTGTAATTCAAGGCAGTGCACTGCCATTTTAAATCTCCACATTTCACGCTGCAAATTTAAAAGACAAAAAAAATTTTAAAGGTGCGTTATGTTTTAATTTAGGACACTGCACTGCCATTTTAAATCTCCGCATTTGACGTCCAGTTCCACTGTGGACCAGGGTGCGTGATCTGCTGTGAACCAATGTATGCAATTGGGATTGTGCGAATAGAAGAATGGTTTAGGTTGCCGCGTCGATTGCAATTGCAGCAGACCATGCATTTTATTGTGGTTGTGAGAGTAGAGGGATGGTTGACGCTGCTGCGTGGAAATTACACCGCGGAGTAGTCTGCTGTTTTCAACGACTTTAACGCTTAGTGTATTACAATGTAGAGCGAGAAACAATTTAACGCTGCGTGATTTGTAATTTAAGGCAGTGTGTTGCCTTTTCTAATTTCCACATTTCGCGCGGGCATCGTGCATGCACTGCTGTTTCTGCACATTCAGAACTTCAAACAAAGAGTCTGATGCTGCGTGAAGTGCACTGCCAAACAAAGCAAAAATTAAAGTTGCGTGATTTCCAATTTGAGACAGTGCACTGCCTTATTAATTTTCACGTTTGACGCCGACCTGACGCACGGACTGCTGTTTCTGCAATTTCAAAACCTCTGCTTCTGCCAATTCCAAATCTCCAAACAGAGGGTCACGCTGCGTGAATTGCACTGTCAAAAAAAAAATCAAAACTGCGCTTTGTGCAATTTAAGGCAGTGCAGTGCCATTTTAAATTTCACGCTGCAAATTAAAAACCAAAAATATTAAAGCTGCGTTAATTTAGGACACTGCACTGCCATTTTCAATTCTGCATTGGACGCGCAGTTTCACTGTGGACCATTGTGCGTGATCTGCTGTTAACCAATGTATGCAGTTGGGATTGTGAGAATAGAAGAATGGTTGAGGTTGCCGCGTCGATTGTAATTGCAGCAGACCATGCATTTTATTGTGGTTGTGAGAGTAGAGGGATGGTTGACGCTGCTGTGTGGAAATTACAACACGGAGTAGGCTGTTGTTTTCAACGACTTTAACGCTGAGTGAATTACACTGTAGAGCGAGAAACAATTTAACGTTGCTTGATTTGTAATTTAAGGCAGTGTGCTGCCTTTTCTAATTTCCACATTTCGCGCGAGCATAGTGCTTGCACTGCTGTTTCTGCACATTCGAAACCTCAAACAAAGAGTCTCATGCTGCGTGAAGTGCACTGCCAAACAAAGCAAAAAATAAAGCTGCGTGATTTCCAATTTGAGACAGTGCACTGCCTTATTAAATTTTCGCATTTGACGCCGACCTGATGCACGGACTGTTGTTTCTGCAATTTCAAAACCTCTGCTTCTGCCAATTCCAAATCTCCAAACAGAGGCTCACGCTGCGTGAAATGTACTGTCAAACGAAAAAATACTAAACTGCGTTATGTGCAATTCAAGGCAGTGCACTGCCATTTTAAATCTCCACATTTCACGCTGCAAATTTAAAAGACAAAAACAATATTAAACATGCGTTATGTTTTAATTTAGGACACTGCACTGCCATTTTAAATCTCCGCATTTGACGCCCAGTTCCACTGTGGACCAGGGTGCGTGATGTGCTGTTAACCAATGTATGCAATTGGGATTCTGAGAATAGAAGAATGGTTGAGGCGGCTGCGTCGATTGCAATTGCAGCAGACCATGCATTTTATTGTGGTTGTGAGAGTAGAAGGATGGCTGACGCTGCTGCGTGGAAAATACACCACGGAGTAGGCTGCTGTTTTCAATGACTTTAACGCTGAGTGAATTAGAATGTAGAGCGAGAAACAATTTAATGCTGCGTGATTTGTAATTTAAGGCAGTGTGCTGCCTTTTCTAATTTCCACATTTCGCGAGGGCATCGTGCATGCACTGCTGTTTCTGCACATTCGAAACCTCAAACAAAGAGTCTCACGCTGCGTGAAGTGCACTGCCAAACAAAGCAAAAATTAAAACTGCGCGATTTCCAATTTGAGACACTGTATTGCCTTATTAAATTTTCACGTTCGACGCCGACCTGACGCACGGACTGTTGTTCTGCAATTTCACAACCTCTGCTTCTGCTAATTCCAAATCTCCAAACAGAGGCTCACGCTGCGTGAAGCGCACTGTCAAACGAAAAAATATTAAAACTGCGCTATGTGCAATTCAAGGCAGTGCACTGCCATTTTAAATCTCCACATTTCACGCTGCAAATTCAAAAGACAAAAAAAAATATTAAAGTTGCGTTAGGTTTTAATTTAGGACACTGCACTGCCATTTTAAATCTCCACATTGGACGCCCAGTTCCACTGTGGACCGTGGTGCGTGATGTGCTGTTAACCAATGTATGCAGTTGGGATTGTGAGAATAGAAGAATGGTTTAGGTTGCCGCGTCGATTGCAATTGCAGCAGACCATGCATTTTATTGTGGTTGTGGGAGTAGAGGGATGGTTGACGCTGCTGCGTGGAAATTACACCGCGGAGTAGTCTGCTGTTTTCAACGACTTTAACGCTGAGTGTATTACAATGTAGAGCGAGAAACAATTTAACGCTGCGTGATTTGTAATTTAAGGCAGTGTGTTGCCTTTTCTAATTTCCACATTTCGCGCGGGCATCGTGCATGCACTGCTGTTTCTGCACATTCAGAACTTCAAACAAAGAGTCTCACGCTGCGTGAAGTGCACTGCTAAACAAAGCAAAAATTAAAGCTGCGTGATTTCCAATTTGAGACAGTGCACTGCCTTATTAAATTTTCACGTTTGACGCCGACCTGACGCACGGACTGCTGTTTCTACAATTTCAAAATCTCTGCTTCTGCCAATTCCAAATTTCCAAACAGAGGCTCACGCTGCGTGAAGTGTACTGTCAAACGAAAAAATATTAAAACTGCGCTATGTGCAATTCAAGGCAGTGCACTGCCATTTTAAATCTCCACATTTCACGCTGCAAATTTAAAAGACAAAAACAATATTAAAGCTGCGTTCTGTTTTAATTTAGGACACTGCACTGCCATTTTAAATCTCCGCAATTGACGCCCAGTTCCACTGTGGACCAGGGTGCGTGATGTGCTGTTAACCAATGTATGCAATTGGGATTCTGAGAATAGAAGAATGGTTGAGGCTGCCGCGTCGATTGCAATTGCAGCAGACCATGCATTTTATTGTGGTTGTGAGAGTAGAAGGATGGTTGACGCTGCTGCGTGGAAATTACACCGCGGAGTAGGCTGCTGTTTTCAACGACTTTAATGTTGCGTGAATTACAATGTAGAGCGAGAAACAATTTAACGTTGCCTGATTTGTAATTTAAGGCAGTGTGCTGCCTTTTCTAATTTCCACATTTTGCGCGGGCATCGTGCATGCACTGCTGTTTCTGCACATTCGAAACTTCAAACAAAGATTTTCACGCTGCGTGAAGTGCACCGCAAAACAAAGCAAAAATTAAAGCTGTGTGATTTCCAATTTGAGACAGTGCACTGCCTTATTAAATTTTCACGTTTCACGTCGACCTGACGCACGGACTGCTGTTTCTGCAATTTCAAAACCTCTACTTCTGCCAATTCCAAATCTCCAAACAGAGGCTCACACTGCGTGAAGTGCACTGTCAAACGTAAAAATATTAAAATTGCCCTATGTGCAATTCAACGCAGTGCACTTCCATTTTAAATCTCCACATTTCACGCTGCAAATTTAAAAGATGAAAATAATATTAAAGCTGCGTTATGTTTTAACTTAGGACACTGCACTCCCATTTTAGATCTCCGCATTTGACGCCCAGTTCCACTGTGGACTGGGGTGCGTAATCTGCTGTTAACCAATGTATGCAATTGGGATTGTGAGAATAGAAGAATGGTAGAGGTTGTCGCGTCGATTGCAATTGCAACAGACCATGCATTTTATAGTGGTTATGAGAGTAGAGGGGTGGTTGACGCTGCTGCGTGGAAATTACACTGAGGAGTAGGCTGAGTTTTAAACGGCTTTAACGCTGCGTGACTTCCACTGTAGAGCGAGAAACAATTTAACGGTGCGTGATTTGTAATTTAAGGCAGTGTGTTGCCTTTTCTAATTTCCACATTTCGCGCGGGCATCGTGCATGCACTGCTGTTTCTGCACATTCAGAACTTCAAACAAAGAGTCTCACGCTGCGTGAATTGCACTGCCAAACAAAGCAAAAATTAAAGCTGCATGATTTCCAATTTGAGACAGTGCACTGCCTTATTAAATTTTCACGTTTGACGCCGACCTGACGCACGGACTGCTGTTTCTACAATTTCAAAATCTCTGCTTCTGCCAGTTCCAAATTTCCAAACAGAGGCTCATGCTGCGTGAAGTGTACTGTCAAACGAAAAAATATTAAAACTGCGCTATGTGCCATTCAAGGCAGTGCACTGCCATTTTAAATCTCCACATTTCATGCTGCAAATTCAAAAGACAAAAAAAAATATTAAAGTTGCGTTATGTTTTAATTTAGGACACTGCACTACCATTTTAAATCTCCGCATTGGACGCCCAGTTCCACTGTGGACCGTGGTGCGTGATGTGCTGTTAACCAATGTATGCAGTTGGGATTGTGAGAATAGAAGAATGGTTTAGGTTGCCGCGTCGATTGCAATTGCAGCAGACCATGCATTTTATTGTGGTTGTGAGAGTAGAGGGATGGATGACACTGCTGCGTGGAAATTACACCGCGGAGTAGTTTGTTGTTTTCAACGACTTTAACGCTGAGTGTATTACAATGTAGAGCGAGAAACAATTTAACGCTGCGTGATTTGTAATTTAAGGCAGTGTGTTGCCTTTACTAATTTCCACATTTCGCGCGGGCATCGTGCATGCACTGCTGTTTCTGCACATTCAGAACTTCAAACAAAGAGCCTCACGCTGCGTGAAGTGCACTGCCAAACAAAGCAAAAATTAAAGCTGCGTGATTTCCAATTTGAGACAGTGCACTGCCTTATTAAATTTTCACGTTTGACGCCGACCAGACGCACGGACTGCTGTTTCTACAATTTCAAAATCTATGCTTCTGCCAATTCCAAATTTCCAAACAGAGGCTCACGCTGCGTGAAGCGCACTGTCAAACGAAAAATTATTAAAACTGCGCTATGTGCAATTCAAGGCAGTGCACTGCCATTTTAAATCTCCACATTTCACGCTGCAAATTTAAAAGACAAAAACAATATTAAAGCTGCGTTCTGTTTTAATTTAGGACACTGCACTGCCATTTTAAATCTCTGCAATTGACGCCCAGTTCAACTGTGGACCAGGGTGCGTGATGTGCTGTTAACCAATGTATGCAATTGGGATTCTGAGAATAGAAGAATGGTTGAGGCTGCCGCGTCGATTGCAATTGCAGCAGACCATGCATTTTATTGTGGTTGTGAGAGTAGAAGGATGGTTGACGCTGCTGCGTGGAAATTACACCGCGGAGTAGGCTGCTGTTTTCAACGACTTTAATGTTGCGTGAATTACAATGTAGAGCGAGAAACAATTTAACGTTGCCTGATTTGTAATTTAAGGCAGTGTGCTGCCTTTTCTAATTTCCACATTTCGCGCGGGCATCGTGCATGCACTGCTGTTTCTGCACATTCAGAACTTCAAACAAAGAGTCTCACGCTGCGTGAAGTGCACTGCCAAACAAAGCAAAAATTAAAGCTGCATGATTTCCAATTTGAGATAGTGCACTGCCTTATTAAATTTTCACGTTTGACGCCGACCTGACGCACGGACTGCTGTTTCTACAATTTCAAAATCTCTGCTTCTGCCAATTCCAAATTTCCAAACAGAGGCTCACGCTGCGTGAAGTGTACTGTCAAACGAAAAAATATTAAAACTGCGCTATGTGCAATTCAAGGCAGTGCACTGCCATTTTAAATCTCCACATTTCACGCTGCAAATTTAAAAGACAAAAAAATATTAAAGCTGCGTTCTGTTTTAATTTAGGACACTGCACTGCCATTTTAAATCTCCGCAATTGACGCCCAGTTCAACTGTGGACCAGGGTGCGTGATGTGCTGTTAACCAATGTATGCAATTGGGATTGTGAGAATAGAAGAATGGTTGAGGCTGCCGCGTCAATGGCAATTGCAGCAGACCATGCATTTTATTGTGGTTGTGAGAGTAGAAGGATGGTTGACGTTGCTGCGTGGAAATTACACCGCGGAGTAGGCTGCTGTTTTCAACGACTTTAATGTTGCGTGAATTACAATGTAGAGCGAGAAACAATTTAACGTTGCCTGATTTGTAATTTAAGGCAGTGTGCTGCCTTTTCTAATTTCCACATTTTGCGCGGGCATCGTGCATGCACTGCTGTTTCTGCACATCCGAAACTTCAAACAAAGATTTTCACGCTGCGTGAAGTGCACCGCAAAACAAAGCAAAAATTAAAGCTGTGTGATTTCCAATTTGAGACAGTGCACTGCCTTATTAAATTTTCACGTTTGACGTCGACCTGACGCACGGACTGCTGTTTCTGCAATTTCAAAACCTCTACTTCTGCCAATTCCAAATCTCCAAACAGAGGCTCACACTGCGTGAAGTGCACTGTCAAACGAAAAAATATTAAAATTGCCCTATGTGCAATTCAAGGCAGTGCACTTCCATTTTAAATCTCCACATTTCACGCTGCAAATTTAAAAGACGAAAATAATATTAAAGTTGCTTTATGTTTTAACTTAGGACACTGCACTCCCATTTTAGATCTCCGCATTTGACGCCCAGTTCCACTGTGGACCGGGGTGCGTAATCTGCTGTTAACCAATGTATGCAATTGGGATTGTGAGAATAGAAGAATGGTAGAGGCTGCAGCGTCGATTGCAATTGCAACAGACCATGCATTTTATAGTGGTTGTGAGAGTAGAGGGGTGGTTGACGCTGCTGCGTGGAAATTACATTGAGGAGTAGGCTGAGTTTTAAACGGCTTTAACGCTGCGTGACTTCCACTGTAGAGCGAGAAACAATTTAACGCTGCGTGACTTCCACTGTAGAGTGACTTCCACTGCAGTGTGCTTCCTTTTCTAATTTCCACATTTCACGCGGGCATCGTGCATGCACTGCTGTTTCTGCACATTCGAAACCTCAAACAAAGAGTCTCACGCTGCGTGAAGTGCACTGGCAAACAAAGCAAAAATTAAAACTGCGCGATTTCCAATTTGAGACACTGTATTGCCTTATTAAATTTTCACGTTTGACGCCGACCTGACGCACGGACTGTTGTATCTGCAATTTCAAAACCTCTGCTTCTGCTAATTCCAAATCTCCAAACAGAGGCTCACGCTGCGTGAAGTGCACTGTCAAACGAAAAAATATTAAAACTGCGCTATGTGCAATTCAAGGCAGTGCACGGCCATTTTAAATCTCCACATTTCACGCTGCAAATTTAAAAGACAAAAAAAATATTAAAGCTGCGTTATGTTTTAATTTAGGACACTGCACTGCCATTTTAAATCTCCGCATTTGACGTCCAGTTCCACTGTGGACAAGGGTGCATGATCTGCTGTTAACCAATGTATGCAATTGGGATTGTGAGAATAGAAGAATGGTTTAGGTTGCCGCGTCGATAGCAATTGCAGCAGACCATGCATTTTATTGTGGTTGTGAGAGTAGAGGGATGGTTGACGCTGCTGCGTGGAAATTACACCGCGGAGTAGTCTGTTGTTTTCAACGACTTTAACGCTAAGTGTATTACAATGTAGAGCGAGAAACAATTTAATGCTGCGTGATTTGTAATTTAAGGCAATGTGTTGCCTTTTCTAATTTCCACATTTCGCTCGGGCATCGTGCATGCACTGCTGTTTCTACACATTCGAAACCTCAAACAAAGAGTCTCACGCTGCTCAAGTGCACTGCCAAACAAAGCAAAAATTAAAACTGCGCGATTTCCAATTTGAGACACTGTATTGCCTTATTAAATTTTCGCGTTTGACGCCGACCTGACGCACGGACTGTTGTTTCTGCAATTTCAAAACCTCTACTTCTGCCAATTCCAAATCTCCAAACAGAGGCTCACACTGCGTGAAGCGCACTGTCAAACGATAAAATATTAAAATTGCGCTATGTGCAATTCAAGGCATTGCTCTGCCATTTTAAATCTCCACATTTCATGCTGCAAATTCAAAAGACAAAAAAAAAAAATATTAAAGCTGCGTTTTGTTTTAATTTAGGACACTGCACTGCCATTTTAAATCTCCGCATTGGACGCCCAGTTCCACTGTGGACCGTGGTGCGTGATCTGCTGTTAACCAATGTATGCAGTTGGGATTGTGAGAATAGAAGAATGGTTTAGGTTGTCGCGTCGATTGCAATTGCAGCAGACCATGCATTTTATTGTGGTTGTGAGAGTAGAGGGATGGTTGACGCTGCGCGATTTCCAATTTGACGATGCGTGAATTACACCGTAGACCGACAACAATTTAACGCTGCGCGATTTCCAATTTGAGACAGTGCACTGCCTTATTTAATTTCCAAATTTCGCGCGGGCATCGTGCATGCACTGCTGTTTCTGCACATTCGGAACCTCAAACAAAGAGTCGCACAATGCGTGAAGTGCACGCCCAAACAAAGCAAAAATTAAAGCTGCGCAATTTCCAATTTGAGACAGAGCACTGCCTTATTAAATTTTCGCATTTGACGCCGACCTGACGCACGGACTGCTGTTTCTGCAATTTCAAAACCTCTACTTCTGCCAATTCCAAATCTATAAACAGAGGCTCACGCTGCGTGAAGTGCACTGTCAAACGAAAAAATATTAAAACTGCGCTATGTGCAATTTAAGGCAGTGCACTACCATTTTAAATCTAAACATTTCACGCTGCAAATTCAAAAGACGAAAAAAATATTAAAGTTGTGTTATGTTTTAATTTAGGACACTGCACTGTCATTTTAAAGCTCCGCATTTGACGCCCAGTTCCACTGTGGACCGGGGTGCGTGATCTGCTGTTAATCAATGTATGCAATAGGGAATGTGAGAATAGAAGAATGGTTGAGACTGTCGTGTCGATTGCAATTGCAGCAGACCATGCATTTAATTGGTGTTGTGAGAGTAGAGGGATGGTTGACGCTGCTGTGTGGAAATTACACCGCGGAGTAGGCTGCTGTTTTCAACGACTTTAACGATGCGTGAATTACACAGTAGACCGACAAACAATTTAACGCTGCGTGATTTGTAATTTCAGGCAGTGCGCTGCCTTTTCTAATTTCCACATTTCGCGCATGCATCGTGCATGCACTGCTGTTTCTGCACATTCGGAACCTCAAACAAAGAGTCGCACGCTGCGTGAAGTGCACTGCCAAACAAAGCAAAAATTAAAGCTGCGCGATTTCCAATTTAAGACAGTGCACTGCCTTATTAAATTTTGGAGTTTGACACCGACCTGACGCACAGACTGTAGTTTCTGCAATTTCAAAACCTCCAATTCTGCCAATTCCAAATCCCCAAATATAGGCTCACGCTGCGTGAAGTGCACTGTCAAACGAAAAAATATTAAAATTGCGCTATGTGCAATTTAAGGGAGTGCACTGCCATTTTAAATCTGCACATTTCACGCTGCAAATTCAAAAGATGAAAAAAATATTAAAGCTGCGTTATGTTTTAATTTAGGACACTGCACTACCATTTAAACCTCCGCATTTGACGCCCAGTTCCACTGTGGACCAGGATGCGTGATCTGCTGTTAACCAATGTATGCAATTGGGATTGTGAGAATAGAAGAATGGTTGGGGCTGCCGCGTCGATTGCAATTGCAGCAGACCATGCATTTTATTGTTGTTGTGAGAGTAGAGGGATGGTTGACGCTGCTGTGTGGAAATTACACCGCGGAGTAGGCTGCTGTTTTCAACGACTTTAACGCTGAGTGAATTACAGTGTAGAGCGAGAAACAATTTAACGCTGCGTGATTTGTAATTTAAGGCAGTGCGTTGCCTTTTCTAATTTCCACATTTCGCGCGGGCATCGTGCATGCACTGCTGTTTCTGCACATTCGTAACCTCAAACAAAGAGTCGCATGCTGCGTGAAGTGCAATGCCAAACAAAGCAAAAATTAAAGCTGCGCGATTTCCAATTTAAGACAGTGCACTGCCTTATTAAATTTTGGAGTTTGACACCGACCTGACGCACAGACTGCTGTTTCTGCAATTTCAAAACCTCCAATTCTGCCAATTCCAAATCTCCAAACAGAGGCTCACGCTGCGTGAAGTGCACTGTCAAACGAAAAAATATTAAAACTGCGCTATGTGCAATTTAAGGGAGTGCACTGCCATTTTAAATCTGCACATTTCACGCTGCAAATTCAAAAGATGAAAAAAATATTAAAGTTGCGTTATGTTTTAATTTAGGACACTGCACTACCATTTAAACCTCCGCATTTGACGCCCAGTTCCACTGTGGACCAGGATGCGTGATCTGCTGTTAACCAATGTATGCAATTGGGATTGTGAAAATAGAAGAATGGTTGGGGCTGCCGCGTCGATTGCAATTGCAGCAGACCATGCATTTTATTGTTGTTGTGAGAGTAGAGGAATGGTTGACGCTGCTGTGTGGAAATTACACCGCGGAGTAGGCTGCTGTTTTCAACGACTTTAACGCTGAGTGAATTACAGTGTAGAGCGAGAAACAATTTAACGCTGCGTGATTTGTAATTTAAGGCAGTGCGTTGCCTTTTCTAATTTCCACATTTCGCGCGGGCATCGTGCATGCAATGCTGTTTCTGCACATTCGAAACCTCAAACAAAGAGTCTCACGCTGCGTGAAGTGCACTGCCAAACAAAGCAAAAATTAAAACTGCGCGATTTCCAATTTGAGACACTGTATTGCCTTATTAAATTTTCGCGTTTGACGCCGACCTGACGCATGGACTGTTGTTTCTGCAACATCAAAACCTTTGCTTCTGCTAATTCCAAATCTCCAAACAGAGGCTCACGCTGCGTGAAGTGCACTGTCAAATGAAAAAATATTAAAACTGCGCTATGTGCAATTCAAGGCAGCGCAATGCCATTTTAAATCTCCACATTTCACGCTGCAAATTTAAAAGACAAAAAAAATATTAAAGATGCGTTATGTTTTAATTTAGGACACTGCACTGCCATTTTAAATCTCCGCATTTGACGTCCAGTTCCACTGTGGACCAGGATGCGTGATCTGCTGTTAACCAATGTATGCAATTGGGATTGTGAAAATAGAAGAATGGTTGGGGCTGCCGCGTCGATTGCAATTGCAGCAGACCATGCATTTTATTATTGTTGTGAGAGTAGAGGAATGGTTGACGCTGCTGTGTGGAAATTACACCGCGGAGTAGGCTGCTGTTTTCAACGACTTTAACGCTGAGTGAATTACAGTGTAGAGCGAGAAACAATTTAACGCTGCGTGATTTGTAATTTAAGGCAGTGCGTTGCCTTTTCTAATTTCCACATTTCGCGCGGGCATCGTGCATGCAATGCTGTTTCTGCACATTCGAAACCTCAAACAAAGAGTCTCACGCTGCGTGAAGTGCACTGCCAAACAAAGCAAAAATTAAAACTGCGCGATTTCCAATTTGAGACACTGTATTGCCTTATTAAATTTTCGCTTTTGACGCCGACCTGACGCACGGACTGTTGTTTCTGCAATTTCAAAACCTCCACTTTTGCCAATTCCAAATCTCCAAACAGAGGCTCACTCTGCGTGCAGTGCACTGTCAAACGAAAAAAATATTAAAACTGCGCTATGTGCAATTTAAGGCAGTGCACTGCCATTTTAAATCTCCACATTTCACGCTGCAAATTCAAAAGGCGAAAAAAATATTAAAGCTGCGTTATGTTTTAATTTAGGACACTGCACTACCATTTTAAACCTCCGCATTTCACGCCCAGTTCCACTGTGGACCGGGGTGCGTGATCTGCTGTTAATCTATAAATGCAATTGGGATTGTGAGAATAGAAGAATGGTTGGGGCTGCCGCGTCGATTGCAATTGCAGCATACCATGCATTTAATTGTTGTTGTGAGAGTAGAGGGATGGTTGACGCTGCTGCGTGGAAATTACACCGCGGAGTAGGCTGCTGTTTTCAACGACTTTAACGCTGCGTGAATTACACCGTAGAGCGAGAAACAATTTAACGCTGCGCGATTTGTAATTTCAGGAAGTGCGCTGCCTTTTCTAATTTCCACATTTCACGCGGGCATCGTGCATGCACTGCTGTTTCTACACATCCCGAACCTCAAACAAAGAGTCGCATGCTGCGTGAAGTGCACTCCTAAACAAAGCAAAAATTAAAGTTGCGCGATTTCCAATTTGAGATAGAGCACTGCCTTATTAAATTTTCGCGTTTGACGCCGACCTGACGCACGGACTGCTGTTTCTGCAATTTCAAAACCTCTGCTTCTGCCAATTCCTAATCTCTAAACAGAGGCTCACGCTGCGTGAAGTGCACTGGCAAACAAAAAAATATTAAAACTGCGCTATGTGCAATTTAAGGCAGTGCACTGCCATTTTAAATCTGCACATTTCACGCTGCATATTCAAAAGACGAAAAAACTATTACAGCTGCGTTATGTTTTAATTTAGGACACTGCACTGCCATTTTAAACCTCCGCATTTGACGCCCAGTTCCACTATTGACCGTGATGCGTGATCTGTTGTTAACCAATGTATGCAATTGGGATTATGAGAATAGAGGAATGGTTGGGGCTGCCGCGTCGATTGCAATTGCAGCAGACCATGCATTTTATTGTTGTTGTGAGAGTAGAGGGATGTTTGACGCTGCTGCATGGAAATTACACCGCGGAGTTGGCTGCTGTTTTCAACGACTTTAACGCTGCGTGAATTACACCGTAGAGCGAGAAACAATATAACGCTGCGTGATTTGTAATTTCAGGCAGTGCGCTGCCTTTTCTAATTTCCACATTTCGCGCGGGCATCGTGCATGCACTGCTGTTTCTGCACATTCGGAACCTCAAACAAAGAGTCGCACGCTGCGTGAAGTGCACTGCCAAACAAAGAAAAAATTAAAGCTGCGCGATTTCCAATTTAAGACAGTGCACTGCCTTATTAAATTTTCGCGTTTGATACTGACCTAACGCACAGACTGCTGCTTCTGCAATTTCAAAACCTCCACTTCTGCCAATTCCAAATCTCCAAATTGATGCTCACGCTGCGTGAAGTGCACTGTCAAACGAAAAATATTAAAACTGCGCTATGTGCAATTTAAGGCAGTGCACTGCCATTTTAAATCTGCACATTTCACGCTGCAAATTCAAAAGACGAAAAAAATATTAAAGCTGCGTTATGTTTTAATTTAGGACACTGCACTGCCATTTTAAATCTCCGCATTTGACGCCCAGTTCCACTGTGGATCGGGATGCGTGATCTGCTGTTAACCAATGTATGCAATTGGGATTATGAGAATAGAGGAATGGTAGGGGCTTCCGCGTCGATTGCAATTGCAGCAGACCATGCATTATATTGTTGTTGTGAGAGTAGAGGGATGTTTGACGCTGCTACGTGGAAATTACACCGCGGAGTAGGCTGCTGTTTTCAACGACTTTAACGCAGCGTGAGTTACAATGTAGAGCGAGAAACAATTAAACGCTGCGCAATTTGTAATTTCAGGCAGTGCGCTGCCTTTTCTAATTTCCACATTTCGCGCGGGCATCGTGCATGCACTGCTGTTTCTGCACATTCGGAACCTCAAACAAAGAGTCGCACGCTGCGTGAAGTGCACTCCCATACAAAGCAAAAATTAAAGCTGCATAATTTCCAAATTGAGACAGAGCACTGCCTTATTAAATTTTTGCGTTTGACGCCAACCTGACGCACGGACTGCTGTTTTTGCAATTTCAAAACCTCTGCTTCTGCCAATTCCAAATCTCTAAACAGAGGCTCACGCTGCGTGAAGTGCACTGTCAAACGAAAAAAATATTAGAACTGCGCTATGTGCTATTTAAGGCAGTGCACTGCCATTTTAAATCTTAACATTTCACGCTGCAAATTCAAAAGACGACAAAAATATTAAAGCTCCGTTATGTTTTAATTTAGGACACTGCACTGCCAGTTTAAACCTCCGCATTTGACGCCCAGTTCCACTGTGGACCGGGGTGCGTGATCTGCTGTTAATCAATGTATGCAATTGGGATTGTGAGAATAGAAGAATGGTTGAGACTGCCGCGTCGATTGCAATTGCAGCAGACCATGCATTTTATTGTTGTTGTGAGAGTAGAGAGATGTTTGACTCTGCTGCGTGGAAATTACACCGCGGAGCAGGCTGCTGTTTTCAACGACTTTAACGCTGCGTGAGTTAAAATGTAGAGCGAGAAACAATTAAACGCTGCGCGATTTGTAATTTCAGGCAGTGCGCTGCCTTTTCTAATTTCCACATTTTGTGCGGGCATCGTGCATGCACTGCTGTTTCTGCACATTCGGAACCTCAAACAAAGAGTCGCACGCTGCGTGAAGTGCACTCCCAAACAAAGCAAAAATTAAAGCTGCGCGATTTCCAATTTGAGACAGAGCACTGCCTTATTAAATTTTCGCGTTTGACGCCGACCTGATGCACGGACTGCTGTTTCTGCAATTTCAAAACCTCCACTTCTGCCAATTCCAAATCTCCAAATTGAGGCTCACGCTGCGTGAAGTACACTGTCAAACGAAAAATATTAAAACTGCGCTTTGTGCAATTTAAGGCACTGCACTGCCATTTTAAATCTGCATATTTCACGCTGCAAATTCAAAAGACGATAAAAATATTACAGCTGCGTTATGTTTTAATTTAGGACACTGCACTGCCATTTTAAACCTCCGCATTTGACGCCCAGTTCCACCGTGGACCGGGATGTGTGATCTGCTGTTAACCAATGTATGCAATTGGGATTGTGAGAATAGAAGAATGGTTGGGGCTGCCACGTCGATCGCAATTGCAGCAAACCATGCATTTTATTGTTGTTGTGAGAGTAGAGGGATGTTTGACGCTGCTGCGTGGAAATTACACCGCGAAGTAGGCTGCTGTTTTCAACGACTTTAACGCTGCGTGAGTTACAATGTAGAGCGAGAAACAATTAAACGCTGCGTGATTTGTAATTTAAGGCAGTGCGCTGCCTTTTCTAATTTCCACATTTTGTGCGGGCATCGTGCATGCACTGCTGTTTCTGCACATTCGGAACCTCAAACAAAGAGTCGCACGCTGCGTGAAGTGCACTCCCAAACAAAGCAAAAATTAAAGCTGCGCGATTTCCAATTTGAGACAGAGCACTGCCTTATTAAATTTTCGCGTTTGACGCCGACATGACGCATGGACTGCTGTTTCTGCAATTTCAAAACCTTTGCTTCTGCCAATTCCAAATCTCGAAACAGAGGCTCACGCTGCGTGAAGTGCACTGTCAAATGAAAAAATATTAAAACTGCGCTATGTGCAATTTAAGGCAGTGCACTGCCATTTTAAATCTGCACATTTCACGCTGCACATTCAAAAGACGAAAAAAATATTAAAGTTGCGTTATGTTTTAATTTAGGACACTGCACAGCCATTTTAAACCTCCGCATTTGACGCCCAGTTCCACTGTGGACCGGGATGCGTGATCTGCTGTTAACCAATGTATGCAATTGGGATTATGAGAATAGAAGAATGGTTGGGGCTGCCGCGTCGATTGCAATTGCAGCAGACCATGCATTTTATTATTGTTGTGTGAGTAGAGGGATGTTTGAAGCTGCTGCGTGGAAATTACACCCTGGAGTTGCCTGCTGTTTTCAACGACTTTAACGCTGTGTGAATTACACCGTAGAGCGAGAAACAATTTAACGCTGCGCGATTTGTAATTTCAGGCAATGCGCTGCCTTTTCTAATTTCCACATTTCACGCGGGCATCGTGCATGCACTGCTGTTTCGGCACATTCAGAACCTCAAACAAAGAGTCGCACGCTGCGTGAAGTGCACTCCCAAACAAAGCAAAAATTAAAGCTGCGCGATTTCCAATTTGAGACAAAGCACTGCCTTATTAAATTTTCGCGTTTGACGCCGACCTGACGCATGGACTGCTGTTTCTGCAATTTCAAAACCTCTACTTCTGCCAATTCCAAATCTCTAAACAGAGGCTCACACTGCGTGAAGTGCACTGTCAAATGAAAAAATATTAAAACTGCGCTATGTGCAATTTAAGGCAGTGCACTGCCATTTTAAATCTGCACATTTCACGCTGCACATTCAAAAGACGAAAAAAATATTATAGCTGCGTTATGTTTTAATTTAGGACACTGCACTGCCATTTTAAACCTCCGCATTTGACGCCCAGTTCCAGTGTGGACCGGGATGCGTGATCTGTTGTTAACCAATGTATGCAATTGGGATTATGAGAATAGAAGAATGGTTGGGGCTGCCGCGTCGATTGCAATTGCAGCAGACCATGCATTTTATTGTTGTTGTGAGAGTAGAGGGATGTTTGAAGCTGCTGCGTGGAAATTACACCGTGGAGTTGGCTGCTGTTTTCAACGACTTTAACGCTGCGTGAATTACACCGTAGAGCGAGAAACAATTTAACGCTGCGCGATTTGTAGTTTCAGGCAATGCGCTGCGTTTTCTAATTTCCACATTTCACGCGGGCATCGTGCATGCACTGCTGTTTCTGCACATTCGGAACCTCAAACAAAGAGTCTCACGCTGCGTGAAGTGCACTGCCAAACAAAGCAAAAATTAAAGCTGCGCGATTTCCAATTTGAGACAGAGCACTACCTTATTAAATTTTCGCGTTTGACGCCGACCTGATGC
Source organism: Salix purpurea (assembly GCA_027405865.1). Taxonomy (NCBI): domain Eukaryota; kingdom Viridiplantae; phylum Streptophyta; class Magnoliopsida; order Malpighiales; family Salicaceae; genus Salix; species Salix purpurea. The sequence goes on from CM050333.1 coordinate 14,089,963, forward strand.
ACGGACTGCAGTTTCTACAATTTCAAAACCTCTGCTTCTTCCAATTCCAAATCTCCAAAAAGAGGCTCACGCTGCATGAAGTGCACTGTCAAACGAAAAAAATATTAAAACTGCGCTATGTGCAATTTAAAGCAGTGCACTGCCATTTTAAATCTGCACATTTCACGCTGCAAATTCAAAAGATGAAAAAAATATTAAAGCTGCGTTATGTTTTAATATAGGACACTGCACTGCCATTTTAAACCTTCGCATTTGACGCCCAGTTCCACTGTGGACCGGGATGCGTGATCTGCTGTTAACCAATGTATACAATTGGAATTGTGAGAATAGAAGAATGGTTGGGGCTGCCGCGTCGATTGCAATTGCAGCAGACCATGCATTTTATTGTTGTTGTGAGAGTAGAGGGATGTTTGACGCTGCTGCGTGGAAATTACACCGCGGAGGAGGCTGCTGTTTTCAACGACTTTAACGCTGCGTGAGTTACAATGTAGAGCGAGAAACAATTAAACGCTGCGCGATTTGTAATTTCAGGCAGTGCGCTGCCTTTTCTAATTTCCACATTTCACGCGGGCATTGTGCATGCAATGCTGTTTCTGCACATTCGGAACCTCAAACAAAGAGTCGCACGCTGCGTGAAGTGCACTCCCTAACAAAGCAAAAATTAAAGCTATGCAATTTCCAATTTGAGACAGAGCACTGCCTTTTTAAATTTTCACGTTTGACGCCGACGTGATGCACGGACTGCTGTTTCTGCAATTTCAAAACCTCTGCTTCTGCCAATTCCAAATCTCCAAACAGAGGCTCACGATGCGTGAAGTGCACTGTCAAACGAAAAAAATATTAAAACTGCGCTATGTGCAATTTAAGGCAGTGCACTGCCATTTTAAATCTGCACATTTCACGCTGCACATTCAAAAGACGAAAAAAATATTATAGCTGCGTTATGTTTTAATTTAGGACACTGCACTGCCATTTTAATCCTCCGCATTTGACGCCCAGTTCCACTCTGGACCGAGATGCATGATTTGCTGTTAACCAATGTATGCAATTGGGATTATGAGAATAGAGGAATTGTTGGGGCTGCCACGTCGATTGCAATTGCAGCAGACCATGCATTTTATTGTTGTTGTGACAGTAGAGGGATGTTTGACGCTGCTGTGTGGAAATTACACCGCGGAGTTGGCTGCTGTTTTCAACGACTTTAACGCTGCGTGAATTACAGCGTAGAGCGAGAAACAATTTAACGCTACGCGATTTGTAATTTCAGGCAGTGCGCTGCCTTTTCTAATTTTCACATTTCACGCGGGCATCATGCATGCAATGCTGTTTCTACACATCCGGAACCACAAACAAAGAGTCGCACGCTGCGTGAAGTGCACTGCCAAACAAAGCAAAAATTAAAGCTGCGCGATTTCCAATTTGAGACAGAACACTGCCTTATTAAATTTTCGCGTTTGACGCCGACCTGATGCACGGACTGCTGTTTCTGCAATTTCAAAACTTCTGCTTCTGCCAATTCCAAATCTCTAAACAGAGGCTCACGCTGCGTGAAGTGCACTGTCAAACGAGAAAATATTAAAACTGCGCTATGCGCAATTTAAGGCAGTGCACTGCCATTTTAAATCTGCACATTTCACGCTGCAAATTCAAAAGACGAAAAAAATATTACAGCTGCGTTATGTTTTAATTTAGGACACTGCACTGCCATTTTAAACCTCCGCATTTGACGCCCAGTTCCACTGTGGACCGGGATGCGTGATTTGCTGTTAACCAATGTATGCAATTGGGATTGTGAGAATAGAAGAATGGTTGGCTGCCGCGTCGATTGCAATTGCAGCAGACCATGCATTTTATTGTTGCTGTGAGAGTAGAGGGATGTTTGACGCTGCTGCGTGGAAATTACACCGTGGAGTAGGCTACTGTTTTCAACGACTTTAACGCTGCGTGAATTACACCGTAGAGCGGGAAACAATTTAACGCTGCGCGATTTGTAATTTCAGGCAGTGCGCTGCCTTTTCTAATTTCCACATTTCGCACGGGCATCGTGCATGCAATGCTGTTTCTGCACATTCGGAACCTCAAACAAAGAGTCTCACGCTGCGTGAAGTGCACTGCCAAACAAAGCAAAAATTAAAGTTGCGCGATTTCCAATTTGAGACAAAGCACTGCCTTATTAAATTTTCGCGTTTGACGCCGACCTGACGCACGTACTGCTGTTTCTGCAATTTCAAAACTTCTGCTTCTGCCAATTCCAAATCTCTAAACAGAGGCTCACGCTGCGTGAAGTGCACTGTCAAACGAGAAAATATTAAAACTGCGCTATGCGCAATTAAAGGCAGTGCACTGCCATTTTAAATCTGCACATTTCACGCTGCAAATTCAAAAGACGAAAAAAATATTACAGCTGCGTTATGTTTTAATTTAGGACACTGCACTGCCATTTTAAACCTCCGCATTTGACGCCCAGTTCCACTGTGGACCGGGATGCGTGATGTGCTGTTAACCAATGTATGCAATTGGGATTGTGAGAATAGAAGAATGGTTGGCTGCCGCGTCGATTGCAATTGCAGCAGACCATGCATTTTATTGTTGCTGTGAGAGTAGAGGGATGTTTGACGCTGCTGCGTGGAAATTACACCGTGGAGTAGGCTACTGTTTTCAACGACTTTAACGCTGCGTGAATTACACCGTAGAGCGGGAAACAATTTAACGCTGCGTGATTTGTAATTTCAGGCAGTGCGCTGCCTTTTCTAATTTCCACATTTCGCACGGGCATCGTGCATGCAATGCTGTTTCTGCACATTCGGAACCTCAAACAAAGAGTCTCACGCTGCGTGAAGTGCACTGCCAAACAAAGCAAAAATTAAAGTTGCGCGATTTCCAATTTGAGACAGAGCACTGCCTTATTAAATTTTCGCGTTTGACGCCGACCTGACGCACGTACTGCTGTTTCTGCAATTTCAAAACTTCTGCTTCTGCCAATTCCAAATCTCTAAACAGAGGCTCACGCTGCGTGAAGTGCACTGTCAAACGAGAAAATATTAAAACTGCGCTATACGCAATTTAAGGCAGTGCACTGCCATTTTAAATCTGCACATTTCACGCTGCAAATTCAAAAGACGAAAAAAATATTACAGCTGCGTTATGTTTTAATTTAGGACACTGCACTGCCATTTTAAACCTCCGCATTTGACGCCCAGTTCCACTGTGGACCGGGATGCGTGATCTGTTGTTAACCAATGTATGCAATTGGGATTATGAGAATAGAAGAATGGTTGGGGCTGCCGCGTCGATTGCAATTGCAGCAGACCATGCATTTTATTGTTGTTGTGAGAGTAGAGGGATGTTTGACGCTGCTGCGTGGAAATTACACCGCGGAGTAGGCTGCTGTTTTCAACGACTTTAACGCTGCGTGAATTACACCGTAGAGCGAGAAACAATTTAACGCTGCGCAATTTGTAATTTCAGGCAGTGCGCTGCCTTTTCTAATTTCCACATTTCACGCGAGCATCGTGCATGCAATGCTGTTTCTACACATCCAGAACCTCAAACAAAGAGTCGCACGCTGCGTGAAGTGCACTGCCAAACAAAGCAAAAATTAAAGCTGCGCGATTTCCAATTTGAGACAGAGCACTGCCTTATTAAATTTTTGCGTTTGACGCCGACCTAACGCACGGACTGCTGTTTCTGCAATTTCAAAACCTCTGCTTCTGCCAATTCCAAATCTCCAAACAGAGGCTCATGATGCGTGAAGTGCACTGTCAAACGAAAAAAATATTAAAACTGCGCTATGTGCAATTTAAGGCAGTGCACTGCCATTTTAAATCTGCACATTTCACGCTGCACATTCAAAAGACGAAAAAAATATTATAGCTGCGTTATGTTTCAATTTAGGACACTGCACTGCCATTTTAATCCTCCGCATTTGACGCCTAGTTCCACTCTGGACCGAGATGCGTGATTTGCTGTTAACCAATGTATGCAATTGGGATTATGAGAATAGAGGAATTGTTGGGGCTGCCACGTCGATTGCAATTGCAGCAGACCATGCATTTTATTGTTGTTGTGAGAGTAGAGGGATGTTTGACGCTGCTGCGTGGAAATTACACCGCGGAGTAGGCTGCTGTTTTCAACGACTTTAACGCTGCGTGACTTACACCGTAGAGCGAGAAACAATTTAACGCTGCGCGATTTGTAATTTCAGGCAGTGCGCTGCCTTTTCTAATTTCCACATTTCACGCGAGCATCGTGCATGTAATGCTGTTTCTACACATCCGGAACCTCAAACAAAGAGTCGCACGCTGCGTGAAGTGCACTGCCAAACAAAGCAAAAATTAAAGCTGCGCGATTTCCAATTTGAGACAGAGTACTGCCTTATTAAATTTTTGCGTTTGACGCCGACCTAACGAACGGATTGCTGTTTCTGCAATTTCAAAACCTCTGCTTCTGCCAATTCCAAATCTCTATACAGAGGCTCACGCTGCGTGAAGTGCACTGTCAAACGACAAAATATTAAAACTGCGCTATGTGCAATTTAAGGCAGTGCACTGCCATTTTAAATCTGCACATTTCACGCTGCAAATTCAAAAGACGAAAAAAATATTACAGCTGCGTTATGTTTTAATTTAGGACACTGCACTACCATTTTATACCTCCGCATTTGACGCCCAGTTCCACTGTGGACCAAGATGCGTGATCTGCTGTCAACCAATGTATGCAATTGGGATTATGAGAATAGAGGAATGGTTGGGGCTGCCGCGTCGATTGCAATTGCAGCAGACCATGCATTTTATTGTTGCTGTGAGAGTAGAGGGATGTTTGACGCTGCTGCGTGGAAATTACACCGCGGAGTACGCTGCTGTTTTCAACAACTTTAACGCTGCGTGAATTACACCGTAGAGCGAGAAACAATTTAACGCTGCGCGATTTGTAATTTCAGGCAGTGCGCTGCCTTTTCTAATTTCCACATTTCGCACGGGCATCGTGCATGCAATGCTGTTTCTGCACATTCGGAACCTCAAACAAAGAGTCTCACGCTGCGTGAAGTGCACTGCCAAACAAAGCAAAAATTAAAGCTGTGCGATTTCCAATTTGAGACAGAGCACTGGCTTATTAAATTTTCGCGTTTGACGCCGACCTGACGCACGGACTGCTGTTTCTGCAATTTCAAAACCTCTGCTTCTGCCAATTCCAAATCTCTAAACAGAGGCTCACGCTGCGTGAAGTGCACTGTCAAACGACAAAATATTAAAACTGCGCTATGTGCAATTTAAGGCAGTGTACTGCCATTTTAAATCTGCACATTTCACGCTGCACATTCAAAAGACGAAAAAAATATTACAGCTGCGTTATGTTTTAATTTAGGACACTGCACTGCCATTTTAAACCTCCGCATTTGACGCCCAGTTCCAGTGTGGACCGGGATGCGTGATCTGTTGTTAACCAATGTATGCAATTGGGATTATGAGAATAGAAGAATGGTTGGGGCTGCCGCGTCGATTGCAATTGCAGCAGACCATGCATTTTATTGTTGTTGTGAGAGTAGAGGGATGTTTGAAGCTGCTGCGTGGAAATTACACCGTGGAGTTGGCTGCTGTTTTCAACGACTTTAACGCTGCGTGAATTACACCGTAGAGCGAGAAACAATTTAACGCTGCGCGATTTGTAGTTTCAGGCAATGCGCTGCCTTTTCTAATTTCCACATTTCACGCGGGCATCGTGCATGCACTGCTGTTTCTGCACATTCGGAACCTCAAACAAAGAGTCTCACGCTGCGTGAAGTGCACTGCCAAACAAAGCAAAAATTAAAGCTGCGCGATTTCCAATTTGAGACAGAGCACTACCTTATTAAATTTTCGCGTTTGACGCCGACCTGATGCACGGACTGCTGTTTCTACAATTTCAAAACCTCTACTTCTTCCAATTCCAAATCTCCAAAAAGAGGCTCACGCTGCGTGAAGTGCACTGTCAAACGAAAAAAATATTAAAACTGCGCTATGTGCAATTTAAAGCAGTGCACTGCCATTTTAAATCTGCACATTTCACGCTGCAAATTCAAAAGATGAAAAAAATATTAAAGCTGCGTTATGTTTTAATATAGGACACTGCACTGCCATTTTAAACCTTCGCATTTGACGCCCAGTTCCACTGTGGACCGGGATGCGTGATCTGCTGTTAACCAATGTATGCAATTGGAATTGTGAGAATAGAAGAATGGTTGGGGCTGTCGCGTCGATTGCAATTGCAGCAGACCATGCATTTTATTGTTGTTGTGAGAGTAGAGGGATGTTTGACGCTGCTGCGTGGAAATTACACCGCGGAGGAGGCTGCTGTTTTCAACGACTTTAACGCTGCGTGAGTTACAATGTAGATCGAGAAACAATTAAACGCTGCGCGATTTGTAATTTCAGGCAGTGCGCTGCCTTTTCTAATTTCCACATTTCACGCGGGCATTGTGCATGCAATGCTGTTTCTGCACATTCGGAACCTCAAACAAAGAGTCGCACGCTGCGTGAAGTGCACTCCCTAACAAAGCAAAAATTAAAGCTATGCAATTTCCAATTTGAGACAGAGCACTGCCTTATTAAATTTTCACGTTTGACGCCGACGTGATGCACGGACTGCTGTTTCTGTAATTTCAAAACCTCTGCTTCTGCCAATTCCAAATCTCCAAACAGAGGCTCACGATGCGTGAAGTGCACTGTCAAACGAAAAAAATATTAAAACTGCGCTATGTGCAATTTAAGGCAGTGCACTGCCATTTTAAATCTGCACATTTCACGCTGCACATTCAAAAGACGAAAAAAATATTATAGCTGCGTTATGTTTTAATTTAGGACACTGCACTGCCATTTTAATCCTCCGCATTTGACGCCCAGTTCCACTCTGGACCGAGATGCGTGATTTGCTGTTAACCAATGTATGCAATTGGGATTATGAGAATAGAGGAATTGTTGGGGCTGCCACGTCGATTGCAATTGCAGCAGACCATGCATTTTATTGTTGTTGTGACAGTAGAGGGATGTTTGACGCTGCTGTGTGGAAATTACACCGCGGAGTTGGCTGCTGTTTTCAACGACTTTAACGCTGCGTGAATTACAGCGTAGAGCGAGAAACAATTTAACGCTACGCGATTTGTAATTTCAGGCAGTGCGCTGCCTTTTCTAATTTCCACATTTCACGCGGGCATCATGCATGCAATGCTGTTTCTACACATCCGGAACCACAAACAAAGAGTCGCACGCTGCGTGAAGTGCACTGCCAAACAAAGCAAAAATTAAAGCTGCGCGATTTCCAATTTGAGACAGAACACTGCCTTATTAAATTTTCGCGTTTGACGCCGACCTGATGCACGGACTGCTGTTTCTGCAATTTCAAAACTTCTGCTTCTGCCAATTCCAAATCTCTAAACAGAGGCTCACGCTGCGTGAAGTGCACTGTCAAACGAGAAAATATTAAAACTGCGCTATGCGCAATTTAAGGCAGTGCACTGCCATTTTAAATCTGCACATTTCACGCTGCAAATTCAAAAGACGAAAAAAATATTACAGCTGCGTTATGTTTTAATTTAGGACACTGCACTGCCATTTTAAACCTCCGCATTTGACGCCCAGTTCCACTGTGGACCGGGATGCATGATTTGCTGTTAACCAATGTATGCAATTGGGATTGTGAGAATAGAAGAATGGTTGGCTGCCGCGTCGATTGCAATTGCAGCAGACCATGCATTTTATTGTTGCTGTGAGAGTAGAGGGATGTTTGACGCTGCTGCGTGGAAATTACACCGTGGAGTAGGCTACTTTTTTCAACGACTTTAACGCTGCGTGAATTACACCGTAGAGCGGGAAACAATTTAACGCTGCGTGATTTGTAATTTCAGGCAGTGCGCTGCCTTTTCTAATTTCCACATTTCGCACGGGCATCGTGCATGCAATGCTGTTTCTGCACATTCGGAACCTCAAACAAAGAGTCTCACGCTGCGTGAAGTGCACTGCCAAACAAAGCAAAAATTAAAGTTGCGCGATTTCCAATTTGAGACAGAGCACTGCCTTATTAAATTTTCGCGTTTGACGCCGACCTGACGCACGTACTGCTGTTTCTGCAATTTCAAAACTTCTGCTTCTGCCAATTCCAAATCTCTAAACAGAGGCTCACGCTGCGTGAAGTGCACTGTCAAACGAGAAAATATTAAAACTGCGCTATGCGCAATTTAAGGCAGTGCACTGCCATTTTAAATCTGCACATTTCACGCTGCAAATTCAAAAGACGAAAAAAATATTACAGCTGCGTTATGTTTTAATTTAGGACACTGCACTGCCATTTTAAACCTCCGCATTTGACGCCCAGTTCCACTGTGGACCGGGATGCGTGATCTGTTGTTAACCAATGTATGCAATTGGGATTATGAGAATAGAAGAATGGTTGGGGCTGCCGCGTCGATTGCAATTGCAGCAGACCATGCATTTTATTGTTGTTGTGAGAGTAGAGGGATGTTTGACGCTGCTGCGTGGAAATTACACCGCGGAGTAGGCTGCTGTTTTCAACGACTTTAACGCTGCGTGAATTACACCGTAGAGCGAGAAACAATTTAACGCTGCGCAATTTGTAATTTCAGGCAGTGCGCTGCCTTTTCTAATTTCCACATTTCACGCGAGCATCGTGCATGCAATGCTGTTTCTACACATCCGGAACCTCAAACAAAGAGTCTCACGCTGCGTGAAGTGCACTGCCAAACAAAGCAAAAATTAAAGCTGCGCGATTTCCAATTTGAGACAGAGCACTGCCTTATTAAATTTTTGCGTTTGACGCCGACCTAACGCACGGACTGCTGTTTCTGCAATTTCAAAACCTCTGCTTCTGCCAATTCCAAATCTCCAAACAGAGGCTCACGATGCGTGAAGTGCACTGTCAAACGAAAAAAATATTAAAACTGCGCTATGTGCAATTTAAGGCAGTGCACTGCCATTTTAAATCTGCACATTTCACGCTGCACATTCAAAAGACGAAAAAAATATTATAGCTGCGTTATGTTTTAATTTAGGACACTGCACTGCCATTTTAATCCTCCGCATTTGACGCCTAGTTCCACTCTGGACCGAGATGCGTGATTTGCTGTTAACCAATGTATGCAATTGGGATTATGAGAATAGAGGAATTGTTGGGGCTGCCACGTCGATTGCAATTGCAGCAGACCATGCATTTTATTGTTGTTGTGACAGTAGAGGGATGTTTGACGCTGCTGTGTGGAAATTACACCGCGGAGTTGGCTGTTGTTTTCAACGACTTTAACGCTGCGTGAATTACAGCGTAGAGCGAGAAACAATTTAACGCTACGCGATTTGTAATTTCAGGCAGTGCGCTGCCTTTTCTAATTTCCACATTTCACGCGGGCATCATGCATGCAATGCTGTTTCTACACATCCGGAACCACAAACAAAGAGTCGCACGCTGCGTGAAGTGCACTGCCAAACAAAGCAAAAATTAAAGCTGCGCGATTTCCAATTTGAGACAGAGCACTGCCTTATTAAATTTTCGCGTTTGACGCCGACCTGATGCACGGACTGCTGTTTCTGCAATTTCAAAACTTCTGCTTCTGCCAATTCCAAATCTCTAAACAGAGGCTCACGCTGCGTGAAGTGCCCTGTCAAACGAGAAAATATTAAAACTGCGCTATGCGCACTTTAAGGCAGTGCACTGCCATTTTAAATCTGCACATTTCACGCTGCAAATTCAAAAGACGAAAAAAATATTACAGCTGCGTTATGTTTTAATTTAGGACACTGCACTGCCATTTTAAACCTCCGCATTTGACGCCCAGTTCCACTGTGGACCGGGATGCGTGATTTGCTGTTAACCAATGTATGCAATTGGGATTGTGAGAATAGAAGAATGGTTGGCTGCCGCGTCGATTGCAATTGCAGCAGACCATGCATTTTATTGTTGCTGTGAGAGTAGAGGGATGTTTGACGCTGCTGCGTGGAAATTACACCGTGGAGTAGGCTACTGTTTTCAACGACTTTAACGCTGCGTGAATTACACCGTAGAGCGAGAAACAATTTAACGCTGCGCGATTTGTAATTTCAGGCAGTGCGCTGCCTTTTCTAATTTCCACATTTCGCACGGGCATCGTGCATGCAATGCTGTTTCTGCACATTCGGAACCTCAAACAAAGAGTCTCACGCTGCGTGAAGTGCACTGCCAAACAAAGCAAAAATTAAAGTTGCGCGATTTCCAATTTGAGACAGAGCACTGCCTTATTAAATTTTCGCGTTTGACGCCGACCTGACGCACGTACTGCTGTTTCTGCAATTTCAAAACTTCTGCTTCTGCCAATTCCAAATCTCTAAACAGAGGCTCACGCTGCGTGAAGTGCACTGTCAAACGAGAAAATATTAAAACTGCGCTATGCGCAATTTAAGGCAGTGCACTGCCATTTTAAATCTGCACATTTCACGCTGCAAATTCAAAAGACGAAAAAAATATTACAGCTGCGTTATGTTTTAATTTAGGACACTGCACTGCCATTTTAAACCTCCGCATTTGACGCCCAGTTCCACTGTGGACCGGGATGCGTGATCTGCTGTTAACCAATGTATGCAATTGGGATTATGAGAATAGAAGAATGGTTGGGGCTGCCGCGTCGATTGCAATTGCAGCAGACCATGCATTTTATTGTTGTTGTGAGAGTAGAGGGATGTTTGACGCTGCTGCGTGGAAATTACACCGCGGAGTAGGCTGCTGTTTTCAACGACTTTAACGCTGCGTGAATTACACCGTAGAGCGAGAAACAATTTAACGCTGCGCGATTTGTAATTTCAGGCAGTGCGCTGCCTTTTCTAATTTCCACATTTCACGCGGGCATCGTGCATGCAATGCTGTTTCTACACATTCGGAACCTCAAACAAAGAGTCGCACGCTGCGTGAAGTGCACTCCCAAACAAAGCAAAAATTAAAGCTGCGTAATTTCCAATTTGAGACAGAGCACTGCCTTATTAAATTTTCGTGTTTGACGTCGACCTGACACACGGACTGCTGTTTCTACAATTTCAAACCTCTGCTTCTGCCAATTCCAAATCTCTAAACAGAGGCTCACGCTGCGTGAAGTGCACTGTCAAACGAAAAAATATTAAAACTGTGCTATGTGCAATTTCAGGCAGTGCACTGCCATTTTAAATCTGCACATTTCACGCTGCAATTCAAAAGATGAAAAAAATATTACAGCTGCGTTATTTTTTAATTTAGGACACTGCACTACCATTTTATACCTCCGCATTTGACGCCCAGTTCCACTGTGGACCACGATGCGTGATCTGCTGTCAACCAATGTATGCAATTGGGATTATGAGAATAGAGGAATGGTTGGGGCTGCCGCGTCGATTGCAATTGCAGCAGACCATGCATTTTATTGTTGCTGTGAGAGTAGAGGGATGTTTGACGCTGGTGCGTGGAAATTACACCGCGGAGTAGGCTGCTGTTTTCAACGACTTTAACGTTGCGTGAGTTACAATGTAGAGCGAGGAACAATTAAACGCTGCGCGATTTGTAATTTCAGGCAGTGCGCTGCCTTTTCTAATTTCCACATTTCGCGCGAGCTTCGTGCATGCACTGCTGTTTCTACACATTCGGAACCTCAAACAAAGAGTCGCACGCTGCGTGAAGTGCACTCCCAAAGAAAGCAAAAATTAAAGCTGCGTAATTTCCAATTTGAGACAGAGCACTGCCTTATTAAATTTTCGCGTTTGACGCCGACCTGACGCACGGACTGCTGTTTCTGCAATTTCAAAACCTCTGCTTCTGCCAATTCCAAATCTCTAAACAGAGGCTCACGCTGCGTGAAGTGCACTGTCAAACGAAAAAAATACTAAAACTGTGCTATGTGCAATTTCAGGCAGTGCACTGCCATTTTAAATCTGCACATTTCACGCTGCAAATTCAAAAGACGAAAAAAATATTAAAGCTGCGTTATGTTTTAATTTAGGACACTGCACTACCATTTTAAACCTCCGCATTTGACGCCCAGTTCCATTGTGGATCGGGATGCGTGATCTGCTGTTAACCAATGTATGCAATTGGGATTGTGAGAATAGAAGAATGGTTGGGGCTGCCGCGTCGATTGCAATTGCAGCAGACCATGCATTTTATTGTTGTTGTGAGAGTAGAGAGATGTTTGACTCTGCTGCGTGGAAATTACACCGCGGAGCAGGCTGCTGTTTTCAACGACTTTAACGCTGCGTGAGTTACAATGTAGAGCGAGAAACAATTAAACGCTGCGCGATTTGTAATTTCAGGCAGTGCGCTGCCTTTTCTAATTTCCACATTTCGCGCGAGCATCGTGCATGCACTGCTGTTTCTGCACATTCGGAACCTCAAACAAAGAGTCGCACGCTGCGTGAAGTGCACTCCCAAAGAAAGCAAAAATTAAAGCTGCGTAATTTCCAATTTGAGACAGAGCACTGCCTTAATAAATTTTCGCGTTTGACGCCGACCTGACGCACGGACTGCTGTTTCTGCAATTTCAAAACCTCTGCTTCTGCCAATTCCAAATCTCTAAACAGAGGCTCACGCTGCGTGAAGTGCACTGTCAAACGACAAAATATTAAAACTGCGCTATGTGCAATTTAAGGCAGTGTACTGCCATTTTAAATCTGCACATTTCACGCTGCAAATTCAAAAGACGAAAAAAATATTACAGCTGCGTTATGTTTTAATTTAGGACACTGCACTGCCATTTTAAACCTCCGCATTTGACGCCCAGTTCCACTGTGGACCGGGATGCGTGATCTGTTGTTAACCAATGTATGTAATTAGGATTATGTGAATAGAGGAATGGTTGGGGCTGCCGCGTCGATTGCAATTGCAGCAGACCATGCATTTTATTGTTGTTGTGAGAGTAGAGGGATGTTTGACGCTGCTGCGTGGAAATTACACCGCGGAGTTGGCTGTTGTTTTCAACGACTTTAACGCTGCGTGAATTACACCGTAGAGCGAGAAACAATTTAACGCTGCGCGATTTGTAATTTCAGGCAGTGCGCTGCCTTTTCTAATTTCCACATTTCACGCGGGCATCGTGCATGCAATGCTGTTTCTACACATTCGGAACCTCAAACAAAGAGTCGCACGCTGCGTGAAGTGCACTCCCAAACAAAGCAAAAATTAAAGCTGCGTAATTTCCAATTTGAGACAGAGCACTGCCTTATTAAATTTTCGTGTTTGACGTCGACCTGACGCACGGACTGCTGTTTCTACAATTTCAAACCTCTGCTTCTGCCAATTCCAAATCTCTAAACAGAGGCTCACGCTGCGTGAAGTGCACTGTCAAACGAAAAAATATTAAAACTGTGCTATGTGCAATTTCAGGCAGTGCACTGCCATTTTAAATCTGCACATTTCACGCTGCAATTCAAAAGATGAAAAAAATATTACAGCTGCGTTATTTTTTAATTTAGGACACTGCACTACCATTTTATACCTCCGCATTTGACGCCCAGTTCCACTGTGGACCACGATGCGTGATCTGCTGTCAACCAATGTATGCAATTGGGATTATGAGAATAGAGGAATGGTTGGGGCTGCCGCGTCGATTGCAATTGCAGCAGACCATGCATTTTATTGTTGCTGTGAGAGTAGAGGGATGTTTGACGCTGGTGCGTGGAAATTACACCGCGGAGTAGGCTGCTGTTTTCAACGACTTTAACGTTGCGTGAGTTACAATGTAGAGCGAGAAACAATTAAACGCTGCGCGATTTGTAATTTCAGGCAGTGCGCTGCCTTTTCTAATTTCCACATTTCGCGCGAGCTTCGTGCATGCACTGCTGTTTCTACACATTCAGAACCTCAAACAAAGAGTCGCACGCTGCGTGAAGTGCACTCCCAAAGAAAGCAAAAATTAAAGCTGCGTAATTTCCAATTTGAGACAGAGCACTGCCTTATTAAATTTTCGCGTTTGACGCCGACCTGACGCACGGACTGCTGTTTCTGCAATTTCAAAACCTCTGCTTCTGCCAATTCCAAATCTCTAAACAGAGGCTCACGCTGCGTGAAGTGCACTGTCAAACGAAAAAAATACTAAAACTGTGCTATGTGCAATTTCAGGCAGTGCACTGCCATTTTAAATCTGCACATTTCACGCTGCAAATTCAAAAGACGAAAAAAATATTAAAGCTGCGTTATGTTTTAATTTAGGACACTGCACTACCATTTTAAACCTCCGCATTTGACGCCCAGTTCCATTGTGGATCGGGATGCGTGATCTGCTGTTAACCAATGTATGCAATTGGGATTGTGAGAATAGAAGAATGGTTGGGGCTGCCGCGTCGATTGCAATTGCAGCAGACCATGCATTTTATTGTTGTTGTGAGAGTAGAGAGATGTTTGACTCTGCTGCGTGGAAATTACACCGCGGAGCAGGCTGCTGTTTTCAACGACTTTAACGCTGCGTGAGTTACAATGTAGAGCGAGAAACAATTAAACGCTGCGCGATTTGTAATTTCAGGCAGTGCGCTGCCTTTTCTAATTTCCACATTTCGCGCGAGCATCGTGCATGCACTGCTGTTTCTACACATTCGGAACCTCAAACAAAGAGTCGCACGCTGCGTGAAGTGCACTCCCAAAGAAAGCAAAAATTAAAGCTGCGTAATTTCCAAATTGAGACAGAGCACTGCCTTATTAAATTTTCGCGTTTGACGCCGACCTGACGCACGGACTGCTGTTTCTGCAATTTCAAAACCTCTGCTTCTGCCAATTCCAAATCTCTAAACAGAGGCTCACGCTGCGTGAAGTGCGCTGTCAAACGAAAAAAATATTAAAAATGCGCTATGTGCTATTTAAGGCAGTGCACTGCCATTTTAAATCTAAACATTTCACGCTGCAAATTCAAAAGACGAAAAAAATATTAAAGCTGCGTTATGTTTTTAATTTAGGACACTGCACTGCCATTTTAAATCTCCGCATTTGACGCCCAGTTCCACTGTGGACCGGGGTGCGTGATCTGCTGTTAATCAATGTATGCATTTGGGATTATGAGAATAGAAGAATGGTTGGGGCTGCCACGTCGATTGCAATTGCAGGAGACCATGCATTTAATTGTTGTTGCGAGAGTAGAGGGATGGTTGACGCTGCTGCGTGGAAATTACACCGCGGAGTAGGCTGCTGTTTTCAATGACTTTAACGCTGCGTGAATTACACCGTAGAGCGAGAAACAATTTAACGTTGCGTGATTTGTAATTTCAGGCAGTGCGCTGCCTTTTCTAATTTCCACATTTCGCGCAGGCATCGTGCATGCAATGCTGTTTCTGCACATTCGGAACCTCAAACAAAGAGTCTCACGCTGCGTGAAGTGCACTGCCAAACAAAGCAAAAATTAAAGCTGCGCGATTTCCAATTTGAGACAGAGCACTGCTTTATTAAATTTTCACGTTTGACGCCGACCTGATGCACGGACTGCTGTTTCGGCAATTTCAAAACCTCTGCTTCTGCCAATTCCAAATCTCCAAACAGAGGCTCATGCTGCGTGAAGTGCACTGTCAAACGAAAAAAATATTAAAACTGCGCTATGTGCTATTTAAGGCAGTGCATTGCCATTTTAAATCTGCACATTTCACGCTGCAAATTCAAAAGACGAAAAAAATATTAAAGCTGCGTTATGTTTTAATTTAGGACACTGCACTGCCATTTTAAACCTCCGCATTTGACGCCCAGTTCCACTGTGGACCGGGATGCGTGATCTGCTGTTAACCAATGTATGCAATTGGGATTGTGAGAATAGAAGAATGGTTGGGGATGCCGCGTCGATTGCAATTGCAGCAGACCATGCATTTTATTGTTGTTGTGAGAGTAGAGGGATGTTTGACGCTGCTGCGTGAAAATTACACCGCGGAGTTGGCTGCTGTTTTCAACGACTTTAACGCTGCGTGAATTACACCGTAGAGCGAGAAACAATTGAACGCTGTGCGATTTGTAATTTCAGGCAGTGCGCTGCCTTTTCTAATTTTTACATTTCGCGCGGGCATCGTGCATGCAATGCTGTTTCTGCACATTCGGAACCTCAAACAAAGAGTCTCACGCTGCGTGAAGTGCACTGCCAAACAAAGCAAAAATTAAAGCTGCGCGATTTCCAATTTGAGACAGAGCACTGCCTTATTAAATTTTCGCGTTTCAAGCCGACCTGATGCACGGACTGCTGTTTCTGCAATTTCAAAACCTCTGCTTCTCCCAATTCCAAATCACCAAACAGAGGCTCATGCTGCGTGAAGTGCACTGTCAAACGAAAAAAAATATTAAAACTGCGCTATGCGCAATTTAAGGCAGTGCACTGCCATTTTAAATCTCCATATTTCACGCTGCAAATTCAAAAGACGAAAAAAATACTACAGCTGCGTTATGTTTTAATTTAGGACACTGCACTGCCATTTTAAACCTCCGCATTTGACGCCAGTTCCACTGTGGACCGGGATGCGTGATCTGCTGTTAAGCAATGTATGTAATTGGGATTATGAGAATAGAAGAATGGTTGGGGCTGCCGCGTCGATTGCAATTGCAGCAGACCATCCATTTTATTGTTGTTGTGAGAGTAGAGGGATGTTTGACGCTGCTGTGTGGAAATTACACCGTGGAGTACGCTGCTGTTTTCAACGACTTTAACGCTGCGTGAGTTACAATGTAGAGCGAGAAACAATTAAACGCTGCGCGATTTGTAATTTCAGGCAGTGCGCTGCCTTTTCTAATTTCCACATTTCGCGCGAGCATCGTGCATGCACTGCTGTTTCTACACATTCGGAACCTCAAACAAAGAGTCGCACGCTGCGTGAAGTGCACTCCCAAAGAAAGCAAAAATTAAAGCTGCGTAATTTCCAATTTGAGACAGAACACTGCTGTATTAAATTTTCGCGTTTGACGCCGACCTGATGCACGGACTGCTGTTTCTGCAATTTCAAAACCTCTGCTTCTGCCAATTCCAAATCTCCAAACAGAGGCTCACGCTGCGTGAAGTGCATTGTCAAACGAAAAAAATATTAAAACTGCACTATGTGCAATTTAAGGCAGTGCACTGCCATTTTAAATCTAAAGATTTCACGCTGCAATTTCAAAAGACGAAAAAAATATGAAAGCTGCGTTATGTTTTAATTTAGGACACTCCACTGCCATTTTAAACCTCCGCATTTGACGCCCAGTTCCACTATGGACCGGGATTCGTGATCTGCTGTTAACCAATGTATGCAATTGGGATTGTGAGAATAGAAGAATGGTTGGGGCTGCCGCGTCGATTGCAATTGCAGCAGACCATGCATTTTATTGTTGTTGTGAGAGTAGAGGGATGTTTGATGATGCTGCGTGGAAATTACACCGCGGAGTAGGCTACTGTTTTCAACGACTTTAACGCTGCGTGAGTTACAATGTAGAGCGAGAAACAATTAAACGCTGCGCGATTTGTAATTTAAGGCAGTGCGCTGCCTTTTCTAATTTCCACATTTCGCGCGGGCATTGTGCATGCACTGCAGTTTCTACACATTCGGAACCTCAAACAAAGAGTCGCACGCTGCGTGAAGTGCACTCCAAAACAAAGCAAAAATTAAAGCTGCGTAATTTCCAATTTGAGACAGAGCACTGCCTTATTAAATTTTTGTGTTTGACGCCGACCTGACGCACGGACTGCTGTTTCTGCAATTTCAAAACCTCTGCTTATGCCAATTCCAAATCTCTAAATAGAGGCTCACGCTGCGTGAAGTGCACTGTCAAACGAAAAAAATATTAAAACTGCGCTATGTGCTATTTAAGGCAGTGCACTGCCATTTTAAATCTGCACATTTCACGCTGCAAATTCAAAACACGAAAAAAATATTAAAGTTGCATTATGTTTTAATTTAGGACACTGCACTGCCATTTTAAACCTCCGCATTTGACGCCCAGTTCCACTGTGGACCGGGATGCGTGATCTACTGTTAACCAATGTATGCAATTGGGATTGTGAGAATAGAAGAATGGTTGGGGCTGCCGCGTCGATTGCAATTGCAGCAGACCATGCATTTTATTGTTGTTGTGAGAGTAGAGGGATGTTTGACGCTGCTGCGTGGAAATTACTCCGCGGAGTTGGATGCTGTTTTCAAGGACTTTAACGCTGCGTGAATTACACCGTAGAGCGAGAAACAATTTAACGCTGTGCGATTTGTAATTTCAGGCAGTGCGCTGCCTTTTCTAATTTTTACATTTCGCGCGGGCATCGTGCATGCAATGTTGTTTCTGCACATTCGGAACCTCAAACAAAGAGTCTCACGCTGCGTGAAGTGCACTGCCAAACAAAGCAAAAATTAAAGCTGCGCGATTTCCAATTTGAGACAGAGCACTGCCTTATTAAATTTTCGCGTTTGACGCCGACCTGATGCACGGACTGCTGTTTCTGCAATTTCAAAACCTCTGCTTCTGCCAATTCCAAATCTCCAAACAGAGGCTCATGCTGCGTGAAGTGCACTGTCAAACGAAAAAAATATTAAAACTGCGATATGTGCAATTTAAGGCAGTGCACTGCCATTTTAAATCTCCACATTTCACGCTGCAAATTCAAAAGACGAAAAAAATACTACAACTGCGTTATGTTTTAATTTAGGACACTGCACTGCCATTTTAAACCTCCGCATTTGACGCCCAGTTCCACTGTGGACCGGGATGCGTGATCTGCTATTAACCAATGTATGTAATTGGGATTATGAGAATAGAAGAATGGTTGGGGCTGCCGCGTCGATTGCAATTGCAGCAGACCATGCATTTTATTGCTGTTGTGAGAGTAGAGGGATGTTTGACGCTGCTGTGTGGAAATTACACCGCGGAGTACGCTGCTGTTTTCAACGACTTTAACGCTGCGTGAGTTACAATGTAGAGCGAGAAACAATTAAACGCTGCGCGATTTGTAATTTCAGGCAGTGCGCTGCCTTTTCTAATTTCCACATTTCGCGCGAGCATCGTGCATGCACTGCTGTTTCTACACATTCGGAACCTCAAACAAAGAGTCGCACGCTGCGTGAAGTGCACTCCCAAAGAAAGCAAAAATTAAAGCTGCGTAATTTCCAATTTGAGACAGAGCACTGCCTTATTAAATTTTCGCGTTTGACGCCGACCTGACGCACGGACTGCTGTTTCTGCAATTTCAAAATCTCTGCTTCTGCCAATTCCAAATCTCTAAACAGAGGCTCACGCTGCGTGAAGTGCACTGTCAAACGAAAAAAATATTAAAACTACGCTATGTGCTATTTAAGGCAGTGCACTGCCATTTTAAATCTAAACATTTCACGCTGCAAATTCAAAAGACGAAAAAAATATTAAAGCTGCGTTATGTTTTAATTTAGGACACTGCACTGCCATTTTAAATCTCCGCATTTGACGCCCAGTTCCACTGTGGACCGGGGTGCGTGATCTGCTGTTAATCACTGTATGGATTTGGGATTATGAGAATAGAAGAATGGTTGGGGCTGCCGCGTCGATTGCAATTGCAGCAGACCATGCATTTTATTGTTGTTGTGAGAGTAGAGGGATGTTTGACGCTGCTGCGTGGAACTTACACCGCAGAGTTGGCTGCTGTTTTCAACGACTTTAACGCTGCGTGACTTACACCGTAGAGCGAGAAACAATTTAACGCTGCGCGATTTGTAATTTCAGGCAGTGCGCTGCCTTTTCTAATTTCCACATTTCACGCGGGCATCGTGCATGGAATGCTGTTTCTGCACATTCGGAACCTCAAACAAAGAGTCTCACGCTGCGTGAAGTGCACTGCCAAACAAAGCAAAAATTAAAGCTGTGCGATTTCCAATTTGAGACAGAGCACTGCCTTATTAAATTTTCACGTTTGACGCCGACCTGATGCACGGACTGCTGTTTCTGCAATTTCAAAACCTCTGCTTCTGCCAATTCCAAATCTCCAAACAGAGGTTCACGCTGCCTGAAGTGCATTGTCAAACGAAAAAAATATTAAAACTGCACTATGTGCAATTTAAGGCAGTGCACTGCCATTTTAAATCTGCACATTTCACGCTGCAATTTCAAAAGACGAAAAAAATAGTAAAGCTGCGTTATGTTTTAATTTAGGACACTCCACTACCATTTTAAACCTCCGCATTTGACGCCCAGTTCCACTGTGGACCGGGATTCGTGATCTGCTGTTAACCAATGTATGCAATTGGGATTGTGAGAATAGAAGAATGGTTGGGGCTGCCGCGTCGATTGCAATTGCAGCAGACCATGCATTTTATTGTTGTTGTGAGATTAGAGGGATGTTTGACGCTGCTGTGTGGAAATTACACCGCGGAGTACGCTGCTGTTTTCAACGACTTTAACGCTGCGTGAGTTACAATGTAGAGCGAGAAACAATTAAACGCTGCGCGATTTGTAATTTCAGGCAGTGCGCTGCCTTTTCTAATTTCCACATTTCGCGCGAGCATCGTGCATGCACTGCTGTTTCTACACATTCGGAACCTCAAACAAAGAGTCGCACGCTGCGTGAAGTGCACTCCCAAAGAAAGCAAAAATTAAAGCTGCGTAATTTCCAATTTGAGACAGAGCACTGCCTTATTAAATTTTCGCGTTTGACGCCGACCTGACGCACGGACTGCTGTTTCTGCAATTTCAAAATCTCTGCTTCTGCCAATTCCAAATCTCTAAACAGAGGCTCACGCTGCGTGAAGTGCACTGTCAAACGAAAAAAATATTAAAACTACGCTATGTGCTATTTAAGGCAGTGCACTGCCATTTTAAATCTAAACATTTCACGCTGCAAATTCAAAAGACGAAAAAAATATTAAAGCTGCGTTATGTTTTAATTTAGGACACTGCACTGCCATTTTAAATCTCCGCATTTGACGCCCAGTTCCACTGTGGACCGGGGTGCGTGATCTGCTGTTAATCACTGTATGGATTTGGGATTATGAGAATAGAAGAATGGTTGGGGCTGCCGCGTCGATTGCAATTGCAGCAGACCATGCATTTTATTGTTGTTGTGAGAGTAGAGGGATGTTTGACGCTGCTGCGTGGAACTTACACCGCAGAGTTGGCTGCTGTTTTCAACGACTTTAATGCTGCGTGACTTACACCGTAGAGCGAGAAACAATTTAACGCTGCGCGATTTGTAATTTCAGGCAGTGCGCTGCCTTTTCTAATTTCCACATTTCGCGCGAGCATCGTGCATGCACTGCTGTTTCTACACATTCGGAACCTCAAACAAAGAGTCGCACGCTGCGTGAAGTGCACTCCCAAAGAAAGCAAAAATTAAAGCTGCGTAATTTCCAATTTGAGACAGAGCACTGCCTTATTAAATTTTCGCGTTTGACGCCGACCTGACGCAGGGACTGCTGTTTCTGCAATTTCAAAACCTCTGCTTCTGCCAATTCCAAATCTCTAAACAGAGGCTCACGCTGCGTGAAGTGCACTGTCAAACGAAAAAAATATTAAAACTACGCTATGTGCTATTTAAGGCAGTGCACTGCCATTTTAAATCTAAACATTTCACGCTGCAAATTCAAAAGATGAAAAAAATATTAAAGCTGCGTTATGTTTTAATTTAGGACACTGCACTGCCATTTTAAATCTCCGCATTTGACGCCCAGTTCCACTGTGGACCGGGGTGCGTGATCTGCTGTTAATCAATGTATGCATTTGGGATTATGAGAATAGAAGAATGGTTGGGGCTGCCGCGTCGATTGCAATTGCAGCAGACCATGCATTTTATTGTTGTTGTGAGAGTAGAGGGATGTTTGACGCTGCTGCGTGGAAATTACACCGCGGAGTAGGCTGCTGTTTTCAACGACTTTAACGTTGCGTGAGTTACAATGTAGAGCGAGAAACAATTAAACGCTGCGCGATTTGTAATTTCAGGCAGTGCGCTGCCTTTTCTAATTTCCACATTTCGCGCGAGCATCGTGCATGCACTGCTGTTTCTACACATTCGGAACCTCAAACAAAGAGTCGCACGCTGCGTGAAGTGCACTCCCAAAGAAAGCAAAAATTAAAGCTGCGTAATTTCCAATTTGAGACAGAGCACTGCCTTATTAAATTTTCGCGTTTGACGCCGACCTGACGCACGGACTGCTGTTTCTGCAATTTCAAAATCTCTGCTTCTGCCAATTCCAAATCTCTAAACAGAGGCTCACGCTGCGTGAAGTGCACTGTCAAACGAAAAAAATATTAAAACTACGCTATGTGCTATTTAAGGCAGTGCACTGCCATTTTAAATCTAAACATTTCACGCTGCAAATTCAAAAGACGAAAAAAATATTAAAGCTGCGTTATGTTTTAATTTAGGACACTGCACTGCCATTTTAAATCTCCGCATTTGACGCCCAGTTCCACTGTGGACCGGGGTGCGTGATCTGCTGTTAATCACTGTATGGATTTGGGATTATGAGAATAGAAGAATGGTTGGGGCTGCCGCGTCGATTGCAATTGCAGCAGACCATGCATTTTATTGTTGTTGTGAGAGTAGAGGGATGTTTGACGCTGCTGCGTGGAACTTACACCGCAGAGTTGGCTGCTGTTTTCAACGACTTTAACGCTGCGTGACTTACACCGTAGAGCGAGAAACAATTTAACGCTGCGCGATTTGTAATTTCAGGCAGTGCGCTGCCTTTTCTAATTTCCACATTTCACGCGGGCATCGTGCATGGAATGCTGTTTCTGCACATTCGGAACCTCAAACAAAGAGTCTCACGCTGCGTGAAGTGCACTGCCAAACAAAGCAAAAATTAAAGCTGTGCGATTTCCAATTTGAGACAGAGCACTGCCTTATTAAATTTTCACGTTTGACGCCGACCTGATGCACGGACTGCTGTTTCTGCAATTTCAAAACCTCTGCTTCTGCCAATTCCAAATCTCCAAACAGAGGTTCACGCTGCCTGAAGTGCATTGTCAAACGAAAAAAATATTAAAACTGCACTATGTGCAATTTAAGGCAGTGCACTGCCATTTTAAATCTGCACATTTCACGCTGCAATTTCAAAAGACGAAAAAAATAGTAAAGCTGCGTTATGTTTTAATTTAGGACACTCCACTACCATTTTAAACCTCCGCATTTGACGCCCAGTTCCACTGTGGACCGGGATTCGTGATCTGCTGTTAACCAATGTATGCAATTGGGATTGTGAGAATAGAAGAATGGTTGGGGCTGCCGCGTCGATTGCAATTGCAGCAGACCATGCATTTTATTGTTGTTGTGAGATTAGAGGGATGTTTGACGCTGCTGTGTGGAAATTACACCGCGGAGTACGCTGCTGTTTTCAATGACTTTAACGCTGCGTGAGTTACAATGTAGAGAGAGAAACAATTAAACGCTGCGCGATTTGTAATTTCAGGCAGTGCGCTGCCTTTTCAAATTTCCACATTTCGCGCGAGCATCGTGCATGCACTGCTGTTTCTACACATTCAGAACCTCAAACAAAGAGTCGCACGCTGCGTGAAGTGCACTCCCAAAGAAAGCAAAAATTAAAGCTGCGTAATTTCCAATTTGAGACAGAGCACTGCCTTATTAAATTTTCGCGTTTGACGCCGACCTGACGCAGGGACTGCTGTTTCTGCAATTTCAAAACCTCTGCTTCTGCCAATTCCAAATCTCTAAACAGAGGCTCACGCTGCGTGAAGTGCACTGTCAAACGAAAAAAATATTAAAACTACGCTATGTGCTATTTAAGGCAGTGCACTGCCATTTTAAATCTAAACATTTCACGCTGCAAATTCAAAAGATGAAAAAAATATTAAAGCTGCGTTATGTTTTAATTTAGGACACTGCACTGCCATTTTAAATCTCCGCATTTGACGCCCAGTTCCACTGTGGACCGGGGTGCGTGATCTGCTGTTAATCAATGTATGCATTTGGGATTATGAGAATAGAAGAATGGTTGGGGCTGCCGCGTCGATTGCAATTGCAGCAGACCATGCATTTTATTGTTGTTGTGAGAGTAGAGGGATGTTTGACGCTGCTGCGTGGAAATTACACCGCGGAGTAGGCTGCTGTTTTCAACGACTTTAACGTTGCGTGAGTTACAATGTAGAGCGAGAAACAATTAAACGCTGCGCGATTTGTAATTTCAGGCAGTGCGCTGCCTTTTCTAATTTCCACATTTCGCGCAGGCATCGTGCATGCAATGCTGTTTCTGCACATTCGGAACCTCAAACAAAGAGTCTCACGCTGCGTGAAGTGCACTGCCAAACAAAGCAAAAATTAAAGCTGCGCGATTTCCAATTTGAGACAGAGCACTGCCTTATTAAATTTTCACGTTTGACGCCGACCTGATGCACGGACTGCTGTTTCTGCAATTTCAAAACCTCTGCTTCTGCCAATTCCAAATCTCTAAACAGAGGCTCACGCTGCGTGAAGTGCATTGTCAAATGAAAAAAATATTAAAACTGCACTATGTGCAATTTAAGGCAGTGCACTGCCATTTTAAATCTAAAGATTTCACGCTGCAATTTCAAAAGACGAAAAAACTATGAAAGTTGCGTTATGTTTTAATTTAGGACACTCCACTGCCATTTTAAACCTCCGCATTTGACGCCCAGTTCCACTTTGGACCGGGATGCGTGATCTGCTGTTAACCAATGTATGCAATTGGGATTGTGAGAATAGAAGAATGGTTGGGGCTGCCGCGTCGATTGCAATTGCAGCAGACCATGCATTTTATTGTTGTTGTGAGAGTAGAGGGATGTTAGACGATGCTGCGTGGAAATTACACCGCGGAGTAGGCTGCTGTTTTCAACGACTTTAACGCTGCGTGAGTTACAATGTAGAGCGAGAAACAATTAAACGCTGCGCGATTTGTAATTTAAGGCAGTGCGCTGCCTTTTCTAATTTCCACATTTCGCGCGGGCATTGTGCATGCACTGCAATTTCTACACATTCGGAACCTCAAACAAAGAGTCGCACGCTGCGTGAAGTGCACTCCCAAACAAAGCAAAAATTAAAGCTGCGTAATTTCCAATTTGAGACAGAGCACTGCCTTATTAAATTTTTGTGTTTGACGCCGACCTGACGCACGGACTGCTGTTTCTGCAATTTCAAAACCTCTGCTTATGCCAATTCCAAATCTCTAAAAAGAGGCTCACGCTGCGTGAAGTGCACTGTCAAACGAAAAAAATATTAAAACTGCGCTATGTGCTATTTAAGGCAGTGCACTGCCATTTTAAATCTGCACATTTCACGCTGCAAATTCAAAAGACGAAAAAAATATTAAAGCTGCATTATGTTTTAATTTAGGACACTGCACTGCCATTTTAAACCTCCGCATTTGACGCCCAGTTCCACTTTGGACCGGGATGCGTGATCTGCTGTTAACCAATGTATGCAATTGGGATTGTGAGAATAGAAGAATGGTTGGGGCTGCCGCGTCGATTGCAATTGCAGCAGACCATGCATTTTATTGTTGTTGTGAGAGTAGAGGGATGTTTGACGCTGCTGCGTGGAAATTACTCCGCGGAGTTGGATGCTGTTTTCAACGACTTTAACGCTGCGTGAATTACACCGTAGAGCGAGAAACAATTTAACGCTGTGCGATTTGTAATTTCAGGCAGTGCGCTGCCTTTTCTAATTTTTAAATTTCGCGCTGGCATCGTGCATGCAATGTTGTTTATGCACATTCGGAACCTCAAACAAAGAGTCTCACGCTGCGTGAAGTGCACTGCCAAACAAAGCAAAAATTAAAGCTGCGCGATTTCCAATTTG
The DNA here is from genome assembly GCA_027405865.1 of Salix purpurea. Taxonomy (NCBI): domain Eukaryota; kingdom Viridiplantae; phylum Streptophyta; class Magnoliopsida; order Malpighiales; family Salicaceae; genus Salix; species Salix purpurea. Next base: position 14,115,650 of record CM050333.1, read on the forward strand.
AGACAGAGCACTGCCTTATTAAATTTTCGCGTTTGACGCCGACCTGATGCACGGACTGCTGTTTCTGCAATTTCAAAACCTCTACTTCTGCCAATTCCAAATCTCCAAACAGAGGCTCATGCTGCGTGAAGTGCACTGTCAAACGAAAAAAATATTAAAACTGCGATATGTGCAGTTTAAGGCAGTGCACTGCCATTTTAAATCTCCACATTTCACGCTGCAAATTCAAAAGACGAAAAAAATACTACAGCTGCGTTATGTTTTAATTTAGGACACTGCACTGCCATTTTAAACCTCCGCATTTGACGCCCAGTTCCACTGTGGACCGGGATGCGTGATCTGCTGTTAACCAATGTATGTAATTGGGATTATGAGAATAGAAGAATGGTTGGGGCTGCCGCGTCGATTGCAATTGCAGCAGACCATGCATTTTATTGTTGTTGTGAGAGTAGAGGGATGTTTGACGCTGCTGTGTGGAAATTACACCGCGGAGTACGCTGCTGTTTTCAACGACTTTAACGCTGCGTGAGTTACAATGTAGAGCGAGAAACAATTAAACGCTGCGCGATTTGTAATTTCAGGCAGTGCGCTGCCTTTTCTAATTTCCACATTTCGCGTGAGCATCGTGCATGCACTGCTGTTTCTACACATTCGGAACCTCAAACAAAGAGTCGCACGCTGCGTGAAGTGCACTCCCAAAGAAAGCAAAAATTAAAGCTGCGTAATTTCCAATTTGAGACAGAGCACTGCCTTATAAAATTTTCGCGTTTGACGCCGACTTGACGCACGGACTGCTGTTTCTGCAATTTCAAAACCTCTGCTTCTGCCAATTCCAAATCTCCAAACAGAGGCTCACGCTGCGTGAAGTGCACTGTCAAACGAAAAAAATATTAAAACTACGCTATGTGCTATTTAAGGCAGTGCACTGCCATTTTAAATCTAAACATTTCACGCTGCAAATTCAAAAGACGAAAAAAATATTAAAGCTGCATTATGTTTTAATTTAGGACACTGCACTGCCATTTTAAATCTCCGCATTTGACGCCCAGTTCCACTGTGGACCGGGGTGCGTGATCTGCTGTTAATCAATGTATGCATTTGGGATTATGAGAATAGAAGAATGGTTGGGGCTACCGCGTCGATTGCAATTGCAGCAGACCATGCATTTTATTGTTGTTGTGAGAGTAGAGGGATGTTTGACTCTGCTGCGTGGAAATTACACCGCGGAGTTGGCTGCTGTTTTCAACGACTTTAACGCTGCGTGAATTACACCGTAGAGCGAGAAACAATTTAACGCTGCGCGATTTGTAATTTCAGGCAGTGCGCTGCCTTTTCTAATTTCCACATTTCACGCGGGCATCGTGCATGCAATGCTGTTTCTGCACATTCGGAACCTCAAACAAAGAGTCTCACGCTGCGTGAAGTGCACTGCCAAACAAAGCAAAAATTAAAGCTGCGCGATTTCCAATTTGAGACAGAGCACTGCCTTATTAAATTTTCACGTTTGACGCCGACCTGATGCACGGACTGCTGTTTCTGCAATTTCAAAACCTCTGCTTCTGCCAATTCCAAATCTCCAAACAGAGGCTCACGCTGCGTGAAGTGCACTGTCGAACGAAAAAAATATTAAAACTGCACTATGTGCAATTTAAGGCAGTGCACTGCCATTTTAAATCTGCACATTTTACGCTGCAATTTCAAAAGACGAAAAAAATATTAAAGCTGCGTTATGTTTTAATTTAGGACACTGCACTGCCATTTTAAACCTCCGCATCTGACGCCCAGTTCCACTGTGGACCGGGATTCGTGATCTCCTGTTAACCAATGTATGCAATTGGGATTGTGAGAATAGAAGAATGGTTGGGGCTGCCGCGTCGATTGCAATTGCAGCAGACCATGCATTTTATTGTTGTTGTGAGAGTAGAGGGATGTTTGACGATGCTGCGTGGAAATTACACCGCGGAGTAGGCTGCTGTTTTCAACGACTTTAACGCTGCGTGAGTTACAATGTAGAGCGAGAAACAATTAAACGCTGCGCGATTTGTAATTTAAGGCAGTGCGCTGCCTTTTCTAATTTCCACATTTCGCGCGAGCATCGTGCATGCACTGCTGTTTCTACACATTCGGAACCTCAAACAAAGAGTCGCACGCTGCGTGAAGTGCACTCCCAAAGAAAGCAAAAATTAAAGCTGCGTAATTTCCAATTTGAGACAGAGCACTGCCTTATTAAATTTTCGCGTTTGACGCCGACCTGACGCACGGACTGCTGTTTCTGCAATTTCAAAACCTCTGCTTCTGCCAATTCCAAATCTCTAAACAGAGGCTCACGCTGCGTGAAGTGCACTGTCAAACGAAAAAAATATTAAAACTACGCTATGTGCTATTTAAGGCAGTGCACTGCCATTTTAAATCTAAACATTTCACGCTGCAAATTCAAAAGACGAAAAAAATATTAAAGCTGCATTATGTTTTAATTTAGGACACTGCACTGCCATTTTAAATCTCCGCATTTGACGCCCAGTTCCACTGTGGACCGGGGTGCGTGATCTGCTGTTAATCAATGTATGCATTTGGGATTATGAGAATAGAAGAATGGTTGGGGCTGCCGCGTCGATTGCAATTGCAGCAGACCATGCATTTTATTGTTGTTGTGAGAGTAGAGGGATGTTTGACTCTGCTGCGTGGAAATTACACCGCGGAGTTGGCTGCTGTTTTCAACGACTTTAACGCTGCGTGAATTACACCGTAGAGCGAGAAACAATTTAACGCTGCGCGATTTGTAATTTCAGGCAGTGCGCTGCCTTTTCTAATTTCCACATTTCACGCGGGCATCGTGCATGCAATGCTGTTTCTGCACATTCGGAACCTCAAACAAAGAGTCTCACGCTGCGTGAAGTGCACTGCCAAACAAAGCAAAAATTAAAGCTGCGAGATTTCCAATTTGAGACAGAGCACTGCCTTATTAAATTTTCACGTTTGACGCCGACCTGATGCACGGACTGCTGTTTCTGCAATTTCAAAACCTCTGCTTCTGCCAATTCCAAATCTCCAAACAGAGGCTCACGCTGCGTGAAGTGCACTGTCAAACGAAAAAAATATTAAAACTACGCTATGTGCTATTTAAGGCAGTGCACTGCCATTTTAAATCTAAACATTTCACGCTGCAAATTCAAAAGACGAAAAAAATATTAAAACTACGCTATGTGCTATTTAAGGCAGTGCACTGCCATTTTAAATCTAAACATTTCACGCTGCAAATTCAAAAGACGAAAAAAATATTAAAGCTGCATTATGTTTTAATTTAGGACACTGCACTGCCATTTTAAATCTCCGCATTTGATGCCCAGTTCCACTGTGGACCGGGGTGCGTGATCTGCTGTTAATCAATGTATGCATTTGGGATTATGAGAATAGAAGAATGGTTGGGGCTGCCGCGTCGATTGCAATTGCAGCAGACCATGCATTTTATTGTTGTTGTGAGAGTAGAGGGATGTTTGACTCTGCTGCGTGGAAATTACACCGCGGAGTTGGCTGCTGTTTTCAACGACTTTAACGCTGCGTGAATTACACCGTAGAGCGAGAAACAATTTAACGCTGCGCGATTTGTAATTTCAGGCAGTGCGCTGCCTTTTCTAATTTCCACATTTCACGCGGGCATCGTGCATGCAATGCTGTTTCTGCACATTCGGAACCTCAAACAAAGAGTCTCACGCTGCGTGAAGTGCACTGCCAAACAAAGCAAAAGTTAAAGCTGCGAGATTTCCAATTTGAGACAGAGCACTGCCTTATTAAATTTTCACGTTTGACGCCGACCTGATGCACGGACTGCTGTTTCTGCAATTTCAAAACCTCTGCTTCTGCCAATTCCAAATCTCCAAACAGAGGCTCACGCTGCGTGAAGTGCACTGTCAAACGAAAAAAATATTAAAACTACGCTATGTGCTATTTAAGGCAGTGCACTGCCATTTTAAATCTAAACATTTCACGCTGCAAATTCAAAAGACGAAAAAAATATTAAAGCTGCATTATGTTTTAATTTAGGACACTGCACTGCCATTTTAAATCTCCGCATTTGACGCCCAGTTCCACTGTGGACCGGGGTGCGTGATCTGCTGTTAATCAATGTATGCATTTGGGATTATGAGAATAGAAGAATGGTTGGGGCTGCCGCGTCGATTGCAATTGCAGCAGACCATGCATTTTATTGTTGTTGTGAGAGTAGAGGGATGTTTGACGCTGCTGCGTGGAAATTACACCGCGGAGTTGGCTGCTGTTTTCAACGACTTTAACGCTGCGTGAATTACACCGTAGAGCGAGAAACAATTTAACGCTGCGCGATTTGTAATTTCAGGCAGTGCGCTGCCTTTTCTAATTTCCACATTTCACGCGGGCATCGTGCATGCAATGCTGTTTCTGCACATTCGGAACCTCAAACAAAGAGTCTCACGCTGCGTGAAGTGCACTGCCAAACAAAGCAAAAATTAAAGCTGCGCGATTTCCAATTTGAGACAGAGCACTGCCTTATTAAATTTTCACGTTTGACGCCGACCTGATGCACGGACTGCTGTTTTTGCAATTTCAAAACCTCTGCTTCTGCCATTTCCAAATCTCCAAACAGAGGTTCACGCTGCCTGAAGTGCATTGTTAAACGAAAAAAATATTAAAACTGCACTATGTGCAATTTAAGGCAGTGCACTGCCATTTTAAATCTGCACATTTTACGCTGCAATTTCAAAAGACGAAAAAAATATTAAAGTTGCGTTATGTTTTAATTTAGGACACTGCACTGCCATTTTAAATCTCCGCATTTGACGCCCAGTTCCACTGTGGACCGGGGTGCGTGATCTGCTGTTAATCAATGTATGCATTTGGGATTATGAGAATAGAAGAATGGTTGGGGCTGCCGCGTCGATTGCAATTGCAGCAGACCATATATTTTATTGTTGTTGTGAGAGTAGAGGGATGTTTGACGCTGCTGCGTGGAAATTACACCGCGGAGTTGGCTGCTGTTTTCAACGACTTTAACGCTGCGTGAATTACACCGTAGAGCGAGAAACAATTTAACGCTGCGCGATTTGTAATTTCAGGCAGTGCGCTGCCTTTTCTAATTTCCACATTTCACGCGGGCATCGTGCATGCAATGCTGTTTCTGCACATTCAGAACCTCAAACAAAGAGTCTCACGCTGCGTGAAGTGCACTGCCAAACAAAGCAAAAATTAAAGCTGCGCGATTTCCAATTTGAGACAGAGCACTGCCTTATTAAATTTTCACGTTTGACGCCGACCTGATGCACGGACTGCTGTTTCTGCAATTTCAAAACCTCTGCTTCTGCCAATTCCAAATCTCCAAACAGAGGTTCACGCTGCCTGAAGTGCATTGTCAAACGAAAAAAATATTAAAACTGCACTATGTGCAATTTAAGGCAGTGCACTGCCATTTTAAATCTGCACATTTTACGCTGCAATTTCAAAAGACGAAAAAAATATTAAAGCTGCGTTATGTTTTAATTTAGGACACTCCACTGCCATTTTAAACCTCCGCATCTGACGCCCAGTTCCACTGTGGACCGGGATTCGTGATCTGCTGTTAACCAATGTATGCAATTGGGATTGTGAGAATAGAAGAATGGTTGGGGCTGCCGCGTCGATTGCAATTGCAGCAGACCATGCATTTTATTGTTGTTGTGAGAGTAGAGGGATGTTTGACGATGCTGCGTGGAAATTACACCGCGGAGTAGGCTGCTGTTTTCAACGACTTTAACGCTGCGTGAGTTACAATGTAGAGCGAGAAACAATTAAACGCTGCGCGATTTGTAATTTAAGGCAGTGCGCTGCCTTTTCTAATTTCCACATTTCGCGCGAGCATCGTGCATGCACTGCTGTTTCTACACATTCGGAACCTCAAACAAAGAGTCGCACGCTGCGTGAAGTGCACTCCCAAAGAAAGCAAAAATTAAAGCTGCGTAATTTCCAATTTGAGACAGAGCACTGCCTTATTAAATTTTTGCGTTTGACGCCGACCTGACGCACGGACTGCTGTTTCTGCAATTTCAAAACCTCTGCTTCTGCCAATTCCAAATCTCTAAACAGAGGCTCACGCTGCATGAAGTGCACTGTCAAACGAAAAAAATATTAAAACTACGCTATGTGCTATTTAAGGCAGTGCACTGCCATTTTAAATCTAAACATTTCACGCTGCAAATTCAAAAGACGAAAAAAATATTAAAGCTGCATTATGTTTTAATTTAGGACACTGCACTGCCATTTTAAATCTCCGCATTTGACGCCCAGTTCCACTGTGGACCGGGGTGCGTGATCTGCTGTTAATCAATGTATGCATTTGGGATTATGAGAATAGAAGAATGGTTGGGGCTGCCGCGTCGATTGCAATTGCAGCAGACCATGCATTTTATTGTTGTTGTGAGAGTAGAGGGATGTTTGACGCTGCTGCGTGGAAATTACACCGCGGAGTTGGCTGCTGTTTTCAACGACTTTAACGCTGCGTGAATTACACTGTAGAGCGAGAAACAATTTAACGCTGCGCGATTTGTAATTTCAGGCAGTGCGCTGCCTTTTCTAATTTCCACATTTCACGCGGGCATCGTGCATGCAATGCTGTTTCTGCACATTCGGAACCTCAAACAAAGAGTCTCACGCTGCGTGAAGTGCACTGCCAAACAAAGCAAAAATTAAAGCTGCGCGATTTCCAATTTGAGACAGAGCACTGCCTTATTAAATTTTCACGTTTGACGCCGACCTGATGCACGGACTGCTGTTTCAGCAATTTCAAAACCTCTGCTTCTGCCAATTCCAAATCTCCAAACAGAGGTTCACGCTGCCTGAAGTGCATTGTTAAACGAAAAAAATATTAAAACTGCACTATGTGCAATTTAAGGCAGTGCACTGCCATTTTAAATCTGCAAATTTCACGCTGCAATTTCAAAAGACGAAAAAAATATTAAAGCTGCGTTATGTTTTAATTTAGGACACTCCACTTCCATTTTAAACCTCCGCATTTGACGCCCAGTTCCACTGTGGACCGGGATTCGTGATCTGCTGTTAACCAATGTATGCAATTGGGATTGTGAGAATAGAAGAATGGTTGGGGCTGCCGCGTCGATTGCAATTGCAGCAGACCATGCATTTTATTGTTGTTGTGAGAGTAGAGGGATGTTTGACGCTGCTGTGTGGAAATTACACCGCGGAGTACGCTGCTTTTTTCAATGACTTTAACGCTGCGTGAGTTACAATGTAGAGCGAGAAACAATTAAACGCTGCGCGATTTGTAATTTAAGGCAGTGCGCTGCCTTTTCTAATTTCCACATTTCGCGCGAGCATCGTGCATGCACTGCTGTTTCTACACATTCGGAACCTCAAACAAAGAGTCGCACGCTGCGTGAAGTGCACTCCCAAAGAAAGCAAAAATTAAAGCTGCGTAATTTCCAATTTGAGACAGAGCACTGCCTTATTAAATTTTCGCGTTTGACGCCGACCTGACGCACGAACTGCTGTTTGTGCAATTTCAAAACCTCTGCTTCTGCCAATTCCAAATCTCCAAACAGAGGTTCATGCTGCGTGAAGTGCATTGTCAAACGAAAAAAATATTAAAACTGCACTATGTGCAATTTAAGGCAGTGCACTGCCATTTTAAATCTGCACATTTCACGCTGCAATTTCAAAAGACGAAAAAATATTAAAGCTGCGTTATGTTTTAATTTAGGATACTCCACTGCCATTTTAAACTTCCGCATTTGACGCCCAGTTCCACTGTGGACCGGGATTCGTGATCTGCTGTTAACCAATGTATGCAATTGGGATTGTGACAATAGAAGAATGGTTGGGGCTGCCGCGTCGATTGCAATTACAGCAGATCATGCATTTTATTGTTGTTGTGAGAGTAGAGGGATGTTTGACGATGCTGCGTGGAAATTACACCGCGGAGTAGGCTGTTGTTTTCAACGACTTTAACGCTGCGTGAGTTACAATGTAGAGCGAGAAATAATTAAACGCTGCGCGATTTGTAATTTAAGGCAGTGCGCTGCCTTTTCTAATTTCCATATTTCGCGCGGGCATCGTGCATGCACTGCAGTTTCTACACATTCGGAACCTCAAACAAAGAGTCGCACGCTGCGTGAAGTGCACTCCCAAACAAAGCAAATATTAAAGCTGCGTAATTTCCAATTTGAGACAGAGCACTGCCATTTTAAACCTCCGCATTTGACGCGCAGTTCCACTGTGGACCGGGATGCGTGATCTGCTGTTAACCAATGTATGCAATTTGGATTGTGAGAATAGAAGAATGGTTGGGGCTGCCGCGTCGATTGCAATTCCAGCAGACCATGCATTTTATTGTTGTTGTGAGAGTAGAGGGATGTTTGACGCTGCTGCGTGGAAATTACACCGCGGAGTAGGCTGCTGTTTTCAACGACTTTAACGCTGCGTGAGTTACAATGTAGAGCGAGAAACAATTAAACGCTGCGCGATTTGTAATTTCAGGCAGTGCGCTACCTTTTCTAATCTCCACATTTCGCGCGAGCATCGTGCATGCACTGCTGTTTCTACACATTCGGAACCTCAAACAAAGAGTCGCACGCTGCTTGAAGTGCACTCCCAAACAAAGCAAAAATTAAAGCTGCACGATTTCCAATTTGAGACAGAGCACTGCCTTATTAAATTTTCACGTTTGACGCCGACCTGATGCACGGACTGCTGTTTCTGCAATTTCAAAACCTCTGCTTCTGCCAATTCCAAATATCCGAACAGAGGCTCACGCTGCGTGAAGTGCACTGTCAAACGAAAAAAATATTAAAACTGCGCTATGTGCTATTTAAGGCAGTGCACTACCATTTTAAATCTAAACATTTCACGCTGCAAATTCACAAATGAAAAAAATAGTAAAGCTACGTTATGTTTTAATTTAGGACACTGCACTGCCATTTTAAACCTCCGCATTTGACGCGCAGTTCCACTGTGGACCGGGATGCGTGATCTGCTGTTAACCAATGTATGCAATTGGGATTGTGAGAATAGAAGAATGGTTGGGGCTGCCGCGTCGATTGCAATTCCAGCAGACCATGCATTTTATTGTTGTTGTGAGAGTAGAGGGATGTTTGACGCTGCTGCGTGGAAATTAGACCGCGGAGTAGGCTGCTGTTTTCAACGACTTTAACGCTGCGTGAGTTACAATGTAGAGCGAGAAACAATTAAACGCTGCGCGATTTGTAATTTCAGGCAGTGCGCTGCCTTTTGTAATCTCCACATTTCGCGCGAGCATCGTGCATGCACTGCTGTTTCTACACATTTGGAACCTCAAACAAAGAGTCGCACGCTGCTTGAAGTGCACTCCCAAACAAAGCAAAAATTAAAGCTGCGAGATTTCCAATTTGAGACAGAGCACTGCCTTATTAAATTTTCACGTTTGACGCCGACCTGATGCACGGACTGCTGTTTCTGCAATTTCAAAACCTCTGCTTCTGCCAATTCCAAATATCCGAACAGAGGCTCACGCTGCGTGAAGTGCGCTGTCAAACGAAAAAAATATTAAAACTGCGCTTTGTGCAATTTAAGGCAGTGCACTGCCATTTTAAATCTGCACATTTCACGCTGCAAATTCAAAAGACGAAAAAAATATTACAGCTGCGTTATGTTTTAATTTAGGACACTGCACTGCCATTTTAAACCTCCGCATTTGACGCCCAGTTCCACTGTGGACCGTGGTGCGTGATCTGCTGTTAACCAATGTATGCAATTGGGATTGTGAGAATAGAAGAATGGTTGGGGCTGCCACGTCGATTGCAATTGCAGCAGACCATGCATTTTATTGTTGTTGTGAGAGTAGAGGGATGTTTGACGCTGCTGCGTGGAAATTACACCGCGGAGTAGGCTTCTGTTTTCAACGACTTTAACGCTGCGTGAATTACACCGTAGAGCGAGAAACAATTTAACGCTGCGCGATTTGTAATTTCAGGCAGTGCGCTACCTTTTCTAATTTCCACATTTCACGCGGGCATCGTGCATGCAATGCTGTTTCTGCACATTTGGAACCTCAAACAAAGAGTCTCACGCTGCGTGAAGTGCACTCCCAAACAAAGCAAAAATTAAAGCTGCGTAATTTCCAATTTGAGACAGAGCACTGCCTTATTAAATTTTCGCGTTTGACGCCGACCTGACGCACGAACTGCTGTTTCTGCAATTTCAAAACCTCTGCTTCTGCCAATTCCAAATCTCTAAACAGAGGCTCACGCTGCGTGAAGTGCACTGTCAAACGAAAAAAATATTAAAACTGCGCTATGTGCTATTTAAGGCAGTGCACTACCATTTTAAATCTAAACATTTCACGCTGCAAATTCACAAATGAAAAAAATAGTAAAGCTGCGTTATGTTTTAATTTAGGACACTGCACTGCCATTTTAAACCTCCGCATTTGACGCGCAGTTCCACTGTGGACCGGGATGCGTGATCTGCTGTTAACCAATGTATGCAATTGGGATTGTGAGAATAGAAGAATGGTTGGGGCTGCCGCGTCGATTGCAATTCCAGCAGACCATGCATTTTATTGTTGTTGTGAGAGTAGAGGGATGTTTGACGCTGCTGCGTGGAAATTAGACCGCGGAGTAGGCTGCTGTTTTCAACGACTTTAACGCTACGTGAGTTACAATGTAGAGCGAGAAACAATTAAACGCTGCGCGATTTGTAATTTTAGGCAGTGCGCTGCCTTTTCTAATCTCCACATTTCGCGCGAGCATCGTGCATGCACTGCTGTTTCAACACATTCGGAACCTCAAATTAAGAGTCGCACGCTGCGTGAAGTGCACTCCCAAACAAAGCAAAAATTAAAGCTGCGTCATTTCCAATTTGAGACAGAGCACTGCCTTATTAAATTTTCGCGTTTGACGCCGACCTGACGCACGGACTGCTGTTTCTGCAATTTCAAAACCTCTGCTTCTGCCAATTCCAAATCTCTAAACAGAGGCTCACGCTGCGTGAAGTGCACTGTCAAACGAAAAAAATATTAAAACTGCGCTATGTGCTATTTAAGGCAGTGCACTGCCATTTTAAATCTAAACATTTCACGCTGCAAATTCAAAAGACGAAAAAAATATTAAAGCTGCGTTACGTTTTAATTTAGGACACTGCACTGCCATTTTAAATCTCCGCATTTGACGCCCAGTTCCACTGTGGACCGGGGTGCGTGATCTGCTGTTAATCAATGTATGCATTTGGGATTCTGAGAATAGAAGAATGGTTGGGGCTGCCGCGTCGATTGCAATTGCAGCAGACCATGCATTTTATTGTTGTTGTGAGAGTAGAGGGATGTTTGACGCTGCTGCGTGGAAATTACACCGCGGAGTTGGCTGCTGTTTTCAACGACTTTAACGCTGCGTGAATTACACCGTAGAGCGAGAAACAATTTAACGCTGCGCGATTTGTAATTTCAGGCAGTGCGCTCCCTTTTCTAATTTCCACATTTCACGCGGGCATCGTGCATGCAATGCTGTTTCTGCACATTCGGAACCTCAAACAAAGAGTCTCACGCTGCGTGAAGTGCACTCCCAAACAAAGCAAAAATTAAAGCTGCGTAATTTCCAATTTGAGACAGAGCACTGCCTTATTAAATTTTCGCGTTTGACGCCGACCTGACGCACGGACTGCTGTTTCTGCAATTTCAAAACCTCTGCTTCTACCAATTCCAAATCTCTAAACAGAGGCTCACGCTGCGTGAAGTGCACTGTCAAACGAAAAAAATATTAAAACTGCGCTATGTGCTATTTAAGGCAGTGCACTGCCATTTTAAATCTAAACATTTCACGCTGCAAATTCAAAAATGAAAAAAATAGTAAAGCTGCGTTATGTTTTAATTTAGGACACTGCACTGCCATTTTAAACCTCCGCATTTGATGCGCAGTTCCACTGTGGACCAGGATGCGTGATCTGCTGTTAACCAATGTATGCAATTGGGATTGTCAGAATAGAAGAATGGTTGGGGCTGCCGCGTCGATTGCAATTCCAACAGACCATGCATTTTATTGTTGTTGTGAGAGTAGAGGGATGTTTGACGCTGCTGCGTGGAAATTACACCGCGGAGTAGGCTGCTGTTTTCAATGACTTTAACGCTGCGTGAGTTACAATGTAGAGCGAGAAACAATTAAACGCTGCGCGATTTGTAATTTTAGGCAGTGCGCTGCCTTTTCTAATCTCCACATTTCGCGCGAGCATCGTGCATGCACTGCTGTTTCTACACATTCGGAACCTCAAACAAAGAGTCGCACGCTGCGTGAAGTGCACTCCCAAACAAAGCAAAAATTAAAGCTGCGTAATTTCCAATTTGAGACAGAGCACTGCCTTATTAAATTTTCGCGTTTGACGCCGACCTGACGCACGGACTGCTGTTTCTGCAATTTCAAAACCTCTGCTTCTGCCAATTCCAAATCTCTAAACAGAGGCTCACGCTGCGTGAAGTGCACTGTCAAACGAAAAAAATATTAAAACTGCGCTATGTGCTATATAAGGCAGTGCACTGCCATTTTAAATCTAAACATTTCACGCTGCAAATTCAAAAGACGAAAAAAATACTACAGCTGCGTTATGTTTTAATTTAGGACACTGCACTGCCATTTTAAATCTCCGCATTTGACGCCCAGTTCCACTGTGGACCGGGATGCGTGATCAGCTGTTAACCAATGTATGCAATTGGGATTGTGAGAATAGAAGAATGGTTGGGGCTGCCGCGTCGATTGCAATTGCAGCAGACCATGCATTTTATTGTTGTTGTGAGAGTAGAGGGATGTTTGACGCTGCTGCGTGGAAATTACACCGCGGAGTTGGCTGCTGTTTTCAACGACTTTAACGCTGCGTGAATTACACCGTAGAGCGAGAAACAATTTAACGCTGTGCGATTTGTAATTTCAGGCAGTGCGGTGCCTTTTCTAATTTCCACATTTCGCGCGGGCATCGTGCATGCAATGCTATTTCTGCACATTCGGAACCTCAAACAAAGAGTCTCACGCTGCGTGAAGTGCACTGGCAAACAAAGCAAAAATTAAAGCTGCGCGATTTCCAATTTGAGACAGAGCACTGCCTTATTAAATTTTCGCGTTTGACACCGACCTGATGCACGGACTGCTGTTTCTGCAATTTCAAAACCTCTGCTTCTGCCAATTCCAAATCTCCAAACAGAGGCTTATGCTGCGTGAAGTGCACTGTCAAACGAAAAAAATATTAAAACTGCGCTATGTGCAATTTAAGGCAGTGCACTGCCATTTTAAATCTGCACATTTCACGCTGCAAATTCAAAAGACGAAAAAAATACTACAGCTGCGTTATGTTTTAATTTAGGACACTGCACTGCCATTTTAAATCTCCGCATTTGACGCCCAGTTCCACTATGGACCGGGAAGCGTGATCTGCTGTTAACCAATGTATGCAATTGGGATTGTGAGAATAGAAGAATGGTTGGGGCTGCCGCGTCGATTGCAATTGCAGCAGACCATGCATTTTATTGTTGTTGTGAGAGTAGAGGGATGTTTGACGCTGCTGCGTGGAAATTACACCGCGGAGTAGGCTGCTGTTTTCAACGACTTTAACGCTGCGTGAGTGACAATGTAGAGCAAGAAACAATTAAACGCTGCGCGATTTGTAATTTTAGGCAGTGCGCTGCCTTTTCTAATCTCCACATTTCACGCGAGCATCGTGCATGCACTGCTGTTTCTCCATATTCGGAACCTCAAACAAAGAGTCGCACGCTGCGTGAAATGCACTCCCAAACAAAGCAAAAATTAAAGCTGCGTAATTTCCAATTTGAGACAGAGCACTGCCTTATTAAATTTTCGCGTTTGACGCCGACCTGACGCACGGACTGCTGTTTCTGCAATTTCAAAACCTCTGCTTCTGCCAATTCCAAATCTCTAAACAGACGCTCACGCTGCGTGAAGTGCACTGTCAAACGAAAAAAATATTAAAACTGCGCTATGTGCTATTTAAGGAAGTGCACTGCCATTTTAAATCTAAACATTTCACGCTGTAAATTCAAAAGACGAAAAAAATATTAAAGCTGCGTTATGTTTTAATTTAGGACACTGCACTGCCATTTTAAATCTCCGCATTTGACGCCCAGTTCCACTGTGGACCGGGGTGCGTGATTTGCTGTTAATCAATGTATGCATTTGGGATTATGAGAATAGAAGAATGGTTGGGGCTGCCGCGTCGATTGCAATTGCAGCAGACCATGCATTTTATTGTTGTTGTGAGAGTAGAGGGATGTTTGACGCTGCTGCGTGGAAATTACACCGAAGAGTTGGCTGCTGTTTTCAACGACTTTAACGCTGCGTGAATTACACCGTAGAGTGAGAAACAATTTAACGCTGCGCGATTTGTAATTTCAGGCAGTGCGCTGCCTTTTCTAATCTCCACATTTCGCGCGAGCATCGTGCATGCACTGCTGTTTCTACACATTCGGAACCTCAAACAAAGAGTCGCACGCTGCGAGAAATGCACTCCCAAACAAAGCAAAAATTAAAGCTGCGTAATTTCCAATTTGAGACAGAGCACTGCCTTATTAAATTTTCGCGTTTGACGCCGACCTGACGCACGGACTGCTGTTTCTGCAATTTCAAAACCTCTGCTTCTGCCAATTCCAAATCTCTAAACAGAGGCTCACGCTGCGTGAAGTGCACTGTCAAACGAAAAAAATATTAAAACTGCGCTATGTGCTATTTAAGGCAGTGCACTGCCATTTTAAATCTAAACATTTCACGCTGCAAATTCAAAAATGAAAAAAATAGTAAAGCTGCGTTATGTTTTAATTTAGGACACTGCACTGCCATTTTAAACCTCCGCATTTGACGCCCAGTTCCACTGTGCACCGGGATGCGTGATCTGCTGTTAACCAATGTATGCAATTGGGATTGTGAGAATAGAAGAATGGTTGGGGCTGCCGCGTCGATTGCAATTCCAGCAGACCATGCATTTTATTGTTGTTGTGAGAGTAGAGGGATGTTTGACGCTGCTTCGTGGAAATTACACCGCGGAGTAGGCTGCTGTTTTCAACGACTTTAACGCTGCGTGAGTTACAATGTAGAGCGAGAAACAATTAAACGCTGCGCGATTTGTAATTTTAGGCACTGCGCTGCCTTTTCTAATCTCCACATTTCGCGCGAGCATCGTGCATGCACTGCTGTTTCTACACATTCGGAACCTCAAACAAAGAGTCGCACGCTGCGTGAAGTGCACTCCCAAACAAAGCAAAAATTAAAGCTGCGTAATTTCCAATTTGAGACAGAGCACTGCCTTATTAAATTTTCGCGTTTGACGCCGACCTGACGCACGGACTGCTGTTTCTGCAATTTCAAAACCTCTGCTTCTGCCAATTCCAAATCTCCAAACAGAGGCTCACGCTGCGTGAAGTGCACTGTCAAACGAAAAAAATATTAAAACTGCGCTATGTGCTATTTAAGGCACTGCAATGCCATTTTAAATCTAAACATTTCACGCTGCAAATTCAAAAGACGAAAAAAATATTAAAGCTGCGTTATGTTTTAATTTAGGACACTGCACTGCCATTTTAAACCTCCGCATTTGACGCCCAGTTCCACTGTGGACCGGGATGTGTGATCTGCTGTTAACCAATGTATGCAATTGGGATTGTGAGAATAGAAGAATGGTTGGGGCTGCCGCGTCGATTGCAATTGCAGCAGACCATGCATTTTATTGTTGTTGTGAGAGTAGAGGGATGTTTGACGCTGCTGCGTGGAAATTACACCGCGGAGTAGGCTTCTGTTTTCAACGACTTTAACGCTGCGTGAGTTACAATGTAGAGCGAGAAATAATTAAACGCTGCGCGATTTGTAATTTCAGGCAGTGCGCTGCCTTTGCTAATTTCCACATTTTGCGCGGGCATCGTGCATGCAATGCTGTTTCTGCACATTCGGAATCTCAAACAAAGAGTCTCACGCTGCGTGAAGTGCACTGCCAAACAAAGCAAAAATTAAAGCTGCGCGATTTCCAATTTGAGACAGAGCACTGCTTTATTAAATTTTCGCGTTTGACGCCGACCTGACGTACGGACTGCTGTTTCTGCAATTTCAAAACCTCTGCTTCTGCCAATTCCAAATCTCTAAACAGAGGTTCACGCTGCGTGAAGTGCACTGTCAAACGAAAAAAATATTAAAACTGCGCTATGTGCTATTTAAGGCAGTGCACTGCCATTTTAAATCTAAACATTTCACGCTGCAAATTCAAAAGACGAAAAAAATATTAAAGCTGCGTTATGTTTTAATTTAGGACACTGCACTGCCATTTTAAATCTCCGCATTTGAAGCCCAGTTCCACTGTGGACCGGGGCGCGTGATCTGCTGTTAATCAATGTATGCATTTGGGATTATGAGAATAGAAGAATGGTTGGGGCTGCCGCGTCGATTGCAATTGCAGCAGACCATGCATTTTATTGTTGTTGTGAGAGTAGAGTGATGTTTGACGCTGCTGCGTGAAAATTACACCGCGGAGTTGGCTGCTGTTTTCAACGACTTTAACGCTGCGTGAATTACACCGTAGAGCGAGAAACAATTTAACGCTGCGCGATTTGTAATTTCAGGCAGTGCGGTACCTTTTCTAATTTCCACATTTCACGCGGGCATCGTGCATGCAATGCTGTTTCTGCACATTCGGAACCTCAAACAAAGAGTCTCACGCTGCGTGAAGTGCACTCCCAAACAAAGCAAAAATTAAAGCTGCGTAATTTCCAATTGGAGATAGAGCACTGCCTTATTAAATTTTCGCGTTTGACGCCGACCTGACGCACGGACTGCTGTTTCTGCAATTTCAAAACCTCTGCTTCTGCCAATTCCAAATCTCTAAACAGAGGCTCACGCTGCGTGAAGTGCACTGTCAAACGAAAAAAATATTAAAACTGCGCTATGTGCTATTTAAGGCAGTGCACTGCCATTTTAAATCTTTAACATTTCACGCTGCAAATTCAAAAACGAAAAAAATATTAAAGCTGCGTTATGTTTTAATTTAGGACACTGCAATGCCATTTTAAACCTCCGCATTTGACGCGCAGTTCCACTGTGGACCGGGATGCGTGATCTGCTGTTAACCAATATATGCAATTGGGATTGTGATAATAGAAGAATGGTTGGGGCTGCCGCGTCGATTGCAATTCCAACAGACCATGCATTTTATTGTTGTTGTGAGAGTAGAGGGATGTTTGACGCTGCTGCGTGGAAATTACACCGCGGAGTAGGCTGCTGTTTTCAATGACTTTAACGCTGCGTGAATTACAATGTAGAGCGAGAAACAATTAAACGCTGCGCGATTTGTAATTTCAGGCAGTGCGCTGCCTTTTCTAATCTCCACATTTCGCGCGAGCATCGTGCATGCACTGCTGTTTCTACACATTCGGAACCTCAAACAAAGAGTCGCACGCTGCGTGAAGTGCACTCCCAAACAAAGCAAAAATTAAAGCTGCATAATTTCCAATTTGAGACAGAGCACTGCCTTATTAAATTTTCGCGTTTGACGCCGACCTGACGCACGGACTGCTGTTTCTGCAATTTCAAAACCTCTGCTTCTGCCAATTCCAAATCTCTAAACAGAGGCTCACGCTGCGTGAAGTGCACTGTCAAACGAAAAAAATATTAAAACTGCGCTATGTGCTATTTAAGGCAGTGCACTGCCATTTTAAATCTAAACATTTCACGCTGCAAATTCAAAAGACGAAAAAAATATTAAAGCTGCGTTATGTTTTAATTTAGGACACTGCACTGCCATTTTAAATCTCCGCATTTGACGCCCAGTTCCACTGTGGACCGGGGTGCATGATCTGCTATTAATCAATGTATGCATTTGGGATTATGAGAATAGAAGAATGGTTGGGGCTGCCGCGTCGATTGCAATTGCAGCAGACCATGCATTTTATTGTTGTTGTGAGAGTAGAGGGATGTTTGACGCTGCTGCGTGGAAATTACACCGCGGAGTAGGCTGCTGTTTTCAACGACTTTAACGCTGCGTGAGTTACAATGTAGAGCGAGAAACAATTAAACGCTGCGCGATTTGTAATTTCAGGCAGTGCGCTGCCTTTTCTAATCTCCATATTTCGCGCGAGCATCTTGCATGCACTACTGTTTCTACACATTCGGAACCTCAAACAAAGAGTCGCACGCTGCGTGAAGTGTACACCCAAACAAAGCAAAAATTAAAGCTGCGTTATTTCCAATTTGAGACAGAGCACTGCCTTATTAAATTTTCGCGTTTGACTCCGACCTGACGCACGGACTGCTGTTTCTGCAATTTCAAAACCTCTGCTTCTGCCAATTCCAAATCTCTAAACAGAGGCTCACGCTGCGTGAAGTGCACTATCAAACGAAAAAAATATTAAAACTGCGCTATGTGCTATTTAAGGCAGTGCACTGCCATTTTAAATCTAAACATTTCACGCTGCAAATTCAAAAGACGAAAAAAATATTAAAGCTGCGTTATGTTTTAATTTAGGACACTGCACTGCCATTTTAAATCTCCGCATTTGACGCCCAGTTCCACTGTGGACCGGGGTGCGTGATCTGCTGTTAATCAATGTATGCATTTGGGATTATGAGAATAGAAGAATGGTTGGGGCTGCCGCGTCGATTGCAATTGCAGCAGACCATGCATTTTATTGTTGTTGTGAGAGTACAGGGATGTTTGACGCTGCTGCGTGGAAATTACACCGCGGAGTTGGCTGATGTTTTCAACGACTTTAACGCTGCGTGAATTACACCGTAGAGCGAGAAAAAATTTAACGCTGCGCGATTTGTAATTTCAGGCAGTGCGCTACCTTTTCTAATTTCCACATTTCACGCGGGCATCGTGCATGCAATGCTGTTTCTGCACATTCGGAACCTCAAACAAAGAGTCTCACGCTGCGTGAAGTGCACTCCCAAACAAAGCAAAAATTAAAGCTGCGTAATTTCCAATTTGAGACAGAGCACTGCCTTATAAATTTTCGCGTTTGACGCCGACCTAACGCACGGACTGCTGTTTCTGCAATTTCAAAACCTCTGCTTCTGCCAATTCTAAATCTCTAAACAGAGGCTCACGCTGCGTGAAGTGCACTGTCAAACGAAAAAAATATTAAAATTGCGCTATGTGCTATTTAAGGCAGTGCACTGCCATTTTAAATCTAAACATTTCACGCTGCAAATTCAAAAACGAAAAAAATATTAAAGCTGCGTTATGTTTTAATTTAGGACACTGCACTGCCATTTTAAACCTCCGCATTTGACGCGCAGTTCCACTGTGGACCGGGATGCGTGATCTGCTGTTAACCAATGTATGCAATTGGGATTGTGAGAATAGAAGAAAGGTTGGGGCTGCCGCGTCGATTGCAATTCCAGCAGACCATGCATTTTATTGTTGTTGTGAGAGTAGAGGGATGTTTGACGCTGCTGCGTGGAAATTACACCGCGGAGTAGGCTGCTGTTTTCAACGACTTTAACTCTGCGTGAGTTACAATGTAGAGCGAGAAACAATTAAACGCTGCGCGATTTGTAATTTCAGGCAGTGCGCTGCCTTTTCTAATCTCCACATTTCGCGCGAGCATCGTGCATGCACTGCTGTTTCTACACATTCGGAACCTCAAACAAAGAGTCGCACGCTGCGTGAAATGCACTCCCAAACAAAGCAAAAATTAAAGCTGCGTAATTTCCAATTTGAGACAGAGCACTGCCTTATTAAATTTTCGCGTTTGACGCCGACCTGACGCACGGACTGCTGTTTCTGCAATTTCAAAACTTCTGCTTCTGCCAATTCCAAATCTCTAAACAGAGGCTCACGCTGCGTGAAGTGCACTGTCAAACGAAAAAAATATTAAAACTGCGCTATGTGCTATTTAAGGCAGTGCACTGCCATTTTAAATCTAAACATTTCACGCTGCAAATTCAAAAGACGAAAAAAATATTAAAGCTGCGTTATGTTTTAATTTAGGACACTGCACTGCCATTTTAAATCTCCGCATTTGACGCCCAGTTCCACTGTGGACCGGGGTGCGTGATCTGCTGTTAATCAATGTATGCATTTGGGATTGTGAGAATAGAAGAATGGTTGGGGCTGCCGCGTCGATTGCAATTGCAGCAGACCATGCATTTTATTGTTGTTGTGAGAGTAGAGGGATGTTTGACGCTGCTGCGTGGAAATTACACCGCGGAGTAGGCTGCTGTTTTCAACGACTTTAACTCTGCGTGAGTTACAATGTAGAGCGAGAAACAATTAAACGCTGCGCGATTTGTAATTTCAGGCAGTGCGCTGCCTTTTCTAATCTCCACATTTCGCGCGAGCATCGTGCATGCACTACTGTTTCTACACATTCGGAACCTCAGACAAAGAGTCGCACGCTGCGTGAAGTGCACTCCCAAACAAAGCAAAAATTAAAGCTGCGTAATTTCCAATTTGAGACAGAGCACTGCCTTATTAAATTTTCGCGTTTGACGCCGACCTGATGCACGGACTGCTGTTTATGCAATTTCAAAACCTCTGCTTCTGCCAATTCCAAATCTCTAAACAGAGGCTCACGCTGCGTGAAGTGCACTGTCAAACGAAAAAAATATTAAAACTGCGCTATGTGCTATTTAAGGCAGTGCACTGCCATTTTAAATCTAAACATTTCAAGCTGCAAATTCAAAAGACGAAAAAAATATTAAAGCTGCGTTATGTTTTAATTTAGGACACTGCACTGCCATTTTAAATCTCCGCATTTGACGCCCAGTTCCACTGTGGACCGGGGTGCGTGATCTGCTGTTAATCAATGTATGCATTTGGGATTATGAGAATAGAAGAATGGTTGGGGCTACAGCGTCGATTGCAATTGCACCAGACCATGCATTTAATTGTTGTTGTGAGAGTAGAGGGATGGTTGACGCTGCTGCATGGAAATTACACCGCGGAGTAGGCTGCTGTTTTCAATGACTTTAACGCTGCGTGAATTACAACGTAGAGCGAGAAACAATTTAACGCTGCGTGATTTGTAATTTCAGGCAGTGCGCTGCCTTTTCTAATTTCCACATTTTGCACGGGCATCGTGCATGCAATGCTGTTTCTGCTCATTCGGAACCTCAAACAAAGAGTCTCACGCTGCGTGAAATGCACTGCCAAACAAAGCAAAAATTAAAGCTGCTCGATTTCCAATTTGAGACAGAGCACTGCTTTATTAAATTTTAGCGTTTGACGCCGACCTGACGCACGGACTGCTGTTTCTGCAATTTCAAAACTTCTGCTTCTGCCAATTCCAAATCTCTAAACAGAGGCTCACGCTGCGTGAAGTGCACTGTCAAACGAAAAAAATATTAAAACTGCGTTATGTGCTATTTAAGGCAGTGCAGTGCCATTTTAAATCTAAACATTTCACGCTGCAAATTCAAAAGACGAAAAAAATATTAAAGCTGCGTTATGTTTTAATTTAGGACACTGCACTGCCATTTTAAATCTCCGCATTTGACGCCCAGTTCCACTGTGGACCGGGGTGCGTGATCTGCTGTTAATCAATGTATGCATTTGGGATTATGAGAATAGAAGAATAGTTGGGGCTGCCGCGTCGATTGCAATTGCAGCAGACCATGCATTTTATTGTTGTTGTGAGAGTAGAGGGATGTTTGACGCTGCTGCGTGGAAATTACACCGCGGAGTAGGCTGCTGTTTTCAATGACTTTAACGCTGCGTGAGTTACACCGTAGAGCGAGAAACAATTAAACGCTGCGCGATTTGTAATTTCAAGCAGTGCGCTGCCTTTTCTAATTTCCACATTTCGCGCGGGCATCGTGCATGCAATGCTGTTTCTACACATTCGGAACCTCAAACAAAGAGTCTCACGCTGCGTGAAGTGCACTGCCAAACAAAGCAAAAATTAAAGCTGCGCGATTTCCAATTTGAGACAGAGCACTGCTTTATTAAATTTTCGCGTTTGACACCGACCTGACGCACGGACTGCTGTTTCTGCAATTTCAAAACCTCTGCTTCTGCCAATTCCAAATCTCTAAACAGAGGCTCACGCTGCGTGAAGTGCACTGTCAAACGAAAAAATATTAAAACTGCGCTATGTGCAATTTAAGGCAGTGCACTACCATTTTAAATCTGCACATTTCACGCTGCAAATTCAAAAGACGAAAAAAATACTACAGCTGCGTTATGTTTTAATTTAGGACACTGCACTGCCATTTTAAACCTCCGCATTTGACGCCCAGTTCCACTGTGGACCGGGATTCGTGATCTGCTGTTAACCAATGTATGCAATTGGAATTGTGAGAATAGAGGAATGGTTGGGGCTGCCGCGTCGATTGCAATTGCAGCAGACCATGCATTTTATTGTTGTTGTGAGAATAGAGGGATGTTTGACGCTGCTGCGTGGAAATTACACCGCGGAGTTGGCTGCTGTTTTCAACGACTTTAACGCTGCGTGAATTACACCGTAGAGCGAGAAACAATTTAACGCTGCGCAATTTGTAATTTCAGGCAGTGCGCTGCCTTTTCTAATTTTCACATTTCACGCGGGCATCGTGCATGCAATGCTGTTTCTGCACATTCGGAACCTCAAACAAAGAGTCTCACGCTGCGTGAAGTGCACTCCCAAACAAAGCAAAAATTAAAGCTGCGTAATTTCCAATTTGAGACAGAGCACTGCCTTATTAAATTTTCGCGTTTGACGCCGACCTGACGCACGGACTGCTGTTTCTGCAATTTCAAAACTTCTGCTTCTGCCAATTCCAAATCTCTAAACAGAGGCTCACGCTGCGTGAAGTGCACTGTCAAACGAAAAAAATATTAAAACTACGCTATGTGCAATTTAAGGCAGTGCACTGCCATTTTAAATCTGCACATTTCACGCTGCAAATTCAAAAGACGAAAAAAATACTACAGCTGCGTTATGTTTTAATTTAGGACATTGCACTGCCATTTTAAATCTCCGCATTTGACGCCCAGTTCCACTGTGGACCGGGGTGCGTGATCTGCTGTTAATCAATGTATGCATTTGGGATTTTGAGAATAGAAGAATGGTTGGGACTGCCGCATCGATTGCAATTGCAGCAGACCATGCATTTTATTGTTGTTGTGAGAGTAGAGGGATGTTTGACGCTGCTGCGTGGAAATTACACCGCGGAGTTGGCTGCTGTTTTCAACGACTTTAACGCTGCGTGAATTACACCGTAGAGCGAGAAACAATTTAACGCTTCGCGATTTGTAATTTCAGGCAGTGCGCTGCCTTTTCTAATTTCCACATTTCATGCGGGCATCGTGCATGCAATGATGTTTCTGCACATTCGGAACCTCAAACAAAGAGTCTCACGCTGCGTGAAGTGCACTGCCAAACAAAGCAAAAATTAAAGCTGCGCGATTTCCAATTTGAGACAGAGCACTGCCTTATTAAATTTTCCAGTTTGACGCCGACCTGACGCACGGACTGCTGTTTCTGCAATTTCAAAACCTCTGCTTCTGCCAATTCCAAATCTCCAAACAGAGGCTCACGCTGCGTGAAGTGCACTGTCAAATGAAAAAATATTAAAACTGCGCTATGTGCAATATAATGCAGTGCACTGCCATTTTAAATCTGCACATTTCACGCTGCAAATTCAAAAGATGAAAAAAATATTAAAGCTGCGTTATGTTTTAATTTAGGACACTGCACTGCAATTTTAAACCTCCGCATTTGACGCCCAGTTCCACTGTAGACCGGGATGCGTGATCTGCTGTTAACCAATGTATGCAATTGGAATTGTGAGAATAGAAGAATGGTAAGGGCTGCCGCGTCGATTGCAATTGCAGCAGACCATGCATTTTATTGTTGAGAGTAGAGGGATGTTTGACGCTGCTGCGTGGAAATTACACCGCGGAGTAGGTTGCTGTTTTCAACGACTGTAACGCTGCGTGAGTTACAATGTAGAGCGAGAAACAATTAAACGTTGCGCGATCTGTAATTTAAGGCAGTGCGCTGCCATTTCTAATTTCCACATTTCGCGCGAGCATCGTTCATGCACTGCTGTTTCTGCACATTCGGAACCTCAAACAAAGAGTCGCACGCTGCGTGAAGTGCACTCCCAAACAAAGCAAAAATTAAAGCTGCGTAATTTCCAATTTGAGACAGAGCACTGCCTTATTAAATTTTCGCGTTTGACGCCGACCTGACGCACAGACTGCTGTTTCTGCAATTTCAAAACCTCTGCTTCTGCCAATTCCAAATCTCCAAACAGAGGCTCACGCTGCGTGAAGTGCACTGTCAAATGAAAAAATATTAAAACTGCGCTATGTGCAATTTAAGGCAGTGCACTGCCATTTTAAATCTGCACATTTCACGCTGCAAATTCAAAAGACGAAAAAAATATTAAAGCTGCGTTATGTTTTAATTTAGGACACTGCACTGCCATTTTAAACCTCCGCATTTGACGCCCAGTTCCACTGTGGACCGGGATGCATGATCTGCTGTTAACCAATGTATGCAATTGGGATTGTGAGAATAGAAGAATGGTTGGGGCTGCCGCGTCGATTGCAATTGCAGCAGACCATGCATTTTATTGTTGTTGTGAGAGTAGAGGGATGTTTGACGCTGCTGCGTGGAAATTACACCGCGGAGTTGGCTGCTGTTTTCAACGACTTTAACGCTGCGTGAATTACACCGTAGAGCGAGAAACAATTTAACGCTACGCGATTTGTAATTTCAGGCAGTGCGCTGCCTTTTCTAATTTCCACATTTCGCGCGGGCATCGTGCATGCAATGCTGTTTCTGCACATTCGAAACCTCAAACAAAGAGTCTCACGCTGCGTGAAGTGCACTGCCAAACAAAGCAAAAATTAAAGCTGCGCAATTTCCAATTTGAGACAGAGCACTGCCTTATTAAATTTTCGCGTTTGACGCCGACCTGATGCACTGACTGCTGTTTCTCCAATTTCAAAACCTCTGCTTCTGCCAATTCCAAATCTCCAAACAGAGGCTCACGCTGCGTGAAGTGCACTGTCAAACGAATAAAATATTAAAACTGTGCTATGTGCAATTTAAGGCAGTGCACTGCCATTTTAAATCTGCACATTTCACGCTGCAAATTCAAAAGACGAAAAAAATATTACAGCTGCGTTATGTTTTAAATTAGGACACTGCACTGCCATTTTAAACCTCCGCATTTGACGCCCAGTTCCACTGTGGACCGGGATGCGTGATCTGCTGTTAACCAATGTATGCAATTGGGATTGTGAGAATAGAAGAATGGTTGGGGCTGCCGCGTCGATTGCAATTGCAGCAGACCATGCATTTTATTGTTGTTGTGAGAGTAGAGGGATGTTTGACGCTGCTGTGTGGAAATTACACCGCGGTGTAGGTTGCTGTTTTCAACGACTTTAACGCTGCGTGAGTTACAGTGTAGAGCGAGAAACAATTAAACGCTGCGCGATTTGTAATTTCAGGCAGTGCGCTGCCTTTTCTAATTTCCACATTTCGCGCGGGCATCGTGCAATCAATGCTGTTTCTGAACATTCGGAACCTCAAACAAAGAGTCTCACGCTGCGTGAAGTGCACTCCCAAACAAAGCAAAAATTAAAGCTGCGCAATTTCCAATTTGAGACAGAGCACTGCCTTATTAAATTTTCGCGTTTGACGCCGACCTGATGCACGGACTGCTGTTTCTACAATTTCAAAACCTCTGCTTCTGCCAATTCCAAATCTCCAAACAGAGGCTCACGCTGCGTGAAGTGCACTGTCAAACGAATAAAATATTAAAACTGTGCTATGTGCAATTTAAGGCAATGCACTGCCATTTTAAATCTGCACATTTCACGCTGCAAATTCAAAAGACGAAAAAAATATTACAGCTGCGTTATGTTTTAATTTAGGACACTGCACTGCCATTTTAAACCTCCGCATTTGATGCCCAGTTCCACTGTGGACCGGGATGCGTGATCTGCTGTTAACCAATGTATGCAATTGGGATTGTGAGAATAGAAGAATGGTTGGGGCTGCCGCGTCGATTGCAATTGCAGCAGACCATGCATTTTATTGTTGAGAGTAGAGGGATGTTTGACGCTGCTGCGTGGAAATTACACCGCGGAGTAGGTTGCTGTTTTCAACGACTTTAACGCTGCGTGAGTTACAATGTAGAGCGAGAAACAATTAAACGTTGCGCGATCTGTAATTTAAGGCAGTGCGCTGCCATTTCTAATTTCCACATTTCGCGCGAGCATCGTGCATGCACTGCTGTTTCTGCACATTCGGAACCTCAAACAAAGAGTCGCACGCTGCGTGAAGTGCACTCCCAAACAAAGCAAAAATTAAAGCTGCGTAATTTCCAATTTGAGACAGAGCACTGCCTTATTAAATTTTCGCGTTTGACGCCGACCTGACGCACAGACTGCTGTTTCTGCAATTTCAAAACCTCTGCTTCTGCCAATTCCAAATCTCCAAACAGAGGCTCACGCTGCGTGAAGTGCACTGTCAAATGAAAAAATATTAAAACTGCGCTATGTGCAATTTAAGGCAGTGCACTGCCATTTTAAATCTGCACATTTCACGCTGCAAATTCAAAAGACGAAAAAAATATTAAAGCTGCGTTATGTTTTAATTTAGGACACTGCACTGCCATTTTAAACCTCCGCATTTGACGCCCAGTTCCACTGTGGACCGGGATGCGTGATCTGCTGTTAACCAATGTATGCAATTGGGATTGTGAGAATAGAAGAATGGTTGGGGCTGTCGCGTCGATTGCAATTGCAGCAGACCATGCATTTTATTGTTGTTGTGAGAATAGAGGGATGTTTGACGCTGCTGCGTGGAAATTACACCGCGGAGTTGGCTGCTGTTTTCAACGACTTTAACGCTGCGTGAATTACACCGTAGAGCGAGAAACAATTTAACGCTACGCGATTTGTAATTTCAGGCAGTGCGCTGCCTTTTCTAATTTCCACATTTCGCGCGGGCATCGTGCATGCAATGCTGTTTCTGCACATTCGAAACCTCAAACAAAGAGTCTCACGCTGCGTGAAGTGCACTGCCAAACAAAGCAAAAATTAAAGCTGCGCAATTTCCAATTTGAGACAGAGCACTGCATTATTAAATTTTCGCGTTTGACGCCGACCTGATGCACTGACTGCTGTTTCTACAATTTCAAAACCTCTGCTTCTGCCAATTCCAAATCTCCAAACAGAGGCTCACGCTGCGTGAAGTGCACTGTCAAACGAATAAAATATTAAAACTGTGCTATGTGCAATTTAAGGCAGTGCACTGCCATTTTAAATCTGCACATTTCACGCTGCAAATTCAAAAGACGAAAAAAATATTACAGCTGCGTTATGTTTTAAATTAGGACACTGCACTGCCATTTTAAACCTCCGCATTTGACGCCCAGTTCCACTGTGGACCGGGATGCGTGATCTGCTGTTAACCAATGTATGCAATTGGGATTGTGAGAATAGAAGAATGGTTGGGGCTGCCGCGTCGATTGCAATTGCAGCAGACCATGCATTTTATTGTTGTTGTGAGAGTAGAGGGATGTTTGACGCTGCTGTGTGGAAATTACACCGCGGTGTAGGTTGCTGTTTTCAACGACTTTAACGCTGCGTGAGTTACAGTGTAGAGCGAGAAACAATTAAACGCTGCGCGATTTGTAATTTCAGGCAGTGCGCTGCCTTTTCTAATTTCCACATTTCGCGCGGGCATCGTGCATGCAATGCTGTTTCTGAACATTCGGAACCTCAAACAAAGAGTCTCACGCTGCGTGAAGTGCACTGCCAAACAAAGCAAAAATTAAAGCTGCGTAATTTCCAATTTGAGACAGAGCACTGCCTTATTAAATTTTCGCGTTTGACGCCGACCTGACGCACGGACTGCTGTTTCTGCAATTTCAAAACCTCTGCTTCTGCCAATTCCAAATCTCCAAACAGAGGCTCACGCTGCGTGAAGTGCACTGTCAAACGAATAAAATATTAAAACTGAGCTATGTGCAATTTAAGGCAGTGCACTGCCATTTTAAATCTGCACATTTCACGCTGCAAATTCAAAAGACGAAAAAAATATTACAGCTGCGTTATGTTTTAATTTAGGACACTGCACTGCCATTTTAATCCTCCGCATTTGATGCCCAGTTCCACTGTGGACCGGGATGCGTGATCTGCTGTTAACCAATGTATGCAATTGGGATTGTGAGAATAGAAGAATGGTTGGGGCTGCCGCGTCGATTGCAATTGCAGCAGACCATGCATTTTATTGTTAAGAGTAGAGGGATGTTTGACGCTGCTGCGTGGAAATTACACCGCGGAGTAGGTTGCTGTTTTCAACGACTTTAACTCTGCGTGAGTTACAATGTAGAGCGAGAAACAATTAAACGTTGCGCGATCTGTAATTTAAGGCAGTGCGCTGCCATTTCTAATTTCCACATTTCGCGCGAGCATCGTGCATGCACTGCTGTTTCTGCACATTCGGAACCTCAAACAAAGAGTCGCACGCTGCGTGAAGTGCACTCCCAAACAAAGCAAAAATTAAAGCTGCGTAATTTCCAATTTGAGACAGAGCACTGCCTTATTAAATTTTCGCGTTTGACGCCGACCTGACGCACAGACTGCTGTTTCTGCAATTTCAAAACCTCTGCTTCTGCCAATTCCAAATCTCCAAACAGAGGCTCACGCTGCGTGAAGTGCACTGTCAAATGAAAAAATATTAAAACTGCGCTATGTGCAATTTAAGGCAGTGCACTGCCATTTTAAATCTGCACATTTCACGCTGCAAATTCAAAAGACGAAAAAAATATTAAAGCTGCGTTATGTTTTAATTTAGGACACTGCACTGCCATTTTAAACCTCCACATTTGACGCCCAGTTCCACTGTGGACCGGGATGCGTGATCTGCTGTTAACCAATGTATGCAATTGGGATTGTGAGAATAGAAGAATGGTTGGGGCTGCCGCGTCGATTGCAATTGCAGCAGACCATGCATTTTATTGTTGTTGTGAGAGTAGAGGGATGTTTGACGCTGCTGCGTGGAAATTACACCGCGGAGTTGGCTGCTGTTTTCAACGACTTTAACGCTGCGTGAATTACACCGTAGAGCGAGAAACAATTTAACGCTACGCGATTTGTAATTTCAGGCAGTGCGCTGCCTTTTCTAATTTCCACATTTCGCGCGGGCATCGTGCATGCAATGCTGTTTCTGCACATTCGAAACCTCAAACAAAGAGTCTCACGCTGCGTGAAGTGCACTGCCAAACAAAGCAAAAATTAAAGCTGCGCAATTTCCAATTTGAGACAGAGCACTGCCTTATTAAATTTTCGCGTTTGACGCCGACCTGATGCACTGACTGCTGTTTCTACAATTTCAAAACCTCTGCTTCTGCCAATTCCAAATCTCTAAACAGAGGCTCACGCTGCGTGAAGTGCACTGTCAAACGAAAAAAATATTAATACTGCGCTATGTGCTATTTAAGGCAGTGCACTGCCATTTTAAATCTAAACATTTCACGCTGCAAATTCAAAAGACGAAAAAAATATTAAAGCTGCGTTATGTTTTAATTTAGGACACTGCACTGCCATTTTAAATCTCCGCATTTGACGCCCAGTTCCACTTTGGACCGGGGTGTGTGATCTGCTGTTAATCAATGTATGCATTTGGGATTGTGAGAATAGAAGAATGGTTGGGGCTGCCGCGTCGATTGCAATTGCACCAGACCATGCATTTTATTGTTGTTGTGAGAGTAGAGGGATGTTTGACGCTGCTGCGTGGAAATTACACCGCGGAGTAGGCTGCTGTTTTCAACGACTTTAACTCTGCGTGAGTTACAATGTAGAGCGAGAAACAATTAAACGCTGCGCGATTTGTAATTTCAGGCAGTGCGCTGCCTTTTCTAATCTCCACATTTCGCGCGAGCATCGTGCATGCACTACTGTTTCTACACATTCGGAACCTCAGACAAAGAGTCGCACGCTGCGTGAAGTGCACTCCCAAACAAAGCAAAAATTAAAGCTGCGTAATTTCCAATTTGAGACAGAGCACTGCCTTATTAAATTTTCGCGTTTGACGCCGACCTGACGCACAGACTGCTGTTTCTGCAATTTCAAAACCTCTGCTTCTGCCAATTCCAAATCTCTAAACAGAGGCTCACGCTGCTGCGTGAAGTGCACTGTCAAACGAAAAAAATATTAAAACTGCGCTATGTGCTATTTAAGGCAGTGCACTGCCATTTTAAATCTAAACATTTCAAGCTGCAAATTCAAAAAACGAAAAAAATATTAAAACTGCGTTATGTTTTAATTTAGGACACTGCACTGCCATTTTAAATCTCCGCATTTGACGCCCAGTTCCACTGTGGACCGGGGTGCGTGATCTGCTGTTAATCAATGTATGCATTTGGGATTATGAGAATAGAAGAATGGTTGGTGCTGCCGCGTCGATTGCAATTGCACCAGACCATGCATTTAATTGTTGTTGTGAGAGTAGAGGGATGGTTGACGCTGCTGCATGGAAATTACACCGCGGAGTAGGCTGCTGTTTTCAATGACTTTAACGCTGCGTGAATTACACCGTAGAGCGAGAAACAATTTAACGCTGCGTGATTTGTAATTTCAGGCAGTGCGCTGCCTTTTCTAATTTCCACATTTTGCACGGGCATCGTGCATGCAATGCTGTTTCTGCTCATTCGGAACCTCAAACAAAGAGTCTCACGCTGCGTGAAGTGCACTGCCAAACAAAGCAAAAATTAAAGCTGCGCAATTTCCAATTTGAGACAGAGCACTGCCTTATTAAATTTTCGCGTTTGACGCCGACCTGATGCACGGACTGCTGTTTCTACAATTTCAAAACCTCTGCTTCTGCCAATTCCAAATCTCCAAACAGAGGCTCACGCTGCGTGAAGTGCACTGTCAAACGAAAAAAATATTAAAACTGCGCTATGTGCAATTTAAGGCAGTGCACTGCCATTTTAAATCTGCACATTTCACGCTGCAAATTCAAAAGACGAAAAAAATATTACAGTTGCGTTATGTTTTAATTTAGGACACTGCACTGCCATTTTAAATCTCCGCATTTGACGCCCAGTTCCACTGTGGACCGGGGTGCGTGATCTGCTGTTAATCAATGTATGCATTTGGGATTTTGAGAATAGAAGAATGGTTGGGACTGCCGCGTCGATTGCAATTGCAGCAGACCATGCATTTTATTGTTGTTGTGAGAGTAGAGGGATGTTTGACGCTGCTGCGTGGAAATTACACCGCGGAGTTGGCTGCTGTTTTCAACGACTTTAACGCTGCGTGAATTACACCATAGAGCGAGAAACAATTTAATGCTGCGCGATTTGTAATTTCAGGTAGTGCGCTGCCTTTTCTAATTTCCACATTTCGCGCGATCATCGTGCATGCAATGCTGTTTCTGCACATTCGAAACCTCAAACAAAGAGTCTCACGCTGCGTGAAGTGCACTGCCAAACAAAGCAAAAATTAAAGCTGCGCAATTTCCAATTTGAGACAGAGCACTGCCTTATTAAATTTTCGCGTTTGACGCCGACCTGATGCACGGACTGCTGTTTCTACAATTTCAAAACCTCTGCTTCTGCCAATTCCAAATCTCCAAACAGAGGCTCACGCTGCGTGAAGTGCACTGTCAAATGAAAAAAATATTAAAACTGCGCTATGTGCAATTTAAGGCAGTGCACTGCCATTTTAAATCTGCACATTTCACGCTGCAAATTCAAAAGACGAAAAAAATATTACAGCTGCGTTATGTTTTAATTTAGGACACTGCACTGCCATTTTAAACCTCCGCATTTGACGCCCAGTTCCACTGTGGACCGGGATGCGTGATCTGCTGTTAACCAATGTATGCAATTGGAATTGTGAGAATAGAAGAATGGTAAGGGCTGCCGCGTCGATTGCAATTGCAGCAGACCATGCATTTTATTGTTGTTGTGAGAGTAGAGGGATGTTTGACGCTGCTGCGTGGAAATTACACCGCGGTGTAGGTTGCTGTTTTCAACGACTTTAACGCTGCGTGAGTTACAATGTAGAGCGAGAAACAATTAAACGCTGCGCGATTTGTAATTTAAGGCAGTGCGCTGCCTTTTCTAATTTCCACATTTCGCGCGAGCATCGTGCATGCAATGCTGTTTCTGCACATTCGGAACCTCAAACAAAGAGTCTCACGCTGTGTGAAATGCACTGCCAAACAAAGCAAAAATTAAAGCTGCGCGATTTCCAATTTGAGACAGAGCACTGCTTTATTAAATTTTCGCGTTTGACGCCGACCTGACACACGGACTGCTGTTTCTGCAATTTCAAAACCTCTGCTTCTGCCAATTCCAAATCTCCAAACAGAGGCTCACGCTGCGTGAAGTGCACTGTCAAACGAAAAAAATATTAAAATTGCGCTATGTGCAATTTAAGGCAGTGCACTGCCATTTTAAATCTGCACATTTCACGCTGCAAATTCAAAAGACGAAAAAAATATTACAGCTGCGTTATGTTTTAATTTAGGACACTGCACTGCCATTTTAAACCTCCGCATTTGACGCCCAGTTCCACTGTGGACCGGGATGCGTGATCTGCTGTTAACCAATGTATGCAATTGGAATTGTGAGAATAGAAGAATGGTAAGGGCTGCCGCGTCGATTGCAATTGCAGCAGACCATGCATTTTATTGTTGTTGTGAGAGTAGAGGGATGTTTGACGCTGCTGCGTGGAAATTACACCGCGGTGTAGGTTGCTGTTTTCAACGACTTTAACGCTGCGTGAGTTACAATGTAGAGCGAGAAACAATTAAACGCTGCGCGATTTGTAATTTAAGGCAGTGCGCTGCCTTTTCTAATTTCCACATTTCGCGCGAGCATCGTGCATGCAATGCTGTTTCTGCACATTCGGAACCTCAAACAAAGAGTCTCACGCTGCGTGAAATGCACTGCCAAAAAAAGCAAAAATTAAAGCTGCGCGATTTCCAATTTGAGACAGAGCACTGCTTTATTAAATTTTCGCGTTTGACGCCGACCTGACGCACGGACTGCTGTTTCTGCAATTTCAAAACCTCTGCTTCTGCCAATTCCAAATCTCTAAACAGAGGCTCACGCTGCGTGAAGTGCACTGTCAAACGAAAAAATATTAAAACTGCGCTATGTGCAATTTAAGGCAGTGCACTGCCATTTTAAATCTGCACATTTCACGCTGCAAATTCAAAAGACGAAAAAAATACTACAGCTGCGTTATGTTTTAATTTAGGACACTGCACTGCCATTTTAAACCTCCGCATTTGACGCCCAGTTCCACTGTGGACCGGGATTCGTGATCTGCTGTTAACCAATGTATGCAATTGGAATTGTGAGAATAGAGGAATGGTTGGGGCTGCCGCGTCGATTGCAATTGCAGCAGACCATGCATTTTATTGTTGTTGTGAGAATAGAGGGATGTTTGACGCTGCTGCGTGGAAATTACACCGCGGAGTTGGCTGCTGTTTTCAACGACTTTAACGCTGCGTGAATTACACCGTAGAGCGAGAAACAATTTAACGCTGCGCGATTTGTAATTTCATGCAGTGCGCTGCCTTTTCTAATTTTCACATTTCACGCGGGCATCGTGCATGCAATGCTGTTTCTGCACATTCGGAACCTCAAACAAAGAGTCTCACGCTGCGTGAAGTGCACTCCCAAACAAAGCAAAAATTAAAGCTGCGTAATTTCCAATTTGAGACAGAGCACTGCCTTATTAAATTTTCGCGTTTGACGCCGACCTGACGCACGGACTGCTGTTTCTGCAATTTCAAAACTTCTGCTTCTGCCAATTTCAAATCTCTAAACAGAGGCTTACGCTACGTGAAGTGCACTGTCAAACGAAAAAAATATTAAAACTACGCTATGTGCAATTTAAGGCAGTGCACTGCCATTTTAAATCTGCACATTTCACGCTGCAAATTCAAAAGACGAAAAAAATACTACAGCTGCGTTATGTTTTAATTTAGGACATTGCACTGCCATTTTAAATCTCCGCATTTGACGCCCAGTTCCACTGTGGACCGGGGTGCGTGATCTGCTGTTAATCAATGTATGCATTTGGGATTTTGAGAATAGAAGAATGGTTGGGACTGCCGCGTCGATTGCAATTGCAGCAGACCATGCATTTTATTGTTGTTGTGAGAGTACAGGGATGTTTGACGCTGCTGCGTGGAAATTACACCGCGGAGTTGGCTGCTGTTTTCAACGACTTTAACGCTGCGTGAATTACACCGTAGAGCGAGAAACAATTTAACGCTTCGCGATTTGTAATTTCAGGCAGTGCGCTGCCTTTTCTAATTTCCACATTTCACGCGGGCATCGTGCATGCAATGATGTTTCTGCACATTCGGAACCTCAAACAAAGAGTCTCACGCTGCGTGAAGTGCACTGCCAAACAAAGCAAAAATTAAAGCTGCGCGATTTCCAATTTGAGACAGAGCACTGCCTTATTAAATTTTCACGTTTGACGCCGACCTGACGCACGGACTGCTGTTTCTGCAATTTCAAAACCTCTGCTTCTGCCAATTCCAAATCTCCAAACAGAGGCTCACGCTGCGTGAAGTGCACTGTCAAATGAAAAAATATTAAAACTGCGCTATGTGCAATATAAGGCAGTGCACTGCCATTTTAAATCTGCACATTTCACGCTGCAAATTCAAAAGATGAAAAAAATATTAAAGCTGCGTTATGTTTTAATTTAGGACACTGCACTGCAATTTTAAACCTCCGCATTTGACGCCCAGTTCCACTGTGGACCGGGATGCGTGATCTGCTGTTAACCAATGTATGCAATTGGAATTGTGAGAATAGAAGAATGGTAAGGGTTGCCGCGTCGATTGCAATTGTAGCAGACCATGCATTTTATTGTTGTTGTGAGAGTAGAGGGATGTTTGACGCTGCGGCGTGGAAATTACACCGCGGAGTTGGTTGCTGTTTTCAACGACTTTAACGCTGCGTGAATTACACCATAGAGCGAGAAACAATTTAATGCTGCGCGATTTGTAATTTCAGGTAGTGCGCTGCCTTTTCTAATTTCCACATTTCGCGCGATCATCGTGCATGCAATGCTGTTTCTGCACATTCGAAACCTTAAACAAAGAGTCTCACGCTGCGTGAAGTGCACTGCCAAACAAAGCAAAAATTAAAGCTGCGCAATTTCCAATTTGAGACAGAGCACTGCCTTATTAAATTTTCGCGTTTGACGCCGACCTGATGCACGGACTGCTGTTTCTACAATTTCAAAACCTCTGCTTCTGCCAATTCCAAATCTCCAAACAGAGGCTCACGCTGCGTGAAGTGCACTGTCAAATGAAAAAAATATTAAAACTGCGCTATGTGCAATTTAAGGCAGTGCACTGCCATTTTAAATCTGCACATTTCACGCTGCAAATTCAAAAGACGAAAAAAATATTACAGCTGCGTTATGTTTTAATTTAGGACACTGCACTGCCATTTTAAACCTCCGCATTTGACGCCCAGTTCCACTGTGGACCGGGATGCGTGATCTGCTGTTAACCAATGTATGCAATTGGAATTGTGAGAATAGAAGAATGGTAAGGGCTGCCGCGTCGATTGCAATTGCAGCAGACCATGCATTTTATTGTTGTTGTGAGAGTAGAGGGATGTTTGACGCTGCTGCGTGGAAATTACACCGCGGTGTAGGTTGCTGTTTTCAACGACTTTAACGCTGCGTGAGTTACAATGTAGAGCGAGAAACAATTAAACGCTGCGCGATTTGTAATTTAAGGCAGTGCGCTGCCTTTTCTAATTTCCACATTTCGCGCGAGCATCGTGCATGCAATGCTGTTTCTGCACATTCGGAACCTCAAACAAAGAGTCTCACGCTGCGTGAAATGCACTGCCAAACAAAGCAAAAATTAAAGCTGCGCGATTTCCAATTTGAGACAGAGCACTGCTTTATTAAATTTTCGCGTTTGACGCCGACCTGACGCACGGACTGCTGTTTCTGCAATTTCAAAACCTCTGCTTCTGCCAATTCCAAATCTCCAAACAGAGGCTCACGCTGCGTGAAGTGCACTGTAAACGAAAAAAATATTAAAATTGCGCTATGTGCAATTTAAGGCAGTGCACTGCCATTTTAAATCTGCACATTTCACGCTGCAAATTCAAAAGACGAAAAAAATATTACAGCTGCGTTATGTTTTAATTTAGGACACTGCACTGCCATTTTAAACCTCCGCATTTGACGCCCAGTTCCACTGTGGACCGGGATGCGTGATCTGCTGTTAACCAATGTATGCAATTGGAATTGTGAGAATAGAAGAATGGTAAGGGCTGCCGCGTCGATTGCAATTGCAGCAGACCATGCATTTTATTGTTGTTGTGAGAGTAGAGGGATGTTTGACGCTGCTGCGTGGAAATTACACCGCGGTGTAGGTTGCTGTTTTCAACGACTTTAACGCTGCGTGAGTTACAATGTAGAGCGAGAAACAATTAAACGCTGCGCGATTTGTAATTTAAGGCAGTGCGCTGCCTTTTCTAATTTCCACATTTCGCGCGAGCATCGTGCATGCAATGCTGTTTCTGCACATTCGGAACCTCAAACAAAGAGTCTCACGCTGCGTGAAATGCACTGCCAAACAAAGCAAAAATTAAAGCTGCGCGATTTCCAATTTGAGACAGAGCACTGCTTTATTAAATTTTCGCGTTTGACGCCGACCTGACGCACGGACTGCTGTTTCTGCAATTTCAAAACCTCTGCTTCTGCCAATTCCAAATCTCTAAACAGAGGCTCACGCTGCGTGAAGTGCACTGTCAAACGAAAAAATATTAAAACTACGCTATGTGCAATTTAAGGCAGTGCACTGCCATTTTAAATCTGCACATTTTGACGCTGCAAATTCAAAAGACGAAAAAAATGCTACAGCTGCGTTATGTTTTAATTTAGGACACTGCACTGCACTTTTAAACCTCCGCATTTGACGCCCAGTTCCACTGTGGACCGGGATGCGTGATCTGCTGTTAACCAATGTATGCAATTGGAATTGTGAGAATAGAGGAATGGTTGGGGCTGCCGCGTCGATTGCAATTGCAGTAGACCATGCATTTTATTGTTGTTGTGAGAGTAGAGGGATGTTTGACGCTGCTGCGTGGAAATTACACCGCGGAGTTGGCTGCTGTTTTCAACGACTTTAACGCTGCGTGAATTACACCGTAGAGCGAGAAACAATTTAACGCTGCGCGATTTGTAATTTAAGGCAGTGCGCTGCCTTTTCTAATTTCCACATTTCGCGCGATCATCGTGCATGCAATGCTGTTTCTGAACATTCGGAACCTCAAACAAAGAGTCTCACGCTGCGTGAAGTGCACTCCCAAACAAAGCAAAAATTAAAGCTGCGCAATTTCCAATTTGAGACAGAGCACTGCCTTATTAAATTTTCGCGTTTGACGCCGACCTGATGCACTGACTGCTGTTTCTACAATTTCAAAACCTCTGCTTCTGCCAATTCCAAATCTCCAAACAGAGGCTCACGCTGCGTGAAGTGCACTGTCAAACGAATAAAATATTAAAACTGTGCTATGTGCAATTTAAGGCAATGCACTGCCATTTTAAATCTGCACATTTCACGCTGCAAATTCAAAAGACGAAAAAAATATTACAGCTGCGTTATGTTTTAAATTAGGACACTGCACTGCCATTTTAAACCTCCGCATTTGACGCCCAGTTCCACTGTGGACCGGGATGCGTGATCTGCTGTTAACCAATGTATGCAATTGGGATTGTGAGAATAGAAGAATGGTTGGGGCTGCCGCGTCGATTGCAATTGCAGCAGACCATGCATTTTATTGTTGTTGTGAGAGTAGAGGGATGTTTGACGCTGCTGCGTGAAAATTACACCGCGGAGTTGGCTGCTGTTTTCAACGACTTTAACGCTGCGTGAATTACACCGTAGAGCGAGAAACAATTTAACGCTGCGCGATTTGTAATTTCAGGCAGTGCGCTGCCTTTTCTAATTTCCACATTTCGCGCAGGCATCGTGCATGCAATGCTGTTTCTGCACATTCGAAACCTCAAACAAAGAGTCTCACGCTGCGTGAAGTGCACTGCCAAACAAAGCAAAAATTAAAGCTACGCAATTTCCAATTTGAGACAGAGCACTGCCTTATTAAATTTTCGCGTTTGACGCCGACCTGATGCACTGACTGCTGTTTCTACAATTTCAAAACCTCTGCTTCTGCCAATTCCAAATCTCCAAACAGAGGCTCACGCTGCGTGAAGTGCACTGTCAAACGAATAAAATATTAAAACTGTGCTATGTGCAATTTAAGGCAGTGCACTGCCATTTTAAATCTGCACATTTCACGCTGCAAATTCAAAAGACGAAAAAAATATTACAGCTGCGTTATGTTTTAATTTAGGACACTGCACTGCCATTTTAAACCTCCGCATTTGACGCCCAGTTCCACTGTGGACCAGGATGCGTGATCTGCTGTTAACCAATGTATGCAATTGGGATTGTGAGAATAGAAGAATGGTTGGGGCTGCCGCGTCGATTGCAATTGCAGCAGACCATGCATTTTATTGTTGTTGTGAGAGTAGAGGGATGTTTGACGCTGCTGCGTGGAAATTACACCGCGGAGTTGGCTGCTGTTTTCAACGACTTTAACGCTGCGTGAGTTACAATGTAGAGCGAGAAACAATTAAACGCTGCGCGATCTGTAATTTAAGGCAGTGCGCTGCCATTTCTAATTTCCACATTTCGCGCGAGCATCGTGCATGCACTGCTGTTTCTGCACATTCGGAACCTCAAACAAAGAGTCGCACGCTGCGTGAAGTGCACTCCCAAACAAAGCAAAAATTAAAGCTGCGTAATTTCCAATTTGAGACAGAGCACTGCCTTATTAAATTTTCGCGTTTGACGCCGACCTGACGCACAGACTGCTGTTTCTGCAATTTCAAAACCTCTGCTTCTGCCAATTCCAAATCTCCAAACAGAGGCTCACGCTGCGTGAAGTGCACTGTCAAATGAAAAAATATTAAAACTGCGCTATGTGCAATTTAAGGCAGTGCACTGCCATTTTAAATCTGCACATTTCACGCTGCAAATTCAAAAGACGAAAAAAATATTACAGCTGCGTTATGTTTTAATTTAGGACACTGCACTGCCATTTTAAACCTCCGCATTTGACGCCCAGTTCCACTGTGGACGGGGATGCGTGATCTGCTGTTAACCAATGTATGCAATTGGAATTGTGAGAATAGATGAATGGTAAGGGCTGCCGCGTCGATTGCAATTGCAGCAGACCATGCATTTTATTGTTGTTGTGAGAGTAGAGGGATGTTTGACGCTGCTGCGTGGAAATTACACCGCGGTGTAGGTTGCTGTTTTCAACGACTTTAACGCTGCATGAGTTACAATGTAGAGCGAGAAACAATTAAACGCTGCGTGATTTGTAATTTAAGGCAGTGCGCTGCCTTTTCTAATTTCCACATTTCGCGCGAGCATCGTGCATGCAATGCTGTTTCTGCACATTCGGAACCTCAAACAAAGAGTCTCACGCTGCGTGAAATGTACTGCCAAACAAAGCAAAAATTAAAGCTGCGCGATTTCCAATTTGAGACAGAGCACTGCTTTATTAAATTTTCGCGTTTGACGCCGACCTGACGCACGGACTGCTGTTTCTGCAATTTCAAAACCTCTGCTTCTGCCAATTCCAAATCTCTAAACAGAGGCTCACGCTGCGTGAAGTGCACTGTCAAACGAAAAAATATTAAAACTGCGCTATGTGCAATTTAAGGCAGTGCACTGCCATTTTAAATCTGCACATTTTGACGCTGCAAATTCAAAAGACGAAAAAAATGCTACAGCTGCGTTATGTTTTAATTTAGGACACTGCCATTTTAAACCTCCGCATTTGACGCCCAGTTCCACTGTGGACCGGGATGCGTGATCTGCTGTTAACCAATGTATGCAATTGGAATTGTGAGAATAGAGGAATGGTTGGGGCTGCCGCGTCGATTGCAATTGCAGTAGACCATGCATTTTATTGTTGTTGTGAGAGTAGAGGGATGTTTGACGCTGCTGCGTGGAAATTACACCGCGGAGTTGGCTGCTGTTTTCAACGACTTTAACGCTGCGTGAATTACACCGTAGAGCGAGAAACAATTTAACGCTGCGCGATTTGTAATTTAAGGCAGTGCGCTGCCTTTTCTAATTTCCACATTTCGCGCGATCATCGTGCATGCAATGCTGTTTCTGAACATTCGGAACCTCAAACAAAGAGTCTCACGCTGCGTGAAGTGCACTCCCAAACAAAGCAAAAATTAAAGCTGCGCAATTTCCAATTTGAGACAGAGCACTGCCTTATTAAATTTTCGCGTTTGACGCCGACCTGATGCACGGACTGCTGTTTCTACAATTTCAAAACCTCTGCTTCTGCCAATTCCAAATCTCCAAACAGAGGCTCACGCTGCGTGAAGTGCACTGTCAAACGAATAAAATATTAAAACTGTGCTATGTGCAATTTAAGGCAATGCACTGCCATTTTAAATATGCACATTTCACGCTGCAAATTCAAAAGACGGAAAAAATATTACAGCTGCGTTATGTTTTAAATTAGGACACTGCACTGCCATTTTAAACCTCCGCATTTGACGCCCAGTTCCACTGTGGACCGGGATGCGTGATCTGCTGTTAACCAATGTATGCAATTGGGATTGTGAGAATAGAAGAATGGTTGGGGCTGCCGCGTCGATTGCAATTGCAGCAGACCATGCATTTTATTGTTGTTGTGAGAGTAGAGGGATGTTTGACGCTGCTGCGTGAAAATTACACCGCGGAGTTGGCTGCTGTTTTCAACGACTTTAACGCTGCGTGAATTACACCGTAGAGCGAGAAACAATTTAACGCTGCGCGATTTGTAATTTCAGGCAGTGCGCTGCCTTTTCTAATTTCCACATTTCGCGCGGGCATCGTGCATGCAATGCTGTTTCTGCACATTCGAAACCTCAAACAAAGAGTCTCACGCTGCGTGAAGTGCACTGCCAAACAAAGCAAAAATTAAAGCTGCGCAATTTCCAATTTGAGACAGAGCACTGCCTTATTAAATTTTCGCGTTTGACGCCGACCTGATGCACTGACTGCTGTTTCTACAATTTCAAAACCTCTGCTTCTGCCAATTCCAAATCTCCAAACAGAGGCTCACGCTGCGTGAAGTGCACTGTCAAACGAATAAAATATTAAAACTGTGCTATGTGCAATTTAAGGCAGTGCACTGCCATTTTAAATCTGCACATTTCACGCTGCAAATTCAAAAGACGAAAAAAATATTACAGCTGCGTTATGTTTTAAATTAGGACACTGCACTGCCATTTTAAACCTCCGCATTTGACGCCCAGTTCCACTGTGGACCGGGATGCGTGATCTGCTGTTAACCAATGTATGCAATTGGGATTGTGAGAATAGAAGAATAGTTGGGGCTGCCGCGTCGATTGCAATTGCAGCAGACCATGCATTTTATTGTTGTTGTGAGAG
This sequence comes from Salix purpurea, assembly GCA_027405865.1. Taxonomy (NCBI): domain Eukaryota; kingdom Viridiplantae; phylum Streptophyta; class Magnoliopsida; order Malpighiales; family Salicaceae; genus Salix; species Salix purpurea. The sequence goes on from CM050333.1 coordinate 14,157,102, forward strand.
TAAAGGGATGTTTGACGCTGCTGTGTGGAAATTACACCGCGGTGTAGGTTGCTGTTTTCAACGACTTTAACGCTGCGTGAGTTACAGTGTAGAGCGAGAAACAATTAAACGCTGCGCGATTTTGTAATTTAAGGCAGTGCGCTGCCTTTTCTAATTTCTACATTTCGCGCGAGCATCGTGCATGCATTGCTGTTTCTACACATTCGGAACCTCAAACAAAGAGTCGCACGCTGCGTGAAGTGCACTCCCAAACAAAGCAAAAATTAAAGATGCGTAATTTCCAATTTGAGACAAAGCACTGCCTTATTAAATTTTCACGTTTGATGCCGACCTGACGCACGGACTGCTGTTTCTGCAATTTCAAAACATCTGCTTCTGCCAATTCCAAATCTCCAAACAGAGGCTCACGCTGCGTGAAGTGCACTGTCAAATGAAAAAATATTAAAACTGCGCTATGTGCAATTTAAGGCAGTGCACTGCCATTTTAAATCTGCACATTTCACGCTGCAAATTCAAAAGACGAAAAAAATATTAAAGCTGCGTTATGTTTTAATTTAGGACACTGCACTGCCATTTTAAACCTCCGCATTTGACGCCCAGTTCCACTGTGGACCAGGATGCGTGATCTGCTGTTAACCAATGTATGCAATTGGGATTGTGAGAATAGAAGAATGGTTGGGGCTGCCGCGTCGATTGCAATTGCAGCAGACCATGCATTTTATTGTTGTTGTGAGAGTAGAGGGATGTTTGACGCTGCTGTGTGAAAATTACACCGCGGAGTTGGCTGCTATTTTCAACGACTTTAACGCTGCGTGAATTACACCGTAGAGCGAGAAACTATTTAACGCTGCGCGATTTGTAATTTCAGGCAGTGCGCTGCCTTTTCTAATTTCCACATTTCGCGCGGGCATCGTGCATGCAATGCTGTTTCTGCACATTCGAAACCTCAAACAAAGAGTCTCACGCTGCGTGAAGTGCACTGCCAAACAAAGCAAAAATTAAAGCTACGCAATTTCCAATTTGAGACAGAGCACTGCCTTATTAAATTTTCGCGTTTGACTCCGACCTGATGCACTGACTGCTGTTTCTACAATTTCAAAACCTCTGCTTCTGCCAATTCCAAATCTCCAAACAGAGGCTCACGCTATGTGAAGTGCACTGTCAAACGAATAAAATATTAAAACTGTGCTATGTGCAATTTAAGGCAGTGCACTGCCATTTTAAATCTGCACATTTCACGCTGCAAATTCAAAAGACGAAAAAAATATTACAGCTGCGTTATGTTTTAATTTAGGACACTGCACTGCCATTTTAAACCTCCGCATTTGACGCCCAGTTCCACTGTGGACCAGGATGCGTGATCTGCTGTTAACCAATGTATGCAATTGGGATTGTGAGAATAGAAGAATGGTTGGGGCTGCCGCGTCGATTGCAATTGCAGCAGACCATGCATTTTATTGTTGTTGTGAGAGTAGAGGGATGTTTGACGCTGCTGCGTGGAAATTACACCGCGGAGTTGGCTGCTGTTTTCAACGACTTTAACGCTGCGTGAATTACACCGTAGAGCGAGAAACAATTAAACGCTGCGCGATCTGTAATTTAAGGCAGTGCGCTGCCATTTCTAATTTCCACATTTCGCGCGAGCATCGTGCATGCACTGCTGTTTCTGCACATTCGGAACCTCAAACAAAGAGTCGCACGCTGCGTGAAGTGCACTCCCAAACAAAGCAAAAATTAAAGCTGCGCAATTTCCAATTTGAGACAGAGCACTGCCTTATTAAATTTTCGCGTTTGACGCCGACCTGATGCACTGACTGCTGTTTCTACAATTTCAAAACCTCTGCTTCTGCCAATTCCAAATCTCCAAACAGAGGCTCACGCTGCGTGAAGTGCACTGTCAAACGAATAAAATATTAAAACTGTGCTATGTGCAATTTAAGGCAGTGCACTGCCATTTTAAATCTGCACATTTCACGCTGCAAATTCAAAAGACGAAAAAAATATTACAGCTGCGTTATGTTTTAAATTAGGACACTACACTGCCATTTTAAACCTCCGCATTTGACGCCCAGTTCCACTGTGGACCGGGATGCGTGATCTGCTGTTAACCAATGTATGCAATTGGGATTGTGAGAATAGAAGAATAGTTGGGGCTGCCGCGTCGATTGCAATTGCAGCAGACCATGCATTTTATTGTTGTTGTGAGAGTATAGGGATGTTTGACGCTGCTGTGTGGAAATTACACCGCGGTGTAGGTTGCTGTTTTCAACGACTTTAACGCTGCGTGAGTTACAGTGTAGAGCGAGAAACAATTAAACGCTGCGCGATTTTGTAATTTAAGGCAGTGCGCTGCCTTTTCTAATTTCTACATTTCGCGCGAGCATCGTGCATGCATTGCTGTTTCTACACATTCGGAACCTCAAACAAAGAGTCGCACGCTGCGTGAAGTGCACTCCCAAACAAAGCAAAAATTAAAGATGCGTAATTTCCAATTTGAGACAAAGCACTGCCTTATTAAATTTTCACGTTTGATGCCGACCTGACGCACGGACTGCTGTTTCTGCAATTTCAAAACCTCTGCTTCTGCCAATTCCAAATCTCCAAACAGAGGCTCACGCTGCGTGAAGTGCACTGTCAAATGAAAAAATATTAAAACTGCGCTATGTGCAATTTAAGGCAGTGCACTGCCATTTTAAATCTGCACATTTCACGCTGCAAATTCAAAAGACGAAAAAAATATTAAAGCTGCGTTATGTTTTAATTTAGGACACTGCACTGCCATTTTAAACCTCCGCATTTGACGCCCAGTTCCACTGTGGACCAGGATGCGTGATCTGCTGTTAACCAATGTATGCAATTGGGATTGTGAGAATAGAAGAATGGTTGGGGCTGCCGCGTCGATTGCAATTGCAGCAGACCATGCATTTTATTGTTGTTGTGAGAGTAGAGGGATGTTTGACGCTGCTGTGTGAAAATTACACCGCGGAGTTGGCTGCTATTTTCAACGACTTTAACGCTGCGTGAATTACACCGTAGAGCGAGAAACAATTTAACGCTGCGCGATTTGTAATTTCAGGCAGTGCGCTGCCTTTTCTAATTTCCACATTTCGCGCGGGCATCGTGCATGCAATGCTGTTTCTGCACATTCGAAACCTCAAACAAAGAGTCTCACGCTGCGTGAAGTGCACTGCCAAACAAAGCAAAAATTAAAGCTACGCAATTTCCAATTTGAGACAGAGCACTGCCTTATTAAATTTTCGCGTTTGACGCCGACCTGATGCACTGACTGCTGTTTCTACAATTTCAAAACCTCTGCTTCTGCCAATTCCAAATCTCCAAACAGAGGCTCACGCTATGTGAAGTGCACTGTCAAACGAATAAAATATTAAAACTGTGCTATGTGCAATTTAAGGCAGTGCACTGCCATTTTAAATCTGCACATTTCACGCTGCAGATTCAAAAGACGAAAAAAATATTACAGCTGCGTTATGTTTTAATTTAGGACACTGCACTGCCATTTTAAACCTCCGCATTTGACGCCCAGTTCCACTGTGGACCAGGATGCGTGATCTGCTGTTAACCAATGTATGCAATTGGGATTGTGAGAATAGAAGAATGGTTGGGGCTGCCGCGTCGATTGCAATTGCAGCAGACCATGCATTTTATTGTTGTTGTGAGAGTAGAGGGATGTTTAACGCTGCTGCGTGGAAATTACACCGCGGAGTTGGCTGCTGTTTTCAACGACTTTAACAATGCGTGAGTTACAATGTAGAGCGAGAAACAATTAAACGCTGCGCGATCTGTAATTTAAGGCAGTGCGCTGCCATTTCTAATTTCCACATTTCGCGCGAGCATCGTGCATGCACTGCTGTTTCTGCACATTCGGAACCTCAAACAAAGAGTCGCACGCTGCGTGAAGTGCACTCCCAAACAAAGCAAAAATTAAAGCTGCGTAATTTCCAATTTGAGACAGAGCACTGCCTTATTAAATTTTCGCGTTTGACGCCGACCTGACGCACAGACTGCTGTTTCTGCAATTTCAAAACCTCTGCTTCTGCCAATTCCAAATCTCCAAACAGAGGCTCACGCTGCGTGAAGTGCACTGTCAAATGAAAAAATATTAAAACTGCGCTATGTGCAATTTAAGGCAGTGCACTGCCATTTTAAATCTGCACATTTCACGCTGCCAATTCAAAAGACGAAAAAAATATTAAAGCTGCGTTATGTTTTAATTTAGGACACTGCACTGCCATGTTAAACCTCCGCATTTGACGCCCAGTTCTACTGTGGACCGGGATGCGTGATCTGCTGTTAACCAATGTATGCAATTGGGATTGTGAGAATAGAAGAATGGTTGGGGCTGCCGCGTCGATTGCAATTGCAGCAGACCATGCATTTTATTGTTGTTGTGAGAGTAGAGGGATGTTTGACGCTGCTGCGTGGAAATTACACCGCGGAGTTGGCTGCTGTTTTCAACGACTTTAACGCTGCGTGAATTACACCGTAGAGCGAGAAACAATTTAACGCTACGCGATTTGTAATTTCAGGCAGTGCGCTGCCTTTTCTAATTTCCACATTTCGCGCGGGCATCGTGCATGCAATGCTGTTTCTGCACATTCGAAACCTCAAACAAAGAGTCTCACGCTGCGTGAAGTGCACTGCCAAACAAAGCAAAAATTAAAGCTGCGCAATTTCCAATTTGAGACAGAGCACTGCCTTATTAAATTTTCGCGTTTGACGCCGACCTGATGTACTGACTGCTGTTTCTACAATTTCAAAACCTCTGCTTCTGCCAATTCCAAATCTCCAAACAGAGGCTCACGCTACGTGAAGTGCACTGTCAAACGAATAAAATATTAAAACTGCGCTATGTGCAATTTAAGGCAGAGCACTGCCATTTTAAATCTGCACATTTCACGCTGCAAATTCAAAAGACGAAAAAAATATTACAGCTGCGTTATGTTTTAATTTAGGACACTGCACTGCCATTTTAAACCTCCGCATTTGACGCCCAGTTCCACTGTGGACCGGGATGCGTGATCTGCTGTTAACCAATGTATGCAATTGGGATTGTGAGAATAGAAGAATGGTTGGGGCTGCCGCGTCGATTGCAATTGCAGCAGACCATGCATTTTATTGTTGTTGTGAGAGTAGAGGGATGTTTGACGCTGCTGTGTGGAAATTACACCGCGGTGTAGGTTGCTGTTTTCAACGACTTTAACGCTGCGTGAGTTACAGTGTAGAGCGAGAAACAATTAAACGCTGCGCGATTTTGTAATTTAAGGCAGTGCGCTACCTTTTCTAATTTCCACATTTCGCGCGAGCATCGTGCATGCACTGCTGTTTCAACACATTTGGAACCTCAAACAAAGAGTCGCACGCTGCGTGAAGTGCACTCCCAAACAAAGCAAAAATTAAAGATGCGTAATTTCCAATTTGAGACAGAGCACTGCCTTATTAAATTTTCGCGTTTGACGCCGACCTGACGCACGGACTGCTGTTTCTGCAATTTCAAAACCTCTGCTTCTGCCAATTCCAAATCTCCAAACAGAGGCTCACGCTGCGTGAAGTGCACTGTCAAATGAAAAAATATTAAAACTGCGCTATGTGCAATTTAAGGCAGTGCACTGCCATTTTAAATCTGCACATTTCACGCTGCAAATTCAAAAGACGAAAAAAATATTAAAGCTGCGTTATGTTTTAATTTAGGACACTGCACTGCCATTTTAAACCTCCGCATTTGACGCCCAGTTCCACTGTGGACCAGGATGCGTGATCTGCTGTTAACCAATGTATGCAATTGGGATTGTGAGAATAGAAGAATGGTTGGGGCTGCCGCGTCGATTGCAATTGCAGCAGACCATGCATTTTATTGTTGTTGTGAGAGTAGAGGGATGTTTGACGCTGCTGCGTGGAAATTACACCGCGGAGTTGGCTGCTGTTTTCAACGACTTTAACGCTGCGTGAATTACACCGTAGAGCGAGAAACAATTTAACGCTGCGCGATTTGTAATTTCAGGCAGTGCGCTGCCTTTTCTAATTTCCACATTTCGCGCGGGCATCGTGCATGCAATGCTGTTTCTGCACATTTGAAACCTCAAACAAAGAGTCTCACGCTGCGTGAAGTGCACTGCCAAACAAAGCAAAAATTAAAGCTACGCAATTTCCAATTTGAGATAGAGCACTGCCTTATTAAATTTTCGCGTTTGACGCCGACCTGATGCACTGACTGCTGTTTCTACAATTTCAAAACCTCTGCTTCTGCCAATTCCAAATCTCCAAACAGAGGCTCACGCTGCGTGAAGTGCACTGTCAAACGAATAAAATATTAAAACTGTGCTATGTGCAATTTAAGGCAGTGCACTGCCATTTTAAATCTGCACATTTCACGCTGCAAATTCAAAAGACGAAAAAAATATTACAGCTGCGTTATGTTTTAATTTAGGACACTGCACTGCCATTTTAAACCTCCGCATTTGACGCCCAGTTCCACTGTGGACCCGGATGCGTGATCTGCTGTTAACCAATGTATGCAATTGGGATTGTGAGAATAGAAGAATGGTTGGGGCTGCCGCGTCGATTGCAATTGCAGCAGACCATGCATTTTATTGTTGTTGTGAGAGTAGAGGGATGTTTGACGCTGCTGCGTGGAAATTACACCGCGGAGTTGGCTGCTGTTTTCAACAACTTTAACGCTGCGTGAATTACACCGTAGAGCGAGAAACAATTTAACGCTCCGCGATTTGTAATTTCAGGCAGTGCGCTGCCTTTTCTAATTTCCACATTTCGCGCGGGCATCGTGCATGCAATGCTGTTTCTGCACATTCGAAACCTCAAACAAAGAGTCTCACGCTGCGTGAAGTGCACTGCCAAACAAAGCAAAAATTAAAGCTGCGCAATTTCCAATTTGAGACAGAGCACTGCCTTATTAAATTTTCGCGTTTGACGCCGACCTGATGCACTGACTGCTGTTTCTACAATTTCAAAACCTCTGCTTCTGCCAATTCCAAATCTCCAAACAGAGGCTCACGCTGCGTGAAGTGCACTGTCAAACGAATAAAATATTAAAACTGTGCTATGTGCAATTTAAGGCAGTGCACTGCCATTTTAAATCTGCACATTTCACGCTGCAAATTCAAAAGACAAAAAAAATATTACAGCTGCGTTATGTTTTAATTTAGGACACTGCACTGCCATTTTAAACCTCCGCATTTGACGCCCAGTTCCACTGTGGACCGGGATGCGTGATCTGCTGTTAACCAATGTATGCAATTGGGATTGTGAGAATAGAAGAATGGTTGGGGCTGCCGCGTCGATTGCAATTGCAGCAGACCATGCATTTTATTGTTGTTGTGAGAGTAGAGGGATGTTTGACGCTGCTGTGTGGAAATTACACCGCGGTGTAGGTTGCTGTTTTCAACGACTTTAACGCTGCGTGAGTTACAGTGTAGAGCGAGAAACAATTAAACGCTGCGCGATTTTGTAATTTAAGGCAGTGCGCTGCCTTTTCTAATTTCCACATTTCGCGCGAGCATCGTGCATGCATTGCTGTTTCTACACATTCGGAACCTCAAACAAAGAGTCGCACGCTGCGTGAAGTGCACTCCCAAACAAAGCAAAAATTAAAGATGCGTAATTTCCAATTTGAGACAGAGCACTGCCTTATTAAATTTTCGCGTTTGACGCCGACCTGACGCACGGACTGTTGTTTCTGCAATTTCAAAACCTCTGCTTCTGCCAATTCCAAATCTCCAAACAGAGGCTCACGCTGCGTGAAGTGCACTGTCAAACGAATAAAATATTAAAACTGTGCTATGTGCAATTTAAGGCAGTGCACTGCCATTTTAAATCTGCACATTTCACGCTGCAAATTCAAAAGACAAAAAAAATATTACAGCTGCGTTATGTTTTAATTTAGGACACTGCACTGCCATTTTAAACCTCCGCATTTGACGCCCAGTTCCACTGTGGACCGGGATGCGTGATCTGCTGTTAACCAATGTATGCAATTGGGATTGTGAGAATAGAAGAATGGTTGGGGCTGCCGCGTCGATTGCAATTGCAGCAGACCATGCATTTTATTGTTGTTGTGAGAGTAGAGGGATGTTTGACGCTGCTGTGTGGAAATTACACCGCGGTGTAGGTTGCTGTTTTCAACGACTTTAACGCTGCGTGAGTTACAGTGTAGAGCGAGAAACAATTAAACGCTGCGCGATTTTGTAATTTAAGGCAGTGCGCTGCCTTTTCTAATTTCCACATTTCGCGCGAGCATCGTGCATGCATTGCTGTTTCTACACATTCGGAACCTCAAACAAAGAGTCGCACGCTGCGTGAAGTGCACTCCCAAACAAAGCAAAAATTAAAGATGCGTAATTTCCAATTTGAGACAGAGCACTGCCTTATTAAATTTTCGCGTTTGACGCCGACCTGACGCACGGACTGTTGTTTCTGCAATTTCAAAACCTCTGCTTCTGCCAATTCCAAATCTCCAAACAGAGGCTCACGCTGCGTGAAGTGCACTGTCAAATGAAAAAATATTAAAACTGCGCTATGTGCAATTTAATGCAGTGCACTGCCATTTTAAATCTGCACATTTCACGCTGCAAATTCAAAAGATGAAAAAAATATTAAAGCTGCGTTATGTTTTAATTTAGGACACTGCACTGCCATTTTAAACCTCCGCATTTGACGCCCAGTTCCACTGTGGACCAGGATGCGTGATCTGCTGTTAACCAATGTATGCAATTGGGATTGTGAGAATAGAAGAATGGTTGGGGCTGCCGCGTCGATTGCAATTGCAGCAGACCATGCATTTTATTGTTGTTGTGAGAGTAGAGGGATGTTTGACGCTGCTGCGTGGAAATTACACCGCGGAGTTGGCTGCTGTTTTCAACGACTTTAACGCTGCGTGAATTACACCGTAGAGCGAGAAACAATTTAACGCTGCGCGATTTGTAATTTCAGGCAGTGCGCTGCCTTTTCTAATTTCCACATTTTGCGCGGGCATCGTGCATGCAATGCTGTTTCTGCACATTCGAAACCTCAAACAAAGAGTCTCACGCTGCGTGAAGTGCACTGCCAAACAAAGCAAAAATTAAAGCTACGCAATTTCCAATTTGAGACAGAGCACTGCCTTATTAAATTTTCGCGTTTGACGCCGACCTGACGCACGGACTGCTGTTTCTGCAATTTCAAAACCTCTGCTTCTGCCAATTCCAAATCTCCAAACAGAGGCTCACGCTGCGTGAAGTGCACTGTCAAATGAAAAAATATTAAAACTGCGCTATGTGCAATTTAAGGCAGTGCACTGCCATTTTAAATCTGCACATTTCACGCTGCAAATTCAAAAGACGAAAAAAATATTAAAGCTGCGTTATGTTTTAATTTAGGATACTGCACTGCCATTTTAAACCTCCGCATTTGACGCCCAGTTCCACTGTGGACCCGGATGCGTGATCTGCTGTTAACCAATGTATGCAATTGGGATTGTGAGAATAGAAGAATGGTTGGGGCTGCCGCGTCGATTGCAATTGCAGCAGACCATGCATTTTATTGTTGTTGTGAGAGTAGAGGGATGTTTGACGCTGCTGCGTGGAAATTACACCGCGGAGTAGGCTGCTGTTTTCAACGACTTTAACGCTGCGTGAGTTACACCGTAGAGCGAGAAACAATTTAACGCTGCGCGATTTGTAATTTCAGGCAGTGCGCTGCCTTTTCTAATTTCCACATTTCGCGCGGGCATCGTGCATGCAATGCTGTTTCTGCACATTCGAAACCTCAAACAAAGAGTCTCACGCTGCGTGAAGTGCACTGCCAAACAAAGCAAAAATTAAAGCTGCGCAATTTCCAATTTGAGACAGAGCACTGCCTTATTAAATTTTCGCGTTTGACGCCGACCTGATGCACTGACTGCTGTTTCTACAATTTCAAAACCTCTGCTTCTGCCAATTCCAAATCTCCAAACAGAGGCTCACGCTGCGTGGAGTGCACTGTCAAACGAATAAAATATTAAAACTGTGCTATGTGCAATTTAAGGCAGTGCACTGCCATTTTAAATCTGCACATTTCACGCTGCAAATTCAAAAGACGAAAAAAATATTACAGCTGCGTTATGTTTTAATTTAGGACACTGCACTGCCATTTTAAACCTCCGCATTTGACGCCCAGTTCCACTGTGGACCGGGATGCGTGATCTGCTGTTAACCAATGTATGCAATTGGGATTGTGAGAATAGAAGAATGGTTGGGGCTGCCGCGTCGATTGCAATTGCAGCAGACCATGCATTTTATTGTTGTTGTGAGAGTAGAGGGATGTTTGACGCTGCTGCGTGGAAATTACACCGCGGAGTTGGCTGCTGTTTTCAACGACTTTAACGCTGCGTGAATTACACCGTAGAGCGAGAAACAATTTAACGCTCCGCGATTTGTAATTTCAGGCAGTGCGCTGCCTTTTCTAATTTCCACATTTCGCACGGGCATCGTGCATGCAATGCTGTTTCTGCACATTCGAAACCTCAAACAAAGAGTCTCACGCTGCGTGAAGTGCACTGCCAAACAAAGCAAAAATTAAAGCTGCGCAATTTCCAATTTGAGACAGAGCACTGCCTTATTAAATTTTCGCGTTTGACGCCGACCTGACGCACGGACTGCTATTTCTGCAATTTCAAAACCTCTGCTTCTGCCAATTCCAAATCTCCAAACAGAGGCTCACGCTGCGTGAAGTGCACTGTCAAATGAAAAAATATTAAAACTGCGCTATGTGCAATTTAAGGCAGTGCACTGCCATTTTAAATCTGCACATTTCACGCTGCAAATTCAAAAGACGAAAAAAATATTAAAGCTGCGTTATGTTTTAATTTAGGACACTGCACTGCCATTTTAAACCTCCGCATTTGACGCCCAGTTCCACTGTGGACCCGGATGCGTGATCTGCTGTTAACCAATGTATGCAATTGGGATTGTGAGAATAGAAGAATGGTTGGGGCTGCCGCGTCGATTGCAATTGCAGCAGACCATGCATTTTATTGTTGTTGTGAGAGTAGAGGGATGTTTGACGCTGCTGCGTGGAAATTACACCGCGGAATAGGCTGCTGTTTTCAACGACTTTAACGCTGCGTGAGTTACACCGTAGAGCGAGAAACAATTTAACGCTCCGCGATTTGTAATTTCAGGCAGTGCGCTGCCTTTTCTAATTTCCACATTTCGCGCGGGCATCGTGCATGCAATGCTGTTTCTGCACATTCGAAACCTCAAACAAAGAGTCTCACGCTGCGTGAAGTGCACTGCCAAACAAAGCAAAAATTAAAGCTGCGCAATTTCCAATTTGAGACAGAGCACTGCCTTATTAAATTTTCGCGTTTGACGCCGACCTGATGCACTGACTGCTGTTTCTACAATTTCAAAACCTCTGCTTCTGCCAATTCCAAATCTCCAAACAGAGGCTCACGCTGCGTGAAGTGCACTGTCAAACGAATAAAATATTAAAACTGTGCTATGTGCAATTTAAGGCAGTGCACTGCCATTTTAAATCTGCACATTTCACGCTGCAAATTCAAAAGACGAAAAAAATATTACAGCTGCGTTATGTTTTAATTTAGGACACTGCACTGCCATTTTAAACCTCCGCATTTGACGCCCAGTTCCACTGTGGACCGGGATGCGTGATCTGCTGTTAACCAATGTATGCAATTGGGATTGTGAGAATAGAAGAATGGTTGGGGCTGCCGCGTCGATTGCAATTGCAGCAGACCATGCATTTTATTGTTGTTGTGAGAGTAGAGGGATGTTTGACGCTGCTGTGTGGAAATTACACCGCGGTGTAGGTTGCTGTTTTCAACGACTTTAACGCTGCGTGAGTTACAGTGTAGAGCGAGAAACAATTAAACGCTGCGCGATTTTGTAATTTAAGGCAGTGCGCTGCCTTTTCTAATTTCCACATTTCGCGCGAGCATCGTGCATGCATTGCTGTTTCTACACATTCGGAACCTCAAACAAAGAGTCGCACGCTGCGTGAAGTGCACTCCCAAACAAAGCAAAAATTAAAGATGCGTAATTTCCAATTTGAGACAGAGCACTGCCTTATTAAATTTTCGCGTTTGACGCCGACCTGACGCACGGACTGCTGTTTCTGCAATTTCAAAACCTCTGCTTCTGCCAATTCCAAATCTCCAAACAGAGGCTCACGCTGCGTGAAGTGCACTGTCAAATGAAAAAATATTAAAACTGCGCTATGTGCAATTTAATGCAGTGCACTGCCATTTTAAATCTGCACATATCACGCTGCAAATTCAAAAGACGAAAAAAATATTAAAGCTGCGTTATGTTTTAATTTAGGACACTGCACTGCCATTTTAAACCTCCGCATTTGACGCCCAGTTCCACTGTGGACCAGGATGCGTGATCTGCTGTTAACCAATGTATGCAATTGGGATTGTGAGAATAGAAGAATGGTTGGGGCTGCCGCGTCGATTGCAATTGCAGCAGACCATGCATTTTATTGTTGTTGTGAGAGTAGAGGGATGTTTGACGCTGCTGCGTGGAAATTACACCGCGGAGTTGGCTGCTGTTTTCAACGACTTTAACGCTGCGTGAATTACACCGTAGAGCGAGAAACAATTTAACGCTGCGCGATTTGTAATTTCAGGCAGTGCGCTGCCTTTTCTAATTTCCACATTTCGCGCGGGCATCGTGCATGCAATGCTGTTTCTGCACATTCGAAACCTCAAACAAAGAGTCTCACGCTGCGTGAAGTGCACTGCCAAACAAAGCAAAAATTAAAGCTACGCAATTTCCAATTTGAGACAGAGCACTGCCTTATTAAATTTTCGCGTTTGACGCCGACCTGATGCACTGACTGCTGTTTCTACAATTTCAAAACCTCTGCTTCTGCCAATTCCAAATCTCCAAACAGAGGCTCACGCTGCGTGAAGTGCACTGTCAAACGAATAAAATATTAAAACTGTGCTATGTGCAATTTAAGGCAGTGCACTGCCATTTTAAATCTGCACATTTCACGCTGCAAATTCAAAAGACGAAAAAAATATTACAGCTGCGTTATGTTTTAATTTAGGACACTGCACTGCCATTTTAAACCTCCGCATTTGACGCCCAGTTCCACTGTGGACCGGGATGCGTGATCTGCTGTTAACCAATGTATGCAATTGGGATTGTGAGAATAGAAGAATGGTTGGGGCTGCCGCGTCGATTGCAATTGCAGCAGACCATGCATTTTATTGTTGTTGTGAGAGTAGAGGGATGTTTGACGCTGCTGTGTGGAAATTACACCGCGGTGTAGGTTGCTGTTTTCAACGACTTTAACGCTGCGTGAGTTACAGTGTAGAGCGAGAAACAATTAAACGCTGCGCGATTTTGTAATTTAAGGCAGTGCGCTGCCTTTTCTAATTTCCACATTTCGCGCGAGCATCGTGCATGCATTGCTGTTTCTACACATTCGGAACCTCAAACAAAGAGTCGCACGCTGCGTGAAGTGCACTCCCAAACAAAGCAAAAATTAAAGATGCGTAATTTCCAATTTGAGACAGAGCACTGCCTTATTAAATTTTCGCGTTTGACGCCGACCTGACGCACGGACTGCTGTTTCTGCAATTTCAAAACCTCTGCTTCTGCCAATTCCAAATCTCCAAACAGAGGCTCACGCTGCGTGAAGTGCACTGTCAAATGAAAAAATATTAAAACTGCGCTATGTGCAATTTAATGCAGTGCACTGCCATTTTAAATCTGCACATATCACGCTGCAAATTCAAAAGACGAAAAAAATATTAAAGCTGCGTTATGTTTTAATTTAGGACACTGCACTGCCATTTTAAACCTCCGCATTTGACGCCCAGTTCCACTGTGGACCAGGATGCGTGATCTGCTGTTAACCAATGTATGCAATTGGGATTGTGAGAATAGAAGAATGGTTGGGGCTGCCGCGTCGATTGCAATTGCAGCAGACCATGCATTTTATTGTTGTTGTGAGAGTAGAGGGATGTTTGACGCTGCTGCGTGGAAATTACACCGCGGAGTTGGCTGCTGTTTTCAACGACTTTAACGCTGCGTGAATTACACCGTAGAGCGAGAAACAATTTAACGCTGCGCGATTTGTAATTTCAGGCAGTGCGCTGCCTTTTCTAATTTCCACATTTCGCGCGGGCATCGTGCATGCAATGCTGTTTCTGCACATTCGAAACCTCAAACAAAGAGTCTCACGCTGCGTGAAGTGCACTGCCAAACAAAGCAAAAATTAAAGCTACGCAATTTCCAATTTGAGACAGAGCACTGCCTTATTAAATTTTCGCGTTTGACGCCGACCTGATGCACTGACTGCTGTTTCTACAATTTCAAAACCTCTGCTTCTGCCAATTCCAAATCTCCAAACAGAGGCTCACGCTGCGTGAAGTGCACTGTCAAACGAATAAAATATTAAAACTGTGCTATGTGCAATTTAAGGCAGTGCACTGCCATTTTAAATCTGCACATTTCACGCTGCAAATTCAAAAGACGAAAAAAATATTACAGCTGCGTTATGTTTTAATTTAGGACACTGCACTGCCATTTTAAACCTCCGCATTTGACACCCAGTTCCACTGTGGACCCGGATGCGTGATCTGCTGTTAACCAATGTATGCAATTGGGATTGTGAGAATAGAAGAATGGTTGGGGCTGCCGCGTCGATTGCAATTGCAGCAGACCATGCATTTTATTGTTGTTGTGAGAGTAGAGGGATGTTTGACGCTGCTGCGAGGAAATTACACCGCGGAGTAGGCTGCTGTTTTCAACGACTTTAACGCTGCGTGAGTTACAATGTAGAGCGAGAAACAATTAAACGCTGCGCGATTTGTAATTTCAGGCAGTGCGCTGCCTTTTCTAATTTCCACATTTCGCGCGAGCATCGTGCATGCATTGCTGTTTCTACACATTCGGAACCTCAAACAAAGAGTCGCACGCTGCGTGAAGTGCACTCCCAAACAAAGCAAAAATTAAAGATGCGTAATTTCCAATTTGAGACAGAGCACTGCCTTATTAAATTTTCGCGTTTGACGCCGACCTGACGCACGGACTGCTGTTTCTGCAATTTCAAAACCTCTGCTTCTGCCAATTCCAAATCTCCAAACAGAGGCTCACGCTGCGTGAAGTGCACTGTCAAATGAAAAAATATTAAAACTGCGCTATGTGCAATTTAATGCAGTGCACTGCCATTTTAAATCTGCACATATCACGCTGCAAATTCAAAAGACGAAAAAAATATTAAAGCTGCGTTATGTTTTAATTTAGGACACTGCACTGCCATTTTAAACCTCCGCATTTGACGCCCAGTTCCACTGTGGACCAGGATGCGTGATCTGCTGTTAACCAATGTATGCAATTGGGATTGTGAGAATAGAAGAATGGTTGGGGCTGCCGCGTCGATTGCAATTGCAGCAGACCATGCATTTTATTGTTGTTGTGAGAGTAGAGGGATGTTTGACGCTGCTGCGTGGAAATTACACCGCGGAGTTGGCTGCTGTTTTCAACGACTTTAACGCTGCGTGAATTACACCGTAGAGCGAGAAACAATTTAACGCTGCGCGATTTGTAATTTCAGGCAGTGCGCTGCCTTTTCTAATTTCCACATTTCGCGCGGGCATCGTGCATGCAATGCTGTTTCTGCACATTCGAAACCTCAAACAAAGAGTCTCACGCTGCGTGAAGTGCACTGCCAAACAAAGCAAAAATTAAAGCTACGCAATTTCCAATTTGAGACAGAGCACTGCCTTATTAAATTTTCGCGTTTGACGCCGACCTGATGCACTGACTGCTGTTTCTACAATTTCAAAACCTCTGCTTCTGCCAATTCCAAATCTCCAAACAGAGGCTCACGCTGCGTGAAGTGCACTGTCAAACGAATAAAATATTAAAACTGTGCTATGTGCAATTTAAGGCAGTGCACTGCCATTTTAAATCTGCACATTTCACGCTGCAAATTCAAAAGACGAAAAAAATATTACAGCTGCGTTATGTTTTAATTTAGGACACTGCACTGCCATTTTAAACCTCCGCATTTGACACCCAGTTCCACTGTGGACCCGGATGCGTGATCTGCTGTTAACCAATGTATGCAATTGGGATTGTGAGAATAGAAGAATGGTTGGGGCTGCCGCGTCGATTGCAATTGCAGCAGACCATGCATTTTATTGTTGTTGTGAGAGTAGAGGGATGTTTGACGCTGCTGCGAGGAAATTACACCGCGGAGTAGGCTGCTGTTTTCAACGACTTTAACGCTGCGTGAGTTACAATGTAGAGCGAGAAACAATTAAACGCTGCGCGATTTGTAATTTCAGGCAGTGCGCTGCCTTTTCTAATTTCCACATTTCGCGCGAGCATCGTGCATGCATTGCTGTTTCTACACATTCGGAACCTCAAACAAAGAGTCGCACGCTGCGTGAAGTGCACTCCCAAACAAAGCAAAAATTAAAGATGCGTAATTTCCAATTTGAGACAGAGCACTGCCTTATTAAATTTTCGCGTTTGACGCCGACCTGACGCACGGACTGCTGTTTCTGCAATTTCAAAACCTCTGCTTCTGCCAATTCCAAATCTCCAAACAGAGGCTCACGCTGCGTGAAGTGCACTGTCAAATGAAAAAATATTAAAACTGCGCTATGTGCAATTTAATGCAGTGCACTGCCATTTTAAATCTGCACATATCACGCTGCAAATTCAAAAGACGAAAAAAATATTAAAGCTGCGTTATGTTTTAATTTAGGACACTGCACTGCCATTTTAAACCTCCGCATTTGACGCCCAGTTCCACTGTGGACCAGGATGCGTGATCTGCTGTTAACCAATGTATGCAATTGGGATTGTGAGAATAGAAGAATGGTTGGGGCTGCCGCGTCGATTGCAATTGCAGCAGACCATGCATTTTATTGTTGTTGTGAGAGTAGAGGGATGTTTGACGCTGCTGCGTGGAAATTACACCGCGGAGTTGGCTGCTGTTTTCAACGACTTTAACGCTGCGTGAATTACACCGTAGAGCGAGAAACAATTTAACGCTGCGCGATTTGTAATTTCAGGCAGTGCGCTGCCTTTTCTAATTTCCACATTTCGCGCGGGCATCGTGCATGCAATGCTGTTTCTGCACATTCGAAACCTCAAACAAAGAGTCTCACGCTGCGTGAAGTGCACTGCCAAACAAAGCAAAAATTAAAGCTACGCAATTTCCAATTTGAGACAGAGCACTGCCTTATTAAATTTTCGCGTTTGACGCCGACCTGATGCACTGACTGCTGTTTCTACAATTTCAAAACCTCTGCTTCTGCCAATTCCAAATCTCCAAACAGAGGCTCACGCTGCGTGAAGTGCACTGTCAAACGAATAAAATATTAAAACTGTGCTATGTGCAATTTAAGGCAGTGCACTGCCATTTTAAATCTGCACATTTCACGCTGCAAATTCAAAAGACGAAAAAAATATTACAGCTGCGTTATGTTTTAATTTAGGACACTGCACTGCCATTTTAAACCTCCGCATTTGACACCCAGTTCCACTGTGGACCCGGATGCGTGATCTGCTGTTAACCAATGTATGCAATTGGGATTGTGAGAATAGAAGAATGGTTGGGGCTGCCGCGTCGATTGCAATTGCAGCAGACCATGCATTTTATTGTTGTTGTGAGAGTAGAGGGATGTTTGACGCTGCTGCGAGGAAATTACACCGCGGAGTAGGCTGCTGTTTTCAACGACTTTAACGCTGCGTGAGTTACAATGTAGAGCGAGAAACAATTAAACGCTGCGCGATTTGTAATTTCAGGCAGTGCGCTGCCTTTTCTAATTTCCACATTTCGCGCGAGCATCGTGCATGCATTGCTGTTTCTACACATTCGGAACCTCAAACAAAGAGTCGCACGCTGCGTGAAGTGCACTCCCAAACAAAGCAAAAATTAAAGATGCGTAATTTCCAATTTGAGACAGAGCACTGCCTTATTAAATTTTCGCGTTTGACGCCGACCTGACGCACGGACTGCTGTTTCTGCAATTTCAAAACCTCTGCTTCTGCCAATTCCAAATCTCCAAACAGAGGCTCACGCTGCGTGAAGTGCACTGTCAAATGAAAAAATATTAAAACTGCGCTATGTGCAATTTAATGCAGTGCACTGCCATTTTAAATCTGCACATATCACGCTGCAAATTCAAAAGACGAAAAAAATATTAAAGCTGCGTTATGTTTTAATTTAGGACACTGCACTGCCATTTTAAACCTCCGCATTTGACGCCCAGTTCCACTGTGGACCAGGATGCGTGATCTGCTGTTAACCAATGTATGCAATTGGGATTGTGAGAATAGAAGAATGGTTGGGGCTGCCGCGTCGATTGCAATTGCAGCAGACCATGCATTTTATTGTTGTTGTGAGAGTAGAGGGATGTTTGACGCTGCTGCGTGGAAATTACACCGCGGAGTTGGCTGCTGTTTTCAACGACTTTAACGCTGCGTGAATTACACCGTAGAGCGAGAAACAATTTAACGCTGCGCGATTTGTAATTTCAGGCAGTGCGCTGCCTTTTCTAATTTCCACATTTCGCGCGGGCATCGTGCATGCAATGCTGTTTCTGCACATTCGAAACCTCAAACAAAGAGTCTCACGCTGCGTGAAGTGCACTGCCAAACAAAGCAAAAATTAAAGCTACGCAATTTCCAATTTGAGACAGAGCACTGCCTTATTAAATTTTCGCGTTTGACGCCGACCTGATGCACTGACTGCTGTTTCTACAATTTCAAAACCTCTGCTTCTGCCAATTCCAAATCTCCAAACAGAGGCTCACGCTGCGTGAAGTGCACTGTCAAACGAATAAAATATTAAAACTGTGCTATGTGCAATTTAAGGCAGTGCACTGCCATTTTAAATCTGCACATTTCACGCTGCAAATTCAAAAGACGAAAAAAATATTACAGCTGCGTTATGTTTTAATTTAGGACACTGCACTGCCATTTTAAACCTCCGCATTTGACACCCAGTTCCACTGTGGACCCGGATGCGTGATCTGCTGTTAACCAATGTATGCAATTGGGATTGTGAGAATAGAAGAATGGTTGGGGCTGCCGCGTCGATTGCAATTGCAGCAGACCATGCATTTTATTGTTGTTGTGAGAGTAGAGGGATGTTTGACGCTGCTGCGAGGAAATTACACCGCGGAGTAGGCTGCTGTTTTCAACGACTTTAACGCTGCGTGAGTTACAATGTAGAGCGAGAAACAATTAAACGCTGCGCGATTTGTAATTTCAGGCAGTGCGCTGCCTTTTCTAATTTCCACATTTCGCGCGAGCATCGTGCATGCACTGCTGTTTCTACACATTCGTAACCTCAAACAAAGAGTTGCACGCTGTGTGAAGTGCACTCCCAAACAAAGCAAAAATTAAAGCTGCGTAATTTCCAATTTGAGACAGAGCACTGCCTTATTAATTTTTCGCGTTTGACGCCGACCTGACGCACGTACTGCTGTTTCTGCAATTTCAAAACCTCTGCTTCTGCCAATTCCAAATCTCCAAACAGAGGCTCACGCTGCGTGGAGTGCACTGTCAAACGAAAAAAATATTAAAACTGCACTATGTGCCATTTTAAATCTGCACATTTCACGCTGCAAATTCAAAAGACGAAAAAAATATTAAAGTTACGTTATGTTTTAATTTAGGACACTGCACTGCCATTTTAAACCTCCGCATTTGACGCCCATTTCCACTGTGGACCGGGATGCGTGATCTGCTGTTAACCAATGTATGCAATTGGGATTGTGAGAATAGAAGAATGGTTGGGGCTGCCGCGTCGATTGCAATTGCAGCAGACCATCCATTTTATTGTTGTTGTGAGAGTAGAGGGATGTTTGACGCTGCTGCGTGGAAATTACACCGCGGAGTAGGATGCTGTTATCAACGACTTTAACGCTGCGTGAGTTACAATGTAGAGCGAGAAACAATTAAACGCTGCGCGATTTGTAATTTCAGGCAGTGCGCTGCCATTTCTAATTTCCACATTTCGCGCGAGCATCGTGCATGCACTGCTGTTTCTACACATTCGGAACCTCAAACAAAGAGTCGCACGCTGCGTGAAGTGCACTGCCAACCAAAGCAAAAATTAAAGCTGCGCAATTTCCAATTTGAGACAGAGCACTGCCTTATTAAATTTTCGTGTTTGACGCCGACCTGATGCACGGACTGCTGTTTCTACAATTTCAAAACCTCTGCTTCTGCCAATTCCAAATCTCCAAACAGAGGCTCACGCTGCGTGAAGTGCACTGTCAAATGAAAAAATATTAAAACTGCGCTATGGGCAAATTAAGGCAGTGCACTGCCATTTTAAATCTGAACATTTCACGCTGCAAATTCAAAAGACGAAAAAAATATTAAAGCTGCGTTATGTTTTAATTTAGGACACTGCACTGCCATTTTAAACCTCCGCATTTGACGCCCAGTTCCACTGTGGACCGGGATGTGTGATCTGCTGTTAACCAATATATGCAATTGGGATTGTGAGAATAGAAGAATGGTTGGGGCTGTCGCGTCGATTGCAATTGCAGCAAACCATGCATTTTATTGTTGTTGTGAGAGTAGAGGGATGTTTGACGCTGCTGCGTGGAAATTACACCGCGGAGTAGGCTGCTGTTTTCAACGACTTTAACGCTGCGTGAGTTACAATGTAGAGCGAGAAACAATTAAACGCTGCGCGATTTGTAATTTCAAGCAGTGCGCTGCCTTTTCTAATTTCCACATTTCGCGCGAGCATCGTGCATGCACTGCTGTTTCTACACATTCGTAACCTCAAACAAAGAGTCGCACGCTGTGTGAAGTGCACTCCCAAACAAAGCAAAAATTAAAGCTGCGTAATTTCCAATTTGAGACAGAGCACTGCCTTATTAAATTTTCGCGTTTGACGCCGACCTGACGCACGGACTGCTGTTTCTGCAATTTCAAAACCTCTGCTTCTGCCAATTCCAAATCTCTAAACAGAGGCTCACGCTGCGTGGAGTGCACTGTCAAACGAAAAAAATATTAAAACTGCGCTATGTGCTATTTAAGGCAGTGCACTGCCATTTTAAATCTGCACATTTCACACTGCAAATTCAAAAGACGAAAAAAATATTAAAGTTGCGTTATGTTTTAATTTAGGACACTGCACTGCCATTTTAAACCTCCGCATTTGACGCCCAGTTCCACTTTGGACCGGGATGCGTGATCTGCTGTTAACCAATGTATGCAATTGGGATTGTGAGAATAGAAGAATGGTTGGGGCTGCCGCGTCGATTGCAATTGCAGCAGACCATGCATTTTATTGTTGTTGTGAGAGTAGAGGGATGTTTGACGCTGCTGCGTGGAAATTACACCGCGGAGTAGGCTGCTGTTATCAACGACTTTAACGCTGCGTGAGTTACAATGTAGAGCGAGAAACAATTAAACGCTGCGCGATTTGTAATTTCAGGCAGTGCGCTGCCTTTTCTAATTTCCACATTTCGCGCGAGCATCGTGCATGCACTGCTGTTTCTACACATTCGGAACCTCAAACAAAGAGTCGCACGCTGCGTGAAGTGCACTGCCAAACAAAGCAAAAATTAAAGCTGCGCAATTTCCAATTTGAGACAGAGCACTGCCTTATTAAATTTTCGCGTTTGACGCCAACCTGATGCACGGACTGCTGTTTCTACAATTTCAAAACCTCTGCTTCTGCCAATTCCAAATCTCCAAACAGAGGCTCACGCTGCGTGAAGTGCACTGTCAAATGAAAAAATATTAAAACTGCGTTATTTGCAATTTAAGGCAGTGCACTGCCATTTTAAATCTGCACATTTCACGCTGCAAATTCAAAAGACGAAAAAAATATTAAAGCTGCGTTATGTTTTAATTTAGGACACTGCACTGCCATTTTAAACCTCCGCATTTGACGCCCAGTTCCACTGTGGACCGGGATGCGTGATCTGCTGTTAACCAATATATGCAATTGGGATTGTGAGAATAGAAGAATGGTTGGGGCTGCCGCGTCGATTGCAATTGCAGCAAACCATGCATTTTATTGTTGTTGTGAGAGTAGAGGGATGTTTGACGCTGCTGCGTGGAAATTACACCGCGGAGTAGGCTGCTGTTTTCAACGACTTTAACGCTGCGTGAGTTACAATGTAGAGCGAGAAACAATTAAACGCTGCGCGATTTGTAATTTCAGGTAGTGCGCTGCCTTTTCTAATTTCCACATTTCGCGCGAGCATCGTGCATGCACTGCTGTTTCTACACATTCGTAACCTCAAACAAAGAGTCGCACGCTGTGTGAAGTGCACTCCCAAACAAAGCAAAAATTAAAGCTGCGTAATTTCCAATTTAAGACAGTGCACTGCATTATTAAATTTTAGCGTTTGATACCGACCTAACGCACAGACTGCTATTTCTGCAATTTCAAAACCTCCACTTCTGCCAATTCCAAATCTCCAAACAAAGGCTCACGCTGCGTGAAGTGCACTGTCAAATGAAAAAATATTAAAACTGCGCTATGTGCAATTTAAGGCAGTGCACTGCCATTTTAAATCTGCACATTTCACGCTGCAAATTCAAAAGACGAAAAAAATATTAAAGCTGCGTTATGTTTTAATTTAGGACACTGCACTGCCATTTTAAACCTCCGCATTTGACGCCCAGTTCCACTGTGGACCGGGATGTGTGATCTGCTGTTAACCAATATATGCAATTGGGATTGTGAGAATAGAAGAATGGTTGGGGCTGCCGCGTCGATTGCAATTGCAGCAAACCATGCATTTTATTGTTGTTGTGAGAGTAGAGGGATGTTTGACGCTGCTGCGTGGAAATTACACCGCGGAGTAGGCTGCTGTTTTCAACGACTTTAACGCTGCGTGAGTTACAATGTAGAGCGAGAAACAATTAAACGCTGCGCGATTTGTAATTTCAGGTAGTGCACTGCCTTTTCTAATTTCCAAATTTCGCGCGAGCATCGTGCATGCACTGCTGTTTCTACACATTCGTAACCTCAAACAAAGAGTCGCACGCTGTGTGAAGTGCACTCCCAAACAAAGCAAAAATTAAAGCTGCGTAATTTCCAATTTAAGACAGTGCACTGCATTATTAAATTTTCGCGTTTGATACCGACCTAACGCACAGACTGCTATTTCTGCAATTTCAAAACCTCCACTTCTGCCAATTCCAAATCTCCAAACAGAGGCTCACGCTGCGTGAAGTGCACTGTCAAATGAAAAAATATTAAAACTGCGCTATGTGCAATTTAAGGCAGTGCACTGCCATTTTAAATCTGCACATTTCACGCTGCAAATTCAAAAGACGAAAAAAATATTAAAGCTGCGTTATGTTTTAATTTAGGACACTGCACTGCCATTTTAAACCTCCGCATTTGACACCCAGTTCCACTGTGGACCGGGATGTGTGATCTGCTGTTAACCAATATATGCAATTGGGATTGTGAGAATAGAAGAATGGTTGGGGATGCCGCGTCGATTGCAATTGCAGCAAACCATGCATTTTATTGTTGTTGTGAGAGTAGAGGGATGTTTGACGCTGCTGCGTGGAAATTACACCGCGGAGTAGGCTGCTGTTTTCAACGACTTTAACGCTGCGTGAGTTACAATGTAGAGCGAGAAACAATTAAACGCTGCGCGATTTGTAATTTCAGGCAGTGCGCTGCCTTTTCTAATTTCCACATTTCGCGCGAGCATCGTGCATGCACTACTGTTTCTACACATTCGTAACCTCAAACAAAGAGTCGCACGCTGTGTGAAGTGCACTCCCAAACAAAGCAAAAATTAAAGCTGCGTAATTTCCAATTTGAGACAGAGCACTGCCTTATTAAATTTTCGCGTTTGACGCCGATCTGACGCACGGACTGCTGTTTCTGCAATTTCAAAACCTCTGCTTCTGCCAATTCCAAATCTCTAAACAGAGGCTCACGCTGCGTGGAGTGCACTGTCAAACGAAAAAAATATTAAAACTGCGCTATGTGCTATTTAAGGCAGTGCACTGCCATTTTAAATCTGCACATTTCACGCTGCAAATTCAAAAGACGAAAAAAATATTAAAGTTGTGTTATGTTTTAATTTAGGACACTGCACTGCCATTTTAAACCTCCGCATTTGACGCCCAGTTCCACTTTGGACCGGGATGCGTGATCTGCTGTTAACCAATGTATGCAATTGGGATTGTGAGAATAGAAGAATGGTTGGGGCTGCCGCGTCGATTGCAATTGCAGCAGACCATGCATTTTATTGTTGTTGTGAGAGTAGAGGGATGTTTGACGCTGCTGCGTGGAAATTACACCGCGGAGTAGGCTGCGGTTATCAACGACTTTAACGCTGCGTGAGTTACAATGTAGAGCGAGAAACAATTAAACGCTGCGCGATTTGTAATTTCAGGCAGTGCGCTGCCTTTTCTAATTTCCACATTTCGCGCGAGCATCGTGCATGCACTGCTGTTTCTACACATTCGGAACCTCAAACAAAGAGTCGCACGCTGCGTGAAGTGCACTGCCAAACAAAGCAAAAATTAAAGCTGCGCAATTTCCAATTTGAGACAGAGCACTGCCTTATTAAATTTTCGCGTTTGACACCCACCTGACGCACGAACTGCTGTTTCTGCAATTTCAAAACCTCCAATTCTGCAAATTCCAAATCTCCAAACAGAGGCTCACGCTGCGTGAAGTGCACTGTCAAACAAAAAAATATTAAAACTGCGCTATCTGCAATTTAAGGCAGTGCACTGCAATTTTAAATCTGCACATTTCACGCTGCAAATTCAAAAGACGAAAAAAATATTAAAGCTGCGTTATGTTTTAATTTAGGACACTGCACTGCCATTTTAAACCTCCGCATTTGACGCCCAGTTCCACTGTGGACCGGGATGTGTGATCTGCTGTTAACCAATATATGCAATTGGGATTGTGAGAATAGAAGAATGGTTGGGGCTGCCGCGTCGATTGCAATTGCAGCAAACCATGCATTTTATTGTTGTTGTGAGAGTAGAGGGATGTTTGACGCTGCTGCGTGGAAATTACACCGCGGAGTAGGCTGCTGTTTTCAACGACTTTAACGCTGCGTGAGTTACAATGTAGAGCGAGAAACAATTAAATGCTGCGCGATTTGTAATTTCAGGTAGTGCGCTGCCTTTTCTAATTTCCACATTTCGCGCGAGCATCGTGCATGCACTGCTGTTTCTACACATTCGTAACCTCAAACAAAGAGTCGCACGCTATGTGAAGTGCACTCCCAAACAAAGCAAAAATTAAAGCTGCGTAATTTCCAATTTAAGACAGTGCACTGCATTATTAAATTTTCGCGTTTGATACCGACCTAACGCACAGACTGCTATTTCTGCAATTTCAAAACCTCCACTTCTGCCAATTCCAAATCTCCAAACAGAGGCTCACGCTGCGTGAAGTGCACTGTCAAATGAAAAAATATTAAAACTGCGCTATGTGCAATTTAAGGCAGTGCACTGCCATTTTAAATCTGCACATTTCACGCTGCAAATTCAAAAGACGAAAAAAATATTAAAGCTGCGTTATGTTTTAATTTAGGACACTTCACTGCCATTTTAAACCTCCGCATTTGACGGCCAGTTCCACTGTGGACCGGGATGCGTGATCTGCTGTTAACCAATGTATGCAATTGGGATTGTGAGAATAGAATGGTTGGGGCTGCCGCGTCGATTGCAATTGCAGCAGACCATGCATTTTATTGTTGCTGTGAGAGTAGAGGGATGTTTGACGCTGCTGCGTGGAAATTACACCGCGGAGTACGCTGCTGTTTTCAACGACTTTAACGCTGCGTGAATTACACCGTAGAGTGAGAAACAATTTAACGCTGCGCGATTTGGAATTTCAGGCAGTGCGCTGCCTTTTGTAATTTCCTCATTTCGCGCGGGCATCGTGCATGCAATGCTGTTTCTGCACATTCGGAACCTGAAACAAAGAGTCTCACGCTGCGTGAAGTGCACTGCCAAACAAAGCAAAAATTAAAGCTGCGCGATTTCCAATTTGAGACAGAGCACTGCCTTATTAAATTTTCACGTTTGACGCCGACCTGATGCACGGACTGCTGTTTCTGCAATTTCAAAACCTCTGCTTCTGCCCATTCCAAATCTCCAAACATAGGCTAACGTTGCGTGAAGTGCACTGTCAAACGAAAAAAATATTAAAACTACGCTATGTGCAATTTAAGGCAGTGCACTGCCATTTTAAATCTGCCCATTTCACGCTGCAAATTCAAAAGACGAAAAAAATATTAAAGCTGCATTATGCTTTAATTTAGGACACTGCACTGCCATTTTAAACCTCCGCATTTGACGCCCAGTGCCACTGTGGACCGTGATGCGTGATCTGCTGTGTAACCAATGTATGCAATTGCAATTGTGAGAATAGAAGAATGGTTGGGGCTGCCGCGTCGATTGCAATTGTAGCAGACCATGCATTTTATTGTTGTTGTGAGAGTAGAGAGATGTTTGACGCTGCTGCGTGGAAATTACACCGCGGAGTTGGCTGCTGTTTTCAACGACTTTAACGCTGCGTGAATTACACCGTAGAGCGAGAAACAATTAAACGCTGCGCGATTTGTAATTTCAGGCAGTGCGCTGCCTTTTGTAATTTCCACATTTCGCGCGGGCATCGTGCATGCAATGTTGTTTCTGCACATTCGGAACCTGAAACAAAGATTCTCACGCTGCGTGAAGTGCACTGCCAAACAAAGCAAAAATTAAAGCTGCGCGATTTCCAATTTGAGACAGAGCACTGCCTTATTAAATTTTCGCGTTTGACGCCGACCTGACGCACGGACTGCTGTTTCTGCAATTTCAAAACCTCTGCTTCTGCCCATTCCAAATCTCCAAACATAGGCTCACGTTGCGTGAAGTGCACTGTCAAACGAAAAAAATATTAAAACTGCGCTATGTGCAATTTAAGGCAGTGCACTGCCATTTTAAATCTGCACATTTCACGCTGCAAATTCAAAAGACGAAAAAAATATTAAAGCTGCGTTATGCTTTAATTTAGGACACTGCACTGCCATTTTAAACCTCCGCATTTGACGCCCAGTGCCACTGTGGACCGTGATGCGTGCGTGATCTGCTGTTAACCAATGTATGCAATTGGGATTGTGAGAATAGAAGAATGGTTGGGGCTGCCGCGTCGATTGCAATTGCAGCAGACCATGCATTTTATTGTTGTTGTGAGAGTAGAGGGATGTTTGAAGCTGCTGCGTGGAAATTACATCGCGAAGTAGGCTGCTGTTTTCAACGACTTTAACGCTGCGTGAGTTACACTGTAGAGTGAGAAACAATTT
Source organism: Salix purpurea (assembly GCA_027405865.1). Classification (NCBI taxonomy): domain Eukaryota; kingdom Viridiplantae; phylum Streptophyta; class Magnoliopsida; order Malpighiales; family Salicaceae; genus Salix; species Salix purpurea. The sequence continues at coordinate 14,184,412 of CM050333.1, forward strand.
AACACTGTGAGATTTGTAATTTAAGGCAATGCGCTGCCTTTTCTAATTTCCACATTTCACGTGGGCATCGTGCATGCACCGCTGTATCTGCAAATTCAGAACCTCAAACAAAGAGTCACACGCTGCGTGAAGTGCACTGCCAAACAAAACAAAAATTAAAGCTGCGGGATTTCAAATTTGAGACAGAGCACTGCCTAACCAAATTTTCACGTTTGACGTTGACCTGATGCACGGACTCCTGTTTCTGCAATTTCAAAACCTCTGCTTCTGCCCATTCCAAATCTCCAAACATAGGCTCACGGTGCGTGAAGTGCACTGTCAAACGAAAAAAATATTAAAACTGCGCTATGTGCAATTTAAGGCAGTGCACTGCCATTTTAAATCTGCACATTTCACGCTGCACATTCAAAAGACGAAAAAAATATTAAAGGTGTGTTGTGTTTTAATTTAGGACACTGCACTGCCATTTTAAACCTCCGCATTTGACGCCCAGTTCCACTGTGGACCGGGATGCGTGATCTGCTGTTAACCAATGTATGCTATTGGGATTGTGAGAATAGAAGAATGGTTGGGGTTGCCGCGTCGATTGCAATTGCAACATACCATGCATTTTATTGTTGCTGTGAGAGTAGAGGGATGTTTGACGCTGCTGCGTGGAAATTACACCGCGGAGTAGGCTGCTGTTTTCAACGACTTTAACGCTGCGTGAATTACACCGTCGAGCGAGAAACAATTTAACGCTGCGCGATTTGGAATTTCAGGCAGTGCGCTGCCTTTTCTAATTTCCACATTTCGCACGGGCATCGTGCATGCAATGCTGTTTCTGCACATTCGGAACCTCAAACAAAGAGTCTCACGCTGCGAGAAGTGCACTGCCAAACAAAGCAAAAATTAAAGCTGCGCGATTTCCAATTTGAGACAGAGCACTGCCTTATTAAATTTTCGCGTTTGACGCCGACCTGACGCACGGACTGCTGTTTCTGCAATTTCAAAACCTTTGCTTCTGCCAATTCCAAATCTCTAAACAGAGGCTCACGCTGCGTGTAGTGCACTGTCAAACAAAAATATATTAAAACTGCGCTATGTGCAATTTAAGGCAGTGCACTGCCATTTTAAATCTGCACATTTCACGCTACAAATTCAAAAGACGAAAAAAATATTACAGCTGTGTTATGTTTTAATTTAGGACACTGCACTGCCATTTTAAACCTCCGCATTTGATGCCCAGTTCCACTGTGGACCGGGATGCGTGATCTGCTGTTCACCAATGTATGCAATTGGGATTATGAGAATAGAGGAATGGTTGGGGCTGCCGCGTCAATTGCAATTGCAACAGACTATGCATTTTATTGTTGTTGTGAGAGTAGAGGGATGTTTGACGCTGCTGCGTGGAAATTACACCGCGGAGTTGGTTGCTGTTTTCAACGACTTTAACGCTGCGTGAATTACACCGTAGAGCGAGAAACAATTTAACGCTGTGCGATTTGTAAATCACGCAGTGCGCTGCCTTTTCTAATTTCCACATTTCACGCGGCCATCGTGCATGCAATGCTGTTTCTGCACATTCGGAACTTCAAACAAAGAGTCTCACGCTGCGTGAAGTGCACTGCCAAACAAAGCAAAAATTAAAGATGCGCGATTTCCAATTTGAGACAGAGCACTGCCTTATTAAATTTTCACGTTTGACGCCAACCTGATGCATGAACTGCTGTTTCTGCAATTTCAAAACCTCTGCTTCTACCAATTCCAAATCTCTAAACAGAGGCTCACGCTGCGTGAAGTGTACTGTCAAACGAAAAAAATATTAAAACTGCGCTATGTGCATTTTAAGGCAGTGCACTGCCATTTTAAATCTGCACATTTCACGCTGCAAATTCAAAAGACGAAAAAAATATTACAGCTGCGTTATGTTTTAATTTAGGACACTGCACTGCCATTTTAAACCTCCGCATTTGACGCCCAGTTCCACTGTGGACCGGGATGCGTGATCTGCTATTAACCAATGTATGCAATTGGGATTGTGAGAATAGAAGAATGGTTGGGGTTGCCGCGTCGATTGCAATTGTAGCAGACCATGCATTTTATTGTTGTTGTGAGAGTAGAGCGATGTTTGACGCTGCTGCGTGGAAATTACACCGCGGAGTTGGCTGCTGTTTTCAACGACTTTAACGCTGCGTGAATTACACCGTAGAGCGACAAACAATTTAACGCTGCGTGATTTGTAATTTCAGGCAGTGCGCTGCCTTTTCTAATTTCCACATTTCGCGCGGACATCGTGCATGCACTGCTGTTTCTGCACATTCGGAACCTCAAACAAAGAGTCGCACGCTGCGTGAAGTGCACTGCCAAACAAAGCAAAAATTAAAGCAGCACGATTTCCAATTTAAGACAGTGCACTGCCTTATTAAATTTTCGCGTTTGACACCGACCTGATGCACGGACTGCTGTTTCTGCAATTTCAAAACCTCCAATTCTGCCAATTCCAAATCTCCAAACAGAGGCTCACGCTGCGTGAAGTGCACTGTCAAACGAAAAAATATTAAAACTGCGCTATGTGCAATTTAAGGCAGTGCCCTGCCATTTTAAATCTGCACATTTCACGTTGCACATTCAAAAGACGAAAAAAATATTAAAGCTGCGTTATGTTTTAATTTAGGACACTGCACGCCTTTTTAAACCTCCGCATTTGACGCCAAGTTCCACTGTGGACCGGGATGCGTGATCTGCTGTTAACCAATGTATGCAATTGGGATTGTGAGAATAGAAGAATGGTTGGGGCTGCCGCGTCGATTGCAATTGCAGCAGACCATGCATTTTCTTGTTGTTGTGAGAGTAGAGGGATGTTTGACGCTGCTGCGTGGAAATTACTCCGCGGAGTAGGATGCTGTTTTCAACGACTTTAACGCTGCGTGAGTTACACTGTAGAGCGAGAAACAATTAACCGCTACGCGATTTGTAATTTCAGGCAGTGCGCTGCCTTTTCTAATTTCCAAATTTCGCGCGGGCATCGTGCATGCAATGGTGTTTGTGCACATTCAGAACCTCAAACAAAGAGTCTCACGCTGCGTGAAGTGCACTGCCAAACAAAGCAAAAATTAAAGCTGCGCGATTTCCAATTTGAGACAGAGCACTGCCTTATTAAATTTTCGCGTTTGACACTGACCTGACGCACGGACTGCTGTTTCTGCAATTTCAAAACCTCCAATTCTGCCAATTCCAAATCTCCAAACAGAGGCTCACGCTGCGTGAAGTGCACTGTCAAGCGAAAAATATTAAAACTGCATTATGTGCAATTTAAGGCAGTGCACTGCCATTTTAAATCTGCACATTTTGAGCTGCAAATTCAAAAGATGAAAAAATAATTAAAGTTGCGTTATGTTTTAATTTAGGACACTGCACTGCCATTTTAAACCTCCGCATTTGACGCCCTGTTCCACTGTGGACCAGGATGCGTGATCTGCTGTTAACCAATGTATGCAATTGGGATTATGAGAATAGAAGAATGGTTGGGGCTGCCGCGTCGATTGCAATTGCAGCAGACCATGCATCTTATTGTTGTTGTGAGAGTAGAGGGATGTTTGACGCTGCTGCGTGGAAATTACACCGCAGAGTAGGCTGCTGTTTTCAACGACTTTAACGCTGCGTGAGTTACACTGTAGAGCGAGAAACAATTAAACGCTGCGAGATTTGTAATTTTAGGCAGTGCGCTGCCTTTTCTAATTTCCAAATTTCGCGCTGGCATTGTGCATGCAATGCTGTTTCTGCACATTCGGAACCTCAAACAAAGAGTCGCACGCTGCGTGAAGTGCACTGCCAAACAAAGCAAAAATTAAAGCTGCGCGATTTCCAATTTGAGACAGAGCATTGCCTTATTAAATTTTCGCGTTTGAAGCCGACCTGATGCACGGACTGCTGTTTCTGCAATTCCAAAACCTCTACTTCTGCCAATTCCAAATCTCTAAACAGAGGCTCACGCTGCGTGAAGTGCACTGTCAAACGAAAAAATATTAAAACTGCGCTATGTGCAATTTAAGGCAGTGCACTGCTATTTTAAATCTGCATATTTCACGCTGCAAATTCAAAAGACGAAAAAAATATTAAAGCCGCGTTATGTTTTAATTTAGGACACTGCACTGCCATTTTAAACCTCCGCATTTGACGCCCAGTTCCACTGTGGACCGGGATGCGTGATCTGCTGTTAACCAAAGTATGCAATTGGGATTGTGAGAATAGAAGAATGGTTGGGGCTGCCGCGTCGATTGCAATTGCAGCAGACCATGCATTTTATTGTTGTTGTGAGAGTAGAGGGATGTTTGACGCTGCTGCGTGGAAATTACACCGCGGAGTAGGCTGCTGTATTCAACGACTTTAACGCTGCGTGAGTTACACTGTAGAGCGAGAAACAATTAACCGCTGCGCGATTTGTAATTTCAGGCAGTGCACTCCCTTTTTAAATTTCCAAATTTCGCGCGGGCATCGTGCGTGCACTGCTGTTTCTGCACATTCGGAACCTCAAACAAAGAGTCGCACGCTGCGTGAAGTGCACTGCCAAACAAAGCAAAAATTAAAGCTGCGCGATTTCCAATTTGAGACAGAGCACTGCCTTATTAAATTTTCGCGTCGATTGCAATTGCAGCAAACCATGCATTTAATTGTTGTTGTGAGAGTAGAGGGATGGTTGACGCTGCTGCGTGGAAATTACACCGCGGAGGAGGGTGCTGTTTTCAACGACTTTAACGCTGACTTTAACGTTGCGTGAATTACACCGTAGAGCGAGAAACAATTTAACGCTACGCGATTTGTAATTTCAGGCAGTGCGCTTCCTTTTCTAATTTCCACATTTCGCGCGGGCATCGTGCATGCAATGGTGTTTCTGCACATTCGGAACGTCAAACAAAGAGTCTCACGCTGCGTGAAGTGCACTGCCAAACAAAGCAAAGAGTTCCACTGTGGACCGGGGTGCGTGATCTGCTGTTAATCAATGTATGCAAATGGGATTGTGAGAATAGAAGAATGGTTGAGAGTGCCGCGTCGATTGCAATTGCAGCAGACCATGCATTTAATTGTTGTTGTGAGAGTAGAGGGATGGTTGACGCTGCTGCGTGGAAATTACACCGCGGAGTAGGCTGCTGTTTTCAACGACTTTAACGCTGCGTGAATTACACCGTAGAGCGACAAACAATTTAACGTTGCGTGATTTGTAATTTCAGGCAGTGCGCTGCCTTTTCTAATTTCCACATTTTGCGCGGGCATCATGCATGCACTGCTGTTTCTGCACATTCGGAACCTCAAACAAAGAGTCGCACACTGCGTGAAGTGCACTGCCAAACAAAGCAAAAATTAAAGCTGCGCGATTTCCAATTTAAGACAGTGCACTGCCTTATTAAATTTTCGCCTTTGACACCCACCTGACGCACGGACTGCTGTTTCTGCAATTTCACAACCTCCAATTCTGCAAATTCCAAATCTCCAAACAGAGGCTCACGCTGCGTGAAGTGCACTGTCAAACAAAAAAAATATTAAAACTGCGCTATGTGCAATTTAAGGCAGTGCACTGCCATTTTAAATCTGCACATTTCACGCTGCAAATTCAAAAGACGAAAAAAATATTAAAGCTGCGTTATGTTTTAATTTAGGACACTGCACTCCATTTTAAACCTCCGCATTTGACGCCCAGTTCCACTGTGGACCGGGATGCGTGATCTGTTGTTAACCAATGTATGCAATTAGGATTGTGAGAATAGAAGAATGGTTGGGGCTGCCGCGTCGATTGCAATAGCAGCAGACCATGCATTTTATTGTTGTTGTGAGAGTAGAGGGATGTTTGACGCTGCTGCGTGGAAATTACACCGCAGAGTAGGCTGCTGTTTTCAACGACTTTAACGCTGCGTGAGTTACACTGTAGAGCGAGAAACAATTAACCGCTGCGCGATTTGTAATTTCAGGCAGTGCGCTGCCTTTTTTAATTTCCAAATTTCACGCGGGCATCGTGCGTGCACTGCTGTTTTTGCACATTCGGAACCTCAAACAAAGAGTCGCACGCTGCGTGAAGTGCACTGCCAAACAAAGCAAAAATTAAAGCTGCGCGATTTCCAATTTGAGACAGAGCACTGCCTTATTAAATTTTCGCGTCGATTGTTATTGCAGCAAACCATGCATTTAATTGTTGTTGTGAGAGTAGAGGGATGGTTGACGCTGTTGCGTGGAAATTACACCGCGGAGGAGGGTGCTGTTTTCAACGACTTTAACGCTGCGTGAATTACACCGTAGAGCGAGAAACAATTTAACGCTACGCGATTTGTAATTTCAGGCAGTGCGCTTCCTTTTCTAATTTCAACATTTCGCGCGGGCATCGTGCATGCAATGGTGTTTCTGCACATTCAGAACGTCAAACAAAGAGTCTCACGCTGCGTGAAGTGCACTGCCAAACAAAGCAAAGAGTTCCAATGTGGACCGGGGTGCGTGATCTGCTGTTAATCAATGTATGCAAATGGGATTGTGAGAATAGAAGAATGGTTGAGAGAGCCGCGTCGATTGCAATTGCAGCAGACCATGCATTTAATTGTTGTTGTGAGAGTAGAGGGATGGTTGACGCTGCTGCGTGGAAATTACACCGCGGAGTAGGCTGCTGTTTTCAACGACTTTAACGCTGCGTGAATTACACCGTAGAGCGACAAACAATTTAACGTTGCGTGATTTGTAATTTCAGGCAGTGCGCTGCCTTTTCTAATTTCCACATTTCGCGCGGGCATCGTGCATGCACTGCTGTTTCTGCACATTCGGAACCTCAAACAAAGAGTCGCACGCTGCGTGAAGTGCACTGCCAAACAAAGCAAAAATTAAAGCTGCGCGATTTCCAATTTAAGACAGTGCACTGCCTTATTAAATTTTCGCGTTTGACACCCACCTGACGCACGAACTGCTGTTTCTGCAATTTCAAAACCTCCAATTCTGCAAATTCCAAATCTCCAAACAGAGGCTCACGCTGCGTGAAGTGCACTGTCAAACAAAAAAATATTAAAACTGCGCTATGTGCAATTTAAGGCAGTGCACTGCCATTTTAAATCTGCACATTTCACGCTGCAGATTCAAAAGACGAAAAAAATATTAAAGCTGCGTTATGTTTTAATTTAGGACAGTGCACTGCCATTTTAAACCTCCGCATTTGACGCCCAGTTCCACTGTGGACCGGGATGCGTGATCTGTTGTTAACCAATGTATGCAATTAGGATTGTGAGAATAGAAGAATGGTTGGGGCTGCCGCGTCGATTGCAATAGCAGCAGACCATGGATTTTATTGTTGTTGTGAGAGTAGAGGGATGTTTGACGCTGCTGCGTGGACATTACACCGCAGAGTAGGCTGCTGTTTTCAACGACTTTAACGCTGCGTGAGTTACACTGTAGAGCTAGAAACAATTAAATGCTGCGCGATTTGTAATTTCAGGCAGTGCGCTGCCTTTTCTAATTTCCAAATTTCGCGCGGGCATCGTGCGTTCACTGCTGTTTCTGCACATTTGGAACCTCAAACAAAAAGTCGCACGCTGCGTGAAGTGCACTGCCAAACAAAGCAAAAATTAAAGCTGCGCAATTTCCAATTTGAGACAGAGCACTGCCTTATTAAATTTTCGTGTTTGAAGCCGACCTGACGCACGGACATCTGTTTCTGCAATTTCAAAACCTCTGCTTCTGCCGATTCCAAATCTCTAAACAGAGGCTCACGTTGCGTGAAGTGCACTGTCAAACGAAAAAACTATTAAAACTGCGCTATGTGCAATTTAAGGCAGTGCACTACCATTTTAAATCTACACATTTCACGCTGCAAATTCAAAAGATGAAAAAAATATTAAAGCTGCATTATGTTTTAATTTAGGACACTGCACTGCCATTTTAAACCTCCGCATTTGACGCCTAGTTCCACTGTGGACCGGGGTGCGTGATCTGCTGTTAATCAATGTATGCAATTGGGATTGTGAGAATAGAAGAATGGTTGAGACTGCCGCGTCGATTGCAATTGCAGCAGACCATGCATTTTATTGTTGTTGTGAGAGTAGAGGGATGTTTGACGCTGCTGCGTGGAAATTACACCGCGGAGTAGGCTGCTGTTTTCAACGACTTTAACGCTGCGTGAGTTACACCGTAGAGCGAGAAACAATTAACCGCTGCGCGATTTGTAATTTCAGGCAGTGCGCTGCCTTTTTTAATTTCCAAATTTCGCGCGGGCATCGTGCGTGCACTGCTGTTTTTGCACATTCGGAACCTCAAACAAAGAGTCGCACGCTGCGTGAAGTGCACTGCCAAACAAAGCAAAAATTAAAGCTGCGCGATTTCCAATTTGAGACAGAGCACTGCCTTATTAAATTTTCGCGTCGATTGCAATTGCAGCAAACCATGCATTTAATTGTTGTTGTGAGAGTAGAGGGATGGTTGACGCTGCTGCGTGGAAATTACACCGCGGAGGAGGGTGCTGTTTTCAACGACTTTAACGCTGCGTGAATTACACCGTAGAGCAAGAAACAATTTAACGCTACGCGATTTGTAATTTCAGGCAGTGCGCTTCCTTTTCTAATTTCCACATTTCGCGTGGGCATCGTGCATGCAATGGTGTTTCTGCACATTCGGAACGTCAAACAAAGAGTCTCACGCTGCGTGAAGTGCACTGCCAAACAAAGCAAAGAGTTCCACTGTGGACCGGGGTGCGTGATCTGCTGTTAATCAATGTATGCAAATGGGATTGTGAGAATAGAAGAATGGTTGAGAGTGCCGCGTCGATTGCAATTGCAGCAGACCATGCATTTAATTGTTGTTGTGAGAGTAGAGGGATGGTTGACGCTGCTGCGTGGAAATTACACCGCGGAGTAGGCTGCTGTTTTCAACGACTTTAACGCTGCGTGAATTACACCGTAGAGCGACAAACAATTTAACGTTGCGTGATTTGTAATTTCAGGCAGTGCGCTGCCTTTTCTAATTTCCACATTTCGCGCGGGCATCATGCATGCACTGCTGTTTCTGCACATTCGGAACCTCAAACAAAGAGTCGCACACTGCGTGAAGTGCACTGCCAAACAAAGCAAAAATTAAAGCTGCGCGATTTCCAATTTAAGACAGTGCACTGCCGTATTAAATTTTCGCTTTTAACACCCACCTGACGCACGGACTGCTGTTTCTGCAATTTCAAAACCTCCAATTCTGCAAATTCCAAATCTCCAAACAGAGGCTCACGCTGCGTGAAGTGCACTGTCAAACAAAAAAATATTAAAACTGCGCTATGTGCAATTTAAGGCAGTGCACTGCCATTTTAAATCTGCACATTTCACGCTGCAAATTCAAAAGACGAAAAAAATATTAAAGCTGCGTTATGTTTTAATTTAGGACACTGCACTGCCATTTTAAACCTCCGCATTTGACGCCCAGTTCCACTGTGGACCGGGATGCGTGATCTGTTGTTAACCAATGTATGCAATTAGGATTGTGAGAATAGAAGAATGGTTGGGGCTGCCGCGTCGATTACAATAGCAGCAGACCATGCATTTTATTGTTGTTGTGAGAGTAGAGGGATGTTTGACGCTGCTGCGTGGAAATTACACCGCAGAGTAGGCTGCTGTTTTCAATGACTTTAACGCTGCGTGAGTTACACTGTAGAGCGAGAAACAATTAACCGCTGCGCGATTTGTAATTTCAGGCAGTGCGCTGCCGTTTTTAATTTCCAAATTTCGCGCGGGCATCGTGCGTGCACTGCTGTTTCTGCACATTCGGAACCTCAAACAAAGAGTCGCACGCTGCGTGAAGTGCACTGCCAAACAAAGCAAAAATTAAAGCTGCGCGATTTCCAATTTGAGACAGAGCACAGCCTTATTAAATTTTCGCGTCGATTGCAATTGCAGCAAACCATGCATTTAATTGTTGTTGTGAGAGTAGAGGGATGGTTGACGCTGCTGCGTGGAAATTACACCGCGGAGGACGGTGCTGTTTTCAACGACTTTAACGCTGCGTGAATTACACCGTAGAGCGAGAAACAATTTAACGCTACGCGATTTGTAATTTCAGGCAGTGCGCTGCCTTTTCTAATTTCCAAATTTCGCGCGGGCATCGTGCTTTCACTGCTGTTTCTGCACATTCGGAACCTCAAACAAAGAGTCGCACGCTGCGTGAAGTGCACTGCCAAACAAAGCAAAAATTAAAGCTGCGCAATTTCCAATTTGAGACAGAGCACTGCCTTATTAAATTTTCGCGTTTGAAGCCGACCTGACGCACGGACTGCTGTTTCTGCAATTTCAAAACCTCTGCTTCTGCCAATTCCAAATCTCTAAACAGAGGCTCACGCTGCGTGAAGTGCACTGTCAAACGAAAAAACTTTTAAAACTGCGCTATGTGCAATTTAAGGGAGTGCACTACCATTTTAAATCTACACATTTCACGCTGCAAATTCAAAAGATGAAAAAAATATTAAAGCTGCGTTATGTTTTAATTTAGGACACTGCACTGCCATTTTAAACCTCTGCATTTGACGCCCAGTTCCACTGTGGACCGGGGTGCGTGATCTGCTGTTAATCAATGTATGCAATTGGGATTGTGAGAATAGAAAAATGGTTGAGACTGCCGCGTTGATTGCAATTGCAGCAAACCATGCATTTAATTGTTGTTGTGAGAGTAGAGGGATGGTTGACGCTGCTGCGTGGAAATTACACCGCGGAGGAGGGTGCTGTTTTCAACGACTTTAACGCTGCGTGAATTACACCGTAGAGCGAGAAACAATTTAACACTACGCGATTTGTAATTTATGGCAGTGCGCTGCCTTTTCTAATTTCCACATTTCGCGCGGGCATCGTGCATGCAATGGTGTTTCTGCACATTCGGAACCTCAAACAAAGAGTTTCACGCTGCGTGAAGTGCACTGCCAAACAAAGCAAAGAGTTCCACTGTGGACCGGGGTGCGTGATCTGCTGTTAATCAATGTATGCAAATGGGATTGTGAGAATAGAAGAATGGTTGAGAGTGCCGCGTCGATTGCAATTGCAGCAGACCATGCATTTAATTGTTGTTGTGAGAGTAGAGGGATGGTTGACGCTGCTGCGTGGAAATTACACCGCGGAGTAGGCTGCTGTTTTCAACGACTTTAACGCTGCGTGAATTACACCGTAGAGCGACAAACAATTTAACGTTGCGTGATTTGTAATTTCAGGCAGTGCGCTGCCTTTTCTAATTTCCACATTTCGCGCGGGCATCGTGCATGCACTGCTGTTTCTGCACATTCGGAACCTCAAACAAAGAGTCGCACACTGCGTGAAGTGCACTGCCAAACAAAGCAAAAATTAAAGCTGCGCGATTTCCAATTTAAGACAGTGCACTGCCTTATTAAATTTTCGCGTTTGACACCCACCTGACGCACGGACTGCTGTTTCTGCAATTTCACAACCTCCAATTCTGCAAATTCCAAATCTCCAAACAGAGGCTCACGCTGCGTGAAGTGCACTGTCAAACGAAAAAATATTAAAACTGCGCTATGTGCAATTTAAGGCAGTGCACTGCCATTTTAAATCTGCATATTTCACGCTGCAAATTCAAAAGACGAAAAAAATATTAAAGCTGCGTTATGTTTTAATTTAGGACACTGCACTGCCATTTTAAACCTCTGCATTTGACGCCCAGTTCCACTGTGGACCGGGATGCGTGATCTGTTGTTAACCAATGTATGCAATTAGGATTGTGAGAATAGAAGAATGGTTGGGGCTGCCGCGTCGATTGCAATAGCAGCAGACCATGCATTTTATTGTTGTTGTGAGAGTAGAGGGATGTTTGACGCTGCTGCGTGGAAATTACACCGCAGAGTAGGCTGCTGTTTTCAACGACTTTAACGCTGCGTGAATTACACCGTAGAGCGAGAAACAATTTAACACTACGCGATTTGTAATTTCAGGCAGTGCGCTGCCTTTTCTAATTTCCACATTTCGCGCGGGCATCGTGCATGCAATGGTGTTTCTGCACATTCGGAACCTCAAACAAAGAGTTTCACGCTGCGTGAAGTGCACTGCCAAACAAAGCAAAGAGTTCCACTGTGGACCGGGGTGCGTGATCTGCTGTTAATCAATGTATGCAAATGGGATTGTGAGAATAGAAGAATGGTTGAGAGTGTCGCGTCGATTGCAATTGCAGCAGACCATGCATTTAATTGTTGTTATGAGAGTAGAGGGATGGTTGACGCTGCTGCGTGGAAATTACACCGCGGAGTAGGCTGCTGTTTTCAACGACTTTAACACTGCGTGAATTACACCGTAGAGCGACAAACAATTTAACGTTGCGTGATTTGTAATTTCAGGCAGTGCGCTGCCTTTTCTAATTTCCACATTTCGCGCGGGCATCGTGCATGCACTACTGTTTCTGCACATTCGGAACCTCAAACAAAGAGTCGCACACTGCGTGAAGTGCACTGCCAAACAAAGCAAAAATTAAAGCTGCGCGATTTCCAATTTAAGACAGTGCACTGCCTTATTAAATTTTCGCGTTTGACACCCACCTGACGCACGGACTGCTGTTTCTGCAATTTCAAAACCTCCAATTCTGCAAATTCCAAATCTCCAAACAGAGGCTCACGCTGCGTGATGTGCACTGTCAAACGAAAAAATATTAAAACTGCGCTATGTGCAATTTAAGGCAGTGCACTGCCATTTTAAATCTGCACATTTCACGCTGCAAATTCAAAAGACAAAAAAAATATTAAAGTTGCGTTATGTTTTAATTTAGGACACTGCACTGCCATTTTAAACCTCCGCATTTGACGCCCAGTTCCACTGTGGACCGGGATGCGTGATCTGTTGTTAACCAATGTATGCAATTAGGATTGTGAGAATAGAAGAATGGTTGGGGCTGTCGCGTCGATTGCAATAGCAGCAGACCATGCATTTTATTGTTGTTGTGAGAGTAGAGGGATGTTTGACGCTGCTGCGTGGAAATTACACCGCAGAGTAGGCTGCTGTTTTCAACGACTTTAACGCTGCATGAGTTACACTGTAGAGCTAGAAACAATTAAATGCTGCGCGATTTGTAATTTCAGGCAGTGCGCTGCCTTTTCTAATTTCCAAATTTCGCGCGGGCATCGTGCGTTCACTGCTGTTTCTGCACATTCGGAACCTCAAACAAAGAGTCGCACGCTGCGTGAAGTGCACTGCCAAACAAAGCAAAAATTAAAGTTGCGCAATTTCCAATTTGAGACAGAGCACTGCCTTATTAAATTTTCGCGTTTGAAGCCGACCTGACGCACGGACTGCTGTTTCTGCAATTTCAAAACCTCTGCTTCTGCGAATTCCAAATCTCTAAACAGAGGCTCACGCTGCGTGAAGTGCACTGTCAAACGAAAAAACTTTTAAAACTGCGCTATGTGCAATTTAAGGCAGTGCACTACCATTTTAAATCTACACATTTCACGCTGCAAATTCAAAAGATGAAAAAAATATTAAAGCTGCGTTATGTTTTAATTTAGGACACTGCACTGCCATTTTAAACCTCCGCATTTGACGCCCAGTTCCACTGTGGACCGGGGTGCGTGATCTGCTGTTAATCAATGTATGCAATTGGGATTGTGAGAATAGAAGAATGGTTGAGAATGCCGCGTCGATTGCAATTGCAGCAAACCATGCATTTAATTGTTGTTGTGAGAGTAGAGGGATGGTTGACGCTGCTGCGTGGAAATTACACCGCGGAGGAGGGTGCTGTTTTCAACGACTTTAACGCTGCGTGAATTACACCGTAGAGCGAGAAACAATTTAACACTACGCGATTTGTAATTTCAGGCAGTGCGCTGCCTTTTCTAATTTCCACATTTCGCGCGGGCATCGTGCATGCAATGGTGTTTCTGCACATTCGGAACCTCAAACAAAGAGTTTCACGCTGCGTGAAGTGCACTGCCAAACAAAGCAAAGAGTTCCACTGTGGACCGGGGTGCGTGATCTGCTGTTAATCAATGTATGCAAATGGGATTGTGAGAATAGAAGAATGGTTGAGAGTGCCGCGTCGATTGCAATTGCAGCAGACCATGCATTTAATTGTTGTTGTGAGAGTAGAGGGATGGTTGACGCTGCTGCGTGGAAATTACACCGCGGAGTAGGCTGCTGTTTTCAACGACTTTAACGCTGCGTGAATTACACCGTAGAGCGATAAACAATTTAACGTTGCGTGATTTGTAATTTCAGGCAGTGCGCTGCCTTTTCTAATTTCCACATTTCGCACGGGCATCGTGCATGCACTGCTGTTTCTGCACATTCGGAACCTCAAACAAAGAGTCGCACGCTGCGTGAAGTGCACTGCCAAACAAAACAAAAATTAAAGCTGCGCGATTTCCAATTTAAGACAGTGCACTGCCTTATTAAATTTTCGCGTTTGACACCCACCGGACGCACGGACTTCTGTTTCTGCAATTTCAAAACCTCCAATTCTGCAAATTCCAAATCTCCAAATAGAGGCTCACGCTGCGTGAAGTGCACTGTCAAACGAAAAAATATTAAAACTGCCCTATGTGCAATTTAAGGCAGTGCACTGCCATTTTAAATCTGCACATTTCACGCTGCAAATTCAAAAGAAGAAAAAAATATTAAAGCTACGTTATGTTTTAATTTAGGACACTGCACTGCCATTTTAAACCTCCGCATTTGACGCCCAGTTCCACTGTGGACCGGGATGCGTGATCTGTTGTTAACCAATGTATGCAATTAGGATTGTGAGAATAGAAGAATGGTTGGGGCTGCCACGTCGATTGCAATAGCAGCAGACCATGCATTTTATTGTTGTTGTGAGAGTAGAGGGATGTTTGACGCTGCTGCGTGGAAATTACACCGCAGAGTAGGCTGCTGTTTTCAACGACTTTAACGCTGCGTGAGTTACACTGTAGAGCTAGAAACAATTAAATGCTGCGCGATTTGTAATTTCAGGCAGTGCGCTGCCTTTTCTAATTTCCAAATTTCGCGCGGGCATCGTGCGTTCACTGCTGTTTCTGCACATTCGGAACCTCAAACAAAGAGTCGCACGCTGCGTGAAGTGCACTGCCAAACAAAGCAAAAATTAAAGCTGCGCAATTTCCAATTTGAGACAGAGCACTGCCTTATTAAATTTTCGCGTTTGAAGCCGACCTGACGCACGGACTGCTGTTTCTGCAATTTCAAAACCTCTGCTTCTGCGAATTCCAAATCTCTAAACAGAGGCTCACGCTGCGTGAAGTGCACTGTCAAACGAAAAAACTTTTAAAACTGCGCTATGTGCAATTTAAGGCAGTGCACTACCATTTTAAATCTACACATTTCACGCTGCAAATTCAAAAGATGAAAAAAATATTAAAGCTGCGTTATGTTTTAATTTAGGACACTGCACTGCCATTTTAAACCTCCGCATTTGACGCCCAGTTCCACTGTGGACCGGGGTGCGTGATCTGCTGTTAATCAATGTATGCAATTGGGATTGTGAGAATAGAAGAATGGTTGAGAATGCCGCGTCGATTGCAATTGCAGCAAACCATGCATTTAATTGTTGTTGTGAGAGTAGAGGGATGGTTGACGCTGCTGCGTGGAAATTACACCGCGGAGGAGGGTGCTGTTTTCAACGACTTTAACGCTGCGTGAATTACACCGTAGAGCGAGAAACAATTTAACACTACGCGATTTGTAATTTCAGGCAGTGCGCTGCCTTTTCTAATTTCCACATTTCGCGCGGGCATCGTGCATGCAATGGTGTTTCTGCACATTCGGAACCTCAAACAAAGAGTTTCACGCTGCGTGAAGTGCACTGCCAAACAAAGCAAAGAGTTCCACTGTGGACCGGGGTGCGTGATCTGCTGTTAATCAATGTATGCAAATGGGATTGTGAGAATAGAAGAATGGTTGAGAGTGCCGCGTCGATTGCAATTGCAGCAGACCATGCATTTAATTGTTGTTGTGAGAGTAGAGGGATGGTTGACGCTACTGCGTGGAAATTACACCGCGGAGTAGGCTGCTATTTTCAACGACTTTAACGCTGCGTGAATTACACCGTAGAGCGACAAACAATTTAACGTTGCGTGATTTGTAATTTCAGGCAGTGCGCTGCCTTTTCTAATTTCCACATTTCGCACGGGCATCGTGCATGCACTGCTGTTTCTGCACATTCGGAACCTCAAACAAAGAGTCGCACGCTGCGTGAAGTGCACTGCCAAACAAAACAAAAATTAAAGCTGCGCGATTTCCAATTTAAGACAGTGCACTGCCTTATTAAATTTTCGCGTTTGACACCCACCGGACGCACGGACTGCTGTTTCTGCAATTTCAAAACCTCCAATTCTGCAAATTCCAAATCTCCAAATAGAGGCTCACGCTGCGTGAAGTGCACTGTCAAACGAAAAAATATTAAAACTGCCCTATGTGCAATTTAAGGCAGTGCACTGCCATTTTAAATCTGCACATTTCACGCTGCAAATTCAAAAGAAGAAAAAAATATTAAAGCTACGTTATGTTTTAATTTAGGACACTGCACTGCCATTTTAAACCTCCGCATTTGACGCCCAGTTCCACTGTGGACCGGGATGCGTGATCTGTTGTTAACCAATGTATGCAATTAGGATTGTGAGAATAGAAGAATGGTTGGGGCTGCCACGTCGATTGCAATAGCAGCAGACCATGCATTTTATTGTTGTTGTGAGAGTAGAGGGATGTTTGACGCTGCTGCGTGGAAATTACACCGCAGAGTAGGCTGCTGTTTTCAACGACTTTAACGCTGCGTGAGTTACACTGTAGAGCTAGAAACAATTAAATGCTGCGCGATTTGTAATTTCAGGCAGTGCGCTGCCTTTTCTAATTTCCAAATTTCGCGCGGGCATCGTGCGTTCACTGCTGTTTCTGCACATTCGGAACCTCAAACAAAGAGTCGCACGCTGCGTGAAGTGCACTGCCAAACAAAGCAAAAATTAAAGCTGCGCAATTTCCAATTTGAGACAGAGCACTGCCTTATGAAATTTTCGCGTTTGAAGCCGACCTGACGCACGGACTGCTGTTTCTGCAATTTCAAAACCTCTGCTTCTGCCAATTCCAAATCTCTAAACAGAGGCTCACGCTGCGTGAAGTGCACTGTCAAACGAAAAAACTTTTAAAACTGCGCTATGTGCAATTTAAGGCAGTGCACTACCATTTTAAATCTACACATTTCACGCTGCAAATTCAAAAGATGAAAAAAATATTAAAGCTGCGTTATGTTTTAATTTAGGACACTGCACTGCCATTTTAAACCTCCGCATTTGACGCCCAGTTCCACTGTGGACCGGGGTGCGTGATCTGCTGTTAATCAATGTATGCAATTGGGATTGTGAGAATAGAAGAATGGTTGAGACAGCCGCGTCGATTGCAATTGCAGCAAACCATGCATTTAATTGTTGTTGTGAGAGTAGAGGGATGGTTGACGCTGCTGCGTGGAAATTACACCGCGGAGGAGGGTGCTGTTTTCAACGACTTTAACGCTGCGTGAATTACACCGTAGAGCGAGAAACAATTTAACACTACGCGATTTGTAATTTCAGGCAGTGCGCTGCCTTTTCTAATTTCCACATTTCGCGCGGGCATCGTGCATGCAATGGTGTTTCTGCACATTCGGAACCTCAAACAAAGAGTTTCACGCTGCGTGAAGTGCACTGCCAAACAAAGCAAAGAGTTCCACTGTGGACCGGGGTGCGTGATCTGCTGTTAATCAATGTATGCAAATGGGATTGTGAGAATAGAAGAATGGTTGAGAGTGCCGCGTCGATTGCAATTGCAGCAGACCATGCATTTAATTGTTGTTGTGAGAGTAGAGGGATGGTTGACGCTGCTGCGTGGAAATTACACCGCGGAGTAGGCTGCTGTTTTCAACGACTTTAACGCTGCGTGAATTACACCGTAGAGCGACAAACAATTTAACGTTGCGTGATTTGTAATTTCAGGCAGTGCGCTGCCTTTTCTAATTTCCACATTTCGCGCGGGCATCGTGCATGCACTGCTGTTTCTGCACATTCGGAACCTCAAACAAAGAGTCGCACGCTCCGTGAAGTGCACTGCCAAACAAAACAAAAATTAAAGCTGCGCGATTTCCAATTTAAGACAGTGCACTGCCTTATTAAATTTTCGCGTTTGACACCCACCTGACGCACGGACTGCTGTTTCTGCAATTTCAAAACCTCCAATTCTGCAAATTCCAAATCTCCAAATAGAGGCTCACGCTGCGTGAAGTGCACTGTCAAACGAAAAAATATTAAAACTGCGCTATGTGCAATTTAAGGCAGTGCACTGCCATTTTAAATCTGCACATTTCACGCTGCAAATCAAAAGACGAAAAAAATATTAAAGCTACGTTATGTTTTAATTTAGGACACTGCACTGCCATTTTAAACCTCCGCATTTGACGCCCAGTTCCACTGTGGACCAGGATGCGTGATCTGTTGTTAACCAATGTATGCAATTAGGATTGTGAGAATAGAAGAATGGTTGGGGCTGCCGCGTCGATTGTAATAGCAGCAGACCATGCATTTTATTGTTGTTGTGAGAGTAGAGGGATGTTTGACACTGCTGCGTGGAAATTACACCGCAGAGTAGGCTGCTGTTTTCAACGACTTTAACGCTGCGTGAGTTACACTGTAGAGCTAGAAACAATTAAATGCTGCGCGATTTGTAATTTCAGGCAGTGTGCTGCCTTTTCTAATTTCCAAATTTCGCGCGGGCATCGTGCGTTCACTGCTGTTTCTGCACATTCGGAACCTCAAACAAAGAGTCGCACGCTGCGTGAAGTGCACTGCCAAACAAAGCAAAAATTAAAGCTGCGCAATTTCCAATTTGAGACAGAGCACTGCCTTATTAAATTTTCGCGTTTGAAGCCGACCTGACGCACGGACTGCTGTTTCTGCAATTTCAAAACCTCTGCTTCTGCCAATTCCAAATCTCTAAACAGAGGCTCACGCTGCGTGAAGTGCACTGTCAAACGAAAAACTATTAAAACTGCGCTATGTGCAATTTAAGGCAGTGCACTACCATTTTAAATCTACACATTTCACGCTGCAAATTCAAAAGATGAAAAAAATATTAAAGCTGCGTTATGTTTTAATTTAGGACACTGCACTGCCATTTTAAACCTCCGCATTTGACGCCCAGTTCCACTGTGGACCGGGGTGCGTGATCTGCTGTTAATCAATGTATGCAATTGGGATTGTGAGAATAGAAGAATGGTTGAGACAGCCGCGTCGATTGCAATTGCAGCAAACCATGCATTTAATTGTTGTTGTGAGAGTAGAGGGATGGTTGACGCTGCTGCGTGGAAATTACACCGCGGAGGAGGGTGCTGTTTTCAACGACTTTAACGCTGCGTGAATTACACCGTAGAGCGAGAAACAATTTAACACTACGCGATTTGTAATTTCAGGCAGTGCGCTGCCTTTTCTAATTTCCACATTTCGCGCGGGCATCGTGCATGCAATGGTGTTTCTGCACATTCGGAACCTCAAACAAAGAGTTTCACGCTGCGTGAAGTGCACTGCCAAACAAAGCAAAGAGTTCCACTGTGGACCGGGGTGCGTGATCTGCTGTTAATCAATGTATGCAAATGGGATTGTGAGAATAGAAGAATGGTTGAGAGTGCCGCGTCGATTGCAATTGCAGCAGACCATGCATTTAATTGTTGTTGTGAGAGTAGAGGGATGGTTGACGCTGCTGCGTGGAAATTACACCGCGGAGTAGGCTGCTGTTTTCAACGACTTTAACGCTGCGTGAATTACACCGTAGAGCGACAAACAATTTAACGTTGCGTGATTTGTAATTTCAGGCAGTGCGCTGCCTTTTCTAATTTCCACATTTCGCGCGGGCATCGTGCATGCACTGCTGTTTCTGCACATTCGGAACCTCAAACAAAGAGTCGCACGCTCCGTGAAGTGCACTGCCAAACAAAACAAAAATTAAAGCTGCGCGATTTCCAATTTAAGACAGTGCACTGCCTTATTAAATTTTCGCGTTTGACACCCACCTGACGCACGGACTGCTGTTTCTGCAATTTCAAAACCTCCAATTCTGCAAATTCCAAATCTCCAAATAGAGGCTCACGCTGCGTGAAGTGCACTGTCAAACGAAAAAATATTAAAACTGCGCTATGTGCAATTTAAGGCAGTGCACTGCCATTTTAAATCTGCACATTTCACGCTGCAAATCAAAAGACGAAAAAAATATTAAAGCTACGTTATGTTTTAATTTAGGACACTGCACTGCCATTTTAAACCTCCGCATTTGACGCCCAGTTCCACTGTGGACCAGGATGCGTGATCTGTTGTTAACCAATGTATGCAATTAGGATTGTGAGAATAGAAGAATGGTTGGGGCTGCCGCGTCGATTGTAATAGCAGCAGACCATGCATTTTATTGTTGTTGTAAGAGTAGAGGGATGTTTGACACTGCTGCGTGGAAATTACACCGCAGAGTAGGCTGCTGTTTTCAACGACTTTAACGCTGCGTGAGTTACACTGTAGAGCTAGAAACAATTAAATGCTGCGCGATTTGTAATTTCAGGCAGTGCGCTGCCTTTTCTAATTTCCAAATTTCGCGCGGGCATCGTGCGTTCACTGCTGTTTCTGCACATTCGGAACCTCAAACAAAGAGTCGCACGCTGCGTGAAGTGCACTGCCAAACAAAGCAAAAATTAAAGCTGCGCAATTTCCAATTTGAGACAGAGCACTGCCTTATTAAATTTTCGCGTTTGAAGCCGACCTGACGCACGGACTGCTGTTTCTGCAATTTCAAAACCTCTGCTTCTGCCAATTCCAAATCTCTAAACAGAGGCTCACGCTGCGTGAAGTGCACTGTCAAACGAAAAACTATTAAAACTGCGCTATGTGCAATTTAAGGCAGTGCACTACCATTTTAAATCTACACATTTCACGCTGCAAATTCAAAAGATGAAAAAAATATTAAAGCTGCGTTATGTTTTAATTTAGGACACTGCACTGCCATTTTAAACCTCCGCATTTGACGCCCAGTTCCACTGTGGACCGGGGTGCGTGATCTGCTGTTAATCCATGTATGCAATTGGGATTGTGAGAATAGAAGAATGGTTGAGACTGCCGCGTCGATTGCAATTGCAGCAAACCATGCATTTAATTGTTGTTGTGAGAGTAGAGGGATGGTTGACGCTGCTGCGTGGAAATTACACCGCGTAGGAGGGTGCTGTTTTCAACGACTTTAACGTTGCGTGAATTACACCGTAGAGCGAGAAACAATTTAACACTACGCGATTTGTAATTTCAGGCAGTGCGCTGCCTTTTCTAATTTCCACATTTCGCGCGGGCATCGTGCATGCACTGCTATTTCTGCACATTCGGAACCTCAAACAAAGAGTCGCACGCTGCGTGAAGTGCACTGCCAAACAAAGCAAAAATTAAAGCTGCGCGATTTCCAATTTAAGACAGTGCACTGCCTTATTAAATTTTCGCGTTTGACACCCACCTGACGCACGGACTGCTGTTTCTGCAATTTCAAAACCTCCAATTCTGCAAATTCCAAATCTCCAAACAGAGGCTCACGCTGCGTGAAGTGCACTGTCAAACGAAAAAATATTAAAACTGCGCTATGTGCAATTTAAGGCAGTGCACTGCCATTTTAAATCTGCACATTTCACGCTGCAAATTCAAAAGACGAAAAAAATATTAAAGCTGCGTTATGTTTTAATTTAGGACACTGCACTGCCATTTTAAACCTCCGCATTTGACGCCCAGTTCCACTGTGGACCGGGATGCGTGATCTGTTGTTAACCAATGTATGAAATTAGGATTGTGAGAATAGAAGAATGGTTGGGGCTGCCGCGTCGATTGCAATAGCAGCAGACCATGCATTTTATTGTTGTTGTGAGAGTAGAGGGATGTTTGACGCTGCTGCGTGGAAATTACACCGCAGAGTAGGCTGTTGTTTTCAACAACTTTAACGCTGCGTGAGTTACACTGTAGAGCTAGAAACAATTAAATGCTGCGCGATTTGTAATTTCAGGCAGTGCGCTGCCTTTTCTAATTTCCAAATTTCGCGCGGGCATCGTGCGTTCACTGCTGTTTCTGCACATTCGGAACCTCAAACAAAGAGTCGCACGCTGCGTGAAGTGCACTGCCAAACAAAAAAATATTAAAGCTGCGCAATTTCCTATTTGAGACAGAGCACTGCCTTATTAAATTTTCACGTTTGAAGCCGACCTGACGCACGGACTGCTGTTTCTGCAATTTCAAAACCTCTGCTTCTGCCAATTCCAAATCTCTAAACAGGGGCTCACGCTGCGTGAAGTGCACTGTCAAACGAAAAAACTTTTAAAACTGCGCTATGTGCAATTTAAGGCAGTGCACTACCATTTTAAATCTACACATTTCACGCTGCAAATTCAAAAGATGAAAAAAATATTAAAGGTGCGTTATGTTTTAATTTAGGACACTGCACTGCCATTTTAAACCTCCGCATTTGACGCCCAGTTCCACTGTGGACCGGGGTGCGTGATCTGCTGTTAATCAATGTATGCAATTGGGATTGTGAGAATAGAAGAATGGTTGAGACTGCCGCGTCGATTGCAATTGCAGCAAACCATGCATTTTATTGTTGTTGTGAGAGTAGAGGGATGGTTGACGCTGCTGCGTGGAAATTACACCGCGGAGGAGGGTGCTGTTTTCAACGACTTTAACGCTGCGTGAATTACACCGTAGAGCCAGAAACAATTTAACACTACGCGATTTGTAATTTCAGGCAGTGCGCTGCCTTTTCTAATTTCCACATTTCACGCGGGCATCGTGCATGCAATGGTGTTTCTGCACATTCGGAACCTCAAACAAAGAGTTTCACGCTGCGTGAAGTGCACTACTAAACAAAGCAAAGAGTTCCACTGTGGACCGGGGTGCGTGATCTGCTGTTAATCAATGTATGCAAATGGGATTGTGAGAATAGAAGAATGGTTGAGAGTGCCGCGTCGATTGCAATTGCAGCAGACCATGCATTTAATTGTTGTTGTGAGAGTAGAGGGATGGTTGACGCTGCTGCGTGGAAATTACACCGCGGAGTAGGCTGCTGTTTTCAACGACTTTAACGCTGCGTGAATTACACCGTAGAGCGACAAACAATTTAACGTTGCGTGATTTGTAATTTCAGGCAGTGCGCTGCCTTTTCTAATTTCCACATTTCGCGCGGGCATCGTGCATGCACTACTGTTTCTGCACATTCGGAACCTCAAACAAAGAGTCGCACACTGCGTGAAGTGCACTGCCAAACAAAGCAAAAATTAAAGCTGCACGATTTCCAATTTAAGACAGTGCACTGCCTTATTAAATTTTCGCGTTTGACACCCACCTGACGCACGGACTGCTGTTTCTGCAATTTCAAAACCTCCAATTCTGCAAATTCCAAATCTCCAAACAGAGGCTCACGCTGCGTGAAGTGCACTGTCAAACGAAAAAATATTAAAACTGCGCTATGTGCAATTTAAGGCAGTGCACTGCCATTTTAAATCTGCACATTTCACGCTGCAAATTCAAAAGACGAAAAAAATATTAAAGCTGCGTTATGTTTTAATTTAGGACACTGCACTGCCATTTTAAACCTCCGCATTTGACGCCCAGTTCCACTATGGACCGGGATGCGTGATCTGTTGTTAACCAATGTATGCAATTAGGATTGTGAGAATAGAAGAATGGTTGGGGCTGCCGCGTCGATTGTAATAGCAGCAGACCATGCATTTTATTGTTGTTGTGAGAGTAGAGGGATGTTTGACGCTGCTGCGTGGAAATTACACCGCAGAGTAGGCTGCTGTTTTCAACGACTTTAACGCTGCGTGAGTTACACTGTAGAGCTAGAAACAATTAAATGCTGCGCGATTTGTAATTTCAGGCAGTGCGCTGCCTTTTCTAATTTCCAAATTTCGCGCGGGCATCGTGCGTTCACTGCTGTTTCTGCACATTCGGAACCTCAAACAAAGAGTCGCACGCTGCGTGAAGTGCACTGCCAAACAAAGCAAAAATTAAAGCTGCGCAATTTCCAATTTGAGACAGAGCACTGCCTTATTAAATTTTCGCGTTTGAAGCCGACCTGACGCACGGACTGCTGTTTCTGCAATTTCAAAACCTCTGCTTCTGCCAATTCCAAATCTCTAAACAGAGGCTCACACTGCGTGAAGTGCACTGTCAAACGAAAAACTATTAAAACTGCGCTATGTGCAATTTAAGGCAGTGCACTACCATTTTAAATCTACACATTTCACGCTGCAAATTCAAAAGATGAAAAAAATATTAAAGCTGCGTTATGTTTTAATTTAGGACACTGCACTGCCATTTTAAACCTCCGCATTTGACGCCCAGTTCCACTGTGGACCGGGGTGCGTGATCTGCTGTTAATCAATGTATGCAATTGGGATTGTGAGAATAGAAGAATGGTTGAGACTGCCGCGTCGATTGCAATTGCAGCAAACCATGCATTTAATTGTTGTTGTGAGAGTAGAGGGATGGTTGACGCTGCTGCGTGG
The DNA here is from genome assembly GCA_027405865.1 of Salix purpurea. Lineage (NCBI taxonomy): Eukaryota > Viridiplantae > Streptophyta > Magnoliopsida > Malpighiales > Salicaceae > Salix > Salix purpurea. Next base: position 14,208,907 of record CM050333.1, read on the forward strand.
AAATTACACCGCGGAGGAGGGTGCTGTTTTCAACGACTTTAACGCTGCGTGAATTACACCGTAGAGCGAGAAACAATTTAACACTACGCGATTTGTAATTTCAGGCAGTGCGCTGCCTTTTCTAATTTCCACATTTCGCGCGGGTATCGTGCATGCAATGGTGTTTCTGCACATTCGGAACCTCAAACAAAGAGTTTCACGCTGCGTGAAGTGCACTGCCAAACAAAGCAAAGAGTTCCACTGTGGACCGGGGTGCGTGATTTGCTGTTAATCAATGTATGCAAATGGGATTGTGAGAATAGAACAATGGTTGAGAGTGCCGCGTCGATTGCAATTGCAGCAGACCATGCATTTAATTGTTGTTGTGAGAGTAGAGGGATGGTTGACGCTGCTGCGTGGAAATTACACCGCGGAGTAGGCTGCTGTTTTCAACGACTTTAACGCTGCGTGAATTACACCGTAGAGCGACAAACAATTTAACGTTGCGTGATTTGTAATTTCAGGCAGTGCGCTGCCTTTTCTAATTTCCACATTTCGCGCGGGCATCGTGCATGCACTGCTATTTCTGCACATTCGGAACCTCAAACAAAGAGTCGCACGCTGCATGAAGTGCACTACCAAACAAAGCAAAAATTAAAGCTGCGCGATTTCCAATTTAAGACAGTGCACTGCCTTATTAAATTTTCGCGTTTGACACCCACCTGACGCACGGACTGCTGTTTCTGCAATTTCAAAACCTCCAATTCTGCAAATTCCAAATCTCTAAACAGAGGCTCACGCTGCGTGAAGTGCACTGTCAAACGAAAAAATATTAAAACTGCGCTATGTGCAATTTAAGGCAGTGCACTGCCATTTTAAATCTGCACATTTCACGCTGCAAATTCAAAAGACGAAAAAAATATTAAAGCTGCGTTATGTTTTAATTTAGGACAATGCACTGCCATTTTAAACCTCCGCATTTGACGCCCAGTTCCACTGTGGATCGGGATGCGTGATCTGTTGTTAACCAATGTATGCAATTAGGATTGTGAGAATAGAAGAATGGTTGGGGCTGCCGCGTCGATTGCAATAGCAGCAGACCATGCATTTTATTGTTGTTGTGAGAGTAGAGGGATGTTTGACGCTGCTGCGTGGAAATTACACCGCAGAGTAGGCTGCTGTTTTCAACGACTTTAACGCTGCGTGAGTTACACTGTAGAGCTAGAAACAATTAAATGCTGCGCGATTTGTAATTTCAGGCAGTGCGCTGCCTTTTCTAATTTCCAAATTTCGCGCGGGCATCGTGCGTTCACTGCTGTTTCTGCACATTCGGAACCTCAAACAAAGAGTCGCACGCTGCGTGAAGTGCACTGCCAAACAAAAAAATATTAAAGCTGCGCAATTTCCTATTTGAGACAGAGCACTGCCTTATTAAATTTTCGCGTTTGAAGCCGACCTGACGCACGGACTGCTGTTTCTGCAATTTCAAAACCTCTGCTTCTGCCAATTCCAAATCTCTAAACAGGGGCTCACGCTGCGTGAAGTGCACTGTCAAACGAAAAAACTTTTAAAACTGCGCTATGTGCAATTTAAGGCAGTGCACTACCATTTTAAATCTACACATTTCACGCTGCAAATTCAAAAGATGAAAAAAATATTAAAGCTGCGTTATGTTTTAATTTAGGACACTGCACTGCCATTTTAAACCTCCGCATTTGACGCCCAGTTCCACTGTGGACCGGGGTGCGTGATCTGCTGTTAATCAATGTATGCAATTGGGATTGTGAGAATAGAAGAATGGTTGAGACTGCCGCGTCGATTGCAATTGCAGCAAACCATGCATTTAATTGTTGTTGTGAGAGTAGAGGGATGGTTGACGCTGCTGCGTGGAAATTACACCGCGGAGGAGGGTGCTGTTTTCAACGACTTTAACGCTGCGTGAATTACACCGTAGAGCCAGAAACAATTTAACACTACGCGATTTGTAATTTCAGGCAGTGCGCTCCCTTTTCTAATTTCCACATTTCGCGCGGGCATCGTGCATGCAATGGTGTTTCTGCACATTCGGAACCTCAAACAAAGAGTTTCATGCTGCGTGAAGTGCACTGCTAAACAAAGCAAAGAGTTCCACTGTGGACCGGGGTGCGTGATCTGCTGTTAATCAATGTATGCAAATGGGATTGTGAGAATAGAAGAATGGTTGAGAGTGCCGCGTCGATTGCAATTGCAGCAGACCATGCATTTAATTGTTGTTGTGAGAGTAGAGGGATGGTTGACGCTGCTGCGTGGAAATTACACCGCGGAGTAGGCTGCTGTTTTCAACGACTTTAACGCTGCGTGAATTACACCGTAGAGCGATAAACAATTTAACGTTGCGTGATTTGTAATTTCAGGCAGTGCGCTGCCTTTTCTAATTTCCACATTTCGCGCGGGCATCGTGCATGCACTACTGTTTCTGCACATTCGGAACCTCAAACAAAGAGTCGCACACTGCGTGAAGTGCACTGCCAAACAAAGCAAAAATTAAAGCTGCACGATTTCCAATTTAAGACAGTGCACTGCCTTATTAAATTTTCGTGTTTGACACCCACCTGACGCACGGACTGCTGTTTCTGCAATTTCAAAACCTCCAATTCTGCAAATTCCAAATCTCCAAACAGAGGCTCACGCTGCGTGAAGTGCACTGTCAAACGAAAAAATATTAAAACTGCGCTATGTGCAATTTAAGGCAGTGAACTGCCATTTTAAATCTGCACATTTCACGCTGCAAATTCAAAAGACGAAAAAAATATTAAATCTGCGTTATGTTTTAATTTAGGACACTGCACTGCCATTTTAAACCTCCGCATTTGACGCCCAGTTCCACTGTGGACCGGGATGCGTGATCTGTTGTTAACCAATGTATGCAATTAGGATTGTGAGAATAGAAGAATGGTTGGGGCTGCCGCGTCGATTGCCATAGCAGCAGACCATGCATTTTATTGTTGTTGTGAGAGTAGAGGGATGGTTGACGCTGCTGCGTGGAAATTACACCGCAGAGTAGGCTGTTGTTTTCAACGACTTTAACGCTGCGTGAGTTACACTGTAGAGCTAGAAACAATTAAATGCTGCGCGATTTGTAATTTCAGGCAGTGCGCTGCCTTTTCTAATTTCCAAATTTCGCACGGGCATCGTGCGTTCACTGCTGTTTCTGCACATTCGGAACCTCAAACAAATAGTCGCACGCTGCGTGAAGTGCACTGCCAAACAAAGCAAAAATTAAAGCTGCGCAATTTCCAATTTGAGACAGAGCACTGCCTTATTAAATTTTCACGTTTTAAGCCGACCTGACGCACGGACTGCTGTTTCTGCAATTTCAAAACCTCTGCTTCCGCCAATTCCAAATCTCTAAACAGAGGCTCACGCTGCGTGAAGTGCACTGTCAAACGAAAAAACTTTTAAAACTGCGCTATGTGCAATTTAAGGCAGTGCACTACCATTTTAAATCTACACATTTCACGCTGCAAATTCAAAAGATGAAAAAAATATTAAAGCTGTGTTATGTTTTAATTTAGGACACTGCACTGCCATTTTAAACCTCCGCATTTGACGCCCAGTTCCACTGTGGACCGGGGTGCGTGATCTGCTGTTAATCAATGTATGCAATTGGGATTGTGAGAATAGAAGAATGGTTGAGACTGCCGCGTCGATTGCAATTGTAGCAAACCATGCATTTAATTGTTGTTGTGAGAGTAGAGGGATGGTTGACGCTGCTGCGTGGAAATTACACCGCGGAGTAGGCTCCTGTTTTCATCGACTTTAACGCTGCGTGAATTACACCGTAGAGCGATAAACAATTTAACGCTGCGTGATTTGTAATTTCAGGCAGTGCGCTGCCTTTTCTAATTTCCACATTTCGCGGGGGCATCGTGCATGCAATGGTGTTTCTGCACATTCGGAACTTCAAACAAAGAGTATCACGCTGCGTGAAGTGCACTGCCAAACAAAGCAAAAATTAAAGCTGCGCGATTTCCAATTTGAGACAGTGCACTGCCTTATGAAATTTTCACGTTTGATGCCGACCTGACGGATGATCTGCTGTTTCTGCAATTTCAAAACCTCTGCTTCTGCCAATTCCAAATCTCTAAACAGAGGCTCACGATGCGTGAAGTGCATTGTTAAAGGAAAAAAATATTAAAACTGCGCTATGTGCAATTTAAGGCAGTGCACTACCATTTTAAATCTAAACATTTCACGCTGCAAATTCAAAAGACGAAAAAAATATTAAAGCTGCGTTATGTTTTAATTTAGGACACTGCACTGCCATTGTAAACCTCCGCATTTGACGCCCAGTTCCACTGTGGACCGGGATGCGTGATCTGCTGTTAACCAATGTATGCAATTGGGATTGTGAGAATAGAAGAATGGTTGGGGCTGCCGCGTCGATTGCAATTGCAGCAAACCATGCATTTAATTGTTGTTGTGAGAGTAGAGGGATGGTTGACGCTGCTGCGTGGAAATTACACCGCGGAATAGGCTGCTGTTTTCAACGACTTTAACGCTGCGTGAATTACACCGTAGAGCAAGAAACAATTTAACACTACGCGATTTGTAATTTCAGGCAGTGCGCTGCCTTTTCTAATTTCCACATTTCGCGCGGGCATCGTGCATGCAATGGTGTTTCTGCACATTCGGAACCTCAAACAAAGAGTTTCACGCTGAGTGAAGTGCACTGCCAAACAAAGCAAAGAGTTCCACTGTGGACCGGGGTGCGTGATCTGCTGTTAATCAATGTATGCAAATGGGATTGTGAGAATAGAAGAATGGTTGAGAGTGCCGCGTCGATTGCAATTGCAGTAGACCATGCATTTAATTGTTGTTGTGAGAGTAGAGGGATGGTTGACGCTGCTGCGTGGAAATTACACCGCGGAGTAGGCTGCTATTTTCAATAACTTTAACGCTGCGTGAATTACACCGTAGAGCGACAAACAATTTAACGTTGCGTGATTTGTAATTTCAGGCAGTGTGCTGCCTTTTCTAATTTCCACATTTCGCGCGGGCATCGTGCATGCACTGCTGTTTCTGCACATTCGGAACCTCAAACAAAGAGTCGCACACTGCGTGAAGTGCACTGCCAAACAAAGCAAAAACTAAAGCTGCGCGATTTCCAATTTAAGACAGTGCACTGCCTTATTAAATTTTCGCGTTTGACACCCACCTGACGCACGGACTGCTGTTTCTGCAATTTCAAAACCTCCAATTCTGCAAATTCCAAATCTCCAAACAGAGGCTCACGCTGCGTGAAGTGCACTGTCAAACGAAAAAATATTAAAACTGCGCTATGTGCAATTTAAGGCAGTGCACTGCCATTTTAAATCTGCACATTTCACGCTGCAAATTCAAAAGACGAAAAAAATATTAAAGCTGCGTTATGTTTTAATTTAGGACACTGCACTGCCATTTTAAACCTCCGCATTTGACGCCCAGTTCCACTGTGGACCGGGATGCGTGATCTGTTGTTAACCAATGTATGCAATTAGGATTGTGAGAATAGAAGAATGGTTGGGGCTGCCGCGTCAATTGCAATAGCAGCAGACCATGCATTTAATTGTTGTTGTGAGAGTAGAGGGATGGTTGACGCTGCTGCGTGGAAATTACACCGCGGAGGAGGGTGCTGTTTTCAACGACTTTAACGCTGCGTGAATTACACCGTAGAGCCAGAAACAATTTAACACTACGCGATTTGTAATTTCAGGCAGTGCGCTCCCTTTTCTAATTTCCACATTTCGCGCGGGCATCGTGCATGCAATGGTGTTTCTGCACATTCGGAACCTCAAACAAAGAGTTTCATGCTGCGTGAAGTGCACTGCTAAACAAAGCAAAGAGTTCCACTGTGGACCGGGGTGCGTGATCTGCTGTTAATCAATGTATGCAAATGGGATTGTGAGAATAGAAGAATGGTTGAGAGTGCCGCGTCGATTGCAATTGCAGCAGACCATGCATTTAATTGTTGTTGTGAGAGTAGAGGGATGGTTGACGCTGCTGCGTGGAAATTACACCGCGGAGTAGGCTGCTGTTTTCAACGACTTTAACGCTGCGTGAATTACACCGTAGAGCGATAAACAATTTAACGTTGCGTGATTTGTAATTTCAGGCAGTGCGCTGCCTTTTCTAATTTCCACATTTCGCGCGGGCATCGTGCATGCACTACTGTTTCTGCACATTCGGAACCTCAAACAAAGAGTCGCACACTGCGTGAAGTGCACTGCCAAACAAAGCAAAAATTAAAGCTGCACGATTTCCAATTTAAGACAGTGCACTGCCTTATTAAATTTTCGTGTTTGACACCCACCTGACGCACGGACTGCTGTTTCTGCAATTTCAAAACCTCCAATTCTACAAATTCCAAATCTCCAAACAGAGGCTCACGCTGCGTGAAGTGCACTGTCAAACGAAAAAATATTAAAACTGCGCTATGTGCAATTCAAGGCAGTGAACTGCCATTTTAAATCTGCACATTTCACGCTGCAAATTCAAAAGACGAAAAAAATATTAAATCTGCGTTATGTTTTAATTTAGGACACTGCACTGCCATTTTAAACCTCCGCATTTGACGCCCAGTTCCACTGTGGACCGGGATGCGTGATCTGTTGTTAACCAATGTATGCAATTAGGATTGTGAGAATAGAAGAATGGTTGGGGCTGCCGCGTCGATTGCCATAGCAGCAGACCATGCATTTTATTGTTGTTGTGAGAGTAGAGGGATGGTTGACGCTGCTGCGTGGAAATTACACCGCAGAGTAGGCTGTTGTTTTCAACGACTTTAACGCTGCGTGAGTTACACTGTAGAGCTAGAAACAATTAAATGCTGCGCGATTTGTAATTTCAGGCAGTGCGCTGCCTTTTCTAATTTCCAAATTTCGCACGGGCATCGTGCGTTCACTGCTGTTTTTGCACATTCGGAACCTCAAACAAATAGTCGCACGCTGCGTGAAGTGCACTGCCAAACAAAGCAAAAATTAAAGCTGCGCAATTTCCAATTTGAGACAGAGCACTGCCTTATTAAATTTTCACGTTTTAAGCCGACCTGACGCACGGACTGCTGTTTCTGCAATTTCAAAACCTCTGCTTCCGCCAATTCCAAATCTCTAAACAGAGGCTCACGCTGCGTGAAGTGCACTGTCAAACGAAAAAACTTTTAAAACTGCGCTATGTGCAATTTAAGGCAGTGCACTACCATTTTAAATCTACACATTTCACGCTGCAAATTCAAAAGATGAAAAAAATATTAAAGCTGTGTTATGTTTTAATTTAGGACACTGCACTGCCATTTTAAACCTCCGCATTTGACGCCCAGTTCCACTGTGGACCGGGGTGCGTGATCTGCTGTTAATCAATGTATGCAATTGGGATTGTGAGAATAGAAGAATGGTTGAGACTGCCGCGTCGATTGCAATTGTAGCAAACCATGCATTTAATTGTTGTTGTGAGAGTAGAGGGATGGTTGACGCTGCTGCGTGGAAATTACACCGCGGAGTAGGCTCCTGTTTTCATCGACTTTAACGCTGCGTGAATTACACCGTAGAGCGATAAACAATTTAACGCTGCGTGATTTGTAATTTCAGGCAGTGCGCTGCCTTTTCTAATTTCCACATTTCGCGGGGGCATCGTGCATGCAATGGTGTTTCTGCACATTCGGAACTTCAAACAAAGAGTATCACGCTGCGTGAAGTGCACTGCCAAACAAAGCAAAAATTAAAGCTGCGCGATTTCCAATTTGAGACAGTGCACTGCCTTATGAAATTTTCACGTTTGATGCCGACCTGACGGATGATCTGCTGTTTCTGCAATTTCAAAACCTCTGCTTCTGCCAATTCCAAATCTCTAAACAGAGGCTCACGATGCGTGAAGTGCATTGTTAAAGGAAAAAAATATTAAAACTGCGCTATGTGCAATTTAAGGCAGTGCACTACCATTTTAAATCTAAACATTTCACGCTGCAAATTCAAAAGACGAAAAAAATATTAAAGCTGCGTTATGTTTTAATTTAGGACACTGCACTGCCATTGTAAACCTCCGCATTTGACGCCCAGTTCCACTGTGGACCGGGATGCGTGATCTGCTGTTAACCAATGTATGCAATTGGGATTGTGAGAATAGAAGAATGGTTGGGGCTGCCGCGTCGATTGCAATTGCAGCAAACCATGCATTTAATTGTTGTTGTGAGAGTAGAGGGATGGTTGACGCTGCTGCGTGGAAATTACACCGCGGAGTAGGCTGCTGTTTTCAACGACTTTAACGCTGCGTGAATTACACCGTAGAGCAAGAAACAATTTAACACTACGCGATTTGTAATTTCAGGCAGTGCGCTGCCTTTTCTAATTTCCACATTTCGCGCGGGCATCGTGCATGCAATGGTGTTTCTGCACATTCGGAACCTCAAACAAAGAGTTTCACGCTGAGTGAAGTGCACTGCCAAACAAAGCAAAGAGTTCCACTGTGGACCGGGGTGCGTGATCTGCTGTTAATCAATGTATGCAAATGGGATTGTGAGAATAGAAGAATGGTTGAGAGTGCCGCGTCGATTGCAATTGCAGTAGACCATGCATTTAATTGTTGTTGTGAGAGTAGAGGGATGGTTGACGCTGCTGCGTGGAAATTACACCGCGGAGTAGGCTGCTATTTTCAATAACTTTAACGCTGCGTGAATTACACCGTAGAGCGACAAACAATTTAACGTTGCGTGATTTGTAATTTCAGGCAGTGTGCTGCCTTTTCTAATTTCCACATTTCGCGCGGGCATCGTGCATGCACTGCTGTTTCTGCACATTCGGAACCTCAAACAAAGAGTCGCACACTGCGTGAAGTGCACTGCCAAACAAAGCAAAAACTAAAGCTGCGCGATTTCCAATTTAAGACAGTGCACTGCCTTATTAAATTTTCGCGTTTGACACCCACCTGACGCACGGACTGCTGTTTCTGCAATTTCAAAACCTCCAATTCTGCAAATTCCAAATCTCCAAACAGAGGCTCACGCTGCGTGAAGTGCACTGTCAAACGAAAAAATATTAAAACTGCGCTATGTGCAATTTAAGGCAGTGCACTGCCATTTTAAATCTGCACATTTCACGCTGCAAATTCAAAAGACGAAAAAAATATTAAAGCTGCGTTATGTTTTAATTTAGGACACTGCACTGCCATTTTAAACCTCCGCATTTGACGCCCAGTTCCACTGTGGACCGGGATGCGTGATCTGTTGTTAACCAATGTATGCAATTAGGATTGTGAGAATAGAAGAATGGTTGGGGCTGCCGCGTCAATTGCAATAGCAGCAGACCATGCATTTTATTGTTGTTGTGAGAGTAGAGGGATGGTTGACGCTGCTGCGTGGAAATTACACCGCGGAGGAGGGTGCTGTTTTCAACGACTTTAACGCTGCGTGATTTACACCGTAGAGCGATAAACAATT